>OY783228.1:8635112-11035112 GCA_963678685.1 Patella ulyssiponensis
GCATTTATGTTACTTATAGAACAGTAAAATGTTAATTCTGATCCTTTTCAGGCCTCTTTTATGATGTCAACTCTGTTATAACTACCATTTTGACTTCATTTTTTCAGGCAATTGATGTAAAGGTCCAGACATCTTGATTCAGCACCAGAATTGCAATAAAGATTTGTATGGTGCCTCTGAGCTTTGAGATATTGATAACATTGAACTATTTCCAAATTTGTAAAAATTGTGTATTCTGTGACCCTTTTGTTAGAGAGGGGTGGACATAGGCCAATTATGGCATTTTTTTCTTTCAGCAAGGCCTATTTTAACCATAATTCACATTTATTGCACCTATTTTAGTTTTTATGTTCATATATTAGCCAGGGATGGTAAATCATATCTGTTAGACAGATTCTTTTGGTGATGTTAGCTTTGCAACCAAAGATAAGATTGATTCAGTCATTGACATTTTTAGGGGGTGGGGTTACATGTTTCAGTACAGACCTTTATAATTTCAATCATTGCAACAGTTTTGTGATTTTTCTGTTTGCATATTGTCCAGGGTTTCCAAAAATATATTACTTGCCAGTCTGGCTATCTAAAAAAGTGGAAAATTATTGTTTTTTTGAAAGATGCTACATGTAAATTCTGTACATTTTTCATGACATGACAGTAAAAAAATATATTTTTGAAAAAAAATCCAGATTATGAGTGTTTTCTGTGTAATTTGTTTGTAACTTGTCGTATTTTTTCACAAAACTCAAATACTGCCTTTAATAAGAAAGATTTTTAAATTTTAGCACAAAAGGCCCAGGGACCTGAGATGCACTGCTGTACATAAAGCAGCTTGTATACTTAAAGGGCCATCATTTTTGCAGTTATTCTTTGATTTTGATTTTCTTTCACCGGTGCGTTGCCAGAACATATGGGAAGCATATAAAAAGGGCATTTTGGTGATACCTGGAGTTTCACCCCTATATAGGACACAGATCACTAAATATTTCTACGCCGGTACCCACAAATTGTAGGGCCAAGTTATTTTTAGTCTTTCTCTCCCTTTCCCTTTTTCACCCTTTTGCATGGTGATTTTTGTTTACTTTTTGGTGTAGAATCGAAGAAAAGGGTTTGGAAATACATTTTCTGCCAGGTTTTGGTGAATATTCATGATTTTGAGGCGGAAGGATACAAGAGTTGTGAGGTTGCTTACGTTGAAAGGGGGGGCCGAAAATTGCCTGGTTAGCTGTCTCTACTTCCAGCTTGTGTATCTCAAGTTTTTCATGGTGAACCTCATACATGCTTTTGGGCCAGAGTTTGCCACATGTTGCTCCATCTGTGGCAGAAAGCGTTCTACCCAACGAATATTTGGGAAAAAGTTACAGCCGATCTAAGAGACGAGAATTAACATTGAAGTCAATGGGGAAATAATTAGTGATCTGTGGCCTGTCTGTGTATGACAAGGCTGTGACTGATAGGCCTTAGTTTTGAAAATATGATGACTAAATAGTCAAAAAATATGTATAAAGTATTTTGACTACAGAAAAACTAAAAAAAAAATTAAATTTAAAAAAAAAAAATCAAAGTTTGGAGAAAAATTGTGATTTCAATGCAAATTTCTCAATTTTCAGTTTTTATTTAATTTCTAACAGTAAGAAAAATATTTCTATGTCCAATTTTGGTGTATTCAGCCTCAGAAAGCATAGATAAAGTGAACAACATTGTAATTTCACCTAATTTTGTCTAAAAATCAGGAATATTCCCAAAAAATCTGCAAATTCGCCCATTTCGATGTAGAAATTAATGCCTTCATGCCTACTCAAATTAGTCAAAATTTCTAAAAATGCCCCTTATTTTCATTGCTATTGTAAGTTAGATGGGATCTATAAGTTTGTCAGGTTTAGAAATAGCTGCAGTTTTCCTACAGAAAATTGAAAATTGGCAACACTGAGTTAATAATATACAGCAGATGGGTTTATACAAAATGTTCAAAACAGGGGTTGGCTCAATTTGGCCACCAATTTAGCCAAAAAAAGCATTTTTTTCTTCTTTGAAACATTAAATTCTTGCATTTCCTTCGTGAAGGAAGCAATATCCCAGTCTTTATAGACATTTTTCACCCCACCATTCTGTTTACAGAGGCTATAAATGCCCCACCCCACCCTTTTTATTAATGTGTTTTGAGAGTTTTAATTGCACCTGTGTTGACAATTAAATGATAATAATTGGAATTTGTTGTTGAATTACAGTTAGGAATGTTATTTTACACCAATAAATGGTTATTTTGTACATTTCAAGGATTTCTAATCTTTTTTGTTTAAGGCAAACTTAGAACCCTGAGACATGTCAGGCCAATAAGACCATACCCTGATACAAAACTGGTGTAGATGTGTAAATGTCAGCTTAATGGTCAATATTTTCTTATCGAAATCTAGGATTTGTGGTGTTTGTTGCATTTATGTTACTTATAGAACAGTAAAATGTTAATTCTGATCCTTTTCAGGCCTCTTTTATGATGTCAACTCTGTTATAACTACCATTTTGACTTCATTTTTTCAGGCAATTGATGTAAAGGTCCAGACATCTTGATTCAGCACCAGAATTGCAATAAAGATTTGTATGGTGCCTCTGAGCTTTGAGATATTGATAACATTGAACTATTTCCAAATTTGTAAAAATTGTGTATTCTGTGACCCTTTTGTTAGAGAGGGGTGGACATAGGCCAATTATGGCATTTTTTTCTTTCAGCAAGGCCTATTTTAACCATAATTCACATTTATTGCACCTATTTTAGTTTTTATGTTCATATATTAGCCAGGGATGGTAAATCATATCTGTTAGACAGATTCTTTTGGTGATGTTAGCTTTGCAACCAAAGATAAGATTGATTCAGTCATTGACATTTTTAGGGGGTGGGGTTACATGTTTCAGTACAGACCTTTATAATTTCAATCATTGCAACAGTTTTGTGATTTTTCTGTTTGCATATTGTCCAGGGTTTCCAAAAATATATTACTTGCCAGTCTGGCTATCTAAAAAAGTGGAAAATTATTGTTTTTTTGAAAGATGCTACATGTAAATTCTGTACATTTTTCATGACATGACAGTAAAAAAATATATTTTTGAAAAAAAATCCAGATTATGAGTGTTTTCTGTGTTATTTGTTTGTAACTTGTCGTATTTTTTCACAAAACTCAAATACTGCCTTTAATAAGAAAGATTTTTAAATTTTAGCACAAAAGGCCCAGGGACCTGAGATGCACTGCTGTACATAAAGCAGCTTGTATACTTAAAGGGCCATCATTTTTGCAGTTATTCTTTGATTTTGATTTTCTTTCACCGGTGCGTTGCCAGAACATATGGGAAGCATATAAAAAGGGCATTTTGGTGATACCTGGAGTTTCACCCCTATATAGGACACAGATCACTAAATATTTCTACGCCGGTACCCACAAATTGTAGGGCCAAGTTATTTTTAGTCTTTCTCTCCCTTTCCCTTTTTCACCCTTTTGCATGGTGATTTTTGTTTACTTTTTGGTGTAGAATCGAAGAAAAGGGTTTGGAAATACATTTTCTGCCAGGTTTTGGTGAATATTCATGATTTTGAGGCGGAAGGATACAAGAGTTGTGAGGTTGCTTACGTTGAAAGGGGGGGCCGAAAATTGCCTGGTTAGCTGTCTCTACTTCCAGCTTGTGTATCTCAAGTTTTTCATGGTGAACCTCATACATGCTTTTGGGCCAGAGTTTGCCACATGTTGCTCCATCTGTGGCAGAAAGCGTTCTACCCAACGAATATTTGGGAAAAAGTTACAGCCGATCTAAGAGACGAGAATTAACATTGAAGTCAATGGGGAAATAATTAGTGATCTGTGGCCTGTCTGTGTATGACAAGGCTGTGACTGATAGGCCTTAGTTTTGAAAATATGATGACTAAATAGTCAAAAAATATGTATAAAGTATTTTGACTACAGAAAAACTAAAAAAAAAATTAAATTTAAAAAAAAAAAATCAAAGTTTGGAGAAAAATTGTGATTTCAATGCAAATTTCTCAATTTTCAGTTTTTATTTAATTTCTAACAGTAAGAAAAATATTTCTATGTCCAATTTTGGTGTATTCAGCCTCAGAAAGCATAGATAAAGTGAACAACATTGTAATTTCACCTAATTTTGTCTAAAAATCAGGAATATTCCCAAAAAATCTGCAAATTCGCCCATTTCGATGTAGAAATTAATGCCTTCATGCCTACTCAAATTAGTCAAAATTTCTAAAAATGCCCCTTATTTTCATTGCTATTGTAAGTTAGATGGGATCTATAAGTTTGTCAGGTTTAGAAATAGCTGCAGTTTTCCTACAGAAAATTGAAAATTGGCAACACTGAGTTAATAATATACAGCAGATGGGTTTATACAAAATGTTCAAAACAGGGGTTGGCTCAATTTGGCCACCAATTTAGCCAAAAAAAGCATTTTTTTCTTCTTTGAAACATTAAATTCTTGCATTTCCTTCGTGAAGGAAGCAATATCCCAGTCTTTATAGACATTTTTCACCCCACCATTCTGTTTACAGAGGCTATAAATGCCCCACCCCACCCTTTTTATTAATGTGTTTTGAGAGTTTTAATTGCACCTGTGTTGACAATTAAATGATAATAATTGGAATTTGTTGTTGAATTACAGTTAGGAATGTTATTTTACACCAATAAATGGTTATTTTGTACATTTCAAGGATTTCTAATCTTTTTTGTTTAAGGCAAACTTAGAACCCTGAGACATGTCAGGCCAATAAGACCATACCCTGATACAAAACTGGTGTAGATGTGTAAATGTCAGCTTAATGGTCAATATTTTCTTATCGAAATCTAGGATTTGTGGTGTTTGTTGCATTTATGTTACTTATAGAACAGTAAAATGTTAATTCTGATCCTTTTCAGGCCTCTTTTATGATGTCAACTCTGTTATAACTACCATTTTGACTTCATTTTTTCAGGCAATTGATGTAAAGGTCCAGACATCTTGATTCAGCACCAGAATTGCAATAAAGATTTGTATGGTGCCTCTGAGCTTTGAGATATTGATAACATTGAACTATTTCCAAATTTGTAAAAATTGTGTATTCTGTGACCCTTTTGTTAGAGAGGGGTGGACATAGGCCAATTATGGCATTTTTTTCTTTCAGCAAGGCCTATTTTAACCATAATTCACATTTATTGCACCTATTTTAGTTTTTATGTTCATATATTAGCCAGGGATGGTAAATCATATCTGTTAGACAGATTCTTTTGGTGATGTTAGCTTTGCAACCAAAGATAAGATTGATTCAGTCATTGACATTTTTAGGGGGTGGGGTTACATGTTTCAGTACAGACCTTTATAATTTCAATCATTGCAACAGTTTTGTGATTTTTCTGTTTGCATATTGTCCAGGGTTTCCAAAAATATATTACTTGCCAGTCTGGCTATCTAAAAAAGTGGAAAATTATTGTTTTTTTGAAAGATGCTACATGTAAATTCTGTACATTTTTCATGACATGACAGTAAAAAAATATATTTTTGAAAAAAAATCCAGATTATGAGTGTTTTCTGTGTAATTTGTTTGTAACTTGTCGTATTTTTTCACAAAACTCAAATACTGCCTTTAATAAGAAAGATTTTTAAATTTTAGCACAAAAGGCCCAGGGACCTGAGATGCACTGCTGTACATAAAGCAGCTTGTATACTTAAAGGGCCATCATTTTTGCAGTTATTCTTTGATTTTGATTTTCTTTCACCGGTGCGTTGCCAGAACATATGGGAAGCATATAAAAAGGGCATTTTGGTGATACCTGGAGTTTCACCCCTATATAGGACACAGATCACTAAATATTTCTACGCCGGTACCCACAAATTGTAGGGCCAAGTTATTTTTAGTCTTTCTCTCCCTTTCCCTTTTTCACCCTTTTGCATGGTGATTTTTGTTTACTTTTTGGTGTAGAATCGAAGAAAAGGGTTTGGAAATACATTTTCTGCCAGGTTTTGGTGAATATTCATGATTTTGAGGCGGAAGGATACAAGAGTTGTGAGGTTGCTTACGTTGAAAGGGGGGGCCGAAAATTGCCTGGTTAGCTGTCTCTACTTCCAGCTTGTGTATCTCAAGTTTTTCATGGTGAACCTCATACATGCTTTTGGGCCAGAGTTTGCCACATGTTGCTCCATCTGTGGCAGAAAGCGTTCTACCCAACGAATATTTGGGAAAAAGTTACAGCCGATCTAAGAGACGAGAATTAACATTGAAGTCAATGGGGAAATAATTAGTGATCTGTGGCCTGTCTGTGTATGACAAGGCTGTGACTGATAGGCCTTAGTTTTGAAAATATGATGACTAAATAGTCAAAAAATATGTATAAAGTATTTTGACTACAGAAAAACTAAAAAAAAAATTAAATTTAAAAAAAAAAAATCAAAGTTTGGAGAAAAATTGTGATTTCAATGCAAATTTCTCAATTTTCAGTTTTTATTTAATTTCTAACAGTAAGAAAAATATTTCTATGTCCAATTTTGGTGTATTCAGCCTCAGAAAGCATAGATAAAGTGAACAACATTGTAATTTCACCTAATTTTGTCTAAAAATCAGGAATATTCCCAAAAAATCTGCAAATTCGCCCATTTCGATGTAGAAATTAATGCCTTCATGCCTACTCAAATTAGTCAAAATTTCTAAAAATGCCCCTTATTTTCATTGCTATTGTAAGTTAGATGGGATCTATAAGTTTGTCAGGTTTAGAAATAGCTGCAGTTTTCCTACAGAAAATTGAAAATTGGCAACACTGAGTTAATAATATACAGCAGATGGGTTTATACAAAATGTTCAAAACAGGGGTTGGCTCAATTTGGCCACCAATTTAGCCAAAAAAAGCATTTTTTTCTTCTTTGAAACATTAAATTCTTGCATTTCCTTCGTGAAGGAAGCAATATCCCAGTCTTTATAGACATTTTTCACCCCACCATTCTGTTTACAGAGGCTATAAATGCCCCACCCCACCCTTTTTATTAATGTGTTTTGAGAGTTTTAATTGCACCTGTGTTGACAATTAAATGATAATAATTGGAATTTGTTGTTGAATTACAGTTAGGAATGTTATTTTACACCAATAAATGGTTATTTTGTACATTTCAAGGATTTCTAATCTTTTTTGTTTAAGGCAAACTTAGAACCCTGAGACATGTCAGGCCAATAAGACCATACCCTGATACAAAACTGGTGTAGATGTGTAAATGTCAGCTTAATGGTCAATATTTTCTTATCGAAATCTAGGATTTGTGGTGTTTGTTGCATTTATGTTACTTATAGAACAGTAAAATGTTAATTCTGATCCTTTTCAGGCCTCTTTTATGATGTCAACTCTGTTATAACTACCATTTTGACTTCATTTTTTCAGGCAATTGATGTAAAGGTCCAGACATCTTGATTCAGCACCAGAATTGCAATAAAGATTTGTATGGTGCCTCTGAGCTTTGAGATATTGATAACATTGAACTATTTCCAAATTTGTAAAAATTGTGTATTCTGTGACCCTTTTGTTAGAGAGGGGTGGACATAGGCCAATTATGGCATTTTTTTCTTTCAGCAAGGCCTATTTTAACCATAATTCACATTTATTGCACCTATTTTAGTTTTTATGTTCATATATTAGCCAGGGATGGTAAATCATATCTGTTAGACAGATTCTTTTGGTGATGTTAGCTTTGCAACCAAAGATAAGATTGATTCAGTCATTGACATTTTTAGGGGGTGGGGTTACATGTTTCAGTACAGACCTTTATAATTTCAATCATTGCAACAGTTTTGTGATTTTTCTGTTTGCATATTGTCCAGGGTTTCCAAAAATATATTACTTGCCAGTCTGGCTATCTAAAAAAGTGGAAAATTATTGTTTTTTTGAAAGATGCTACATGTAAATTCTGTACATTTTTCATGACATGACAGTAAAAAAATATATTTTTGAAAAAAAATCCAGATTATGAGTGTTTTCTGTGTAATTTGTTTGTAACTTGTCGTATTTTTTCACAAAACTCAAATACTGCCTTTAATAAGAAAGATTTTTAAATTTTAGCACAAAAGGCCCAGGGACCTGAGATGCACTGCTGTACATAAAGCAGCTTGTATACTTAAAGGGCCATCATTTTTGCAGTTATTCTTTGATTTTGATTTTCTTTCACCGGTGCGTTGCCAGAACATATGGGAAGCATATAAAAAGGGCATTTTGGTGATACCTGGAGTTTCACCCCTATATAGGACACAGATCACTAAATATTTCTACGCCGGTACCCACAAATTGTAGGGCCAAGTTATTTTTAGTCTTTCTCTCCCTTTCCCTTTTTCACCCTTTTGCATGGTGATTTTTGTTTACTTTTTGGTGTAGAATCGAAGAAAAGGGTTTGGAAATACATTTTCTGCCAGGTTTTGGTGAATATTCATGATTTTGAGGCGGAAGGATACAAGAGTTGTGAGGTTGCTTACGTTGAAAGGGGGGGCCGAAAATTGCCTGGTTAGCTGTCTCTACTTCCAGCTTGTGTATCTCAAGTTTTTCATGGTGAACCTCATACATGCTTTTGGGCCAGAGTTTGCCACATGTTGCTCCATCTGTGGCAGAAAGCGTTCTACCCAACGAATATTTGGGAAAAAGTTACAGCCGATCTAAGAGACGAGAATTAACATTGAAGTCAATGGGGAAATAATTAGTGATCTGTGGCCTGTCTGTGTATGACAAGGCTGTGACTGATAGGCCTTAGTTTTGAAAATATGATGACTAAATAGTCAAAAAATATGTATAAAGTATTTTGACTACAGAAAAACTAAAAAAAAAATTAAATTTAAAAAAAAAAAATCAAAGTTTGGAGAAAAATTGTGATTTCAATGCAAATTTCTCAATTTTCAGTTTTTATTTAATTTCTAACAGTAAGAAAAATATTTCTATGTCCAATTTTGGTGTATTCAGCCTCAGAAAGCATAGATAAAGTGAACAACATTGTAATTTCACCTAATTTTGTCTAAAAATCAGGAATATTCCCAAAAAATCTGCAAATTCGCCCATTTCGATGTAGAAATTAATGCCTTCATGCCTACTCAAATTAGTCAAAATTTCTAAAAATGCCCCTTATTTTCATTGCTATTGTAAGTTAGATGGGATCTATAAGTTTGTCAGGTTTAGAAATAGCTGCAGTTTTCCTACAGAAAATTGAAAATTGGCAACACTGAGTTAATAATATACAGCAGATGGGTTTATACAAAATGTTCAAAACAGGGGTTGGCTCAATTTGGCCACCAATTTAGCCAAAAAAAGCATTTTTTTCTTCTTTGAAACATTAAATTCTTGCATTTCCTTCGTGAAGGAAGCAATATCCCAGTCTTTATAGACATTTTTCACCCCACCATTCTGTTTACAGAGGCTATAAATGCCCCACCCCACCCTTTTTATTAATGTGTTTTGAGAGTTTTAATTGCACCTGTGTTGACAATTAAATGATAATAATTGGAATTTGTTGTTGAATTACAGTTAGGAATGTTATTTTACACCAATAAATGGTTATTTTGTACATTTCAAGGATTTCTAATCTTTTTTGTTTAAGGCAAACTTAGAACCCTGAGACATGTCAGGCCAATAAGACCATACCCTGATACAAAACTGGTGTAGATGTGTAAATGTCAGCTTAATGGTCAATATTTTCTTATCGAAATCTAGGATTTGTGGTGTTTGTTGCATTTATGTTACTTATAGAACAGTAAAATGTTAATTCTGATCCTTTTCAGGCCTCTTTTATGATGTCAACTCTGTTATAACTACCATTTTGACTTCATTTTTTCAGGCAATTGATGTAAAGGTCCAGACATCTTGATTCAGCACCAGAATTGCAATAAAGATTTGTATGGTGCCTCTGAGCTTTGAGATATTGATAACATTGAACTATTTCCAAATTTGTAAAAATTGTGTATTCTGTGACCCTTTTGTTAGAGAGGGGTGGACATAGGCCAATTATGGCATTTTTTTCTTTCAGCAAGGCCTATTTTAACCATAATTCACATTTATTGCACCTATTTTAGTTTTTATGTTCATATATTAGCCAGGGATGGTAAATCATATCTGTTAGACAGATTCTTTTGGTGATGTTAGCTTTGCAACCAAAGATAAGATTGATTCAGTCATTGACATTTTTAGGGGGTGGGGTTACATGTTTCAGTACAGACCTTTATAATTTCAATCATTGCAACAGTTTTGTGATTTTTCTGTTTGCATATTGTCCAGGGTTTCCAAAAATATATTACTTGCCAGTCTGGCTATCTAAAAAAGTGGAAAATTATTGTTTTTTTGAAAGATGCTACATGTAAATTCTGTACATTTTTCATGACATGACAGTAAAAAAATATATTTTTGAAAAAAAATCCAGATTATGAGTGTTTTCTGTGTTATTTGTTTGTAACTTGTCGTATTTTTTCACAAAACTCAAATACTGCCTTTAATAAGAAAGATTTTTAAATTTTAGCACAAAAGGCCCAGGGACCTGAGATGCACTGCTGTACATAAAGCAGCTTGTATACTTAAAGGGCCATCATTTTTGCAGTTATTCTTTGATTTTGATTTTCTTTCACCGGTGCGTTGCCAGAACATATGGGAAGCATATAAAAAGGGCATTTTGGTGATACCTGGAGTTTCACCCCTATATAGGACACAGATCACTAAATATTTCTACGCCGGTACCCACAAATTGTAGGGCCAAGTTATTTTTAGTCTTTCTCTCCCTTTCCCTTTTTCACCCTTTTGCATGGTGATTTTTGTTTACTTTTTGGTGTAGAATCGAAGAAAAGGGTTTGGAAATACATTTTCTGCCAGGTTTTGGTGAATATTCATGATTTTGAGGCGGAAGGATACAAGAGTTGTGAGGTTGCTTACGTTGAAAGGGGGGGCCGAAAATTGCCTGGTTAGCTGTCTCTACTTCCAGCTTGTGTATCTCAAGTTTTTCATGGTGAACCTCATACATGCTTTTGGGCCAGAGTTTGCCACATGTTGCTCCATCTGTGGCAGAAAGCGTTCTACCCAACGAATATTTGGGAAAAAGTTACAGCCGATCTAAGAGACGAGAATTAACATTGAAGTCAATGGGGAAATAATTAGTGATCTGTGGCCTGTCTGTGTATGACAAGGCTGTGACTGATAGGCCTTAGTTTTGAAAATATGATGACTAAATAGTCAAAAAATATGTATAAAGTATTTTGACTACAGAAAAACTAAAAAAAAAATTAAATTTAAAAAAAAAAAATCAAAGTTTGGAGAAAAATTGTGATTTCAATGCAAATTTCTCAATTTTCAGTTTTTATTTAATTTCTAACAGTAAGAAAAATATTTCTATGTCCAATTTTGGTGTATTCAGCCTCAGAAAGCATAGATAAAGTGAACAACATTGTAATTTCACCTAATTTTGTCTAAAAATCAGGAATATTCCCAAAAAATCTGCAAATTCGCCCATTTCGATGTAGAAATTAATGCCTTCATGCCTACTCAAATTAGTCAAAATTTCTAAAAATGCCCCTTATTTTCATTGCTATTGTAAGTTAGATGGGATCTATAAGTTTGTCAGGTTTAGAAATAGCTGCAGTTTTCCTACAGAAAATTGAAAATTGGCAACACTGAGTTAATAATATACAGCAGATGGGTTTATACAAAATGTTCAAAACAGGGGTTGGCTCAATTTGGCCACCAATTTAGCCAAAAAAAGCATTTTTTTCTTCTTTGAAACATTAAATTCTTGCATTTCCTTCGTGAAGGAAGCAATATCCCAGTCTTTATAGACATTTTTCACCCCACCATTCTGTTTACAGAGGCTATAAATGCCCCACCCCACCCTTTTTATTAATGTGTTTTGAGAGTTTTAATTGCACCTGTGTTGACAATTAAATGATAATAATTGGAATTTGTTGTTGAATTACAGTTAGGAATGTTATTTTACACCAATAAATGGTTATTTTGTACATTTCAAGGATTTCTAATCTTTTTTGTTTAAGGCAAACTTAGAACCCTGAGACATGTCAGGCCAATAAGACCATACCCTGATACAAAACTGGTGTAGATGTGTAAATGTCAGCTTAATGGTCAATATTTTCTTATCGAAATCTAGGATTTGTGGTGTTTGTTGCATTTATGTTACTTATAGAACAGTAAAATGTTAATTCTGATCCTTTTCAGGCCTCTTTTATGATGTCAACTCTGTTATAACTACCATTTTGACTTCATTTTTTCAGGCAATTGATGTAAAGGTCCAGACATCTTGATTCAGCACCAGAATTGCAATAAAGATTTGTATGGTGCCTCTGAGCTTTGAGATATTGATAACATTGAACTATTTCCAAATTTGTAAAAATTGTGTATTCTGTGACCCTTTTGTTAGAGAGGGGTGGACATAGGCCAATTATGGCATTTTTTTCTTTCAGCAAGGCCTATTTTAACCATAATTCACATTTATTGCACCTATTTTAGTTTTTATGTTCATATATTAGCCAGGGATGGTAAATCATATCTGTTAGACAGATTCTTTTGGTGATGTTAGCTTTGCAACCAAAGATAAGATTGATTCAGTCATTGACATTTTTAGGGGGTGGGGTTACATGTTTCAGTACAGACCTTTATAATTTCAATCATTGCAACAGTTTTGTGATTTTTCTGTTTGCATATTGTCCAGGGTTTCCAAAAATATATTACTTGCCAGTCTGGCTATCTAAAAAAGTGGAAAATTATTGTTTTTTTGAAAGATGCTACATGTAAATTCTGTACATTTTTCATGACATGACAGTAAAAAAATATATTTTTGAAAAAAAATCCAGATTATGAGTGTTTTCTGTGTTATTTGTTTGTAACTTGTCGTATTTTTTCACAAAACTCAAATACTGCCTTTAATAAGAAAGATTTTTAAATTTTAGCACAAAAGGCCCAGGGACCTGAGATGCACTGCTGTACATAAAGCAGCTTGTATACTTAAAGGGCCATCATTTTTGCAGTTATTCTTTGATTTTGATTTTCTTTCACCGGTGCGTTGCCAGAACATATGGGAAGCATATAAAAAGGGCATTTTGGTGATACCTGGAGTTTCACCCCTATATAGGACACAGATCACTAAATATTTCTACGCCGGTACCCACAAATTGTAGGGCCAAGTTATTTTTAGTCTTTCTCTCCCTTTCCCTTTTTCACCCTTTTGCATGGTGATTTTTGTTTACTTTTTGGTGTAGAATCGAAGAAAAGGGTTTGGAAATACATTTTCTGCCAGGTTTTGGTGAATATTCATGATTTTGAGGCGGAAGGATACAAGAGTTGTGAGGTTGCTTACGTTGAAAGGGGGGGCCGAAAATTGCCTGGTTAGCTGTCTCTACTTCCAGCTTGTGTATCTCAAGTTTTTCATGGTGAACCTCATACATGCTTTTGGGCCAGAGTTTGCCACATGTTGCTCCATCTGTGGCAGAAAGCGTTCTACCCAACGAATATTTGGGAAAAAGTTACAGCCGATCTAAGAGACGAGAATTAACATTGAAGTCAATGGGGAAATAATTAGTGATCTGTGGCCTGTCTGTGTATGACAAGGCTGTGACTGATAGGCCTTAGTTTTGAAAATATGATGACTAAATAGTCAAAAAATATGTATAAAGTATTTTGACTACAGAAAAACTAAAAAAAAAATTAAATTTAAAAAAAAAAAATCAAAGTTTGGAGAAAAATTGTGATTTCAATGCAAATTTCTCAATTTTCAGTTTTTATTTAATTTCTAACAGTAAGAAAAATATTTCTATGTCCAATTTTGGTGTATTCAGCCTCAGAAAGCATAGATAAAGTGAACAACATTGTAATTTCACCTAATTTTGTCTAAAAATCAGGAATATTCCCAAAAAATCTGCAAATTCGCCCATTTCGATGTAGAAATTAATGCCTTCATGCCTACTCAAATTAGTCAAAATTTCTAAAAATGCCCCTTATTTTCATTGCTATTGTAAGTTAGATGGGATCTATAAGTTTGTCAGGTTTAGAAATAGCTGCAGTTTTCCTACAGAAAATTGAAAATTGGCAACACTGAGTTAATAATATACAGCAGATGGGTTTATACAAAATGTTCAAAACAGGGGTTGGCTCAATTTGGCCACCAATTTAGCCAAAAAAAGCATTTTTTTCTTCTTTGAAACATTAAATTCTTGCATTTCCTTCGTGAAGGAAGCAATATCCCAGTCTTTATAGACATTTTTCACCCCACCATTCTGTTTACAGAGGCTATAAATGCCCCACCCCACCCTTTTTATTAATGTGTTTTGAGAGTTTTAATTGCACCTGTGTTGACAATTAAATGATAATAATTGGAATTTGTTGTTGAATTACAGTTAGGAATGTTATTTTACACCAATAAATGGTTATTTTGTACATTTCAAGGATTTCTAATCTTTTTTGTTTAAGGCAAACTTAGAACCCTGAGACATGTCAGGCCAATAAGACCATACCCTGATACAAAACTGGTGTAGATGTGTAAATGTCAGCTTAATGGTCAATATTTTCTTATCGAAATCTAGGATTTGTGGTGTTTGTTGCATTTATGTTACTTATAGAACAGTAAAATGTTAATTCTGATCCTTTTCAGGCCTCTTTTATGATGTCAACTCTGTTATAACTACCATTTTGACTTCATTTTTTCAGGCAATTGATGTAAAGGTCCAGACATCTTGATTCAGCACCAGAATTGCAATAAAGATTTGTATGGTGCCTCTGAGCTTTGAGATATTGATAACATTGAACTATTTCCAAATTTGTAAAAATTGTGTATTCTGTGACCCTTTTGTTAGAGAGGGGTGGACATAGGCCAATTATGGCATTTTTTTCTTTCAGCAAGGCCTATTTTAACCATAATTCACATTTATTGCACCTATTTTAGTTTTTATGTTCATATATTAGCCAGGGATGGTAAATCATATCTGTTAGACAGATTCTTTTGGTGATGTTAGCTTTGCAACCAAAGATAAGATTGATTCAGTCATTGACATTTTTAGGGGGTGGGGTTACATGTTTCAGTACAGACCTTTATAATTTCAATCATTGCAACAGTTTTGTGATTTTTCTGTTTGCATATTGTCCAGGGTTTCCAAAAATATATTACTTGCCAGTCTGGCTATCTAAAAAAGTGGAAAATTATTGTTTTTTTGAAAGATGCTACATGTAAATTCTGTACATTTTTCATGACATGACAGTAAAAAAATATATTTTTGAAAAAAAATCCAGATTATGAGTGTTTTCTGTGTTATTTGTTTGTAACTTGTCGTATTTTTTCACAAAACTCAAATACTGCCTTTAATAAGAAAGATTTTTAAATTTTAGCACAAAAGGCCCAGGGACCTGAGATGCACTGCTGTACATAAAGCAGCTTGTATACTTAAAGGGCCATCATTTTTGCAGTTATTCTTTGATTTTGATTTTCTTTCACCGGTGCGTTGCCAGAACATATGGGAAGCATATAAAAAGGGCATTTTGGTGATACCTGGAGTTTCACCCCTATATAGGACACAGATCACTAAATATTTCTACGCCGGTACCCACAAATTGTAGGGCCAAGTTATTTTTAGTCTTTCTCTCCCTTTCCCTTTTTCACCCTTTTGCATGGTGATTTTTGTTTACTTTTTGGTGTAGAATCGAAGAAAAGGGTTTGGAAATACATTTTCTGCCAGGTTTTGGTGAATATTCATGATTTTGAGGCGGAAGGATACAAGAGTTGTGAGGTTGCTTACGTTGAAAGGGGGGGCCGAAAATTGCCTGGTTAGCTGTCTCTACTTCCAGCTTGTGTATCTCAAGTTTTTCATGGTGAACCTCATACATGCTTTTGGGCCAGAGTTTGCCACATGTTGCTCCATCTGTGGCAGAAAGCGTTCTACCCAACGAATATTTGGGAAAAAGTTACAGCCGATCTAAGAGACGAGAATTAACATTGAAGTCAATGGGGAAATAATTAGTGATCTGTGGCCTGTCTGTGTATGACAAGGCTGTGACTGATAGGCCTTAGTTTTGAAAATATGATGACTAAATAGTCAAAAAATATGTATAAAGTATTTTGACTACAGAAAAACTAAAAAAAAAATTAAATTTAAAAAAAAAAAATCAAAGTTTGGAGAAAAATTGTGATTTCAATGCAAATTTCTCAATTTTCAGTTTTTATTTAATTTCTAACAGTAAGAAAAATATTTCTATGTCCAATTTTGGTGTATTCAGCCTCAGAAAGCATAGATAAAGTGAACAACATTGTAATTTCACCTAATTTTGTCTAAAAATCAGGAATATTCCCAAAAAATCTGCAAATTCGCCCATTTCGATGTAGAAATTAATGCCT
This sequence comes from Patella ulyssiponensis, assembly GCA_963678685.1. Classification (NCBI taxonomy): domain Eukaryota; kingdom Metazoa; phylum Mollusca; class Gastropoda; family Patellidae; genus Patella; species Patella ulyssiponensis. The sequence goes on from OY783228.1 coordinate 8,651,466, forward strand.
TCATGCCTACTCAAATTAGTCAAAATTTCTAAAAATGCCCCTTATTTTCATTGCTATTGTAAGTTAGATGGGATCTATAAGTTTGTCAGGTTTAGAAATAGCTGCAGTTTTCCTACAGAAAATTGAAAATTGGCAACACTGAGTTAATAATATACAGCAGATGGGTTTATACAAAATGTTCAAAACAGGGGTTGGCTCAATTTGGCCACCAATTTAGCCAAAAAAAGCATTTTTTTCTTCTTTGAAACATTAAATTCTTGCATTTCCTTCGTGAAGGAAGCAATATCCCAGTCTTTATAGACATTTTTCACCCCACCATTCTGTTTACAGAGGCTATAAATGCCCCACCCCACCCTTTTTATTAATGTGTTTTGAGAGTTTTAATTGCACCTGTGTTGACAATTAAATGATAATAATTGGAATTTGTTGTTGAATTACAGTTAGGAATGTTATTTTACACCAATAAATGGTTATTTTGTACATTTCAAGGATTTCTAATCTTTTTTGTTTAAGGCAAACTTAGAACCCTGAGACATGTCAGGCCAATAAGACCATACCCTGATACAAAACTGGTGTAGATGTGTAAATGTCAGCTTAATGGTCAATATTTTCTTATCGAAATCTAGGATTTGTGGTGTTTGTTGCATTTATGTTACTTATAGAACAGTAAAATGTTAATTCTGATCCTTTTCAGGCCTCTTTTATGATGTCAACTCTGTTATAACTACCATTTTGACTTCATTTTTTCAGGCAATTGATGTAAAGGTCCAGACATCTTGATTCAGCACCAGAATTGCAATAAAGATTTGTATGGTGCCTCTGAGCTTTGAGATATTGATAACATTGAACTATTTCCAAATTTGTAAAAATTGTGTATTCTGTGACCCTTTTGTTAGAGAGGGGTGGACATAGGCCAATTATGGCATTTTTTTCTTTCAGCAAGGCCTATTTTAACCATAATTCACATTTATTGCACCTATTTTAGTTTTTATGTTCATATATTAGCCAGGGATGGTAAATCATATCTGTTAGACAGATTCTTTTGGTGATGTTAGCTTTGCAACCAAAGATAAGATTGATTCAGTCATTGACATTTTTAGGGGGTGGGGTTACATGTTTCAGTACAGACCTTTATAATTTCAATCATTGCAACAGTTTTGTGATTTTTCTGTTTGCATATTGTCCAGGGTTTCCAAAAATATATTACTTGCCAGTCTGGCTATCTAAAAAAGTGGAAAATTATTGTTTTTTTGAAAGATGCTACATGTAAATTCTGTACATTTTTCATGACATGACAGTAAAAAAATATATTTTTGAAAAAAAATCCAGATTATGAGTGTTTTCTGTGTAATTTGTTTGTAACTTGTCGTATTTTTTCACAAAACTCAAATACTGCCTTTAATAAGAAAGATTTTTAAATTTTAGCACAAAAGGCCCAGGGACCTGAGATGCACTGCTGTACATAAAGCAGCTTGTATACTTAAAGGGCCATCATTTTTGCAGTTATTCTTTGATTTTGATTTTCTTTCACCGGTGCGTTGCCAGAACATATGGGAAGCATATAAAAAGGGCATTTTGGTGATACCTGGAGTTTCACCCCTATATAGGACACAGATCACTAAATATTTCTACGCCGGTACCCACAAATTGTAGGGCCAAGTTATTTTTAGTCTTTCTCTCCCTTTCCCTTTTTCACCCTTTTGCATGGTGATTTTTGTTTACTTTTTGGTGTAGAATCGAAGAAAAGGGTTTGGAAATACATTTTCTGCCAGGTTTTGGTTTCAGTTTTTATTTAATTTCTAACAGTAAGAAAAATATTTCTATGTCCAATTTTGGTGTATTCAGCCTCAGAAAGCATAGATAAAGTGAACAACATTGTAATTTCACCTAATTTTGTCTAAAAATCAGGAATATTCCCAAAAAATCTGCAAATTCGCCCATTTCGATGTAGAAATTAATGCCTTCATGCCTACTCAAATTAGTCAAAATTTCTAAAAATGCCCCTTATTTTCATTGCTATTGTAAGTTAGATGGGATCTATAAGTTTGTCAGGTTTAGAAATAGCTGCAGTTTTCCTACAGAAAATTGAAAATTGGCAACACTGAGTTAATAATATACAGCAGATGGGTTTATACAAAATGTTCAAAACAGGGGTTGGCTCAATTTGGCCACCAATTTAGCCAAAAAAAGCATTTTTTTCTTCTTTGAAACATTAAATTCTTGCATTTCCTTCGTGAAGGAAGCAATATCCCAGTCTTTATAGACATTTTTCACCCCACCATTCTGTTTACAGAGGCTATAAATGCCCCACCCCACCCTTTTTATTAATGTGTTTTGAGAGTTTTAATTGCACCTGTGTTGACAATTAAATGATAATAATTGGAATTTGTTGTTGAATTACAGTTAGGAATGTTATTTTACACCAATAAATGGTTATTTTGTACATTTCAAGGATTTCTAATCTTTTTTGTTTAAGGCAAACTTAGAACCCTGAGACATGTCAGGCCAATAAGACCATACCCTGATACAAAACTGGTGTAGATGTGTAAATGTCAGCTTAATGGTCAATATTTTCTTATCGAAATCTAGGATTTGTGGTGTTTGTTGCATTTATGTTACTTATAGAACAGTAAAATGTTAATTCTGATCCTTTTCAGGCCTCTTTTATGATGTCAACTCTGTTATAACTACCATTTTGACTTCATTTTTTCAGGCAATTGATGTAAAGGTCCAGACATCTTGATTCAGCACCAGAATTGCAATAAAGATTTGTATGGTGCCTCTGAGCTTTGAGATATTGATAACATTGAACTATTTCCAAATTTGTAAAAATTGTGTATTCTGTGACCCTTTTGTTAGAGAGGGGTGGACATAGGCCAATTATGGCATTTTTTTCTTTCAGCAAGGCCTATTTTAACCATAATTCACATTTATTGCACCTATTTTAGTTTTTATGTTCATATATTAGCCAGGGATGGTAAATCATATCTGTTAGACAGATTCTTTTGGTGATGTTAGCTTTGCAACCAAAGATAAGATTGATTCAGTCATTGACATTTTTAGGGGGTGGGGTTACATGTTTCAGTACAGACCTTTATAATTTCAATCATTGCAACAGTTTTGTGATTTTTCTGTTTGCATATTGTCCAGGGTTTCCAAAAATATATTACTTGCCAGTCTGGCTATCTAAAAAAGTGGAAAATTATTGTTTTTTTGAAAGATGCTACATGTAAATTCTGTACATTTTTCATGACATGACAGTAAAAAAATATATTTTTGAAAAAAAATCCAGATTATGAGTGTTTTCTGTGTAATTTGTTTGTAACTTGTCGTATTTTTTCACAAAACTCAAATACTGCCTTTAATAAGAAAGATTTTTAAATTTTAGCACAAAAGGCCCAGGGACCTGAGATGCACTGCTGTACATAAAGCAGCTTGTATACTTAAAGGGCCATCATTTTTGCAGTTATTCTTTGATTTTGATTTTCTTTCACCGGTGCGTTGCCAGAACATATGGGAAGCATATAAAAAGGGCATTTTGGTGATACCTGGAGTTTCACCCCTATATAGGACACAGATCACTAAATATTTCTACGCCGGTACCCACAAATTGTAGGGCCAAGTTATTTTTAGTCTTTCTCTCCCTTTCCCTTTTTCACCCTTTTGCATGGTGATTTTTGTTTACTTTTTGGTGTAGAATCGAAGAAAAGGGTTTGGAAATACATTTTCTGCCAGGTTTTGGTGAATATTCATGATTTTGAGGCGGAAGGATACAAGAGTTGTGAGGTTGCTTACGTTGAAAGGGGGGGCCGAAAATTGCCTGGTTAGCTGTCTCTACTTCCAGCTTGTGTATCTCAAGTTTTTCATGGTGAACCTCATACATGCTTTTGGGCCAGAGTTTGCCACATGTTGCTCCATCTGTGGCAGAAAGCGTTCTACCCAACGAATATTTGGGAAAAAGTTACAGCCGATCTAAGAGACGAGAATTAACATTGAAGTCAATGGGGAAATAATTAGTGATCTGTGGCCATATGCGCAAACCTGATACATTTTCTTAGAAATTCCTACTTTTACTTTCCTTTTCAATAGCGTCTCACACTAGATATATATTTAGAATGAGGTCACAGGCTGTATGAAGTATTGAATACCATTGTATGTATGTGACATATTTACAATTACGTATACTCGACATTACAAACATCAGACCTATTTTAATAGGGAGATGGGGTATACTATGGTCTCGTGTTGTTGTACCCGGGTTACTCGTAACGCGATCTATTTTAATAGGGTGGACTATGTATGGCCTCTTGTTGTACCCCGTTAACTCTTAACGCGATCTATTTTAATTTGGGATGGAGTAGTTATTTCCATAACTGTTATGAAAATAACTAGGGATGGAGTAGACTCAATCTGAGCGACATACTCACCCACCTGCAGAGAAGTGACTGACACAGTAAATACCCATGATATCCATCTGACGTTATCTAAACCAGCCCCCCCCCCACCATACACACACACACACTTGTCATGCGATGACGGTCCACCCATTGGGAGGACACATTGGACCTGCACTTACAGCAACCCATGTCAGTGGGATTTGACGAAGGGAAACGATCGTGGCCTTTACAGTGTCCTGTATTTCAATTTCAAACTAGTACTTCGGATGGGATAAAAAATCTATGTCCTACTTACACGTTGGTGTACATAAAAGATCCCTTGGCAGTTGGAATTCGATATAAGAGTAGGCGGTAGCGTCGCTGCCCGGGCAAAATTGCTCTCATAGCACACTGTATGGCGTATGCTCGTCTTCATTAGCCCAGCTTAGGAGGAAAGTCTAAAATAGAATTGGTTATTTTCGGGCTGGCTATCCCAAACATAAAACTGTTAATCACGTGTGCACGCGTATCGTTATGGGAAAAATTTATATGCTCTGTAATGACGTACGATAATAGTGTACAAAAATAATCAAAGCTATGGGCCGGTTAAAGTTAAAAATAGGGACAATACCGACCATGGGGCGTGTATATGACGTCAGGAGGGATGATCGGATAACGACGTCAAAGTGGCGTGATCGGTGTAAAACCCAATCCTTATTGCCATTTAGCTTTTGTTCGGCGTATCTGCCTTACGGGGTCAGTGGTTTATATTATATGCTCCATGGAATTTTAAATCTATAAAAACTGATTGGTTATGTACAATATACCGTGTAAGGTTTTATAAAGGTTTACTTGTTCAAGACAATTAAAAGTAATTGTCTTAAACAAATAAACCTTTTAAGACAATTCTATCACCCGAGGTGGAAGTGGACGTTAAACCCTAGGAACGAACTAGCGAACGAACGAAGACAATTAATGAAATATCCACCTACTCGATTTCACAATTGGTAAACTATCAAAGCATGCGAAGACAATTAATAAAATATCCCCCTACTCGATTTCACAATAGGTAAACTATCAAAGCATACCGTAAGGTGAAGGCCGTTCGGGTAATCCATACTAGTTACTACGCGATAGCCTATAATAATATAACACCTAATTTTTCTATTCCTAGACCATGGGCAATTTGAACTTGAAGTCGTAAAACCATAAATGATTTATATGTCTGTGTGAAGTATCAACGGCACGGCGGTAAAATGAATCAAACAGAGGTCGATAAAGGTAAGATTATTGTTAATTTACGTAAAAGATAGACTGAGTTTATTTAAAACGACCTGATACACCAAGACCGATTTAATATCAACTCGATTGTCAAGTCTCTATAACTTTATTGGCAAACTAATGTCTGCGGTGGCAAGCTCTAGTTAATCACCGAAGCGTGTTTTAGAAGGGCCCTGTCAATAAAATGGCCAAAACGTATACAACTGGGAACTGTGGTAAACAGCAAATCAGAAACACTTTCAGTGAATCCGTAAAAGGCCGTGCGATAAATCTTGGGTCTTTTAAAACGTCGATTTGGCACCTAAACACCACGTAGGCCTACAAACCATTGCCCCATTTAGTTAAAGCGAGAATTTCATATTTTTAAGTTATATTTTTAAAATATATTAAAATAAAGCCTTAAAATCGATGGTATCCTAAGTTAAAGAATAATCCTATTAATCCTATAATTCATTAGTGCCAGTTGAAAAATTGGCAAAAATGTCATTTTCAACTTCAAATTCAAACGTTTGAAGATAGCTATTGCATGGGGGGAAACAGAAAATCAAGGGAGGTAATTGTGTTATTAATTTCTGTATCAAAGGTTTTTAAATGTGGGAAATAATGCATATGATCGTATAATAGTGAGTTGACAACCTCATTTGGGCAGTTTATATATAATACTTACAGTTATAGAACATCGTATAACACTTATAATGTCGTCGGTAAGCACAGGCTGATTAGATATCCATTCACTTGATTTGATATTTGTTTATTTTTTGCAATGTCTATTTTTTGTCTTGTCCGCGGCTTTATCTTGCAGATATTTATTTTGCGTGTAGTGCGGTCCTCCTGCACTTACTATACTAGCAAAAGCACTGGTTGTCATGGTTATTATGAAAGGGGGTATCACTAACCTGAAGGTCCGGTGTTCGATCCCGGTATTGACCGCGAAAGTTCATCGGGATTATGCGGCGTGGTTCCCTTTTGTCAATGGTGCAGGACGGGTAGGGAGATGGGTGGGGAGGGGGTTGTCAAGCGACAACTTACAGTCGTTCGGGTGGGACGAAAATACAAGGCCCTGTGTACACATTGGTGTATATACGTAAACTACTAACCCTTGACAGCTGGAACTGAAAACAATTGTAGGCCATACTGCCGCTATCCGGGCAAAATGTCACCGCATGGCGTTAAATCCCATTCTTTTTCATTTATTATAAAAGGGGGCGTTATTTATTAGGGGTATACATTTTTCAGAGGCCTTGAGGCAGAAGCGCCTATTGGGTTTCCAGAAGCTGCGTTCAGTTAGTTTTCTACAGATTATTTTAGGCATGCTGTCTGTTATTATTGGTGCTATAGCTCTATATTATACCAGTGCCAACCCCGCGCTACCTTATACTGCTGCTGTACCTGTCTGGATGGGTATACTGGTAAGTACGAGTTTGTTCTAGATGGGCATACTCGTACGTACAATTTGCTCTAGAAGGGCATTCTTGTAAGTACGGGTTTGTTCTAGATGGGTATTCTCAAAAAACACACTTTTATGGAATAACAATTACTATGGTTTATTTTACTGCGACGTTTCAACAAGATTTCAAAAGTCGTTATCAAGCATTATACACAAATATACGATCTATGAATACATAAAGAATGAGAAAAATATGAATATATATATATATACAAATATCAGTGCGAACCATTAAATGGAATGTAAGGAAAGTGAGGCTTAATTGTTAAATCTCCAGTTCTACTCATGCTCACCATAGTAATTGTTATTCCATAAAAGTGTGTTTTTTGATTATGCTCCAATTACTAAATGCCATTCAAAGAATATCTAGATGGGTATACTGGTAAGTACGAGTCGATTCTAGATGGATATTCTGGTGGATACGGGTTGATTCTAGATAGGATATACTGGTAGATACGAGTTGGTTCTAGGTAAGTTTGTTCTGGATGGGTATACTTGTAAATACGAGTTGTTTCTAGATGGGTATACTGGTAAGTATACGATTTGGTACGGTGCTAGATGGGTATACTTGTAAATACGAGTTGATTCTAGATGTGTATACTGGTAAGTATACGAGTTGATACTAGATAGGATAGGCTACGAGTTTGTTTTAGATGGGTATGCTGGTAAGTACGAGTTGACTCTTGATGGGTATACTATTAAGTACATGTATGTTTTATCTGTGGGCAGTTTGTTATTATGTATGTAAATTAAAGCCACGTCGCGGGAAAGGAACGTCTGTGGAAAACATGGAGGCTGAACGGACATGGTTTCCCATCTGTCTTTATTGTTCCCAAAATGTCGACACGTTGCTTCCGTTCTGGACAAAAATAAACATGCACATTCCTTCCAACATTGGGCATGACGCACGTTGATACCTTCAACAAGTAATATCCGCAACATTCGTGATCCAAATATATTCCCCACAAATGTGCCCCACCCTTATGCAATTTCGATCTGATTTAAATAAAGATCTATATTTCGTTTCGTTTTTTATACTTTCGATGGCCTACACTACATGAAGATCTGACAAGTTATAGTGGGAGTTCACGTCAGGGGTCAAACTGGCTGCTTTTGACCCTATGACGTCAGACATTAATTAATCAATCAGCGTTGACGTTTCTAGTGGTTTACCCACAGTTCCGTGAATCAAAATGGCCAAGAACTCGCTGTAAGAGACCGTTTCATTGGCTAATCCCTCACGTCATCCAGAACACGTCTTCTAGATCCTAGTGTAGTAAAGACAAACAAAACGAAACGAAATAGGATACAATTTATAATTACAGGTAATACTCTGTGGTATTCTGGGATTGTTAGCTGGTAAAAGTGGTGCTACAGCGATAGAAGTTTCTATAAAAACTAAAAGTTTTGTAAGTGTAGATCTTCCGTTTTTCAGTGTGTGGCCATCTTGAAATTCCGTTTTTAGCAATTCAGAAAACATCGTTGATATTCCATGATGAGCTGCCAAAGTCATAAAAAAGCATGGTAGTGGGTGGGGGGGGGGGGGCTGGACGGCCGAATGGTTAGCACGTACGCGATGTTTCATAAGATTTGTCTTTGAGCCAACTAGTGTGGTTTCGATTTCCCGGTTGTACGTGACAAGGAATTGGGTCGCCTGTCCAATCTCGTGGGTTTTTCTCCGGGTCTTCCGGTTTCCTCCCACTGCTAAAAACCCCAATTGAAATAAACATGTCTCAGGCTATAAGTGAAAACTATACCCAAACTAGAGGCCAGTACCCAAAATATCTAAAAACAAACTAAAAAGAAACATCCGACAAACAAAATATCCGGTGCTGCTGCTTCTTATATTTCGAGTTCCAACTGTTATGGGTTATTGTACGTGCACGCCAATGTGTACACTGGACCTCGAGTTTTCATCCCACTGTCCGTGACAGACCTCCCTCACAAGAAACACCACCTGCAAAATCTAGAGGACTTTCTCGGGCAGCATCAGGATCGAACCCGAAACTTCCTGGTTAGCGAGTCAACGCCTCACCTACTGAGACATCGCGGCTTTCACTTGAAGAGAGATCACACATAGGATACACTGCACAATGGGATAAAACTAAAAGAATCTAAATAAGAGAATTTAGCCCAGGCAGAACCTGAAATATGAAATATATTTAATTATTTTGTTCATGTTTTGTTTTGCAGGTGATATGTTATTTCGTCATTTGTGTTATTATGATCACGTTTTGTATCCTGGGCGCTCTTGTTGAAATTGTTGGCATCGTCTTTTGTACTCAGGCAGTAACCACAGAAGTGTATGAACTATGTTTACCTAATAGAACGGGGAATTTAACCATGGCAGTGTTTGGAATGATTATTATGTTCGTTTTGTTTATATTCTCTATCATGGGTACATGCTTCTTTTGTCTGTATGGTCGGTCTTTGGGTTTCAAAAACAGATATGATTATGCAATGGAACGTGGGTATGAAATGGCCCAAATGCAACAGCGGAAACAGCAACAGCAGCAAGTACAAGATGGCGGCTACACAAACTGGGGTAAAAGCTAACCCGGATGGAAAGGGGTTTTAAATATTTGTATTAATTCGTTAACAATTTAAGAACGAGTCGGTTTAAAGTAGCTACGTCTCTAACTCAATATCATCCAAAGTGTTCGACATTGAAAACACGAACTATTTCTCAATTTATATCAACATTGATGCTGTGATCTTACCGGAAAAAAAGATGGGCTTCTGATATCCTTTAAGACAAAATAAACATTTTACCATTGGTACACGAAGCGTGTACCATAATGCGTCTCACCCTCATTTTGTAACAAGGGACGTCGCTATATTCTTATCTGGAGACCATGCGCAATCGATACTGGCTTATTTCGCCAAACATAACTGATTTGAAATTAGGGTAAAAACGGAAACGATTGAATGTATATCAGTTTATATACATTCATATTACAGAATTATATGCCTTGCAACCCATTTGTGTCAATTTCTAGGTCCCAAATATTAGCGACGTAGTTCCTTTTAATACAAACGGTATGAAGGGTTTTACATTGAAAGGGGTTTATTAAAGGTAACGTGGTATTGGGATACAGGGGTTGTCTGGTAACTTCACTGGGATAAGGTAGGGGGTAGGTTAGGTCATCAATTCTTCAAATTTATTTACGAGATAATCGTATGTCGTCAACAAGTACCTCTTCAATTTATTTGCTCGTTAAATTCTATAGAGTCCCCCAATCTTAGATGAAAGGTCGCTGGACCATAAGCAGTAATTGTATTCCATAGATTAACAGATTGTGTAAAGAAAACTATCTTATTAAGTTGTTGTTATTATGTATATAATGTTCCATAATTTAATATGATGTACATAATGTTCCATAATTTAATATGATTGTATCATTTATCTGATGGAAACTAGGTAACCGTAGGTCGCTGGACAATAAACAGTTGTGCCCTGTGTAAATTTATAGAGAATGTTATTATAAAATGGGGTTTAGCGTCCTACAGTTGTGGCAGACGCCATACAATGTGCTTGGAGGGAAATTTTGGTCGAATGGTTAGCACGTGAGCGCTGTATCATGAATGGACGTTAAGCCCCATTTCTCTCTCCATCTCTTGTTTTTCTTGTAAATGTATGTATTCCCATTTTACATATTGTACATTTAATATCAGCATAGTGCTAATAAACATAGAGACAATATATTCATAATAAGACATAATAAAGTGTATTTTTTTAAAATAAAGTTTTCGTTAAATTTTTTGCTAAATTTTTGGTGACGCTAAGGATAAGTACAACATTAAAATATATGTAGGCCTACGGTACAGATTAACCCAAAACTGTCTTAGGCGCGTTTTCAGTATCGCGCGTTTTCGCGCGCTTTTTCGGCGGTTATATAAAAACCAACAACTTGTGAGATGAAATGAAATGAAATGAAATGGGGTTTAACGTCCTAGTCTTCTGCACCTAACCTGGGCTAATGGAAGACGCCATACAGTGTACATACGCCATACAGTGTGCTATGAGGGAAATTTGGCCCGGGCAGAGGCGCTACGGCCTACTCTTATATCGAATTCCAACTGCAAAGGGATCTTTTACGTGCACGCCAATGTATACACGCAACCTCGGTTTTTCGTCCATCCGAATGACTAGGCAGCTGTCCTCGTCAGGCCCCCCTTCTGCATCACTGACAAGGGGAAACCACACTTGTGAGATATACGAAATAGAAACGCAAAGTTTGAAAGTTTGACAAGATGTGTACACTGAGTGTAAACAAATACTGATCGTTCGTTTCGCCATCTTAAAATTAGATCATGAAATTGCCGAACCGTTCTAATCTACTTACAATCGGACCAATCCGATGGCATCGGGGGTTGGTTATGGTCGTGTCATGTTAATAAATATCTAATCAATACCTTATATGGCATTTAAGGTCCATAGAGATACCTGAAGTGGGCAGAATTAGCGCTTGTTAATTTTGAGAGAATTGCGGAAGTGCGACTTGTTTAACGTCCGCTTCAACCGGGGGTGATATCTCAGATCAGTGATATTTTTCATTTTTTTTATTATCTTAGCGCACGCGCTGGTGTTTTCCTGTGGGAGGAAAAATGAGTACCCGGAGGAAACCCACGAGGTTGAGGAAGCCCTCCTATCTCCAAGCCACTTACGCCCACAATAGGGATCGAGAGAGAGAGAGAGAGAAATGGGGTTTAACGTCCACTCATCACAAGTAGGTCATTTCGGGACTAACATATGGTTTAATTTTATTTCAATAATTCGCTTGCGCGTAAGGGTCTTTAGCAGTGGGAGGAAACCGGAGTGCCCGGAGGAAGCCCACGAGGTTGAGAAGGCGCCCCTATCTCCATGTCACATATGCTCACACCAGGGCTCGAAACCACAGCCGCAAGCCAGAGGTGACTGGCCAGCTAGAGGTCGAAGCGCGGCGCTCTAGACCACTAGGCCATTCCCCACCCCAAATAGGGATCGAAACCACAACCGAAAGCCAGAAGTGACCGGTCAGCTAAAGGTCAATTCGCGACAATATAATTGAACAATGATGATGATGGTGAAATAGACCGGTGGTCTTGTTCCATAACCCAAGAACTGAGTTACGTCCCTCCTACTGTCTTGACCTTCCAAATTGATCGCATAATTCTTTAATTTCCTTCCCAGTTCGCACCCCTTTTTCGGTATGCAAATGAGGTTCTGGTAGTTTCCATATAAGCCTAGATACATATTTTATTCTTCAAAGTCCATAATACATTTCTCTATTGAAGGTTGGCGGTTAAATTTTCAAAATATTTTTGGGACGTTCAACTTCCCCATACCCCTCGACGACCCGCTCCGCAGGCCGCGGCTCCGTGGGCTAAAGAAAGACTGGTTGTTTTGAATTCAGGTCAGCCACATAAGTTAGTAAGTTGGGATATACTATAAGTTCACGGTTTGTATCTATCTGATCTGATCATAAGGGATTTGGTCTAAATATTAAGACCAACTGCGGATCTCGTCATGTGATTGTTAGAGACTAGGCTATTTTATTGATGTAAGAACTCAATCTGCATATGTCTTTATGTTTACTTTAAATGTCTGAGGCGCATTCAAGGGGAGCGCAAGGGGCGCCCCCCCCCCCCTAAATTTAGACAGTGCCCTTTATTACTGCTGAAAGTGTCTTTTCTCAGACCCAAATATGTCCGTTCCGAACGTTTACTTAGACGAATATATCAGCCTAATAGTTCAATTAAATTCAGGGCCCTTGCTGTGGGAGGAAACCTACGGACGCGGGGTAAAACCACGCGATTGAAAAGGAATCTGTATCATCAAGTCGGATACGCTCACAACAGGGACCTAACCCAGAACTACAATCCAGAGGTAGATGGCCAGTTATAGCTTGAAGCTCGACATCACCTCAGCCATTCCAGATTACACACACCTTACCTTGGAAGGGAATACCCCCGCCCCAACTCCATCCCATATACATCAGCACCACTACATATCCCCCCCCCTGTTTTCTCAATCGTGTGGTTTTTCTCCGTTTCCTTATGTTTCCTCCCAAAGCAAGGACCCAAGATAAAGGTTTCTCGGGAGACGTTGAATCCCCAATTAGAACAAGGTGTAAGGACCGGTGTAGAAATGAAATGTGGTTTTATGGCACTTCGGCACCAACCGGGCTATATTGCGCCAAGTGTAGAAACCCGGGTAAACTAGACATTGATCAGTTCCTACATATAAATAAATAAACCTGGATGGGGTGGAGTGTGTGTGTGTGTGGGGGGGGGGGGGTATCCGCTCCGTAACTGCAGCTTTGGATGAGCTTTGGATAGGCTGTAAAAATAAACAAAGGAGTCTTTATTCTGCAAGTTTATCATTGAATATAATGCACAAATCATATAGCTTAAAACATCGGTAGAGCCGTGTTCGGTTGTATTATCTCGAGCGCTCGACTTAATTATCTCGAGCGCTCAACCTTACTATCTCGAGCGCTCGACTTAATATCTCGAGCGCTCGACTTAGTATCTCGAGCGCTCGAGATAAAAATATTTTTATGCGTGTCCTAAATCATAGGCGTAGGAGCTCAAAGTAATTCAGGGGGGGCATAAAAGAAAATTGCCCGAAATTAATATAATATAATTAATATAGTATATATCGAAATCAATATGATCAATATATAGTATATTATATTGATTATATATAATCAATATAATATAATATAAATCAATATAATTCTAACAAATTAAACAATATTTTGATATTCAGAGATAATCCTCTCACCAGATTGATCGTACAAATCAGGACTCAGGAACAAAAGTAAAACATTTTAGAAATATGAGAGGCACGTCCATACGGCGTCCAGCAGAATGTTCACAATTTCGTACAGTTTCTCAAGTAGTCCAATAGTCTTTTTAGAAAAAGTGAGCGGCACGGCCATGACGTCCAGCAAAAATGATGTCCGAAAACGGACGAATCCACACTGGCAACTGGCGGTTTCCTAGCAGTTTTCCCATTGGCTCGTTTCCTCTGCCGTTTTCCGGCCCGATGCCCGTTTTTCGGGCGATACCGTTTTTTCGGGCATAACCTATCATAAGAGAGCACGGGCACGGGCATATTTTCGGGCATGCAGTGGACAAGAAAAAGACGAGAAAATACTTTTCGGGCAGTGTGGATCTCATAGAAATAAGTTAGTTATATTTTTTCTCTAAACGTTAATAGAAAAAAAGGTCGTCGAATTTTTCATTGCCCGAAAATAAATTTTTGGGGGGGGCAAATGCCCCCCCCCCCCTGACCCCCCGGCTCCTACGCCTATGTCCTAAATCAGCCACCGTATAAAACTGCTAAATGACGTACGATTTAATAGTGTACACAAATAATAAAAGCTGTGGGCCGGTAAAAATTAAGGTTAAAAATAAGGACACTACCGATCATACGGTGTGTATATGACGTCAGTAGGAGCGATGATCGGATAACGACGTACGTCAGTCACATAGTGGCGTGATCTTTATTAGCGTTTGTTCGGTGTATCTCTATTACGAGGTCAGTGCATGCTGGTTTATGTATTATGCAGATTTCAGTCCAATCAGAATCCACGGACTTTTAATTTTGGGCGTCAACAATCTATAAATAACTGATTGGTTATGTCATATATCGTGTAAAGACATAGGCCTATACAGGTTTATTTGTTTAAGACAATTAATATAATCCTCCCTACACGGTTTCGCAATATAGGTAAACTATCAAAGCACACAGTAAGGTGAAGGCCGTTTAGGTAATCCATACTAGGCGATAGTCAGTATAATAATAAACCACCCAATTCTTCTATTCCCAGATCATGGTCAATTTGAAGTATTAAAACGATAAATATGTGATATGTCTGTCTGAAGTATCAACGGCACGGATCTAAAATGAATCAAACAGAAGCTGATAAAGGTAAGATTATTGTTAATTTGACGTTTAAGACGACCTATTCACCAAGCCCGATTTAATATCAACGCGATTGTCAAGTCTCAATAACTTTATAGGTCTAAGACCCGGAGTGGCAATCTGTTTCACAGACAATTACTTACGAATTATCTCTGTAACAGATGACTGTCCACAACACGTGCGTTGACTGAACGCGGCGGTAGTCATTGGCACAACGGCTCGTGCAATGTTTACTTTACACCTAACTGCTTCGGACAAAATGTGCATTTTACTCATTTTTATTTATTATTCTTTTACCTCAAAAAAATGTTTGAGAATTTAATTTGTCGGAGTAAAAAAGTTAATATGCCGTACTGATTAAGCCTCGTCGATGTCATGCTTATCAGTGATTGTAGCGGCAAAGCGAATATTCACTGCGGGATCAGTTTGCCGGAGTGGAGGCAAACTAATGACTGTGGTGGCAAGCTTTAGTTAGTCACCGTGTTTTAGATGGACCTTGTCCAGGGGATCACGTTGGTCGATGGGAAGAGCCCCAAAGGCGCCCATTTGGGTAACAGATTCTTTCCTCATTGGGTAAAGTACGATTTGCCCCCCCCCCCTAGCTACGCGCCTAAATACTAAAAGTTATAGAACATCGTATACCACTTATAATGTCGTTGGTGAGGGCACGCTGGTATGACTTTATGTTATTATAAAATCACTGGCTGTCATGGTTATTATGAAAGGAGTATCACCAGGGGTATCACCCCCTGAAATATACGGCGCTCCGAGAAATGGCGCCCCTGCGGGATTACTTGCTTGCGACTTTGTTTGCGGCAGTGCCTCAATCACTTGGGCATTATATTGGCGCCCCACAAGTCTGCTGCACCACCACTTTTAAAATCATACATACGGCCCTGGAGGTCCTGTGCTCGATCCCGATGCAGAACAGTAGGACGTTAAACCCCATTCCCTTTCATTTGTTATAATGGGTGATATTCATTAGGGGTATACATTTTTCAGAGGCCTTGAGACATAAGCGTCTATTGGGTTTCCAGAAGCTGCGTTCAGTTAGTTTTCTACAGATTGTATTAGGCATGGTATCTGTTATTATTGGTGCTATAGCTCTATATTTTACCAGTGCCAACCTCGCTTTACCTTATGCTGCTGCCGTACCTGTCTGGATGGGTATACTGGTAAGTACGAGTTGATTCTAGATGGGCATACTTGTAGATACGAGTTTATGCCAGATGAGTATATTGGTAAGTACGAGTTGATTCTAGATGGATATACTGGTAGATACGGGCTGATTCTAGGTAGGTACGCGTACAAGTTTTATCTAGATGGGTATACTTGTAAATACGAGTTGATTCTAGATAGGATCCGATATACTTGTAGATACGAGTTGGTTTTAGGTAAGTTTGTTCTAGATGGGTAAACTTGTAAATACGAGTTGTTTCTAGGTGGGTATAGTGGAAAGTATACAAGTTGGTACTAGATAGGTATACTGATAATATTAGGGTGCCCCACGTGCCAACTGAAAATTTGTACTTGACACGTTGATCCTGCACGTTTTAGTTCAATGACTTACTACTGATTTCTAACAGTCTCGCACACTCGTTGAGGCTATAAATAGCAACAGCATGCGGAAATGTTCAAAACACCAAACACTACTACAGCCGTAAAAAATCTATTGTTGACGATTCTGAATAGCAATAATATTTAACTTTTTGGTTATTACGGCATCTTTAGAAATTACGCTCGTTTTATTTTTTAAATTGCCTTATAATTAGCTGTACCATTAGAAGCTGCATATTTTGGTTAAGAACAAATAATATCTCTGACTCAACGTCCGTATGGAAGAATAATGATCAAAGCAGTAGTTTCATTTTACTTTTACAAGGTTCTTAAAAATATTGTTGAGACGCCTGATGTTGGTGCTTCTAAATTCAATTTCTTGTTCCATGTTTCGTAAAAAAAGTAGTCTTGATTATCCCGACCCATCAATTAGACGTAGAATGATCGGTAGACTAGTTAAGCGAGACTAATTTCAAAACAAGGGCACGTAACCTATCTTTTACTCAAAAGTGTCTGGATGTTATGGACGCCACTCCAAACCATTTTTCAGTATTATTTATGTATGGTTTAATGATCATAGCTTATGAAGTACAGCATGGTCGTTTATTTAGTGACTATAAATGTGTGAAACAGATTTAAGGCTTTCTAAATATATTAGTATTGTGGTGTAATTGTCGAGATATTTGGAGATATTCATTTAGGGTGGGGCACCCTACTGATAAGCACAAGATGATTCCCATATGTCTTCACCCTTCCCAAAATGTCGACACATTGCTTCCGTTTCGGACAAAAATAAATAGACACATTCTTTGCAACATTGGGCATGACGCAGGTTGATACCTTCAACAAGTAATATCCGCAACATTAGTACTCCAAATATATTTCTCACAAATGTGTCCCACCCTTATGCAATTTCAATATGATTAAAATACGGATCTATATTTCGTTTCGTTTTTTATACTTTCGATGGCCTACACTATATGGAGTTACTGTAGGAGTTCACGTCAGGGGTTAAACGAGCTGCTTTTGAACCTATGGCGTCAGACATTGACTAATCAAACAGCGTTAACGTTTCTAGTGGTTTACGCACAGTTCCGTGCACCAAAATGGCCAAGAACTCACTGTAACAGACCGTTTCATTGGCTTATCCCTCACGTCACCCAGAACACGTCTTCCAGATCCTAGTGTAGTAAAGACAAACAAAACGAAACGAAATAGGATCTGTGTTTTAATCAAAATTTATACAATTTATAATAACAGGTAGGGGAGACCGGGGCTAGTTCGACCACTTTTCAGACAAAACCTAATTATTAGAACAGTTTTCAAGATACGAGCTTCAAAATCGATTAACATATTTGTTGTTGCTTTACCTTCAAAATCACAAGAGTATAACCCTGCAATATACAACACATGAAAAATATTTGCTGTTGAAAGGAACCATTGAACTTGGTCGAACTTACCCCGTGTCGGGGCAAGTCTGACCCTCCCTTGGGGCAAGCTCAACTCTTATATCAAGAACATTAAACTGTCATTAACTTCGAACAATTTATTCAGAATCAAAACAAACATTGTAATTCAGAAATATGGTTACATATATGTTCCATTCATCATGTTCAGTAACCTCAATAACAATAACTTCGAACAGTATAATTTCAACTTATTTCGATCACTAGCATAGGCATATGCCTACTCGTCATCAGAGTCAAAGTGCAGTAACAATAACTTTGAACAGCATAACTTCAACTTATTTCAATCACTAAGCCTATGCCTACTCGTCACCAGAGTCACAGTTCAGGCACACATACGTGGCTTTTACATATGTATCCGCACACTCTTCGATCATGTGACCAAAGTTTGCAGCTGACACATTGGATCCACTTATATGATACCGGTATATATCTCGATGGTGTTGTGATCTAAAAATGATATAATAAACAATCAATTAGGAGGGGTAATTGATTACTGTTCGATTACTCGGCCATGAAACACGATAACCCCATATTGGGGCAAGTTCGACCCCCTGGTGCTGTCCTCTCTGGCCTCTTCCTGTAATAGACTCGAACCATGATGGTGTTGTGATCTAAAAATGATATAAACAATTAATTAGGAGGGGTAATTGATTACTGTTAGATTACTAAGCCATGAAACACGATAACCCCATATTGGGGCAAGTTTGACCCCCTGGTCGAACTTGCCCCGAGTCTGACGGTTGTACTTGCCCCAACTGTTCTATTTTTAGAAACCACGTGATTCTATCGGATACGTTCAAGGCAACGCAGAAACTTATCTTCCATAATAAAGTTCACTCCCTCAACAATAACTTAACATGCAATGACGATTATGCTATAATGTTTACGTTGTAAAGATAGACATGACAGAACATGTAAAAAATATACTCACAGTTGCCATAAACAGTTTTCCACGGCCTAGCTCGTCTTATTTGACCCGACGTCCTTCAAATGTACGTTAACGGAAACGCCGCGACCACGTGGTCACAAAATGGGGTGGTTACTCTAAAGGGTCCATCTATTTTTTGAGATTTTAAGAAAGGATGTACTTGCCCCGGGATCGAACTAGCCCCGGTCTCCCCTAATACTCTGTGGTATTCTGGGATTGTTAGCTGGTAAAAATGGCGCTACAGAGACAGAAGTTTCTATTAAAACTAAAAGTTTTGTAAGTGTAGATATTTCGTTTTTCAGTGTGTGGCCATCTTGAGTTTTTGGCAATTCAGAAGACATCATTGTAATGCCATGATAGGCTGCTAAAGTCATAAAAACGTGACAAGGAGAAGGATCGCCTGTCCAACCGCGTGGGTTTTCTCCGAGTCCCCTGGTTTCCTCCCACTGCTAAAACCCCTATTGAAATAAACTATGACTCGGGGTATAAGTGGAAACTATACCCAAACTAGATGCCAGTACCCAAAATATCTAAAACACAAAAAAGAAACATCCGACAAATAAAATATCCGGTTCATTCTTCTTATTACGAATTGCGACTGTCATGGGTTATTTTACGTGCACACCAATGTGTACACGGGATATCGGTTCTTCATCGCACCGTCCTTGCCAGACCTCCCGCACAAGAAACCCTACCTGCAAAATCCAGGGGACTTTCTCGGGCAGCACCGGGATCGAACCCGAACCTCCTTGTTAACGAGTCAACGTCTTACTTACTGAGACACCGCGTCTTTCACTTGAAGAGACATCACACATGGGATACACTTGGCAACTAGATAAAACATTAAAAAAAAATCTAAATAAGAGAATTCTACTTCTACCAGAT
This sequence comes from Patella ulyssiponensis, assembly GCA_963678685.1. NCBI lineage: Eukaryota > Metazoa > Mollusca > Gastropoda > Patellidae > Patella > Patella ulyssiponensis. The sequence continues at coordinate 8,671,324 of OY783228.1, forward strand.
AGTGTCCACAATCATGGTTGATCATTTAGACACGGCGTGGGTTGCGCATGACCGGCATGACGATGACAAGTTAAAAACGCGATGAAAGGTTAAAAACAGGATAAAAGTGACGTGGTGTCGAGGCTCAAAGAGCCCCAGACGCCCTGGGCTTGAAGATCTCGAGAGTGTCGAAAGACTTTAATATTTGTTTAATTAATTTGTTCCTGTTTTGTTTTGCAGGTGATTTGTTATTTCGTCATTTGTCTCATTATGGTAACGTTTTGTATCTTAGGCGCTCTTGTTGAAATTGTCGGCATTGTCTTTTGTACTCAGGCAGTAACCACGGAAGTGTATGAACTATGTTTACCTAATAGAACGGGGAATTTAACCATGGCAGTGTTTGGAATGATTATTATGTTCGTTTTGTTTATATTCTCTATCATGGGTACATGTTTCTTTTGTCTGTATGGTCGGTCTTTGGGTTTCAAAAACAGATATGATTATGCAATGGAACGTGGGTATGAAATGGCCCAAATGCAACAGCGGAAACAGCAACAGCAGCAAGTACAAGATGGCGGCTACACAAACTGGGGTAAAATCTAACCCGCATGGAAAGGAGTTTCAAATATTTGTATTTAATTCGTTAACAATTTAAGGACGAGTCTGTTTAAAGTAGCTACGTCTCTAACTCAATATCATCCAAAGTGTTCGAAATTGAAAACACGAACTATTTCTCAACATTGATGCTGTAATCTTACCGGAAAAAGATGGGCTTCTGATATCCTTTAAGACAAAATAAACATTTTACCATTGGCACACGAATCGTGTACCATAATGCGTTTCACCCTCATTTTGTAACAAGGGACGTCGCTATATTCTTATCTGGAGACCATGCGCAATCGATACTGGCTTATTTCGCCAAACATAACTGATTTGAAATTAGGGTAAAACGGAAACGATTGAATGTATATCAGTTTATATACATTCATATTACAGAATTATATGCGTTGTGGCCCATTTGTGTCAATTTCTAGGTCCCAAATATTAGCGACGTAGTTCCTTTTAATACAAACGGTATGAAGGGTTTTACATTGAAAGGGGTTTATTAAAGGTAACGTGGTATTGGGATAGAGGGGTTGCCTGGTAGCTTCACTGGGATAAGGTAGGGGGTAGGTTAGGTCATCAATTCTTCAAATTTATTTACGAGATAATCGTATGTCGTCAACAAGTACCTCTTCATTTTATTTGCTCGTTAAATTCTATAGAGTCCCCCAATCTTAGATGAAAGGTCGCTGGACCATAAGCAGTAATTTTATTCCATAGATTAACAGATTGTGTAAAGAAAACTATCTTATTAAGTTGTTGTTATTATGTACATAATGTTCCATAATTTAATATGATGTACATAATGTTCCATAATTTAATATGATTGTATCTTTTATCTGATGGAAACTAGGTAATCGTAGGTCGCTGGACAATAAACAGTTGTGCCCTGTGTAAATTTATAGAGAATGTTATTATAAAATGGGGTTTAGCGTCCTACAGTTGTGATAGACGCCATACAGCGTGCTCTGAGGTACATTTTTGTCGAATGGTTATCACGTGAGCGCTGTATCATGAATGGACGTTAAACCCCATATTTGTCTCTCCATCTCTTGTTTTTCTTGTAAATGTATGTATTCCCATTTTACATATTGTACATTTAATATCAGCATAGTGCTAATAAACATAGAAAATGTTTTCATAATAAGACATAATAAAGTGTATTTTTTTAAAATAAAGTTTTCGTTAAATTTTTTGCTAAATTTTTGGTGACGCTAAGGATAAGTACAACATTAAAATATATGTAGGCCTACGGTACAGATTAACCCCAAACTGTCTTAGGCCCGTTTTCAGTATCGCGCGTTTCGCGCGCTTTTTCGGCGGTTATATAAAAACCAACAACGATATTATTTTGCGCGGCTTGTGACACTTGTGAGATGAAATGAAATGAAATGAAATGGGGTTTAACGTCCTAGTCTTCTGCACCTGACCTGGGCTAATGGAAGACGGGCATACGCCATACAGTGTGCTATGGGAGGGAAATTTTGCCCGGGCGGCGGCGCTACGGCCTACTCTTATATCGAATTCCAACTGCAAAGGGATCTTTTACGTGCACACCAATGTGTACACGGGGCCTCAGTTTTTCGTCCAACGTAAAGTTTGAAAGTTTGACAAGATGTGTACACTGATTGTAAACAAATACTGATTGTTCGTTTCGCCATCTTAAAGTTAGATCATTAAATTGCCGAACCGTTCTGATCTACTTACAATGGGACCAATCCGATGACATGTCATGTTAATAATTATCTAATCAATACCTTATATGGCATTTTTAAAGTTCATAGAGATACCTGCAATAGGCAGAATTATCGCTTGTATAATTTTGAGAGAATTGCTGAAGTACGACTTGTTTAACGTCCGCTTCAACCAGGGGTGATATCTCAGATCAGTGATATTTTTCATTTTTTTTTATTATCTTAGCGCACGCGCTGGGGTTTTCCTGTGGGAGGAAAAATGAGTACCCGGAGGAAACCCACGAGGTTGAGGAAGCCCTCCTATCTCCAAGCCACTTACGCCCACAATAGGGATCGAGAGAGAGAGAGAAAAATGGGGTTTAACGTCCACTCATCACAAGTAGGTCATTTCGGGACTAACATGGTTTAATTTTATTTCAATAATTCGCTTGCGCGTAGGGATCTTTAGCAGTGGGAGGAAACCGGAGTGCCCGGAGGAAGCCCACGAGGTTGACAAGGCGCCCCTATCTCCATGTCACATATGCTCACACCAGGGCTCGAAACCACAGCCGCAAGCCAGAGGTGACTGGCCAGCTAGAGGTCGAGAGAGAGAGAGAGAAATGGGGTTTAACGTCCACTCGACAAGCTAGAGGTCGAAGCGCGGCGCTCTAGACCACTAGGCCATTCCCCACCCCACCCACCCGCCCGCCCAATAGGGATCGAAACCACAACCGAAAGCCAGAAGTGACCGGTCAGCTAAAGGTCAATTCGCGACAATATAATTGAACAATGATGATGATGGTGAAATAGACCGGTGGTCTTGTTCCATAACCCAAGAAATGAGTTACGTCCCTCCTACTGTCTTGACCTTCCAAATTGATCGCATAATTCTTTAATTTCCTTCCCAGTTCGCACCCTTTTTTCGGTATGCAAATGAGGTTCTGGTAGTTTCCATATAACCCTAGATACATATTTTATTCTTCAAAGTCCATAATACATTTGTCTATTGAAGGTTGGCGGTTAAATTTTCAAAATATTTTTGGGACGTTCAACTTCCCCATACCCCTCGACGACCCACTCCGCAGGCCGCGGCTCCGTGGGCTAAAGAAAGACTGGTTGTTTTGAATTCAGGTCAGCCACATAAGTTAGTAAGTTGGGATATACTATAAGTTCACGGTTTGTATCTATCTGATCTGATCATAAGGGATTTGGTCTAAATATTAAGACCAACTGCGGATCTCGTCATGTGATTGTTAGAGACTAGGCTATTTTATTGATGTAAGAACTCAATCTGCATATGTCTTTATGTTTACTTTAAATATCTGAGGCGCATTCAAGGGGGGGCGCAAGGGGCGCCCCCCCTAACTTTAGACAGTGCCCTTTATTACTGCTGAAAGTGTCTTTTCTCAGACCCAAATATGTCCGTTCCGAACGTTAACTTAGACGAATATATCAGCCTAATAGTTCAATTAAATTCAGGGCCCTTGCTGTGGGAGGAAACCTACGGGCGCGGGGTAAAACCACACGATTGAAAAGGAACCTGTATCATCAAGTCGGATACGCTCACAACAGGGACCTAACCCAGAACTACAATCCAGAGGTAGATGGCCAGTTATAGCTTGAAGCGTGACATCACCTCCAGGCGCGGATCCAGAGGGGGGCGCACCCGGCGCACGCCCCCTCTATTTTTTGAGGTGGCGAACAATTTTTAGCTCCATATATTCTCGCGAGAAAGGAGAACAAAAATAGTTTAGGTTGGAAATCCTAATTTACAGTATTAGTATGAAATTAGTCCTTGTGGGCATTTTTTTCACTCAAAAACCACTGTTCCGGGCTTCGCACTCCCAAGTAGGTACGGCACGCCCCCTCTTTCTGAAAATCCTGGATCCGCCTCTGACCTCAGCCATTCCAGATTACACCCCCGCCCCAACTCCATCCCATATACATCAGCACCACTACATATCCACTCCCTGCTTTCTCAATCGTGTGGTTTTACTCCGTTTCCTTATGTTTCCTCCTAAAGCAAGGACCCTGAATTTAATAAGATAAAGGTTTCTCGGGTTGAATCCCCAATTAGAACAAGGTGTAAGGACCGGTGTAGAATGTAGAAGCCCGGGTAAACTAGACATTGATCAGTTCCTACATATAAACAAATAAACCTGGATCCGACCTGTGCTTCTACATAAAAAATGAAATGGGGTTTAACGTCCTACTGTTCTGCTCCTAAACTGGGCTATTGAAGACGGAAATACGTCACACAGTGTGCTATGAGGGAAATTGTGCGGCCTACTCATATATCGATTTCCAGCTGCCCGGGGATCTTTTACATGTACGCGGAACCATGTTTTTTTTGTCCAATCCGAATGACTAGACAACTGTCCTTGTCAAACCCCCCGCCCTGTTCTAGATAAGAGGAAATGTCAGTCTCTCATAGCAAAACTCTGTAGCATCGATATATACAATTACTAATTCGTATAATAACATGCGATATACTTCCCATTTGGAAGGGGGTAAATACAACGGGAAATCATATAGCTTAAAACATCGGTAGAGACGTGTTCGGTTGTATTATCTCGTGCGCTCGACTTAACTATCTCGAGCGCTCGACTTAGTATCTCGAGCGCTCGAGATAAAAATATTTTTATGCGTGTCCTAAATCAGCCACCGTATAAAACTGCTAAATGACGTACGATTTAATAGTGTACACAAATAATAAAAGCTGTGTTTACCCTAAAAATTAAGGTTAAAAATAAGGACACTACCGATCATAGGGTGTGTATATGACGTCAGTAGGAGCGATGATCGGATAACGACGTACGTCAGTCACATAGTGGCGTGATCGGTGGAAAACCCGATCTTTATTAGCTTTTGTTCGGTGTATCTCTATTACGAGGTCAGTGCATGCTGGTTTATGTATTATGCAGATTTCAGTCCAATCAGAATCCACGGACTTTTAATTTTGGGCGTCAACAATCTATAAATAACTGATTGGTTATGTCATATATCGTGTAAAGACATAGGCCTATACAGGTTTATTTGTTTAAGACAATTAATATCATCCTCCCTACACGGTTTCGCAATATAGGTAAACTATCAAAGCACACAGTAAGGTGAAGGCCGTTTAGGTAATCCATACTAGGCGATAGTCAGTATAATAATAAACCACCCAATTCTTCTATTCCCAGATCATGGTCAATTTGAAGTATTAAAACGATAAATATGTGATATGTCTGTCTGAAGTATCAACGGCACGGATCTAAAATGAATCAAACAGAAGCTGATAAAGGTAAGATTATTGTTAATTTGACGTTTAAGACGACCTATTCACCAAGCCCGATTTAATATCAACGCGATTGTCAAGTCTCAATAACTTTATAGGTCTAAGACCCGGAGTGGCAATCTGTTTCACAGACAATTACTTACGAATTATCTCTGTAACAGATGACTGTCCACAACACGTGCGTTGACTGAACGCGGCGGTAGTCATTGGCACAACGGCTCGTGCAATGTTTACTTTACACCTAACTGCTTCGGACAAAATGTGCATTTTACTCATTTTTATTTATTATTCTTTTACCTCAAAAAAATGTTTGAGAATTTAATTTGTCGGAGTAAAAAAGTTAATATGCCGTACTCATTAAGCCTCGTCGATGTCATGCTTATCAGTGATTGTAGCGGCAAAGCGAATATTCACTGCGGGATCAGTTTGCCGGAGTGGAGGCAAACTAATGACTGTGGTGGCAAGCTTTAGTTAGTCACCGTGTTTTAGAAGGGCCTTGTCCAGAGGATCACGTTGGTCGATGGGAAGAGCCCCAAAGGCGCCCATTTGGGTAACAGATTCTTTCCTCATTGGGTAAAGTACGATTTGCACCCCCCCCCCAGCTACGCGCCTAAATACTAAAAGTTATAGAACATCGTATACCACTTATAATGTCGTTGGTGAGGGCACGCTGGTATGACTTTATGTTATTATAAAATCACTGGCTGTCATGGTTATTATGAAAGGAGTATCACCAGGGGTATCACCCCCTGAAATATACGGCGCTCCGAGAAATGGCGCCCCTGCGGGATTACTTGCTAGCGACTTTGTTTGCGGCAGTGCCTCAATCACTTGGGCATTATATTGGCGCCCCACAAGTCTGCTGCACCACCACTTTTAAAATCATACATACGGCCCTGGAGGTCCTGTGCTCGATCCCGATGCAGAACAGTAGGACGTTAAACCCCATTCCCTTTCTTTTGTTATAATGGGCGTTATTTATTAGGGGTATACATTTTTCAGAGGCCTTGAGGCAGAAGCGCCTATTGGGTTTCCAGAAGCTGCGTTCAGTTAGTTTTCTACAGATTGTATTAGGCATGGTATCTGTTATTATTGGTGCTATAGCTCTATATTTTACCAGTGCCAACCTCGCTTTACCTTATGCTGCTGCCGTACCTGTCTGGATGGGTATACTGGTAAGTACGAGTTGATTCTAGATGGGCATACTGGTAGATACGAGTTTATACCAGATGAGTATATTGGTAAATACGAGATGATTCTAGATGGATATACTGGTAGATACGGGCTGATTCTAGGTAGGTACGCGTACAAGTTTTATCTAGATAGGTATACTTGTAAATAGATATGATCCGATATACTTGTAGATACGAGTTGGTTTTAGGTAAGTTTGTTCTAGATGGGTATACTTGTAAATACGAGTTGTTTCTAGGTGGGTATACTGGAAAGTATACAAGTTGGTACTAGATGGGTATACTGATAAGCACAAGATGATTCCCATATGTCTTCACCCTTCCCAAAATGTCGACACATTGCTTCCGTTTCGGACAAAAATAAATAGACACATTCTTTGCAACATTGGGCATGACGCAGGTTGATACCTTCAACAAGTAATATCCGCAACATTAGTGCTCGTAATATATTTCTCACACATTTAATGTGTCCCACCCTTATGCAATTTAAATATGATTAAAATACGGATCTATATTTCGTTTCGTTTTTTATACTTTCGATGGCCTACACTGTATGGAGTTACTGTAAGAGTTCACGTCAGGGGTTAAACGAGCTGCTTTTGAACCGATGACATCAGACATTGACTAATCAAACAGCGTTAACCTTTCTAGTGGTTTATCCAAAGTTCCGTGAATCAAAAAGGCCACGAACTCACTGTAACAGACCGTTTCATTGGCTTATCCCTCACATCATCCAGAACACGTCTTCCAGATCCTAGTGTAGTAAAGACAAACAAAACGAAACGAAATAGGATCTGTGTTTTAATCAAAATTTATACAATTTATAATTACAGGTAATACTCTGTGGTATTCTGGGATTGTTAGCTGGTAAAAATGGCGCTACGGAGACAGAAGTTTCTATAAAAACTAAAAGTTTTGTAAGTGTAGATATTCCGTTTTTCAGTGTGTGGCCATCTTGAAATCCCGTTTTTGGCAATTCAGGAGACATCATTGTAATGCCATGATAGGCTGCTAAAGTCATAAAAACATGACAAGGAGAAGGATCGCCTTTCCAACCGCGTGGGTTTTCTCCAAGTCCCCCGGTTTCCTCCCACTGCTAAAACCCCTATTGAAATAAACTATGTCTCGGGGTATAAGTGGAAACTATACCCAAACTAGAGGCCAGTACCCAAAATATCTAAAACACAAAAAAGAAACATCCGACAAATAAAATATCCGGTTCATTCTTCTTATTACAAATTGCGACTGTCATGGGTTATTTTACGTGCACACCAATGTGTACACGGGATATCGGTTCTTCATCGCACCGTCCTTGCCAGACCTCCCGCACAAGAAACCCTACCTGCAAAATCCAGGGGACTTTCTCGGGCAGCACCGGGATTGAACCCGAACCGCCTTGTTAACGAGTCAACGTCTTACTTACTGAGACACCGCGGCTTTCACTTGAAGAGACATCACACATGGGATACACTGGGCAACTAGATAAAACATTAAAAAAAAAATCTAAATAAGAGAATTCTACTTCTACCAGATAGTGTCCACAATCATGGTTGATCATTTTGACACGGCGTGGGTTAATTAATTTGTTCCTGTTTTGTTTTGCAGGTGATTTGTTATTTCGTCATTTGTCTCATTATGGTAACGTTTTGTATCTTAGGCGCTCTTGTTGAAATTGTCGGCATTGTCTTTTGTACTCAGGCAGTAACCACGGAAGTGTATGAACTATGTTTACCTAATAGAACGGGGAATTTAACCATGGCAGTGTTTGGAATGATTATTATGTTCGTTTTGTTTATATTCTCTATCATGGGTACATGTTTCTTTTGTCTGTATGGTCGGTCTTTGGGTTTCAAAAACAGATATGATTATGCAATGGAACGTGGGTATGAAATGGCCCAAATGCAACAGCGGAAACAGCAACAGCAGCAAGTACAAGATGGCGGCTACACAAACTGGGGTAAAATCTAACCCGCATGGAAAGGAGTTTCAAATATTTGTATTTAATTCGTTAACAATTTAAGGACGAGTCTGTTTAAAGTAGCTACGTCTCTAACTCAATATCATCCAAAGTGTTCGAAATTGAAAACACGAACTATTTCTCAACATTGATGCTGTAATCTTACCGGAAAAAGATGGGCTTCTGATATCCTTTAAGACAAAATAAACATTTTACCATTGGCACACGAATCGTGTACCATAATGCGTTTCACCCTCATTTTGTAACAAGGGACGTCGCTATATTCTTATCTGGAGACCATGCGCAATCGATACTGGCTTATTTCGCCAAACATAACTGATTTGAAATTAGGGTAAAACGGAAACGATTGAATGTATATCAGTTTATATACATTCATATTACAGAATTATATGCGCTGTGGCCCAGTTGTGTCAATTTCTAGGTCCCAAATATTAACGACGTAGATCCTTTAAATACAAACGGTATGAAGGGTTTTACATTGAAAGGGGTTTATTAAAGGTAACGTGGTATTGGGATAGAGGGGTTGCCTGGTAGCTTCACTGGGATAAGGTAGGGGGTAGGTTAGGTCATCAATTCTTCAAATTTATTTACGAGATAATCGTATGTCGTCAACAAGTACCTCTTCATTTTATTTGCTCGTTAAATTCTATAGAGTCCCCCAATCTTAGATGAAAGGTCGCTGGACCATAAGCAGTAATTTTATTCCGATTAACAGATTGTGTAAAGAAAACTATCTTATTAAGTTGTTGTTATTATGTACATAATGTTCCATAAATTGATATGATGTACATAATGTTCCATAATTTAATATGATTGTATCATTTATCTGATGGAAACTAAGTAATCGTAGGTCGCTGGACAATAAACAGTTGTGCCCTGTGTAAATTTATAGAGAATGTTATTATAAAATGGGGTTTAGCGTCCTACAGTTGTGGCAGACGCCATACAATGTGCTTGGAGGGAAATTTTGGTCGAATGGTTAGCACGTGAGCGCTGTATCATGAATGGACGTTAAACCCCATTTCTCTCTCCATCTCTTGTTTTTCTTGTAAATGTATGTATTCCTATTTTACATATTGTACATTTAATATCAGCATAGTGCTAATAAACATAGAGACAATATATTCATAATAAGACATAATAAAGTGTATTTTTTTTAAATAAAGTTTTCGTTAAATTTTTTGCTAAATTTTTGGTGACGCTAAGGATAAGTACAACATTAAAATATATGTAGGCCTACGGTACAGATTAACCCAAAACTGTCTTAGGCGCGTTTTCAGTATCGCGCGTTTTCGCGCGCTTTTTCGGCGGTTATATAAAAACCAACAACGATATTATTTTGCGCGGCTTGTGACACTTGTGAGATGAAATGAAATGGGGTTTAACGTCCTAGTCTTCTGCACCTAACCTGGGCTAATGGAAGACGCCATACAGTGTACATACGCCATACAGTGTGCTATGAGGGAAATTTTGCCCGGGCAGAGGCGCTACGGCCTACTCTTATATCGAATTCCAACTGCAAAGGGATCTTTTACGTGCACACTAATGTTTACACGCGACCTCGGTTTTTCGTCCATCCGAATGACTAGGCAGCTATCCTCGCCAGGCCCTCCTTCTGCATCACTGACAAGGGGAAACCACACTTGTGAGATATACGAAATAGAAACGTAAAGTTTGAAAGTTTGACAAGATGTGTACACTGATAGTAAACACATACTGATCGTTCGTTTCGCCATCTTAAAATTAGATCATTAAATTGCCGAACTGTTCTGATCTACTTACAATGGGACCAATCCGATGACATCGGGGGTTGGTTATGGTCGTGTCATGTTAATAAATATCTAATCAATAATTTATATCAGGCGCGGATACAGAGGGGGGCGCATCCGGCGCACGCCCCCTCTATTTTTTTTTCGGTGGCGAACAATTTTTAGCTCATATATCCTCGCGGGAAAGGAGAACTAAAACAGTTTAGGTTGGAAATCGTAATTCACAGTACTAATATGAAATTAGTCCGTGTGGGCATTTTTGTCCACTCAAAAATCACGGGTCGGGCTTCGCACTCCCATGTGGGTGCAGCACGCACCCCCTTTCCGCAAATCCTGGTTCCGCCCCTGTATATGGCATTTAAGGTCCATAGAGATACCTGCAGTGGGCAGAAATAGCCATTAAATAATTCTGGGAGAATTGCTGAAATAACATTTTGTCCCCTGCCGACAGCAGACAAACACAGCTTCTGTGCGCGTGCAATTTTTTGTATTTCTATGTGTAGACAAAAAACGCTGACGTCACAAGCGAGGATTTATCTTTACAGCATAGAGCCCAACCTTTAAGAGCATATCAACGTTTTTTTCTTCTGGAAGTTTATCTTCGTACATCAAAAAAAAAAGCACAAACAGGCGATAAGAAACCGATACTTTTTTTGGAGATTTCCCCGAGTAGTTACTTGCATTCAGGAAGTACTTGCGGCCACATTATTGGCGGTGGAGGGGAAGTAAGTGCCAGGCTTTACCAGAGAGAGGGAGAGAGAGAGAGAGAGAGGGGGAGAGATGCTGAAATCTAATGGACAATGATGGTGAAATCTACAGGTGGTCTGCATCCATAACCAAAGAACAGTTACGCCCCTTCTACTGTAATGACCTTCCAAATTGATTGCATATATACAAATTTAAAAACTAAAATAAGTACTTTGAACTGCTGACGTATAGATTTTGAACCTTGAACATTGGAATGATAATGGCAATGTTATTCGTTTATATTTTTCAGTTTTAAAGTGCAAGTTCTAACGTCGTTTGGTAACATTCAAATGCCGTGCCATATCTATATAAATTATAATCGAAACAATATGACACAATATTCTCGGTAGGCTATAACTAGGCCTACTATAAGTAGACCAATGTTTGGGGAGAGAGAGAGAGAAATGGGGTTTAACGTCCACTCGACACAAACCAGGTCATTTCGGGACTAACATATGGTTTTAATTTTATTTCAATAATTCGCTCGCGCGTAGGGGTCTTTAGCAGTGGGAGGAAACCGGAGTGCCCGGAGGAAACACACGAGGTTGAGAAGGCGCTCCTTTCTCCATGCCACATACGCTCACACCAGGGATCGAAACCACAACCGCAAGCCAGAGGTGACCGGCTAGCTAGAGGTCGAAGCGCGGCACTCTAGACCACTAGGCCATCCCAACCAATGTTTGGATTTTAGTACTGCTCCCCGAACTTGGCTAATAAAGACGCGCATATGAGGGATAGTTTGCTATGAGGGATAGTTTGCCCGGGCCGCGGCACTACGGCCTGCTGTTATATCGAATTCCAACTGTCAAGGGATCTTTTACGTGAACGCCAGTGTACACGGATCCTCGGTTTTTCGTCCCATCTGAACGACTAGACACGTGTCCTTGTCAGGTCCATCGTCCTGCATCACTGACAAGGGGTAACCACGCCGTAAAAATCTGGATGAACTTTTTCGGACAATGCAGGAATACAACACCCGACCTCCTGGCTAGCAAGTGAGCGTCTTATCAACTGAGTCACCGTGGCCCCCGGTTTTTTAAACGCCCACAGTGCAGTTTATTTCATACCACCAACATACGACTATCTGTAAACCCCACCCACTCACACACGAGCACACGTCGGATAGCGCATGTCGGTCTTCATTTCCCCGTCCAGTGCAGAAAAGTAGGACGTTACTTTTCTTTTCATTCTTGATTTCCTTTTTATATAATCATTTCAGATTTCAAGGCCAATTTATTAAAAAAAAAAGAAAAGAAAAGTAGCCTACATGATAAGCTATTAAATGACCTTGACATTTATTAGTACAGGTTGTGTTTTAATTTCAAGAGAAAGAGAGAGAGGGGGAGAGGGAGAGAAAGAGAGGGCGGGAGAGAGGGAGGGAGAGAGAGGGGCGGGGGGGGGAGGTCATTTCGTAACTAACGGATGGTTAAATTTTATTTCAATAATTGGTTTGAGCGTAGAGGTCTGTCACAGTGGAATGAAAACGGAGAAAACCTAAAATAAAAGTATTTTATAATTTATACTAAAATAGGCTCTAGAATCGGATGAAGAAAAAAGACGTAGCTTCCAGTGCAGCGCGAAGCTCCCAGCAAACTTTGAAAAATGGAATCGATTTTAGGTGTATTCTAATGAATGGCCCAAACTAATGAATAAAATAGATATTGAAAAAAATATTTGTATTAGAACACGATTTAAGTTTCAAACTTCAATAATGATACCAATTCTAGTCCTTTTTAAAGTGATTAATCTCACATTTCCTGACGATCTGACGGCGCCATAAACAGTATATAATATAAACCTACCAGCCGAGCCAAAAATACCCAGGACATCACTTTTGGTGTAATAGTTACTCTATCAGATACAAAAGCCAGGTGATACAGAAGGACTTTCATATTTTCAAATCTATACTGGAATCTTTTGGTCTTCCAATAGAACCTTAGATCTTGTACGCAACACAAAATGTGGGGCAAGTCAAATCCCTCCCCATGGGACGGTTGACCTCAAATCCAGCCAATCAGCACCAGATGTTATCTTTGGGAATGTATGTTACAACCGCTTAGTGCAGTGATTCTGAAGCAGTGTGCGGCGACATCTTCTTAAGTGTGCCGCGAAATTTCGAACGGCACACTCAGAGAGTGCGAAAAACCACGTGATCCCAATGAGTATTCGCTGGTGTCTACTGTTTATAGCTTTATTTAATTTGAGTCATTCTATGCGTTTATGACTAGTCTGTTTCTACGGTTGTATGCCTTTTAGATGACTTTATTTTGCAAAATTCAACTATTTTTCATAAAAATTTTGTCAGCTGTGTCGATATTCTTTATGTGTTCCAAGGTGTTCCGTTGGCAAAAAAGGTTGAGAACCACTGGCTTAGCGTAATAAATAAACTCCAATCTAAAAGCAATTTTTCATCGACCAACTCAATCTGATTAAAACACAGATCCTATTTCGTTTCGTTTTTTTATAGTTCAAAATTTCGTTTTACTTCCCAACACTAGGATCTGGAAGAGTAGCTATATAACAGGCATTTTTGTTGATGTGAGGGATTAGCCAATGGAACGGTCTGTTACGGTGTGCTCTGCGCTCATTGATTAATCCGTGTCTTACGTCATAGGGTCAAAAGCCTCCCGTCATACTGTACGCAGCGATCCATCTACGTCATACTTCGAGAGTTAATCTCAGGCGGAGCTAGCTGTAGATAGGCAGCCTAAGTGTGGGGTGGAATGGCCTCCCGTATGACTCCTGTTGCGACCTCCCGGTACATCGAAACTATAAAAAACGAAACGAAATATAGATCAGATTGCGACATTGTTTAGTTTATGGTTCTTATCAGTGGTCGTTCTTATCAGCTAGAACCTTTTTAAATACAGTCGCAAGCAAACTGACGGCACTTTTACTATTTTAAGATGTTGCGACTTGTCATATTCGTTGGAGCTCTGACAGGTATGCTATTTACAGTTATTTAAAGGCTCAATACCACTCTTGTTGTAACTGAATAAATGTCCCAATCTTTATTCTGGTCAACAAACTGTACTATTTTACAATATTGCAATTAATTGATGATAAAAATTTCATCTTAACACACCTTAATTAAAAATTAGGAAAAATTCAACTAAATGTATTGAAAAGTAAACCTTTTCAAATGTGACTTGGGATTTTAAAATATGTTCGAACCCTCTGGACAAGTCAAATAGGATGTAATGTAAAATTTACACAACAGGTAGGACATTTAAACATCTAGTACTTAGAATAAGCCTATTATTTATTTTCTTGAACTGCCAGGCCAGCAAGACTGTTATTGTCCCTTTAAGCTTGAAATGAAATGGAGTTCAACACCCTGATGTTCTTTAAGCACTTGAATAGTGAAGACTGACTTAGTTTGTGTCCAGTGGACGGGCTGGGGGGGGGGGGGGTAACAAAGATAGCTGTCTAGTCGTGCGGATGGGACGAAAATAAGAGGTCCCGTGTACACATTGGCATACACATAAAAGATAACTTGACAGTTAGTGACCTGACAATAAGAATTCGATATAAGACTTGGTCGTAGTGCCGCTGTCCGGAAAATTTTTCCCTGGACGTATTTTGGGAGGGGGTGGGGTGGGGGTGGGATGGCCTAGAGGTCCAGAGTGCCGCGCTTCGACCTCTAGCTGGCCGGTCACCTCTGGCTTGCGGCTGTGGTTTCGAGCCCTGGTGTGAGCGTATGTGGCATGGAGATAGGGGCGCCTTCTCAACCTCGTGGGTTTCCTCCGGGCACTCCGGTTTCCTCCCACTGCTAAAGACCCCTACGCGCAAGCGAATTATTGAAATAAAATCAAACCACATGTTAGTCCCGAAATGACCTAGTTGTGTCGAGTGGACGTTAAACCCCATTTCTCTCTCTTTCTCTCTCTCTTAAACTGTTTGGCGCTGCGACGAAATGCAAAAAGCAAAAGGTAATGAATTATTACAGATCGTTCTGTAGATAGTACGTATCCCGCCAATCCTACGCTGAGATAAAATAAATGCCCTACTTTTCTGCACCAACCGGGATAATGAAGCCAGAGTACTACACACTGAGCCACGGTGGCTCTCTATTACAGAAAGTTTTATCATGGATTAGAAAAAAGAGAGAGAGAGAGAGGAATGGGGTTTAACGTACACTCGACACAAACTCGGTCATTTCGGGACTAACATATTGTTTAGTTTTATTTCAATAATTCGCTTGTGCATAGGGGTCTTTAACAGTGGCAGGAACCGGGGGACCCGGAGAAAACCCACGAGGTTTGACAGGTGATCCTACTCCTTGTCACGTACAACCGGGGATTCGAAACCGCGCCATTTGACTCAATGGGGATGCTCGATTCACAGTCCAGAACGTCCCGAATTGACAGAATTGCAATCGAGTGACACGGAATTGAGTCCCGTCACAGTTCTGCCAGTCCCGACAGCTGAGGTGGTGTGAGTGGAATCGTGACGTATTTTAAGTAACAAATATGTTTCAGCTGCCATGATTGGCTGAGATATTTTTTATGTAGTCGGCACATGCGTTGTACTCCGAAATTCTCCTTTTCACTGGATTGACACTATTTTTGGAACTGAGAGAATTTAATTCCGGAACGTTCAATCGAGTACGCCCAATGGCTTTATATAGCGCGCATGTGTAAATCATTCGGCCATCCAACCCCTAGAAAGATTATGTTCTGAGTATCTGTAATGGACATTTTATTGAATGAAATTTTACAGAAAATTCAATTCATTAATCACCCATATAAGAACATTAAATGGACAGAGCAAACCTTTTAAGTTAAAACACTTGGATCGGGAAATATTTAGGGTTTAGAGATGTCCCACTAGAAATTAATATGATATTCACATATCTAACCATACACGCTCCCACCCCCATATTCTCTATCAAAAATTTTTTTAAAGTAATCTGTGACAACTGTTTTTGGACTAATGTCTTGTATGAGACATTTCCTCCCCGGCAATCATATCGTGAAATTACCCTCAAATTCCTACCTAGTCCAACAAACCATCCGGGTTTCGAGATAACCAGCCAGAAAAGGACCATTTAATGTCGATATCTGATACTACTTCCTCCTATTCACTGATATTTACAAGAATTTCAGCAACGTGGCAGCAGCAACGACAACGATCTGATCGTGTTTACAGCTAGGGATCTTTCTGAAATCAAAATTCGAGTAATATGTCGGGATCATGAGTACAGAGAGAGAGAGAGAGAGAGAGAGAGAGAGAGAGAGAGAGAGAGAGAGAGAATGGGTTAAATCTCCACTCGACACAAACTAGATCATTTCGGGACTAACATATGGATTAATTTTATTTCAATAATTTGCTTGCGCAAGGGGTCTTGGCAGTGGGAGGAAACCGGAGGACCCGGAGAAAACCCACGATGGACAGGCGACCCTACTCCTTGTCACGTACAAACGGGGTCATGAGTACTACTGTGCCTTGTATTGTAATATTTCAGACATAGATAATTAGTATCTCAGACAAAAATAAATGTTCTTTCCCTGGTTTTTTTCCAGCATTGTGTCACGGACAGCAGAAATGCACGATGCAGAACGGTGTGATGACGTACAATGGCAAGCGTTGCGCCTCTACGACTCGATACTCCGATTCTAATAAAGGTGCCTGCGGATGTGGTCAGCAAAACAGCCAGTTTCCATGGAATCACGACCATTACGTAGTGGCGGCTAGTCAGAATTTGTTTGATGTGTCTGGTGGTGGCAAAACCTGGTGTGGAGGTTCCTGTGGAAAATGTGTTAAACTCACTCCAACTGGTAAGTTTGCTGATAAAATGGTGTTTAACGTCCTAGACTTGTCGTTTGGTAATAGTCCGTTTAAATTTCTGTGCCTGGAAAGTCATTTCCATTAGCTAACGGACTGATTAAAGTTAATCCAAGAGAAGACTGTTTGGCCATTGACTGAATTTTAAATTTTTAAATTCATTGTACGTAGACGTTGGTATTAACAAGAAACTGGAGAAAGTGGGACAACTTTGCAGTCTATCCACAAAACTTGGTTAAAGGCAAAAAGATGAATATAGAATTTCGTATAGAAAACACTATAGACATTTTACCTGCAGGTCGGGTGTTGGATCCCAAGAAAGTTCACCCTGATTTTCCGGTGTCGTCTCCCCTTGTCAGGGATGCAGGATGGGGGTCCTGATAAGGACATCTGTCTGGTCGTTCGGATGACACGAAAAACTGAGGTCCCGTGTACACATTTGTGTGCACGTAAAAGATCCCTTGACAGTTGGAATTCGATGTACGAGTAGGCCGTAGTCCCGCTCTCCGGACAAAATTTCCCTCATAGCACACCGTATAGCGTATTCCCGTATTCATTAGCCCAGTTCGGAGCAGAACAGTAGGACGTTAAACCCCATTTTATTTCATTTTATCAAGACTTGATGTAAAGTGACTTTTGGTTTATTTTTGAAAAAAAAATTCTGCTCTTTCAGGAGGATACATTGATGGCCAAGGAACCGCTCCAACGCAAACGGAGCCGATTACATTTATGATCACCAATCTTTGCCCTCCGTGGGCACCTAACGAAAACTGGTGTGCGGCAAAGGGTACACCTGGAGGCGATGTTACACCAAACCATTACGGCTACGAAGTTCATTTTGATTTGGAAAACGGTGCGAAACAGGCGGATAAAAATGGCTGGAACAATCCTGAAGTGACGTGGGAATTTGCGCCATGCACGGGCAGCAACACACCATCTCCGTCTTCGTGGCATAACTGTGAATGTTCACATTGATTGTGTCCATCTCTTAATAAAGATATCAAGATGTCATAGTTAGTGTTTCTAGTTCTTCGGGTCGTACGCGAAACAGAACCCCAGTTTTAGATATGTCCAATGCCCCGGTCTGTGTGTGTGTCTGTGGGTCGCCTGCGGTGTGCAATTCTTAAAGGATTGTCTTAAAACTTTGTAAATTTATTCGTAATACCCTAGGGATGATTCCTGTGTTTTTTGGTGCGTGCCCAACCCCCAGGGGCAGAGTCACTCTCATTATTTGTATTTATTTGTTTATGTCTACAGGCCGCACTTCGTAACTGATCATCTCGAAACTTTGCGTACTTATTCCTTATACCCCAAGGATCAGCAATATTGTTTGTGATGCATGCCCAACCCCCAGGGGCAGAGTCACACCCATTGCCTCTTTGTGTATCTGTGTATCGCCCACGGGCCGCAATTCTAATGTGTCGTCTTGAAAACGTTTCATACTTCCTAATTCCCAGAGGATGACCTCTATTATTTTTTAGTACATGCCCGACCCTCTGGTACAGAATCACGCCCAATTTGTTTATGTCTGTTCTGAGTCGCCTACAGACCTTCTTTTGAAACTTTGCATACGGCCTACATCTTCTTTACCCTAATGATGATCCCTTTTGTTTTTGGTGAATGCCCGACATCCAGTGTTATGGAAATTTGACAGTTGACAATGCATGATGTCAGCGTTGCTCTCAATAACGTAGGCAGAAGGCCATGCACTGCACATGGGTTTTTTTTAAAAGGGGGAAATCCAATACCGGGTACCCCGTTAGACCATAATTTTTTATTGCAAATTAATATGAAAACATTTTACGTTGTGATTTGGTTTGATTACAGTTACATTATGGGAGATAAGATAAAGAGATGGCAGTTCTCACTATAATAGTTAAAAACTAGATAGTGTAAAGGTAATTTGCTGAAAATTTCAGTCAAATTGGTCCACTATTAGCCGAGAAAAACGCATTTGAAATATTCACATAGCCTCGGTCATCATTACTCAAATCATTAATATAAACAGCATAGTCTCGATTATCCACTTGATTGATTTAATTATCAACGGCTATGAAGCGGCATATAGGAATTCAATCCGCCAACATCGAAGGCTAGCCTAAACATCAAGAGTTTATTATGGTCTGGATATGTTAATTAATGTCTAATTAATTATTTAGATAACATCTCAGGCCTAAAGAAAGACCTGTAATAAGCAGATTTTGCTCTTGCATAATGCTATTTTAATAGCCTACATGTACAAAGCAGTAGGCCTATAATAAGCCTATCATTTCAGTTTTATTGTCTCGCGCGTTGGATAATACCTATTCCGATCGTTACAGTTTTTTTTTCATAAAAAGTGTTTTTACAATGTTTTTTTAAGTAGCTGAGCCCCCACCCCCAATCCCAGCCCCATATCTGGATCCGCCGCTCGTGCACTATAATAGCATCGTGACGGCATAGAACTGTACTAGAATTATATATACGATCTATGGTGACAGTTACATGGTTGTCCTTTTATGTTGACATTGCTATAGCTACGAATAAACGTTACAGTTTTTTTTCATAAAAAGTGTTTTTACAATTTTTTTATGTAGCTGAGCCCCCACCCCCTAATCCCAGCCCCATATCTGGATCCGCCGCTCGTGCATTATAATAGCATCGTGACGACATAGAACTGTAATAGAATTATATACGATCTATGGTGACAGTTACATGGTTGTCCTTTTATGTTGACATTGCCATAGCTACGAATAAACGTTACCAAGACAAAAAGGGTGAAGGTCACCTGAGTGCGAACATTCATTTACAAATTAACATGAAAATAGAGTTTGAAAATGGTTTTATATTAACGTATTCAGTTTATAAATATTTCAAATACTTTCTATAAATAACATGAGACTTAAATCTACAAACAGAATTGGTAATATATATGTTTTTTTTACTAAAAGTACGAAACAACGAGAATAGTCAGCTCTGCAGGTGCCCTTTAACCTCAAGGCCTCGTCTAATTACTATTATTAGCATGATCGGACGTATCTATAATAGTATTGGTTAGAATTGAAGTATTTCGTGTAAATAAAGACGGTAACTTGTTAGGCAGACCCACAGTGAACATCTATCCCTTTCAAACAATTTACAAAATCTCCCAGTTAGTGGGTACGGTATTAAAACAGTCAAAATGACCAGGTAATTATGACCATTCATCTATTTACCGGTACTAGTATTTCTCGCAATATTTTTTGACAGCTTCAGTCCAGGCATATTGTTTTGGAATCCATTCTCTGCGCCATGAATAGCATGATAGCACTATGCCAATCCTATGTCGGTGTTTATTAGTGATCTGTTGCTAAATAGTGCATGACATGTCTTATTATAGGCATGCTTTGGCGCTATTGCACTTTCGCACCTCTACCAGTTCCCGTGGTCGTAGCCACTTGAAACTTTCAGGGGATGTACAGGAGGACAAATGATGACCCCACACCAAATTTCAGCCGAATCGATCAATAACTTGTCATTTTACCGACCTTTTACGTTCAGCTCCCAGATAGTCTTATCTGGTCGACGCCATTTTCTTTGTTTAACATTTTAGGTTTTAGGTCTAAGGGAAGTAACTCCTGTTTAACATATTAGGGATAAGACAGGTAATTCTCTACAGTTTTCTTGGCCTATAACATTTTTCCAGTAACATTCCTATGATCTTAATGCTTTTTAAACACAAAGGCTCCGGCATGTCACAGTCATCTAATAAAAATATCGTGGCCTGTGGAGGTCACATGCACCTTTCACATTGACCACACCCATTGACTTCCTTTCCGACACGGACCCTCAGCGTTTGATCGTTTTCTGATCAAGCGGTGTGCGACAGGACCAAGGTCAAGGTAGGCGGTTCAAGCCAAGATTGTGGCCTATGAAAAAGGTTACTGGGTAAAGTTCGTAAGTCAAGGTCAAATGTCCAAAAACTGACTTTGAAAAGTTTCAGTTCAGTTTACTGTAACATGACCTTGACCCACGGCTTTGACCTAATTACCTTTTTTGAAGGTCATCGTCTCTGCTTTCACCTCGAACAATGAACTTGATAATACAGCGAGAAATATGGTCATGGCAAGCATAAACGGAAAGGCCCCGAGATCGACGGGAAGTTTGGACTCAAGGTCAAAGTCAAGGTCACGGTTCGTTAGCCTTGACTAGTGCAAGTCACCACGACTGTCTACATTGACCAAGCCCATTGACTTCCTTTTCGTCACGGACCCTCTGCGTTTGACCGTTTTCTGATTGAGCAGTGTGTGACAGGACCAAGGTCAAGGTCGGTTGTTCAAGCTCAAATTGTGGCCTTTGAAAATGGTTACTGGATGAAGGTCGTAAGTCAAGGTCAAATGTCCAAAAACTGAGTTTGAAAAGTCTGAGTTCAGTTTTCTGTAACATGACCTTGACCCACGGCTTTGACCCAGTTACCTTTTTTGAAGGACGTTGTCTCTGCTTTCACCTCGAACATTGACTTTGATAATACAGCGAGAAATAGGGTCATGGCAAGCATAAACGCAAAGGCCCCGAGAACGATGGGGAGTTTGGACTCAAGGTCAAAGTCAAGGTCACGGATGGTTAGTCTTGACTAGTGCAGGTCACCACGACCATCTACATTGACCACGCCCATTTACTTCCTTTTCGTCACGGACCCTCGGCATTTGACAGTTTTCTGACCAAGCAGTTTGTGACAGGACCAAGGTCAAGGTCGGTGATCCAAGTCCAGATTGTGGTCTTTGAAAATGGTTACTGGATGAAGGTCGTAAGTCAAGGTCAAGTGTCCTAAAACTGAGTTTGAAAAGTCTAAGTTCAGTTTTCTGTAACATGACCTTGACCCACGGCTTTGACCCAGTTACCTTTTTTGAAGGACGTTGTCTCTGCTTTCACCTCGAACATTGATTTTGATAATACAGCGAGAAATAGGGTCATGGCAAGCATAAACGCAAAGGCTCCGAGAACTATGGGAAGTTTGGACTCAAGGTCAAAGTCAAGGTCACGGTTGGTTAGCCTTGACTAGTGCAGGTCACCACGACCGTCTACATTGACCACGCCCATGCCCATTGACCTTCTTTTAGTCACGGACCCTCGGCATTTGACAATTTTCTGACCAAGCAGTGTGTGACAGGACCAAGGTCAAGGTCGGTGGTCCAAATCCAGATTGTGAACTTCAAAATATAGTATTGGGTGAAGGTCGTGCCCCAAGGTCAAGTGTCCAAAAACTGACTTTGAAAAGTTTCAGTTCAGTTTTCTGTAGTATGACCTTGACCCACGACTTTGACCCTGTTACCTTTTTTGAAGGACATCGTCCCTTCTTTCACCTCGAACATTGAATTTGATAATACAGCAAGAAGTATGGGGTCAGCATCAAGGTCACAACGTTATTCACACGTAAACGACAATCCAAATGGTCAATGCCAAATAGTCATTTACAGAAAATGGTGGCTTAGCGCAAAAATTAAAATATACCAAAATTATTATTATTATTATGAACTGCATCGTTAGGCGTGTAGCATAGAGTGTCGGGGTCCGTCTGAGTGTCTTGTTATTCGAGTCTAAATAGTCAACAAAGAAAATGGCGTCGAACGGATAAGATTATCTGTCAAACAGAACGTAAAAGGTCGGTAAAATGAAAAGTTATTGATCGATTCGGTTGAAATTTGGCGTGAGGTCATCGCTAGTCCCCCTTGACATCCCCTGAAAATTTCAAGTCTCTACAACCACGGGAACTGGTAGAGGTGCGAAAGTGCAATAGCGCCCATGCTTTTTAGGTAGGCCTATAACCAATGCCGCTGCCAATGGGTATCTTGTGATTAGGAATGTTAGCCTACTTACAGTTAGTTAGTTAGATAACAAACCTCATCTCTAACCTCCGTGTTTGTTGATCAGAGATGGTCCTATATAGTTCCACGTAGCAAAGCCGAACGTGAATCGCATCTGGCATCTGTAAGCAAAATTGACAATATTTTTCATCAAAACAACGATTGATTATTGTTATTTATAATATTTCTGTCACATCCAACTACAATAATCCTACCTGAAATGGTATAAATAATCATATTTAAAATCAAGGTGTTAAGCAGTTACTTAGAACACCATTTTAAATGGTAGATGTATGACGGTGTATGTCGGATTAAACGCAAATAGATGGAGTTAGGCGATATTTGTGCCACTACATTGGTCTCTGTAAGTTTAATTGGTCATAATACAATAGTATAAAATTATCTTATTTTTAAGATGTTATGTGCATTAATAAAGAAACTGAGTTTGCCACTTGGAACTAAAGGCATCCAATAATCGTAGTTAAAAACAAACACATCAGTATATTTCAATGTTTTTAGCTACGTTCTCATAGCTAAAAGTTAGTGAGTTACAGAGGCCTAGGCTTCTTGAATTTTGAATTAAAACACAACCGAATTCACAGAGCAAAAACTTTCATAAGTCCTATATTTAATTTCTTCAAAACAATGACAATGATTAATTATTATTGTTTATTCAGTCCCCACAAACTTAATGAGAAATTAATCATGGGAATTTAAGAACAAAATAAATTTAGTGATGGAGAATTCAGCCAGGGCAGTAAATTCCTGAGGCAATGGCCCGAGTGTTCCCTCTCCAGCCGTTGCTGGATCGACGGTATGATATTTGCGCTTTTAAGGGATTGTGTCTTTTCTTTCTGTTCAATGAAATTTCTCGTAAGTACAGCAACAGGATTGTCAGCCCTTCGTTAATTTGTGGTCTTCTCTAAAACTTTGGATTTGATTTAAGGTATGAAAAACGGTGAAAGTATTATTTGTCTCCAAACTATAATGTTTACACCGTAGCCATTTGTCGTGGAATTAGTTTTAATAAACTCCAAAATAAAAATAAAGATGAAAAGTTGTTTTTCTGACTTCTTGTCGTTCTTTTGGGAGATGGACACCGCAAATAGCCAAAGGCCCACGAAACTTAACATCCTTGTCTGTTGGACAATTGGGCATCGATATTTCATAATTCCAAAATGGCAGCGATGATGTCCTGCTCTGTTCCTTGACTAAATGGTTAGATCTAAATATTAAGGTCATCTGCTGATTTTGTCATGGCCACGAGATGTAAACAGGGCAAGCGCTAACCCTAGACGTTACCCTAACCCACAATCATCGACAACAATGACATACCCTAACTCTGTTTATTGTGACCTTGTTTGTATAGACACGCGGCTGGGGATCCAAAGTTGGGAAATGTTAAACTGGCCACTCTTCCAAACTAATTCACGAAACTCAAGTTGTAAAATTAAACCCAATATGAAGTTCCACCATCGGATAAGATTATTACTATACTTGTGCATGTTTTGATCAAATAAATTGATGAAATTTGAACCTCTGCACACAAATGCATATAATTCAGTATATTGAAAATACATTATGGAAGATTAGATAAAAACTGACGATACTCACTATATATAGTTAAAAACTGGGTAAAAAGAATTTACTGAAAATTTCAATCATATAGATCCCTTCTGAGCCGCGAATTTAGCGACTAAAATTTCAGCCAAGCCTCGATCATCATTACTAAAATCAGTACAATAAAAAAACTTAGTCTTGACTCTCCATTATCCATTTCATGATTAAATCATGAACATAAGTTGAGCTGCAAAGCAGATCCAAATCCAGTAAATACCGCAGGTTAGCAATGACATTGAGAGTTGATTATGGTCTGGATAATCATACGACCTGCCATTAAAGTTGGGTTCCCAGATAAGTATTTATCAGGTGGTTATTGCCCATAAAAGTATGACAATTTTGGTATATATGGAAAGTAGAGATATCCAATCTTACTAGAAAAATACTGGATTCCCTGAAAAACACTCATGGAGCGTAAACAGGACAAAAATGTAAGGGGTTAACTTAATAGTCAACCCGACGAATAAGGGTACCTGCATGCTTGGAGTTGAAGGCTGCACGCGAACTTGAGCGATTTGTGTACATGTTGAAAAACTTTATGAAGAGTTAAGACGTAGAACAATTTCTGGGATAAAAATCACGGAAAAAGACGCTGGCAGTGGATAATCCGAGAATTTAATTAGGATTCAATATTTGTTGTAAATAGTCAGCGCTTACAGACAACATCGTCTTGTGTAAGCAATGCATTCTCCCCTGTCCTCCGCCACCGTTGCCATTGGTTACGACGAGGGGTAATAGTCTGACGCAAACATGGTCTCTTTCGATAGATTTTTATAGTAGACTATACTCGTCAATTACAATGTTTTGAGAACGATTTGAAGCAAAATTATGATAAAATAATTAGTTTGAATATGTTTTTAGTTCTAATATATCATCAAATCACCCAATTTGTACCCGGAAATATAACTTTAAGTCAACTGACGTGGTTTCGAATCACCGGTTGTACGTGGCAAGGAGTAGGATTACCTGTTCAACCTCGTGGGTTTTCTCCGGGTACTCCGGTTTCCTCCCGCTGTTAAAGACCCCTATACGTGCAAGCGAATTATTGAAATAGAATTAGACCATATGTTAGTCCCGAAATGACCTAGTTTGTGTCGAGGGGACGTTAAGCCCATTTCTCTCTCTATCTTTTAAACTGTTAAAGTGTTAACCAAACTCATCCTTCAGGTAAATACATTTAGCAATAAATATTCATGCAATACCACATGTCCGTGCTAGCAGTTTAGGCATGGGCCTGAGAGGCCCTGTGGTTTAGGGGTCCCCGTGGTTCATGGCAAAAAGAGAAACAATTCAAATTCCAGATGAAAGTTTCATTGTAATAGATCTAGCGTTGCGAGGGCTGAGACTGGGCAATCCCTCATCTTCTGTGATGATGATCGGTCTGGGCATTTAGCGACGATTCCACTTGTTATAACAGTTTCAACATTAATATTTAGGAGATAAACACTTCCTGTTTCGATTTAGAGGGGTGTTATTGTCCAATAGACATGTCCTGAGAATATTAGGACCCAAGAGGCGTAGCAATTACACCCCTCTAAATGTGAAATGGGACGTGTTTATCGACATTGTAACAAGCTATTTTAGGATTTTAAAAGAAATTACTAAAACAGAGGGGTGTTATTGTCCGATAGACAGTGTCTAATTGACCAATCAAAAGGGACAATAACACTCTTGCTGGCTTGGCAGCTCAAGAAAATAAATAATAGCCTTATTCTAAGTAGCCTACTAGATGCTTAATTTATAAGTGTCCTACCTGTTGTGT
This sequence comes from Patella ulyssiponensis, assembly GCA_963678685.1. Taxonomy (NCBI): domain Eukaryota; kingdom Metazoa; phylum Mollusca; class Gastropoda; family Patellidae; genus Patella; species Patella ulyssiponensis. Next base: position 8,697,534 of record OY783228.1, read on the forward strand.
AAATTATCCATTACATCCTATTTTACTTGCCCTGGAGGTTCGAAAATATTTTAAAATCCAAGTAACATTTGAAAAGGTTTATGTTAACCTTTTCAAATCATGCTGTTGAATTTTTCCAATTTTTTGAATTAGGTGTGTTAAGATGAAATTTGTATCATCAATTAATTGGAATATTGTAAAATAATACAATTTCTTGACCAGAATAAAGATTGGGAAATATTATTCAGTTACAACAAGAGTGGTATATTGAGCCTTTAATGTTACAATATCCTGTTGCATAGCAAAAAAACTTTTTCCTTATAATAAAAAAGAAATGTGGGTATTTTATGATTAGTATTATGTTTAGTTATTCAAGCATGGTATAAATCTCCGTCTGTCGAGAGAGTAAATAAAACATGCTACATATAAATATGATAAAGTGTGTTATACAACTAGCTGTGAAGGTAGGTCATGAAATACATATCAGTTTTACAGAAGTAAAAACAGTGGCCAGTAAATGCTAGGTTTAATGGTTCGAGGTGACATATAAATTCAAACTAAAACGGTCTTTTCATGATGAAGTTAATGAAAACAGCTCACAAAAAATGCCTTTATTTAAACGTACATTATGCAAGAGGTAAATCTGCCTATTGTGGGTCTTTCTTTAGGCCTGAAATTTTATATAAACTATTAATTAGACATTAATTAACTTATCAGGACCATAATCAACTCTTAATGGCATCAGAGTGAGAGAGGAATGTGGTGTAACGTCCACTTTACATAAACTAGGTCATTTCAGGACTAATATATGGTTTGCGCGTATGGGTTTAAACAGTGGGAGGAAACTGGAGGACCTGGAGAAAACCCACGAGGTGACCCTACTCCTTTTCACGTACAACCGGGGATTCGAAATACGCCAGTTGACTCAATGTCAGGCTTTATGATACAGCGCGCACATGCCAACCATTCGGTCGTCCAACCCCCTCTAATACTATATAATACTAGAATACTTGGTATTATACAGATGGTTAAAATACAGATGCGACATCACCATTTCATGATAGCCTACTATTATTTTAAATTATGTACAAGGATTATGTCTGTATTTTAAACATACATTACATAAGAGTTAAATCTGCCGATTGCAGGTCTTTCTTTAGGCCTGAAATATTAATAAATTATTCAATTAGACAGTTATAAACATGAAAAAACCATAATCAACTCTCAATGCCATCTTATCTGTCCGATTTTCATTGGATTTGAATCCCATCTGCTGCTCAACGTCTATTGAAGATTAAACTCAAAAATGGATAATCAAGACTATGTTAATATTTGTGACAGCTCTAATAATGACAATCAAGGCTACAGTGATTTTAGAGTAAGGGTTTGTTTGGTTAGAGGGAAGCAAATTGACTGAGATTTTCTGTATATCCCCTTTACATCATCTAGTTTTCACCTACTATAATGAGAAATGCCAGCTCTTTATCTGATCTTTCATAATGTATCTGTAATTTGTTTAAAGGAGCTAAATCGCTAACAATTGGGACCTAGAAATTGACAGAAGTGGGTCGCAACGCATATAATACTATAATATGAATGTATATAAATTGATTTACATTCAATAGTTTCCGATTTTACTCTAATTTCAAATCAGTTATGTTCCGCGAAATAAACCAGCAGTCGCAATTGAATGCAAATTTCTAGCATCTGGTTATTCCAGTCTACATACGCCGTTTGATTTGGTTGATACAATTTGTCTAGCCTCGATCCCCGAGTCTCTTGCTACAACTGGGGCTGAAATGCATTATGGTACACGATTCGTGTACCAATGGTAAAATGTTTATTTTGTCTTAAATTGTGGATATCAGAAGCCCATCTTTTCCCGGTAAGATCACGGTATCAATGTTGATTTAAATTGACAAATAATTTGTGTTTTCAATGTTGAAGATTTTGGATGATATTGAGTTAGAGACTTAGCTTCTTTAAAGCGAGAATTGCATATTTTCTCAGAAATTCAAAACTTAATTATTTCTATATCTATCAAAGGTTGTTAAATCGCCACTATAAAATCATAGGAATCATTCTAGTAACATTCATATAAAATTTTGAAATAATTTCTGCTCGCCGACGTATTTGGAAATTGTATTATTTCTTTTCTCTAGAGAAAAAATATGAAATGGGATCCCACATCCTACTCTTCTGCTCTGACTGGGCTAATGAAGACAGGCATACGCCATACAGTGTGCTAGGGGGGAATTTATACTGAGCGCATTAGAAAACGCATCACTTGTGAACAATATTCAAATGGGAACACATCAATAACAACACATTTGTACACTTATGGATGTTTAATCTGTAATCAACGGTACAAAGTCAAAAGCAAAACTACGACACAGATGGTTAAGTGATGCGTTTTCTATGGCGCTCAGTACATATGCAAACCAATGTATACACAAGACCTTGTTTTTTCGTGCCATCCGAACAACTAGACAGTTGTCCTTTTCAGGCCCTCTGTTCTGCACTACTGACAAGGGAGATACACATTCCACACCAAAAAATCCTGATGAACTGTTTCAGACAACTTTTCACAAAAAAACTAAGTCTACACAATGGGAGAGGTAGTAGTCTCAATTGTCAAGGTCTGTGGTAATAAATAGATAGGAATAATGATGCCTGGTTGCACAAATCTTTTCTAACGTGCACATGTGATAATAACACCATAAAATGAAACATTTCATTTTGAAATAAAATAAAAGGTTTGCCAATTTCTCAACTGAAGCCAGTAAATTATAGGATTTAGGATTATTCTTTAACAAGGCAGGACTGTGTGTATTTAAGGCTTTATTTTAAAGCGGGAATTTCATATTTTCCAAGGAAGTCAGAACATATTTATTTCTATGTCTTTTGCTCAATAGGTTGTCAACTTAATATTATACAATCATAGGCATTACTTTCCACAGTTACAAATCCTTCATATTGGAAATAATAACACAATTATCTACCTTGTTTTTCCATTCCCCCCATGTAATAGCTATCTTCAAACATTTGAATTTGAAGTTGAAAATGATATTTTTGCCAATTTCTCAACTGGCAATAGTGAATTATTGGATTATTCTTTAACTAGGTAGGACTGTTTATAGATACCATCAATTTTAAGGCTTTATTTTAATATATGTTAAAAATATAACTTAAAAATGTGAAATTGCAGCTTTAACATATTTTAAACATATGGCTTAAAAAAATGCAATTCTCGCTTAAAGCTGCAATTTCATATTTTTAAGTTTTATTTTTAAAATTTGTTAAAATAAAGCCTTAAAATAGATGGCATCTATAAGCAGTCCTACCTTGTTAAAGAATAATCCTATTAACCCTATAATTCACTATTGGCAAAAATATCATTTTCAACTTTAAATTAAAACGTTTGAAAATAGCTATTGCATGGGGGAATGGAAAAACAAGAGAAGTAATTGTGTTATTATTTCCAATGTGAAAGATATTTCAGTGTAGAAAATAATGCCTATGATTGTATAATAGTGAGTTGACAACCTATTAAGCAAAAGATAAAGAAATAAATATGTTTTGACTTCCTTGGAAAATATGAAATTCCCGCTTTAAATGATCTCAAACATGACATTTGAAATCTATACAAACATGTGTATAATGTTTATTTTAGAGTGTTCTGTATTTAAAAATTTTTAGTGTCGGAGCAAAGGTATATAAAACAATATTAATTTTAGGCCAAATGAAATGGAGTTTAACGTCCTACTGTTCTGCTCCAAACTGGGCTAATGAAGACGGACACATGCCATACAGTGTGCAATAGGGAAATTTTGCCCGAACAGCCGCGCTGCAGTCTACTCTTGAATTCCAACTGTCAAGGGATCATTTATGTGCATGCCATTGTGTACACAGGACCTCGCTGGTTTTCTCGTGGTCCTCTGGTTTCCTCCTTTAGCTAAAACCACCTAAGTAAGCGCAAGCAAGTTATTGAAAAAACATGAACCATGTGTCAGTGCCGGATTTAGGCTCTGCTGGCCCTAAGGCATATTTTGATAGGTGGCCTGAAAATACAGTTATGTTGGGCTCATATCAGGATGCAGACCACAGTGTGAGTGGAACGCAACCCAATATGACACGAAAAGGCCATTTTCTTTTTTTACTTTATTATTTAGTGGCCTGGATTTTTGGCTCGCCCTCAGGCACGTGCCTTATTTGCCTTATGGTTAATCCAGCACTGCCATGTGTTAGTCCTGAAATGAGCTGGCTTTTGTCGAGTGGACTTTTGTCCATATCTCTCTTTCTTTATATGTTAATTAGAGAACAGAATTCCTGATCCAGTCTTCAGGATTAGTCCATGTAACTGTTTAATGAAGGACACTATGATAACATATCAATCAATATGCATGTACTCCAAGTTACTTGTGAATTGTGCCTGACTGGATTACATAAACCAGTTGAGTAAAGGTGAATGGTGCGTGACTGGATTACAATAGAGTTAACTTGTTTATTTATCTGCAGCAAGGGAAGGTGTCAGACAGTGTTTGTTTTATCACATGGAGAATTAAATATGGCAGCCAAGAGAGAGCTGGAACATTTACTAGGTCTCAGTATATTATCATTGAAATATTCTATGAAACTTGTGTGATCAATTTACTTGTTTTACTGTTGTGTTGATTTAATATTTGTACAATTGAACTGTTTTTCTTCAGGGCTTGAAATTATCTGATGTTTGACTGAATCCAGTTGACAATTAATCGGTATATTTACATTGTGATACGCATGTGGCTGTAATGTTTTAACATATATATAGCTATCCTGGTAGTCTCATATATATATATTGTAGGCCTACTGTAGCATGGATAACGTTTATCATTTGTATAATCGTGATAGGAAATAATCAGTTACTCTTTCTTTCTACATACCATCAGATTTGATTGTAGCAAACCATCTATTGAGGACAGTATACATGTTATATGTATTATTAAATGTATATGACTATGTATAAGTGTATATGCATGCATGCTGTCCATAATGGACGTTTTGATGCAATAAACATCTTGTCTCAGTATACTATTAAAGCGATAATTTAATTGAAATGGAAATGTAAGGTCATAATTTGATGGAAGACTTTTAGCGTTTATTAGTGAGATCGTATGTTTTAGCATGATGTACATGTATATTCTGTAGGTCTAAATTGTTACAATGATATTTAGTTATTGAACAGGTGACAATTCTATGGAATATAATTACTTCTTATTACTGAGCAATGTATCAACCAGGCTTCTCTCTAGTCATTATTATTGCTTTATCATTGTTTGATTAAGACTTGGGGTCGCCTGTTCAACCTCATGGGTTTTCTCCTGATCCTCCCTTTTCCTCCTACTGCTAAAGACCCCTACGCGCAAGCGAATTATTGAAATAAAATTAAGCTCTATGTCAGTCCTGAAATCACCTAGTCTGTGTCGAATGGATGTTAAACCCCATTTCTCTCTCTCTCTGTTTGATAAAGACTAAGAAAATCCGAGCTGAATCAATAATTGTATTCTATAGATTTGTCTTCTGTGTATTGATAAACACACCCAGTACATGTTGACCTGGACTACAGTGTACTTTAGACATACCAGTACATGTTGTTGATGTTGACCTTGACTACAGTATACTTTAACAGTAATATGAAAATAATGAGGGCATATATTATGCACATTTATTTCATGACCTTATCGCCTGTCCAACCTTGTGGGTTTTCTCTGGGTCCTACAGTTTCCTTTCACTGCTATTGAAATAATTTTGAACCATATGTTAGGCCCAAAATGGCCTAGTTTGTGTGGAGTGGAGGTTAAACACGCATTAGTGTGCACGTAAAAGATCCCTTGGCAGTTGGAACTCGATAGAAGAGTGGGCCGTAGTGCCGCTGTCAGGGCCTAATTTCCCTCATAGCACACTGTATGACGTATGCCCGTCTTCATTAGCACAGTTTAAGAGCAGAACCTACCGTAGGACATTAAAGCCCATTCTGATAAGAGTGTGTTTGTTTTTATATATTAGTGTTTGTTTATCATGGTGTGGGTTATCAATTGTCATTGATTTATCATGTTGATGTGTCAGTCAATAATATATTGATTCATGTTGTAGTCTCGGTCATCCAGTACCTCCTAGTCTTAGTGCGGAGAGCTTGGGACCGTTGTCAATATTTGACGAAAAGTTCCATTGCCCATGCGGAACCAAGGGTTATTTTTTTATGTGGTTAGTTATACACTATTTTTTGCCAAATCAAGTAAGAGTTGCACTCCTTCCTGCAATAAATTCTACGATTCTTGCATTAGTATAAATAAACATGAATTGTGATGATTCGAATTAGGGTTAATAAAAAAAAAAACGGGTCCATGAAGAGAGAATATTACAATAAAAAAATTAAGCGTGTTGGATATGGAACTGACAATGCAATCAAATGGATTTTCTGAAATGGCATTCTTAAATGAATTTCATGGGCGTCGACATCGTGTTTTAAGAGTAGTTACATCCCTTAGGCTTTGAAGGATCAGATAATCTAGCCAATGGCCTATTTTTCTCATAATGTTGACAACGTACAATATTTTTCTGGATGATAGAGTCAACTGGCGTGATTGCGAATCCCTGGTTGTACAGGACAAGGATTAGGGTTGCCTGTCCAACCTCAGGAGTAAAGTGGATTGGTTTCAACATCCAACAACCTCATACGTTTTCTCCGGGTCCTCCGGTTTCCTCCCTCCTCACCTGCTGATGATTAGCGTGTGCATGTTGTATCATTAGGTCTGTCTTTGAGTCAACTGGCGTGGTTTCGCATCCCTGGTTGTACGTTTCCAACCTCGTGGGGGTTTTTTCAGGGTCCTCCGGTTTCCTCCCTATGCTAAAAACCCCAAAGCGCAAGTGAATTATTAAAATAAAATCGAACTATATGATAGTCCCGTAATGATATAGTTTCTCTCTGTCAGTCCCTCCCTTTCTCTCTCTCTGGAAAATAACTACAGCAGGTCCCCTAATCAGTGGTCACCAGTCCCATGTTGAGTCTATAATTAATTTGAATAAGATATTAAAAGTAATTAAATCTCTCTATATTCTTATTGAGAGTAATATGTTGATATGGTTGATATTGTAGTGATTACCCATCACGAGCAAGAGCTGTACTCACTGACAGCTTTATTCTGGTCTGCTGGCTGGAATGTGAATAATATGATGGGTGCAAAATATCCTTCTAGAGCAAGAGTTGTACTCACTGACAGCTTTCTGGTCTGCTGGCTGGAATGTAAATAATATTAAGTGTGTAGAATTTTATGCTAACTGACCCAAATTAGTTAGGATATACATATTCATTAAATGTTGGCCTTAAGGGTTTTTATTACTCAGTTTATTTAGTCATGTGTATAGTTGATGTTGGTTTATTCATTAGTCAAGTATAATTGATGTCGGTATGAGTTGAGTTTTTTAAAAATCATCAGTAGGCCTATTATATCACATATCTGGTGGGAGTTAAAGTTTGTTAATCTGTAGTGCAGGTATTTACTTATCCTAGATTAGTAAATATAGATATACTTAGAAATCTGGTAAGTCTTAGTAAGTTCCATTATGTAACAGCTAAATCTGCCTATTGTAGCTCTTTTACTTAAAGGGACAATAACACTCTTGCTGGCTTGGTAGCTCTTGAAAATAAATAATAGTTTTATTCTAAGTACTAGATGTTTATTTGTCCTACCTGTTGTGTAAATTATCCATTTCATCATATTTTACTTGTTCAGAGGGTTCGAAAATATTTTAAAATCCAAGTCACATTTGAAAAGGTTTACGTTAACCTTTTCAAATCATGTAGTTGAATTTTTCCAATTCTTTAAATTAGGTGTGTTAAGATGAAATTTGTATCATCAATTAATTTGAATATTGTAAAATAATACAACTTGTTGACCAGAATAAAGATTGGGACATATTATTCAATTACAACAAGAGTGTTATTGGGGCTTTAAAGATACATATGTAAGAGCTAAATTTTTAAACTGCCTATTGTAAGTCGTTTAGTTAAACATACATTATGTAAGAACTAAATCTGCCTGCTGCAGCTTTTATTTCTGGCTTCAAATGATTTAAAATTAATTATTTAGACAATTATTAGCATGATAAGCCAATAATCTCCTCTCAAGGCCAGGGTTGTCCGCATGCCAGTTCTGTCCCTCCAAGAATTTAAATGTGGCCTGTGGAACAAATTTCAACTAACTGACGTGTCGATAATTCTTAGAAACAAGTGGTGGAAATCTATACTTACGTCATAGACATCTATGTTGTAATGTCTAGCTGTTTGTCTAAATCTTACATAATGTATCCTTATAGTTTGGGAGGGTTGGGATGGCCTACTGGTCTAGAGTGCCGCGCTTCGACCTACAGCTGGCCGGTCACCTCTGGCTTGCGGCTGTGGTTTCGATCCCTGGTGTGAGCGTATGTGGCATGGAGATAGGGGCCCCTTCCCAACCTAGTGGGTTTCCTCCGGGCACTCCGGTTTTCTCCCACTGCTAAAGACCCCTACGCACAGGCGAATTATTGAAATAAAATTAAAACCATATCTTAGTCCCAAAATGACCTAGTTTGTGTCGAGTGGAAGTTAAACCCAATTTCTCTCTCTCTCTCTTATAGTTTGGAAACCAGCTAGACACTAGATAATGACATATACATGTATTTTTTCTGTTATATAATTTTTAGACATCCAAAATGGCTGATATGTAAGAACAAGGCGTAAAAAATCATTGAGTAATAATTTACGAACCTCAGAGTTAAAGATGTCTTCATGTGGACATCGGTCGTTATTTGACTCGACCATTTGATTATCATTGAATGCTGTAGTCGTTTGGAAGGGACAAAAACCTCAGATCATTATATGTATAGGCATGCACATAAAAGATCCCTTGAAGATGGAATTCGATACAAAAGTAGGGCCACTGTCCAGGGAAATGTCTCTCATAGCACACTGTGTGGCATATAATAATAATAATAATTTATTTTTGATAAAGCTATTTACATTAAAACAAAAAATCTCAAACCGCTGTACAAACAAAAAATTTAACATTTAAAATGTAGGCCTATAAATTTACATTAAAAATTATCAAATAGTAAAGCATCTATTAAAAACAGAAAATGTGGACCAAAACCCATTTCAGTTCATTTCTACAATGCCGACCAGATAGACCAGACTATATCAGGGTAATGTATCTTTAAAATCTGACATTTAGGGAGGACAGTCAAACTGAAAAGATGCATTATTAAGGACTTAGATAAAGGATATTACAGCTTCGTGATTTCCTGTTTTTAAAAGCAACTTGTTTTACCCACAAATTGAACTGACCCGTTATGCTCGATGATTTATATATTGGGACGTTCCTTTTTTCCTTGAAACGGTTTTGTTGGAGAAACTTTCTGCATACTCACTAATCTGTCACAGGATAAAATATATGGTAAAATGTCTGGATTTTGATTCAAATGTTTTCAAGTTTTTGTTGGAGAAACAATGTGTGTTCAGTATCTGTAACAGGATTATTATCAAGTAAAATGTCGGGATTTTGATTCAAATTTTTTCAACTTTTTGTTGGAGAAACTTTGTGTGTTCAGTATCTGCCGGAGGATAAATTATAAGGCAAATGTCTAGATGTTGATTCAATTTTTTTTCAAATTTCTATGTGTCTGGCGTTATAGGAATCACTTGCAAACTGCGATATCGTGAAAGATGAATCTCTAACATGTTACATGAATAAAACGCTTGAAAGGATTTGATTGAAGGGACATAATGGGAGATTAGATAAAGAGCTGGCAGTTCTCACTATAATAGTTAAAAATTAGATATTTATTCTTATGACAAGCCCATAGTTAATTCTTGTAGACAGCAGACGGACCAGATATTAAAAGGATTGAAATAGATAATCAAAATTTTTTTTTTATTAATGTATCAATGCTACTTGACAATCTAGACTACATGTATGTACGTACACTTTATCTTTGACTAAAGTTTTCAATTAGCAGTGGTACGTGACAGTCAAGACTATATACGTACACTGTATCTTTGGCTAAAGTTTTCAATATATTCATATTTCATTGTCAAAAGGGGGATCACATGGCTAAGTTGGTAAGCCTGGAGGTCGGGTGTTCGATCCCTGCATTGGCCGATAAAGTAGGACGTTAAACTCCATTTCATTTCATTTCATTTGAATAAAGTTTTCAATATTTTCATTTTCGCTATCTTTTTTTGAACTGTTACAGCGAGAACAGACAGCTCTTTGTCTAAATCTTACATAATATATAATCTTTACATCTTTTTTTGTAATATTTCAGGAACGGGCAAAATGGCGTCACCAAGTGATAAGATTGAGATGGCAAAGGTGACTCCTGACAAGACAATGCGAATGGACCAGGACAATGGGACTAACAAATCTAGAAATTCTAACCCTGTTATGCCAACTCCAAAAATCAGTTTATCAGCAATGGCAAGTCTTTCTACCAACCAGGTAAACAAACTATTTGTCGATCACCAGCCTCGTGAGTTTTCTCCAGGTACTCCGGTTTCCTCCCACTGCTAAAGACAGCTACGCGCAAGCAAATTATTGAAATAAAATTAAAAACCATATGTTAGTCCCGAAATGACCTAGTTGTGTCGAGTGGACGTTAAACCCCATCTCTCTCTCTCTCTTTTTACAGCAAGAAGAAATAAATTGGATCAAAAGGAATGTGAAAATTAAAAGATGTTGTCGATTTGTCAAGGCTCCTGGGGATAAAAAGTAAGTTAAAAAAACTAATAATTTTTAGCGTTATAGCGATGATACTTCCCCTATATATCTAATCACTGAGGGAAGTTAAGTGGTTGAATGACCAAACACCAACACATTTGCTTTTGTTCATAAGGCCTGTCAACAAGCTTTCAGTTCTAGAACATTCCTGTACAGTGCACCCTTTTTGTGGAATTTTTTACCCCATCATTTTAAACACTAGGGACCAGGTATCCGTCCAGATTTTACGAAAAAAGGAAAGAAACTACGTTTACCGTCTAGAATCTAATACACGTGTCCAGTCAATAGATTGCCGTCTAGAATCTGTTAAATGCCGTCAAGATTCATCAAAAATCGCCCAGTTTGTGCTACCGTGTAGATTTAGAAACGCCGTTTAGTTTTGACCTCGATCGTCTACTTTACGACCGTTTAGTTTCTCGGGACGTTTTTAGAAATGAACACTACCATTTAGATTTGAAAGGGGTTTAGTTTTTAGATGTTGTCGAGAAATGAACCGCCAGTGTTTGATTTATGTGGTTACAATTAATAGAAAAAAAGAGTTTGAAAATATTCACTGATTCAGCTTGGTCATCGTTTTATTCTTTATAAAAATGGCTGATGTATTACTCAACGCATGTACAACACAACGATAATTTTTCATTGGTTAAAGCCGTATACATGCGGGAAAATTTACAGTAGCTATTTTACACATAAACAAACTTATTTACATACTATTTATAGTATTATAATTAGCTGGAATTAGAGTCGATCACGGTAGCATAGAATTGTAATAATACATAGTATGCAAGTCTAAAATAATTATATTCGTGAAAAATTGTCTTACATTAGCTGTGGTCCACATTGATTTAGGTTAATCCATATTAAGTGCACAATGATAAAACTATAGCGTACATAAATACCAGAAATCAAAAATGACAGGCGCAGATCATTTCGTGCGTTTATTTCTCGGGTTTAACGTCCAGACAGAGAAATTTTATTTACCATCCTTTTTATACGCCCACATTGAAATGTGGTCGTATATTGTCGTCGCCCCCGTCCGTCCATCCATCCATCCGTCCTGCGTCCACAATTGCTTGTGGTCGCTCTAGAGGCTAAAGTTAATATCCAATTGACTTTAAATTTATACAAAGTGTTTAAGGTCATGAGACGAAGAAGCCTATTGTTTTTCAGCGATTTCCGATAATAGCTACCAGAGTTATGGTCCTTGATCACTTCAAAAAATCTTGTGGACGCTCTAAAAGCCAAAGTTAATATCCGATTGACTTTAAATTTATACACAGTGTTTAAAGTCATAAGACGAAGAAGCCTACTGATTTTCAGCGATTTCAAATAATTACTTCCAGAGTTATCTCCCTTGATCACTTCAAAAAACCTTGTGACGCTATAGATGCCAAACTTATCATTCAATTGACTTCAGATTGATACACACAGTTTAAGGTGTTGAAACGAACAAGTATTTTGATTTTCAATGAATTTTGATAACTGAACAGCTAAATCCGTGATGTTAAATGTTTCCTATACTAATTGTTAGCGTGGGGCAAAACTTTATAAAAAGCAATCAAATTCTAATGATTTTCAGATAATTACATAAAGAATATGCGACAACCCTTGTTGACTGCCCGGATGATTTAGCTGCTGTGGGCGTATGTTTCGTTGCCTGGCAACCTATCTTTTATATTAACCGGGAAGGTGTTGTTTCGGATGGAACCCAGACATGTGTCTGGTTTACGGGATTAATTAAATAATAGGTAGCAGCCATTCAAAGAATCTAACGACAGACATTTATGACTGTTGTATATTCCATGCGACAGTGGTATGTAATTACACGTCTGCAAAACAGGTGGCTGGAATTTTTGCGTTATATAACAATAGCAGGCAGTCATACAAAGAATATAATCTAAATTGTAATGACGAGCATTTATGACTGTATATTCCAAGCGACGGTGGCCTTATTCGTAGACTGTAACCATCATAGGCCATTGTGTGTAATAGTATGCAAATAAGTTTGTTTATGCGTTAGCCAATAGCTACTGTAAATTTTCCCGCATTTATACGACTTTAACCAATGAAAAATTATCGTTGTGTTGTACACGTGTTGAGTAATACATCAGTCATTTTTATAAAGAATAAAACGATGACCAAGCTGAATCAGTGAATATGTTCAAAATCAACATCTAAAAACTAAACCCCTTTCAAATCTAAATGGTAGTGTTCATTTCTAAAAACGTCCCGAGAAACTGAAAGGTCGTAAATTAGACGATCTAGGTCAAAACAAAACGGCGTTTCTAAATCTACACGGTAGCACAAACTGGGTGGTTTTTGATGAATCTTGACGGCATTTAACACATTCTAGACGGCAATCTATTTACTGGATACGTGCATTAGATTCTAGACGGTAAGCGTAGTTTCTTTCCTTTTTTCGTAAAATCTGGACGATACCCGGTCCCTAAGTGAAAGCAGCTTCATCATTTGAATCTTTTAAAACAAAATTAAAAACTCATCTATTTACCACCGTATTTTAGTTGGAGTGGATCAGGATTCGTGTGTAAATAATAGTGACCATAGAGTACATAGTACGCGCCTAAAGCATGTATTTGTGGATAAATTGGCGATTTACAAATATAAAACAGTACTAAATATAGGTAGCAATGTCCTTCATCAGGATTGCAAATTCTTTGTGTATTGTAAATATGACTTTGGCCCAGATTTCAATATGACTTCAGTATCACTATTATGACTTCAAATACAAGTCATTTTTCAGGGAATGGCCATTTAGGTAATTGAATTCCCACTGTTATTTGTATTAGTCATTTGGATGGGGCGACAAACCAAGGTCCTGTGTACACATTGGTGTGCACGTAAAAGATCTCTTGGCATTTGAAATTTGATATAAGATTAGGTCATCTATATTGCCGCTGTCGGGATAAAATTTCCCTCATTGCAGAGCATTCTATATGGTATATACTGTATCTTCATTAGCACAGTTTAAGCCATGGAATTGGACTTCACTCTTCAGTTCATACTTGAATTCTCACAATCTGTTTCACAGAGAATAAGTCTTCTAATATCTCTGTTAAAGACGACTGTCTTCAACACATGCAATCACATACGCGGCATCAATCATTGGCTCAATGGTGCTTACTTTGTTTACATTAGACATATCTGCTTCGGGGAAAAAGATGCCTTTTACTCATTTAAATACCCATTTACAATAAATAGGAAATATTTTGTAACTACAAATACTTCAAACGTCTTTATTTATTTTTCTAATTCATTATAAAATGTTTTAGAATTTAATTTGTTTGAGGAAAAGTAAAGATATTTGACTCATTAAGTCGCGTCGATGTCATCCTTATCTGTGATTAGGGTGGCCTCGCGAATATTCACTACAGATCAGTGTGGAATTCCCACTTTTAAAGTGTTATTTGTTTTATTTATTTGAAGTAATGTTGCTGATCCGAAGTGTGAATGTGGACAGTTTAAGAGTTTACATTCACCTGACATGCTTCCCGCCAATAACGAGGACATCTCGTGGAAAGCTGAAGAAATCGAGTGCGACGCATTCGGAGAAATAGAATTCCATGACAGCGATAACCAAGTTGCCAAGGTGAGATTGAACTTTTAACTTTATTACAGGTGATGCAAAAATTTTGCTGTTCCCAGAGATAATTAAAGTAACATATATATATATATAGAGAGAGAGAGAGAGAGAGAGAGAGAGAGAGAGAGAGAGAGAGAGAGAGAGAGAGAATGGGGTTTAACTCCACTCAACACAAACTAGGTCATTTTGGGACTAACATATGGTTCAATTTTAATTCAATAATTCGCTGGCCCGTATGGGTTTTTAGCTGTGGTAGGAAACCGAAGGACCCAGAGAATACCCACAAGGTTGGACAGGTGACCCAACTCCTTGTCACGTACAACAGGGGGATCAAAAACAAACCACTTGACTCGATGTCGGATCTTGTGATACAACGCGTATTACCCATTCAACAACACACACCCACACACTTCTCTACATAGTAACATGGGCAACAACTTGTCTCACATGTACTTTTGGTTTTAGGAACGTGGATTAAAATTAAGTTTATACTTCGTGTATCCTCCACTTGAAATGAAATGAAATGGGGTTTAACGTCCTACTCTTTTTCACCTAACCTGGGCTAATGGAAGACGGGCATACGCCATACTGTGTGCTATGAGGGAAATTTTGCCCGGGCAGCGGTTCTACGGCCTACTCTTATACGGCCGAATTCCAACTGCCAAGGGATCTTTTACGTGCACTCCAATGTGTACACGGGACCTCGGTTTTTCGTCCCGTCCGAACAACTAGGCAGCTGTCCTTGTCAGGCCCTCCTTCTGTATCACTGACAAGAGGAAATCACGCCGGAAAATAGAGATGAACTTTCTCGGCCTATGCAGGGATCGAACACCCGACCTCCAGGCTAGCGAACCAGCGCCTTATCCACTTAGCCACCGTGATCCCCGTATCCTCCACTTATATGGGGGTGTTGGATGGCCTTATGGTTAGCGTGGGCGTGCTGTATCATATGGCCTGTTGTTGAGTCAACTAGTGGGGTTTGTTATTCCCTAATTGTATCTGACAAAGAGTAGGGTCGCCGGTCCAACCTCATGGGTTTTATCAGCTATGGACCCCAACTTGCAAGCGAATTATTGAAATAAAATTGGACCACATGTTAGCCTCAAAATGACCTATTTTGTGTTGAGTGGACGTTTTAGAAGTTCGGAAGATTTTACGAAGCTTATAATATTTACTGCATTTTCCAGTCATGTTAAATTTAGGCTAGCAATTTGATACAATTTATTTACACCCCATCCCCAAACTATTTGTCTGTTTGTATTTAATGGACATGCGTATATTGTGTTTGTGTGTATGTAATTATAATGTTTGTATTTACTTGCCGTGTATATATTGTGTTTGTGTATATATGTTATCTGATGAGTCAGTAGACTTAAAGAAATAAAGAATTGAATTGTGTTGAATGTACGTTAAACCCCATTTCTCTCTCTCACTCTGTATGTTCTATTTATAGTTTATTCAAATGACATATCCTCTATTTATAGTTTATTCATCTGATGTATATTCCATTTATATTTTATTCAAGTGATGTATATTCTATCTATAGTTTATTCAAGTGATGTATATTATATTTATAATTTATGCAAATGATATATGTTCTATTTATAGTTTATTCGACTGATGTATATTCTATTTATAGTTAATTCAAGAAATAAATGTTCTATTTATAGTTTATTCGAGTCAGTAACGATCAAGATGTGACGCAAATATTAAAGGAACTGTTGATGAAGAAGTGGAAATTACAAAAACCAAACCTTCTCATCTCCGTCACAGGAGGGGCTAAAAATTTTGACATGAAGTCCCGATTGCGAGAGGTTTTCCGTCGTGGTTTACAGAAGGCAGCAGAGAGTACAGGTTAGTTATTAGTTATTTCTATGTCATGTTTCACGCTGCATCTTGAAAACAAAAAAGAAAATAATCTGTCTAATAAGGGCATTAGAATTAGACATTTTTTAAAAGATGCATTATGTAAGAGCTAAATCTGCATGTTTCAGATCTGTCTTTAGGCCTCAAATGTTATCTATATTATTAATTAGACATTTATTCACATTACACGCCCATAATCAACTCTGGTCTAGAGTGCCGAGCCTCGACCTCTAGCTGGCCGGTCACCTCTGGCTTGCGGCTGTGGTTTCGAACCCTGGTGTGAGCGTATGTGGCATGGAGATAGGGGCGCCTTCTCAACCTCTTGGGTTTCCTCCGGGCACTCCGGTTTCCTCCCACTGCTAAAGACCCCTATGCGCAAGCGAATTATTGAAATAAAATTAAACCATATGTTAGTCCCGAAATGACCTGGTTTGTGTTGAGTGGACGTTAAACCCCATTTCTCTCTCTCTCTCTCTCTCTCTCATAATCAACTCTCTAAACTGTCAGATGGTCATGATTTCGAATGGATTGAAACAAGATAGCCATTTAATTCAAAAATGGATAATCAATGATATTATCATATTGATGGTAGCAATGAAAATCAAGACTATACTATTCTTATCAAAACTTTAGATACTGATAACTTCATGCAGGATAAATAAATTTGACTAAGGAGAATTTCCAGCTCTTATCTGAATCTTGCATGATATATCTCTAACAGTTAAGTTTATATTTTAGGGACGTTGATTATAACTAATAGTAAGTTCACATATAATTTACAGTAAAACAAATATATGGACAAGACATAGTCAGAAATCACGAAGAAACAAACAATTCAAATATAATTAATAGATCTCAGGGCACATCCGTAAGCGCCCAATGAGCGTTGATAGTAACTGAGTTTATATTTTATGAGCATCAATGTAACTGAGTTTATATTTTATGAGTGTCGATGTAACTGAGTTTATATTTTAGGAATGTTGATTATCACTGATTATTTATTTTAACCGCGTGGATAGTATCTTAGTTTATATTTTATGATTTTCAGAGTCTGGATTGTAACTGGTTAAGTTTATATTTTCTGAGCATGGATTGTAACTGAGTTTGTATATTATGATTTTAGGATGAAAACTATGTTTATATTTTATGATTTATTAGGAGCGTGGATTGTAACTGGTGGAACGAACACAGGAGTAATGAAACATGTTGGTGAAGCTATGAAAGAAATCAGTATTACAGATGAAAGAAATCGTGTTGTAGCTATAGGTGTAGCTCCGTGGGGTTGTATACAAAACAGAGAAAATCTAATATCTCCTGATGTAAGTGCAATATTATAATATGTCCTGATGTAAGTACAATATTATGATATGTCGTGATATAAGCAATGTTATAATATGTCCTGATATAAGTATAGCAATTATAATAAGTACTCATGTATTATAATTTGTCCTTATGTAAGTACAATATTATAATACGTCCTGATGTAAGTACAATATTATATGTCCTGAAATACAATATTATAATATGTCCTGGTGTATTATATGTCCTGATGTAAGTACAATATTATAATATTATAATACCTGCTGATGTAAGTACACTATTATAATACCTGCTGATGTAAGTACAATATTATAATATGTCCTGATGTAAGTATTGCAGTATTATGATTTAACAATATTGTAATATGTCCTGACATAAGTACAATATTATAATATGTCCTGGTGTAATTACTATATTATAATATGTCCTGATGTCACTACAATATTATAATATGTCCTGATGTAAGTACAATATTGTAATTGTCCTTGTGTGTATAAGTACAATATTGTAATATGTCCTGATGTAATTACAATATTATATTATGTCCTGATGTGAGGTTAACAATATTGTAATTGTCTTTGTAAACAATGTTTTTGTATGTCCTGATGCAAAGTGTACCAATATTATGATATGTCCTGATTGTAACATTATTAGAAATAAAGACTCTATGCATGATTTTATAGAATATGCCAGTTGACTCAATGCCAGACCTTATGATACAACGCGCCAAAGCTAACCAATCGGCCATCGAACTCTCCACAGCTTTAAGATAAACTATATTTTTATTTTTATAGGGTAAATGGCCGTGTGAATATAATCTATTAGAAGATGCCTCAAAGCCAGATGAAGTATTCCTCAATCCAAATCACACCCATTTTCTACTGGTTGACAATGGAACTACACATAAATGGGCAACTGAAATAGATTTCCGATCTGCTCTGGAGAAAGCGATATCTGAAATGAGTTTAGAGATGTCACAAGGAACAGAAGGTATTAATTCACTGTGTTTAGAAATCAGAAGTTTGGTCCAAACCCTTTCTTATAGTCATTGGTTCCAATCAGGGTTGCTTTTTCATGTGTGTATATTCCAATTGCAGTTGAAAAAGGGAAAGTGGGGGGATATACTCTAATGTTAAAGATCATTTGACATTTGAAATTTGGAGACGAGCTTGCAGAAATGCTGCTGTCCAGGCAAAATTCTCCTTCTTGCATTGTACATGTATCAATACAAAGTGAATTACTATTTGTTAGTCCCAAAATCTCCTGAATTAAATGAAACCCGATTCTTTGTGAATTGATGAAATAGATATATATGATGTGTTAGTTCCGAAATAAAATGGGTTTCAACGTCCTAATGGTCTGCACCAAAATTGCTAACATTGCCCAACTACTAGTGTTATGGCCTACTTTTATTTCAAATGCCATGGCTCCCTAGTCCCACACTAACCTTGACTGTGTCGATTGAACGTTTTAACTTCCTGTTTACTTTATGTTTTATTTCAGTCATTAGACATATAATAATATTTCATTTGTTAATGGGGGTCACGTTGGCTAAGTGGGTAAAGTGCTGGCTCGCTAACCTGGAGGTTGGGTGTTTGATCCCTGCATTAACCTAGAAAGTTCATCCAGATTTTCCAGCGTGTTAATGATGCAGGACAGAAGGCCTGACAAGGACATCTGTCTAGTTCTTTGGATGCGACAAGAAAACCAAGGTCCTGCGTACAGATTGATGTGCATGTAAAAGATCCCTTGACAGTAGAATTCAATATAAGAGACGGCCGTAGTGCCGCTGTCCGGGCAATGTTTACCTCATAGCACACTGTATGGCATATGCCCGTCTTCATTAGCCCAGTTCGGAGCAAAACAGTAGGATGTTAGACTTCATTCCATATCATTTGTTAGTCGGGCTTGGATGGCCCAATGGTTAGCACATGCGTGCTGTATCATAAAGCCTGTCCAGGCAAAATTTCCCTCATAGCACACTGTATGGTGTAAGCCCATATTCATTAGCCCAGTTCGGAGCAAAACAGTAGGACGTTAAACTCCATTTCATTCGTTAGTCAGGGGCTTGGATGGCTGAATTGTTAGCACATGCGTGCTGTATCATTAAGCCTGTCATTGAGTCAGCTGGCGTGGTTTCGAATCCCCGGTTGTACGTGACAAGAAGTAGGGTTTTCTCTGGGTACTCCGGTTTCCTCCCAATGCTAAAGACCCCTACACGCAAGCGAATAATTGAAATACAATTAAACCATATGTTTGCCCCAAAAAGGCCTAGTTTGTGTCGAGCAGACGTTAAACCCCATTTCTCTCTTTTTATTTCAGTCAACAAGACAAATATACCAGTTGTATTACTGGTGTTACAGGGTGGACCAGGTACCTTTAAAACTATCTTAGGTGCCATTAAAAATAAAACACCAACAGTTGTCATTAAGGTCAGTTAATTTTAATTCTCGTAATAGTCAGTATAAAAGGTATTACAGACAAGGTGCACATTTAGTAGGGAATTCTGAAAGGTATGATACTGGTGTTGGTATATGCTACGTCCATGTATGAGAAAAAGCCCTTATGTAGTGGACACACCAGCAGGTGTCAAAATTTCATCTAGTGTGTCCACAATCTTTCACCCAAAACAAACATGTTAGATATATTCGTCTGAATAAATAATATTTGGCCTAGTGTGTCCGCTTTGCCGAAGCATTCGTCTGAATGTAATATTAATTAGCCAATCACCGCTCGTCATCCACTCATATGGAGATGTCACATGGTTGTTTGAAGATATTGTCGCCGCCATGTTTAATCATGTGACATGAAAGGTGATGCAATCAACTGGTGAATATACATTCGCCTAGTGTGTTCACTCTTTTGACTGAAAATAAAATTCTGCGCCGATTAATTTGGCCGAAAGGTTGGCTAATGTGTCCACCGCTTTGTGGAAAGATTTGAGACTTCTATCTTATGTCTTTAAAGGAAACCCAGCTCATGCCATCATTAATAGAATAACTCAATCTATATTTTTTCAGGGAACTGGAGGTGCAGCTGATATTTTGGCGCTTGCTTTTCAAAGGGCTCAGTCAACAGAAATCAGTGGTTTTGATCGAGATAGGGAACAAATAAGAAAGTAGGTTGTCCCTTTATTGTTAAACATTAGATAAATATTAATTGTACAATAACCTTTTTCTCTAAACAATTTAATCACCGGTTGTACGTGATAAGGAGTAGGTTTGCCTGTCCAACCTCATGGGTTTTCTCTGGGCACTCCGGTTTCCTCCCACTGCTAAAGACCCCTACGCGCAAGCGAATTATTGAAATAAAATTAAAACCATATGTTAGTCCCAAAATGACCTAGTTTGTATCAAGTGGACGTAAAACCCCATTTCTCTCTCTCTCTAATGTATTTGTAGTTGACTACATGGTTAAGGGAGATAATCCTATAAACATTGCTGAACATCTTTAAACACTTGGAGCTCCTGACTTATCCATAGCTCCTGGAGCCTGCTGTCTTACAGTATGCCCCTGGAGCTCTGTCTTTCACATGACCTCTGGAGCTCCTGACTTTGCTTTTGGTCCTTGCAAATCTTGCCTTAGTGACCCCTGCAGCACCTGTGTTTGCTCTCTGCCCCTGTAGCTCCTGTCTTCGCTCTCCTCTTCTGTGTTTGCTCTTGGTCCCCACAGCTCCTGTTTCTGCTCTCGGCTTTTATCTTGCGCTTGGCCCATTTAGCTCCTGTCTTGCTCTCATCCCCTGTAGCTCCCCCCGTCTTATTCCCTTTCTTGCTCTTAGCGTGAAATGTTTAGTTCAGATAATATTGAAATGTAATAAACACTGTATAGAATACTAATAAACTCCAAACAAGACTAAATATTTGAAATTCATTTTTATTAAGTGATCTGGAGGCTATTCAAATGTAAGTTCAACAGAGACACAGAATATTTGTTTTTTTACTGTCATGAGATTGGTGGATTATATTTTTTATTGTAATCAGAAGAGTAGAATTCTTTGTTTGTTTAGTTGTGGAATGGTGGAATATTTTGTTTTACTGTAGTGACATTGACGGAAAATGTATTTTTTACTGTGAATTTTATTTTGTTGTGAAGAAATGATGGAATATATATTTTTTTTTATTGTTATTGGCTTTTTGGAATGTTTTTACTGCTTCGTTATGTTGTTTTTTTTTATCTTTTCATACTGTCGTTGAAATATTTGAATATTTTCAAACTATAATGTTTTCGTTCTCAAATACAGATGTTTAAATGTTTTCATACTGTAATGGAAGTGTTTGAATATTTTCAAAGTGTAATTGGGTTACTTGAATGTTTTCAAAGTGTATGGTGTTGATTGGGTGCTTTCAAACTGTGATTTAGTTGATTGGGTGTTTTCATAGTGTAATGCTTTTGTTGGGAGTTTTCATAACGTAATGGTTTTATCTGGAGTTTTCATACTGTAATGAGATTACATGAATGTTTTCATTAGGACTGCAACGATACACCAGGCCATGATTCTATGCGCATCACGATTCATAGTCTGCAATATGATTTATATTGTGATAGGAAATAAATTTTAAAAAATATGCCTTCTTTTATGGTTTACTTTAAATGTGGCGTTTTCTCGGTCACCTAATAAGCCACTCCAAAAGTCAAAAACGTCTTAACACTCGCTGAAAGTAAAAAAAGTTATTGTGCTTGTGGTCTTATTTACACATATAAAGGAATATTATTTGTATAACGAATTGCAATACGGACATTGATTGTATCGGGCATCATGGATTTTTAAAACATCGCGATTCATCAATGAAAAGTTGCAGTCCTTGTTTTCATAGTGTAATGGGGGTTGTTTGGGTGTTTTCATGATCTCATATGGTTGTTTGGGTGTTTTTTTATAATTTTATGTTGATTTTTCATACTGTAATGGGAATACTTGGATGTTTTCATAGTGTAATAATGTTGTTTTCATAGAGTAATGGGGGTTGTTTGGGTGTTTTCATAGTGTAATGGGATTGTTTAAATGTTGTTTTTTTTTTAGGCGAATGTATGTATTTTTTCCCCCAAGATTTTTGAGAAATCGAAGAACTATGGATGTTTGTCCACATTTTCGAACCAAATAACTCTGCTTCAAATTGAGATACACTGTTCCAGCTTGGTGTATGTTTTTGCTTTGTGATTATTTTTTGCTTGGGTTAAGCAGGGTGAAGCAATTTACTGATGGTTTGGAAAGCGATAACTTTGATTCTAATTGAGGGAGAGTATAAATTACATTACATCATGACCTAGACTATGTTTAATAATGAGTATTTTCTTCTCAAGTTATGACAAATGTGCATGTAATTGATATCATCTATTTATTTAGAGGATTGTGACAGGCACGTCAGCCCCACTGTTAACTGGTTTAGTACTGTAGTGGAGTTGTTTGTGATTTAATCTGTTATCGAACATTGCATGGTATTTTATATATCTATTCATCGTCTTACGCATACATGACAATCAGATCAAAATGCAGATCTATGTTTCGTTTGGTTTTTTTATATACTTTCAATGGCTTCTACTACACAAAAATCTGATCAGTTGTACTGGCTAGGTCGTGTCTGTTGTCATACGAGTGGCTTTTGACTAACCAATCAGTGTTGTAATTTCTAGTAGTATACCTTCAGGTCCGTGCACCACACGCCAAGAACTTGCTGTTACAGACCATTTCATTGGCTAATTCCTCACATCAATATGAACGCCCATTATATAACCAATCTTCCAGATCCTAGTATAGTAAAGACAAGTAAAACGATATTTTGAACTATAAAAATGAAACGAAATAGGATCTGTGTTTTAATCAGAATTTGTAAATTATAAAATGATTTTGTTTGAAGCATATTTGGAAATCAATTATTTTTTTCATTGGTCTATTAAATATGTTGATGTATAATTAAGATAACACGCAGTTATATGGAATATATAAGTTACTTGAAAAATTTATATAGTTAGCACGTGCACACTGCATCATACGATCTGTCATTGAGTCAACTTGTGTGGTTTCGATGCACCTGTTGTGCGTGACAAGGAGTAGCGTCGCCTGTCCAACCACGTGGGTTTACTCCGGGTTCTCCTGAAATGACCTAATTTGTGTCGAGTGGACGTTAAACCCCATTTCTGTCTCTCTCTCTGGTATGTATTAAATGAATGACTAGTGGTTGTGAGAACGCTGCATGCTTAATGTAGAGAGCGACCCTATATTTCCCTGTAAATTAGTTAAATGAATTTGTTTCAATATTTTAGCACAGTGATGGGGATCGATGCCAATCTCCAGGATGAGTTATTTAAATTGATGGAGCAGAATTATGGAAACTCCATATCGAAATCTGAATACATGGAAATTATTAAAGAGATTATCCAGAGTAAAGACCTACTGACTGTATTTGAATTGGATTCACGTAATTCTACAAATGATGTTGATATGGCCATCTTGAAAGCTTTATTGAAAGGTAAGGATATCCAGTCGAAATTCGTGGCTTAAAATATCTAAAATATATGTTCATCGATGCAAATGACGAGAGTCTCCCATTTCTATCTTTGATTTGTTTACATTTTGCAAAATTACTTGAAAGACACACTATATGGCTTTGTTTTTTCATATGATAAATTAGCCATAGAAGTTTTATATGACAAATACCATTGTTACCCCCCTGCCATGACTCCAATTTCTGTCAAAGACTCAGAGTTTGTAAATTCTCAGTGTTTGAATTAAGAGCTTAATAACCCTATTTCCTACTGGGACCTTTTCTGACTGAATCTTAAACCTTTGTATTGTATTCTATAGATAACCGGAATGATGTTATGGACCAACTGGAACTAGCTTTAGTCTGGGATAAAATGGAAGTCGCTAAAAAAGAAATATTAGGTGATGACAATTTGGATAAAAAGGTAAAGTATACGAAGAGATTTATAACAATTGTCTAGAGAAAATAAACAATAATCATATTTCACAGTCCTGTATGTATATTCCAAGTTTTAATTACTATATTTATTTAGGAGAAAGAGAGAAATAGGGTTTCGGGACTAAAATATGTTTCAATTTTATTTCAATAATTTGTTGGCGCGTAGTGGTCTTTACGAGTGGTAAGAAACTAGAGGACCCTACTCCTCGTCTTGATCAAGTGGGTAATCAAAAACACGCTGCTTGACTAAATGACAAACTTTCTGATACATTCGGCCACCCAACCTCCCAAAATGATTATAAATCGGTTTGTGGGGTTGGGATGGCCTAGTGGTCTAGAGTGCTGCGCCTCGACCTCTAGGTTGCCGGTCACCTCTGGTTTGCGGCTGTGGTTTCGAGCCAAGGTGTGAGCGTAGGTGGCAATGAGATAGGGGCGCCTTCTCAACCTTGTGGGTTTCCTCCGGGCACTCCGGTTTCCTCCCACGGCTAAAGACCCCTACGCTCAAGCGGATTATTGAAATAAAATGAAACCATGTGTTAGTCTCGAAATGACCTAATTTGTGCCCACTAGACATTAAATCCCATTTCTTTCTCATATCCCTCAAGTTTAAATAGATCAATTTGATATTATTTTTGTTTTTTTTTTCTTCAGAATTTAAGACTACCAGAGAAAATGTTGACAGCGATACAGAGAAATCGTGTTAGTTTTGTTGATCTATTTATTGATCATGGTGTCAACTTGAAACAGTTTTTAACTCGGGATAGACTTCTTACCCTGTATAATACGGTGAGTGGAATATCGTATGTCTTTATTGGAGGCTGGGATAGTAGAGCAGTTGGGGTAGACTTGACTAAGGATGTGGGGCTGGTCGAATGATCTAATAAGTACACTTTAGATCTGTTATTGAGTTCAGTGGAATGGTATCAAGCAAATCTGGAAGTCAGGCACAGATTCAGCCTTTGACAGGCACAAAACCTCTAGTGCCTGTCATTTTGTCCGTCACTGATCATGTTTCTGTTTTGTTGATATTATTTTAATAATACATGTCCGACACTAAGTTGGAAATGTCAGGTACTATTTCATTACTACTTGTACGTAACATAAAGTAGAATCACTCGTCCAACCTCGTAGGTTTTCTCCAGATCCTCCGGTCCCATCCCACTGCTAAAGACCCCTACGTGCAAGCAAATTATGGAAATAAATTCAAACCATATGTTAGTCTTGAAATTACCTGGTTTGTGTCATGAATGTTAAACCCCATTACTCTCTTTAAATATTAAACCATGCGACAGTAGGAATCCGATGGTTTTCAATGATTCTCAACAATGATTTGAAACTAAATATTAAATACAGAACCTCCCTCTTAAATGGCACAACCAAATGCTACCTTAGTTGTGAGTGATCACAATCAAAACGCTGCGCTCGTAGGATGAGAAAATTACGGGAAAGACTTGAGGTCAGTATCTATACAATCACATTAACAAAGTATACTTTTATGCTACTACTGAACTGATGCTACTCGTTTTCGGGAAGCTATGTGAATTCAATTTTATAGCCTAGCTGCTTATTATTAAACACAACAATTTTTTTTTTCAGATTCCAGAAAATTGTATTTTACGTAACCTTCTTCGTCTAAAAGCCTCTCAGAAGAGACAGGTAAAATAATTTCATTTGATGTTTGCGCCTTGATTTTGTTAATTTTCAAAGAGTATTATGTTAATTTTGTAACTTGTATGTGGCAAATAGTCGCCTGCCCAACCTCATGGGTTTACTCAATGTGCTCTGGTTTTCTCCCACAAAAGTCACCGATAAAATTGAACCATATGTTAGTCTCAAGATGTCTTTTCATTTAAATCAATAATCAATTGTTATAAAGAGGCTGTTTTTATTTTCAGAAACTGCAAAGCATAACATTTCTGCATGTCAACAGCCTTCTACAAGATTTGCTTGGAGATTATTTTGTACCGTATTATGATAGACCACCGTATCACCATGACAACAAGAGTGATGTGAGTTCAGCATTAGCCAG
This sequence comes from Patella ulyssiponensis, assembly GCA_963678685.1. NCBI lineage: Eukaryota > Metazoa > Mollusca > Gastropoda > Patellidae > Patella > Patella ulyssiponensis. The sequence goes on from OY783228.1 coordinate 8,724,039, forward strand.
TGCATCAGATATACCACATGCAGTGGGTAAGTAAGTTCAAAACAACATGAGAATATACCGATATAATGGATGTAGAGCTAGCGGCAGACATGATTGGTTGTCAGGCATGTGTATACTGTAGAACTTCCTCTAGAGCTAGTGACAGATATGATTGGTTGTCAGGCATGTTTACACTCCTAGAGCTAGTTGCAAACAAAATTGGTCATCGTCAAGCAGTATCCAGGTACCGATAACAGCTAGAAATAATACTACATATAAAAATACAAGACAAAATAACCATATGTTAGCCTCAAAATAACCATATGTTAGTCTCAAAATAACCATATGTTAGTCTCAATATAACTATATGTTAGTCTCAGTATAACCACATCTTAGTCTCAATATAACTGAATGTTAGTCTCAATATAATTGAAAGTTAGTTTCAATATAACCCCCATGTTAGTTTCAATATAACCCCCATGTTAGTCTCAATATAACCATATGTTAGTTTCAACATCACCGTATGTTAGTCTCAGCATTACCCGATCCAAGTCTCAACATCCATTATGTTAGTATCCATGCAATCATATGTTAGTCTCAGTATCACCATATGTAGTCTTCACACAACCATATGTTAGTCTCAAAATAAACTATTTTCAGGTTCAAGTATTCAGAGGAAGTTGGATCATCCGATACAGGATTTATTTATCTGGAGTATTCTGATGAACAGACAAGAACTGGCCAAATTATTCTGGGTCGAATTAGATGTATGTGAATTGTTCCTTATTTTAATTCCAACAAAGACAATGTTGATAAGGATATTACCTAATATTCTAATTGTGGGGTTGGATGGCCCAATGGTTGACATAAGCACGCTGTATCATAAGGTCTGTCATTGAGTCAACTGGCGTGGTTTCGCGATTCCCCGTTTGTATGTGACAAGGAGTAGGGTAGCCTGTCCTCTTGTTTCCTCGCATGGCTAAAGACCCCTACGTGCATGTGAATTATTGAAATAAAATTGAACGATATGGCCCAGTTTGTGTCAAGTGGACGTTAAACCCCATTTCTCTCTTTCGAAGAAATCGGGGCAATATCAATAGAGATCAGACCATCCGTCACACTTTTTGCATTATCCATTTTGAAATATTACTGCATTGACCAGATTAATGAAAGTGACATACATTCTGTTTTTTGTCAAATTTCAACTGCCAAGGCTTCCTTATGTGACCATTCACATGTACATCCGACTTCTCATCCTTTTGTCCCTTCCAGATGACTGGACACCATTTCTTGCCAGGTTCTGTGTCCTGCAGCTTTCACAAACAATTTCCAATATACATAGGACGTCATCTTTATTGTCCCTTCCATCTAGACAATAGGATATTGAAATCATGAATATGTCATAACTATAAATATTAATGGTGATGTTATTTTTTCGTAGGAACCAATTGCAGCAGCTTTATTTGCCAATGGTTTATATAAAGGCTTAAAGATGATATCAGTTGATACAGAAATATCTCAGATTCTACAACAAAATGCTGAGTAAGTCACATTCTTTTATTTATTGTGTCTTTCCTCATTTGAACCCATAAAGGGGTAGAACTGTGGGGTCGAACTGTTTCTTTACAGATTCTGTTATTTTATAGACCCTGTTCTGTTATTTTAACACCTTAGCCCCAAAATAGAGCTCCTTAGACTGCCCCAACCACTTTGTCAACTGCATAGCAATGTTCCTAAAATGTGGAAAGTTATTTACATATCTCCGGTAATTTGAGGCAGTCTAAGAAACATCAGTTTTGTACAGTTTCAATCTGATGAGGGATCTATCGATATTAATATGTCCCTTGTCCCTCCATTTTTTCAAATAACTGATAGAGATCAGTGTTTACGTTTACCAAGTGATAAAGGCTTAAAGCCTTTGTTATTTTAAAAATTGTAAGAGTCATGGTTGAAGAGGTGGGAGGAGATTTTATTATAAATAAACTGGAAGTAATATGATATTTTCTTTTCTTTGTTCATCAAAATTTCTCCTTTATACAATCTTTGAGAGGCACATCTAAATCCTTTTTTTTTTCAGTGAATTTGAAAACCTTGCCATTGGTGTCTTAAATTCTTGTTACGAGAAAGATGAGAACAAGGCACAGGATTTATTGATTCGAGAATTACCGAACTGGGGAGAGACAACGTGTGTTTTGATGGCCGTACAATCAGATAATAAACGGTTTATATCTCAAACGGCCTGCCAGACATTACTCAATTCTATTTGGATGGGAAAATTATCATCACATAACAGTATACTCAGGGTAGGTAGAAATAAATCAAAACAGTAACACCAAATTATTTAGAAACTTTCAAATTATACAAAAAGACCACAATTTTACCAAAATTATTTAAAAGTACCAAAATTATTTATATAAAAAAGCATAAGTATCCTGACTATTTCCATGAATGAAATATTCATATTTAGATAGAAGATTTTACCAAACTGAAATATTGATCACATGTTTGTATTGATTTAGTTTATTTCCGATTTTGGGGTTGGATGGCTGAATAGTTAGCATGTGCGCACTGTATCATAAAGCCTGTCATTGAGTCATCTGGCGTGGTTTCGAATTGTACGTGACAATGAGTAGTATCGCCTGTCCAACTTCGTGGTTTTTTCCGGGGCCTCCGGTTTCCTCCCACTGCTAAAGATCCCTACGCGAAAGCGAATTATTGAAATAAAATTAAACCAGATGTTAGTCCCGAAATGACCTAGTTTGTGTCGAGTGGACGTTAAACCCCATTTCTCTCTATTTCAGATTTTACCTAGCATTGTTTTATTTCCTTTGATATTTTTTCTGGTGAAGTTTAAAGATGACGAAAACCGACATAATTCGGAAATGGTTTGTGATTTTAATCGGCCTTGTACATGTTTTATCATTGGTTAATAACTTGTATATGTGGTATATTGATTATTACCCACTCATCTGTTGGGTTGGGTGGCCGAATGGTTAGCATGCGCTGGCTGTATCATACGGCCTGTAATTGAGTCAACTGGCGTGGTTTCGAATCCAATGCTGTACGTGACAAGGAGTATGGTTGCCTGTCCAACCTCGTGGGTTTTCTCTGGGTACTCCGGTTTCCTCCCACTGCTAAAGACCACTATGCGCAAACAAATATTTGAAATAAAATTAAACCATATGTTAGTCCCGAAATGACCTAGTTTGTGTCGAGTGGACGTTATACCCCATTTCTCTCTCTCTCTCTCTCACTCACTCACAGTGAAACTGTCAATCCTATTAAAATACATATCTTTATTTCCTTTCGTGTTTTTATACTTTCGATGGCCTACACTACATGAAGATCTGACAAGTTATAGTGGGAGTTCACGTCAGGGGTCAAACGAGCGGTTTTTGACCCTATCATGTCAGATATTGATTAGTCAATCAGCGTTGACATTTCTAGTGGTTTACCCAAAGTTCCGTGCATCAAAAGGCCAAGAGCTCGGGGTAACAGACCATTTCATTGGCTAATGCCACACATCCTCCAGAACACATCAATGATAACAACTCTTCCAGATCCTAGTGTAGTAAAGACAAGTAAAACGAAATTTTGAACTATGAAAAACGAAACGATAGAGGATCTGTGTTTTAACGAGATTGTGAAACAGTATTTGGTTTAAGGAGCCATGAGGTGTATGTAAAAGAACACATAATGTTTTTTAAATATATACCCATGTCGGCACCCTGCCAGTTGGCGTATGCCTGTCTTCATTAGCCCAGTTTAGGAGCAGAACAGTTGGACATTAAACCCCATTTCATTTCATTTATATTTACAGAAGATTGGTGATACTGAATATGATCCTAGTGAAAGTCAGATGTAAGTTATTATTTATTTTTAAATTAAGTTTATTTCCCAGCTTGTCTGTGACAAGGAGTAGGGTCCCCTGTTCAACCTCGTGGGGTGGTTTTTCTCTTGGGGTCTCTGGTTTCCTCCCGCTGCTAAAAAGACCTCTACTTGGAATCGAGTTATTGAAATGACCTAGTTTGTGATGAGTGGATGTTAAACTCATTCTCTCTCCATTTATTTATGAAATAAGTAAAATTTCAGCCAAATGACTTCATTCTGAGCCAATTTATCACTGTTTATTGTTTTGACAATATGTTTGCATAGCGGTAAAACCACCTCACTAGTACATACGCTACCTTGCCTTGCTTTCGCATTTTTAAGTTTTTAAGTGGCGAATCATTCTAATTTAGTTAAAATCTGGAGTATACGATGCCATTGAGAGTTGATATTATGATCTTGTTTTGTTAATCAATGTCTAATTAAAGAGCACATAAAATGAGAAAACTAAATTCATTGAGGTTATAGACATTGGTTACTATATGCATTTTACGGCAGTTTAACATCGATCTGATGAAAATTAATTCAGATATCGTCACTCAAAGTCGCAAATATAGACCTCCCGTAAAAACGACTTGGCCAATTATTGAAAACACTCTTAATCCCCTCATTCGGGATGTTTTTTCCTTAATTACCTATATACACCCGGCGTGTGTATTCGTTAACGCCTGACTGATTCCTTAATCCCCCTAATTAAATAACAATTGACTACGGAATAATTTGTTTTGTAATTTAGAATTTGTTTTATAAAGACAGTTGTTGTAGCCATATTCCCCATGTGTTTTTTTTTTATCAGAATAAGCCGACCGTAAGATAACAATAATTGGCTTCTGATTGAAACAAGATTGGTGTGAAATTGTTATAGCCGGCGCTACGGACATCTTTTATGCCGATAGAAATAATCAATTGTCGGCTTTTAAGAAACGAAATGGTTTCAAATAATAATCATATAAACTTAGATCATCAACATTTGTATTATTGATCATTTTATCATACACCGAGCGAAATGGAGGCAGAATATTCAGAGTTATCATGTAGCAGTAGTTCTTTTAGCTCGGGCAGTGTATCGGATACAGATATGTCGCGAGAAATGATTAATATAGCGCCATATATGTTTGAGCCGTATTTATCTGGCTGTAGTAGTTCCGTAGAGGATGGCGATGTAGAGAATACGGGATCTAACAAAACTTTATTTTGATTTTGGCCCACGCGAAAAATATCGCTAAATTTGATTCTGGGTGCTGGAAACATGATGCGTCAAGTAATTATATAACGTGAAAATATTAATGTATATAATGGCAAGTAAATATGTTTGTTAACGTGAAAATATTCCTTATTTGTATTGTATATTAGGGCAAACTAGGTAGCACACTAATAAAAGTAATACATTTAGGTCGTTGAAGTTATCGATCCAACCATTATTCTATAAAATATGCAATATGCAAATAAGATGGTTTGATGCATGCATGCATGCTGTCATCCAATAGTAACTGTAAATTTTCCCGTGGTTAGATGCCTCTGACCAATCAAAAAAATTGTTGTTTGATCACGTACACCCTTCAATCGAGGATTCGAGCTTCTCGTGCGATTTTCTATAATTTAACTGTAAGTGTTGTTTTAATGGTTTCCAAATAAAAAGAATTTACATAAATAGAAATAAATATGACACTACCATTAAAGAAATGTGTAGAATTCGGATTCCAAAATATCGGTATAAAATTGAATATCAAACACGACGTTGCACCTGTACTTGACACTATTCTAATCACACGCAGAGGACAGCCGATCACGCCCCCTCGAATTTCTTTCTCACATTCGACTAATTTACGCTAAATTTTTTCGACTAATTTACGCTAACTTTATTACAAAAAAAATCGTCAATACTAATCAAACAATCAACAATAATCATACGATCATACAAACAATACGATTAACTTTAATACAAAAACATCGGTGATTCGATCTAAAATCAAATAACAAAATAGTCAACGAGTACTAATCAAACAACCAACAATAATCATACAATCACACAAACAATACGATTAATCCACTCTTTCCGTAAGATTTCATCCCTGGGAAATTTATGAAACGCCGGTACATTATTCCCCTTTTCCTTGCTGGAATTTCCACAACTCTCAATAACACAACGATAATACGGCATCTTGAAATACACTCCGAAATATTCTAGTCACAAATATATAATCTATTACAACTCAAGACGAGAAAGGTCGGCTTTTGAGTGAGTGAGTGAGTGAGTTACTGGAAGTTTAACGTCCACTTCCACCAAAAGTGATATCGTAGACTATCGGCTTTTGAAAATGCTTTGACTTATATAGTATAGTGATATGTAGCTTACGTGTAAATTACGAGTTAATGATTACGCCAGTCAAATGTTAATTGGACCGACAAATACACACGTGTTAACTGGCGGTGTGTATACAGTGATATATTTACAGATAGTGATATATTGTATAGACAATGTGTATAGATTATGGGTAGTGCCTGTGACGTCACCAGCCAATCAACCAGATTAAGGTCGTAATTGAAAATTTGAAAACCGTTTTTTGCTGTCGCATGTTTAAACGTTAATATCTGAATTAATTTTAATCAAATTGGAGGGAAGTTGCCATAAAATGAATGTAGTAACCCTTGCCTATCAATATATGCAATTAAAAAATATTATTTTATGTGGTCTTTAATAATTTTTATAACATTTCAGGCATAAAGGAAGACCTGCAATAGGCAGATTTACCTCTTGTATAATGTGTATTTAAAATATGCTAATCAATAATTGTGTTTATTTTACAGAGACGATAAGAGAAACCAGAACCAACCACGAACCAGTCATTGTTCAAAATTAAAACAGTTTTACCTCGCACCTGCCGTTATATTTTACCTCAATGTTGTAAGTTTGATTTTGATAGAACTTCTCCATATATGCTCATATATTTATTACATTTTTATAATGTAGAGTTCATATATATATATACCCTCACATTTTTTTACTTTCATTGAAAAGCAATGGTGAGGACCCTAATCGATTTTCAGGTGTCCTCGACATTTCTATTCAGAATTATAACCCCTTTTTTTATCTTCATTAGACCAGTTCGGAGCAGAGCAGTAGGACATCAAACCCTATTTCTTTTCATGTTTTAACCCCTTATTGATTTTCACCGCTCGTTAACCTTTCATTCGGGAGTTATCGCTTTTGTCGATAAACTTTTTTGACTGACTTTTGTCAAAATTGGATGTGAAGGGTTATGTCATGAGAGGACGACCCCTACATGTATGACGTCAGATATTTGATTAACCAATCAGCATTGATGTTTCTAGTGGGTTACCCACAGTTCTGTGCACTTAATGCCAAAAACTTGCCGTAACAGACTGTTTCATTGGCTAATCCCACACATCATCTATAGCACCGGTAATATAAAAACTTTTCCAGATCCTAGTGTAGTAACAACAAGTAAAACAAAATTTTGAACTAGAAAAATCCAAACAAAATAGGATCCGTGTTTTAATCTGATTGTATAGATATTAAATTTTTGTTTGTTTCGTCACATTCCGGTGTTTGATTTGCAGTGATATTTTCTTTTTTTGTTTTGTTTCAGTTTACGTACCTGGTGTTTTTATGTTTGTACAGTTATCATATTCTCATCAGTTTTAACCGACAGTTCACCATTATCGAGGGAATTATCTGTGGATGGGTCGTCACCATCTTCGTGGAGGAAATGAGACAGGTATGAGAATTACTCATGAGTTATCTGCTGATGAGTTCAGGGGGATGGGAGATGGATGGCCGAATGATTATAAGTTCTGCCATTGAGTCAAGTGTCATTTTTTTCCTATTCCCTGCTTGTACTTGACAAGAAGTAGGGGCAGTCACCTGTTTATCCCTGTGGGTCCTCTGGTTTCCTATCGGTGAGAAAGCAAGTTATTGAAATAAAATTGAAACATATGTTAGACCTAAAGTTATAACCTGGGTTGTGTTTAAACTCACTACTCTATTTCTGCGTAAGCGTTGTTACAATATTTGTTGAGAAAATGTGCACAGTATGTCAAATAAATCATCAATTTTGCTCATGAAAACTTTCGAATGATTCTACTATTTTACTGTTTAAACAGACAGCATTTAGTAAAAACAGCAGCATTTGGAAATAGAAATCTCAGATTGATGTAAAACAAATATTGTATTTTGATAGGATCTATCTGTGTAACCCTGTGAATCTAGCACTAATTTCTTTCACTTTCGTTTGGTGTCAAATCTTTGTTTAGAAACTCGTATAAATCGTTTAGTATCACCAAAGAACCCTATCCTATGTGCAAGAAAATTATTGAAATAAAATTGTACCATATGTTACTCCTGAAATGACCCAGTTTCAATTGTGTAGTTTTTAAACCCCATATCTCTCTTTTTTTTATTTCACATTAAAAAATTTTGCTTTATTTGATGCTTTACAAATTTTCTGTAAAAATTTAAATCAGAATGTGCGCTATTAACAAACCATGTTCTTTTTCTGCCAGTATTCTTTCTTGATTGCACACGGCTGGCTAAATGCTTAGAGCGCGCATGCTGCATCATATGGTCTCTTATTAAGCCAACTGTCGTGGTTTCGATACCTGTTTGTGACAAGAAAACAAAAAATTGAAATTGGATTATCAACTGGTTTGGATTCAATTCAATGTCAAAGAGACCCATCATCAAAAGTTTATACTGAACACTAGTTGAGACTAACTTTTGACCATATCCTCTTCATGACATCTGCAGAAGAGCCTGAATGCGACAGATTTTATTGTATCTTTGTAAATATGTAAGGTGTAATACAATATCATTTGGGATCTAAAATGTAATATTGTATTGTAATATTGTATTTTTAATTCATATTTTATATTGTAATTTCAATTGTAACTCATTTGGACATATTAAGTGACAAGCTTTAACCTGTTGCAGGTGCGAGCTTATTTGACATAGTATTATGTAAGATGTATTGGTCGTACAAACTTGTATCATCGAAGTGTCTATTTGATATAAGTCGTAAGCTTAACACTTGTTGTTTTAGTGCTGAAATGTGTTTATCTTACTTAATCGTTTTCATTGTTCTCATTTTAATGCTATTAACTATGGCGTGCCTCAGCTATTTGACAGGCATTGTTGGTGCCCTCAGACCCCCGGAGAGTTGGGTTTTCTGTGACCTAGGGAGAACATCTTTAGTTAGATATCTCCTGATCCAACCACCATATGTATATATATTATGCAGTAATAAAACGTCAGTTTAACACAAAAGACTATGTATTTTATTACAAAGGGAATTGAAACATTTTTGGACTGATATTATTTTTAGAGATAAAACTTTTACAATAGCAAACTCCCTCAAATAACACCCAGAGATTTTAACCAACATAACTTCAATTTGTTTTTATTGAGAATTTTCACCATTTTGTCTGTAGGTTTTAAACTCGAAAGATACAGTAAGTGGTGAAACAGTTTATTTATAATTCTTGGCTTCTTGTAGTCTAGGTCACTGCATACTAATGTCTTGGAGCAACCTGGGCAAAATTCTCCCCTAGTAATTTTGCACAGATACCCATTATGTTAGCCAAAATTTACCAAATTGTTGTTATATAACGTTAATAACCTAGGAGTTTTCTTCTATTCTTGTACAAGCATACTCTGGATCAGGGACTGAGCTTAAAGTTGACATGGCCATCTTGGAATTCGGTCAAGTACTGATCAATTGTCCAAGGAACAATTTCATGTCGATTGACGAAACTCAATCTGATTAAAATACAGATCTATATTTCGTTACGTTTTTCATGCTTTCGGAGGCCTCCGCTAAATAAAGATCTGACCAGTTGTACTTTGAAGTCGCGTCAGGGGTCATACAAGCGACTTTTGACCATATGGCGTCAAACTTTTAATTAACCAATCAGAGTTGATGTTTCTACTGTGGGACCCACAGTTCCGAGCATGGACGGCAAGATCTCAGTGCAAATGACTGTTTTATTGGCTAATCCCTCATGTCAACCACAACGTGGGTTATATGACAACTCTTCTAGATCCTAATGTGTAGTAAAAACAAGTAAAATCAAATTTTAAACTATAAAAACGAAACAAAATAAGATCTGTGGTTTAATCAGATTGAGCGAAATCGGGGCATTTTTGACAGAGCGTGGACCCAAAGAAGAACTAGAACAACAAGCTCATTTCCTGATCCTAATATTTAAGAACTGTCAAATACAGATATGGTGTTTCAAAGACAAATTGTTCGTAAAAATGAAAGACAAAATCAAGTGAATATTTAATGAAGTTTGTGAATAGGGAATATCCAAATGTAATAGAAATCATGTCTTGATGAACCATGTGTTACTATATATATACGTCAGCTTATTGTGAAAATTTAATTTAGATTTTAGAATGTATACTTATAGAAGAAAGCTCCTGGATAATTTTTTACAATTTAATGAAATTGAAATTAAAAGTTTGTTTCGTTTATATTTTATACAACATTGTTATCTAACATACTATCTGTTTAAAGTTTCCATCTTGTGTCAGTGACAGTTTGCTGTATATTAACCAATAATGTTACAATAATTCCAAAACTCACCAGATCCTGCCTTTACTGAAAACTTCATGTTAATTTACACCATAAGAATATAATGAAAACGTAAAAAATAAAATGAAACTTAGAGATTATCTGATGTCTTGGTGACCTAGGCTACAGTATTATCTGGTGTCTTGGTGACCTAGGCTACAGTATTATCTGGTGACTTGGTGACCTAGACTAATTTCTGTGTTTGAGAATTAATCGTAACAGGTTTACAGTGCTGCATGAAGTATGAGTTGTTAGCTGTTGATTGCATGTGAGATGTTTGTTGGTGTTCTACTTGTTGGTTGCACTTGAGGAGATGTTTGTTGGTTGTTGATTCTTTGTATAGTGTTCTAGTTGTTGATTGCTTGTGAGATGTTTGTTGGTTGTTTTGTGTTCTAGCTGTTGATTGCATGTGAGATGTTTGTTGTAGTGTTCTTGCTCTTGGTTGCATGTGAGGCGATGTTTGTTGGTTGTTCTAATTGTTGGTTGCATGTAAGATGTTTGTGCGGTGTTCTACGGTTGCACGTGAGGAGATGTTTGGGTGTGTTCTACAGTTGGTTGCATGTTTGGAGATGTGATGGGTTGCATTTGGGTTATTAGTGGTTGTTGTTAGGTTCTATTGTTTGGTGTGTGTAGGAGGTTATGATAGTTGTTTGTGAGATGTTATGGTGATTTTACATGTTTCTGGTTGTTGTTTGTGCAATGTTCTGGCGGCTGTGTGTGAGATTTTCTGGTGGTTGTTTGTGAGATGTTCTGGTAGTTGTTTGTGAGATGTTCTGGTCATTGTTTGTGAGATGTTCTGATGGCTGTTTGTGTGAAGTTCTGGTCGTTGTTTGTAAGATGTTCTGGTGGTAGTTTGTGAGAAGTTCTGGTGGTTGGTTGTGAGATGTTCTGGTGGCTGTTTGTGCGATGTTCTGGTAGTTGTTTGTGAGATGTTTTCATGGTTGTTTGAGTGGTTGTTTCTGAGATGTTCTGATTGTTGTTTGATTGATTATTTGCTGGATGTTTTGGTGGTTTCATGTGAGATTCTCTGGTTTGTGAGAGGTATATTGTTTTAGGTATATTGTTTTTCAGACATTCTTCAGGATGTTTGTGTTACATATTGTGAAAAGCACTTTATTTTATTATGGTTATTTAAACATAGATGTTTGCATTGGGTAACACAGTTTGAATTGTTTAACACTGTTTGCATGCAGGAGTGAAGTTTGGTATTTCACATTTTTATTTTTAAATAATTTCAGTCAGTATTTTGTTGCGTGGAAGAGGTCAAATTGCCAATTTGCTGGAACATTGTTCATTCTGTTCGAGCAATGTTCCAAAAAAGTGTACATAATTTATATCATTGAGTTTTACTTTCCCATTCTTTCTTTGTCTTAAAATTATTTGAATGTTTTCATGCCAAACCCGTCTTTTCTTTACCTTGATTAATGACAATATAAATCCTGCTATAGTTTTGAAGGTGAAGGTCAAATTAAAGCTGGCACTTTTAGATTTCAATGTTTCAAAATACTATTGTCACAAAGTTGATTTCTGCTATTTTTTCCAAATGTATATGATCACATGACTGTTCCATATACAGTATTTGTTCTACTTTGTAGATTGTCAGATACATAGGCTGTCAATACAAAGTGCGTTTTGTAAAGGCGGTCACAGTGGCTAAGTGGGTAAGATACTGGCATGCTAGCCTTGGAGGTCAGGTGGTCGAAAAAGGTCATCCAGATTTTCCGGCGTGGTTTCCTCTTGTCAGTGTTGCAGGACGGAAGGCCTTGACAAGGACAACTGTCTAGTCATTCAGATGGGATTAAAAAAGGTCCAATGTACACATTGGCGTGCATCTAAATGATTCTTCGTTAAGTGGAATTTAGTAATTGAACAGTAACACAATAACACTATTTATGGATTAACAATTACTGGTTTATTAACATGCAACGTTTCGACGATGAAACTCACGTCTTTATCTAAATGATTCCTTGACAGTTGGAATTCTTTATAAGAGTGGGCCGTAGTGCTGCTGTCCAGGCTAAACTATCCTCGTAGCCAACTGTATGGCATATTCCTGTCTTCATTAGCCTAGTTCAGAGTAGAATAGTAGGACGTTAAACCCTATTTAATTCCATTTTGTATTGTGTAAAGTGTCAAGTAGCTAATTCAAAGTTGTTACATACATTCTTCAGAATTTATGAATCAATTTTAGAGTGTAATAAGAGCTAAATAATTATTTTGAAAAGTGTACTTTGCATTTTTACTCTGTGATATTAGTATTTTGAAACATTGACAATATTCAATTTTGAAGCTTTGTCTACCTCCAGAGTTTTGACAACGTTTTACTTTCATACATCCTGCTTCTTATCATTCTTAATCACACGTCTTTAGCCAGTACACCATCTCCACCATCTTTGAATATGTCTTTTGCTTTTTATTCTATCATTGTCTATAATATCACATGACAGAGAGATATCAAATCTACTGCATCTTTATTTTGTATCAATCTGCTTAAAACACAGATCCTTTCTCGTTTCGTTTTTATAGTTCAAAATTTTACTCGTCTTTGCTACATGTAGCGTGGGCCATCGAAAGTATATAAAACGAAACGAAATATAGATCTGTATTTTAATTAGATTGATTTTGTAGGGTATCAGGTAGAAAATGGGATTTAGGGTAGAGAGTAGGAAAGATTTGTGTGTAAAAGGGATCTTTTTAGGGTAGAAACTAGAAACCTTTATGCATTTAATCTGAAAAAAACTTTGAATTGTCAAAATTCTATTTTCATCTGTAATTTGATCCTGGTACATCTTTCTATAATTTTACAATTTTTTGAAATTGAAATAAAATTTGTATGTTTCAGGTTTATACAAGTAATGCAAGGTCATTAGGGTCAAAGGTCAAAGCATATTTCACGGATTCCTGGAATATCTTGGATCTAGTCACAGTATTTCTGTTTGCGTTGGGAATAATTCTTCGTTTTATTCCCAATGACATCACTTTTGAAATTGCACGAGTGACATTGTGCCTGAATTTGGTGTCATTTTATTTCCGAATTCTCCATATTTTCTCCGTCAATAAACAGCTCGGTCCCAAATTAGTGATGATAAGAAGAATGGTATGTATCCATCAAAAGTTTTCACAGATTTTGTGTTTTATATTAATTTGTTTTTGTTAAATATTATTTTAAATGTTTGTAACACATAGGGTCAGAAACACTGTGTGTTTGTACATAATAGGGGGTTTGGATGGCCAATGGCGTTAACACGCTTGACTTCGATTACCCGGTTGTACATGACAAGGACTAGGATCGCCTGTCCAACCTCATGGGTTTTCTCTGGGTCCTCTAGTTTCCTCCCACTGCTAAAAACCCCTACGCGCAAGCATATTATTGAAATAAAATTAACCTAGTTTGTGTCAAGTGGATGTTAAACTCTCTCTCTTGTTTTTGACAGGTTCAAGATTTGATGTCATTCGTGGTGATTTTAGCTGTTTTTATTATGGCCTATGCTGTTGCTACAGAAGCCATATTATATCCCAATACCGAGTTGTCCTGGAAGATGATATATCACGTACCAAGGAAAGCATATTGGCAGATTTATGGTGAATTATTTCTGGAAGATATTGAAGGTTTGGCAATATTTTAGATCTATTTGTTTATTCTGGATGTGGGGGCGCTGGATGGCCGAATAGTTAACACATGCACGCTGTATCATAAGCTTAAGGCTTGTCATTGAGTCAACTGGCGTGGTTCGATTTCCCGGTCGTACATGAGAAGGAGTAGGGCCCTCCAGTTTACTCCCACTGCTAAAGACCCCTACGTGCAGACAAATTATTGAAATATTGAAATAAAATTGAACCATATGTTAGTCCCGAAATGACCTAGTTTGTGTCGAGTGGGTGTTAAACAACATTTCTCTCTCTTGATCTCATTTTGACAGACAGCCCTCTCTTGATCTCAATTACCCAGACTGTCAATTCATGAGTCTATCATTATTCCGTCTGCTATTTTATTTTTCAGGAGAAAATCCATGTTCCTCTGATCCTGCCATATATGGTGATTATGAGACGTTAAGATGTCCGTCTGAAGTGGGTAAATATCTCGCTCCAGTGTTTATGGGTGTTTATGTTTTGATGACCAACGTACTGCTGCTGAATCTTCTGATTGCCATGTTCAGGTACCGTTATTAAATTTTTATATTTTTTGGAGGTTATCTGTCAATAAATGCATTGTTTCCTGGTCGTGTTTCCATAGATGATGATAACAATCTGCTTCCATATCAAATGTTTAATCTTGTCGAATTGATTTCTGTATGTTCAACATATTTTGAATAATCCATTATTTACAGAATTTGTATTACATACAGAACAGGTTACATGTTTATTTTTAATTATTGTTTTGGATATGTACATAGGGACGTCAGACAGTATTGGACAGGGTCTTCATATTAGACAACGAGGCATTAGTCACCGAAGTTGCATTTTTTGGCTGGAAGTTTCCTGCTGGACAGTGTCTGTGTTATATAGCCCTTGGTTAAAGCTGACATTAAATTAAGTCCCACGAAAATTGGAACAGGATGTAAATCGGCCCTGTCAAGTAAATGTGCCCTGTTTAAAACAGAAACTCCAAGAAAAAATGTTAGAATTTATAGCAATGTTCATCATAATTGCTTTTGATAAATTTTGTAAACATCGTTGCCTAGTAACATAATTATTGCTTTAATTTCTAATTCAATATTAATTCTAACATGGTTTTTTATTGATAATAATTTGTTACTCTCTGAGTCTCTGTTGCATTGGATTAACCCTTTGAACCCTCTGTCTGGATATTTCTTGGGTTTCTATGTCGTCTTATTTATATGCATTCAATGGCGTTGGGTGACTATATATAAGTGGTTAGCACGTTCGTGATGTATCATAAAGCCTGTCATTTAGTCAACTGGCATGGTTTCGAATCCCTGGTTGTACGTGACAAGAAGTAGCGTCGCCTGTCCAACCTCGTAGGTTTTCTCTGTGTCCTCCAGTTTCCTCCCACTGCTAATAAAGACCCCTACATGTACGTGCAAGCGAATAATAGAAATAAAATTAAACCATATGTTAGTCCCGAAATGACCTAGTTCTGTGTCGAGTGGATGTTAAACCACATTTCTATATCTCTCTCTATATGCATTCAAATTTACTCAAATTAATTATTTAACAAAACTGAATCAAAATATCAGAGATAGATTATCTCCCGACTTGGATTCAATCATATTAAAATGAGGCCCATCAAAAGATTACACCCAACTGTGGCTCTGGCTTGTTTATATAGTATGTAGAGGAAGTCGAATTTTAGCAAAATTTTAATTCATTATGTCGTTGTAAATATTGAATACAATTGAAGCATTTTTGGACTGATATTCAGAATATCATAGTTTAGGATCTCCATCAAATGATAAGAGACTTAAAGATATGCTTTATTATATTCTGTTTTGACATAGTCCTCATTTCCTTTATCCACTATCCATGGGATTTAAAGGGTTAATCCTAACTTAATAACATTCTTGCTAAATTGGTGCTGATTGTTACAGAACAACGAGAGGTGCCTTATCATGAAAACTTAAACACTTTTATATTCACTGGTTATTAAATATTGACACATAATAAAATGACTAATGGTCACATCAAAGTTATTATTTGAATGTTATTTGAATATTTGATTCAATTCAAATAGTTTGTAATGGTCACATTAAATATACAATTATTGACACAGAATACAATGATTAGTGATCACATAAAAGGCATTATTTAAATACCATTTGAATACTCTAGGTCATCATTTGAATATTCCAAGTCATTATTCAGATACAATTTGAATATTCTAGGTCATTATTTCAATACTATTTGAATATGCTAGGTCATTATTAAAATACTATTTGAATATTCAAAGTCGTTATTAAAATACTATTTGAAACTACAAACCTTTAGACTGTTTTTGATAAATTTTCAAATCATTATAATTTCATAAATTTTTGAATATTAGTTAATTTTATTCGATTAATATTAGTAAATATTTCGTAAGAGACAAAATTTGTTTTTATTGACATTGAATAATGAATACAAGATAATCTAATCAAATTCCGTTTGAATAATGAATAGTAGAAGCTTCGAAAAACTATTTGAATTCGAATGTTCTTGTGAGTTTAATAGTAATACATAGACCGTACTCTCAAAGTATTTTTGTTTAAGTTTTCATGTAGACCTCAGATAATATGCACAGCCTCCACGCAAAAGTTTGACATAATTGTTTCTTTGTTCACATTTGGTTTCTATTTTCTAACTTTAGGCTAACTTAAATAAATGTTATGTTTCTCAGATACACTAATACAATCTGTGCATTTGTGAATTATTTTAGCCATGGCTCAGAAATGAAACATTATATTTTGAGTTGGCCTAGGCTGATTGCTCTGAAATGTGATTATAAAGTGCTGTTAAGTGATGACTTTTGCAACTGTCACAGAAATTATCAGGCACAATCCTCCTGATTAAAAGATCTTTGCTAATCATGCCGATAGTCTGGTTAAAATATGAATGTAAATTGCATTTTGTGTCTTGATTTCTTGTTAAATGTTGTAAATATTGTGAACTCTTGGATTAGAAAATGAATTTAGTCGATTGGTTCGCATGTACGTTCAAAGATACTGGATGAAATACTGAATCCGGGAAGCCAGCAAGCTCCATTGAAAGATAGAGGTACAAGTTGCATCTTGTAACTCTTGTTCGCATGTGTACATGTATGCATGAGATTATTATTGTTCAATAAGAAAATGTCATTTGTTTGGAAATGTTTGTAACCATGGTAAAAATTGTAAACAATCTCCATCAGATTATATTATTGTTTAAACGGGGATTGGATGGTCGAATGGTTAGCATGCGCATGCTGTATCATGCGGCCTGCCATTGAGTCAACTGGTGTGGTTTCGAATCCCTAGTTGTACGTGACAATGAGTAGGGTTGCCTGTCCAACCTTGTGGCTTTTCTCCGGATACTCCTGTTTCCTCCCACTGCTAAAGACCCCCACGCAAGCGAATTTTTGAAATAAAATTAAAACCATATGTTAGTCCTGAAATGACCTAGTTTGTGTCGAATGGATGTTACACCCCATTTCTCTCTCTCTCTTAATCAGTAAATATCATTTGTTTGGAAATATTCTTTATCATGATTATATCCATATGTCCTCGTACATAAATTCGATATTTACAGTTAGGGTAGTATAGAGGGAATAAATATAGTGAGTTATGTCAGGGAGATAAACAGGGTATAAAATAGTGAGTTATGTTAGGTTGATAAACTGGGTATAAAAGTAGTGAGTTAGGGTGATAAACTGGGTATAAAAATAGGGAGTTATGTTAGGGTGATACATGGGTATAAAAATAGTGAATTATATGTTAGTGGGATAAACAAAGTATATAAATAATGAATTATAAAATAGTGAATTATGATTATAAAATATAATATATAAAATAGTGAGTTATGTTAGTGGGATAAGAATAGTGAGTTATGTTAGGGTGATACACAGGCTATTAAAACAGTGAATTATTTTACCGAAAATAAACGGACATATAACTCTTATCGTTATTTAAGATTGACAATAAGGATGAGCATTTTTTGAGGTGGATAGGAAGATTGTTCCAGTATAATGCAACAGTGTATTTAAATGATCGCACATTAAAAGATTTCAGGTTGTAATTGGGAATTAGAAGAAATTTGTCGTTTGATCGAATATTTATAATGTAATTAAATTGGTGTATTTTAATCAGACTATTCGATGTCATTTAACTTATCTCCTTCACTCGTCATCATTACAGTTACACATTCGAACAACTTCATCAAAACACAGACAGTATCTGGAGGTTCGCTAATCTTCAGGTTGTCATGGAATATAGTACCCGGCCGCCATTTCCACCCCCCTTCACCATAGTCCTGCACATCAAGTATCTAATAGAATACATATTAACACTCTATCATCATCAACCACCATCGATATCCTCACACGGTTTTCGTAAGTTTCACATTGACGTCATCACCCATATTTATGTCGTCGTCACCCATAATTATGTTGTCTTCACCCATATTTATGTTGTCGTCACCCATATTTATGTTGTCGTCACCCATTGAAGTTGTCACTGCTATATATGTTGTTGTCACCTATTAAGTATATGTTGTCATCACTTCTTTTTTGCTGACGTGTATATTATTTGACGCAATAACTCCTCCTCACACCCACACCAGGTCGAATAGACGCCTACCTATTGGTGTTTCTGGGCCTAAAAGTAAATCCAACTTCCAGCAACGATTGTTGATTTATTGCCATGAGCTACTAGATGTTCAACATTTCTCCTAAGAAATGAAAACACTAAATTTAACCGATAATAATTTTTACCAGTAATTTCTTAGAAATGAAAATACTAACTTTTATGTGTTATGTTAGATTGATTTGGATGCTTATGACATGTGATGAGGTGGTTGTTCTGTTAAATTACTTCTGACATCTCTATTAAATCATGCTAGATTAATGTTGTATTGTTGTCATGCCATGTCATTTTGCTTGTGTCACTGTCATGACATGTCATTATGCTTGTGTTGCTGCCATGACATGTCATTCGAATTGTGACACTGTCATTGCATGCCATTATGCCATTTCATGACATGCCATACTTGTGTTGCTGCCATGACATGTCATTATACTTGTGTCGCTGTCATGACATGTCATTATCTGTGTGTTGCTGCCATGACATGTCATTCTGCTTGTTGTCACTGTGTCATGTCATTAGTTGTATTGTTGTTAGATAAGTGAAGCATGAGTCATGCTGCATGTCGTATATGTAATATGTTTATAGAGATTATACTACCTGACCTGTATTTATAGCTTCTATACCCGACGGAGCAGAACAGTACGACGTTAAACCCCTGTTTCATTTATAGCTTCTATATATCTTAGTGTATAACTACATAACTTACAAGCTTAGAAACCTTCTATATTGAAATATATAAAGGATCTTTCAATTACGTCTTGTTAAATTAAAATCACAATTACATTATTATTAAACCCAAGCTGGTCATCACCTTGCAATATTTTCGTTGGTGTGTAAATACTCTACGCGTCACAGTTTCTGGGACTTCTTTCGCCTCACGGTCACACATCATTTTTTGCACAGTTATTGTCCATAGGTATTACAAAGTTGGAAACTATCTTTAATTTTGTCTGTCAACAATTGGCTTTGGAACATGATAAAGACTACAAATTTCTTTCAAATTTGATTTGAAGCATTGTGGTCGTGAGAGGTTGATCCCTATAGATATTCATTGTCCGTAGCCTTCTGTTCCAGAGTTATGCCTACTTTAGATTTTCACCGTTTCAAATTTGGTGATCTCAATATTCGTTGTACATAGGCTTCAGTTTCAGAGTTATGCCCCTTTAGAATTTCGCAGTTTCGAGTACGCAAACTGAATCACGTGAATATTGATTTTAATTTAACGAGATTACCCATATTTAAAATCTGTGTTTTTTATTTTTTTTCTTCATTTGTCTTTTTATTTTATTAAAACAGCTACACTTTCCAGAAAATACAGGACAACACTGATCTTCATTGGTATTTCCAACGCTATCAACTTGTCCACGAATACTATTCCCGACCCTTCCTACCTCCTCCCGCTATTATTATTGTGCATGTCTACTTGTTATATAAATGTCTAAAAGGAAAATGTTTTAAAACAACGAAAAAAGGATCAGATTTTAGTAAGTTGTAAATTTAGTATTTTTGTAAAGAAACTTTTTGTGAGAAGTATACGTATGTAGGTTTGGGTTTAAAGGGACAATAACACTCTTGCTGGCTTGGCAGCCCCAGAAAATAAATAATAGCCTTATGTTGTGTAAATTATCCATTACGACCTATTTTACTTGTCCAGAGGGTTCGAAAATATTTTAAATCAAAGTCACATTTAAAAAGGTTTACGTTAGACTTTTCAAATCAATTAGTTGATTTTTTCCAATTTTTTAAATTAGGTGTGTTAAGATGAAATTTATATCATCAATTAATTGGAATATTGTAAAATAATACAATTTGTTCACCAGAATGAAGATTTGGACATATTATTTAGTTACAACAAGAGTGTTATTGGGGCTTTAAAAGAAACTGTTTTTCTGAAAAATTTAAGTAGAATTTTTGACAAAGCTCTTTTGGAATAATCCCGCTTCATTAGCCCAGTCCGTGCAGAAAAGTAGGACATTAAATCCGATTTCAATTCATTTCCATTTAAATACTCGCTAGCCTGCCGGCCGCATGTTTGTTCCCTGCATTGGCAATGGTGCAGGACGGAGAGTCTGACGAGGACAGCTGTCTAGATGTTCGGACGGGCCTTAAAACTGAGGTACTGTGTATACATTGGCATGCACATAAAAGATCCCTTTGCTATTAGAAATCGATACAAGAGTAGACCGTAGTGAAAATATTAAATTTATGGAAAAAGGCAGTAATAATGCATTGTGTTAAGGTAAATCTACCTATTGCAAGTCTAAAATGTTTGCTTCAAATGTTAAATGAACTATTATTTAGACATTTATTAACATAACAAGCAAAAACCAACTCTAGATCTTTTGATGACAGATAATATATGGATTTCAATGCCAACTAAATTAAAAAATGTCCAATGAAATGTTCAGTATATTCGTTTTCCATTTATTTATTTTTGAACTATTATAGCAATAAGTATCAGGTGCCTGTTTCACGAAATTTTATGTAAAATAAAATCCTAATTTTAGTAATTTGATTGGATAATATGGAATTGATTTTAGTGCTTAGCCAATCAAAATTGAAGTATCAACTAACCCTTTGAACTCTGACTTTACATGGGGTGTTGCACGTCCCTCCCTGGATTTACAGGACGTCATATTAATTATGATGTCAACGTAATTGGAGCTTGAACATGCCCCAAGCCGCAAAACCGACATTTCGGGTATATGCGATACAACGTCAAGCCGGTTTAGCGGCATTTCGGGTTCTAAGGGCTAAGATAAATTTGGATTTTATCTTTAGTTAAGATTTCATGAAACAGAACCAATAAGCTCTTTATCTAAATCTTACATAATGCATCTTAAAATATAGATGAAGAATAATTTTATTTGTTCAGGAAAGAAATATGACAGTAAACAAGAGGAGCGGCAGATAGTCCAATGGGAGAATGTTATAGCAGAGAATTATTGTAACGCAAATGAGCGGGACTCTGATGATTCTCTACATCAACGTTATGAAACTATACTAGAAAGGTTCGTAAATCGTTATAAAGGTATGGCAGGGAGAAAATTCGGGGTACAGTCAAATCCATGTATCAAATGAAGAGTCCAGGGGAAGAACGCACTGAGTCACATTTTTGTCTTTTTACATAAAACGCCAAACAGACTTTTGGAAGAGAATGTTTGACATGAACAGAACAACGAGTGGGTTTAATTACAACTTCAAAATGATGTTTAATATGCACCATAATTACCAGTACAACTGACTTCAACTTTTCAGCTAAATTAAGGTAAAATAAAAGATATTTGTCCTGGAGGCAATTTCAGAAGGGCCTTGGCTTGATGTGACTCTGATCATTTTTACCTGAAATGGATTGTTGCACAGAAAGCTTGTACAATTTGCTACTAGATGGCGGCATTAACTGGGGTTCGTGGAAAAAGTGACTTACATCATTCTTTCTCTGGACTTTTCAAATACATTAGAAAATTAAAGTTAACAAATCTTGGTCACAAGTGTTGACAAATAGAATATTAAATAAGATTTCTTTGGTTTTATTTAGATTGGAGAATATGAGTTCAAAGGCTGTTGACTATCAAGATGGTGAGCAACTATCGAGTCCACTAGACAACAGAGTACAGCTTGTGGAACAACAGGTTAGTATAATTTTATATAACATAGTAATCGAGGATAATATAACTTTATATAACATACATCAGAATCAAGGACGGGGAACGGCAGTACTCCCTTTAATAATAACTGAAGGAGAAGCTGAATACACGCAAAACACAACCAATAAGACAAACATGTGAACAAAGCAAACTACATAGATATTGCATGAAATAAAAAAATAAATATCAGGGTCCGTATTCAAAGGTTTTCTAAAAGTTAAGTAAAAATACTTAATTTTTCCACTTAACCAAGTGTCTTACCTTAAATCGGTATTCAAAGGTTGTATTTTACACATACTTGGCTATGTGAAAACTTAACTGCACACTTAAATTATGGAATACTCACATTCGCCAAAAAGCACGAATTTGTTTATTTATGGAATACCCTCCACTGCCAAAAATCACGAATTACTGTCATTGCCAGCTAGTTATGCCCCCTTAATAGCGTCGCTGTATTCTATTAAATTCTTAGTTTACATTACCAGGAAAAGGTTTGTCGAAATATTATATTGTAACCCATGAAAATAGTATGATTATAATTTAAGATAAATTATGATAGTTTGCATCCTTTGCCGGAACAGCTGTTTTCATAGATTTTTTTTTTTAAAAAATAAAATCCATTCAAATAGATTACAATAAATAGTGGTAGTATAATGATGGATATTGTAAGCTTTAATTTTTTAACAATATAACGCGAATAGAAAACAACATATTATTAGCAATACACAATGACCCCTGCCTTCTAAGTTAGACTGGACTAATTATACAGTGTTGTTTGTAAATCTATCATTTGAGAAATTCATAGATATTGTGTTAGTACCTACACTTTAGATTTTGACAGGTCTGGCATTGACGGTACATTGTGTGTACGAAATATTCATGCTTCATTATATTTTACCAAAATAAATACTACGGATTATGTTGTATATATGGGAATGAGTTGTAAAAATTAGATCATGCCTTGCTTCTAGCGGTAGTATAAATAATTTCCGAAATCTATAAAGCCAAGTCTCCACAAATGAATTTAACTATATTTTATGACAGCCATGGAAACATACAAACATAACATGATAAATGATCGGAAAAAGATATCCTTAACTACATCGGTGGTAATAACCTTATACACTATTATGGCACTACAGCATCAAAGTTGACGACGAAAAAATAAATTGGAGGTCAGCTACGCTCGGCGACATTGTCTTTGTTTTAATCTGAATTCCCTATCTTTTAAAATCGTCATTACGGGACTGCTTCTACAGCATTAAAAGAAGTCATTATAATCTCACTTAACTTTAAGGTACCTCCCGTAGGTCACTTAAAGTTAAGTGGATATTTCTCACTTAAACTGGCCTTTGAATACCACTTGAAGACTAACACTTAAAAGTTAAGGCAGCTTAACTTTAAGGGAAAATTTGATACTTAACAGTGCCTTTGAATACCACTTGCCCTTAACTTACAGGAAGTTACGTATATTTAAGTGAAAGCTAGTAGTTAAGTGACTATCTTAGACTTAAGATATCCTTTGAATACAGACCCTGTTGGAATGAATGCATCTGGGGGCCACTGCGCTGTACTGTCATGGACAAGCTTAATAATAATAATAATGATAAGGATACTTATATTGATCTTAACTACAGAACAAAGTTCTGTTAGGATGGGGCTTGCTGTATCATAAAGCCTGTCATTGAGTCAACTGGCATGGTTTCGAATCCCCTGTTGTACGTGGCAAGGAGTAGGGTCGCCTGTCCAACCTCGTGGGTTTTCTCTGGGTCCTACAATTTCTTCTCTGGGTCCTCCAGTTTCCTCCCACTGCTAAAGACCCCTACGCGCAAGTGAATTATTGAAATAAAATTAAAACCATGTTAGTCCCGAAATGACCTAGTTTGTGTCGAGTGGACGTTAAACCCCATTTCTCTCTCTCTCTGTTAGGATGGGATAAGATGGAATAAAAAAACTGTAAGTCCCATGCATCTCATTAATAAATATTCCATTCACAGTTGGAATTCAAATTAACAGTGGGTTATATAGCGGGAAAATTTATCTCATGGCATATACTGCATGGCACGTGCCTGTTTTTATTAGCTCCCTGGAGGTCAGGTGTTTGATCCCTGCATTGACCGAGAAAGATCATCTCGATTTTCTGGCGTGGTTTCCCCTTGTCAGTGATGGAGAACGGAGGGCCTGACAAGGACAGTTGTCTAGTCGTTTGGATGGTCCGAAAAACTTAGGTCCCGTGTACACATTGACTTGCCCGTAAAAGATCCCTTGGCAGTTGGAGTTGATATAACAGTAGGCCTTAGTGCTGCTGCCCGGGCAAAATGGCCCTCCATAGCACACTGTATGTCGTATGCCTGTCTTCCATTATCCCAGGTTAGGCGCAGAAGAGTAGGACGTTAAAACCCATTTCATTTCATTTTTATTAGCTCAGTTGATGTCGAAAAAGGAAGACTTTAAATTTTAATTCATTTTCCTTATTATTTCCTGATTAGATGGCGAGCACGTACAAAGCTTTAGACTGGATTATGACATCTTTATCAGAAAATAAACTAGCAGCCAAAAAACCCCGACCTCAATTATGTGATGCTGAAAAATTCCTGGAAAAAGGTGAGTGAGATTTTAATTTCATTTAAATACTAGTGATTTAATCACCCGTTGACATAGGAGCAATCAAAATACATATATACCAGTAATTTAAGAGCTTTGGAGCAAAGTTTTAACTTTTTGTTTCAAATTTTTACAAATTTCACAATATTTAGCTTTGTAGATCTGATATAAACAAGGCAGCACCCCCTATAAGTATTTTGAGTGAATCTGATAGAATCCAAACTTAGAGATTATCTGACCAAAACAGCTGTCTAGTTGTTCGGATGAGACACAAAACTCAGGTCCTGTGTACACATTGGTGTGCACGTAAAAAATTCTTTGGCAGCTTGAATTCGATATAAGAGTAGGCAGTAGCACCGCTGCCCAGGCAAAATTTCCCTCATAGCACAGTGTATAATGCCGTATGCCTGTCTTCATTAGCACAGTTTAGAATCAGAACAGTAGGATGTTAATTAAACACCATTTCATTTTGAGATTATCCACCATTGGTATTTTGTTTTCTTAGTGTCAAATATAAGATATGAGAACCATTGGATTAAGCCATGGGAAATATATTGTCTGAAAATTTCAAGGGAAATTATATATTGTCCCAAAAATTCGCTAACTAATATTGAGTACATTTTAGCCGGGCCCTGTGTTCACAAAGCATTCTCAGACTTAAATTGAGAATTTACTCAAAATTGTTCGCCTTGTTTTAACGAATATATAGCCCTTTAAAAAACTTTTGTTGTTTTAATGTATGAAATACATTAATATGGAACTACGTGCAAAGTTTTGTGGTTCTTGATTAAAGATATTTCTCATAGAGTGATTGAAAGTTGAGTAAATTCTCAACTTCAGTTTGAGAATGCTTTGTGAACTTGGGGCCAGGATTAAGACGGGAAAACTAGATATTGTTTGAAAATTGAACTGTCGAGATAAGCCACTTTCATTACATGACAGCATTTCTTATTTCTTTTTCAGAACTCCGCCGTAAACGTAAAAAGGAATTGAGAAATGCTCAGTTAAGACATTTTTTTACTGATAATTTTAAACTTCATATCTCATGTCGAAACTCTAAATATTGTGACACCGGAATACAGAGAACGCAATTAAACGATGAAGAAGTCTTATGGGCGGTAAGTGTATTGTATACATTGTAATATTGTCAGTTACATTTAATTATGGTCATGTGTTACGGGTGGTAAGTATTGTATACATTTTGATATTATCAGTTTCATTTAGGGATGATCATGTGTTATGGGTGGTAAGTGTATTATTGTCAATTTCATTTAAAGTTACATTATGGGAGATAAGATAAAGAGATGGCAGTTCTCACTATAATAGTTAAAAACTAGATAGTGTAAAGATAATTTGCTGAAAATTTCCGTCAAATTGAACCACTATTAGCCGAGAAAAAAGCGTTTGAAATATTCACATAGCCTCGGTCATCATTACTCAAATCATTAATATAAACAGCATAGTCTCGATTATCCACTTGATTGATTTAATTATCAACGGCCATTAAGCGGCATACATGTATAAGAATTTAATCCGCCAACATCGAAGGCTAGCCTTGACATAAAGAGTTTATTATGGTCTGGATATGTTAATTAATGTCTAATTGATTATTTAGATAACGTCTCAGGCCTAAAGAAAGACCTGTAATAAGCAGATTTTGCTCTTGCATAATGCTATTTTAAAGATGGTCATGTGTTATGGGCAGAATGTCATTCTTTCCGGTACCGACTGGGCTGATGAAGACGAGCAAATGCCATCCATTGTGCTGTGAAGAAATTTTGGCCTGGACAGTCTACTCTAATTCTGCTCAAACTATCAAGGGTTCCTTTACGTGTACACAGGACCTCAGTGTTTTTGCCCTATCTGAAGGACTAGTTTAGACAAGAATGTCCTGGGTTCTTTTGATGAGAAAAACCCTTAAAATTTGTTATCAAGCAATTAGTGGGAAACCCTTTCAATATTTGTTTTTATGATTTTATGATAAATTATTATGCAATATTTTTATGTATTTCATTTTGATTTTTTTTTTAAAGATTAAGGTGCCATTCTACAATCCACCGAAGTATACAAATCCTAAAATATTAGCCAACACAAAGCCTTATGCTGATACAGTGGATCTTTTAGAAGTGTAAGTTGTATTTAAAATACTGAGTTGCATATTTTACAGGTTCTAACTTAGGGGACGGGGGAGTAGGATAACATTTGAAGCCTGAAAAAAAGACCTGCAATAGGCTTGTCTTATATTATACATGTGGGGTTGCATGGTCGAATGGTTTAGCACGTGCATGCTGTATCATATTGTCATTGAGTCAACTGGCGTGATTTCGAATCCCCGGTTGTTCTCGACAAGATTAGGGTTGCCCGTCGAATTATGCAGGGGTCCACTGGTTTCCTCCCACTGCTAAAGACCCCTGCACAAGACCCCTGTCTGTGCTCAAGCAAAATGATGAAATAAAATTGAACCATATGTTAGTTCCAAAATGACATAGTTTGTGTCAAGTGGATGTTAAACCCCATTTATCTCTCTGTTTATTACCTTTTCACTTGTAAAAATGTCGTTATTTGTCTTTCCAGTTCTTTAGAAGAAAGTCAGAAATTCCAGTTCAATGCCTATGATGAAAACTTCAAATGTGATAGACGAAGTTTGTGTGGTCACGACTACGAAGTTAAAGATGGTGTGCCGTTAAATCCGCGTGGACGAACAGGTCTGATTGGTCGAGGTGATTTAGGGAGATGGGGACCTAATTACACTATTGATTGTGTTGTTAGTAGGTAAGTCAGACGGCAGGGATCAGCCTTGAGGCCACACGGCAGGAATCTCCATACAGGCCTGGATCAAATTTAAATTCTAATCACTGATATATCAGTCTCGGCAAAATTCAACTCCTTTGTATCTTTGTGCATGTTCCTTAAGCAACGTTCGTGAGTTATACAACATCTCTCCGTTGCTTGAATACTCAGCAATTCCCTGAACTTTGCGCTAGTTGTTTTTACAAGTGACTAATTAGCATTGTCCAATCAAGAGTTCGTGGCACCAAACACACTGTAAACAAACAGGGTTTTTTAAATTGAGAAACTCGTGGGAAAACAGCAACCGTGACATTGATCGATCTTTGAACTTTGCAACTCGATTGTCACATGTAGGCATTTTAGCTATAAAGCACGAGACTTGGTATTCACGACGACCGATGAATCTGATAGGTTCCCAAGCTGGACTTGTGACAATCGAACTTAGTGGCGAAATATACAGGGTATTATGTGAAGGGCTTGATAAGATGTATGTAGTTAAGGCGAGATCAAGTCTTCTATTGAAGATGATCTTTGTAGAACTTGTGCCACCTTATTATGTACCATATCAGAGGGTAAGACGCTGGCTCTCTAGTTTGGAGGTCGCAGGTTCGATACCGTTTTTGGCCGAGAAAGTTCATCGGGCCTGACAAGGAGAACTGTCTCTTCGGATGGGATGAAAAACCGAGATGTGCACGTAACAGATCCCTTGGCTTTTGGAATACCCTCTTTATCTGCCCAGTTGGAGCAAAACAGCAGGATGTTAAACCCTGTTTCATTTCATATCACCATTTTTCGTGCATAAAAAATTCATTGATTTTTTTTTATTTTAACATCGGCTCGGTGCATAAGACATTGGCTCACTAATGTTGAGATCTTGTGTTCCAAGTTGGCCGGGGGGGTTGGGATGGCCTAGCGGTCTAGAGTGCTGCGCTTCGACATCTAGCTGGCCGGTCACCTGGCTTGCGGCTGTGGTTTCTCACACTGGTGTGAGCGTATGTGGCATGGAGAAAGGGGCGCCTTCTCAACCTCGTGGGTTTCTTCCGGGCACTCCGGTTTCCTCCCACTTCTAAAGACCCCTACGCGCAAGCGAATTATTGAAATAAAATTGAAACCATATGTTAGTCCCAAAATGACCTAGTTTGTGTCGAGTGGATGTTAAACCCCATTTCTCTCTCTCTCTCCCAAGTTGGCCGAGAAGATTCATCAAGATTTTCCATATGGTTTGCCCTTGTCAAGGATGCAGGACGGAAGGTCCGACAAGGGACAGCTGTCTAGTTATTTGAATGGACAAAAAAACAAGATCCCATGTACACATTGGCGTGCACTTAAAAGAAGCCTTGGCTGTTGGAATTTTATATAAAAGTAGGCTGTAGCACATCTGTCAAATTCCCTCATAGCACACTGTATGGCGTATGCCTGACTACATTAGCCCAGTTTGAGCTGAATAGTAGGACGTTAAAAGAAAATTAAATCCCCTTTCAATTTATTTTTTTTCTTATTCCGTTAATGTGTATGTGTGTCTTTTGATTTATTTTAAATTTTTTTGTTTTTATTTTGTAAAGATGGAAGAAAGATGAAGATGGACAGGTGGATGAGGAAGATGGTCGGCCATTGTTAGAGTTCATAGCCATCAGACGTTCTGATAGTTCTAAACAGTGGGCTATACCTGGAGTAAGTTCTTCTGTCTTCGTACCCTTTATACTAAATCCCCGGTTGTACGTGGCAAGGAGTAGGGTCGCTTGTCCAGCCTCGTAGGTTTTCTCCGGGTACTCTGGTTTCATCCCACTGCTAAAGACTAATACATGGAAGAGAATTAATGAAATAATAAAATTAAACCATATGTTAGTCCCGAAATGACCTAGTTCGTGTCGAGTGGACGTGAAAACCCATTTCTCCCTCTCTCTTTCATACTACCGTTGTCCCAGTGGGTGGTTTCCCCTTGTTAGTGATGCAGGAAGGAGGGCCTGACAAGGACAGCTGTCTAGTCGTTCGGATGGTACGGAAAATTGAGGTCCCGTTTACACATTGGCGTACACGTAAAAGATCCCTTGGCAGTTGGACTGCGATATAAGAGTGGGCCATAGCACCACTGCCCGGGCAAAATTTCCCTCTTAGCACACTGTATGGCGTATGCCAGTCTTCATTAGTCCAGTTTAGGAGCAGAATGGTGGGACGTTAAACCCAATTTCATTTCGTTTGTCCGTGGGGTTGACTAAATGGATTAATATGTATGATTAAGATCGTAAGGGTTATCAGGGGTGGTTGGATGGCTTACTAGTTAGCAAATGCGCGCTGTATCATGAGGTCTGTCATTGAGTCAACTGGCATGATTCATCCTCCATGATTCATCCTCCGAGGAGTAGAGTAGCCTGTCCAAAAAATGTTTTTTGTCCCCCGCCTTTCGAAGAAAGCAGGGGACTATTAAAATGGGTTCGTCCGTCTGTCTGTCTGTCTGTCTGTCTGTCCGTCACACTTTTTGGGACACAATAACTCTCTTCCTAATTGAGCTAGAATGTTCAAACTTGGTGTATGTGTTTATTAGGTCAATGCCTTGATGGAGTTCGAAGATGAGCATTTTCCGCTTAGGGTAAGCAGAGATAAGCAATTTGATTGGTTGATGCTTTGGGACACGATAACTCTCTTCCTAATTGGGCTAGAATGTTCAAACTTGGTGTATGTGTTTATTAGGTCAATGCCTTGATGGAGTTCGAAGATGAGCATTTTCCGCTTAGGGTAAGCAGAGATAAGCAATTTGATTGGTTGATGCTTTGGGACACGATAACTTTTAATTGAGCTAGAATGTTCAAACTTGGTGTATGTGTTTATTAGGTCAATGCCTTGATGGAGTTCGAGGATGAGCATTTTCCGCTTAGGGTAAGCAGAGATAAGCAATTTGATTGGTTGATACTTTGGGACACGATAACTCTCTTCCTAATTGACCTAGAATGTTCAAACTTGGTGTATGTGTTGATTAGGTCAATGCCTTGATGGAGTTCGAAGATGAGCATTTTCCGCTTAGGGTAAGCAGAGATAAGCAATTTGATTGGTTGATGCTTTGGGACACGATAACTTTAGTTCTAATTAAGTGAGATTGATGAAACTTGGTGTATAGTTTCATTACAGTAATACCTTGACTAAGTTTGATAATGAGCATTTTCTGCTCAGGGTAAGCAGAGCGATACGCAATTGGATTGGTCGAGACTTTGGAACACAATAACTCTCCTTCTTATTGAGTTAAAATGTTCAAACTTGGTGTATATGCTTATTAGGTAAATGCCTTGATGGAGTTCGAAGATGAGCATTTTCTGCTTAGGGTAAGCAGAGATAAGCAATTTGATTGGTTGATGCTTTAGGATACGATAACTTTAGTTCTAATTAAGTGAGAGTGATGAAACTTGGTGTATGTGTTTATTAGGTCAATGCCTTGATGGAGTTCGAAGATGAGCATTTTCCGCTTAGGGTAAGCAGAGATAAGCAATTTGATTGGTTGATGCTTTGGGACACGATAACTTTTAATTGAGCTAGAATGTTCAAACTTGGTGTATGTGTTTATTAGGTCAATGCCTTGATGGAGTTCGAGGATGAGCATTTTCCGCTTAGGGTAAGCAGAGATAAGCAATTTGATTGGTTGATACTTTGGGACACGATAACTCTCTTCCTAATTGACCTAGAATGTTCAAACTTGGTGTATGTGTTGATTAGGTCAATGCCTTGATGGAGTTCGAAGATGAGCATTTTCCGCTTAGGGTAAGCAGAGATAAGCAATTTGATTGGTTGATGCTTTGGGACACGATAACTTTAGTTCTAATTAAGTGAGATTGATGAAACTTGGTGTATAGTTTCATTACAGTAATACCTTGACTAAGTTTGATAATGAGCATTTTCTGCTCAGGGTAAGCAGAGCGATACGCAATTTGATTGGTCGAGACTTTGGAACACAATAACTCTCCTTCTTATTGAGTTAAAATGTTCAAACTTGGTGTATATGCTTATTAGGTAAATGCCTTGATGGAGTTCGAAGATGAGCATTTTCTGCTTAGGGTAAGCAGAGATAAGCAATTTGATTGGTTGATGCTTTAGGATACGATAACTTTAGTTCTAATTAAGTGAGAGTGATGAAACTTGGTGTATAGTTTCATTACAGTAATACCTTGACTAAGTTCGATAATGAGCATTTTCTGCTCAGGGTAAGCAGAGCGATATCCGCAATTTGATTGGTCGAGACTTTGGAACACAATAACTCTCCTTCTTATTGAGTTAAAATGTTCAAACTTGGTGTATATGCTTATTAGGTCAATGCCTTGATGTAGTTCGAAGATGAGCATTTTCCGCTTAGGGTAAGCAGATATAAGCAATTTGATTGGTTGATGCTTTCGGACACGATAACTTTAGTTCTAATTAAGTGATAGTGATGAAACTTGGTGTATAGTTTCATTACAGTAATACCTTGACTAAGTTCGATAATGAGCATTTTCTGCTCAGGGTAAGCAGAGTGATACGCAATTTGATTGGTCGAGACTTTGGAACACAATAACTCTCCTTCTAATTGAGTTAAAATGTTCAAACTTGGTGTATATGCTTATTAGGTCAATGCCTTGATGGAGTTCGAAGATGAGCATTTTCCGCTTAGGGTAAGCAGAGATAAGCAATTTGATTGGTTGATGCTTTGACACACGATAACTTTAGTTCTAATTAAGTGAGAGTGATGAAACTTGGTGTATAGTTTCATTACAGTAATACCTTGACTAAGATCGATAATGAGCATTTTCTGCTCAGGGTAAGCAGAGCGATAAGCAATTTGATTTGCCGAGACTTTGGAACACAATAACTCTCCTTCGAATTGCATTAAAATGTTCAAAATTGGCGTGTATGCTTATTAGGTCAATGCCTTGATGGAGTTCGAAGATGAGCATTTTCTTCTTAGGGTAGGCAGAGATAAGCAATTTGATTGGTTGATACTTTGGGACAAGATAACTTAGGTTCATCTTGATTGATGATTTTTATGCCAATACAATGACTGCATTCTCATTCAGTAATGGATTCGACAGTAACAGTGGAAAGAAACAATTGACTCAGACACGAAGGCCCTTTCCCTTGGCCAGAGGGGCCCTTTTGTCAAGCTTGGATGACTTTTGGATGACACTTCGTGTACAGTTTGATTGCTCGATACTTTTGAAAAAAATAAATGTGCGATTAATTAATATGTGTCATCTATTTATTTTGGGATTTCGGCGGGGGACATCAGCCTCACTGTTGGCTTGTTTTCCTGGTTTTCCAATTTCCTCCCACTGCTAAAGACTCCTAGGCGCAAGCAAATTTCAAAAATGAAAGTGAACCATGTTAGTCCTGAAATAACCTACTTTGTGTCAAGTGGACGTTAAACCCCATTTCTCTCTCTCATAAGGGCCTATGTAACCAGGATTAGGGGTGTTGTAGGCTTTGATCCGTAAAACCTGTCCAACACAACAAGAAGTAGGCCACTCAATTTCTATTTGAGCTCATTTGTAAGGTTAAAATAAAAAGAATTGACACCCAGTGTTAGTTTTGTTGGTCCTAATAACTGATGTAATGTCAGCAAGATTACTTCATTGTCACTGCTCATGGGATTGAGAGTGTAGAATTTCAATTAAATTTTTCGATGTGCTATAAAAAAAATGAGGCTTAAATTGATACAAGTTTTACTAATTTAATGTTTCGTTAAATTTGATTGTAGGGTTTTCCGATAGAGGTAAAATTGATATTTAAATATTGCATGTGGTTTTT
Organism: Patella ulyssiponensis; assembly: GCA_963678685.1. Taxonomy (NCBI): domain Eukaryota; kingdom Metazoa; phylum Mollusca; class Gastropoda; family Patellidae; genus Patella; species Patella ulyssiponensis. The sequence continues at coordinate 8,757,576 of OY783228.1, forward strand.
TTTTTTTAGATTCCTTGTATTCAGAGCACCCAATAACACTGAGAATTATTGTTAACTATTAACCTTTGTTATTCAAATTTTCTAACCAGTTTCAATGTTGTTATTTAAATCCTGGGCCTTGTACACAGGTGTTGGTCGAGGAGTTCCTCAGGATTTTACATCATGGAGCGTTGATTCAAAACCTGTCAAATCTAGCCTGTGGGTTGGCGGGCCTGGTGGCTCCCACTTGTTAGTGGTTACAAAGAGGATGGGTCTGATGGCGTCCAGTCATTCGGATGTTCCGATAAATCATTCCACATACAAATTAATGTATACACGTCGGTTGGTATTGAACAAAGACAAGGCTGTAACATTCCTCTCAGGGCAAACTGTCGCATCGGGGATCGAACTTGGAGCCACAATGGCTCAATTGGTAGATGCTCGCTTGCTTACTTGAACGTCGCATGTTCGATCGCCGCTTTGGCTGTGAAAGTTCATTGGGATTTTCCGGCATGGTTTCGCTTTGTCATTGGTGCATATAGTCGTTTGGATGGGACGAAAAAAAAATGAGATCCCATGTACACATTGGGGTGCATGTAAAAGATCCATTGGTAATTGGAATTTGACAAGAGCGCTGTTGTCCTTGATAGAGTTTCCCTCATAGCAAACTGTATGCTGTATGCCAGTCTTCATTAAGCCCAGTGAAGCAGAACAATAGGACATGAAACCCAATTTCATTTTGGTATATTAAAGATACATTATGGAAGGTTAGATAAAGAGTTGGCAGTTCTCGCTATAATAGTTTGAAAATAGATAATGGAAAAAAAATATCCTAATAATTTCAGTCAAATTGCTACCCTTTGAACTGAGGTTTTAGCCATTGTATTTAACGCTAGTTTCGGTTGTCATTACTGACAATGATAAAACAAAATCTCAATTATCCATTTTTACGTTAACTTATCCATCATGAAAAATATTCAAATCCAGTAAATATCTCAAGTTAACGATGACATCAAGGGTTGATTTTTGTCTGAATAAGTTAATTAATGTCTACATAGTCTAATTAATAATAACAATTCAGGCCTAAAGAAAAACCTGCAATAGGCAGATTTACCTCTTACATAATGCATGTTATATCTATGTAGATATTGACCTATATAAGTATATGTTGTATATTAACCTATAACCTTGTAAACATATAGCGGAGGGGCAGGGGTGGGTTGGATGGCCGAGAGGCTAGCCGATACATGTTATATCATTGAGTTTGTCATTGAATCAACTGGTGTGGTTTCGATTCCCTGGTTGTACATGTCATGGGGTAGGGACGTGTGTCCAACCTCGTGTGTTTTCCCTGTGTTCTCCGGTTTCCTCCCTCTGCTAAAGACCCCTATACATGCAAGAGAAATTATTGAAATAAAATTGAACCATATGTTAGACCCAAAATGAACATTAAACACCATTTACTCTCTCTATTATAAACTCAGAGTTAAGATTATATTAAAACTTGATGGGATGATTTAAAAATTTGTTTTTCCCAAATCACCAAAATCTTCATTGGGGGTGAAGCTCCTGAGGGATTTATCAAAATTGTTCAACTAAGGGTAGTATCAAATAATTAGAAACTTTAAAGACATAATCCTTCAAAATGCAGCAGGTGGGCTTCTGTTCGGTGCTTGCTTATGCTATTTTTATTTGCACACATTGTAATGTGGTCTTATATTGTCGTCGCCCCCGTCCATAGGTTCAATTTTGGACGCTCTAAAGGTAAAAGTTAATATCCAATTTCTACGCAGCGTTAGAGGTCATAAGATAAAGAAGCATATTGATTTTCAGCAATTTCCGATAATTACTGACAGAGTTATGACCCTTGTGGACAATCTAGAGGCTAAATTTATATAAGATTTCAGATAACTGCTGGAGTTGTGGTTCTTGATCACTTAAAAAAAAGCTCAAAGGCCAAAGCTGATATCCGATTGACTTTAAATTTATACACAGTGTTTACAGTCATGAGACGAAAAATTCTATTTATTTTCAGCGATTTCTGATAATCATAGTTATAGCCCTTGATCTTTTCAAGAAATCTTGTGGACACTCTAAAGCCCAATGTTGATATCTGATTGACTTCACATTGATACACAGAGTTCAAGGTCTTGATACAAACAAGTATATTGATTTTCATTGAATTTTTATAACTTTGGTTAGCTAAATCCATGATATTAAAATTTTCGTATACTAAACATTCGCGTTAGACAGACTTTATAAAACCCCAACAAATTCTAGTGTTTTTCTGATAAATACTTAATGAATTGTTACTCTTAATCAGATTTTAGTGTATTTTAAATTAAAGTAAAAATATGCTACAACTCTTGTTGACTTCTGGGTCGATTTAGCTGCTGTTGGCATATGCTTTGATGCCTGGCAACCTATTTTTAGATTAAGGTGTTGGATATTATAAGTAGTTAATTTGGAATATTTTAATAGGGAAAGCTTTTGTTGAAATGGAGGAATCACAAGGTCTTTCATTGAGTCAAGTGGTTTTGTTTTTTTGATTCCCCGCTTGTAGCGTCGATTGTCTAACCTTGTAGGGTTTTTTCCGGGGCTCTTTCCACTGTTAACCGTATGTTATTCCCAAAATAACGAAGTTTGTGTCAAGTGAACTCTTGTTGAAATGTGAGAATACTGATGGTTGTGATGTAAAAGGATTTACGTTAAAGCTAAATATTGAAATTGGATTGTTTGAAATTTTATTTCTAATACTGATAACATTGCATGTCATAATTAAAAATAAGTTTTTTAAAACATTCAATCAATTTGGTACATTTATTCTAGTTTAATGTCTGGCATTTGGCGCCATATTACTTGGTTGATGCTGACATGCCACTAAATACCATTTCATTTCATTTTGGACATCCGGTGTCGAGGGTGGAACACAAAAACGATTATATCACCATCCTGGTTTTGTCATCACACAAACCATATAGAATCCAGTGATATCTTCATTACGCCAGCCGGAGCAGAACTGTAGGGTGTTAAACCTCCATTTCATTTCCAGTAGGACGTTAAACCTCTATATCATTTCCAGTAGGACGTTAAACCTCTATATCATTTCCAGTCGGACGTTAAACCTCAATTTCATTTCCAGTAGGGCATAAAACCTCCAGTGAAATCGACCATTTCATTTTTGAACCAAATCAAAGAGTTTTAGCCACTTTAAGGAATAATATGAATGTGGGCAGGTTCTTTTTTTTGTTTGACTTGTCTATAATAATAATCTCATTCCTAATTTTTTTTCCCAGGGGTTTTCAAGTCCACAAATCGACATGTATGATTCCCTTATAAAGGTTTTTGCCGATGAGGCACTGGGATATTCGATGAAGTCAGTCGAAGAAAAGAAAACAATTGAAGAACTTTTACACAGATTAGCAACCAAAGGACAAGTGGTATGGTTAATAATTTATTTTGTTTCTTAATTAAATAATTAAAAAACAGATCCTATTTTGCTTCATTTTTTATAGTTCAAAATTTTGTTTTACTTGTCTTTACACCTCTAGGATCTGGAAAAGTTGTTATATAACCTACGTGAGGGATCAGCCAATGAAAGAAGTTGGGCCGCTTGTCCAACCTCATTGGTTCCCTGCGGGTCCTCTAGTTAACTCCCACTGCTAAAGACCCCTACCCCAAGTCGCGATGTGTCTTCGAGAAGGGTTTTTATTTTAAACTCGTTCATCTTAGCCGTCTGAACAGGTTGACTTAAAAACCGCCGCTCCAGCTTGCTTTGAACATGCGCAGTACGCAGTAAGTTACATTCCTGAGTAAATATCGGGGTCAGACAGTGCCAATGTTATCGAACATGAAGATACCCTTTAATACCCGACCGAAGAGGTCAGAATAGTTAAACTGGTTTGGCTTATAGTACGTGTAAACGCGGGGGGTTGGAATGGCCTAGTGGTCTAGAGTGCTGCGCTTCGACCTCTAGCTGGCCGGTCACCTCTGGCTTGCGGCTGTGGTCTCGATCTCTTGTGTGAGCGTATGTGGCTTGGAAATAGGGATGCCTTCTCAACCTCGTGAGTTTCCTCCGGGCACTCCGGTTTCCTCCCACTGCTAAAGACCCCTACGCGCAAGCGAATTATTGAAATAAAATGAAACCATATGTTAGTCCCAAAATGACCTAGTTTGTGTCGAGTGGACGTTAAACCCCATTTCTCTCTCTCTCTCTCACGTGTAAACGCAACATGATGATGTCTTAAAAACCCTGGCGATTATGAACTGGGTTTAAAAATAAGCGTTGAAATGTGCTGTCTTTATCTATATAATTTGTTTATTTCCAGATGTTTGAGGGATATGCCGATGACCGACGTAATACTGATAATGCCTGGACAGAATCTCGTTTAATTAATTTCCATGACGATGATGGATCTATTGTCGATAATCTTAAAATCATGGTAAGATAACTCTCAAGTAACTAAAACTGTGTCTTATATCTAGCAGGGTTTAAAGTCAGACGTTACTCAGGTTAAAGTTACTCAGGGCCTCAAGATTTTCGACCCGGGTGCATTATAACTTTCTTACATGCATGCACTGTAGCACACTAAATAGCATTGAATATTCGCTCGGTCGCTACAATTACTGGAAGGGACGACACTACACTGAATAGCAGTGAATATTCGCCCGGTTGCTACAATCACTGGGAGGGATGACATAGATGTGACTTAATGAGACCTCAATATTAACTTTTTTCCGTCTGCAAATTAAATTCTCGAATATTTTTTTAAGCAGAGAGTCTTGCAAGGAACAAATTAAAATGCCTAGTTATTCAGATGGTGGGAAAAGCCAAGGTCTCTTGTATACGCTTGCAAATAGCGAACCCTTGATAGTTGGAACTTGACTAAGATCAAAAAACAAAATAATGTTCCTATCCGGAAAGATTTTCTCTCATAGTACACTAGTAGGGGTGGGGAAGATGGCCAAATGGTTATCATAAAGTTTGTCATTGAGTCAACTGGCATGGTTTGATTCTCGGGTTGTACGTGACAAGGAATAGGGTCGCCTGTCCAACTGCATGGATTTTCTTCAGGTCCTCTGGTTTCCTCCCACTACTAAAGACCCCTACTTGCAAGCGAATTATTGAAATAAAATTAAACTATGTGTTAGTCTCAATATGACCTAGTTTGTGTCAAGTGGACGTTGAACTTCATTTCTCTTTGTTTCTCACAGCACACTATTATGTGATATGCTTATTTTCACTTTCTCAACCTCGTGGGTTTCCTCCGGGTACTCCGGTTTCCTCCCACTGCTAAAGAACACTACGCGCAAGCGAATTATTGAAATAAAATTAAACTGTATGTTAGTCCCGAAATGACATAGTTTGTGTCGTGTGGACGTTTAACTCCATTTCTCTTTCTCTCTATTTTCACTAGACCAGTTTTAGAAAAATAGTATGACATTAAACACCATTTTATTTGATTTTAACAAGGGACCAATTTATATTTTACAGGCTGGTGATAAATCTGTGGATATGGCCGCGTGGATTATACCCAAATCATCAATACCATTCTGGGGCAACCACGCAGAATTTCTCAGTCTAATTGCTGAAAAATACAAGGCTTTCTTCTAGATGAATAGACCCGACTGACCATATTGGATAAAATATAACCATCAGTGCCCTGTCGAAAGAGAAATGAAATTCTCTCAACTAAAACAAAATGTCAGAGTATCTTTAAAGAAAATTTGTGCCAATACCATGATAGCCTTCAACTTAATTAGCATATGTATTGTCTTGATTATCCAGTAAAATGACAATAGTATCCCAGCTTTACCAAGTGCTTGTTAACTGGCAGTGATTATCCAGTAAAATGACAATAGTATCCCATCTTTACCAAGTGCTTGTAAACTAGCGGTGGGTCCCATGTGGACGACCAAGATGTAACTTGTGATAAAAGACCCGAAACACATCTTAGATTAATACTACTTCTAATACAGTTTTGTAAACTGGGTCCCAAGTGGACAACCAAGATGTAACTTGTTGATAACAGACAAACGCCCGAAATGCATCTTAGATTAAAATTAATACAGTTTCGTCAAGTTGGTTGTCATGGGGATGTTATCTATGATATTTTAGTGATATATATATATATATGTTGTTATCTACTGTGTGGAATCAATCTGTATATATTTGTATAGTATAGAGCATGGAACACCTTAATTATACTGCAATGGTAAGGTTTTTCGTGTGCGTATTGAATATTTTGAACTTCTGGCAATCACCAGTCTAAACAGGTAAATGGTTTGCTTAGTATTTCACATATTGTTTTCATGGAATTAACCGCTATGATAAAACAGTGACTATAACATCGTTTATTTAATGTCAACTCCGTCCCTTCATGTATTCCCTTGTTGTTGTATTTATTATTTATATAAAATTCATGTAATAAATGTTTTAGTGCAACAGATGTTGTGCATGAGGTAAGATATTTACAGGTATTTATCTGCATTTATATATCCACATTTGCTTGTACAGTAGAATCCGTATGAGCAGCCACTCCTATTCAGCGACATCTCCTTGTAAGCGGTCACAATAAATTCCCCCCGTAAAAAATCTATTGTTTCATCTCTTTATTCAACGGTCACTCCTCTAACGCGGCCAGCGGTCACTATTTTGCAAATAAATTTAACAAAACATCGCCCATTCAACGGCCATTGTTGAATGATACCATCTTGTCGTTCTTCGTAACACCCCCGCTAATCCCGTGAGTAGTAATCAATTAACTGGACTCCCACTGATCAGGTAAAAAGAAATGTGAAAATAACAATTAACCCGGGATTATCTGTTAATTAATCTTTTGTTTTATTAAACGACTAACCTGATCATTGTTTTCACACGTAACGGAACATTATTTGATACTTATTGAATAAACTGAAAGTACCGACTAAAAGCCGCTCTGTTGTTAAATAGACGTTTTTAGCGCCACCTATAATATTACAGAGTTACACCCCCTTGTAAATCGGTAGCAAAATCAGCGATGTTTTTTGGTTCATGTGCTTATTTGATAAAATAAAATTAATTCATCGATTTTCTTCACAAAAATGGATAAATATTATCGAATGCATCACAATGATAGACAGTAGTATTGAAGGTTGGTACAAAATGACAAGTTTACAAAAGTTATGTCCGAGATTCAGCGACGGACAAATTTACCGATGCAAGTGAAGTATTGGTGTTTGCTTTCAATGCATTCAAGCGTAATATTAATTGATGTCAGCACAAAAAAAACCTGAGATTTTACAAAAATGGATAAATATTATTGAAGGTTGGGACAAAATGACAAGTTTACGGAAGTTATGTCCGAGATTCAGCGACGGCCAAATTTACCGATGCAAGTGCCCCCAAGCGCAATACTAATTGATGTCAGCACAAAAAAAAACACGAAATTTTATTAAGAGGCCACTCCCGTTAAGCGGCCAATTATAAAAATTCCCATGGGTGGCTGCTTAATGCAGATTCTACTGTAATTACCTGGGGTTTTTTTAGTTGTATTCACCTGTATCTACTTGTATTTACTTGTATTTTATCTGTATTGTTTTTAGAATACCAGATGAAATTTGTTCAGAGTCCACTTAAATTTGTTCAATATGTGCTCTACTTTTATTTTGACTTTTATTTATAACATAATGATATTTATATGTAGCTCTTCTATTACGTAAAACACCTGAAGTGTTACCATATTTAAAGCAGGAATTTCATATTTGCTTAGAAAGTCAAACCAGAATTATTTCTATGTCTTTGCTCAAAACAATGCCAACTCACTATTATACGATCATGGGCATTATTTCACAGGCATACAAATCAGTGATACAGGAAATAATAACACAATTACCTCCCTTGTTTTTCCCATTCACCCCCATGGAATGGCTATCTTCAAACATTTGAATTTGAGTTTGAAAATGATACTTTTTGCCAATTTCTCAACTGGCAATAGTGAATTATAGGATAAATAGGATTATTCTTTAACAAGGTAGGACTGTATATAGATACAATATATTTTGGGGATTTATTTTAATACATTTTATAAATATAACTTAAAAATATGAAATTGCAACTTTAAGGTTTAATGTATATAATAGAATCTTCATGGAATAACAGCGGATAAAGGGTTACTATATATTCCTATGAATGACTTTCCAGAGTGGTTTCCCCTTGTCAGTGGTCTGACAAGGACAGCTGTCTAGATCATTGGATGAGAGGGAAAACCGAGGTCCCATGTACACATTGGTGTGCATGTAAAAGACCTGGAATTCAATATAAGTATAGGCCATAGTTCTGCTGCCCGTGCAAAATTCCCCTCACAGTCTCTTGTTTAACCAACCACATCAAACTGTAACCAAAGCTGGAAATCTGGTTAATCAGAGACTACTATGGTGATCATGAACTACCAGACCATGCTTTCTGGAATGTCTCGTTCATTTGTCAGGATTTGAGTTGAGATGAAAAACATATCAGGAATATGTTCACTGAATTGGTCAATTGAGTAGATTCTGTTTTTCTATGACATTCTGTTTCTCAGACGATCCTTACCTAATTAATCCAATGGGGGAAGGTAGTTTGTATTTTTATGTTTCTATTTTGTCAGGGGGATGGGATGGCCTAGTGGTCTAGAGTGCCGTGCTTCGGCCTCTAGCTGGCTGGTCACCTCTGGCTTGCAGCTGTGGTTTCGATCCCTGGTGTGAGCGTATGTGGCATGGAGATAGGGGCGCCTTCTCAACCTCGTGGGTTTCCTCCGGGCACTCCGGTTTCCTCCCACTGCTAAAGACCCCTACGCGCAAGCGAATTATTGAAATAAAATTGAACCATATGTTAGTCCCGAAATGACCTAGTTTGTGTCGAGTGGACGTTAAACCCCATTTCTCTCTCTCTCTCTCTCTATTTTGTCAAAGCTCATAAGATTTCACATTTCAAGGTTCAAGGCATTATATATTTATCTCATGATTGTCTGGTCTCATTCCTGATTGTCCAGTAACATTTATCAGTGATGTATATCTGGATTCATTAAAAGTTTTGATAGATACAGTGCCTGTAACCAGGGTAATTACTTCCTGTAACCAGGGTAACACATAATGTGTGTCATGTACTTTTTTAAAAATATAAACATGTCGTAATATGCAGCCCTTTTTAAGTGATTAAGGGATTTTCTGAAAACCAGAGAATTTAATAAGTAGTAAGGGTTGGATGGTCAAATGATTAGCATGTGTTCGTTGTATCCTAAGGTCTGCCATTGAGAAAACTGGTGTGGTTTCGAATCCACGGTCGTACATGACAATGGGTAGGGTCACCTATCCATCCTCATGGGTGTTCTCCATGTCCTACCGTTTCCTCCCGCTGCTAAATACCCCTACATGCAAACGAATTATTAAATTAAAATTGAACCGTATGACTGTCCCGATGTGACCTGGTTTATTTCGAGTGGACGTTAAACCCCCATTTCTCTCTCTTTGATAATTGGTCTAATTTGGTTTGTTTCTCTGCTATTATGGCTGTGGAATATAGATATTATAATATCGTAGATACAAAATGTCCATGAAAAACTTTGTTTTTATTATTTCTGAAAGTTTCTTTCAGGTTTTTATTTTTCCCTACATGTCTATCTTGCTCATAATTTAATTCGTTAAATAATTTTATCCCCATGTTTTTAATATATATAGGGTTTGAATCTACATGCTCATGAATCAATTCTTTTTGTTTTTATATATTTAAGATTTTACCCCTATGTTTTTATATATAATTATGTATGGTTTGAATCTTCTAGCTAATGTCTATATATTTTGCTCATGAATTTATTCCCCATGTTTTTATATATGTAAGATTTTAATCAACGTGCTAATGTCTATCTTGCTCATAAATTAATTCTTCATGTGTCCATCTTGCTTATAATATAATTCATTATATCCAACTCCGGGTCATAAATGTCTCGAATCAACGTCAAAAGGCAACACCTAGTAACTTACTTTTTTCTTATTTTGAGAAAAAAAGAAAATCATAATGAATGAATAATAAACCCCAACTTATCCATTGATTTGACTATTGGGTAACTAGGTTTTTCTGCGGCATACTAAGCAAATGAAGGTAGTTACTAGGTTGTCTCGTGGGTGTAACTGATTACAAAATCAAAAGATTGGAATATCTAGTACAACAACAGGAAACACATATCCAAGGAACTACAAATTTGGTCTTAACTCAATTTTGACAAAAAAAGTGAGTTATTAGGTTTTGACCTTTGACTGGAGAACATCTATCTTTGGCTTGTTCATCAGACATACCACATGCATCTCACAGCGAGGATAAAATTTAAAATTGTGAATATTTTGTTCAGATAACTGTTGGGACTTGTTCAAATGTTGCATAGACTAGGACAGTCTTAGGAAGTTATTGGGGGGGGGGGGGATAAGGTTGGCACGTTTGCACTGTATCATAAAGCCTGTCATTGAGTCAACTTGCGAGGTTTCGATTCCCTGGTTGTACGTGACAAGGAGTAGGGTCACCTGTCCAATCTCATGGGTTTTCTCCGGGCCCTCCGGTTTTCTCCCACTGCAAAAGACCCCAACGCGCAAGTGAATTATAGAAATATAATTTAAACGATATGGTAGTCCCAAAATGACCTAGTTTGTGTGGAGTGGATGTTAAACCCCATTTCTCTCTACATGTTTGTGCATATATTTATTTGTATATTGATATTTTTAACTCGTGATTTCTACCCAGTTATATTTTGATGTACGAGTTTAAGAATTGTGAAGATAATCACAGATAAAAATAACTATCCCTGGCCCTGACATATGTAAGCAGTATTTTATGTATATGTCATCTGCTGAATGTTTTTAGTATTTTTACCCACGTTATTTTATGTTTGTGTAATATATTATGTATATATATATAGACAGAGATTTAATAGACCTAGTCATATTAAAATAAAATAACGTAATATATTTTGTTGTTTTCATATAGTATTATGCCGCTGGGGCATCAGGATGGCTAAGTGGGTAAGACGCTTGCTCGCTAGTTTGGTGGTTAGGTGTTCGATCCCTGCGTTGTCAGAGAAAGTTCATACAGATGTTCCCCCTTGTCTGTGATGCAGGACAGCGGGCCAGATAAGGACAGCTCTCTAGTCATTCGGATTGGATACGGAAAAAAATCCAGGTCCCGTGTAAACATTGGCGTGCACATAAAATATCCCGTGACAGTTGGAAACTTGATATAAGAGTAAGCCACAGTTTCGCTGTTTGTGCAAATTTCCCTCATAGCATGTTAAACCCCATTGCGGTTCATTTTGTTATGCCGCTGTCCTGGTCTGTCAGTCTGGACACCTATATTTACCTTTATTTGTGGATATTCTAGAGGAATTGAGGTCCTGTTTACACACTGACAGATAGAATTCGATGTAACAGTAGGCTGTCTAGAACCAGCTCCTTTTTGCGTGGTCCTGTCAATCCTGTGATATAAAAATATTGCTCCACCTCGCCTGTTTTAAGGATATTTTGATATCTCAATCTTTTATTTTTCACTGTAATTCTTCTTTGCTTGACAAAAGAAATCATTTCTCACCTCATGATCTGACACAAATTTATGATAATCAAGCCCAATTCCGCTATTCAAAAGCATTAATCGTTTGAATTGTACCACCATTGTGAGACATGCATCGGATTAGAGGTGGGGTAGAGCGGTACTTTCATATTGCAGCTCCCTTTTTAATTAGCCCAGTCAAATAAGAACATGTTATATTGCAGCTTATAAGGACAGAGATTGCTTCGAAAGGAACTAGTTTAAAGCAGACAAAATATATTTTAAAAAAACAAATGATAGTGGGTTTGTTTTTTATTTCTTAATGGCTACAAATCCGTAACACCTCGGTGAAACTTGCGCATCAAATAAACGCACTAAATAAACATTTTCTAACACATCCTGTTCCAACAGAAAGGCAAATCGATCCAGCAAAATCAAAGTTTCTATGCATGGAGCCAAGGCTGCTCGAAGTTGAAAAAATGCTGCCAATTTTTTCTCCTCTTTGTGATACTTGTCCAAATAATTTGATAAAAGTTCTTCACTTAAATTTGTGGTTGGAAACCCGAGTTTGACAAATGCTCTCCTTACATAATCACTAAATGTTGCACAATTTTTATCAACATTTCTCAAACCCTTAACCTCAGTGTCCTCCCCAAACAAATCACATACTATTTTTTGTAATAAGGCTCGTTTAAAGAAAGTTCTTCCTTGTAATTCGGAATCATGTTTCTTGATTCTACAAGGAGATTGGACGGCCAAATTTAAAGCAGTTTTGCCAAGAAAACATTTGTTCTTAATGAGAGTATCACTGAGTGGAAACCCAAATTCGGAAGAGTCTTGGTTCCGTTGATAGAGATCAGAAGCTTCGGAAGAGTCTTGGTTACTTTGATGGGCTGCAGAAGATTTAGAACAGTTGTGATTCTGTTGATAGATATCAGAAGCTTCAAAAGAGTCTCGGTTACTTTGATGGGGTGCGGACGATTTGGTACATTTGTGATTCCGTTGATGAAGATTACACGATTTTGAAGAGTCTTGGTTCCATGGATGGGGATTAGAAGATTCAGGAGAGTCTTGATTCCCTTGATGGAGATCAGAAATGTTGAGAAATTGTTCCTTCATTAAATGATAACAACATCCTACATAACATAAGACACGAACTGACTTTTCTTTCAAAAAAATCTGAACAATATTGGATGCGAGATCTCCACATGTATGCAATCCAGTTAAAAGTATGTTGGGGACTTTGTGTGAATGTTTGTCATCAAGATGAAGACCAGTTGCACCTGATATATTTTTAGGCAACGATGTACGAATCACATCCCATAATTCAGTAGATTTATCGATGTAAAATGTCTGTGGGAAATAATTTAAAACTCGTTTACCAGAATCTTTATGTTTGCCTTGGCCAGGTTTTTTATTCTTAGTCAATGAGCCTACAGCCCCATCGTCTATATTTAACACAGAAAATTTCTCAATATCCACAGATTGGTCCAAGTTATTTATTTTATTTGAAACACCTTTAGTTAAAATGTGTAAATCTACTGGAAGTTCTCTATTGTCTGGTAGAGTTGAAACACCCTCTGTTGACATGCCTTCAGTTGAAATACGTAGATTTATAGGAGGTTCTTTTGTGTCTGCTGGAGTTGAAGCACCATCTGTTGACACGCCTGTTGTTGAAATGTGTAAATCTACTGGAGGTTCTTTCTGGTCTGGTTGAGTTGAAGCACCATCTATTGACGCTGGATCTTCTCTCTGATCTGGTTCTGCATCTTCTGTGGATACAAGTACTGATGGCTCTATCCTCTGCAGTGGAGACTCTCTCTGGCTAGTCACTGGGAGTTCCTTCTGGATTAGTTCATTATCTCCTGTCTTCGACGCACAATTCTGTTGATCTAGGAACCCACTCTGTTGTCTGGCGTCTTCAGATTCCCCCTGAACTGCCGACACATTGTAAATTTGAGACTCTCCTTGAACTTGGGACTCTATTGCCTGGCTTCCGACTTCAGATGTCCTCTGTTGCCCACCTTCTCGAGTCCCCAACTTAAACTGATCTGAAGACTGCCTCTGTTGAACTACTTGAAACTCGCCCTGAAATGACGTTTTTGAGAAAATCTTCTGGTGTTTTTGCATGAGTTTTGACCTTTTCGTGGCACCACTTGTATTTCCAGAAGAGGAATCAATTCCAACAACTAAAATATTGTGATACGAAGCCAAGTGAGTTCCCAAATAACCCTTACCACTTCCAATATCAACAACCAAATCAGTTTTATATTTATTGTGAAGTCCTGAACATATGCTGGACATAATCTCAATCTCGTGTGATTTCTTTTTGTTCATAAATTCATTTCCAGCACTCGACCTCCCTCCACTATTCACGAATTCATTCTTATCACTGCCTGTGTCTGTGTTTCGATTAATTGTAAAAATATTTAACTTGTGTTCAAGCTCGTGTAAAGATGTCACTACATTCAAAGCTTCTAATCTGTGGCCTTGTACAGATTGTAAGAATTCGGTGAGACTTTTATCGAATGGAATCCGAGCATCTGAACAGCTACGTGGGATTTCACTTGAATCTTTTTCGGCGGACGAAACATTCTCAGATTCTGAACCACACGATAGTTTGTCTAAATACATTTTCTTGGTTAAATTATTTTCAGCGACTCTTTCCCGACTCTCTAAAAATTCTGTTACCTCTGGGAGCAGTTTGAGTTCTTGGTCAGTTAATGCCAACAATTCCTTCTGCATTTCATGTGGTATCAAATCCCAATGTTCGTGAGTAAAAAAATTAACCGCATGAGCATTTATCAAAACTTTGTATTGTTGTATGAAAGAATGAAAATCACACAAATAAGTCTTGATAATTTCTATGTTGATTTTTTCGCAAGACATTTTAGAATATTTAGAAAATACCGGTATTTTTTGTTTGAGACCTTGAGGGATACCGGTAACACTTATTAATTATTTCGAAATTCGGAAGTGATCAACTGCACTTGACTAACTGTTCAATTCAAATATGCAAATGATGGGCGAATTTTTAATCGGTGTCAGAATAAATTATACACACATAAGCCTTGATAATTTCAAATTTTTCGCAAGGCATTATATTTTAAGGTACTACATTAGGTAGGACGTATTTCCAAACAAATTAATACGGTTCACCTTACATACAGAAATGCCGATGATTGCCGAATTAGTAATCTGGGCTGCAATTTCTCTGTTGAATGTTTCGTTGTGTAAGTGCTATAAACAAAAAAATATTTCATGTACGATCTCAGTTGTATAATAAGGTACGTGTCTGGCGATAATTTGTTTTGAAACCCGTTTTTATAGCTGTGTTTCGTCTGATATTTCAAGCGCTTGATTTCTTCGTTGCCATATTGTGGCAAACTAAAATTTGGACTTACTCTTCGAAATATAAACGAAACGAATTTATTGTAAAATCTGCTTCATTTGGAATAAAATTAAATGGGATTTAACATTCCACTCAGACTGCGCTACGCCATATAGTGTGCAATGAGGGAAATTCTGCCCAGACAGCGGTGCTATGACCTAATATTATATCAAATTCTAAATGCTAAGGGATTTTTATGTGTATAACAACGTACACAGGACCTCAGTGTGTGTATCATACCAACCTTGAGAGAGAGTGAAAAGGGGTTTAACGCCCACTCGACACAAAATAGGTCACTTTGAGACTAACCTGGTTCAATTTTAAACCACACTGAATTCTCTCTCTCTCCCTCCGAAAGCCTACCATCCGAACAGGGGATCACGTGGGTAAGACGCTGGCTCGCTAGCCCGGAGGTAGGGTGTTCCATCCCTGCATTAGCCGATAAAGTTCATCCATATTTTCTGGCGTGGTTTCCCCTTGTCAGTGATGCAGTAGGGAGGGCCTGACAAGGACAGCTGTCTAGTAGTTCGAATGGGACGCAAAAGCGAGGTCCTGCCTACACATTGCGTGCAGGTAAAAGAACCCTTTGCAGTTGGAATTCGATATAAGAGTAGGCCGTAGCGCCGCTGCCCGGGAAAAAATTTCCCTTATAGTACACAGTATGGCATATGCCCTACTTCATTAGCCCAGGTTATGAGCAGAGGAGTAGGACGTTAAACACTCTCATTTCATTTTATTTCACCATCCGAACTACAGCTGTCCTTGTCAGACTCTCCATCCTGCACCACTGACTAGGGGAACCCACGCAGGAATACCACATTGAACTTTCACGGCCAACACTGAGAGCAAACCCACCGTTTCAGTCAGTTGGAGAGAGAGAGAGAAATGGGGTTTAACGTCCACTCGACACAAACTAGGTCATTTTGGGACTAACATATGGTTTAATTTTATTTCAATAATTCGCTTGCACGTAGGGGTCTTTAGCAGTGGGAGGAAACCGGAGTGCCCGGAGGAAACCAACAAGGTTGAAAAGGCACCCCTATCTCCATGCCACATATGCTCACACCAGGGATCGAAACCATGCAAAGCCGCAAGCCAGAGGTGACCGGCCAGGTAGACGTCGAAGCGCGGCACTCTAGACCACTAGGCCATCCCACCCCCTCTTATCTTTATAAGACTTAATTTTGTATGAGAGAGAGAAATGGGATTTAATGTCCACCCGACACAAACTAGGTCATTTCGAAAACCCCACAAGGTTGATACACAGTAACCATTCAGTCCCCCCACCACCCCCATTAATTTGTGTATGCTTATGACCTACATATAGGTCCACTGAGTGTTTGTATTTTTTTTATATTGATTTTTACATGCGTTTTCTTTGCATGAATGATATTAAGTTTAACGTCCTACTTTTCTGCATGGAATGAGCTATTATGAAGTCACATATGGCATATAGTATGCTATGAGGGAAATTTTGTCCCAAAACAGCTTACTCTTATTTTAAATTCCAACTGTCAAATGTTCTTTCATGTGCACAACAAGGGGGGTTGGGATGGCCTAGTGGTCTAGAGTGCTGCGCTTCGACCTCTAGCTGGCCGGTCACCTCTGGCTTGCGGTTGTGGTTTCGATCCCTGGTGTAAGCGTATGTGGCATGGAGATAGGGGCGCCTTCTAAACCTCGTGGGTTTCCTCCGGGCACTCCGGTTTCCTCCCACTGCTAAAGACCCCTACGCGCAAGCGAATTATTGAAATAAAATTGAAACCATATGTTAGTCCCAAAATGACCTAGTTTGTGCCGAGTGGACTTTAAACCCCATTTCTCTCTCTCTCTATGTGCACAACAATGTGTACACCGTTTCCATTCAATCCTTCTGTTCTGAACCTCAAGGGGAAACCAAAACAGAAAACACTGAGGAACTTTCTGCCAACACCAGGAGCAAACCCAAGACAGAATCTTATCCACTGGCGTCTGCGGGCCTGTAGGCCCCCCCCCCCCCAAATCAAATTAGCCCCCCCAAATATTTTGCCAACAATAATGATTTCTTAGGAGTGTTCTTAGCCAACCACATCCTCAGCCCCTCCAAAAAATTCAGTAGCCCCCCCAAATTTTTAGAGCTAGCTACGGGCATGCCGATGATTAAAATACAGAACTATATTTCATTTTGTTTTTATATACTTTTGATGGCCCACTACATGAAGATTCATGTCAGAAATTGATTAATCAATCAGCGTTGACGATTCTAGTGGTTTACTCACAGTTCAGTGCATCAAAGTGACAAAAGTCAATGATAACAACTCTTCCAGATCCTAGTGCAGTAAAGACAAGTAAAACGAAATTTTGAAATATAAAAACAATTTTATACAACTAATGATTCTGGTAGTCTTACTGTTTGATGCCATTGGTGGGGCAAGGGGGGTTTGGTGTAGTGGGAGTTTTTCAGGAAGTGAAATTTCTCTTGTCATCATTAATTGTAGTTCAGATGGCCATTAGGTGGGATTTGGGTTGTAAAACAATACAAATAAGGCTATATTTGATTATGTTCAGGGGCGGAATAAGCAGGAAAATGCGTTTGCAATAGTCTTATTTTCGTAAATTTTCTGGGCGACACATCCTCCGACGCAAAATCTGTCATTCAGGGATAAATACTATGTCAAACTGCCTTCTAGATGTGGTACCTAGGGAACAGAATGCCATGAAAATGCGTATGTGATCGTCTAATATTCAACATTTTCTGGGGGAAGAGACTGAATACATAATGGAAAATTCCTCACCGGCTGATAACCGAATACATCCCTGTTATTGAAGCTGCGGATTCAAAATACTGTAGCTGAGAGGGTGGGGTGGGGGAGTAACATCCACAAACTAGTCCATTTTGAAACTGCATGTAGGGGTCTTTAGTAGTGGAAGGAGAGAGAGAGAGAGAAATGGGGACATGGGGTTTAACGTCCACTCGACACAACCAGGTCATTTCGGGACTAACATATGGTTTAATTTTATTTCAATAATCCGCTTGCGCGTAGGGGTCTTTAGCAGTGGGAGGAAACCGGAGTGCCCGGAGGAAACCCACGAGGTTGAGAAGGCGCCCCTATCTCCATGCCACATACGCTCACACCAGGGATCGAAACCACAGCCGCAAGCCAGAGGTGACCGGACAGCTAGAGGTCTAAGCGCGGCACTCTAGACCACTAGGCCATCCCAACCCCCAAGCAGTGGAAGGAAACCAGAGCAATGAGATGAAATGGGGTTTAACGTCCTACTCTTCTGCACCTAACCTGGGCTAATGGAAGACGGGCATACCCCATACACTGTGCTATGAGGGAAATCTTGCCCGGGCAGCGGCGCTACGGTCTACTCTTATATCAAATTCCAACTGCAAGGGATCTTTTATGTGCACTCCAATGTGTACACAGGACCTCGGTTTTTCGTCCCAACCGATCAACTAGACAGCTGTCCTTGTCAGGCCCTCCGTTCTGCATCACTGATAAGGGGAAACCTCGCCGGAAAATAGAGATGAACTTTCTTGGCCAATGCTGGGATCGAACATTTGACCTCCAGGCTAGCGAGTCAGCGTCTTACCCACGTGATCCCCGGAAACCAGAGAAAACCCAAAAGATTGGATACTTGAAATGGAGTTTAAGTTCTACTCTGACTGGGCTGAAGGAAAAGTCTGCTCAGTCAGTGGTGCTATGGCTTATTCTTATATTGAATTCCAACAGCTGAGGGATCTTTAACATGCACGCCCAATGTGTACTGAGGAGCTTATTTTTTTAGTCACAAATGAACAAATAGACGGCTGTACTTGTCAGGCCCCCCCCCCTCCTGCACCACTGACAAGGGGAAACCACACCAGAAAATCCTGATGGAACTTTTTGGGCCTACAGTGGAGTGAACCCACGACCTCCAGACTAACAAGCCTGCATGTTACCCTCTTAAGTTCCCATGGCTCCCAACTCAATGACCCGAGCTTATGATCAAAAGGTAACCCTTCATGCTAGTCAAGTGCCAAGACATCACACATGCAGCATCCCCTAAAAAGACCCCCGGCTGCTCACCAAACTGATTTTATGCTACAATGGTAACGATTAAAAAGTTTCACAGTTTGGATTTAATAACATTTATTCATTCTTTTTGATTGATTATGAAAATTCTGTTCCAACAAACAAAATACTTTTTATTGTACATTTATGAAAACAATCATCAATACAATTAAACTTGATATAAATTTGAAAATAAAATTTTACACACATTTCACATGTAATCAAATCAAACTTTAATATAATAATAATTTCTACCACTCTCACAAAGTAAAGAGGAACTTGCATCCTAAAATCATAAATTATAATCTGTGTATAAATTAAAACAATTGTACAAATATAACAACATACAAATAAAGCTACTCATGTTAGACAAATAGTTATGGACTTAAGGTTATGGACAAGTATTTGTGGTAACTATGGGATATGGACAAGTATTTATGGTAACTATGAGTTATGGACAAGTATTTATGGTTAATGCAAGTTACAGACAAGTATTTATTGTAAATGCGAGTTAAGGACAAATATTTATAGTAAATATGAGTTATGGACAAGTATTTATGATATGGGTTTAAGACAAATATTTATTGACTATAGGTAATGGACAAGTGTTTATGGTAACTATGAATCATAGTGGACAAGTATTTATGGTAACTATAAGTTATGGACAAGTATTTGTGGTATCTGCGAGTTATGGACAAATATTGCTGGTATTTATGAGTTATGGACAAGAATTTACATTAATAATGAGTTTTGTGCTCACTAGCTAATTGTTTCCTGCTTCTCCATCTCCAGAATCATGACCTGATTCTTAAACTAACTTAAAGATGGAAAGATTGCCTCAAATATTTTGGCAAAGGTGAGAAGAAACACAGGAAGCCTATTTAACTGTTAATAATTTCACTTTAAAAATCAACCCTTATACCAAAGGACATTATTCAAGATAATTATTTATTGATTTTAATTTTTTAAAAAGGAATTCAGAGGATTATTACTATATAGTGGTATGAATGGTTATAAAGTGTTAGTACAGTACATGTATAACATTGGTATGAAATTGGAGTGCTTTAAGGTTTGAGAAGTGATACTTCTTTTTGATGCATTCTAATAATATGTTCGCTTTTACTTGGGTTTTACAATTTTTTTTAAAAATTTGAATGTATGAATGAAAATTTGTTGATTTTAATTTTCTAAATGGAATTCAGAGGATTAGGCCTATTACTAAACTGTGGTCAGAATTCTTACAAAATGTTAGTACAGTGCATGTACAACATTGGTATGAAATTGAGATGCTTTAAGGTTTGAGAAGTGATACTTCTTTAATAAAACTTTAGATGTATTTGTTTCATTAAAATCCACCTTTTCAAGCAGATAAGAAAAAAATAAAATTTTATTTGAAAAAAGTATGTTAGCTTTTACTTATATTTTATAAATTTTTTTACTATAAAAAATAAATGTTTCGAACAGATAAATAATGTTTTTTTTTAGGAAACTGAAAGAGAATACAGAAATTGAGTGAATAAATGTTGTTTTATCTTAAGTTTTTTTTATTGGAACCTAAAGAGAAAATAGGTAAATAATGCTTCATTTTCTTTAAGGAAATTGAATAGAAATAATGTTGTTTTTTTTTTATAGGAAATGGAATAAAAATAGTGTTTCATTTTCTTTTAGGAAATTGAATAGAAATAAAGTTTTTTTGTTAGAAAAATGAATAGAAATGTTTCATTTTCCTTAATGAAATTGAATAGAAAAGATGTTTTTTTTTTTAATTGGAAATTGAATAGAAAAAATATTTCACTTTCTTTAAGGAAATTGAATAGAAATATAGTTTTATTACATTTTTTTTCATAGGATATAGTCTTTCATTTTCTTTTAGTTTCATTTTTTAAATTTTTTTTAAAGGAAATTGAATTGAGAAAAATGTTTAATTTTTCTTTTATAGGAAATTGAATAAAATCACTGTTTCTTTTTCATTTAAGAAATTGAATAGAAATAAAGTTTTTTTTAGGAAAATGAATAGAAATGTGGAGACGTCTTGCAGACTGCTGCGTCTTTAAAACGGATCGATAGGGTGGGTGGGGGAAGTGTAATGGTGTGGGGAGGCTTAACATTTCATCACCTGACGCCCCTACACATTTGCAGGGGTTGCGTTAATGCTGTAGCCTACCAATTGTTGCTCCGATGTTTCGAGCGCACCCATTTAAATTTTTTTGTAAGTGGGTTTGGAAGGCTTTTGGGAATAATGACTAGTATTTATTTACTAGTTAAATGCATAAAGAAAAGAAATGAGAAAGCATTTATGAAAATAACAATGATGTCACAGTAGCGTACTAAGCTCTGACCAAGATGGTGTCGGCAAAAAATGAAATTACGCTGCAAGGAGAAGATGTCTGCTCTGTACCAACAAAAGACAAGTTACATTATCCTTCAATTACGTTGTCTTGGGAGGAAGAAATTGACTGTTCTGGATACAGTAAATCAACATACAACATATCTGTAGAATGATTATAATACAGTATAAAAACGACCTCGTGAAACAGAAGTCAGGGCAGATTCAAAGATAGGTTGCTAGGCAACGAAACATACGCCCACAGCAGCTAAATCGTCCGGGCAGTCAACAAGGGTTGTCGCATATTTTTACTTTTTTCAGTAATGAAACATTTGTAATACACTAAAATCTGATTAAGAGTAACAACTCATTATGTAATTATCATGAAATCATTAGAATTTGTTTGCTTTTTATAAAGTTCTGCCCCACGCTAACAATTAATATCATGGAAGTAGCTGTTCAGTTATCAAAATTCATTGAAAATCGAAATACTTGTTCGTTTCAACACCTTAAACTCTGTGTATCAATCTGAAGTCAATTGGATGATAAGTTTGGCCTCTTTAGTGTCACAAGATTTTTCAAAGTAACCAAGGGGGATAACTCTGGCAGTAATTATTTGAAATTGCTGAAAATCAATAGGTTTTTTCATCTCATGACTTTAAGCACTGTGTGTAAATTAAAAGTCAATCGGATATTAACTTTGGCCTCTAAAGTGTCCACAAGATTTTTTTAAAGTAACCATGGGGGATAATTCTGGCAGTAATCATCAGAAATCGCTGAAAATCAATAGGCTTTTTCGTCTCATAACCTTAAACACTGTGTGTGAATTAAAAGTCAATCAGATAATAATTTTGGCCTCTAAAAAGCCTCCACAAGATTTTTTAAGTGATCAAGGGGGATAATTCTGGCAGTAATTATTTGAAATCGCTGAAAATCTATAGGATTTTTTGACTCATGACCTTAAACACCATGTATAAATTTAAAGTCAATCGGATATTAACTTTGGCCTCTAGAGCGTCCACAAGCAATTGTGGACGCCGGACGGGGGCGACAACAATATACAACCCCATTTTAATGTGTGTGTATAAAAACGTTTTGACCGGTGGTCATCGACTGAAAATCAAATATCTCACAAACCCGGATAAAGAAGGATTTTCACAATGGGTTCAGCAAACGGATCTTTCCATTACAAAAGATCTATATGTATTAGGGGTAGCAAGCAAAAATTCAGATCCTGGGTAAAATCGCTCGAAAAATATGCAACGATAAAAGGAATGAAAATTGACCTAATACGCGATTGTGATTACTACACCGCTAAATGGGAAGTAAGCGTATTCATTGAGAGTTTTCTTCCGTGACAATGCCACTATTACTTGGGCAGAAATGAAGGCAGAGTTAAGTTCGCGATTTGACAAAACTTCTGATTCCCATGGACAATAGAAAAACTCTCTGAATGCATTTTGGCTACAGCACATTTGGCGTACAAAAATGTAAATAATTCAGATGTGCAGGCCCATATGATGCTAACATTTACCGATGGAATTGCTGAAAACAGCTACATTATGAGGCATGAGCTGTGGAAAAAGTGCCTGTCTATCCTCCAGGCCGCGGCATTAATAGTTACTCATGCAGGAGCAAGATTTCATGAAGTGCTACATCAGCCATTTTGTTTTAAACATTGAAAACAAGAAGTTCAGTTCACAGAACAAATTCTAAATTTGAAGCATAAAAGTAAGCATTCAAGGTAAGTGCCTACTTTCTATATGTTCAAGATGGTTTAGGTTTGTAAACTATGAGTCAGTTACTAGAATAGACATCAATCTTTAAGCCTGGTGAGAATTACGAATTGACCAACGGGTGTACCTGTAGGGGAAAGCGGGGCACAGTGAATCAAGGGGCACAGTGAATCACATATTAATTGCAGAAAACTTTTTGTTGGAATTTCCTGGTGATGTCATCACTTTATGTGCAGGGGAGTCCCCTAACATCATTGCCTGGCTCACATGGTTAGACATCACTTCTGTAGATTTTGGTAAGTAAAACATGTTTCTTGATGGCAAAAGTAAATTTCAGTGCTCCAATACTAATCACAATATCTACTAAGTCCCATAGCTTAGAATGACAACCAGTATGCACAGTTAAAACCTCTTTAATAAAGGAAGAAAACATGAAACAAGTTTTACTATTGTCAATCCTCTAAGCTCATTTGGCACACATTTTGTTGAGCACATGGTCAGGGGCACAGTGGATCGGGGTACAGTGGATCATTTGTGTACTGAGCCAGTGTGCCCCATAATGAATTTGCTCTCCATAGTACTTCATTTGAGAAATGATAAACATTACATTATATTCTATACATAGCTATGCCTATCCACAACATGGATACAATTTCCTTTTTTTTCTTTTTACAGAAAATGGTCCGACACAGAAAGGAAGAAAGATCAGTCGGTAAAACCAGTGTTGATGCCATGAAAGATGCTGTAAAATTAGTAACAAGTAATGGGCACAGCATACGGCGTGCATCCAGAGAAACAGGAATAAAGTTTTCTACGCTGCGGAGGTATGTTAATAAAGTGAAAGACCAGGAGATGAACACAGACAATGTGAGATTTGAACCGAAGTATAATTGCCGAAAAGTCTTCACTCAAGAACAAGAGACCTATCTACATGACTACTTTCTACGGGATTCAAAGATACATTACGGACTAAGACGGATAGATGGCTGTAAACTGGCCTACCAGTTTGCAATTTGCAATGGCATTGCTGTTCCCCAGTCTTGGACAACAAATAAATATGCTGGAGAGGACTTGTTCCTGGGATTTATGAAACGCTTCCTAACTTTATCCCTTCGTCGGCAAGAAGCTACGAGTCTATCCCGAGTTATCCCTTCGTCGGCAAGAAGCTACGAGTCTATCCCGAGCTACCAGCTTCAACAAAACAAATGTTGGCGCTTTTTTCGATAATTTAGAACACGTGTTGACCAGGAAGAACTTTGGTCCCACAGACATATACAATGCTGACCAGACTGGGTGTAAAATAGTCGTGCCCTATATTTTATATAACTCGATGTAAATCAAACCATTGTTAAGACTATTTATGTAATGATATATTAGTAGGTCAGCCTCAGGCTAACCTATTGTTTTAGGCCTCTATATTTTTAATGACCACATGTTGTCCTCAGACTCGCCTTTGTTCTCGCCCGCTATACTTTTTTAATGACCACACGATGTCTTCGGGCATCGTGATGTTGAAGGATTGACCAGAGTCTTTTATAAGGCGGGGATCGATGCATTCCAAATCAGTACCGAGCTGCAATCCCAAGGTATTCACACTCAACAGACGACCAGGTCAAAATACGGGAGATCGAGGCAAGAGGGCTATAGAGGAACACACAACGTGAAAACGGCCATCTAGGAACTTGTGACTTTAAACGTAATCTTATTACTGAACTTCTGTAACCTGTATGCATCCTGATTAAAGATTATTCTATATTTCAAAAAGAACCTGTTATCTATTATTACACTCGACTGTATCACATAGAGTTGTAATTTGGTGCCGTGACCAGGATAGAATAGATCAAAATCAAGAGGACGGACTACAGACGAATAAGTAAGGTAAAGATTTTTGAATTTACAAAAAATGGCAGAGGCAATTCTAAACGACTTGAACGGTAACGTAGGACAACTCAAAAATGAGGTAGGGGGCTTATCCAATTCAATAGGCGCCCTGAGTACGCAGGTTGCCACCCAAACAGCCGCCCAAACCGAGGCGTCAAATAGGGCGCACGATAGCCACAAATATGGGGACATCTCTACTCTCGTAGACCCATACGAGGGTAGTCCCCGAAAATTCAGAGCATAGGTAAAAACCCTTGAAAAATACGCGACTATCAAAGGCCTTTCGAGGGGAGCCATCAGAGAGTGTGCGTACCACACGGCCAGAGGGGGAGTTAGCGATTTCATAGAACGCTTTTTAACAGACAATCCCGCAATTAGCTGGGAAGAGATGAAAGCCGAATTAGCGTCTCCTTTCGATGAAACATCGGAAAAGTTGGACATAATTTCGTCTATGCGATACTTAAAACAAAGACGAGAAGAGAATGTCCAACAGTTTTCGGATAGAATTTTGGCAACTGCGCATTTGGCGTATACGAATGTGGGACATCTGGACGTGCAGGCCCACATGGTGCTGGCATTTACAGACGGAATAACAGACAAACATCTATATTCCGATCTATGGCGAAAGAGCCCGCACACATTGCAGGACGCTGCGCTGATCGCCACCCAGGAACAGGAATATATGAAACGATACATGACACGTACAGGACAACAACCACCCCCAGCGACGATGGTGGAAAGAATGGAAGTGGATTACTTCCGTCCTCGAAAATGTCGCAAATGCTACCGCGCGGGACACCGAACGAGCGAATGTCGCTCGCAACGAGTCAGCGCCATACTAAATAAGGAAGTCCAGTATTGCTGCTGGCACTGCGGCGAGGACGGCCATTTCAAAAGGGATTGCCCACAATTAGTCGACGGACCGCAACCCCACGGACAAGGACAGCGTAGGGGACGGACGACGCAAAATGACCGACCACAGACGTTAAGCCAAGATCAATTGCTGCAACAATTTATTAAAAATCATGGACCAGAGCGATTTATGCGAAGTGACAGACCCGCATTTATGCCGAACGTCGGACCCGAGCGATTCATTCAGAACGGCGGACCAAGGAATTTGGGAAGGGGAAAAGCCCTTGAGGCAAGAGGGCGCTTCCTTCAAAATTTAGGACGACCGGGAAACTATTAGACTCTCTCCAATCAAGAGCTGTTGGAGAGAGCGACGATGGACCAAAATTAATCAAATATATAAATTTGGCGGGGAATCCGAGTTCATGCTTGGTAAAAATTGAAAGACAATTTTATAGGTGCCTTTTAGATTCTGGAGCTGATTGTTCCCTTATGCACCGAAGGGTATATACATCACTTACATATAAACCTAAATTATTTCGCGAAACGATATCGCTCCAATCTGTCAATGACCATGAAATTAAGGTTGACGGACATGCAATATTCCATTTCGAAATGAACAAGAAAAAACTTAAGCAGAAATTTTACGTTGTTACAAGCATGAATAGGAACTTAATTTTAGGTAGGGATTTTTTGATTGACAATAAAGTTAGGCTCTATTTTGACCTGGGTTGTTTGAGAGTGGACGGGACGTATGTTCCCCTTATAGTCGACACATATGTCTCGTCGTTTCTGCGTATAGCGAGCGACGTGACTGTGTGTCCACAATCGAGTGTGCTGTGTGTATCCCGGATGAAACAGATACCACAGTCACAATCATTATATGTGTCTGGAATCGAAAACGGATTCGTAGGCTCTGAACCTGGACAAATGATATGTAACGGACTATAGTCCAGGTCAGCGCAATAGATTATCACAAGGGTATACCGGTGTTAATCGTGAATAATACTAATAAAATAAAACGTACAAATTAAAAAGAGGTTGTGTAATAGGTCGAGCTGAACCCGCGAATGATGACGAAATGAATAAGAAATCAGCTCGACGGAACTATTACGAAGTCGCACGCAGAACATCTCAGATTGGCGAACATGGAATGGGAAATACCCAAATCCAGTTCGGAAAGGCCAATGAGAAAGGCGGCATACATTGAACCTCCCTCAGGAACTGAATCCGACGACGAAGTATTAGAGCCAGACACATCAAAAGACGAGAAATTAAATCCTTTGGCGGATATAGCCAGGAAATACCAGTGCGAGATTAATAGTTCGTCTAGCGAGGACGACATTCCGTTAATGGAACTCGCCAAACGCCTTAGGCGGAATGAAGCGGCACCGGATGCCGGAAACCTATCACTTGACGAAGATGATGTGGTAGTATCGACCCAGGAACATGACGATATGGTCCTTGGGGATGATACTGGAACAATGGTCATCGACAGTGCACGTGTCGATGGGCCTGTTAAGCAACAGAGGTCGGTAAAGAGACGAAAAGCGCCTCCTAGACCCCTTAAGAGCTCGAAAGTAAAGAATTTACTACAAGCTCTGACTGAAATGTTCTAAGTAACCGCGATGGACGCATGCGGATTACTTGAGACGGAATGACTATTGCATAGCATATGCCGCGTATAACAGCAGCTACCTCTAGACATTCATTAGTAGGAATAAAATAATTAGACGTATTAATTATTTTATTGTAGGCGATGAAATTATGGTTTCTCTGGGTGACTTTTGGACTGACGAGAGGTTTCCTTACTCATGACAACTTGCTGTTTAGACCAGTTAACCGGATAACGACCAGTAGATCTTCATGGCTCATAACGATTATCAACGACATGACCCCTTTTGATAGATTTATCGAAACTCTATCCCTTGACATGGGACGTGCGCTAATAGAGGTAGATGATATCACCTCTCAATACGCATCTAACGAGACACACGATTTTCGAATAACCTTAAATAAGCTTAGGACTGAAATTATGACACTAAGAGACAATCACATTGACCTAATGACGATAGTGGCCGATTTCAAAACGTTACAAACCTCGAGACGGAAGAGATCGCTCATTCCCATAGTAGGTAAAGCCTTGAATTTTCTGTTTGGCACAGTCTCCGAGAGTGATTTGAATTCTATCAGAAATAATGTAAAAGACTTAGCGAAAAATCAAGAGGCTATTGTGCATGTGGCGAAGGAAAGCCTTTCCCTCTTAAACGTTTCGAGAGTCCAAATTTCAACTAACAGGCAAGCTATAAACAAACTCAATGACAAACTTGGTAGTCTAGATCGAAAAGTAATGTACTGTAATGCATATTGTCCGAGAATTCAAGAGACATGTACTGCAACTGGAAAAGTTTCTGCACTTGTATCTTCGTTTAAACTTAGTCATAGATGACATTAAACTAATGATGATGAGGGCCGAGCTATATTTGGAAGAGTTACGACTGCAACTCAACATGCTCTCCCTTGGTCATTTGTCCCCTAGTACAATAACGCCGATCAATCTAAGGCGACTACTTGTCGAAATACAAGATATGTTGCCACCAAGTTTACATTTACCAAGCGACCCAAAGGCTGACTTATGGTCGTTCTACAAATTACTAACTTGCACAACGGTTCTGGACGGAAACCGCATTTTAGTAATCATATCGGTGCTTCTTTTAGACTCCGACGGAGGACTGGAAATTTACCGTGCGCATAATTTGCCTGTTCCTATGACTTCCAAGAAAATTCCTTCCAATTCGAAAGCTACTTTTAAAATGGTGGCTAAGTATGAACTTGAAACCGAAATTATGGCCGTCAATGTTCAAAGGACAAAATACGTTTTACTAACTCGCGAAGAAGCCGACAAATGCAGCAATCCGTTAGTAGGGTTTTGTCGCATACGAAGTCCGATATACCCAATAAATTTGAGTACGCTATGCGTGGTTGCCTTATTTATGCAGAACAAAAAGCGAATTGATAAATATTGCCGGGTCATAATTAAACCAAATTGTATTTTGCCTATGGCTGAATATGTCTCCAATGGATTCTGACTGGTTACTACCCAGAACGAAATTCGATTTAGCGTCGTATGTCAAAATTCCAAATTCATGCATTCTTCGCTAACTGTTTCCCCACCTATTGGTGTGGTACAATTAAACGCTTCGTGCTCTGCCTCGAATGATTACTTAAGTATGCCTCCCTTTTATCAAAACGAATCTACTTATTTCGATAAACCCTCTTTTGACCGGTTAATTAACACTTTCAATGTGTCTATGGAAAAATTGTGGGCCCCCGTCAAAAATGAACTACAAAACTATACTCTGGAAAAATTACCCAGGAAATTACGTGGGCTTAAAACTATCTCTATGTCTAAATTACTATCTGAACTAAATAACCTCAAGATCATTAAACCTGAGAAAAAACGGTTCAATTGGCGACATTATGCAATTGGGGCAGGTATCCTCCTTGTAGTTATCGTGGCCTTAACCTTATGTTTCCATTATTCCAAAGTCGGTAGAAGAATTAGAAAAGCCTTATCTGTCATGTTTAGTAAGTCAAATGATTTACCCCAAAATATTCCACGTCACCCTCCTACGAACAATATCATGCTCGTAGAAAGAGAAAGCCGAGAAAGAGAAAGCCACTCAACGTCTCCGACAGCTCCTTTGTTGGACCAATCAGAAAGACTCTATCCGAATATCTTACAGGAGTCAACAGTGCAAAGCAGCGCCGGACTTACCATGAAGCTGTCAGATTACCACCACAGAGCCCCTACCGAGAACGAAACAAAGGTGTAAATGGAGGGCTACGCATCACATTCAACATTTGGAATGTGCGAGAAAATATTAGAATCTATGGTGGACCTACATCAACATCTATGGTGGATTGGTGTCATAAACAATGGTGGAGGACATTTCTTTTACAACGGTGTTTACAAAACTGTGAACAATTAGACTGAACTATAATTATCCCTTAGGATGATCAATATTATACAAAGTGTATTATTTATGGTGTGGATATATATTCCGGTAGATAGTTATTTTTAATTGTATATTACTGTAGGCAGTGCTGACATATGTATATTAACCTTATCTATCCTATCATTTTAAATGAAGTGGACAATGGTGACCCATCGAGTTAAACATTGTATAAAAGAATTTTTCAGGATGAAAAGATCCTTTTCTTACTAGGGGGCGTATGTAAAATAGTCGTGCCCTATATTTTATATAACTCGATGTAAATCAAACCATTGTTAAGACTATTTATGTAATGATATATTAGTAGGTCAGCCTCAGGCTAACCTATTGTTTTAGGCCTCTATATTTTCAATGACCACATGTTGTCCTCAGACTCGCCTTTGTTCTCGCCCGCTATACTTTTTTAATGACCACACGATGTCTTCGGGCATCGTGATGTTGATGGATTGACCAGAGTCTTTTATAAGGCGGGGATCGATGCATTCCAAATCAGTACCGAGCTGCAATCCCAAGGTATTCACACTCAACAGCCGACCAGGTCAAAATACGGGAGATCGAGGCAAGAGGGCTATAGAGGAACACACAACGTGAAAACGGCCATCTAGGAACTTGTGACTTTAAACGTAATCTTATTACTGAACTTCTGTAACCTGTATGCATCCTGATTAAAGATTATTCTATATTTCAAAAAGAACCTGTTATCTATTATTACACTCGACTGTATCACATGGGTGCACAACAGTACAGAATTCAGATTTTTTTAAAAAAAAATGTGAATAACTATTAGCTCATCATCTTTTGGTTGTCATGGCTTGTCTACCTCAAAGTACTAAGTCATGCAATACAACTGCAACAGAAAGTTTGAGATTACCTTAAAATTTCAAATAATGAAGGGGTCGAAAAGAAATCAGATCCACTGTGCCCCGCTTTCCCCTACATGTGCTGACATCCCAGGTCACATGTACAGGGGTAAGTTGAGCCTGTCACCCTCGATGTAGTGTCGTATAATTATGTAGTTCTTTCAAACAATAATGGAGTTATTTCCCTTTTGTTTTGTAAGAGTTATCTTCCCATTAATAAATGACCTGTGACCTTCTGGTGATAGGTGAAGCTAAAGATTAATCGGATGTTATTCGTTACTAGCTTAGAAGATGGTAATGGAATCTACGACCATCGACACAACAGCCCATTAACCGATCCCAACACCACAGTAGCAACATGAAAGCGGCGTTGCCAAGTCGCTACAGTTTTGACCGCGAGCCCGCATAAGCACCTTGAGAGCAAAGCCATGACAAAAAAAAAAGCAACATGTCTGAAAACAAAACCAAGCAAAACATGTAGGCTTAAACAAAGAAAACAAAAACCTAAAAACGAATCATCAAAACCAGCAGAAGACTGGTCATGTGTGATATGTGGAGAAAATATTAAAGAGTCCATGGCAGAGCAGTTAAAAAAAGGCTAGAAGAGATACTTTTGACTTCATGTCAAGTGAAAGCATTGTTATTTGTGTCTGGTATGACAACAGGGTAGTTACAGTATGTTAAATAGTCATACCTTATATTTTAACATAACTCAATGTAAGTCAAATCATTATCCAGGCAATCTATTTAATGTATATTATACATTATTAGGTATTCACACCTAACAGACAACCAAGTCAAAATACGAGAGACCCGAGGCAAGGGGGCTACCGAGGAACACACAACGTGAAACGGCTATCCAGGAACTTGCAACTTAAAGCATCATCTTATTACTGTATTAGACTTCTGTAACCTGTATGTAACCTGATTAAAGATTTATTCTATATTTGAAAAAGAACCTGTTATCTTTCATTACACTTGACTGTATCACATAGAGTTGTAATTTGGTGCCGTTAGATCAGGAAAGAATACATCAAAATAAAGAGGACGGACTACAGATGAATAAGTAAGGTAAAGATTTTTGAATTTACTAAAATGGCAGAGGCAATTCTAAATGACCTGAATGGTAATGTAGGGCAACTCAAAAATGAAGTAGGGGGGTTTATCCAATTCAGTAGGTGCCCTGAGTACACAGGTTGCCACTCAAACAGCCGCCCAAACCCAGGCATAGAATATGGCACACGATCATTACAAATATGGGGACAACTCTACCCTCGTAGACCCAAATGAGGGTAGTCCACGAAAATTCAGATCATGGGTAAAAACCCTAGAAAACTACGCAACCATTAAATCCTTTCGAGGGGAGCCATACGAGAGTGTGCGTACCACACAGCCAGAGGTGGAGTAAGCGATATTATAGAACGCTTTCTGACCGACAATCTCGCAATTCGAGAGGGAGGAAATGAAAGCCAAACTGACGCCTCATTTCGATGAAACGTCAGACAAGATTGACGTAATTTCGTCCATGCGATACCTGAAACAAAGACAAGAAGAGAATGTCCAACAATTTTCAGATAGAATTTTGGCAACTGCGCATTTGGCGTATACGAACGTGGGACATCCAGACAAGCAGGCCCATGTGGTGCTTACGTTTCCGGGCGGAATAGCTGACAAACAGCTATAATCGAGCTGTGGCGAAGAGTCCGTGGACATTGCAGGACGCTGTGCTGATAGCCACACAGGAACAAGATTTCATAAAAAGGTACTTGACGCGTATGGGCCAACAGGCACCCCCAGCGACGATGGTGGAAAGGATGGAAGTGGATCACTTCTGTCCGAGAAAATGCCGTAAATGCCACCGAAAGAACGAATGTCGCTCACAACGAGTCAACGCCATACAAAATAGGGAAGTCCAGTATTTCTGCTGGCACTGCGTTGAGAACGGCCATTTTAAGAGGGATTGCCCACAACTAATCGACAGACCGCAACCCCAGGGACAAGGACAGCATAGGGGACGGACAACACAAAATGAGCGACCACGGACATTAAGTCGAGTGGAACAAAGTTCTCTATACCTTTCATAAACTGAACATTCATTTTGGTGCAAAGAACTGTATAACCTCTGTTACTTTTGATATTTATTATAGTGGACGTTTCTTTTACTCTCTAAACTTATTTAAGGCATGATCTTATTAACTATATAATTTATTCAATATGTTATCTACAAGCTTCATATGATATGTGCAAACACGCCACAGAACTTCCTTATTTGATGATCCCTCCTCTGTCCACCTTCCCTAAGTGTTGGAGGCTTTATATACAGTAGTATACTCACAGAAGACAAGACAACCAGAGAGAGAGAGAGCGAGCAGACGGCAGAGACCGGCGTATGGACACAGAATTTTGGCAACTGCACATTTGGCGCATACGAACGTGGGACATCTTGACGTGCAGGCCTACATGGTGCTTACGTTTACAGACGGAATAGCTGACAAACAGCTATATTCCGAGCTGTGGCGAAAGAGCCCCCGGACATTGCAGGAGGTGGCGCTGATAGCCACACAGGAACAAGTTTTCATGAAAAGGTACTTGACGTGTACGGGCCAACAGGCACCCCCAGTGACGATGGTGGAAAGGATGGAAGTGGACCACTTCCGTCCGAGAAAATGCTGTAAATGCCACCGAGTGGGACACCGAACCAGCAAATGTCGCTCACAACGAGTCTACATCGTACAAAATAAGGAAGTCTAGTATTTCTGCTGGCACTATGGCGAGAACGGCCATTTTAAGAGGGATTGCCCACAACTAATCGACAGACCGCAACCCCAGGGCCAAGGACAGCGTAGGGGACGGACAACACAAAATGAGCGACCATGGACTTTAAGTCGAGATCAATTACTCGAACAATTTATTAAAAGTAATGGACCCGAGCGATTTATGCGAAGTGACAGACCCGCATTTATGCCGAATGTCG
Source organism: Patella ulyssiponensis (assembly GCA_963678685.1). Taxonomy (NCBI): domain Eukaryota; kingdom Metazoa; phylum Mollusca; class Gastropoda; family Patellidae; genus Patella; species Patella ulyssiponensis. The sequence continues at coordinate 8,791,173 of OY783228.1, forward strand.
GACCCAAGCCATTCATTCAGAACGGCGGACCAAGGAATTTGGGAAGGGGACAAGCACTCGAGGCAAGAGGACGCTTCCTTCAAAATTTAGGACGACCGGGAAACTGTTGGAGAGAGCGACGACGGACCAAAATTAATCAAACACATAAATTTGGCGGGGAATCTGAGTTCATGCTTGGTAAAATTAGAACGACAATTTTATAGGTGCCTTTTAGATTCTGGAGCTGATATAAGGCGGGGATCGGATAGTTTCCAGATCAGTACCGAGCTGCAATGCAAGGTATTCACACCTAACAGACAACCAAGTCAAAATACGAGAGACCCGAGGCAAGAGGGCTACTGAGGAACACACAACGTGAAACGTCTATCTAGGAACTTGCAACTTAACCCATAAGTGCATGGCTACGGGCTACGGCCTACGCCGTAGAGTAAACAAAGGCTGAAATTGCATGGCTACGGAATTTCCCGTATCGTTTTTAACCGTTTGAATTTACCGCGCTACAGGTGGTTACACGGGATATCCGGTTGTGACGACAATTGTTTAAACCCAGCATGGCCGTCCTGGCAATGTTTTGAGTACAATTTCTGTAATTTTTCGCGAATTTTCTCCGATTTAAGACATGATTTGTACAGGATCCCATTCAATCATTCATAGTTGCCAAGGAATACTGTGTGAGTTGGATTACGCTACATTTGTATGTTTATTTTACGCAAAATACCGTTTTTTTGTCCAGTTTTCTGCTTCACGTAGAAATCGTAGATATTTAAAATTTGTGATTCAGTTTAGTTTGATGAGTGTACAAAATGTATAACAGCAGCAGTAGTGACTCGGATGATGATATCCCCTTAGGCCTTTCCAAAAGGATTTATGACCAGAATAAGAAGTCTGCTACTTCCTGTTACAAAGTGTGAAATCTCCGCTGTCCTTTTGACCCATGTGCTGTTACAAACATCAATATGATTATTGTAGAATAAGTTACGGCCACATTGAATTGGTCATGTCGAAGAACCAGACGACCTTTAATTGATTTATTAGTATTCAGCTGTCGTCATAATTATTTTATTCAATATCAATAATATGTATACGTATACTTTATACCTCGCTTATAAATTGGTTTAGGTTTCTGATACAGAGACTGCCGTCAGTTCAGTTAGTTGAGTTGGGTTTGGAAGCTCAGTACAGAACCATGGAGGCAGACGGGGATTTAGACGACGGCCGGAAAGATCACAATAATATTATTTTATGTATTGTTTGTAAACATGTAGTATAGTTTAAGGTAATTTATCATCATACTGAATTAAAGAAGTCCAATCCACAGTTATTATCTGATTATGTTACATTCCTTTGATTCAACCGCCAGCTCGGGGCCTCCCAGTGCGAGGGAGGGGACGAGGTCGACCGCCACGACGACAAGGGGCTAGAGTGCAAGATGTAGCTCCTCCTAAGGTATGGACTAACAGATTGGAAAATGTTGTTCCTAAAAGGTTTACAGCTCCGGCTAAAGGGCCTATGGCAGACTTTTCTGCTTTGAATGTGACACAGACATTTCAGCTCTTGTTCACCGATACTTTCCTTGATGAAATAGTCAGCCTAACAAACAAGAATTATAAAACAAAGAAACAAAATGATCCACGTAAGAACAAACTAAACATGGAGCCTCTTACTAGAAATGAACTGAAGTCCTGGTTTGGTGTGATTATTGCTATGGGACTTGTGCCACTCAAGGGGAGGCTCAGAAAATACTGGACTAAATCCCATAAGCTGACAAGGATGGATGGTTTTTCCGAAATATTCCCCATCAACCAATTTGAGATAATTTTAAGTTATATTCATTTTGTTGATGAAGAAACAGCCATTGTAGATAGGAACAGTCCCAACTATGACAAATTTTACAAAATACGTTACTTGTTCGACTACCTTGTACCCAAGACGTGGGAGATCTATAATCCTGGGTCACATTTGTCAGTTGATGACAGTATGATCAAGGGGCAGGGAAGGATGCCTGCCAGACAATTTATGCGAAATAAGCCCGCACACTGGGGCCTAAAAAACTGGGTACTCGCTGAATCTGACACTGGGTACGTCCTGAACTATGAGCTTTATGGTGGAAAGACAGCAGGAGCCGATAATAATTTCAATGCGCCTGGAGAGGTTGTGAAGAGGCTTGTCAAGGAAGAACGATTTTTATGGATAACCTCTTTTCTGGTGTTGAATTGTTTGAAAATTTATATCAAAGAGGCTTTATGGCTGTGGGGACTATCAGGGAAAATAGGAAAAGTATCCCAAAAGAAACAACTGGAAAGAACACGAAAGCAAGCAATCAAACGGCTTCAGCGGGGTGAGTCACCGTGGATGCAGTCCGGTTCCATGTTCAGTTTCTGTGCTTTCTACAGTGCCTGTTGAAACAGTCTCTTTCGCGGCATTCCTATGTCTTCCCCTCCTCCAGCTTTATTTTACAAGACCATTACTGGCATTATGGATGGTGTTCACCTTAGTGACCGCGGGAACAAAAGTTACTATCGTAATATCCGAGGTGCCATCATTCGTTTGTTGCGACGACACAAGCAGAGCAGGTAAGATCTTGACTTGAAAAGTAGCCTACTAATAACTATGACTTACCCAACGTTATGCTATGCGGCACATGTGCCTAATCTTATATCACTCATTTTAACTGGCATGTGTGTCAGTAGTTTTTAACCCACATAGGGGTTAAATTTAACACCTTCTATTTGGCATATGTGCCAATCCTTGACATCCGGCATATGTGCCAATACTGGTTAATCGGCATATGTGCCAATAATTGTTAATCGGCATATGTGCCAATAATTGTTAATCGGCATATGTGCCAATAATTGTTAATCGGCATATGTGCCATTACTTTCTAACCGGCATATGTGCCACAACCTTTTACCCGGCATATGTGCCACAACCTTCTATCCAGCATATGTGCCACTACTTTCTATCGGGCATATGTGCCACTACTATCTATCTAGCATATGTGCCACTACTATCTATCCGGCATATGTGCCATTACCTCCTGTCCGGCATATGTGCCACTACTTTATATTCGGCATATGTGCCACTATTTGATAACCATATGTGCCTATACATTTGTTTGGGCATAATTGCCAATATTTCATAGACAGACACGTTGGTTAATATTATGGCCGATGCAGTAGTGCTTAACACTTACAGTCACCATTTACTTGTATCATTTATATTAGGCCTTACATATATGAAGCTTATGTTTGGATTATTGTACTCGCCTAGCCCTACCTCTATATGGGTGGTTAGAGCTTCACTCCAGTGTTCACCTGTGACGAATGGTGGGGAGGGGCTTAGATATTGTTTTAGTTATCAGTACCCTCATTTTGATATGGATATTGTTTAGGTTCAGCAGTATGCCGCCACCACAGAAAAGATCACTGCGACTTCAAGGTAAACATGTCAATGTGTCACATGTGCCTACCACGAAAAAAAAACTCGGGTTCAATCTAAGCGACCCCTCCACAGTACCAGCAAAACGTGATTCATACACCCACCCACCCTGCGGGTTATACTGTACCCCATCTTTGGGAAGCCGAATGTTTATTTAATTAATATCAATATGCCTCATTACATATTACAGTGTTTTAATTTTGTACCATTATCTTTTGTTTTTATATTACTATTGTTTATATAGTACTTATTTGTCATTTACTGATAATAAATGACCTTTCAATTGCAATTTGTCTTGTACATTTGTATATCAGTTAAGCATGGCTACTGTCCGTCGTCGTGTCACCGTAAATATATTTTAGTTGAAATAGTATGGAAATATAGTGAGAAAACGAACTGATTTAGACTAAAATTAGGTAAAATGAGGTTAAGTTCTAACATAATAACAAGCGTTTATCATTGCGTGGTGTTATGATTTCAGTTGTAACTGGTTTTGGTATGCTGAAGCTGCATGGCCTAGTATTTTACGCTTCAAAATAACCTGCCTTTAAGATCCATACTTACTGAAGCCTTCTACTACTTTTTTACCTATGTGTCTGATCAATGTATAAAGTGCAGCAACCAGATCAAGACGTGTCGTACACTTAGACCTGCAGTGAACGTTGACCTGGATATTCGAATTTGCTTGACCTGTCACAAAATCTGTTTCATCATATTTATTATTTCCAGATGGCCAAACGCTTGCTGTCAGCCAATGAGGTATATGACCTCATCATGAATGAAGATGCTGAAAATTTAGATTTATATGATGTCAACACTGAGGAGATAAGTGATGTTGCCGTTCATACATCTATTGGAGAACCAGAGGCAGAGATGACGGTTCCAAAAATAATTAATATTCAAGACATCATCGATGAAATAAGACAGCCCGAAAAACTAGAAAGCTATAGCAGTAGCAGAAGTAGTGGTTCCGACTCAGAGTTTAATCCTTCTGATGGAGATACTGAATTTAATCTGATGTGAACAACACTGTAGAAAACATCAATGAAAACGAGGAAAATGTAGAGCCTCTACCCATGCCTAATCGTAATGTCCTGGGAAATGATGAAGATTTGCTTAGACCAGATGCACCTAAACCGATGAAGCCAAGAAAGTGAAGACGGAAATCCAACTGGGTGGAAAAGAAATATTAGAAAGTTTAAGCGGAATAAAGGACATGAGTACACAACTGGAAAAGGAAAACAAACTCCAGCAGCAGTAATTGGAGAACCATGCTCATGTCGAAATAAATGTTATTAAGAAAAGTAGTGGAGATACTGTTAAACTATGTAAAATGGCATTTATGTCAGTATTTGGAATTAAGAAAAGTAGATTTGAAAGAATTCAGAAGGCTGCAGGTACTCAGGCAGTTGCCATAACTGATAAACGAGATTTATAAAATTTCACTTTTTTGTGTTTTTCTCAATTTCCAACAAATGTGACTTAACCACCTTTTAGGACTCGGGTCTTCAATTATGACTCATCTGCCAAGTTAAGTAAATCGAATGATTTACCCCATAATGTACCAAGTTACGAACAAATTCATGCTCAAAGAGAGAAAACCACTCAACGTTACTGACAGCTCTTCTGCATGAACAAGATCGAATCTATCCGCAAATCTTGAGAGAACCGACGGAACAACGCAGTGCCAGACTTACCATGAAGCTGTCTGATTATCGCAGCAGAGCATCTATTGAGCACGAATACAAAATGTAAATGATGGGCTATGACTCACATCAACACCTATGGTGGAGCCCCCCCCCCTCCAACACAATATCTATGGTGGACTTGTGTCACAAACTATGGTGGATTCCTCTTTAACAATGGTGATTCTGGACCATTGACCCGAAGGCAGTCATTGTTTTTTAAGGCGAGTGATCGCTCTCGAGCGCCTACAGCTCACCTGAATGTCGACCGAGGGGAATTTTTTCTCCCTCCCCTTAAAATTGAAAATCACTCTCCTTTACAAAGTCATTGGGGGTTTATTAACATTTATCTACCAATCACTCTCCTTAATATTAGATCACTCTCCTTAATTTCTAAATCACTCTCCTTAATTTCTAAAGCATTCCCGTTATCGAAACTGGGAGAACCTTTCAGGAGAGCCATTTTTTTCAATTTGTTGATTGAGGGGAGCTTTTTTTGGCTCTCCTCTGAAATACAAAAAACAACGACTGCAAAGGAACTATAACACTGAACCAAAATAGCCGAATGGGAGAAGCGTTACATGACATCCTTACATCACAAAATCTGGTCAAGCTTGTAAGGACCTATTCTGGGGGAGGTTATCAGCCAATGAAACCAAAAACTTCCCCAAGAGATGAATTGGGAAGAAAAGTGTGCATCCTTAGTGGAGGAGCTTAAGAACCACTAAATCATGTCAAAATGTTGAAGAACAAATCCAAGGGAGTATGCATCTCCACTAGCGCGGATATTTTGCAAATTGAGTTGGGAGATCATGTAGGCATAAAAGTGCTTTTGTTGGTCAGAATGAACATTTCAAATATTTCCGCTGACAGGATAGTTAGTTACAACATATATCTACATCTATCTTGATAAAAAGATAGGTTGCCAGGCAACGAAACATACGCCCACAGCAGCTAAATCGTCCGGGCAGTCAACAAGGGTTGTCGCATATTTTTACTTTTTTTTGGTAATGAAACATTTGTAATACACTAAAATCTGAGTAACAACTCATTATGTAATTATCTGAAAATCATTAGAATTTGTTTGCTTTTTATAAAGTTTTGCCCCAAGCTAACAATTAGTATAGGAAACATTTAACATCATGGATTTAGCTGTTCAGTTATCAAAATTCATTGAAAATCAAAATACTTGTTCGTTTCAACACCTTAAACTCTGTGTATCAATCTGAAGTCAATCAGATGATAAGTTTATCATCTACAGCACCACAAGGTTTTTTGAAGTGATCAAGGGAGATAACTCTGGAAGTAATTATTTGAAATCGATGAAAATCAGTAGGCTTCTTCGTTTTATGACCTTAAACTGCCTTAAACACTGTGTATAAATTTAAAGTCAATCGGATATTAACTTTGGCTTTTAGAGCGTCCACAAGATTTTTTGAAGTGATCAAGGGCCTTAACTCTGACACTAATTATCGGAAATCGCTGAAAATCAATAGGCTTCTTCGTCTTATGACGTTAAACACTGTGTATAAATTTAAAGTCAATCGGATATTAACTTTGGCTTTTAGGGCATTCACAAGATTTTTTGAAGTGATCAAGGGCCATAACTCTGGCACTAATTATCGGAAATCGCTGAAAATCAATAGGCTTCTTCGTCTTATGACCTTAAACACTGTGTATAAATTTAAAGTCAATCGGATATTAACTTTGGCTTTTAGAGCGTCCACAAGATTTTTTAAGGTGATCAAGGGCCATAACTCTGGCACTAATTATCGGAAATTGCTGAAAATCAATAGGCTTCTTCGTCTTATGACCTTAAACACTGTGTATAAATTTAAAGTCAATCGGATATTAACTTTGGCTTTTAGAGCGTCCACAAGATTTTTGAGGTGATCAAGGGCCATAACTCTGGCACTAATTATCGGAAATCGCTGAAAATCAATAGGCTTCTTCGTCGTATGACCTTAAACACTGTGTATAAATTTAAAGCCAATCGGATATTAACTTTGGCCTCTAGAGCATCCACAAGATTTTTTGAGGTGATCAAGGGCCATAACTCTGGCACTAATTATCGGAAATCGCTGAAAATCAATAGGCTTCTTCGTCTTATGACCTCAAACACTGTGTATAAATTTAAAGCCAATCGGATATTAACTTTGGCCTCTAGAGCGCCCACAAGATTTTTTGAAGTGATCAAGGGCCATAACTCTGGCACTAATTATCGGAAATCGCTGAAAATCAATAGGCTTCTTCGTCTTATGACCTTAAACACTGTGTATAAATTTAAAGCCAATTGGATATTAACTTTAGCCTCTAGAGCGTCCACAAGATTTTTTGAAGTCGTCAAGGGCCATAACTCTGGTAGTTATTATCGGAAATCGCTGAAAAACAATAGGCTTCTTCGTCTCATGACCTTAAACACTGTGTATAAATTTAAAGTCAATCGGATATTAACTTTAGCCTCTAGAGCGTCCACGGACGACAATATACGACCACATTTCAATGTGGGCGTATAAAAAGGCCCCTCTGCGGAACAAAAGATATAAGAATCTAGGTATTTACCAGTACTGTGACTGTTTCGGGAAAAGGGACACAGTCCATCTTGTAAAAAGTGCGGGATTCCAATGATTTTAAAAAAAAAAAAATAATAATAAAAATACCCAAGACAATGTGGTGTAATAATAATAATGTAGTAGGAGCTGAATAACAGACACAAGAATCAAACACATTGTCATGGCAACCAATAATATGGAGGATCAACTAAATATTTATTTATCATCAACGACATGTACATAAAAAACAAAATGTATTTTATGTTGAAAAAAAATGCTGAATTCCAGTGATTTGTTTTGAGATAAAAGAAACAAAACCAAGACAATGTGGTGTAGTAGGAGCTGAATACCCTACACATGAATCACATTGTCACGGCAACCAACAATATGGAGGAGGATCAACTAAATATTTATTTATCATCGATGACATGTATATAAAAAACAAAATGTATTTTATGTTGTTAAAAATGTTGAATTCCTGGGATTGTTTTTTTGAGATAAATAAAAGAAAACAAGCATGAGAAACTGGAGACAATGTAAGGATGCAAACATCCAACAGTTTTCAAGGAAAATAGCAACTGTTCGATGCAATAATAGAATTTTCCCGGAAAATTCGAAACACGCTGCCTGCTGTATAAGACACCTTCCGGGGAAATTTTTCAATGATGGTAAGAAAACAGATGTTACCTACTCGCACATATGAACAAAAGCTTGAAATGTGCCTTTGAATCAATTATTATCCGACTTTTGCAGTTTATTTCTAATCAAGCTAATATTGAATTTCGGGCTTTGAATAACCCAGATCTTGCTCAACTCAGATTCTTGTTTAACTTAGATTTTTGCTTAACTCGGATAAATCTGGCCTGTCCACTTAGATCCGACTTATGGAAAGTTTACTATACTTCATAATCTAAAAGAACCTAGTCACCTATTCTTAGAGTTTTTTTTATGAATGAAAGGGGAATTTTAACTGTCACATAAATTTCAAACAGAGTTTAAAGCAGTCTGTTTTCAAGGTATTGAAGGTAAAGAGAAAAAAAATGAGGATTGACAAACATGCTGCTTTATTACAACACGGTGCTGAAGTTAACACGTTGATCTGTGATCACAATAAAAACAAGCCAACAGTGAGGCTGATGTCCCCCGCCGAAATCCCAAAATAAATAGACGACACATATTAATTAATCGCACATTTATTTTTTTCAAACGTATCGAGTTATCGTGTCTCAAAGCATCAACCAATCAAATTGCTTATCTCTGCTTACCCAAAGCGGAAAATGCTCATCTTCGAACTCCATCATTGACCTAATAAGCATATACACCAAGTTTGAACATTTTAACTCAATTAGAAGGAGAGTTATTGTGTTCCAAAGTCTCGACCACTCAAATTGTGTATCGCTCTGCTTACCCTGAGCAGAAAATGCTTATTATCGAACTTAGTCAAGGTATTACTGTAATGAATAAGCATATACACCAAGTTTGAACATTTTAACTCAATTACATTAGAAGGAGAGTTATTGTGTTCCAAAGTCCCGACCAATCAAATTGCGTATCACTCTGCTTACCCGGAGCAGAAAATGCTCATTATCGAACTTTGTCAAGGTAATTAGAACTAAAGCTATCGTGTCCCAAAGCATCAACCAGTCAAATTACTTATCTCTGCTTACCCTAAGCGGAAAATGCTCATCTTCGAACTCCATCAAGGCATTGACATAATAAGCATATACGCCAAGTTTGAACATTTTAACTCAATTAGAAGGAGAGTTATTGTGTTCCAAAGTCTCGACCAATCAAATTGTGCATCGCTCTGCTTACCCTAAGCAGAAAATGCTCATTATCGAACTTATTCAAGGTATTACTGTAATGAAACTATACACAAAGTTTCACCACTCTCACTTAATTAGCATCAACCAATCAAATTGCTTATCTCTGCTTACCCTAAGCGGAAAATGCTCATCTTCGAACTCCATCAAGGCATTGACCTCATAAGCATATACACCAAGTTTGAACATTTTTACTCCATTAGAAGGAGAGTTATTGTGTTCCAAAGTCTCGACCAATCAAATTGTGTATCGCTCTGCTTACCCTAAGCAGAAAATGCTCATTATCGAACTTATTCAAGGTATTACTGTAATGAAACTATACACAAAGTTTCACCACTCTCACTTAATTAGAACTAAAGTTATTGTGTCCCAAAGCATCAACCAATCAAATTGCTTATCTCTGCTTACCCTAAGCGGAAAATGCTCATCTTCTAACTCCATCAAGGCATTGACCTAATAAGCATATACACCAAGTTTGAACATTTTAACTCAATTAGAAGGAGAGTTATTGTGTTCCAAAGTCTCGACCAATCAAATTGCGTATCGCTCTGCTTACCCTGAGCAGAAAATGCTCATTATCGAACTTAGTCGAGGTATTAATGTAATGAAGCTATACACCAAGTTTCATCACTCTCACTTAATTAGAACTAAAGTTATCGTGTCCCAAAGCATCAACCAATCAAATTGCTTATCTCTGCTTACCCTAAGCGGAAAATGCTCATCTTCGAACTCCATCAAGGCATTGACCTAATAAACACATACACCAAGTTTGAAGATTCTAGCTCAATTAGGAAGAGAGTTATTGTGTCCCAAAAAGTGTGACGGACAGACGGACAGACAGACAGACAGACAGACAGACAGACAGACAGACGGACGGACGAACCCATTTTAATAGTCCCCCAACTTTCTTCGAAAGGCGGGGGACAAAAAGAGAGCTTTAAGAAAACCAATGGGGTTTTAAAAAGGGATTTATAAACCATTGTTGTTGGCTATAAATAGGGCCTTGCAATTAACTTGGGGTCTCATTTACAAAAACTTAAAACTAAATATGTAGGACTTTTCATTCAATGAAATAGCTCTATTCTTAAAATATTTTGGTACAAGCTTTCGTGAATTATGCTCCTATTCTACTATCTACCACTAGGCTAGCCCCGGTCCACAGGGGAAGCTTTTTTCCATGTATTTAGTGATAAGGATCAATTTACCCCACACCTTGGATCAACCCCCGTAATGGGGTAAATTGTGCCAGCTCCGAAGCATTTTTCAAAACATTATTGTAGCTTATATTACCTTATTGTAGAAAGAAAATTATGTGATCAGTGGAAGCGGTAGAAATTTAACTTTGTATTATGGTGACAGTTAGCTTCTTACATCATTTAACATACATGCAGGAGAGCAAAAATGAAAAAATGGCTCATTTTACCCCAGTCTCACTTACGCTGGTACATAAAAATACATTTTTATTTTTTTTCATGGACGTCCATTGAGGTTTAACATTTTCTTAACAATGTAAATGTGTAAGCGTTACGGAGGATGACATTGACATTTAACATTTTCCATTTTCTCAGGGGGATAACTTTGTAAAAAGACATATAGTAGGTCATAAAATAACCTGAAATTATTGAAATATATTAATTCTTTCTTTTTTTGTGAGAGCAGGATGGGGGGGGGGGTAAACGAAATCAGATCAATAGTTTGGTTGCTATAAATGCATGGCTTCTCCGTGAACGTGACTCTAAAGTATTCGGTCTAGCCGAGAACATGAAACTGTGAGAATTCACTGCAAAACAGGCCAAATCTTTAGTACAGACTGGGAGTGGGATTGCAAAAAAAAAAGTGTGCATCAAAATGAATCACTTCGCCCCACCATGTTCAGAATTAATGTCCACCCCAGAGTTCTTATCTAAAAAAATGTTGATATCTTTTTTACGTGACGTTTTTTAGCAGCCTGAAACTGAGAGAGTCTGGGTAATAAAAGGAGAGAGTTGTTTTTTGTTTGCTCTTGAAGTACTACACGTAGAAAAATATATAGATAGAAAAGAATAGCTGTGTACTGTTTTGTGTTTTTGCGTTCAATATTCGGAACATGTTTTGGTGGCAGAGCGTGGTTATATATAGAACTTATTAGAACTGTAAGTACACTACTTTCCTTCCGTGCGTTGTAATAGACTTGATTATCATATGTGGTTATTTGAACTTAATTAGTGTAAACAATCAAATTCAGAAATGGCAGATTCGAAGAATACAAATAAACCCAACGAAGATGAGATATTAACAGCGCTGTTGAAAAAGAGACGAATGGCCAACAGTCAGTTGGCAAAGGCGCGAATAAATTTAACTTTGGCTTTAGCATGCAATGTGTATGATTTTTAATGGCTTGTCGAGAGAAGGCAATTGGTGTGTTAACAATAACAGAACTTATTAGCATAGATAGTGATAGTTTCGAGTCAGAACTGGAACACGTACAGGATCATAAACAAATTAGTGAATCAGTTACACAGGCCACCAAGTTCTTAGCCATTCCACGATCGACTATTGCACAGTCAAGGGACGTTGTGACAGAGCTTGAAATTAATAATGACATGCCATCATCAGATCAACTGCCATCGTCACCGCAACAGGAACAAACATCGTCGCATGCAGCAAGCAACATTTTTACTATCAAAATTCAAGAGCCTAATAATGTAACTTTAATACCCTTGGGTCAATACACAACCATTTACAAATCTTGAACCCTGCACTTAGTAAAACTGCAGATATTTCTCAGCGCAACTCTATGGCTGTAGATACTTCATCTACACTATCTAATAAATCATCTATGTACATAGAATTAAGAATGGAGTTCGCACCAGAGGGATATTTTTCAATGCTCAATGGACAATGTTCTTTAACTGTTCAATATTCAGAACACCCGCATACCTGTAAAGATGGTACTGTACATGCACGTGTGAAGCAATCATAAGATTTGACATGGTAGCACACTGGCCTGTGAAGATAGACAACAGACCTAGTGTGCCATTTGCAAAATCAAAACAGACACAAACTGCGAGAAGTGTGAGGTACATGTACCCGTGTGCTTTATTGAAGCTCGGAACCGTTTCAGGCAGTACCATGTAGCGTAAAATACTGTGAAAATGATTTTATTTGTTGTGTGTTATACAGAGGAATAAATGAAGTCATTTACCTGTTGACATTTTGTTGTTTTGTTTTTTTAAATATAAATATAAAAGATGACTTTATCGCCCAGGGCAGCCTAATGCAGATGTTCCCAATTTCCATCAAGGATTCGTTTAAAATGCCTACCTGATGTATTATCCAAGATATCATTGAGAACTAATTATTTAAGGAACTCTGGGCATCCCAGGGTTAAGAACTCATGCAAAACTAAAATCGGAAATATCTCGGGCAAGTGGAAACAACTTAGGTAAGTTTAACTTTGATACCCTGAGAAACTTGAAACAACTCTTGCAAATAGAAACAACTTGGAAAATGGGAAAAAAACTCAGGCAACTATCTTGGTTGATTTTATTTACTTCAGTGGAACAGTTATGACCAGCTTGCAAGCATGGTACATGTAGGTAAATTTATCTACTACCAAACTGCTGGGACTAAACATCATTGTACATTAATTTTATGCCCAACAGACTTTTAATGTCTGAAGATAAGATCTAGATCTACATGTAGGTGTTAATACCCAGAGATCTGACAATGACACATCTACATGTACCTGGCGGTTAAAAGTCATGGTCTTTTGCTGGACGTGGATGACTGAATATAGATCAATCAACCTGTCCACCTGTAAAGATTACATTTATTATAAAGAGCTGAATATAGAACTGGACTTGAACATCTGAAGGCTGACTTAAAATTTATCATGAAGAGTGCCTGAAGGCTGAATATAGAACAGGATGTGAATGCCTGAAGACCAATCCACTGTTCACACTGTAATGATAATGATGGACAATGATAATGTTTTATTTGCTAGAGGATTATATGTACAAGTATACTATTGTTTATAAGTTTATGTGTGGTAGAATACCGTCAATGTGTCATATTTACATGATGATTTATTACGTTTATCTTATAAGGTAATTTACGATCATATATACATGTATGTATCATCACTGGGATTCAGAAAAAGTCCTTTTGTTCTCCCAAATCAGGATTTCAGCTTTGACAAAACCAACACTTGCCAGGCAAGTGGAGAAGTGGGCCAGGGGGTTGTAAAATATATGACGACAAACATACCACCACCCAGTGTGCGGTTAGACTTCATGGCATTCCACAAGAAATAGTGCCAGTGACTCTAATGGACTGCTATATTTTGGGTCTCAAGTTGCGTTCTATTAGTTGGGACTCCAAAATACCAGGAGGTCAGATTGCTGACATTTGTTCGGTAGGAATCACCGATAATAATAAGCGGTATATATATATAAATAAACAATCAAGACAGTGAAAAATAAACTAAATGAAATAGGAAAAAAGAGTTACGGTGGATAAATAGACAAAATATATAATTTTTAAGACTATCTAAAGCGGTAAAGATGTTTTCAATCTGGATCCATCTATTCAGATAAAGTGATCAACTAAATAACTGGCTAGAAAATAATAATATAGTCCTGATTCAAATTAACAAGGGAGATAACTCTGGCAGTCATTATTTAAAATCGCTGAAAATCCATAGGCTTCTTCGTCTCATGACCGTATACACTGTGTATAAATTTAAAGTCAATCGGATATTAACTTTGGCCTCTAGAGCTTCCACAGGATTTTTTGAAGTGATCAAGGGCCATAACTCTGGCAGTAATTATTGGAAATCGCTGAAAATCAATAGGCTTTTTAGACTCATGACCTTAAACACTGTGTATAAATTTAAAGTCAATCGGATATTAACTTTGGCCTCTAGAGCATCCACAAGATTTTTTGAAGTGATCAAGGGCCATAACTCTTGTAGTAATTATCAAAAATAGCTGAAAATCAATATGCTTCTTCGTCTGATGACCTTAAACACTGTGTATAAATTTAAAGTCAATTGGATATTAACTTTGGCCTTTAGAGCGTCCACAAGATTTTTTAAAGTGATCAAGGGCCATAACTCTGGCACTAATTATCGGAAATTGCTGAAAATCAATAGGCTTCTTCGTTTTATGACGTTAAACACCGTGTATAAATTTAAAGTCAATCGGATATTAACTTTGGCCTCTAGAGCGTCCACAAGATTTTTTGAAGTGATCAAGGGCCATAACTCTGGTAGTTATTATCGGAAATCGCTGAAAAACAATAGGCTTCTTCGTCTCATGACCTTAAACACTGTGAATAAATTTAAAGTCAATCGGATATTAACTTTGGCCTCTAGAGCGTCCACAAGCAATTGTGGACGCCGGACCGACGGACGGACCGACGGACGGACCGACGGGGGTGACGACAATATACGACCACATTTCAATGTGGGCGTATAAAAACGACTCATTTACAAATCCTAAACTATTTTAAAATATATCATTTTCATTGGCTACAGGCAAAATTTAAAATTTAAATATTTCTGAAATGTAGCCTTTTTATTGGCTAAGCATTAGAATTTGAGTAAGGATTTTAACAATCAATCCATTTTATCATGCAAGGATGAATTTCTATTATTACCCCTCATGGTAAACTTCTATGGAGTCTGTAAGACAGTGGTATTGGCAGGTGTATCACACATTTAATAATCAAGTTAGTAAGTCAATATCATTAGATAATATCATATGACGGGTCGTTAAATGGAGGCTACTAATGCATATGTACTTTAACTTGTGAATGGGTGTTAAATACTAATAAGGTTGATGATAACACCTTCACCGTTACAAGTGATCTCAGGTAGATGCATACATTGTAACTCAGATAGGCTTACCAAAAGACAAGCTTATCTAGAGATCACAGACTCTTCAAGTCAGAACGAGGGCATTTGAAAATGGAAGCTGACGTGAATTAGGACAATGGCCATAATGTTATGATATGTTATTATGTTCCTGTGTGATGACCGTAATAACTACAATCTGTATGATATGTTATGTTCCAGTTTGATGTATAAGTTGTTAGAATTATAGATGTACGTGTAACAACTTTTAATGTTTGGTCCTGCATTGTTAAAAAAAAAAGAAGTGAAATCCACAGTCTTGGTTATAAATAGAGCTTTGATCCTATGTTACACTTCTCACCAATCTCATAATTAGAATCATCCCCACAAACCTGTCATATTACCTACTCAAACCTGAAGCCTTGAAGCTAGAAAACACATTCTGTGAATCTTTGAAGCTATAAAACACATCCTGTGAAAAATTGAAGCTAGAAATATGTAGCCCTTGGACCAAACACAATCTAACTTCTTCAAATTGGACTGGAATCTGCAACTTTTAGTCTGCTACAATTTTTTAAAATCTGGACTAGATTTCAGTATTTAAAATGTTCACATATCACCATCTTCAAATGTTTTGTATATTGCCTCAAATAAGTTCAATTGTTCACTTATCAGAGTTGAGATCAATGGAATATATTTCATCGGTGGCAGTTTAATAAATCTTTGATTTTCAACACCATGGAATGTTTTTATCTGAGGAATGTTTTCCAATGATCATTTCTCAAATAGTCTCAATGCTAATCACAGACATTTTCAACTAGTTCAAATGTTCACATTATGGAATGATTTCATCTATGGAATGTTCCTCAATCATTGACTTGTGGATACTATTCTGATAAATGTTCTGAGTTCTCAAATTTCAAATGTTCTGAGTTCTCAAGTCAAGACATCTTGAAACTTCAAACTTTGTAAAATAATCTTTCTTGGAGACTTATCGGAATGTCACAAGATAGAAACTCAACATTTTCCCCCTGATATTAACGAAACCATCATGGAATACAAGTTTTACAGAAGACATTTTTAGAACCTCATAACTCATCTTTTTTGACCTTCGATTCGTTACTTTTTATATCTTCCTTACTCACTTCATCTATATCAGTTTCACCATCCACAGGTTCTTCTGGTCGTCGGTGATCTTGGGCCAGAATATCTGCCTCAGTTTTAGTTTCGGCATTCACAAGTTCTTCTGGTCGTCGGTAATCTTGGGCTAGAACATCAGAGAATTTCATCACAGCAACATCAATATCAAAATGGTACAGCTCTTCCCAAGTGAGATAGGTGTCACGATCCAAATTTATGAAATCAAACAACTGAAAGGTAAAAGAAATTTGTTCAATTATTAAACTTTTTTTTTATCTACATATAAAATAAAAAAGGGCCAGAAACAGGGTTTAACATCCACAAACCAGGTCATAAAGTATTGTTTAAATTAATCAGTACTTACTTTAAGTCGTTTGGTTTTATCAACATTTGGTTCAAGAAAGTTATTTTTAGTCACAACATCTAAATCTTTATATGCTTCTAACATCTTGTTTCTAGCAAACAAAAATAGGTTTTTAAAAGAAAGAAAAAACATACCCAAAAAACATACTGTACGGTATCAAGATAAATTTTTTTTTTAGAATAATACATGTAATAATAATATGAAAAACATAAATATGTTTGAAAACAGTGTATCAAAATTAGTATGACAGAAAACTGCATTCTTGAATAATAATATTCAATAACCCTAAAAAAAACATTTACAAATAAATTTTGTTCAGTGCAAAATAACAGCTGTTGATAATAATTTCATACTCATTTGACAATAATTTCATATCAATAATTTTCTGAAATTTTTCATTTCTTTAGAAATGAAATGAAATGGGGTTTAACGTCCTACTCTTCTGCACCTAACCTGGGCTAACGGAAGACGGGCATACGCCATACAGTGTGCTATGAGGGAAATTTTGCCCGGGCAGCGGCGCTACGGCCTACTCTTATATCGAATTCCAACTGCCAAGGGATCTTTTACATGCACTCCAATGTGTACACGGGACCTCGGTTTTTGTCCCATCCGAACGACTAGGCAGCTGTCCTTGTCAGTCCCTCCTTCTGCATCACTGACAAGGAGAAACCACGCCGGAAAATCGAGATGACATTTTTTTTGAAAGCAATGATCCAATGTACATTATTCAATATTTTACAAATAGGGGTTTTATTATAGAAAAATTTGGCATGGAAATTGGCACTACAGCATACCCGTGGGTGCTTTCATGTGCATGCCAATGTGTACACACAACCTCGGTTTTTTATACCATTCGAACAACTAGACACTGTCCTTGTCACATCGATATCAATCCTAAATATCAAATTCAATTAACTCACCTGACAAATTCATTTGGTGATGCGTAGGGATATTTATTGAGTGGTTCGGTTTTATTAAATTTCTCGAACAGGCGACAGCTGGGATGATCGAACCACCAGCGGTGTGAAATCCAGTAGTTAACAGCCATATTTCTTCTTCCATTTGACCGTATTTGATGATACCAACTTAAAAGAAACCCCAAAATAATTGAAGGCTATCATTTAATTGTTATTGGTTTTATAGGATAAAATACACAAATATTGTTCACCACAGACATAGTGAGAGGTACATGTATCATGTTCACAATTTGATCTAGCATAAAAAATATAAAAGTACAATGGGATCATGTTCAAAATTTGATCTAGCATAGAAAAATACAAAAGTACAATGGTAATATTCATGGAGGAATCGTAGAATTTTGTACATTTAACTTGAAAAAAATTCCACCTTTTCAGTTTCTGAATTATCAACAGAAACTCAGAATTTTATTTTCATCAAATGAATTTTTACTTTCTACTTGATATCCCTAAATAATGTCCAGCAATTAAAGCTTTAAAATTCTATTTAATTAAATAAATTGAGCATATGAGTCATTCTGTTTAAGATCAAAGTGATTCATTGCTTATTTCCAGTCTGGGCAAAGTTAACCATGTGGGGTGGCGCAGGCTCTGGACAACTAATTATCAAACAAACAATGACATAAGATAGAGTGAGAGAGAAATGGGGTTTAACGTCCACTCGACACAAACTAGGTCTTTTTGGGACTAACATATGGTTTTAATTTTATTTCAATAATTGGCTTGCGCGTAGGGGTCTTTAGCAGTGGGAGGAAACCGGAGGAAACCCACGAGGTTGAGAAGGCGCCCCTATCTCCATGCCATATACAGTACAGGCATCGCGCAGGTTTGAGCAAACACGATATTACCGTGTTTTCTATCGTGGAATTCCATGATTTACCGAGTGAATACCGAGGAAATATCGAGTGACACGATAGCACTGCCTCGGTGTTGAAAATACCGTGCGACTCGGTGTTATAATTGTGCGACTCGGTGTTATAATTAAAACATGCATTTCGTCGCTTATTTTAGGTAAAATACATGTAGCACTTTATAGATCAGTTACTATGTTGGAATTTTTCCATTAATCACGAATATTTGATGGCTAGTTCGAAATCATAACTGAATTAAACACATTGACATCCAAGTACTATCCATTCTTCTTCTAAACAGAATATGCCTATAGATACCAATACGTTATTACTTCATTAATATGTACGATATTTTGAAGTCTTGCGTCAATCGACTATTACAAATTCATTCATACTACGGAAAAAATTATAAAATGCGCACAAATCAATTATTATGGTCTTACCGGGGTGTAATTTTATCCTTCTAAATAGTAATTTACGTACTGACAAATTAGCCACACGGTGCATACAGTATTGGTATATCACACCTCAACTAATTCTGGTTTAAATCACAAATGAATTAAAAGATATCGTGAACCGATACGAAACACGCCTCGCCAGAATTCACCGTCGGCAAGGTTATGGAACTTTGCTGAATACATGTACATGTACGTGGACACGTATCACTCCGATAAAGGCGATAATATCATGCTGACATTTTCATTTCGGCTCCATTGGGTCTGGTGAATGCAAACTGTCAATCAAGGTTCCATAATGTAAATTGGCACGTGACATCAAAAGAAATCAACTGACAGAAAAAAGACGCCCATTTTACAACAAATTGTTAGCCTGCTGTAGTCTCCTTGTTATTACGACTTGTATTGTAAATTGTCAGAAATAAAAATTACCAAAAATGGTTTGACATCTTTTTTTAAAAACAAAAAAAACATCACTATTGTTAATTTGATTCTGATAGGCAAATGGTTGGCATTCAAGAAGGGTCACAATGGTTTGTTATTTGCATGTCAATCAATTTGGGCGTGTTAAAATTAAACGTAAGGTAAATTTTCAAAAGAGATGTCTTGTAAAATAACCCGTGTTTATTACTCAAATATTTTCTCAATTAGCAGAATGTCAAAATAAAGAAAATGACTACGAAGTTATTCGTCGAAGTTTCACGGGTTTTTTTGTATTTGGCTCGACACCCCCGCACAGTCCCTACGTGTATTACCATGTTACGAGAAATTGCGATTACTGTTTTACGGTAAAAATCGTGTGTTTAGGAATGTGGACGTGTGATTGTTCAATTATTTAAATCGGTACATGCTCGAAGGTTGACTCGTGCAGATCGTGTAATGGGCAAAATAATGTTTAGTCATCCTATTTGCAATTGACATATTCCGTCAATAAAATCACACCGGTGCTCATTAATAATTTATCAGGTGATCATTATTTTATTACAGTGTGCACAAACGTCATTCCTTAAATAGCCCCAGGCACCTTTAACAGCTTAAGCAGCACGCTTTTTTGTGCTGGGCAATCTCCTCTCTTCCCTTTGATGTTGCATTCTAGACTAATTGACACGTCGATAACTCTAATACTACCATTATTAATCTCACTATCAAAGAAGCTTCAATTCATAAGAAATTGTCGTGAGGTAGTGTTGAGGGTTAAAACAATCAAAATGATATGTGGGTGTCTGTGATAATTATTGGAAACTAAAACGGTTTTATTAATAAGGATATGTATTGTCTATTGCATGAATACGGTCAGTTGTTTGATTACAGCCATAATGATAAGTTCACCAATGTTTTTGTAATAAAGTAAACTCCTTAAATTGTGCCGCGGCCCCTTTTAGATAAACCGAGTTCGTTTTTTTATAAGATAGCGATTATTTTACGTATTACGTACTTTTAATATTTTATTTATACATTAATAACAATATGATTTCACGTTTAACGCGAGCGACTGATCTTGCTCGGCTCGCGTAAACGTCAAAAAATTCTCAAATTGCGACTAATTTACGCTAAAAATTATATGTGTAAAATACTCTTTTGACCAAATTGTTTTCTATTGTCAAATTGTCCTGTAAATTATACATATACTTTATTTACGGACATTGATCTGAATTGATATTTTCATGAGACAAAACGGAACATCGAATTGTTACGGTTAATTTATCTGGCTTATTACTTATAAATGGGTAAATACAACTCAACTCTCACCGCGTGTTTTTATTACAATTCCATAACAATTAATTACGTGTTTATTTAATAATAAAAGTACATGTTTTCTTAATAATAAGCAAGTGTTTAACAGTTTATTTAACAACAAGTACAACTCAGTTAATTAGCTGCTATGTCGGGCCACCCGAATATCCCTTTTACAAGACAAATTAGATTGATGTGTTTCGGCATCATAAATAATTGAAAACTAACCGTTAATCGACTTTCCGTGCATAAAATGAACTAAAGAATATCCAAAATGCACGCTTTCTGACTTTGGGTTGTTTGGATAACACATCTAAGAAGTGGCTACGTGCAATTTTATCATTTGATCTTTTATATCACGGGAGATTTCTGTTATTCAACTTGCATGAAAATGACGACATTACAAGTTGACAGTTCAGCAATGAGGATCGTTTACGCTTGGTAGAGGATTGGGAATTTGATAAGAATCGAAGCATTTTGAATGTTATGACTGTCCAATACTGTCCATTGATTTGAGATTTAGGTGGAATAGACTCTTCGGTCGAAATACAATTATTCTTTTCTGAAATAAAACGAGTGCCTTGGATTTTTGTGTGGATTCGATAGTGGTTACTTTTCTTTCAATCGGAGACTTGTGTTGCGTTCATCTCATTTTCACGGTAAGTACGGGCTTTCAAATCCCGTTGCAGGTTCTATTTATACATGTATCCTGTACTAGATACGCAGCTTTACATGAGTGCGTGGAAATTTAACGGCAAATATATCGTGTAGAATACAATGTATGTGAACATGCATGTTCACACTATATAACCTAAGCAATTGTGTCCGTATTATTAACGAAAATATTTAACATTCATAACATCGTGGAAGTATATCGTTTTGACATCAATTGTTTATGACAGATAAACATCGTTAATTTTATATATCAAATTACACCGAGGCCTATCGTGTCACGCGACTATCGTGGCACACGATAGCGACCGCTACACCGAGTTATTTATCGTGGCAATATCGTGCCGTTATCGTGGAAATTTTTAACAAAAAACGACACGATAATCGTGTCCCGTCAAAGCAACTCGATATCCGTACTGTACGCTCACACCAGGGATCGAAACCACATCCGCAAGCCAGAGGTGACTGGCCAGCTAGAGGTCGAAGCGCAGCACTCTAGACCACTAGGCCATCCCAACCAGCGCAATAAGATAGGGTCTCACGTTCTACAGTTCTATTTAATTAAGGTCTCATGTTCTTAGTCATTCTACAGTTTTCTTTCAAAATGTTTCTATTATATCCACGCAGGTGGTTTTGAATAACTCTTTTATAATACCAGCAATCAGGATCTATTACATTGCATACAAATACACATAAAGTTGTGATCTAGAAAAAGTTGCAGCATCTCCTTCCTCCTGGTAATTTTAAACAGAATAACCCAAAAAGTAAAAAAATCAAAAAAAACTCTAACTTACCCTTGAGGAATAAAAATACAGTCGCCTTTCTCAGCATGTGCTTTAACCCAAGGTAAACTCAATAAATCTTTGAATTTCTTTTTATCGACGTTGTCTACATCGATATTACTGTATTCACCATTTTCTACAAATCCTACTGATTCCACAACAGACTTGTACTTCTAAAAATAATAAAACACAACAACGGTCAAAATTTACGGCAGCGACCGCGGCAATTGCCATTGTTTTTAACGTAGAAAAAAAATAATAACTACGGCATCGTTAGCCGAGATAACTTATCTAAGAATATCCAGACGGTAATTTGCCGATGTTGAAATTGCTGTATACCCGCGTAATCCACGATATAATCGAAAGTAGGAATTTATTGTTTTGTCTCTATCTGGAGTTCTTGAGACTACATATCAATGAAATGATGGGTGAGAGAGAGAGTGATTAAAGTGCACTTAACACAAACTAGGTTATTTCGGGACTAACATATGGTTTGTGAAAGGAAACCAGAGGTCATGCATAAAACCTGTGAAGTTGAACAGACAAGCCTACACCTTGTCATGTGATCTAAACTACACCACATGACTCTATGAAAGACCATGTGATTTCACATGTATAAAGAGAGAGAGGTGGGGTTTAACGTCCACTCGACACAAACTAGGTCATTTTGAGACTAACATATGGTTTCAATTTCATTTCAATAATTCGCTTGCGCGTAGGGGTCTTTAGCAGTGGGAGGAAACCGCAGTCGCCGGAGGAAACCCACGAGGTTGAGAAGGCGCCCCTATCTCCACGCTCACACCCAGGGTCACATTTATAAACGCCAGAACTACATGGAAAAGCACAGGGTTTAATGTCCAATGGGCATTTTGAGACAAACATATATATGAAATCCCTGCCTAATTCTACTAAGGGATCATTTATTACCAAGCTTTTCGAAATCAACCTGCTCAGAGAGAAGATTAGTGTTTTGTTTATAATCCTATGTTGGTCAATGTCAAGGACAATACCAAATCATTTACTCTCTTTCATCATAGCATGGCTGAACAAACAATAAAAACAGAGATGAGGTGATGTTGTTCAAATAACGATAAACGTGGGACACCAGTGGACTATGAAATATATGTTCTGACTAGTGATGACAATTTTTATGGGAATTAGGAGATTTTGTACAATGAGAACGATTAACGCGAGACACCATCACAAGGATCAGTATTATTGAAACGCATATGAAATGTGAGCAAGAGGGAGAAGTGTGGTTTAACTTCCATTCGACACAACCTAGGTCATTTTGGGACTTACATGGTTTAATTTTATTTCGATAATTCGCTTTGCGCGTAGGGTCTTTAGCAGTGGGAGAAAATCGAAGGACCCAGACAAAACTCACGAGGTTCGACAATTATTCCACAATAAGTAGTGTCCTCATATTTTTTTCTGGACCTCACAATATAGCTGAGACAATCAAATTTATATGGACATGTCAATAAAACCATTGACTAATGCAGAATAAACATATTTTTTATTAGTAGTTTTGACAAGATGGACTATTTACTTACTTTATCTATAAGCATAACATCCTTGCTACCGTCGAAAATACACAGCAAATTATGTAACGGGTCACGATGTAACACAGAACTCGTTCCACCGCTACTAAACCATAAAACTACGTCATGTATAGAACGTTCAAAACCACCACACTGGAAAGTCAATGGCAACATCATATCATCTGAAATCATAACAATAATTTTTCAATAGAGAGAATAAATCACTCTTAATGTTTTTTCGGAAATTTTAAACACGGAAAAAAACAATCTGATTAAAATACAGATCCTATTTCGTTTCATTTTATAGTTCAAAATTTCGTTTTACTTGTCTTTACTACATTTGGATCTGAAAGACTTGTTATTTAACTCGTGTTCTGCTTGAAATGAGGGATCAGTCAATTAAATTGTCTGTCAAATCGAGGATTTGACCTTTTTTGCGCGGAATTGTGGGTAGGCATTATCAGCGATATAAATCAAAACAAAGCAACAACGATTCTAATTGGTTAATCGAATGACTGAGGTTATAGGGTCAAATGTTGTGTGCTTGACATCTGAACTGGCTGAACGTGACCTCCCACTATTACTTGTTAGATCTACATGTAGTGTAGGCCATAGAAATTATCAAACCGAAATGAAATATAGATATGAATTTCAATTAGATTGGGGAAAAAAATCCTAAATTATGCACATATATCTTCATTTACGTCATGTGACATTCAAAATGGCCAACAAGTTTTCTCTAGGACCAAAAGCACTTGGTAAACCTCGACAGATTCCAGAACCTACATCTAGTCTCGGCTGTATGACAGTATGTGATATGTACCTACGCCCATACATCTGCCATGCGGCTACCGGTTTCACTTTAACAGGAAAACTTGACGCTATTACAAACAAATCAGACACCATGGGCGGAATTCGTCATACAGCAGAGACTACATGTAGATGTAGGTTCCGAAATCTGTCAAGGTTTGCCGAGTGGGACCAAAGGTTGTGAACAGCCAACACTTTATCCAAATCTTACGTAATACATCTTGAACAGGACATCCTGCTCTTTCAAATCCAGAGAATTGAGTACATGTACATGTTTGATGCAAGACAACAAAACATTTAGTAATGATAGCTGAAAATGCAAAAGAGAGAAATTGGGTTTAAGGTCCACTCGACACAAACTAGGTCATTTTGAAATTAACACATGGTTCTATCTTATTTCAATAATTTGGTCGTACGTAGAGGTATTTAGCAGTGGGAGGAAACCAGAGGACCCGGAGAAAACCCATGAGGTTGGAGTGAGAGAGAGAAATGGGGTTTAATGTCCAGTCGACACAAACTTGGTCATTTCTGGACCAACATATGGTTTTTAATTTTATTTTAATAATTCGCTTGCGCGTAGTGGTATTTAGCAGTGGGAGGAAACCAGAGGATCCGGAGAAAAACCACGAGGTTGGAGAGAGAGAGAGAGAGAGAAGAGAGAGAAATGGGGTTTAACGTGCATAGGGGTATTTAGCAGTGGGAGGAAACCAAAAGACCCGGAGAAAACCAATGAGGTTGGACAGACAACGCTACTCCTCGTCACGTACAACTGGGGAATCAAAACCATGACAGTTGACTACCGAGAGATCTAATGATACAGCGCGTATCTGCTAAACATTCGGCCATTCAACCCCCTGAAAATAAAAATCTATTATCAATTTACCTTTCATTTTCTGTGTAATACTATCAATGAGATAGACTGGCTCCTTGCGGTAAACATCCAGAAACTCATCAACGCTCAGTTTGACAGATTCTTTCAAACGATTCTCTTTCTTTTGATTTTCAACTTTCATCTTTTCACTTCCAAAATTAGACCTACCAAAATTGTTAGGAAATTAAAATAAGTAAGCGGCATAACTCAAGAAACTATTTTGGGTAGATTAGGGGCAGAGTGTGTTGGGTGTTCCTACAAAACTGTTAGGAAACCAAAAATGGTTGATAAGGGCCGAGTTTGTTGGGTGTTCCTAGTTGCATAGAAATCTTGTGGTTTATGTTTTTTTTTATTATTTTTAACTTTAACAAGTAGCTATAATACTGATGCAAACCGGTTTCTGAATGTTAGGAAACTAAGTAAGCAACAGAAGACCAGGTACCGTAGTATATTTGGTAGATTAGGGGCAGGGTTGCTTGGGTGTTCCTAGATAAAAATAGAAATCTTGTGGTTTATTTTTTTTTTTATTTTTAATTCTAACAAGTAGCTATTATAAAAAACTTCATACTGGTGCGAATGGGTTTCTAAATAAAATATGAATGGCTCAAGTGTTGGTTTTTTTTTAGAAAATGACAAAATGTTTGATGTTGCATTTTATTTTTTTCTAAGGTTATATAGTTTATACATGTAGTTCTACATGTAGATTTAAGTTAATATTTGAAAATAAGAGAGAGAGAGAGAGAGAGAGAGAGAGAGAGAGAGAGAGGTTTAATGTCCACTCAACACAAACTACATGTATAAGGTCATTTCGAGACAAAAGAGGTTGGACAGTGACAAGATGAAAACCAAAACCACTCCACTGAATTGACTTTATAGTCAAGGCTTAACAGTCGACAGAAGAATAGGTATACAATAAAATAACAAAAACAGACCCAAACTGATCTGACCAACCAGTGAATCAATAAAAACAAGCCAACAGTGAGGCTGATGTCCCCTGCCGAAATCCCAAAATAAATAGATGACACATATTAATTAATCGCACATTTATTTTTTCAAATGTATCGAGCAATCAAACTGTACACGAAGTGTCATCCAAAAGTGCTTTATAAAGAAAAATGCTAAAACCGATGATAAAAATGAAGATAGGTTGCCAGGCAACGAAACATACGCCCACAGCAGCTAAATCGTCCGGGCAGTCAACAAGGGTTGTCGCATATTTAAGCTTTCATATTACATATGAAAGCTTATTGTTTCTGTTAAGATTATTATTATTATTTTTTTTTTGTGTGTGTTTTCTGCAAATCGGATTTCTCAGAATCTATCCGTAGGATCTTTCTGAAATTTTGACCTACCCCCCCATAAATGGGGTGCGAACCTTGATTAAATATATTTTCAAAACGTTTTACGAATCCGAAATCACCGAAATTTACGAACGACAAAATGGAAAATGCATAGTCGTAACTTTGTTATTTTTTGACCGATTTTACTAATTCCTTTTTCTTTGTATACCTTGAAAAAAATCATTTTCATCTGCAGTTTCACATTTTCGAATTTCGAAAATTCGTCGCTGTGATTTCGAACCGGAAGTTTAGACCAATTTGACAACTTCTTTAATAGTTGTACGATTTTCATGAAATTTAGTATATATGTAGACCTTACCGATGTGACTTCAAAAATATAATTAGAAATTTTCTAAATTATCTCCCCTTGACGAAATTAAGGATCAAAATTTTCAAAAAAATCATCGAAATATAGGTCAGAATGACCTGATTTTTTTTTTGGATACTAGATAAGTAATAACTGATTTGTACACAAAATATGAAGTTTGTTGATCGAACCGGAAGTGCCACCATCTTGAAACGTGAAAAATCCCTAAGGCTTTTTTGCTATTTTACTTACAGACACGGGAGTTATATTTTCTGAATCCTTGAAAGATGGCCTAAAAATTGTTCAGAGCAGAATTTTGATTTAGGTCAATTGATGGTTGCCATTTTGAAGTGAATATGAAAAGTAGTAGCAATTTGAAGGGCCGAAACTTTGAAACACAATAACTCTCCTTCTAATTGAGCTAGAATGTTCAATCTTGGTGTAGACGTTCACTATGTCAATGTCATGATTGAGTTCAAAGATGAGCATTTTCTGCCTAGGGTAAGCAGAGATAAGCATGCTGATTTGTTGATTCTTTAGGGCAAGATAACTTCGGTTATAATGAAGGGAGGGCGGTGAAACTCTTGTTAATCGAGAGTGTAATAGCTGGCCTGTTGTGTGAAATCGTTGTATCTTTTTTTCTAAATATCAGGGATAGCAGAAAAAAAGAGATCGAAAATCCAAAAAGTCGTATGTTTACGATTTGGAGCATCTTTAAAGGTTCTTTTCTCTTAAAGTCAACATAATACTTTTTGAGAACTTCTTCTACAAAGAGTCTTACCGGTAGTCTTTTATATGAAAACTTCGATCAACAGTCCAAAATATCAGGAGTAGAAGAATAAAAGGATCGATAATTGAAAACGGCACCCTTTCATTGTTAAGCAAAACATGCAGTGTGGGTGGCTACAATCTGCACATTTAGTCATCGTATAGAGCTTATTCAACAGTATCGAATTCCAACTGCTTAGGGATATTTTACGTGCACTCCAATGTGTACACGCGACCTTGGTTTTTCGTCCCATCCGAACGACTAGACAGCTGTCCTTGTCAGGCCCTCCGTTCTGCTCACTGACAAGGGGGAACCACGCCGGAAAATCGAGATGAACTTTCTCGTTGCAGAACTTTCAATTCAGGCCAAACGTTTATTGCATACGATTAAGCTGGTCAGTTGGGGCTTATTTTCAAAAGTTTTGTAATAATCGGTTGGTAATTAAAATACCGTGTGAATTAAACTGTTAAAACAGAAAATTTCGCCCGGTTAAAATGTTTCTTGCTATAAGTCAGCAATTTTCAGATTTTAGGGAGGCTGAATGGTTAGCATACGCGCGCTGTATCGTAACGTCTGTCATTGAGTCAACCGGCGTCGTTTCGATTTCCAAGTTGCACGTGACATGGAGTATGGTGTCCAACCTCGTGGGTTTTCTCCGTGTCCTTCGGTTTCCTCCCAACGGCTAAAAACCAGTACGCGCAAGGGGAGTTTTTAAATAAAATTAAAAAACATATGTTAGTCCCGAAATGACCTAGTTTGTGTCGAATGGACGTAAGGCTGCATTTATCTCTTTCTCTTTTATTTTTAAAGTTTTGTAATAATCGGTTGGTAATCAAAAGTACTGTAAAAGTGATGATACAGAAAATTTGGCCCGGTTGTAATGTTTCTCACTTTAAAGTCAGCAATTTGTCGATTTTAAGGGGCAAACATTTATAGCGAACGATTAAGCTGGTCAGGGGGAGCTTATTTTTAAAAGTTTTGTAATATTCGGTTGATAACTAAAGGTACCGTGCAAATTAAACTGTTAAAATAGAAAATTTGGCCCGGTTGAAATGTTTCTCGCTGTAGGTCAGCAATTTGCCGATTTTAGGGAGGTTGCGTGGCTGAATGGTTAGCACGTGCGCTCTGTATCATAACGTCTGTCATTGAGTCAACTGGCGTTGTTTCGATTTCTTGGTTGTACGTGACAAGGAGTATGGTCGCCTGTCCAACCTCGTAGGCCGTAACACTTTATGGCGTATGCCCGTCTTCATTAGTCCATTGTAGGAGCAGAACAGTAGGACGTTAAACCCCATTCAATTTCATTTCATTTTCTCTATGTTGCTTTTTTATTATAGTGGATAAATATTTTTCTGGTTCTAGCAATTATTTAATTTCTGCATAGAAATCTTGCTTTGGCCAGGTTTTTTTATTGCAGAGTGCCATTCTTGTATATTGCAGTCTATGATCCTTTGTTATATCCTATGATATAACATATCTTGGAAGCCCGATTACAGCTATACAAGTTTCAGTTATTTCCCTTTAGTTTAAAGATTATTTTTTTGCCCGGGTGCAATGTTTCTCATTTAAATTTGTAACTTTGTGAGTTTTTGACCGATTTTGATATTATGTCTTTATAATTTTCCAAATCTACATATTTAACGTACATATTCGAACAGTTGAGTTCAACCTCTTTTAGTTTTGTTCGAAGTTATTTCATTTGATTTGTCGATGTTTTTTTACCATTTTCATTTCATTTTTCTGAAAGTTTTGAAGTGGGAAGTCATCCTGATTACAGCAACACAAGTATCAGTTATTTCCCTTTAGTTTTCAGATTACTCAATGTTTCATACTATATTTAGACTTGTAACTTCGCGAGTTTTTGACCAATTTTAATAGTTTGTTATTCTTATCCTTTTATTTGAGATACTTGACATAATCAATGACACGTGACGATGAATATGAAAGCTTTCATATCTGCATGGGACAGTAGCAGATCTAGTTTTACTTTTTTTTGGTAATAAAACATTTGTAATACACTAAAATCTGAGTAACAACTCATTATGTAATTATCTGAGAATCATTAGAATTTGTTTGCTTTTTATAAAGTTTTGCCCCAAGCTAACAATTAGTATAGGAAACATTTAACATCATGGATTTAGCTGTTCAGTTATCAAAATTCATTGAAAATCAAAATACTTGTTCGTTTCAACACTTTAAACTCTGTGTATCAATCTGAAGTCAATCTACAGCGCCACAAGGTTTTTCGAAGTGATCAAGGGAGATAACTCTGGAAGTAATTATTTGAAATCGATGAAAATCAGTAGGCTTTTTCGTCTCAGGACCTTAAACAGTGTGTGTAAATTTAAAGTCAATCGGATATTAACTTTGGCCTCTAGAGCATCCACAGGATTTTTTGATCTGATCAAGGGCCATAACTCTGGCACTAATTATCGGAAATTGATGCAAATCAATAGGCTTCTTCGTCTTATGACCATAAACAATGTGTATAAATTTAAAGTCAATCGGATATTAACTTTGGCTTTTAGAGCGTCCACAAGATTTTTTGAAGTGATCAAGGGAGATAACTTTGGCACTAATTATCGGAAATCGCTGAAAATCAATAGGCTTCTTCGTCTTATGACCTTAAACACTGTGTATAAATTTAAAGTCAATCGGATATTAACTTTGGCTTTTAGGGCGTTCACAAGATTTTTTGAAGTGATCAAGGGCCATAACTCTGGCACTAAGTATCGGAAATTGCTGAAAATCAATAGGCTTCTTCGTCTTATGACCTTAAACACTGTGTATAAATCTAAAGTCAATCGGATATTAACTTTGGCTTTTAGAGCGTCCACAAGATTTTTTGAAGTGATCAAGGGCCATAACTCTGGCACTAATTATTGGAAATCGCTGAAAATCGATAGGCTTCTTCGTCTTATGACCCTAAACACTGTGTATAAATTTAAAGTCAATCGGATATTAACTTTGGCTTTTAGGGCGTTCACAAGATTTTTTGAAGTGATCAAGGGCCATAACTCTGGCACTAATTATCGGAAATTGCTGAAAATCAATAGGCTTCTTCGTCTTATGACCTTAAACACTGTGTATAAATCTAAAGTCAATCGGATATTAACTTTGGCTTTTAGAGCGTCCACAAGATTTTTTGACGTGATCAAGGGCCGTAACTCTGGCACTAATTATCGGAAATCGCTGAAAATCGATAGGCTTCTTCGTCTTATAACCTTAAACACTGTGTATAAATTTAAAGCCAATCGGATATTAACTTTGGCCTCTAGAGCGTCCACAAGATTTTTTGAAGTCGTCAAGGGCCATAACTCTGGTAGTTATTATCGGAAATCGCTGAAAAACAATAGGCTTCTTCGTCTCATGACCTTAAACACTGTGTATAAATTTAAAGTCAATCGGATATTAACTTTAGCCTCTAGAGCGTCCACAAGCAATTGTGGACGCCGGACGGACGGACGGACCGACGGACGGACCGACGGACGGACGGGGGCGACGACAATATACGACCACATTTCAATGTGGGCGTATAAAAATGTACCCTAGTTAGGGGGACCCTAAAGGCAGACAAAAAGGCCCCTCTGGCCAAGGGAAAGGGCCCTCGTGTCCGAGTCAATCGTTTCTATACACTGTTACTGTCGAATCCATTACTGAATGAGAATGCAGTCATTGTATTGGCATAAAAATCATCAATCAAGATGAACCTAAGTTATCTTGTCCCAAAGTATCAACCAATCAAAATGCTCATCTTCGATCAAATTGCTTATCGCTCTGCTTACCCTGAGCAGAAAATGCTCATTATCGATCTTTGTCAAGGCATTACTGTAATGAAACTATACACCAAGTTTCATCACTCTCACTTAATTAGAACTAAAGTTATCGTGTCCCAAAGTATCAACCAATCAAATTGCTTATCTCTGCTTACCCTAAGCGGAAAATGCTCATCTTCGAACTCCATCAAGGCATTGACCTAATAAACACATACACCAACTTTGAACATTCTAGCTCAATTAGGAAGAGATTAATGTGTCCCAAAAAGTGTGACAGACAGACAGACAGACAGACGGACGACGCCATTTTAATAGTCCCCCAACTTTCTTTGAAAGGCGGGGGACAACAATAAAAAGGAATTTATTTGCAATATTTCTACTTGCCTGAGGTAATCATTGTCGTTCCAGTTCAAATAAGCAGGAAACTCGGTATCTTCTAAAACGGATTTCATGACTA
Organism: Patella ulyssiponensis; assembly: GCA_963678685.1. Taxonomy (NCBI): domain Eukaryota; kingdom Metazoa; phylum Mollusca; class Gastropoda; family Patellidae; genus Patella; species Patella ulyssiponensis. Next base: position 8,823,359 of record OY783228.1, read on the forward strand.
AGGGAATTCCTGGCTTCATAAAATGTTCATAGAAAACGCCTGGGCTCGAAAATTTCCCAATCATATCACATCCTGCTTCGGGAGGCGTGTGTTGTCCTAACGGAACACTTTCGATGCCAAGTAAGTTCAGAATCAAAAAAAGAAACGTACGATCGGTGAAAAATGTCCTTCGGCACGCCATAGTTGAACTTTGATTGTCCCCAGGACGCTTTAGTGAAGTATAAACATGTTCTCAATATGAACTACACACCTTGAGTGACGCTATCAAATGAAAAGCCTCAAGCAAACGAAGAGGTCAAACTGCGTCATGGGTCACGCTACAGCTACACAGATTATTCGCTGCAAATCAACAATTGCTGATAACCAACGTCATGTCATCGACAATAAAATAGCAGAAATAAATTCAGAAACTTTTATAATAACAAATCTAACAAATAAATTGAATTATGCCGATTTCGAAAGCCACTGGTCCAATTCTCGACCTGCTAAATCGAAATCGTCAATAACCATTCATGTTGGCAGCCATTGTCATAATGCATTATGGGAAATTGATGTTGGGCAGTCACGTGACGATATCCAGCCCCAAATTTCCATGCCGAGTTATTGTGAATTCTGCACAATATTCCAAAGACCTGCCTGCAAACTATTTAGTAAGTTGGTGGTAATCAAATATGTTTGACAATTACAAATAAGAAAACATCAAAATGCACTTGGGCATAGTTGTGTAGACTACTGTAGCCTATTATAGGGAAGGGCATAAACATTTCTCAAGGAAATGCTCAGGGGTCAGACCAATGTTTGATAGAAATGAATGTCATGGCCATCTTAAATATTCTCTCATCTCTCTGTCTGCAGAAATTGCTGCATGGAATGGAAATTTTGATTTTCCGTTTAAAACCTAAAAATGAAAAGCTTGTTGAGTAATGCGGTTGTAGCATTGGTAGGCCTAAATCATTTTATTTCCATTCCTTAAATTTATTGGACGTGGATTCATTACCGGTACTAATATTACTACTAATCAGGGGCGTAGATATCAATTATGTTTGTTGGGGGCCAGAGGCACAGGCCCATCATAGGCCTATATCGGCAGATTAACTGTTGTGGGGTTTTTGAGCATGTGGGGGGCCCCCCAACCTAACACAAGTGACCCGAACTTTGGCAGTATTATTCTACACACATGAATAACAACCATACGTCAAGCCAAATTTGAAATCGGTCAGTGATGAATAAGGAGGGACCTTTAGTTATGTCTGCGAAGTAACTGACTGTAGTCGATTTTTGGACGAAATTGCACTGTATTCTCAACTGTAACACAAGCCCTCTCCGCCGCTCCAAATTTGAAAGAAGCCACCAACTAAAAATGAACTACCAGTAGCCACATATAAACTTCAGTGTAATTGAGCGCACCCTCTCTATTACAGAAGCTACGGTGGCCTGATTGTCGCATGTTTGCTCCTGGTGTTGGCCGAGAAAGTTCATTAGGATTTTCTGGCATGGGTTTCCCCTTGTCGGTGGTGCAGGATATAAGAGCAGGCTGTAGTGTCATTGCCTGAGCAAATTTCACTCATAGCTCGCATGGAGTATAATGCTTGTCTTCATTAGGCCAGTCGTAGCAGAACTGTAGTGCGGCATGTCTGGGTAAAATAAAATGGGTTTTAACATCCTCCCTTTCTGCAACAACTGTGTTAATCAAGACAAGACATACGTCACAAAATGTGCTATGAGGGGAAATTTTGCTCTACTGCATACTCTTACATTGAATGCCAACTGAAGAGCTTTCTTTTACATGTATGTGCACATCAGTGTTGGGGGTTGGGATGGCCTAGTGGTCTAGAGTGCGGCGCTTCGACCTCTAGCTGGCCGGTCACCTCTGGCTTGCGGCTGTGGTTTCGAACCCTGGTGTAAGCGTATGTGGCATGGAGATAGGGGCGCCTTCTTAACCACGTGGGTTTCCTCCGGGCACTCCGGTTTCCTCCCACTGCTAAAGACCCCTACGTGCAAGCGAATTATTGAAATAAAATTGAAACCATATGTTAGTCCCAAAATGACCTAGTTTGTGTCGAGTGGACGTTAAACCCCATTTCTCTCTCTCTCTCTCTCGCACATCAGTGTGTACATGTATGTATGCTCTGAACAACTATACTGACTATGGACTTTTATCAACTGATTATTTTGAAATTGGTATATGTTGGTTCCATTATAGTGAATCTTATTTAATTTCAATAATTTATGTTAATGTTTTGTTTCACTTTCTTGCACTTTGTGAACACTCAAACAACTACAGTTGTCATCCAATCTGTATTAGATTTACATGCATTATTTTAATTAATAAACAGAAGAATTCTATTGAATTTCAGCAATACTTGTAGAGTAATTGCCCTTGTTTCATTTGGACCTTGTGAATGCTCCAATGACAAAAGTCAGGGGCGGATGCAGGATTTTCTGAAAGCTGGGGGGGCGTGCTGCTCCGACTTGGGAGTGCGAAGCCCGGCCCGTGATTTTTGAGTGGACTAAAATGCCCACAAGGACTAATTTCATACTAGTACTGTAAAAAATACGATTTCCAACCCAAACTGTTTTTGTTCTCCTTTCCCGGGAGAATATATGGAGGTAAAAATTGTTCGCCACCGCAAAATAAAAAGAGGTAGGGTGCGCCCCCCTCTGTATCCGCGCCTGAAAGTTATCATTCGATCGGTATGAAATTGATATGCATCATTTGAATTGGTGAAACAAAGAAGCCTATTGAATTTCAACAATTTAAGTTAATTATTTCTAGAGTTATGGCACATGTTTTACCTATTCGAATCATTTTCAATGTTCGAATGACAAAAGTTACCATCTAATCTGCATGCATCATTCAAATTAATGAAATGAAAAAGCCCCTAGATTTTCAAAAATTTATGTAAATTATTTCCAGAGTAAAGACGCTCGTTTCAGTTTGTAGAAACATGTGAACTCATAAACAACGCAACGAACATTATAATCTGATCTGTGTGAAATTTCTTGTAAATATCCCCAATTACCAACGAAAGAATAAGTATGCGACAACCCTTGTCGACTGCTTTTGTGGCTGTGGGCGTATGTTTTGTTGCCTGGTGTGGGTATTGCTTTATACAGTTATGCATTGTGCATCTCTTTAATTACTTTACGCTGATATGTTAAACTACACGTGTGACGTTGCACTGTGGGACAGCTATGGCGGAATACTAGAGAGACAGGGTTCATCGTCTGTCGCCATTTTTGTCTGCCTTTATCTAATCTTACATATCATGTGTCATGAACTGTTGATATAAGAGTAAGCCGTAGCGTGCTGCCTGGGCAAAATTTCCCTTATTACTACAGTTTAGGAGCAAAACAGTTGGACATTAAACCCCATTTCATTTCATTTATTCGGCTAAAACCCTACACTGGCAACCTATCTTTCTTTTTGTTTTCGGTCATAGCCTAGAAAAGGCGACATATTCCCTTTTGATAAAAATCTTATCTGTTTCCTCCCTGACACTAAACTTATTAGTCTTTGTGATAGGCTACTTTAGGCTCATATCATGTAGGCCTATCTTTGATCTAAAAAAGAAAAGGGATTATTCAAAAGTCTTCATTGAGTCTGCCTGGGTAGCCTATTTTAATATTAGGTTGTCAATATGTAAATGAAGGTATTATTTTATATACAAATAATAAAAAAAACAATATTTTGATATTTTTTCAGGTACATAGGGAAGATAGAAAATGACCAAGGGGAAATAACTCTACTTGAATTTTTTGGACTAGATCTTCCAGACTTTCTCTCATTGATGTAAGAAACACTCTTGTTTGTCTATCCATGATTTAAAAGCACAAATCAGACAGCATGGATCCTGAGAAAATGGAACAAAAATCAGACAACAAGATTCGTGAGATGGAAGCTGTGAATGAAACAAAAGAAGCAGAAATAATAAGACAATCAACAAATGAGGAATTAGACAAGGAGATCCGCTCTGTTAAATCCAACATTTCAAATGTTTGTCAAAGTAAAGAATCAGTCAATGATAATTATGAAGAATCAGAAAACATTTCTTATCAATTGATAAATCTTGAATCCGAAGATGAAAAATCGTCATTTCCTGAAAATAGTGCCACAGTCCAAAGTGGAAAATGTAGCAAAGACACAAATTGCATTAAATCTGTTTTAGAAGCTAAAGATGAGCAAACTGGAAGCTCAATATTTAATACTTTGGTGGTTGAATCAACAAATTCTGCCGAGTATCTCCTGTCTGTTGACTTACAATCCGCAACAATGAAAATATCTGAAGAGGCCAGTTTTCAAATCAACAGAGCACCAGATCATTTTGAAGATAAAGAAGAGCCAAATCAAAATGATGATTTATCAAAATTGCAAACCCTAAAAACTAACCACTCAGAAATGGTGAAACCGAATGAACAAAATGTTAGTGAATGTGACACTCGTGAAGATGTAGACAATGATAAACTGAAAGTAGAGACAGGAGGAAAAGATAAAGACAATGATAAACTAAAAGTAGAGACAGGAAGTAAATATAATGACAATGATAAATTGGAAGAAGAAACAGGAAGTAAAGATAATGACAATGATAAAGTGGAAGTAGGGACAATAATTGAAGATATAGACAATGATAAACTGAAAATAGACACAGGAAGGGAAGGTATAGAAAGGGAAGCTTTAAACAGTGATAAACTGAAAGTAAACAGTGAAGATATAGACAAAGGCAATGATAGGCTGAAAATAGACACAAGTGAAGAGGTAATCAAAGACAATGGTAAACTAAAAGTAGACACAACAGTTGAAGATATAGACCATGGTAAAGTAAAAGTAGATACGAAAAGTGAAGATACAGACAAGGATAAACTGAAAGTAGAGACAGGAAGTGAAGATAATGACAATGATGGACTGAAAGTAGATACAGGAAATGATGATAAAGGTGATGAAGGATTGGAGGAAATAAACAAAGGAGAAAAACATTCACAAAAGAAGATTGTAAACCCACCTAATTATGCAGCAAATCAGTCTGAGAAAACTCCTGTCAGAAGAATTGCCCCAAAACCAACAATTTCAGACCAAATGGACGCCTTCAATCGTTGCTTTGGTTCAACAGATAGCGATTCAGATTGCGATAAACTTGTTCTTGATTATAAAACACAGGGTTCGGAAAGTTGTACATCGGGCGCCGAGACAGATGTAGATCTCCATGGAAATAAAACAACAAAACTGATGACAAGTTCTAAATCGGAAGATACTAAGATTCCATCAGAAGATACCCAAAAAGAAGAATTGAACAACCGCATGGCTGATAAAAAAGATGAAAATGTTCGCGATAATTTGATGCAGGATGGAATGTCCAGACAATCTACTATAGATACTGAAGCGAGTGTGCCTGAGCAGTCTGTTAATCCTAATTTCAAACCAATAACAGACGTGCAAAGTCCACCAAGAGCAAGTAAAGATGACGAACCAAAGGGAACGAACAGCAACGATCTACATGTAGCACAGATTACAAAAGATTTGGCGAAGGAAAATCGGTCAATGTCATATTTGATTGATAGAAAAACACCAAGTGATGGAGACAAAAACCAAGAGTCGTTAAATTTAAAATCTGACGAAACGTTAGCCAGGTCAGCCTTTTTTACAAACACTCCTAATCACCCCGATACACGTTCAGAAACAGAAATGGAAACCCAATCTATCCCAGAGTTCTCTCCCACGTTGAATATCATCGCAGGGGTTCAGATCACACCAGAAGAATTTGAGAAAATTGAGACAGAAAATGATGCAAGTTTTAGTTCCAAGAATGAAAGTTTTGAAGATGGAAGTATTTCTGAGAGTGAAATTCAGTCGGTGGCAGTTAAAGTCCCCGAACCGGCGCCAATACTAGCTTCAATTCTTGACAAAAACGTCCCCAAAATATCTAGCACTGTATCGACGAAGGTAAACACTCCAGAAACAAATGCAACAAAATTGACTGGCTTGATAACCAAGATCAAAACAGAACCAGTAGACGAAGGCTACCCTTCTGCTTCAAGTTTCAATGTTTCAAAGATGAATGTGGCAGGAAACAGCAAGCCGACACCGATTCCATTGGCGATACAATCATCATCAGTGATGCCTTTCTCATCATCATCATCATCATTATCTTCATCATCTACAGTTACGCCTCGTTTATCCCTGTCTGAAAATTCCAATTTAGTATCAAGATTAAAGGTAAAAAAGGTCACCAATACTGCACAGATAGCAGGACCGAGAATTATTCGCGTTCCGAATCCAAGACTTCCGTATCAAGAATTAAATATTCAATCAAAAAGACAGGAGAATGGAAATGTTGCTAGGAAACCAACACCCCGTTATGGTGGAACCAAGATTGTACGAATCACCCAGGCAACGGCCAATAAACAACTAGCTCCTAAAGTTAAAAATAATTTCGATTCATTTGACATTGCCAGCGTCACAGATATATTACAGAGAAAGCATAAAATCGGCAACCATAAAGCACCACCTATCCTGATGAGATACAAAGATTATTTGAAGGACTTTACCGTATCATCGTGTCTGGAATGTGGTGACAGTTTCACATCTCGCGAAATGCTTAATTTCCATAGAAACCGAGTAAGTGTTGAGATCAGCTACAAATGTCCACTTTGTTTGCACGTTGTCGTTTTCTACAATAAATGCTCCTTCTTAAATCACATCAGAATTCATAACACTGAGCGTGCTCAGAGTAAAAATCCAGCGATACAGGTAAAGGCCGATATTTTGTCCATTCGCTTAGCTCCGTATAAGAAGATTCTAGAGATGTTGGAGAAACCAATTCCCCCGATTGAAATCTTAGACAAACCAAGACCTCGTCCTCCGCAAAATCTGGGTTCTTGCACAGAATGTGGTAAAGTGTGCGAAACTAACTTGGCATTGGCTGAACACTTTGGTAGCGGTGAAGTGATTTGTTCGTTTGCACACGTGTGTAATATGTGCAACATGATTTTTCCCCGTCAGTGTGCGCTTGAGGCTCATAAACGATATCATTCAAACGAGATGCCATATACCTGTCCTGAGTGCGGACTGGTAGTGGGGGAAATCAATGAATTCAGAAAGCATCTCCACCATAAATGTTTTCATTTTACCCGAACTGGACTTTTGCGTTGCTTTCGTAGCCTATGGAAACCTTGCGGACATACAGATATTCGACTTAATTCATTTACAAAACATCTTCTCACAATTCATACCACGAAGAGGAACGAATGCATAGTAACAAAATCTCCGTCAGGGGAAGAAAAGACAGTAACGACAACGATAGTTGCTTGCGAAATCTGTAGTATGGTCTTACGTAATCCTGTGAAAATCAAGGAACACATGAACATCCACGTAAAGGAGGTGAAGAGGAACGCAACATTTGTTTACGTTTGTACAAATTGCCCTGTCAGCTCCTGTGGTTTGAACTTCAGTATGTACACATCTAAAACAGAACTCGAAGATCATTATAGGTCAAAGCATAGGGAGTACTTTAAGATGCCACCAAATGTACGCTCGTTGATTTGCAGTGCATGCAATACAGTCACAGGTTCATACTCCAAATTTCTTGAACACCAACTTCAGGCGCATGAAATGATTAATGCAGAATTTTATTTCTGTAAGCAGTGTAAATGCATGTTTGAAAATCCCGATATTCTGTCCATTCATACCTGCCACCCCAAAGTCTTCACCATTGCGAAACACAATGAAAACTATGGTGTACCGCAAAAACTCTGTGAAATAGCGCCAAAACCTGCTGAACATTCGCCACCTAAATTAACTCTGAAATCTCCGATGAACAAATCACCCCCAAAACCAGTTTCAAAACTGCAGCCAAAAAAACTTGTCCAGCTACAACCGAAGCCACCAGCTAAAGTGCCAAATTTGGTTATCAAACTTGTGCCAAAGGCGCCTGAAAAACATGAGTGCTTATTCTGTCATAAGGAGTTCAAGAGTAAAGATGAAAAAGAGAAACACAGCCAATCAGAGCACAGCTCATTTCCGTGTCATTTATGTGGATTGACTTACAAAACACAACTAAATCTTGACGAACATGTTCAGGCGACACATGAAGGATCAAAACCAGGGTTTTTCTGCTTTCCGTGCAAGAAAAAGGGAATTGCAAGGAGTTTTGTGAAGACCAGTGTTTTAGAGAAACATCTAGTCTTCAAACATCGAGTTGCAAAAGCGCGTTTAAAAAGGTTTATTGTAATGGGAAAGGAATCCTTAAAATCCGACAAGTTAAAACGCAAAACTCCCGATGACTTAGAGTCTGTTCCCGTTAAGCGTCTGCGTGTCGAAGGAAGTGGTGTGTATACATGTGTAAAATGTAACTTCAACACAGAAGATTCATCCGAGTTCAGTGCTCATATTGAAACACATAAAACCACGGATACAACTCAATGTCCAGAGTGTGGACTATGTTTCAGTGTTTTGCCGTCACTTAAAAAACATTTATTTATGGTGCATAAGATTCGTAATGCGGATGAATACATTTCTGAAAAGGGCATTGAAGAACCAGAAGAAATGGATGTCGATGAAGAGGAGGAGGATTTGTTGGAAGTGACGATAAGTCCACGGAAAACCCCATTTACAGACATAGCTCCAAGCGAACCAATACGAAAAAAAGAAGGGCCAGTCGGGGAGTTAGAATGTCGAGTGTGTTATCGTGAATTTGAAAGTGTTAATCTGCTGAAGAATCATATGAGAGTTCACGGAATGGCATTTATACGATCCCGTCGTCTGACACCGTCAGAATCAGACGGTTGTAAAAATGACAAGGAAGAACAATCCCCTTGAACTTAAAGATATTATAATATAAGGGTTAAATATGCTTAATGAGGGTATTTATTTTAGCCTCAAATATGATTTAAATTATCAATTAGAAATTTATTTACATACAAGCCGTTAATAAACTCTCTAATTCATCAGATGGCGGAGAAAAAAACCAGATTGAAACACTAATGCCATTTAATGATTTAATTTCAAATGTAAGAGCTAATATGCTTATTGAGGGTATTTATTTTAGCCTGCCTCCAATATTATATTAAAGATACATTATGTAAGATTTAGATAAAGAACTATTCATTCTTGCTATAATAGTTTGAAAGTAGATAATATAAAATAAATAATTTGAAAATTTCATTCAAATTACTCTATTGCAAGCGAAGATATTAGCCTTTGAAGTTTTGACAGACGTGTGCAATAATTTCAACCACCGTACTGGATGATCAAAGCTAGGTCTCGGGCCTCAATGTTTGATTAAATCAAAGTATCGCTGAACCATCCTAATCTGTTTAATATCGGAGAAATCTGATGCCATTGAGAGTTGATTAAGGCCTGGATCAGTTAATTAATGTCTAATATATACTTCAGAAAACATTTCAGGCCTAAAGAAAGACCCGCAATAAGCAGATTTAGCTCTTGCATAACGTATGTTTAACTGATATTTAGTAATTTATTGACATGACAAGCCTTTAATAAACTCTATAATTCATCGAATGGCGGAGATTTAAACAAATTGAAACACGTCTTTTGATTTAAGCTAAAAATCGAGGTGCAAATGATTAGCGTGTGCATGTTGTACCATAAGGTCTGTCATTGAGTCAACTGGCGTGGTTTAGGAGCAGGGTCACCTGTTCAATCTCATGGGATTCCGGCGGGTTCTCCAGTTTCCGCCCACTGCTAAAGAACCCTACTGCAAGTGAATTATTAAAATAAATTTAACGGTGTGGTAGTCCCTAAATGACCTAGTTTGTGTTGAGTGGACGTTGAACCCCATTTCTCTTGCTTTCTCCCATGGAGTAAGGTCACCAGTCTAACCTCTTTAGTTTTCTCCAGGTCCTCTGATTCCCTCCCATTGCTGAAGACCCCTATGCGCGCACTAATTATTGAAATAAAACTGAACCATATGTTAGTACCGAAATGACCTAGTCTGGGTTGAGTGGACGTTAAACCCTATTTCTCTCTCTCTCTCCCTTGTTTACAGCTCAGCCGATTTAGCTGCTGGGAACGTATATTTCGTTTTGTCTGGCAACCTATCTTTGTATGGAATTATGCAAGATACAATGTACACATTTAATTATGTTTTAGTTAATTTTGTACAAATGTTGTGTATTTCTGTTAAAGGGACAATAACACTCTTGCTGGCTTGGCAGCTCTAGAAAATAAATAAAAGTCTTATTCTAAGTACTAGATGTTTATAATTATGTGTCCTACCTGTTGTGTAAATTATCCATTATATCATATTTTACTTGTCCAGAGGGTTCGAAAATATCTTAAAATCCAAGTCACATTTGAAAAGGTTTACGTTAACCTTTTCAAATCATGTAGTTGAATTTTTCCAATTTTTTAAATTAGGTGTGTTAAGATGAAATTTGTATCATCAATTAATTTGAATATTGTAAAATAATACAATTTGTTGACCAGAATAAAGATTGGGACATATTATTCAATTACAACAAGAGTGTTATTGGGGCTTTAATGTAGAATTACATGTAAGGAATTGAATTATCTTGAAATGTTTATGTTTTTGACAATTAATTATGTGTTTGTATACATGTATATTCTTTATATAAAAATAGTTTTAGAGGAGCTAAATCGCTAATAATTTGGACCTAGATCGCTAATAATTTGGACCTAGAAATTGACACAAATTGGTCGCAACGCATATGATAATGTAATATGAATGTATATAAACTGATTTACTTTCAATGGTTTCTGTTTTTACTGTAATTTCTTGTCAGTTTTTCCAGTTTACACGATAGTAGTTATTGTGCAATATGTCTTGACTCGTTCTTTGAGTCCCATTACGGTTAATAAACATATTGACGCCTTCCATAAAATGAAATGAAATGAGGTTTAACGTCCTACTGTGCTGCTCCGAACTGGGGTAATAAAGACAGGCATATGCCATACAGTGTGCTATGAGGGAAATTTTGCCCAAAGAGCGGCACTAGTTTGTGTCGACTGGACAATAAACCTTAATTCTCTCTCTCTTGTTGAGGGGTTGGATGGTGGTATGGTTAGCATGTGCGCTGTATCATAAAGCCTGTCATTGAGTCAGCTAGCGCGGTTTCAAATCCCTAGTTGTATGTGAAAAGGAATAGGGTTCGCCTGTCCAACTTGGGCTTTCTCCGGGTCCCTCCCCCTGCTGAAGACCATGTAAGTCCCGAAATTACCTAGTTTGTGTCGAGTGGACGTTAAATTCAATTTCTCTCTCTGATTAAGAACCATGATGGCTCAGCAAGTTGGATGTTGGCTTGCTAACCACTATCGAGTTGACAGAAGATTCTTGCGAATAGTAGTGCGACAACATCCACTATCCAACTGTTCTTCTCCATTTGGGCTAATGAAGACGGGCATATGTCTTAAACCCTGTTTACATTACAAATTTTAAGCGTGCCAGGTACCGTTCCTGGTACGGCGCGGTTAATTTTTTGTAGTGTAAATGGGTAAAACACAAGCGTGCCATACTGAGTACCGTGCCAATCTGGCCCACTGAAGTGAGGTGGTCTCGGAACCGTACCAAGAACGGTTCGCTTTAAATTTTCGTAATGTAAACGCTAACCGGTCTGAGTACGGATTACTGCGCATGCGCCAAATGAACCTTGACCTTTTTTCCTGCAAACTTTGACAGTTCTGTCATCAGTTCTGTCAAAATGGCTGCTCAAACTAAATCAGTCATCATAATTAATTTCATCTGGGTAATTTGTACAGGGGCTGAAATTAACTTTTCTGTGAAGAGTTCCACATTTGGCATGCTTGGCACGGTTCTGGGACCGGTTATTTTAGAGTAATGTAAACGGGTCAATTTCTTGAAATTTATCGCTGCCTGGTACCGTACCTAGTACGGCATGCTTATCGCGGCCAAGTGTAAACGGGGCTATACAGTGTTCCATGAGGGACATTTTGACTGGACAGCGTTCCTAAGGCCTACTCTTATTTGGAATTGCAACTGCCAGGGGTTCTTTTATTTACATGTCCATGTGTAAAGGGGAACTGGGTAGTGAAACAAATTACATTGCTTGGATAATAAACACTGTATCTCCAAAGGGACAACTATGCCTTTATCTATGGGAGTAATGAATTTCTAATCTCTGCAATATTGGTTGATGTGGACCCCTATCAACAAGCGATGAATGAAGGAATTATTCATCAACGTACATATGACATCAGCTGGGCATGTCTAAACTAGAGTTGTCCACCAATGACATCCGGTATTAATAGAATAAGAAATAAAATAAATTGTAAGGGGATTTAACCTCCTACTGTTCTTCTCTGACTGGGCTAATGCAGATGGACATACACCATACAATGTGATATAAGAGATGCTGAAGCAATGGGCGGGGCAATGAAAATATCCGACCACATTCCAATGTGGGAATATATAAAAAAATATTAACAAGATCTTTTGTAGTTTTATTTTAGTGTTTGTTTTATTAATTGCGGATTTATATCGTAATCAGAGACATTGCAATTGTCCGAGTGACATTAGATTAAAATTTATAAAAATATACAACCGTATAAAAGTATATTATATGTACAGGCAGGATTAAATATGGTATATCAACATTGATATTAAATATCATTAGTTATAAAAACATGGAAGCGGAATCACAACTTTAACAATAAACACTTGATTTCTTTAAAGATACATTATAATAATAATAATCATCGTTTTCTATAGCGCTGAAACGATTATTATTATTATTATAATGTATCTTTAAAGAAATCAATTATGTAAGAATTAGATAAAAGACTGGTTGTTCTGGCAATAATAGTTTAAAGATAGATTATATAAGATTTAGATAAATGGCTGGTCGTTCGTGCTATAATAGTTTAAAGATAGCCTACATTAAGTAAAATTTAGATAAAGAAACTGGTTGTTCTTGCTAAAATAATTTAAAGATACATTATGTAAGAATTAGATAAAGGACTGGTTGTTCTTGCTATAATAGTTTACAGATACATTATATTACATTTAGATAAAGGGCTGGTTGTTCGTCACCGTTCGTGCTATAACAGTTTAAAGATGTAAGATTTAGATAAAAGACTGGTCGTTCTTACTATAACAGTTAAAAGATACATTATGTAAGATTTAGATAAAAGGGCTGGTTGTTCTTGCTATAAATAAAAGTTTAAACAATGATAATGAGAAATGAATGTATCTAAAATTTCATTCAAATTACTTTATTCTGGGTAGCAATGATACCGGACAACCAAGACTAAGCCACAATTATCCATGTTATGGCTAATTGTTTAAATATTTCTTAAATATTGCCAGTGTTCAAATCAATCTAAATCTCGGCCTTCTGATGTAGGCCTACTAGAGAGTTGATTATAGGCTTGATATGTGTATAAATGTCGAAAACCTATCTAATTTATATCAGATTTGAAACCAGAGAAAACACCTGAAAAAGGAAACTTTACCTCTTACAAAATGCATCTTTAAAGGGACAATAACACTCTTGCTGGCTTGGCAGCTCTAGAAAATAAATAATAGTCTTATTCTAAGTACTACACTGTACATGTTTATTTGTCCTACCTGTTGGGTAACTTTTCCATTACCTCCTACTTTGCTTGTCCAGAGGGTTCGAAAATATTTTAAAATCCAAGTCACATTTGAAAAGGTTTACGTTAACCTTTTCAAATCATGTAGTTGAATTTTTCCAATTCTTTAAATTAGGTGTGTTAAGATGAAATTTGTATCATCAATTAATTTGAATATTGTAAAATAATACAATTTGTTGACCAGAATAAAGATTGGGACATATTATTCAATTACAACAAGAGTGTTATTGGGGCTTTAAGGTTTCTTGATATATTTTGATGAGTTATTACAGGAAATGTCATTTAATAATGAAACTTAACCTTCAAATACAATAAACACAAATGACTGAACGTAAATCAGTTTATATACATTCATATTACATTATTATATGCGTTGCGACCCATTTGTGTCAATTTCTAGGTCCCAAATATTAGCGATTTAGCTCCTTTAAATGTTAAATAATCCATGTAAGCATCGATTAAGCTTTGAGGAATTTGATATTTTAGCGAGAAACACAAATGACCCATCGTTACTTTAATGACAACTATTCAGACATGGCAGATAAGAAGACATAACTCAATGTAATTAATACTGCTAGAGAATTCTAATCATTTAAAAAAGTAATTTAAATCTAATATGTCTGCTCAATACAGAATATCTAATTTCAAAACTTAGTGAAAATAAATATGTAAAGATATATGAAATAGTCTTGTACTGCACAAATATATGAAACTGACTTAAATATATTTTAAAAAATTGGTATAATACTTAAAATTGTCTTACCAATAAAAGGTAAACACACGTCAAAAACTGACTGACAACCAATAACTAAATTTACAAGAGAAAGCTCCAGTTATGCCAATGATAATTATGTGTGCCTGAATCACATGTTTTCTGTCATCATCATCTTCTAATATCAGGCCTGGAATTCACGGTTTTAGATATACCTGACAAAAAGCCATGCACAAATGAAATAGTACCTGACATTTTCAACATAGTACCAAACATGTACATGTATTAATAATATCAATCAAAAAGACAAATGAGTGCCAGATAAAATGACAGGCACCAGAGGTTTTGTGCCTGACAAAGCTCGAATCTGTGCCTGACATTGTCTGTGACTGGTGCCGAATTTCCAGGCTTTGACCTTCAATATATAAAATAAGCTTTGCTTAAAATATCTTGTAAAATCTTTAAATATTGACAGAGAAAATATACAAATAAAATATATAAATACACATGGAAATAAAATATACACCTTGATTTCATTGTGAACAAATACAGGAAAACTACACAACAACAACCAGACAGAACAAATAATACAGCGGAGACAGAACAACCAGCTATCAGAGGTTGCAGGACCAGGGGCCTGTTTCATGAAATTTTAACTAAGATAAAATCCAAATATTAGTTATTTGATTGGATAATATTAGATTTATTTTATTGCTTAGCCAATCAAAATTGAAGTATCTACGCAAATGTCTATTTTATCTTCACTTAAAATTTCGAGAAACACGGCCCAGAGTTCAAAGTCCCTAGTCGCTGACTTTATTAACAATTCGTCACAAAGTCCCATTCATGTCGCCAGTTCATCAAATGAGTCAGTAATTCATGACGAATAATGCAAGTCAGAGTTATGTCCCTTCACCGCAGATCAAATCTTTTGCGAGTGGTGATGGCTGGGCAGCCAGATGAATATTTGAAATTGGACTTGAAACCAACTCATGGTACTCAAATCCCACCTTGTGATTTTAAGCCAAATTACACAGTGTAATTAAATTTCTTGTTATTTTTGTGAAAATTAAATTTTTAGATACATTCTTTGTACATCAACTGTTTGCTTTTTGAAGTGAAATGGGGATTAACTCCTGCTTTTTATTTGGTGTCATATTGGCCGTGAAAGTTCATCAGGATTTTCCGGCATGGTTTTTCCTTGACTGTGGTGCAGGGCCTGGCACGGGACAACGTATAATCATTGAAAAAGGTCCAGAAATCTAAGTCCCAGGTCCATCTTGGAGTGCACGTAAAAGAACCCTTTACAGTTAGAATTTGCAATAAGAGTATGCATCACACTCCATAGCATATCCTCGTCTTTATTAGCCCACAGTTGGTGCACTAGGGGAGAGAGAGAGAGAGAAATGGGGTCTAACGTACACTCCACACAAACGTCATTAACGACATTAAACCCCATTTCATTTAATTGGTGTTATGAAATGAATCACTTTTCAGACAATCATCATTGGATCATAATTCTGTGCAAAGATCTGAATTATAACGATTCGTGCGCATCATGTGAGCCATTACTTCTGAATTCATACTGCTACTTAAACTACGATTAACGGCTGAAGGTTCACTGGTTGACGGAGAAGGAAGATTGCCAGGATGTGATGGCGGTAGATATCCCATCGAACGTGGCGGTGTGCTTGTATTTCTGGGAGGTGTTCCAGCATGATTTACCTGAAATAGACACCAAACAAAGAATCCATTAATTTTGATTTTAATTTTCAAGCGATCCTTAAAAGAGAGAGGAAAGGGAGAGAGGGAGAGAGAGACGAGGAGAGAGGGCAGGGACGGAGAGAGAGAGTGAGTAATGTCCAGTGGGCACAAACTAGGTCGTTTCGGGAGTAACATATGGTTCAATCTTATTTCAATAATTCGCTTGTACACAGGGGTCTTTTGCAGTGGAAGAATATCGGATGACCCGGAGAAAACCCATGACTTACTGACTCAAGGACAGACCTTATGATACAACACGCATGTGAAAACCAAGAAGTTTTAATGATGTGGAGACGGCATGACGTCACTTTGGTGAAGCCATTGATGCCATATTGGTTAATCCAAAACAGTGTCTTTCTGATTCTATTGACAATATGCCGGGCTGATCCGGGCACCCGTCTAAAGTAAAAAAAACAATAAGAAATATTATTGGGAGAAAATCCTTTTGCCTGCTATTCAACAAAATGAACTATCTCGTTACTTTATGCTGTTACTGTTTTTGTATAATAAATAATATTATATTTAATATATCTCATGAAATTTATGTAATTGACACTCAGTTGTATGCATAAAAATTGCAAAAGTAGTATCTAAACGGCCAATATAAATTCCATCAAAACATGAAATAAACACAATTTATGTTAAAATGTCATGCTAAGCGGGGTGCTGCGAACAACTTTATTAAAAATGATGATTACATTTTCATCTTCCGCGTGACTGGCCTACGACTGGAGTCTTATTTAAAGGGCCAATCTCGACTAAATTTTAGAGAATAAAACTGCTTAATTTTGTGTGTAAAGCCCTTAAAATCCTTTACCTTTGGCCCGAGAAACTAACTCAATATATGTGATACGTTTTCAAACAACTTAAACCCGCCAGTCTTTATCTGGAAACGGAGAGCGCTGTCCCAAGCAGTATTATACGGTCTCTGGATAAAACCAGACCAGTGATGGGACTGTATATTCCGGACATGTCTGACACCATTTTCCAAACGTCCTAATTTGTCCGACCAGGAATATTATGCCCTATCGGACGTCAAGGCATGGTGAATAATATTCACAATTCCAAAATTAATATAGTGTACTGAGTTTATAACTACCACTCAACCCGATTATCGTTGATAATACTCAGAGTTGATTAGGTAATAAAGTGATCAACGTATTTATCGTGTTATACCGTCTATACACCTACCTTGATTAACTACTTAATCTGACTTGATTGACTGACTTAATTCTTTATCGGACAATTCATCAAATCAATCCTGAACAGAAGTCATGGCTTCATCTTGTGGGACTATATATCCGTCCAATAAGAGTCATTATTAACTTTATCTGATTAACCCATGATTTCTCAATTGTCTCACATTTTAATCTCCTTGTTGTCGGATAATAACACATAGAAATTAGTCATATATGTCACATATCCTGAGTGTATATAACACCTCAAATGAACATACATTGTATCCGATAACTTGTCTGTGATATATTTTTCGATTGAAGCCAAAGTTAAATAAAGATATTTCACACACACGCATAGCCCTTATAGTTCAGTAATTAAAATTAAAGTAGAAATCTCGCGAGACACATGAAAGAGATGTGTACGTGCCGTAAGTAGTTAATTACGAGTTGCACCTATTTTTTTTTTTACCTATGAATTTGAATATATTTTGTTGACACGTACGTGATTCTTAATTGTGTTTTGAAAACGTCTGCTTAAATTACGATGAGAGTTATGCCACTTTATTTTTGGGAAAAAATGTCCGACAAGAAAATTTTTGAGAGACAGAGAAATGGGGTTTAACGTCCACTCGACACAAACTAGGCCATTTTGGGACTAACATATGGTTTCAATTTTATTTCAATAATTCGCTTGCCCGTAGGGGTCTTTAGCAGTGGGGGGGAAACTGGAGCGCCTGGAGGAAACCCACGAGGTTGAGAAGGCACCCCTATCTCCATGCCACATACGCTCACACCTGGGATCGAAACCACAGCCGCAAGCCGGAGGTGACCGGCCAGAAATAATAATGTGTAGGTGAAATGTACCTTTCCTTATCAAGTACAGCACGTGGGTCATGCATTGCATTGATCCACAAAGGGACGACAATAGATTATCAGGTCACCCAACGAAAAAAATTGAATTGAACCCTTAAAAGAGTTCATATCCGGCACCCATCCGTATAAGCCGTTTTGACCTTGACGTCAAAACGACTCAATATTTCGAACTGAAATTTTGAGACAAGGGAAATACACAATTTGTCTATATTTTGGTGCTTAAATTTCACACATACATTTTTGTTTCCGAGAATGTTAAAATCCTGGAAGTTCCCTTTAAACTGAAATATTGCAAGTTTATACAAATTTGACAAATGGGTAAATTTGGATATTAATCCGGGTGATTTTTTCTATTGAAGTTAAAACAATTGCACCTCCACACCTCCACATCGTGAACTCAACTAGGTTGCCTGTGTGAAATGTCCCAATACTAAAACATTCTATAACACCAGAACACTCATACTGTGATTTACTTTGTGAACTTAACTAGGTCACTTCTGGGAAATGTGACGGATAACAACTACTGAAATTTACTGTACCAATACTAAAAAATTTTTACAATACCAAACATTTCATACTCTAATTTAGTTGATCACCTGTCCAACCTCGTGGGTTTTCTCTAGGGATTCCGTTTTCCTCCCACTGCGAAAAACCCCTACGCGCAGGCGAATTATTGAAATAAAATTAAATCATATGTTATTCCCGAAATGACCTAGTTTGTGTCGAGTGGACGTTAAACCCCATTTCTCTCCCTTCCTCTCTAATTTAGTTGGATGTCTTTTTCTCCCTGATTACACCCTTTGAATCCTAGGTTTGGAAACACGGTTCTCAAACACAATGTCATGATATTGTAATCTACTTACTGTAACCGGTCCCTTTCGTCAATGACAATAAAAACCTCTTTAATGAATAATTAAGCTTATTTGAAAACTTTATTTTAATCGTTGACGAAGAGAAATTCTTGTCTAAGATTAGCTTATCGGACTTTTGAGAATACCACTATTACAGATTAGACCTAACCACGAATCATTTTAGACCATGTTCGAAAATATGGTCCCAATTTTATTTTTAAATAAATGCAATAATGGTCATTAGGACCTACATTGTTTATTATAACTTAATAATCTATTATTTATATCTGTACATGCGTCGCCTTTCACATAAAACAATTGTCCTCTGGGATAATAAAGTATTTTTTTAAAAAAGAAGAAATTTTATTTACTCCACACAACCAATTAATTCTAATGTTCTGGGTTAACCAATATGGCGTCACTGGCTTCAATAGTCATAATGATAAAATGACTTCATGCCGTCTCCAGTTCATTAAAGCTACTTGGTGCAAACCATTCGGCCATCCACCACCAACACAATCACAATCTTAGAGATAACTTAAGCAACTTTAATATTTCCACATTTCAAAAAGTATTACATTCTAACCCCCTGTGAGCTCGTTGGTGGATAACAGTATCAAATTCAAGGATTCAATACACAATCAAACATTTGGCAACAGATCTTTCTCACTCCCGATACCTTATTTAATTAAGCTGCGATATAGACACATATACAGACTTTCAGCTGGGTAGACTAGCATATAGACACCCCTAAAGTTACAGCTGGCTAGGCTGGAAAATAGACACATAGAGTTACAGCTGGGTAAGCTGGGACATAGGCAGATAGAGTTACAGCTGGGTAGGCTAGGATACAGGCACATAGCTGGGCAGACTGGGATATAGGCACATAGTTACAGCTGGGCAGACTGGGATATAGGCACATAGAGTTACAGCTAAGTAGGCTCGGACACAGCTATAGTTACAGCTGGCTAGGCTGGGAAATAGACACATACAGTTACAGCTGGGTAGGCTGGGATATCGATACACAGATAGAGTTAAAGCTGGGTAGACTGGGATATAGACATACAGTTACAGCTGGGTAGACGGGGATATAGATACACAGATAGAGTTAAAGCTTGGTAGATCGACGGGATATAGACATACAGTTACAGCTGGGTAGGCTGGGATATCCACATATAGATAGAGTTACAGCTGGGATATACAGGTGGAATGATTGAACATGCCCCTGTTTGGCTAACAATAAAAAGAGATTAACAATACCTGTGGTCTGTAAGTCTGTCGGCCATTTTGTCCATGATAATCGGAGGATATTGACTGGTTACCGTTAGACCTATATGATAAATCTTGTCCTTGGTTACTGGCACTAGGATTTCTGAAACAAATGAAATTCTATTTACTTTGAACATGAAGAGGAGAATATATACGATGATAAACAAGTTTTTGTCCCACGTACGATTCATTTATCAAAGTATTAAGAGCGTGTCCGCGAGAGCACCATGCAGGGGGTGATAACCCGGGGGTCAGGAATTTGGCCCAATTTTTTTTTGTGAGTTGGGTTAGTGCCCAGATACATGCCCGCAAAATATTTGTTTCATTCGGATGATACCGACCCGAGAAATTGGAAAGGTATTTTTTAACGGAAAAATAGGTTAAAAATTGACTTTTTGGGGGCCAAATTTGGATAACCCGTTGCTCTAAAACTAATTGCCCTGGACCAATAAAATGTGGGTCATGGGTTGGGCTCCTGATGGGCCTTCCACACACCAAGTTTTAATTTTCTGCTGCTAACGATACCTTGGTAGAGACCAGGCACCTAACCCTCTCTGAAATTTTAACTTTTCGAAAGGGCAAGTTTGTGGGGCCATAACTCGTTCTTTGCAGGGACTGGGGTAAATCTGATTTTTTAATCACAACAAGTCACCTCCCAACTAACAAAACAAAGAATAAAAATGACCGGAACGCAATTAATAAAAACAGGAGAACAAAAATAAAAACATCGAAAATCGGGTGAAAATGTACTATTTATTCAAACACAACGTGAGTATATGTATGGATATCTTTACAAAGCTAATATTTTCCACCCAGGGTGACTACAATTTAATAATTAACAAGTGTCACTAAAGTTATATGTAATTTACACTTCATAAATCTCACATGGATATGATATACTGTTTTAATGGAATTTGGAAAGATAGGCGCTCACTCATCCAAGTCCGAAATAACTCTACGACAAAGTCGATATCTTTCCATCACTATACCGACCAGCTCACATTGTTCTATTTTCAACTTCCTTGATCTGTTGACTTCTCATGTTCAATCGTCCACACTTCTGCAAGGCAGCTAATCTGGAGAAGTAGCTCGCAACCTGACGAGACGTGAGCCAGTCCGGTTTCAAAAATCTGGTTTTAATTCGTTTTGACACTGCAGCTGGGTCTTCTTTTCTTCCTGTATTTAATCCAATTAGGAATTGTTCCAGTAAATATGTTTTGATAGTAGCTGAAAATGGACGTCGTTTAGCAGCAGTTTTTAGGGCCCATCCCAGACTTACAGGCTCCAACAGTTCTACAGCCAACTCAGCTTCCTGTTGACCAACAGTCATGGATGAGGTTGCTCCACGAACAGCAACTTCTCCAACATGTTTCTGCCACTTCCTCTTAATATTGTCATACTTTGTTTCCATAACTGGAACTCGATTGTGACGCCCCAGTGATAAATGTCGCGATAGCTCATCATCTGTTTTGAATAATTTGGTGCACCCCTCTTCTGTACAACAAAACTGTGACACTAAACTGTCACTGCGTTGTATTGAGCCAGTTGATACAACAGGCTCGGTATAATCGCTACACGTATATTTCACTTCACATTGTGGTTTGTTATCTTTAAAGAGGTTATCATATTGGAAAATAGTACCATCACCTACTCCAAATGCTTTCCAGACACGAATACCATTTTCTTCATATTTGAAGTTTGAAAAACTTGATATTCCAGTCCATGTGGAACGCTCAGTTACAACTGATTCATCAATAGTCATAACACTAACGTAACTACCTCGAACACCTTGGTAAGAATTGCAGGCCTTCAACATTTCGTGGACATTGGTGACGTCATGTCCTTCATTAATATATCTCTGAATGTGTGTTTTAAGAGATGCGATCTTCCAATCACAGATGTCTTTTCCTGCCTGGGCTTCAGAAAAGTCATAATTTGTGACTTTCACTTTGTTCCGATGTGATAATTCGGGAATGGAAAGAATCAGTGGAAAAGAATGGTAACACCCAGCATTATCTGACCTAAGATAGATTTGTCTGATAGTAGGCATTCGCTTGAGTATTTCCACAATTGTAGCATCAAGTATACAAAGTACACTGTACCAGTTCTGCGTACATCTATCTATAAGATGAACAATACAGTGAATTTGGAAAGCTTCACTATTTTCTGGCTTTGTAACAACGGCGCTGATATGCCATGATAGACCCTTTTTAGCAAACCAATCTTGTTGTGCCTCTCTAAAACGAGTGGGTAAGAACTTCATGGCCCAATCCATGGTTATTAAAGCTTCATTAGGGCTAAGTTTATCCAGAATATCGTTCTTTGATCTATCTTGGTTGATAGAACGCAATATATGAGACTTCAGATTTTGAATGCGATCTTTGGCGTTTTCAAAATCATATGATAATTCCTCCTTTTGGTTTTCATATCTGTATTTTACTTTTGGATCAGAAAATGCATTCTCAATCTTGTCCACAATCAGTCGTAAATTGTTGCAATTTGAACAGGTCACATCATGTTCATGTGGACATTGTAACTTATCTGACAAAGCAAAATCCATACAATGATCAGGACAATTTGATATTTTGGCTAAGTGTAGCTTGAAGTCCGCCTTCAAATACAAATGTCCATCCCGCAGCGATTCTATTATGTTCTGGAGCCAGGCAGTGCTCATACCTGATTCTGCTAAGGTCCTCGCAACAGTCGACAACGTTTCAAATGCTTGTGCTCCTTCTGCTGCAATGTTATCTAATCCTGAGAGTGATACTTTTTGGGAAGCTGCACAAACGCGAATAATACTGTAGAGAGTACTTCGGCCATGAGGTTCAAAATCGACTTCAGCACAGTAAGCTTGGTACAGTTGTATAAGCCTCGATGCAATTACAGTGCGGACAACGTTTGGTATTTCTATATCCTCGCCATGAGTAAGTTTTAACGTCTTAGTTCCATAGGCAACATCTTGTGTAAATTCTGGTCGCGAAATAAAGTCTAAAAAGTGATCTACTTTACCGTCATTAAGTCTTGTTCTTGTGATGGGTGCCAGTTCCAATGGCTGAGCAATACCAACATGATCAATGTGCTTTCTTGCTTGGTCAATCCTATATACCGTCAAACCGGGCACTAGTTTCAATAATTCAGTTTTGGAATGATCCTTGACAAATATTGAAAGTATTTGACGTTTTGTGTACCAATTTGGAGCCTCGTTATAACAAGATACCAACTTTTGTAGTATATCTTTTTCCTTCACTCCTGTTTCCTTAGATCCAGCTTGTATCAACTGCATCAGCTGATCTTCCTGATTAGGGGCAATGATATTCAGGGTTAAAGACATGACTTCTTTTGTTTTACGTTTATAATATCTCACTGTGGATGGGGCTGCATTTTCAAGAGGAATTTGTAATTGGCCTTTCATGGGTTCATGTCCTGCTTTATTCAAAAAATCATTCAGGAGCGATATTCGCCGAGGCGGAATGACGGGTGTAGGTGCCCAAGATTTATCAAGGTTTACACAATCTGAGTCACTTGATGATTCAGTAGTAGCATGTTGAGTGAACAGGGGCATTGATTCATCTGATCCACTGGTATCTGCGACTGCAAATGAGTTAGATGTGGATTCAGGAGGACGTGCTGTTACACCAGATGTAGATGGGAGATGTACTGGCATAGCTTGGTGCAGCAATGCTGGACCTGGCATTGTATCCATTTTCTTTGGTTGCGATGATGGTTCACTTTTATTAATCTCCCTCTTGTGGGCATCGCAACAGGCCCTGCATACACCTAAAATATAAGAATGAATACTAATTTACATCATTGCTATGTCATCATCCCAAGCAAATTGACATCGGTGATACTGTACATGCTTTACATCTCAAAACAATTTTAAGGGGGAAAACAATGCAAAATACTATAACACTAAGAGTATTTGACAACGGCATTGTACACATACACATTTGTTGTGCCCATGACGCAACAAAAGTCACATTTTAATTTACAACATTTTCTTTTACCAATTTACAACCCTTTTCTTGTTTGTTCCTTTTTGATCTTTTGGGCATAGGACCCTGAAAAATAACTGAGTACAAACTTTCCAAGCTGGAACACATTTCAAATGTGCATAGTTACGAATCATAAGTTGACAACAAGGGATGTCATAAGATATTGTAAGTTACCTGAGCCAACTTGAACTAACACATTCCATCGTGTCTGAATTTCCATCGACATTGATAATTTCACACCTGCACGGTCTGGTTTCATCTTGCTGTTCATAGGATGTAAAGGATGTTGACATTTTCTTGGTGGGTACCAACATATTCCAAGTTTATAACGATGGGCTGGACAAATAGTCATTGTCGGGTTTGATTGATTGTCGAAATCAAAGATCCCAGCTCGAGAGAGAATGAGTTTCGATTCTGTGGAAACGTCAGTTCTTGGCAAATGTAGACGGCTCATATGATTATCGATTCTCTTATTGCATGAACTAAGACTGACGATCGCTTTATCTTTATGGTAAGCACTATATGTACCACATTGTATGGCTGGAAACCGACCAGAAAATGAACATACTGTTACCATTTTGGAACAGATTCTTAGGCTAGATCGTAACCTGAAATTGACTGTACGGTCGTCATAAGTTCTCGATGGACTGGGGTCCAGTAATATAGTAATACAAATGTAAGGCAAATATTTATATAGATAACTCCGAAACCATACAAAAACAATGGCCGGTGACAAAATGGGGTGATAATCTACAATAAAAAGATCAAAGGAATTAATTACCTTGAAGGTATTAGTGCAGCCACAGGGGTGTTATTAATAGAGATGATTGAGACTGCAGCCACAACAGATGTGTTATTTTAATCATTTGTTTACAAATTTTGTAACAACAAATTAATCAAACATTGTGAAATACATTACAAGTATACCTGACGTTAATTAAACTCTATGAAAATAGATTAAAAACAATAATGAAAACAATAAAATAATAATAAAGAATTCCTTATAATGGTCCCTGAAAATAAATGAACAGGGGAAAAACAGGTGTTTTTTTTACACATTTTTATTTCATTGTCTGAATTATGTCTCAGTTTGAGGACTCAATACCTTAAGCATCAAAAATTAATTGCTTGTTTACAATTTCTGCATGGTTATCTCTCTCATAGACGCATACTTTAATACTACTAACAAATAAATACATATGAGTAACTGTTGTCTGATCCCTACAAAGTATGTATGAGTTACGTCCCTTGCCCCCCCCCCCCCCCTGACAAAGACAGTTTTGGCACAAAAATGCCATGGCTTTAATCAAAAAAACATATTAGGGACCAGAAATGTTTAAATAATGAAAAGTGGCAGAAACAGTTATAAAGGCATGTCATTTGAACACATGGTCAGTCATCAGTGAAACGACAAATCGCAGGAAAATGGCGTTTTTTACACGTTTTTAGAACACTGTAGCGTTTTAGTGGATTGCGTTCCGGTCAGTTTTTTTTTTCTAACATACACTTTGAAGCATGCCCTTTACAACCACACCAAGCAATTATATGTCAGACCTGCAAAGAAGCAGCTATACGCATTTTAGGAAGACATAGTTTTGACGATATCCAAAACCGCCAATTATAAATAATGCACAGAAAATTCCACACGAATAAATCTTTCCTAAATGAATGCAGTATTTCAAGTTGAACCCAAGGCCTATCAAACCCAACCAACATTAAAAGTTTAGGATTGCAACTTTTCAAATAAGAGTGTTTCAAAATTAGGGTTAAAAATTGGTCACAATAAGACCAATTTTGCCCCAAAATAACAAATTTCAGTTATACCGGAAGTTGCCATTTAAAAAAATTTTCACTTCATCGTGTGACTCCTGTCACATAAGGGACCCCACAGGCCAAGTATAATTAAAAATTGCTGACCCCCCAGGTTATCGTTTTTTTCAATTTCTGCATGGTCCTCTCGCGGACACGCTCTTAATAATCATAATATCACAATTTATAAACTGTGTGAAGGCGCTGGTGGTTGTTATATTCGCTGACTATTTACACATTAGGCTATTGTTAATCATTTACCAATGTGTAGAGTGAGAACTTAGAACCATTCCAACTAGGATAGTAGAGTATGTTAATATGGCAATTTCATATCTTTTAGTTATATTTTTAAAATATATTAAAATAAAGCCTTAAAATAGATGGTATCTATAAACCGGCCTACCTTGTTTAAGAATAATCCTATTAATCCTATAATTCACTGTTGCCAGTTGAGAAATTGGCAAAAATATCATTTTCAAATTCAAACATTTGAAGACAGCTATTGCATGAGGGGGATGGGAAAACAAGGGAGGTAATTGTGTTATTATTTCCGATGTGAAAGACGTTTAAGTGTGGAAAAATGCCTATGATCGTATAATAGTGAGTTGACAACCTATTGGCAAAAGACATAGAAATAATTATGTTTTGACTCTCTTAGAATATATGAAATTATCACTTTAATAGGGTCAGAACTTAGTCTAACATTATGTTAAATTAAACAGGGCCTTACACAAAGTGTGGCACTGACTCAAATTAATCCCCTATATAAAATAAATAAGGGCCTGTCTTATATTGTAATTGGTCATTTAGTAAGTGGTGAGGGTTAAGAGTAAATTTAATATGAACATGTAACTACACTAAGACAAAAAACCCATGCACCAATAACCATAGAAATACAATACCACCACATTGGACTTGCGTCTAACATGATCTTATTGCATGCTTCTTTACACAAAGGATTGTACATGATTGTAATCAGAAATACAGAATTACAATATTATATAGGCCTGTTCCATTGAGGAATTTAATTAAACATGATTGTAATTATATATGACTTTAAATATGCATGATTGTAATTACACATGACTGTAATTATACAGGATTGCAATTATACATATAATCGTAATAATATATGTCTGTAATTGTACACAACTGTAATTATACATAACTGTAATTATACTCGACTGTAATTATATATGATTGTAATTATACATGACTGTAATTATATATGACTATAATTATACATGATTATAATTATATATGATTGTAATTATACTCGACCGTAATTATATATGATTGTAATTACCCATGATTGTAATTACCCATGACTGTAATTATATATGACTATAATTATCCATGATTGTAATTATACATGACTGTAATTATACATGACTATAATTATCCATGATTGTAATTACACATGACTGTAATTATATATGATTGTAATTGTAGGGGTGTAATTATACATGATTGTAATCATATATGTTTGTTATTAAAGAGGACTGTAATAATACAAAATATGTGACTATAATTATAGGGGTGTCTGTAATTTATATCACTAATAACTGACTACAGTATAGGGGTGTAATATAAATCACCAATACCGGTACATGAAATTACTTAATACACAACGATCTTCACATTCTCATAATACTATACTTCATATTGACCAAATCTAATTTTAAACAAAATCTACGGGGATTTCTTTCGTGTCAAATTTACAATTGGTCAAAAGTTATTTCTGTGGCCAATCAAACAGAGCTTTACAAAATAAAAAAAAAAAACCCACAGCTAAAAATGTTTGCAAAGTGAAGCACATCGACATGTGTCAACTGAACAGAAAGTGAGGTATTTGATTGGTTAAAAGACCACAATTGTAAATTACATTTAGAGACCTCAAAAATGATGGCTCGATCTAACCGTGTAGATCGCTACATGGTGTAAACGGTCAATATCTTTCGGTATTATGAACAGTTGAGAATATGAAGACTCCAATCAACCCATGACCTTTCGAAAAACCTTATTCAGAAGAGAACCATTAAACCCATAAACAATGTACATGTAATCTATGTATGTGACAAAAATATAGATTTGTTATTTATACCGTCTAGGAGCAGATACACTGCGATATATTCGTCTTTTATTATAGTCGTCAAACAATCTGAATGAAATATATCGTCATCAAAATATTAAAGATACATTATGTAAGATTTCCCAGAGATGTAGATATGATGTATAGAGAAATATTAAAGGTACATTTATATGTAAGGTCACCATGTCAGGGAGGAAGCAGATAGCCACACACCAATGTACAAGACAGCCTATGTCCCCTCATAGAACCCACCTTTCCTTCTAGATACCCCACCCCTATCTTAGGGATGTAGCAGATAGCCGCACAACAATGCATAGGGTGACTTAGATCTCCCTACCATCCCCTCCGGATCTCAGATATGTAGCAGATAGCCACATACCAATGTTTAGGGGGACCTACAACTTCCCTCCCCATCTCAGCTCAGCTCAGGTATGTTGCAGCTAGCAACACACCAATATAGAGGCGTACGTAACTAACGTACGGAAATTAATTGGTGGCTAGCTTTTTTTTTCACACGTATACAGTGAATGGCCATTTTGCTCAGTAATCTCAGCCAGAATTTGGCTATTTTCTTAAATTTGCGTTTAAGTTTAAAATATTTGTTTAGAACTGAAATAAATAAATTATTAGTCAATCCCGATGCTAAAAACATTAACAAAAATGATTGTGTATATCTGAAATAGACACGACCGTTGCACAAAACAGTGCAAGATGGCGACCGCCATGAACCACCATTCGCTGAAGCTGTCATTGAAAACGACGTCATTTCTATGAGTTGTGGATGCTATTTTTGTGAAAAATCATTGGACGAAGCGAGAACATGATGGCGCTGTATGGATTATATAACGTGTAGTGGAATGTTGATGTTGACCCCATGACCTGTGATATGTACGTAGATCATGTGATATGGATATAAGTGTCTGAGATACTTCTCCGCGGGTAGCGTGTCTCAGATGTTCAGATTTATATAGAGGGTGACCTAGACCCGCTCCTCCTTCTCCTACCCTACGAATTGTGCAGATGGGATGCTATAGAGTAACTAACATCCCACCCCCCCCCCCATCTCAGGGAGGTATTCTGACACTCTGTGACTTCCGACATATTGTAACGATCCTGTACGATGTCGGATTTGACAGAGTCCACTGTATATAGGGTGACCTACATCTCCCGTGATCTGGAAAAACCTAGCAAGTCAAATTTTGGTGAAAATTGAGTTAGACACGTATTTGGACTTAGTACACATGTATATAATAATAGATTTTTTTCACCTTCACTGAAAAGGCTTCTAATTATCTTCATTTAAAAAGACAAAATAAAATTGGATTTATATTCAGTAGCTTAATTCTGAAACAAAACAGTTTTCCTTTGTTTTCTCAAATCTACACTCAACAGTGTTATTATGTTTTTCCAGATTACGGGAGACATGTAACACAGATCCCACTCATTCATCTCATACAGTCATATAGTTAATGAATAAAAACTTAGTTACCTATAATCACTGTTATTATTATTATTATAAATGACACCAGGTTTCGACGACGGTATATTATTATTATTAGCTGTGGTGTATCTGGGATTTCTAGGTGACGTGTTAGGATGTTGGGGTGTGGGATTATACGATGATGCAGGTAGTGATGGATTCGTTGCTGAAGTATTTCGAGAGTAACTGCTATTATACACGGCAGACTGAAAACAAAAATAAAATGTGATTAAATGTTTCACTTTTTGGCATCAGCAGGGATGATGAATAGAGAGAGAGAGAGAGAGAGAGAGAGAGAGATGGGGTTTAACCTCCACTTGACACAAACTACATTAGGTCATTTCAGTAGGGGTCTTTAGCAGTGTGAGGAAACAGGAGAAAATCCAAGAGGTTGGAGAGCAACCATACTCCTTGACTTTGTCACGTACAACTGGGAATACGAAACCACGCCAACTGACTCAATGACAGGCTTAATGATACAGTAATTACCTATGACTAAGTAATTCATTCCACACGTTTGCAGAGGCGTAAACAAAAGCCTGTTCACCAGTTTTAGCTCTTACCGTAGGAACATGAAGTGAGTTTTTGTCAGCAGAACGCATGTTC
Source organism: Patella ulyssiponensis (assembly GCA_963678685.1). NCBI lineage: Eukaryota > Metazoa > Mollusca > Gastropoda > Patellidae > Patella > Patella ulyssiponensis. The sequence continues at coordinate 8,853,573 of OY783228.1, forward strand.
ATACATGGTTTATACAGGGTTAATTAAATAAATATATTTACCTGTGGTCTTTGTTGACTATTTGGATAATTTGATGAAGTAGATTGAGGTGTTTGTTGTATTTGACTTGAACTTCTAAAATGAGACCTACAACATCACAATTACATTACAATTACAATATCAAATTACAATCCAATATCAAATTACAATCCAATATCAAATTACAATACAATATCAAAATACAACTGCAACTGCGACCCACTTCCTCATTTTCTAGCTGAACAAAGATTTAATTACGAGACATTGTAATTGTATTCTGGTCTACCCAACTGGACCCTTTTTTTTATTTCAAACATTCTAGAGAGAGAGAGAGAGAGAAATGGGGTTTAACGTCCACTCAACACAATCAGGTCATTTCGAGACTAACATACGTTTTTTTAAATTTTATTTCAATAGTTCGCTTGCGCGTAGGGGTCTTTAGCCGTGGGAGGAAACCGGAGTTCCCGGAGGAAACCCACGAGGTTGTGAAGGCGCCCCTATCTCCATGCCACATACGCTCACACCAGGGCTCGAAACCACAGCCGCAAGCCAGAGGTGACCGGCCAGCTAGAGGTCGAAGCGCGGCACTCTAGACCACTAGGCCATCCCAACCCCCCTCAAACATTCTTGGTGTGGCTTATGAAAAGGAGGAAAGATAGAAATGGGGTTTAAAATCTACTCGACTCAAACTAGGTGACTTTACGTAAGTAACACATGGTTCAATTATATTTCAATCAATCGCTTTGCATACATGTATGCGTCTTTCAGCAGTTGTAGAAAACCCAAGTGGTCGGGCAGGTCACCCTAATCCTTGTCACGTACAAGCAGGAAATCGAAACCACGCCACTTGACTCAATGACAGACCTTAAGATGCCCTGTCACATGTATACATGTATATCAGTGACCGCCCTAGACATTCGCCAATTTGCCAATGACGACAAATATTTTTATTGGCGAATAAAGTGATGATTCTGGCGAAAATTTTGGCGAATGAATTATTTTGTAAATCAGTTAATATTAAAGTTGAAATCGTTTCGTTAAACGCTTATTTCGATCATTCAATGGAGTGTCTATTTTTAGTACATTAATTTCTCTAGTCTCAATCGTACAAGTCGCAAATCAGTCAATGTCACGCATTAAAACGACTGAAAGATCGAGTCTAGAGACTATACAACACAGTTATGCCCAATTTGTGTGGCACTGCACTGTTTACATATGCTCGCCACTTGCCGAGTGTACATTCGCTTCACTACACGTAGGGATGTTCCGATATGACACCTATCGGTTTTACCGATATCAGATATTGACAGCGAAGTATATCGGCCGATAGAAATAAATTACCGATAGTGGTGGATATAAAACCATTACACATTAAAATATCTCAAATGACATGATGATCTATGTAGATATTTGTCTTTATTTTAGTTGGGAAACGCATGGTACTTTTACTATTTTACTGCGGGAATCAACATAAACCCTGTGTTGTTGAAGTAATAATTGGGCCACGCTTCTTACGGAATCAAAAATATACACCATCCATTATGAATTAAATTATTTGCTGTATCATTAATGGTCGAGATTATCATATTTTAAGTGTTAATTACTATATAATTCCTTACAGTAATCGGCACGGCATCTGTACATGTATATCTATACGTGTGCATTAGTTCATGCGGTAATGAAATGATACATCAAAGCGATACCTTCATGACCCGTTTGTCAACAGTGGCTATCACGTGACATTCTCCTACCATTTCTAGAACTATTGTTAAAAATAAAACATCTAATGGGAACCTATTTGTTGATAATATTATTAATTAATAAAGGATGATCTTTATTATGAGTTTTTATTTGTCCACACAATAACCAAGCATAACAATATAAATCACTAAATTATTTCTGAATTTATATCGGCATCTAGAAGACGGAATGTATTAGACAGTGATTACGTGACACCACCTTTTCCAAAACTTCTACTCATATATTGACAGACAATATAGTGAACTAGATAGAACGAAGTAAAAAAAAAAAATACGTAGCAATTTAGATAAAGGATACTCGTAAGGATTTTGTACTGTTTATTATTTCCTTTCTACGGCTGCTATGAGTCTTGTATTACCGGTACGTTTAAAAAGCAACAAGCACGTAGTTTCATTTTTAATTAACAAACATATAATTAAAAATGATATAAAATATTTGGCTAAAACTTTCTGAATTGGCTAATAAAATTTTGATTTGGCTAAAAATTTGGCTAATGGTTTTAAGGGTCTAGGGCAGTCACTGGTATATCTATATGTAATGCGCAGTCACATGTATATATTTATATGTGATGGCCTGTCACATGTATATGATTAATTATTTCTAATAAAACCTCACCTATCCGGTACAGCGTATTCCTGTTGGGTCTGGTAATCAGTAGAATTATAATTAATACCGCTAGATCCACGGTAACTTCTTTCAGGACTGTTCCTAGAATTACGCTCTGCACTATTTCGGGACCGCTCTGCACTATTTCTAGATCGCTCCGGACTATTTCGGGACCGCTCTGCACTATTTCTAGTTCTTTCCGTATCTTGATTAAAACTCTTTTGAGCTGCTTCGTAACTTTTATTGCTATAGGAAGAAAAACGATCTTGTCGTTCCTGACGTGGGTTACCATAGCGATTAGAATTGTCTCTATCTGCAGGATTGGAATAATTTGAATGCTGGGAATTATCAAAGTTTGGTATATCGTCCGATATGTACGATCTTCGGTTAAAACTGGCCTCATTTACAGTTGGTCGAGGTTTCATTCCAGATTGTTCGTAATTATTTCTATGTGACGGATCCCTACGACTAACACTACCTGCACTACTTTTTTGTTCCATATCACGCCTATTCGCACCACCTGAACTATTTTGCTGAGTCAAATTCCTCCGATGATCTCCATTAGCAGCACTACTTTCTCTATCCTGATCTCTGTATGCACTATTTTGTCCACGGTGATGAGGTGGTCGGCCATTTTGATTATCACGATAATTATTGCTATAGTTACTATAACCACTAGGAGGTAAGATGTTATCTTGATTTTGATTGGTTAAACCAGAATAACTTTTAGTTCTTAGACCTGATTGGTGAGCTGGCATGGTTACAGTGGGAGCACTTTGTATATCACTTTTGCTGTTCTGGGAATATCTGTCAGTCTCACTGAAGTAAAAATATAAAAAAGATTGGATCCTTTTACAAAATTTAGCTGTCAAAAAATTTTTCACTGAAGTTAATGTATAATTGAGCTTAGCAATAATTTCTTTTTACATTCATACAATATCAAATTGTTGTTTGAAAATTCGCAAAAATCATCCAAAATCATCTAATTTTCACTTTAAGAGAAATGGAGTTTAACGTCCATTCAACACAAACTAGGACATATCGGGACTAAGGCTGGGAATCGATATGAAATTTCAATATCGATTATCGGCATGAAATTGTCAGCGATTATCGATAATAATCGATTATCACTTTTCCGGAAAAATCCGAACTTTACCGACCTGTTATTTGTGTTAGTCGACACAGACTACCACTATTTTGTTGTATTTATTCTTCAACAGTCATGTTTAATAATAGTATTGTATAATAAAAATATTCGAAAACATCTTCAGTCTTTATTACTGTTATTTAAACACATATTTATTCTGATACAATCTGTCAATACTCAATCGTAATAAAAAAAAACAAACGAAAGTAAATTGGAGTTATTTATCTTCATTAATAGAGAGTCCATGAAGGTAGATAACTGTTACATGTATTAGGTCAATTATATTACGGTCGTCGGTTCGGTAAAAAACAAAACAATTCCATACCTCGCTTTTTGCCTGTCCCGGGAAGTCACAAACGTGTATAGACTGTATCTGACATGATTTAGTAATAAAAGCTGAGTTTTATCGTGAAAACAGACGATTTCTCTACAAATCAATCAAGAGCAAAGAGGGGAGATAATCCTAATTTTATTATATCACGTGCGATTGTCATTGTTCACAAAGTGCGTGACCTTTTTAGTTTCAACTAGTAATAACAACAAAGACAACGAAAATATTAAAATAATGTATTTAATCTTAAAGTTTAGTTTTTTTACAATAATATATATTTAAAATGTGCCAGTTTGTAAGCAGAGGGGAAAACAGTTGTTGTCTTGACGTGGTGTATTCATTCATTCGTCTGATAATGTCAGACTACGGCAAGTTTATTCGTGTGAAAGTGACCGTAACTTGTCGTCAGAAGGTAAATATACCGATAATCGATATTTGAATTTCAATATCGATTATCGTATCGCTGAATAACTTCTACCGATTATCGATTATATCGATATTTTTGCACAGCCTTAATCGGGACTAACATATAGTTTAATTTCATTTCAATCAATCGCTTGTGCGTAGGAGTCTTTAGCAGTGGGAGGAAACCGGAGGATCCAGAGAAAACCCACAAGGTTGGTTAGGTGACCCTATTCCTTGTCACAGTCACATGCATACAACCAGGGATTCGAAACCACGTCAATTGACTCAATGAGGCCATCCAACCCCCCTTGCACATTAAAGCTGATACAACCTACAAACAAGCTCCATTCGTAGGAAATTCAATTTAACGATGAGTTGTTAAACCAGTCTCTTGATTTGTTATCACTGGATTAGCAAGACTAACAAAGCTATCAATGACCTGTCTGTGGTTTTAATAAATTCACTTACCCGAAGCTTCGATGTCTGTTAACTCGAGCTTTCTGTCGACTTCGAGGTGATAAACGAACCCTGAACGGTTCTGCTTTAGTCCTGAAAGGAAAGAGTAAAGATTTATTATAATCTGTTGACAAAAACGTCAAATTGTATTGATACAATTTTTATATTTAAATTCACGAAACCCCACTCAACAGCAGCACTTTAACTTGGTAGCAGTGAAGATTTATTAAATGAAAACGAGTACTACAACCTGAAACGTTATCATTTAAACAATCTTCATTCCTACCAAGTCTGTTGTGCTGCTGTAGAGGGAGCATTCTTAAATTCCTTTTTATATACTTCTCTTTCAATCCGATATCTTTTGCTTGATTCAGTACTCACGCAGATGTATCGGGTTGTCCAGCTTTAGTCGCTTTGTCAATGGAGTGTTGCCATCGTCCATCTTCTTGTATCCAATTTTATATTTGATATTAAAATACTGAACATCTCCTCTCGTTGAACTGGGCTAATGAAGACTGGCATACGCCACACAGTGTGCTATGAGGCAAATTTTGCCCAGACAGCAGCACTAGTACTACGGCCTACTCTTACATCGAATTCGAACTGCCAAGGGATCTTCAACGTGCATGCCAATGTGTAAACAGGACTAAGGTTTTTCATCCCATTCAAGGGGATCAAACACGTGATCTCCAGGTTAGCAAGCTAACTTTTTACTCACTGAGTCACCTTGGCTCTGATGACGAAACGAGGATAAAATATAAATAATTAACTCACTCTACAGAAACAAATGCTATATCCTTTAATTGTTCATCTGTCATTCCTTCTGTATCAACTAAATCATACCTAAATATATATAATAATTATACTATTAATATATCACATTCTAAATATGGTATTATTCAAAATATATCACATTCTAAATATGGTATTATTCAAAATATATTACATTCTAAATATGGTATTATTCAAAATATATTACATTCTAAATATGGTATTACTCAAAATAAATTGCATTCTAAATATGGTATTACTCAAAATATATTACATTCTAAATATGGTATTACTCAAAATACATGTATATTATATTCTAAATATGTTATTTTTCAAAATATAATACATACTAATTATGGTATTGTTCAAGATATAATACATTCTAAATATGGCATTACTCAAAATATATTACATTCTAAATATGGTATTGTATAAATGTTGCCTTACTCGAAATGTTGTTTTAATTCTTCCGGTGGTCGTTTATTACCAGGTGATTTACTTCTTCTAAAAAAATAAAACAAACAAAATTATATAAATTAAATTAATGTGTACACTTTGTCTCATTTGTTCCATACAAACAACTAGGAAATAATTCTTTTGTGAGCACACTGCAAGTGAGAAGAAATCTGGGAGATTCTTATCAGGAGTTATGTGCCCTTACCTCTGCCTAATGGCCTTACCTCTCCATGACTGCCCTACCTTCCCTTACCTGTCTTTACCTCACCTCTACCTATGTAAATTGTATGCAAAAAAAGTGTCACTTGTAACACGTTGAATCGGAATACAACAATGCACATAAGACAGAGACCCGTCAGACACCCTAATTCACCAACCACCAGCCAAGTCAATGTCAACAAATCCTGCTAGGTACAATTTTATTTTGGTCTGGCCAAGTGAACAATTTAACCATGTTTTTAAAAATTTCTATTAAGAACTCCATCTTGTATAGCATTCACAAAATCTCATAGAGAGAATTAATTAGATTTCAATTGAAGCATAGATTTGACAGGATTCTTTACACTCCAAGCCATCACTAAAAATTTGAAAAAAAATCTGACTTGTGGACAGATGTTGGACAGATCCACGTTTCTAAAATTCTAAAAATTACTAACCTTCTTCGCCTGCGTTGTTTGGCATCACCACCAGGAGCAGAATGAAGTGACGGCACTGATCTAAAAATACAAATTAAACATATTTAGGCTTTGAAATGAGGCCTAAATCATAACATACACCATAGAAATTGATTTATACAATAAATCTTGATGTACTTGAAATTAACCCAGTTTTATCATTCATTTACATCCGAAAGTATATCGTGAATGAGCCACCCGATTAGCAAGTACTGGAGAAAACAAACCCCATAGGACAAACATGGGCACAAGACTACACAGGTATTGCAGGCAATAAACAGATTCAAAATGAGGCTGAACATCCTAGTTTTCGGCACTGACTGGGCTAATGACGACGGACACATAACAAGTGAATTAGGTTGTTGCTAGTAATAATGCTATAGTAATTTAAGTTAGCCCTCGTGTATATTGATAACGGGCTTCCCTATAACCTTAGATCAGATCAGATTTAGCCCTAGTATTAGTGTATACCCGTATTTTATAACTTACCCATTTGGACGGTTTTCTTTATCAGCAAATGGAAACAACCTATAAAATAAACGGTCATGCGTAATAACCTAACATGAACAATTTAATAACAATGTCAATTCTACACCAAAATCAGTTTTATGAATTATAGATGATCTGCAGCCATGTGGCAAGGCATTCCTAACCCTTCCAGTATATGATAAAGCTAACATATATGGCAAACCTGCAGTGTCTCAGTTAGGAAGAGAGACATTCAACACAAACTAGGTCATTTTGGGACTAACATATGGTTCAATTTTATTTCAATACTTCATTGCGCATAGGGGTCATTAGCTGTGGGACGAAACATTACCTTATGATACAGCCCTACAGCCCTAAACATTCGGCCATCCAACCCCCCTGTCTCAATTAGGATGTATGGCGCTTCATGCTTTTTATGTTAACCAGTTTCTATGTTAACTAGAGCTGGGCGATATTTCGGTATTTCGATATAAAACCGTCACGGAAATAAAAAACGTGAAAAATACAGTCTTCAGAAAAATATCGAAAAACCGAACATACCGCGATATATCGCGGTTTTGATTTTTTGGGATGATATTTTACATAAATATTGAACAAAATGTTTTCTTTTTTTATGTTATTTACGATATTTTATTGCTCAGTGATGAAAAAATGCTATAAATATTTGACGAAAACAATGGGCACTTTTTGACATTGTACTTATGTTTTATAGTTTAATTTACTATCCCTGTATTGAATAATGCATTTTCAAGAAGGCATAAGGTTACTCTTGAATGGAAAAGAACGAGTTTGCAAGGGTAAACAAAAGTCCAATCTTACACGTAGCTATAAAAATATGCACGACCGAAAGAACAAAAACTTTTTTATGTTGTTTGGGCTTCCTTCATTCGAAATACATGTACTTTTAATTTGAATAAAATATTATAATTAATATTTTGAATATTAAAATTGTAATAAAAAACAACTTTAGCAAGTTTTCATGGCTATAGATTTTTAAAAATAATATTGACTAGAAATAATGATATTGAGGGGTATTTGCAACTTTTTATGCATGTTTATTTACATTTAAAGATAGGCTGGCACTGCCAGCCAGGATACGCCCACATTTTCGAGAGATGGATAGAGAACAAGCAATACCGAAAGTGATTTTTCCTATGTGCAAATATCGAAATGAATTAAGATCTTTGGGTTATAAAGGTTCATTTCAGTAGGCTTCAAATTCGACTGGGGATCATGTTGCTAAGTGGGTAAGATGCTGGCTCGGTAGCCTTGAGGTTAGGTGTTTGATCCCTGCATTGGGTGACAAAGTTCATCTAGATTTTCTGGCGTGGTTTCCCCTTGTTAGTGATGAAGGATGGATGGCCTGACAAGAACAGCTGTCAATTTTGGTCCAATTTTCACGAAATTCGACCTCAACCTTCATTACGATGTAACGGTGATATAATCAAACGTTTTTTTAAATGGGATAATAATTCTGACCCCAGAGGGGCCAAAAGCTAAAAAAAAGGTCATTTTTCATACAATCAGGGGCCATAATTCAGGAAGTTACAATCCGATATGCACAAATATCGAAAGGAACCAAGATCTTTGGGTTATAAACATGCATGTCAAGTTTCATCAAAATCGGTTCAAAATTGTGACCTCTATAGGGTCCACAACCTTAATATAACGTATTTTCACACTAATCGCGTACAAACGGCGGCCATTTTGTCCGTCAATTTTGGTCCGATTTTCACAAAATTTTACCTCAATCTTCATTACCATGTAACGGTGATATAATCAAACGTTTTTTTTAAATCGGATAATAATTTTGACCTCCAGTGGGACCACAAGCTAAAAAGGGTGATTTTTCGTACAATCAGGGGCCATAATTCAGGAAGTTACGAATCAATGAGCGCAAATATCGAAAGGAACCAAGATCTTTGGATTATAAACATGCATGTCAAGTTTCATCAAAATCGGTTCAAAATTGTGACCTCTATAGGGTCCACAACCTTGATATAACATATTTTCACACTATTCGCGTACAAATGGCGGCCATTTTGTCCGTCAATTTTGGTTTGATTTTCACGAAATTAGAACAGGGCCTTCATTACCATGTAACGGTGATATAATTTAACGGTTTTTTAAATCGGATAATAATTTTGACCTCCAGAGGGACCACAAGCTAAAAAGGGCAATTTTTCGGACAATCAGGGGCCATAATTCAGGAAGTTACGATCCGATGGGTGCAAATATCGAAAGGAACCAAGATCTTTGGGTTATAAACATACATGTCAAGTTTCATCAAAATCGGTTCAAAATTGTGACCTCTATAGGGTCCACAACCTTGATATAACGTATTTTCACACTATTCGCGTACAAACGGCGGCCATTTTGTTTGTCAATTTTGGTCCGATTTTCACGAAATTTGAACTCAACCTTCATTACCATGTAACGGTGATATAATCGAACGTTTTTTTAAATCGGATAATAATTTTGACCTCCAGAGGGACCACAAGCTAAAAAGGGCGATTTTTCGGACAATCAGGGGCCATAATTCAGGAAGCTACGATCCGATGGCCGCAAATATCGAAAGGAACCAAGATTTTTGGGGTATAAACATGCATGTCAAGTTTCATCACAATCGGTTCAAAATTGTGACCTCTATAGGGTCCACAAGCTAAAAACATGATATTTCGTACAATCAGGGGCCATAATCCATGAAGTTCCGATCCGATACATGCCAATATCGAAAGGAACCGAGATCTTATGGGAATAAACCTATATTACAAGTTTCGTCAAAATCGGATAAGAATTGTGACCTGTAGAGAGTCCACAAACAAATTATCGCTATTTTCAAAAAATATCGCGATATCTGTTTCTAGGTATATCGCCCAGCTCTAATGTTAACTATATAATCATACATCTTTAATGTATTGTGAAACTATGGTAACCAGTTTCTATGGTAACTAAATAATCCTACATCTTTAATGTATTGACATGAGAAACTACTATTTAAAGAAACTAACATGGGTGGAAGTTCTGAACGATCCTGTAAGATATTATCATTTGAGTTTCTGTTTCTACGATTCTGTAGAGCGAAACGATACGAAACGTCAGATTCACTACCACTATCTAAACCTTCTCGTCTGAAAGAAAAAGCACAACATAAAATTTATGTAAATTTTCTTGTTCAGCTTCAAATTCTTGTTTTGTTACATCTTGACTCATGGAATTTATAATGCCCAATTAACCAGTGCATAGGAAATATTGGAGAAAAACTAATTGCGTGACAAACGAGGCTATCGAATCGAATAAAATGTAAACAATACTGCTTGGGGATGAAAAATATTTTTGTCGTTTTTAATACCTTAAATCACTGTCAAAAGTTTTAAGGAAGACCTCAGATTAAATGCAGCGCTGCCATTTTGCTGTATTTTAATTGAACGGGAAGAATAAACACACTCCCTCAAAACTTCAAGTAACAGAAGTCAATCCAGGAATATCCAGAAAGGGATTTCTCAGTCCAGGTTCAAGTCTATATGTGCATCTAAATCTCGACTATGTTTTAGCCAACCAACATCAAAACAGGAATAAAGTAAAGCGTATAATTTATAAATTGTATATCATAGTATTTCCTACCTTCTTCTTCTTGGAATGGAGACATCACTCTCACCATCGGAACCTTTACGACTGGACGGAAAATATCTGTAATAAAACATACTAACAATATTATTTGCAGGTCTCAAGATAAACCCGGCCCCAAGTTCTAAAGCATTCTCAGACTTAACTTAAGAATTTGCTCAAAATTTTTCGCATTATCTTAACTTAAATATGGTCTTTTGTAAAACTTTTGTTGTTTTAATGTATCAAATACATGAATAAGAAACTATGTGTAAAGTTTTGTGCTTCTGGATAAAAGATATTTCTCGTAAACAGTGATTGAAAGTTGAGTAAATTCTCAACATAAGTCTGAGAATGCTCTGTGAACTTGGGCCAGGTCATTTGAGGACTATGTTACTAACAGGTTATATGATTACATTCCATTACCCAATCTGATTAAAACACAGATCCAATTTCGTTTCGTTTTTTATAGTTCAAAATTTCGTTTTTACTTGTCTTTACTACTCTTGGATCTGGAGGACTTGTTATTTAACTTGTGTTCTGCCTAAAATGAGGGGTCACCCAATCAAATGGTCTGTCGAATCGACCGTTTGAACTTTTCATGCGTGGAACTGTGGGTAGATATTACCAGCCAATGACGTCTATACTAACACCAGCGGATAAAAATCAAAACAAAACAAAAGTAGATTTTAAAAAGCATGGCGGTAGCTAATTGGTTAATCGAATGACTGACGTTATCGGGTCAAATGTCCCGTGCTTGATACCTGACGTCATAGAACGTGAGCTGCCACTATAACTTGTTAGATCTACATGAGTGTAGTCCATCGAAAGTATAAAAAACGAAACGAAATAAAGATCTATATTTTAATTAGATTGTTCCATTACCATTACCTAAGAAATAAAATGAAAAGGGGTTTAACGTCCTATTGTTCTGCTCTAGCTGGGCTAATGAAGACAGGCATAGGCCATACAGTGTGCTGTGAGGGAAATTTAGCCTGGACAGCAGCACTATAGCCTACTGTTATATCGAATTCCAACTGTCAAGGGATCTTTTATGTGTACGTAAATTAGCACACAGGGGCTCGATTTTTACTCCAATCCGAACAACTAGACAGATGTTCTTGTCAGGCTCTCCGCCCTGTACCGCTGCCAAGAGGAAAACAAGCCGAAATTTCCTGATGAACTTTCTCGATCAACACTGGGAGCGAACCCCCGAACTCCCCATAACCTAAAACTGACAGATAATTATAATATCTCCTGACTATTAGGAAGGGAAATGTTACTTACTTTCTTCTGTGGCTGACCCCACTTTCACTGTCACTACCTGACACACCACGATTATGACGGGGAAAAAACATTTTATCACTACGAGCTGAGATTGGGGAATTACCAGTTGTGTACAAACCCCTGAAAGATTAAATTCGATAATATTTATGAAAAGAGATAATACTTCATTTTAACAACTTTCATCGCAAGAGAGAAATGGGGAGAGAGAAATGGGGTTTAACGATCACTCAACACAATAACAATGGGAGGAAACCAGAGGACCCTATGATGTAAAGCCCATGCTATCCAACCTCCTTCATTAAAATGAATATTATTTTTCAAGGGATCTATTTCTAACATGGTCGTATTATGCTGCTTATATTATGAAATAACACAAGAAAGTCTGTAATCCCGTCATTGTTAAAGTTCAATCTATAAAAGGAATATCAGTCCATTCACTACTGTATTTACAGTCAATACAAGCCGACGTCACCCATGGCTGTCATTGCAATGCTTTTATAGGACCTCTTTTTAAACCCATTTAATCCAACCTGTTATTATCTAACTGATTCAGCAATAATTAATTAAGTCAGAGAAAAATTATTTCAATCAGTTTGAAAGGAAGTTGTGATTATCTATAATTTATATTTTGATTTTGTTCTTTGGCGAGGACTTTTTCAAAAAAATGAAAAAAGACTTACAATGAAAAAGCTATTTCACTACACCTACCCTTCATAGTTATTTTCCCAGGGTGCTGATCTCGTACTCCTGGGCGATTCTGTTCCTTGTAATTCCGGTAAACTTCTATGACGGGGCCTGAGCAAATAAAAAAATTAAAGAAGAAATAACAATTCCAAAGTGTAACCGAAACTGAAATGGGAGTTTAATATCCTACTTTTCTGCTCCAACTGAGCTAATAAAAGATGGGCATACACCATGCTGTGTGCTAGGAGGGAAATTTTGGCAGGACAGCAATTGAATTCTCAACTGTCAAGGGTTGTTTATAAGTACGATTATGCCCTTTCGCCAGGCCCTCCATCATGTGTCACTGGCATGCAGAGAGGCACAGCAGTGGCAATTCCTAGGACCTAACCCTAGACCTATTGTTTTTTGACCCAGCGCCTTTACCCACTGAATAATTCGGCAACAATCCATGAAACTTACGCTCTGACAGGTTCTGGTGCCATCACCATGGTAACATGACCACCATCAGTTATCTGTATTCTATTAGAATTATCTACAAGTAAATCAACAACAGCAAAACATTAAATAGTTGGCCAAAAATGGAAATTTCTTATTAGAGGTGCTTGATTGCTGTTTGATCTAGAATAGAAAATGTTGTACTATACTTTTGACTGGCTTCGCATAGTCTACGCGATTTCAATAATTTGCTTGCTTGCACATAGGGGTCTCAAGGTTGGACAGGTGACTCTTCTCCTTGTCGCATACAAGCTGGTAATCAAAACCATGTCACTTGACTCAATGATCTTGTGATTTCACATGCACGTATTACATGTAAATCACTAGACCACCCAAACCCCGCCACCAGAATAGAGCCTGGAGCCTTCTGGTTAGCAAGCCATCAGTATAATTATTGAGGCACCTTAAACAGACATGTTCAGGGATTATAGTTTCTACACTGACGGTAATAAAGATAAAAATATTCACCATTTAATCTGGTATCAGAATTTATTCTTCTCTGTTGTCGTCTGCTAGCAACACGTATAACGCTTTGTGATGTATTATGAGTAAGTTGATCTGCTTGAGCCTGTCGTTCTGTCCTACCACTAAAACAGACAACGAAAATAATATTCCACCATTGCAGATAATCATTGTGAATCAAATAGTAGTCTTAAGCAAGGCCAGCACCAACATGCTAGTTTCCACTATGCGATTCTAGCATGGATTGCAATCATGGTTTTAATTGTTGAGTAATCAAGGTTAACCTATCAGGTCTATTATATATTGTTGTCAGTCGTAGCCATGTGTTGATCGTATCGACATGTATCTGCATGTACAAGATATGGGATTCAATAGGGACAATCCTTTTGTACAGCATCGCATGATATATTAAACTGTCACATTGTAAAAACTTAATATGAATAAGTATTTGTCAAAAAAGGAGAATTTTGCCATAGCAGCATCTGTGTTTCAGATTAAAATATGAACAAAACAAACCTACTATGAGGAAATCAATCAAAAAAATTCAAAAAATCAAGATTTACCTTTTTGGGGGCAAACATAATAATAATAATATGTCCATTTATATAGCGCCAAATCCACAAATCGAGCTCAAAGAATATATCTTACATGGAAATCAGATTATAAGCATTAGTGTCTGATATTTTGTCAGGTGCCCCTGAGTAGAAGATGACAAGGACGAAGCATACTGATCTTACCTGTAGCGATGTTTAGAACCCAGACTAAATATCTTAGTTGTATTTGAACCATCGTGAACTCGTGTCAGTCTACGTAGATATATGGATATATATACACAGAATGTTTAATAGATAAATACTATAATAAACAGCTAAAGAAACTAACAACAAAAAACTCAATAGCAGGATTGAGTTGAGGTTTGAAGTCTGAAGACAGGATATTTCAACGATCATGAAGTAACAAGATGTTACATTTTTATCTACTCTTTGCCAGGACAATTTCAGGTTATATTAGCATTGAAGGCAGCCATGGAAGGCATAGTCCCATGATCCCATCCACTTCAAGTGAATTAAGAAAATATATGGTCCAAGTATTATTGAAACCCATCAATTTTAGTTATGTCACTGTTTTTATGATAGTAAGTTTTCTCCAGCCGTTATATGTAAACAAATGCCATTTTGTTTTTCAAATGTCTGAATCAGTTGGTTTATTTTGTGTAAGTTTCTTTAGCTGTTCATTATATAATTAATAATAAACAGTGGCTAAAGGAGGTGAAAAACAGAAAAATTAGATCACAAAATAACACAATTAAAATAAGATTTTGAGATAAAACAATTAAAATTAGATTTTGAAATAAAACGATTAATATTTAATGATTATCTTTCATTAGTATAAAATTTAACAAAACTGTAAATTAATAGTAATCTCATTAATTAAAGCCATTAATTAATTAAAAAAACAATGATGACTACTACATTATAAAATAGGACTAGTTGTTCAGGTATATCATTTTACAGATCTTATATTTCTATAATCTTTAACCCAAAGATCGAGAGTTGACCCGAGCCAAAACAGGTATAATAAATCTATACTGACTAGGAACAAGACGCCATCATTCAAGAATTGACTCAAGCCAATGAAAGAACCAAGTATAACAAAACTATATGGACCCGGAACTGCTATCTTCGAAGATTGACATTTTGAAATTCGAAGTACATCAATCCATGTGCAATTGTCCAAGGAACATGTACATTTCACTTGAATTGACAGAGCATTAGGCTTTTTAAAAAGAGTGTTCTCCCCAAGAGGAACAACACAGACTAGTATCGCTTGGAGAACAGTTCCTGGTCCAGTAGAGAATGGAAGGTTTATATAAGAGGGTATAGTAAGGTGATGAGGTAACACAGACCATTACCATGGTAACTTGTAACCCTAACTCTATTTGTAACTACTCTATCTACTGCAGTGGCTCGCCTAGAGTTTGTAACCCCCCAAAACACATCACATAGACTTGCAGACAGTAAGCAGTGTTTCGAGGGAAATTAAAATCATGTAGGAGGACGATTTGTGTCCTGCCTTTCTGACAGAAACAAACGACTTATTTTCCATTCAGTAGACCAAAAGGGCAACCCCCAAAAAGTGCATTGTGCTACTTCTCTGAACTGGATGGAAAGAATTTATAATGTTTGTCATGAATATTAGTCATATGAAAAGCAAAAACAAAATTGTCACATTTTAACAATAAAACATGAAATTATCAAATATCAATAGTTTCTATGAGTGGTTTATCTTGGGAGGTGTGTAAATTTTCTTAGTAACTTTTTAAATAGTAAATTATAGAGATAGAGAATGTCCTCCATATGAATATATACAGATATCAATAATTTCATATTTTATAGTCATGATGTAAGGTAAGTATAAAACACAATTATAAAGTGATCATCCACATTAAATACCTGAAGAATGCGTGATGCTCCACACAGCATTTCCATAAATGTTTACAGGCTGATTTTGTTTGTAGTTCAAAAGCGTAACTATGTTCATCATTCTACAAAAATAAATGAAATGGGGTTTAACATCCTTCTTTTATTGTTATACAGTTAGCTATGTGGGACCGTGGGACAGTGGCACTACGCATTCTGAACATCTGTGACACACGCTACTTGTGGAGAAGTATCTCAGACACAGTCAATAACCATGATATCCATATCATGTGATCTACACATCACAGGTCATGACACTGACGTCAATAGGTCATGAGGTAACAGCATGTTACATTGTAAACAATAGGTTTATCTTCAGCATTGTTTCCTTTGCACCCATGTAATTCGAACAGTCCAAGCATCTTCTTCAAATGATTTTTCACAAAAATAACATCTACAGCTCATAGAGTTGACGTCTGTCTTCAATGACAGCGTCTACGATTAGCTGTTCATGGAGGCTGCCATATTGGCACTATTTTGTGCGTCGGTTGTGTCTATTTCAGATATACACAATCAGTTCTGTTGATGTGTTTAGCATGTGGATTGACTAATAGTTAATTTATTTCAGTTCTAAAAGAAATATTTTAAACATTAACACAAATTTAAAAAATAGCCAAATTCTGGCTGGGATTACTGAGCAGAATTGAAATTCACTGTATACGTGCGAAAAAAAAGCTAGCCACCAATTAACTTTTGTATGTTAGTTACGTACGTGGCACTACCTCTACTCTTTAATTCAAAGTCCAACTCTGGGGTTCACGCCAATCTCTAAACGAGACCTCAAGTTTTTTCTCTCATCCAATTGAGTACACAGTGACCTTTATCAGGTTTTTGGTTCTACTACTCACGAGGGGATAACACACTTTAATATCCAGGAAAATTGTTTTAACCAAATCTGGGATCAAAATTGCGAACTACTGATTAATGAACCAGCACCTTAGGCACTGAGCGACTGTGGCTCCACTTCTACAAACATAGAAATAACGACTGGGCTAATAAAGACTATCATACACCATGCAGACAAACATTGGTATGATGGACAGCAGTGTTTCCGCTTTTTTTGTGAACCATCCAAATGACTAGACACTATTTCTGGCCAGACTCTCAAGTCCTGCACAATTATAAATAGACTTGGTATAAACTATCATAAACGGCGTTGGTAGAATCTATCATTACAAAACACTTACACTTTTATCTCGTACTTTAATTATAAAAACTTTCCCTTTAAACGTAACTTTTGAAATTCTTGGCCTGAAAAAGACGTATATAAAAGAACGAAAAGCTCTGATTGGATATTCATCTCCTTCCCCCCAAGATTAGAAAATAATCTGATTGGATATCTCCTTTCCCACATGCTTGCGCGTAGGGGTCTTTAGCAGTGGGAAGGAAAAGGGGAACCATGCCAGTAGACTAAATGAAAGACCTTATGATACACCGCGCATGTGCTAACCATTCTGTCCATTCAGCCCGCCTGCGTACCAAATGAACAAATGAAAACCGATATATGCCATATAGTGTGCTATCAGGAAAATTTTGCCCTACATGGGTGCTATGGCCTACTCTTAATCCTAATTCCAACTGTCGAAGATCTTTAGTTTCTATTATCCCATTCGAATGACCAGACACTGACCGGACAGGCCCTCTGGAAGAACATTCTCTCCCAACAGTGCAAATATTTGTGACAGTCGGTTGTACGTTTGTTTGACTGCCTGTCTGTCGGTTCATGGTTGGTGGCAACACTAGTGGTGTCTGAGGCTAAAATGTGATGAAATGGAGTAGCTTGGTGCGAGAGTAACATAGGCCTGGTGGCGTTGGCCAACTGCTTCCTGTTTCTGAGTTAAAGGCACAACCAACGAGTCATCCGGAAATTTATAATAAATGTCCGGAACAAAGTTAAAGGTGTTGATTGTTTCTGGGTCAATATTACTCACCAGAAATAATTCCCAATCTTAGCTTTATTTTTAAATACTACAATACCAGTTGGTGTTAAACCTAAAAAATACTCCAAACTTTTCTCTCCCTGTAAATATAAAAATAACATCATAATAACACCAATTTTAACTTTATATGAAATTAAATTTCTGCGCCAACTTGACAATTGAAGATGGGCATACCAGTGGTAGGAACAATTTGCTGATTTAGTACTGGGTCACGTCAAGTCCCAAGTCATCGCAAGTCCCAAGTCATCGCAAGGCCCGAATCGCATTCAAGTCACCAGTTCATCCAATGAATCGGCAATTCATTTTATTGGAATAATTTGCTGGCGTGTAGGGGTCTTTAGTAGTGGGTGGAAACTGGAAGACCTGTAGAAAACCCACAAGGTTGGACAGGCGACCCTACAGTTAATGAAGACCTTATGATACAACGTGCATGCGCCACCCAACCCCCTCACTTACCAAAACAGGATGTAGATCAACTCCGTACATTTCTAACCATTTAGCTTTCTCTAGATAACGATATTCAGCTATAGCAGGTACCTGACCTCTACAAATAAAATAATATCTAGATTATACCTCACAATATATTGCGAAACTGACAAAAAGAATTGCAATACATTGCAGTATTGTCAGGATTTATTACAAAGCACAGTTTTATTTTGAATAGTTTTATTGTTTTTACAACTTTGGTCTTGTCTTTGAACACTTATTGTTTACTGCAAAACCTATCAATATAACTGATTATGTGAATACACATTTCACTTTAATTGTTTTTACAGCCGTTGTATCGTCTTTGCAGATTTATTGTGTACTGCAAAGCCTAAATAATTTGACTGATCGATATTTTTCTACTTTTATTTTATTTTATAAAAGTAGAAAAATATATCGTATTGCAATATATCGATATAGTAATATTTTTTGACAGCCCTGACTTCTCTACATCAGCAGAGCTAAAGGAAGATGGGCATTTGTAATGTACTATGTTATAAGGGAATGTTGACTGGACAGTGGCAGTTCAGCCCACTCTTATTCAAATACCAACTGTCAACTGTACCTTGTTATATCATACCATCTGGATCATTTTTTCCTGTACCGCTAGTGCTTAAAGTCCACTAGACGCAAACTGAGTAATTTTGGGACTAACATATGGCTCAAACTGAGTGATTTTAAGACTAGCATATGGTTCAATTAGCAGTGAGAGGAAACCTGAAGGCCTGGAAAAAACCTGACAAGGCTGGACGGGCAATCCTACTCCAAAGACACGAATAAGCAAGGAATTGAAACCGTGCCACTTGACTCAATGACAGACCTTATGATCTAAAGTACATGTGTTAAACCATTCATCCACCCAACCCCTGAACATGATTAACAAGGTACCCACACTAATCGTTTATGTAAGGCTGCCAGTTCATCTTCAAGTTCTTCAGTCTGATTGGGTAAAAATCTGAACTCAGAAATATATCCAGATGTATAACGATTCGGATCAAAGTCGCCCAATTCAGCTATAAAATATAATATAAACAAAGTTGACCAATTTAGCTATAAAATATAACATAAACTATTTCATCTATAAAATATAACATAAACAAATTCAGCTGTAAAATATAACATAAACAAAGTTGACCAATTCAGCAATAAAATAAAACACAGTTTGTATGCGGGAAAGTATCTTTAACTTAAATCTGAAAATGCATTGTGAACTTGGGGCCTGTACTTTTAGGTTTTAAATTTAGGAGGAAAATTTTTACAGTTTTTCCCCGACGACCAGAAATGAAATGGGGTTTAAAGTCCTACTGTTCTGCTTCGACTGGGCAATAGAAGACGGACGGTCCTGAAGAATAGAAAATCAAATCAGTTTGGCCTAATACTACGATTTTCTTCAGGTGTCAAATAAGTCATGAAAAAGAGAGAGAAAAATTTGGTATAACGTCCACTCGACACAAACTAGGTCATTTCAGGACTAACATTGGTTTAATTTTATTTCAATAATTTGCTTGCGCGTTGGGGTCTATAGCAGTGGGAGGAAACCGGAGTACCCGGAGAAAACCCACGAGATTTGATAGGCGACCGTTCTCCTTGCCACGCATAACCGGGGATTTGAAACCACGCCAGTTGACTCAATAGCAGGCCGTATGGCCACCCAACCCCCAAGTAATGAAAAATGCATATCTTTCTTACATTGAACAGCGTAAGCACAGAGTTCCTTGGCTTCATCGTAAGTAACAGGTAATCTCCCTTGAAGTATATCTCGTTTGACTTGAAGAAAAAATAAATATCTGTAATAAAAAAAGAAATCTGAAGGCAAATATATGGGAGAGGGAAAAACATAAAAAAAATCTGCCAAATTGGTGGATAAACAGAAAATTTAAAGGAGCTAAATCGCTAATATTTGGGACCTAGAAATTGACAGAAGTGTGTCGCAACGCATACAATACTGTAATATGAATGTATATAAACTGATTTACATTAAATGGTTTCCGTTTTTACTCTTAATTTCAAATCAGTTGTGTTCCGCGAAAAAAGCCAGCCGTGTCAATCGAATGCAAATTTCTAGCGTCTGGTTATTCCAGTCTACACACGCCGTTTGATTTGATGCAATGTGTCTAGCCTCGTTCCTAGAGTCGCTTGCTAGAACTGGGGCTGAAACGCATTATGGTACACGATTCGTGTGCCAATGGTAAAATGCTTCTTTTGTCTTAAATATTGGATATAAGAAGCCCATCTTCTTCCGGTAAGATCACGGCATCAACGTTGATTTAAACTGACAAATAATTCCTGTTTTCAAAGTTGAAGATTTTGGGTGATATTGAGTTAGATATGTAGAGACTTAGCTACTTTAATCAGATTGTTTTTTTTACACAATTTTGTTCATTTGTCCATTTGGATTCAGCAAAAGAAATTTTGAAAATGAAACATGAAGAAATGGGTTTAAATGTCGCTGTCGAAGTTACAAACCAGGATTGATTGTATAAATCCTGTTCTTTTATTGTCTGTCAGAACTAGGCATGATTCATCTTATCAAAACAATTATTAATTTTCTTTCCTACAGTGTACCTACATGTACATGTAGCTAGCTATTTCAGGTAAAATTAAATTGTTGTATTCCCTACCTGGTTCATTTCAGGTAATTTAATTGGTTATATTTCCTACCTGGTTAATTTAGGTAACTTAACTGGTTATATTCCTATGTCGTTATTTCAGGTAAATAACTGCTTATATTACTACCTGGTTATTTCAGGTAAATTAATTGGTTATATTCACCACCTGTCTATTTCCGGTAAATAAATTGGTTATATTACTACCTAGTTACTTCTGGTAAATTAATTTGTTATATCCCTACCTAGTTATTTCAGGTAAATTTATTGGTTTTATTCACAACCTGATTATTTCAGGTAAATTAATTGCTTTTATATCATACCTGGTAATTTCTTCCCGTAATTTACACGGATCTGCTGCGTAAAATTTGACACCAAAATAAAATGTGAAAGGAAGAGAGCATGCTGAAACAATAGAAGATGCATAATACTAGAATGGTGAAATCTAATGCACAAAAAATAATCTAAGAATTCAATCAAAATTCTCTAAATTTAAAACTGAATAAAAATAAATTCTATCGAAGCTACGTTTCTACAATGTTTCAAGCACAAGAAGATGACAAGAGAATTATTGTAGAAACGTAGCTTCGATTCAAAATACAGTAATTATTTTCCATAGAACTCTTGTGCTGTTTAAATAGTTTGAGCGCTGAAGAATGATATGGCTCTACTTTAATTAATAAAGATATAAATTTCTAAATACTCCTCAAAATGCTCAAAATACAGTGTTGAAATAATTCATGCAACGTAAGGGAATCTTTCTCTGCCAACACTAGCGAGCTAGTGGATTACCTGCTAAGCCACTATGGCTCCGATCCAGAACGAGAAAGATTTTCTTTTGCACCATCAGAGGTGACTGTATTAGGCAAATTAATGCACCATTCCAGTTACATGTAGCTACGTACGTTAACCAACTATTTGCATCATCAAAATGGTTATTATAAATTTATGTAGACCCCAATTTACAAACCACCCGGCTAATGGCTATAACAATATAACACTCTTGCACTCTTGAAAGGTTGTCTTTTTTAAGGGGGGGGGGGCATTTCTCGGGATGCCTTATTTTTCTGCAATATACCCCCTACATCCCCGGTAGGTACGGCCATGCATACCTGTACACTTCATATGTGTGCTTAATACATACCTTGACTTCATGAAGATGGATTTTCTTTTATCAACAGATGAAATAAAATGCTTCAAGAGATGAACAGGGTGTATTTAACAGTCCCACGGAACATCGCAACTAGATACATGCATTGAAATGTGCATTAATTGATTGATTCAAGGAGTATGTGTATGTAGGAATCCATGCCATTGAAACTAATAATAATAGTTGAGTATAAGTTAAAACTGACCTTTGAGTTGACTTGATAAAGATTTTGAAGGTTCTAACCAATGCTAATAAAACAAATAAAAAATAACCCTTACTACTATAGACATTTGCAATTTTCACATTTGGGCGAGAGAGAGAGAGAGAGAGCAGGCGCGGATCCCCCCCTCCCCCAGCCCTCAGCCCAAGTGAGATTGGTCATCACTGTTCAGACCAGCACCTGCAGCCAGCAATGGGATTCCCAGATTTTATTTTCTGCTTTGGGTCGGTATGTATGCCCCCCCCTCAACAAAATCCTGGATCCGGGCCTGGAGAGAGAGAGAGAGAGAGAGAGAGAGAGAGAGAGAGAGAGAGAGAGAGAGGTTAACCTCCACTCCACACAAACCAGGTCATTGTTATTTCAATAATTCGCTTGCGCATTGGGGTCTTATAAGCAGTGGGAGGAAACAGCGGGTTCCGAAGAAAACCCACGAAGTTGGACAGGTGACCCTACTCCTAGTCACGTACAACCGGGGAATCGAAAACACATCATTTGCCCCACTTTACTACTGTAAACATTCGAAATTTTAACAAAACAATGAATACTGTTCCTCACATGAAATAAATGCTATAATTTAAAGCGGCAATTTCATATTTTTAAGTTATATTTTAAAAATAAATTAAAATAAAGCCTTGAAATAGATAGTATCTATAAACAGTCCAACCTTGTTAAAGAATAATCCTATAATTCACTATTGCCAGTTGAGAAATTGGCAAAAATATCACTTTCAACATTAAATTCAAACGTTTGAAGATAGCTATTGCATGGGGGGAATGGGAAAACAAGGAGGTAATTGTGTTAAATAATGCTTATGATTGTATAATAGCGAGTTGACAACCTATTAAGCAAAAAACACAGAAATAAATATGTTTTGACTTTCTTGGAAAATATGAAATTCCCCCTGTAAGTTTTAAGACAAATGGGGTATAACATCCGATTGATACAAAAAAGGTCATTTTGGGACTAACATGGTTTGGTTTTTTATTTCGGTAATTCACTTGTATGTAGGGTTCCAGAGGACCCAGAAAACCCCCACACATTACCGGTTACAATAAATGTTTAGTCTTACAGAAAGCATGTTGGACTTAAAATATATAAACCATCTAAATGTAAATTATGGGCATGCAAAATTCCTAAGTATAATTTCTAACCCAGACTTGATGTTTTAATTGACCCAAAACCCCATTTTTTTAGCTGGGTAGTTGGAATAAAA
This sequence comes from Patella ulyssiponensis, assembly GCA_963678685.1. Lineage (NCBI taxonomy): Eukaryota > Metazoa > Mollusca > Gastropoda > Patellidae > Patella > Patella ulyssiponensis. The sequence continues at coordinate 8,877,316 of OY783228.1, forward strand.
AAAAAGAGTATGCCTTAGTAATCTAGTCTGGACAAAATTTCAGCTCTAAATTTTGTTAAATTCAAATAAAACGATGTTTTTGACCATGTCTGGCACTGTGGCACATTGTGTATTTACATGTAAAACCAACGAGAAAAAAACCCAGTTAACAAAATTGACTTTTTACAATTTCTTCACAAAATTTGATTCAGATCAACCAATTCTACATGTATTTATTTTGACATCCATGTAATTTAAACAGGTTTAACTTTTAATGTTAATACAGACAAAAGACCTTAACCCCATTTTTCTTCTCCTATTAAAAAAAAAATGCATTGAGTCTAGACTATATCAGCCCTTTTTAATAATCAAGAAAAAAAAACCTATAAAAATATGCAGATATCTAAAGTGTATGTACGAGAGTTTTATTGAGTCATGGTTGGTCGTTGAAACGTGTGAGATATATACTATAAAGAGGATTGATATATCCTGACTCAAGTAACGGTATTATTACAATACATGGTGTATATACTGTATATTATAAACTATAATAAAACATATTTTAATAGGGTTACATCTTCTCTTATTACACACTTTTGTACCTAAAATACAATTAAACATGACTAACCCCACAAGCATACTTGAGAGGGTAATGACACAAACTCAGATTCCGTTCTGCTAACTTTGATATTAACAATAATAATATATTCATTTATAAAGCGATAAATTGGCATAACACTCATGATGTATAGAAAAACATTAGTGTCTAAAAATACAACCGATACAGATGCTTATTCATACACTGTAGCCAATTATAGTCACATGTGCATAGAAACATGCTACATGTATATATTTATTGTACATTCACTATTCTGAAATCAGTGAAATGGGGTTTAACATCCTACTGTTCTGCTCCGACTAGACTAATGAGACAGGTATACACGCATACAGTGGGATATGTACATGTATATTGAATCCCAGCTGCCAATATGTACACTGGATCTTGTTTTTTTGTCCCATCCAAAGAACTAACAAGGGTGAATTAAGCCGGAAGATCATGATGAATATAACATTGTGATCAAAACCGGGACTCCAAGGGTGGCCGGTTAGAGAGGCAGTCCTATTCACCGAGCCACAACTGCTATACGAAAAAATACATGCCCGATACAAAGATGAAAAATGTGGTTAAAATTATCAGACATTAAATGTTTTGTATTTCTGTTTATAACGCCCCCTATGTTCAATTCTCACAATGTTCTCATAACCCTTAGCCAAGACGTCAATGTGCCATTAAATGTTTTGTATTTCTGTTTGTAACCTTCTTATGTTCAATTCTCACATTGTTCCCATGACCCTTAGCCAAGCCTGGAAATAAGGCATGTGTCACTGACAATGCCAGGCACAGATTCAGGAGTTGTCAGACACAAAACCTCTGGTGCCTGCCATTTTGTCCGACACCGATTTGTCTTTTTTATTGATATTATTAATAAATGACCGGCACTAAGTTGAAAATGTCAGGTACTATTTCATTAGTGGCTGACATTTTGTCAGGTACATCTAAAACCGTTATTTCCAGGCCTGCCCTTAGCCATTGGTTAGATCTACATGTATTTCATAAGTCCAGCTTCCTTTACTGAGAATAAAATATCATTTATATTCGCTGAGAAATCAACAAACAGTTTGATAATTACCGTCTGGCCAGCTTGATCCACAAATCTTAATCCAAAATAATCTTTCTCATGAATATTCAGATGTAGAAATACTTTATCTAACAATACTTGACCTTTACAGCTGTTCTGAAATAAAATAAAACAAACAGACAATAATGAATGGTAGACAGAAAAGATGGATGGACACATGAGGCACATTTAACAGACACAGGTTTCATTTCATTTCAATAATACGCTGGCGTATCAGGGTCTATAGCAGTGCGAGTAAACCAGAGGACCCCGAGAAAACCCACAAGGGCACAAGGTTGGACGGGCGACCCTACTCCTTGTTACATACAACCGGGGAATCAAAACCATGACAGTTGAATCAATGTCAGAACCTTTGATGCAATGCAAGCGCGCTAGCTAATCTGCCATCCAACCCCCCTGTGTAGTTTGAGACAGAAACTGTACTTGGTGTGAAGTCCTTAAAAAAGTAGACTACTGTTTCGTCAGTTAAAGTACGATTGACATGAAATTTGGCATGATACTTCATCGGACAATTGCCCATCGACAGACTTTTATGTCTGATACAACATCGAAATTCAAGGATGGCTAATTTCTGGCTCATAGTATTGTCGTGTGTAGTGTGATAAAAGAGAAATTTGCTTGGACAGTGCCGTTTTTTTGTCTACTTTTGTTTTGAATTCCAACTACCAAGGGTTCTTTGATGTGCATGCCAATGTTTACATAGTGGAGCTAGTTTTTTGTCCCATCCAAACAACTAGGTACATGTAATTTACTGGTAAGATTTGCAGTATGATACTGACTCACTAGATAGGATCTGTTGACAGATATAAGTTCCAAATATCTGCAACTGGGATTTTTGATAGACAGTTTAGGACGCCTACTCAAACAACTCTCAGTTGCATCAAACCCAACTGAATGTGTGCTAGATCTGTCAGAGTCAACTGGTGTGGTTTCAATTCCCTGCTTGTACATGACAAGAAGTAGGGTCACTTGTCCAACCTCGGGGGCTTTCTCCGGGTCCTCTGGTATCCCCTCACTGCTAAAGACCTTTTAATGCAAACAAATTATTGAAATAAAATTGAACCATAGGTTAGCCACGAAATGGAGGTTAAACCAAATCTCTCTCTCTCTCTCATTCTAAAACAACATAAAAAAATATAACATGAGATTTTAATAAGATTATTTCAGTGGTAAACAGTCAACACCATAAATATATCCAAGATGGCTGTAGTGCTTTAAATTTGCTGATCTTAAACTTGTACTTTTGGTTTTCAATTCAACAACATAAAGTTCAATAAACGTGAGTTATTTATGGTGTGAAAGACGTCTGACTCCTTTGACAACTACAGGTTGACATATTAACACTTCACTATTAAAGATGGCCATAAATAATAACCTTAAAAAGCTATCAAAGAGAAATATTTGATAAATGATTGAATATTGTGAGTTATTGTTGTATGACTGGAAGATATTTCAACTGATAAACTACATGTGTATAAAAGTTTATTGTTGAACATCCAGTACTCTATTTGTTACAGTCAATTAGACAAGGGGTGTCTATAGTCGTATACTTTCGGCAATTAGACTGAAATATTTTGTACTTTTGTGTTTTTTCGTGAATTGTCACACAATTTAAAAAAAAATACCTGGCTCGATATCTGAATATTTTTATTTTCTATACAGAAATATCTTGCACTTTAACTTTAGTGTTTACATTGTACTTGTCACACATGGTTATAAAAAATATCGAGTAATCTTGTCATACATTTTTCTATCATTAGGCCACAATCATAATTTGTAGGCCTACTTTGATATACTGAAGATTAGAGAGCCATGGGAGATTCACTAGCCAGGTGGTGTTGGTCAATTTCAGGATAACCGAATCCATCATAAGGTCTGTTGTTTCGACTCCACTGTTGAACGTGACAGGGAGTAGGGTCGTCTTTCCAACCTCTTGAGTTTTCTCTGGGGCCTCCCATTTCCACCCACTGCTAAAGACCACTAGGTGCAAGCGAATAATTGAAATAAAGTTGAACCATATAATAGACCCGAGATGACCCCATCTCTCTCTCTCTCTCTCCTGGTTTGATAATGTAATCAGGGTTGGAGGTAGAGTGTCTTTACACCAATTGCCAGTCATGAAACAGGGTTGGATGTGCAGAGAGAGAGAGAGAGAGAAAGAGAGAGATAGGGTTGACATTTGTTTGACACAAAGTAGGTTATTTTGGTACTAACATATGGTTCAATTTTATTTCAATAATTCGCTTGCACGTAGGGGTTTTTTAGCAGTGGGAGGAAACCGAAGGACCCATGCCGAGTAAGAAGCCTTTTTGCCAGACAAGAAATATGAAGGAAGAAATAATTTGTTCCAGCCTGTAATTTGATCAACATCTTCAAGTATCTAAATAACTTGTCTTCTGCACATGAAATTAACATTTTTTATTCTCCAGCAGAAAATGTTGAAAGCAAACGCTTGCCATCAATCATTTACACAACAGGAGGGACTGGTGAATGTATTTATAGTAATTACTGATATCTGTTGCACGTGTGTCTATGTTTTTTACTAAAGTTAACTAGGTTTTTATAACAGGCCAGTTAATTACAGACATAGAATCATAGTACATAAACATTCAGGTTTAAGTAGAAAATCTGGCTGCTGGTATATTCCACAGAAATAAGAACGTTATTAGGTCTTTTAGCATTGAGGACACTGATTGAAAACCCTATTCATTATCAGGTTTTAAGTAGAAAATCTGATGAAGTTATTGCTGGTATATTTCATTGAAATAAGAACTTTATTAGTACGGTTCTTTTAGCATTGGAAGGAAACCCCAGAGTACCCAGAGAAAACCCTACTCATTGTAACATGAAAGATGCAAGCCGTCTGGGCAACTTTTAACATGCTACATGAAACAAAATTTTAATACAATACATGTATATAAAATTTGAGAAAGAGAAAATCTGATTTTTCGTCATAGACATAAGATGGAAATAGGGTTAGCGCTCATCCAAACCCTAACCCTGGACCTAGCCCCTCTGCTTACCCTGCAATCTCACCAATAATCATGTGCCCTCCTAATCTTATGTACATCTCAGCGACTTTGACAAAAATTTAGCTGACCTTAACAAATAGATATAGCTGAATTTTCATATTACTTATCAGCACTAGGCTAATGAACACCCGAGGACATTGGAAGAGTTGAGTTCAACTTAAAATTTAGGATGGAAAAAATATCAAGAGGATAATTACATGTACAATGTGTCGAGTCAATCTCGTTAGTCAGAGTATTTAGTTTAACATCTACAGCCAACCAACAACATTTAAATCTAACACTGTTGACATTTATTGACTTAACTACTTTAAAACCAATTTACAAAGATGTCACAAGATCAATTCAACAATTATCTACATATTTACCTTGTCAACATTGTCCATCACCTGGATATATTGATATTACTCATACCTCACAAACTGACCAGTAATAACATACTAGTACTAGAACCAGGCCCAAAGTTCATAAGGCATTCTCATACTTAAGTTAAGAATTTACTCAAATTTGTTTGTCTTAATTTAATTAAAATATAACCCTTTAAAAACGTTTGTTGTTTTAATGTATCAAATACATCAATAAGAAAATATGTGCAAGGTTTTGTATTTCTGGATCAAAGATAGTTGAATTAATTCTTACCTTAAGTCTGAGAATGCTTTGTGAACTTTGGGCAAGATTTTTTGGACTTTGGGCTAGACATGTTTTAAAAACATTAAAAATATAGAAAAAATAAAATGTGTGCCCGACAAAAGTAAATGAAATGTGTTTAACTATTAAACTGATTTATGATACATATATACCATTGTGGCCGGTTCATTGTTTTACCAATCAGCTAATTAAGTGTCAATCGGCTAAAGCCAATTTAGCTGCTGTGGGCATATCTTCTGTTGCCTGGCAACCTATGTTTGTTTGAAATGAAATGGGTTTAAAAGTCCTACTGTTCTGCTACAAACTGTGCTAATAAAGTCAAGGATACGCCATACGGTATGATATGAGTGAAATTTTGCCCGGACAGCGGCACTACAGCCTACACTTATATCAAATTCCAAATGTACACTGGACCTCAGTTTTTTGTACAATATATGTACATTATGCCAGTATTCTCATCACATTAATTTCATGGGACATAAATGTTCGTGTTTTACTATACAAATTAAACATTTTTTATCAGAATAATTTTGGTGTTGATAAAGATTGGGCAGCTGATGATAAGTGTGTAACAGTTACCCGATACCTGTAATCTAATTAACACCACCTGTACAAGAGTCTACCTGTATACAGGTAATATATATATACCTGTATAGGTAAAGGTAATAGGCGTGAACACTTTAGTTATCTACTTAATGGTATTTTATTTATCTATGTTCTATGTACATGTATTGTATGCCCACAACCATCCCATTATAAAACTGAGGCCGATATCTGTATTTACTACTACATGTACATGTACATGTACATGTAAATGGGATTTAATGTCCACTCAAAAAAAACTAGGTCATTTTGGGACTAACATATGGTTTAATTTTATTTCAATAATCCGCTTGTGTGTAGGGGTCTTTACTAGTGGGAGGAAACCAGAAGACACAGAGAAAACCCACGAGGTTGGACAGGCAACCCTACTCCTTGTCACGTACAACCAGGGATTAGAAACCATGCCAGTTGACTCAATGACAGGCTTTATGAATCCACCCCCACCCCCATCAATATGAAGCTGTTTGACTAACATTATAAATTTAACATCAACGATAAAAGTTGAAAACTCTAAATATACATGTACTAAGAGAATTTATGAGAAGTATTTCATCGGCTTCCATTTAATAAAACTGGAGCTGATTATTTTGACTTTGTGTGCTTGGGGGGCAACAGTGGCTCAGTGGGTAGAGGCTGAATTGTTATCATCGAGGTCGGGTGTTCGATCCCTGGATTGGTCAATAAAGTTCATTCAGATTTTCCGGCGTGGTTTCCCCTTGCCAGTGATGCAGCACAGAGGACCTGACAAACATGTGACATGCATCGGTTGGAATTAGGTCAATAAATTAACATTGCTAGATTTAGATTTAAATTGCACTTTTTTTTTGTGGACTCTCCAGGAATTTATTCACATGAAGCCTGCAATATATTTTATCATCAAAACACTTATCCCCCCTCCCCCCAATCCATTATTTATTGTAATGTTGTGTACTAGGTGAAATTGATCAAGTGTAGAAACCTGAATGAAAATAATTTCCTTTGATGTTTTGTTGTCATGTGATCTGTAAATGGGTTGTATATTCAGTAAAAGGTCAGAGGTCAGATACTAAGTGGTAAAACAAGAGTAGTATTTAATGTTTACATGAATCTCTCCTCCAGTTTACTTACATTCTTGGTGTAAAGATACATCACCTAATAAACATAGAATACATTAAATTTACACCAACCATATAATTACTTTGACCATGATTGCCAACCTTTTACATACAAGTAAAGATACTCTGTCGCTGGTTAGCCAGGGCCTTGTTTCTCTAAATCTTAACTAAAGATAAAATCCAAAATTTAGTAAATACTTCCATTTTGATTGGCTAAGCACGAAAAAAATCTATTTAACATTATCCAATCAAAGTACTAAAATTTGGATTTTTCACAATAAAAATTTCGTGAAACAGACCCCTGGAGGTCTCTCTCTCGAGAGAGGGAAATGGGGTTTGACGTCCACTCAAAACAAACTAGTGGGAGAAAAGCGGAGGACCCGGAGAAAACCTACGAGGTCAGACAGGCGACCCGACTCTTTGTCACCTACAACCGGGGAATCAAAACCATGACAGTCGACTCAATGACAGACCTTATGATACAGAATGTATGTGCTAACCTGGAGGTTGAGGGTTCACTGACAGAGAAAATTCACCAGGATTTTCTGGCATGGGTTTCCTTTGTCAATTGTGCTAGATGGAGGTCCTAATAAGGTCAGCTGTCTAGTAAAAGATCCCTTGTCTGTTGAAATACGATATAAGACTAGGTCGTAGCTGAACTGTGTGGGCAAAAATTTCCCTCATAACACACTGTATGGCGTAAGCCTGTCTTCACTAGCCCAGTTGGAGCACAACAGTAGGACGTTAAAACTCAAGTCATTTCATTTTTTTTGATATTTGTTGTTTATTGCTTACAATGTCTGTGTTGTTTGTGTCTTGTCCGCAGGTTTGTCTTTTCGGCAGGCCTGGAAATAACGGTTTTAGATGTATGTGACAAAATGTCAGGCACTAATGAAATAGTACCTGACATTTTCAATTTAGTGCCAGACGCCAGACATGTATAAATAATATAATTAGGAAAGACAAATCAGTGCCGGACAAAAGCCTGAATCTGTGCCTGACATTGTCAGTGACAGGTGCCTTATTTCAAGGCTTGCTTTTCGGTTTTATTTGCATGTACATGTAGTGCCAGTCCCCCTGCACCGATGATACATGTACATATATCATTCACACATGTAAGGCAGAGTATGCAAATTGGTTTTAGTATGACCAGGAGAATTAGAGCATTGTTAATTTGAAGTCCCAGCCATTACAGATTAGCCAGAAGCCTAATCAAGTTCAACTCTCTAATTATATTAGAGACAGTGTTTTATAAATTTTGATCTATGGTCCCGTTAATCCTGTAGGCATTAATGTATTAAGGATTATAAAGTTTAAATGTATAAAGTATTATTTATTGTTACCAAGTAACCTCTTAATATATTAGAGGAAAGATTGTATCAAAAAAAGGCGGTTGACCACAGGCAGGCAGTAGGATATACTGAAGGGCAGGTCTCTGATAAATTATTTCGTAGATGCTGTTCCTTATTAAGTCACCTACATGTAGCCTGTGGGTCAATAGTGTGTATATATTATTATTGTTTAAATAGTATTACAGAATATAAGTTATACCAAGAACAAGTGAGTTGTTGAATTATTATATGTTCAATCTTACACCTCCAACTAGATTGAACATATAACCCATCGTCCGAAGATTGGACTATAAGCAGGTCCATAAACCCTGGATGATATGTATTAAACACGTTTAGCATACATGTAATTATTGTAATTCACAAAATACACGAAGATAAATAACCTGAACATGCATAAAATAAAATGTCTTCTTCACTTGATAAATCCATCAAGAATTTAAACAATCTAAACAATGGCTGTTTAAAGAGAGATCATACAAGATAAGAAGACTGTATTTGTTTACATAATACAAATAATTAAAGTGTATATCTTGACTTAAAGATTCAAGTTGAAGAGATTTAAAATCATGATATGAAGAAAAACAAACAGATAAACTTGAAATATTGTACATTGTATGTTAGGTTTTTATCTAAACCTCAACTATCTTCTACATGTACGTGTATAATAGTTGTTCAACTGTGAAATTTTTTACGAACATGTGTGGAAATAACAGCTTTAGATGTACACATGTACCTGCCAAAATGAAATAATACCTAACATTATCAATAATATCAACGAAAAAGGCAAATCAGTGCCTGACAAAATGACAGTGCCTGACATGGTTTAGTCTGACAAAGCCTGAATCTGTGCCTGACATTGTAAGTGACAGGTGCCTTATTTCTAGGCTTTGTTACTAAGACTTTCTTTCTTTTCATAGTTAAAATTTACAAGTACATTCTAACAACATTCTTCAACTGACCAGATTACTTTTCAAAATAACAAGTGTGTAAATGAAATGAATTCGTGTTTAACATCCTACTGTTCTGCTCCGACTGGGCTAATGAAGGCGGGCATACACCATACCGTGTGTTGTGAGGGAAATTTTGCTCAGAGGCACCATGTCCTCTCTTTTATTGAATTCTAACTGCCAAGGTATCTTTTAAGTGGACACCAATATGTACACAGGACTATGTTTTTCAGTCCCATCCTGACAACTAGACACTGTCCTTGCAAGCCCCTGTCCTCATCACTGACATGGGGGAAGCAAGCCGGATAATCTTGATGAACTTTCTTGGTCAATGCAGGGGTCGAATACCTGACCTCCAGGTCGAGCCAACATCTTACCTGCTGAGCCATTGTGGCTCCAGTGTGTGTGTAGGTACATGTACATGTACTTAGTAGAGAGAGAGAGAGAGAAATGGGGTTTAACGTCCACTCGATACAAACTAGGTCATTTTGGAACTAACACACGGTTTCAATTTTATTTCAATAATTCGCTTGTGCGTACACAACTGTAGGGGTCTTTAGCAGTGGGACGAAACCGGAGTGCCCAGAGGAAACCACAAGGTTGAGAAGGCGCCCCTATCTCCATGCCACATGCGCTCACAACAGGGATCGAAACCACAGCCGCAAGCCAGAGGTGATCGGCCAGCTAGAGGTTGAAGCGCGGCACTCTAGTCTACTAGGCCATCCCAACCCCCCACATGTACTTTGAACAATGTACATCTATAGGTCACCAATACACATAAAAGAACTATGGTAATGACAGTGGGGGTTTAATGATAAGTAGGTGTAATTGCCTATCTTTATTAACCCTTACCCTTGTTGCAGCAAAGTGGGACATTAAAACCCATTCCATTTCTATTCTTCATTTCAAGTACCGACTAACAACAATAAAATTAAATTCAGTGAAACAAATACAAGTATGGTATCCAATTAGGAGATAAGCACCTCCAGTTTAGAATTGATAGTAATGTTCCTGTTCATTTGATATCGCTTAAATCTATTTATTTAATACTTTTCTTGGATTTCTCTCTTTTGTGATTTTTAGTGTTTGTTCGGGGGGTTTTAATGACATAAAAACCAAAACAAACAACTTTGACAATTAAAACATGTGTGACATAATAAGATAGCAACCCACTCTTCATTTCATTTTATTCATTGAGTCAGTCAGACAGACAGACAGACAGGGAGAGAGAGAGAGAGAGAGAGAGAGAGAGAGGTGGGGTTTAACCTCCACTTGACACAAACTAGGTCAATTCAGGACTAACATATGGTTCAATTTTATTTCAATAATTCACTTGCACGTAGGGTCTTTAGAAACACTGGGAGGAAACCAGAGGACCCTGAGAAAACTCATGAGGTTGGACAGGCGATGCTACTTCTTGTTATACATGTACGTACGTAAAACTAGGGGAACGAAACCACGCCATTGATACAATGACTGACCTTACATGTACATGTATGATGCCCATTTGGCCATCCAAACCCCCTCATTGAGTCAGAGTGGCTGGTGATTTTTGTTTGTTATCTATTTTTACGGTATCAACCAGCATTGAACCACAAATTTGATTCAAATCTGTTGAAAATTGGACCCATCAGATGGCATCAAGAATTGAGTTACATGTACGGTCTTTTCATGTTAATACAGGTAATACATGCCACATTTTCAGTGTTTTTATGTACATGTAGGCCTACATGTAAAATGTAAAATGAAAATCTAATGTAAATGAAACAAGAAAGCCTCATCAACCCTCACTATAATTAACACATGTCATCAACAACTGATTGATTAGTTACTTTTGCAACTGTCCTTTAGCGAATGATATTCGCTGACAGCTGCTATCCGGCCTTCTGCAGTATGAAAATACCGTTCTTCCCCACCTCTGTTCTAAGGCTATTTTGGAATCCTTACCTACTATTTTTCACCTTGATTCTACTTTATTCGCCAAAGCAATCATTTCATGCCACAGCTGACACATATTTATAAAGATTCAACACTATTTTCAAGTAGAATTCTGCGATTAAAAACATACACCAAATACATTTAAATTGAAGAGAGATAACAAGACCCGGACATGCACAAACCGCATGTTTATTTCATCACTAAATTCTACTTGAAAATCGAGTTGAATTATTATAAATTTGTGTCAAATATAGTGAGAAAGGATTCCTTTTGGTGGAAAATAAAGAACTGTTGAGAAAAATAGACGCGAAGGTTGTAAAACAGTCTGAGAATAGGGGTGGGGAATAGCTGTATTTTACTGTATTTTCATATTGCAGCTATAGAAGGCCGGATAGCAACTGTCAGCGAATATCGTTCGCTAAAGGACAGTTGCAAAAGTAACTACTGATTGATGTGTACACTCGTACACCACTAATTAGTTGAGACCAAAGGATTAACAGTGAGATGTTAACCACAGATTGATTGAGATGTGGCAACAATTAACTGTCACTGAGACATAAAAACCATGTACACTCATTTTTTAAAACCCTTTTATGACTTTATTGAAATGATATTTATGCTATTGGTCTATATTACTATTATGTGGATTAACCTTTTGTTTGGGGATTAATAAGCCACTGACACAGGCTTGCTAACCAGGTCTCAGTTTTGCTCCATGTGTTGTCAGAGAAAGGTCCTCAGGTTTTTCCCTTGTCAGTGGTGATGGCCTGGCATGGAGACAGTGTCTACTTTAGTTGATTGGATGAGATGAAATAACTGATCTGTGTTGTTTGGGAGCAGGTCGTTTCATCCCATGACCGGTTCACCCCGGGCTGTTTCATCCGGGCTGTTTCATCCCAAATTGACCCCGGGCTGTTTCATCCCACATATAGGGTCGTTTCATTCCACAAATCAATAAACAGGTTTTACGTATTAAGAATATTCAATTAAACTACTAATCACTATTGAATGTAAATAATATTGAATGCAAATTGAATGTAAAGCCATCATGAAAATGCTGATATTATTTAGAGAATAGATGGAGGACTCGAACCAGGTTTGTCGTATATATACGAAACGAGTTCCCGTAAAGGGTCCGTGTTTGCCATCAGACACAACTTGTCGAAGGTGGCTAGCATGTGGTCCGGAGGTAGAAAAGGAAGCGCCTTCAAATTACGGACGTAATTATAGATGGTCTTTCGTAGTAGGTACCTGCCAAACCAACACCCTGAACCTTCCTCCAAACGCATTGTATCCAATGAAAAACACAGCCCGTTAACTTCATCCCGGGGAACACTTTATTTTAGAGCCATTTCAGTTATGGTTGTCTCGTGATCATTGTGTGTGATCATTGTGTCGTTTGTCTATCATCGACGGATGAATAAAAACGTTTGCAAGTTACATGACTGTTACGTGATGGGCAAAGGACTACAAATTGTGTTATAAAGAAATACCACGGCATTTTCTGATTTTGACTTCGGCATTTTCTGATACTGATAATAAACACTAATCAAACAATCAAAATTGCTAAAATCATAACGCCAATTAACAAACAATACAAGAATACTTCATTAAAAAAAACATCGGTGAACAACAAAACAATGATCATATGATCATACAAACAATACGATTAACATTAACTTTATTATAAAAACATTGGTGATTCGATCTGAAATCAAATAACAAAATAGTCAACGAGTACTAGCTATTTCTTCCATATGACTAAATTGTGTACGAGTCTTATAAATACATTTATTTATTTTAACAATACATTTATTTTTTCATAACACGATTTGTAGTTTTTGTCTGTCACATAACTTTCAAATGTTTTTATTCATTCGTCCATGATAGACACACGTACGGCACAGTGATCATGTGACAACCATAATTGAAATTGCTTTAAAATAAAATTCCGTACGACTATGCCAGATACCTTTCAATAATAATAACGACAATTTGTTTAAAACTAAGCCTCTGTCAGCATGTGTATATAAAAAATTATAACGGTAGATGCTACTTAAATTTAAAATGTGTAAATACAACTCAACTCTCGCGTCATATTTTTATTACTAATCCATAACAATTAATTGTGTGTTTATTTAATAATAAACAATAAATTACATGTTTATTTAACAATAAGTAAGTGTTTAACAGTTTATTCGACAATAAGTACTCCGTTAATTAACTGCTACTATAATAACAAGGGGGATGAAACAGCCCGGGTTGGAACAGCCCGATAGAAAATCAGGTGTGGGATGAAACAGCCCGGGGTGAACCGGTCGTGGGATGAAACGACCCGCACCCGTGTTGTTTTACAGTGTGTAGTCCTGTGACATTGGTGTGCATGTACTTGTAAAAGAATCCTTAAAAAGACTTAACACGTATAGCGCTGAAGTCCAAGCAAAATTTCCTTAATAGCGCATTAAAGTTCATTATCCCAATTGGCGTAGAATATGTAGGACTTTAAACCCCATTTCATTTTGTTTCCCTGGCCTTACCGGTGCGGTACTATGTATGTATATAATAGTCCTATAATTTTTTGTAACTTACTTACCTTGATAGTAACCGGTAACTCGGTGTCATCTAAAAATAACACGGTACATGCGCCTTCTCCATTCTTGTCAACAAACCTCTTGTCCTTGTCACCTCTCAAAAATCTGGGTAGAAGTCGAGACAGTCGGAATCGTCGAGACATTATTCACTTTTCTCAAAAATAAACAATTAAAATCCGCGCCACGTTAGATAACTCCAGCTTGTCTTCAATGGATTCATTCACAAGATCCGAACTGAAAACTTGAACTAATAAACAACGAAGTCTAGGCCTAATAAAGTTATAACACGGATTACCTGAATGCCCCATTTAAAAATAAATTAGGGGGATAAAGGGCAGACATTTAAAATAAACAGTTAAAATTATTTTCACAAGTGAATTATTAAAATCCAGCGAATTATCTGCATTAATTATCCATTCGACTTGTCAAAACTTTCAATGAATTTCTTCACTTGACGTGAGGCGGCGCGCACCTGCCTGTAGACGCATGCGTCGTTAGCAACTTTAACAAGCACTTCCTTTTCCTGTTAAACCATCAACATGGCGGTATGTGATGACAATACCTTTACACTTTAAATCCAAATAAATCCTCATCACCGATTTATTTTTTGATAACTGCAGTGATGGAAAATAATTGAATAAACATATATCTTTCTGGAATTTATTATATCTTTGTTTAAATTTAGCCAAATGTTAGTCAGATGCAGTAATTCATTCAGGGGAGGCACTTGCCTTCCAATGAAACATTTCTTGCTTCATCGAGTGAAATATGTTCAAAATCTGATGAAAAAAAAAAATGATGGCTATGTTAACAATAACTAGCATCAAATTAGCTCAATTATGAAATGAAGCAAACAGTGAAATCCTTGCTCTTAGGTGAAAATAATAGTTAATTGAATACTGCTGGTCGAATGTTGATAGTTTTCTTTCGTAATTCGTGCTTATCTCCAACACTACGACATACATGTACCTGTCTGCTAGTCTATGGCTAAATGATATAATAACGATTAATGATGATAGTCGAAAATTGAGGGATTTTGAAACCTAGTGCATGGAAACATTGTAAGACGAGTCTCTAAAAAGTGTTGGGGGGGGGGTGTTGGATGGCCGAATGGTTAGCAAGCGTGCAGGCGTTGTACTGTAGTCTATCACTGAGTCAACTGGCGTGATTTCAAATCCCCGGTTGTACGTGGCAAAGAGTAGGGTCGCCTGTCCAGCCTCGTGGGTTTTCTCCGGGTACTCTGGTTTCCTCCACTGCTAAAGACCTCTACGCGCAAGCGAATTATTGAAATAAAATTAAAGCATATGTTAGTCCAGAAATGACCTAGTTTGTGTTGAGTGGACGTTAAACCCCATTTCTCTCTCTCTCCCTAAAACGCGTTTGCAAATTCTGAAAATTGGCAGAGACTGCAGTTGATGAGTAAATGGGGTATGGTTTAAAAAGAAAAACACAACAAAATGTCAAAATTGACCTGTTAAAAAATGTATGTAAATAATACATTTGAATAATTAATGATGCAAATTTGCTCTTATTCTCTCAAGAATTAATTCTATGTATCTTCAATTTTAGACCGAAGCCGAACTTAAGGAGTTGGCCGAGAAGAAAAAACGAAGAACATTTAGGAAGTACACCTATCGTGGCGTTGATTTGGATCAACTGCTTGACATGACAAAGTATGAATTCAATTTTCTATTAGATTATATTAGATGTTTTTATGTAGACAACTGAACAGTAGAAGGATATTTCTTTCAAAAATTTCTTGTTTTGATCAAATGAAAACTGAGGTCCACCACCATGTACATTACACATTGGTATACATATTAAAGATCCCTTGATGTAGGAGTATTTTCCCCTTGTCCCCCACCAACCTGAACACAAAAACTCCACCATATAATCTTAGTTCATTCCCTCCCTCCTCCTGTTACAATTATAACCATTGAGATGTTAATTTTAAAATTACCTGTGTACTGCATACGAGATGGTTAGTCCCATTCCATTCTCCTAGATGTGTTAATTCAATAGTCCTGTTGCAGAAAGTAGTACGATAAACTCTGTTAATTTGCATCAGCTCAATCCTATTATGAAAGTTTAATCGGTAGCACGTCATTTCGGTCCCGCGTCATTTCGGACTCAATACAAACGTCGTTTCGGACTCAGTCTGGCGACTTTTCGGACTTACTTGGGGTTGTTTCGGACTCAGTCAAGCGACTTTTCGGACTCTGATTAATAATTAAAATACTGTAGAAAATTTGTGTAAAAGTACAGCTGTTTGTTTTTTTTGTTTTATGTGAGACTGATAGTTTATTTAATTGATCAGCGATTGTTGATGTCGCGATTAACACTGCTAGTTCTCCTTTGTTTCATCGGCGACGACGGCGAGTATTGAACTTGGCAATAAAATATTGTTGAAAAATAAAATTTGTGTATATTTAGTAATACTTCATTGTTTTTCTTTTCTCAAAAATTAATAGAGCTTGATTGATCGATCATTGCTAATGGTTTTTTTTGTGAAACGGAATAATTGCAATCAACACACGGCCGCCATTATCAATGATTGAAAACTCACGTTTTTCATCATCTACCAAAGAACCGCAAGATTTCTTTGCACATACTACAATAACATCGGGATTATCGGTTAATCAGCTTTAATTATGCCGCTTTGATCGTTGCTATTTCTAATATTTTCCTCAGAAAAATGCTTTGTAGGTACGCACTAATTTATCGATTGGTATTGCCAAGCGGGTTATCGTTAACAATTTCTAGGGAGTTGTAAAAAGAGTGCATGTCGTGTAAATTTTTGTTTTTCTCTAGGTCATTTTCAAATAAATTCATCAGCATATTATTGGATTTAAACAAATACATTACTTTTACGGGAAACGATGATTATCAAAGAACTGAAGTGCAACTAACACTAGGGACCGGGTATCATTCAGATTTGATGAAAAAAGGTAAGAAACTGAGCTTACCATCTAGAATCTAATACACATATTCAGTTAATAGATTGCCATCCAGAAAGTGTTAATTACCATCAAGATTCATCAAAAACCGCCCAGTTTGTGCTACCATTTAGTTTGACATCATTTGTCTAGTTTATGAAACTAAAGGGTTATAAACTGGATGACCAATATCAAAACTAAGCTAAATGGTCATAAACTAGATGATGGATGTCAAAACTAAACGGTATTTCTTAAACTAAATGGTAGCACAAACTGGAGGGTTTTTGATGAATCTTGATGGTATTTAACACTTTCTGGATGGCAATCTATTAACTGAATATGTGTATTAGATTCTAGATGGTAAGCTCAGTTTCTTACCTTTTTTCATCAAATCTGAATGATACCCGGTCCCTAGTGTAATGTTTTATCGTTTGGTGGAGCCTTTTACTAAAACGTTCTTTTCGTAAACACTCTTTGTCGTGTAGGTTCGTGATGCACGACTCCACGCCGAAGGCCTACTTGATGGCGAGCGGTAAATTATATAATTTACCTTGTAAGATATTTTTTGTTGGGCTATTGATTTGACAGTTGTGTTCAACCTTTCCTTCCAACTTATTCCCGAGTCCGAAATGTCATATACCAATGTCCGAAATGTCATATACCCGAGTCCGAAACGTTGAGGCCATATTTATTGGAGTCTGAAATGTCGTAAGTCCGAAATGACGCGGGACCGAAATGACATGTAATCGTTTAATCATTGTAGTAAATTTAATTTACTTGTGGTTCTAATATTCTCTTCTATGGTCAAGGATAGAAGAAATATTAAATGTTTAGGATTGAACATATTCCTGAAGCAATGGCCCGAGAAATCTCTCTCTGACCATTGCTGGAATAGCGTCTGTTTCTTGAACTTTTGCGGGAGTGTGTCTATTCTCCCCGTTCAATGAAAGCTATCACTTAAGTACAGCAACATGACAGTCCTTCGTTTAATCTGAGTCTTCCCTAAAACTTTGGACAGTGATTTAAGGTATTAAAAACGGTGAAAGTATGTTCGTTTCCAAAGAGTATTGTTTACATTTCATTCGACTTGATAGCCTCGTTTGTCACACAATTAGTTTTATTGCAGTATTCTCCTATGCATGGGTTAATTAGGCATAATAAAAGCGTGAGCCATGACGTAATGTTATGTAAACATATTTGGTCCAATTACACATAGTAGTGAGATTACCTGTAATCAAACAAAACGCTGCGCGGAGTATGGGGATTGAAATGCAAAACAGAAGTGAAAAAAAATTTGGAATTAATCTCATCTCGGTTTGGGATTTAAGTGCCATGATGAAAGAACCGTTTGAATGACCAATAGTGATTTTAATACGTGGAACCCTTTCTGAGCATTATAAAAAGCACAAGCCAACAGTTTTCTAATATCAACCCTGAAAATAAGCCATGGTAATTTTTTCTTGCATAGAGTACATGTATTTGATACTTTTAATGCATGTACCTGTCTGGCATGACTTTTAAAATGTCAATGTACCGATGCTCATTCTTTCTGTAATTTTCAACCCAACCTATTATTTCCAGACCTTTGTACTAGCCTAACAAAATGCCAATCGCATCTAAAACTGTACTGAAGATTTTTGAGACTTATCTTATTGATACAAATAAAGAATATAATTTGACTTTCGTAGCCATAGTTACTTTGGATATGTCTCCTGTATAAAATTTATTTGGAGGATACACATGTATGGTAAAGGCAAACAAATTCGAGGAGCAATATAATAATCTGTCTAATATATTTTAACATTCTTCTGTCTTACCCAAGGTTTATTGTACCCAGGCTTGGACATGTATTAAAAATATCAGCAAAAAAGACAAATTAATGCCTGACAAAATGTCAGGCACTTAAGGTTTTGTGACTGACAAAGCCTGAATCTGTGCCTGACATTGTCAGTGACAAGTGCCTTATTTCCAAGCTTGATTGTACCATTAATACTAAAAGCATGAGTAATTGTCAAATTCTATAACTTGATCAGAATTTAGCGTCATTTATTACAAAAGTGCTAAAATTGAGGCAAAAGGCCTACTGTGTGACCCATCGTAAATTTTAAACAGATTTTCTTGATTATGAACAAACTAGTAAACTTTGGTTATTGTAAACTTACCTGGTTGTTTGAAATCAACTCCTGTTAAATAAAATCCATTGCACAACTAATTATCCCAACGAATAATCACAGTATTATTGTATATGGATTTTGCCATGGTGTTCCTATCCATGGCAAAGTGGTTTTAGGAGTGTGTAGAGAAATATCCACATTTGTTTAGTATATCTACATTGGTAGAACAGAAATTTTATGTTCAGATTTAATGACCATAGAAGATTTTGAATATATCCTGCAGTTTATCTGATATTTGTCTGTAGTATGCCATGATGAAAGAACCGTTTTAATGACCAATAATGATTTCAATACGTGGAACCCTTTCTGAGCATTACACAAATAATTACATTCATTGGGTGGTTGAATTATCTTAATGTGTGCGCATTAGAGCGTAAGGTTGGTCATTGAGTCAAGTGGCGCTTTTTCTATCCCTCGTACGTGACCAGTAGTAAGGTCATCGGCTTAACCTTTGGGAATTTTCTCCAGGTTCACCCACTGCCAAAGACCCTCATCAACAGCAAGTAATTGAAATGAAATTGAACCATATGGTAGTCCCAAAATGACCTGCCTTGTGTCTATTTAACTCCCATCTCACTTGATACTGTTTTATGTTTCAAAGAATCTACTTACACGGTAAAGACAGCAGGATGGCTCATTGAGTACCGTAAGCTGTTGGTTAGGTAACCTGGAGGTCCCATGCTTGATACTTGTGTTGACAGAGAGAGTTAAGATTTACCTGCTTGGTTACCCATGTCATTAGTTCAGAACATATCCATATATTGACATGCAATATAAAAAAAAAACGTTTTGGCTGTTGGACTTCGATATATAGATAGGCCATTGTGTCATGGTCAGGGAAGAATTTCTTCCTCATAGCACACTGTCTGGTATGCCAGTGTTTAGTCCAGTCGTCGAAGAACAGTAGGACGTTAAAAACCATTTCAGCTTGGGACTACTACCATCTGTAAATTATGAGCAGATAACAGGAATGTGAATTATCTACGAAATAAAAATATGCCACGACCCAATAGAACCTCTGGTAATAAAAAAAGAAAACCTTTCCAAAATAAAATATGCCATGATGAAAGAACCATTGTAATGACCTTGAATGATTCGATAATGTGGAACCCTTTCTGAGCATCCAGATTTATTGTGTACATGAAATACATCGATATTTTCTATTTTAAAAATTAAAATGTTTAAATTTGTTTTCAGTGATCAATTGGTTGAACTTCTTGGAACTGGTCCACGTCGACGATTCTCCAGAGGTTTAAAACGCAAACCAATGCACTTCATGAAGAAATTGAGGAAATCAAAGAAAAGGGCCGGTCCATTTGAAAAACCAGAAGTAAGCATTCTTTTGTTTCACCAGTGTGTTAAGAAAGTTTTTATCAAGCCCAGTTCCAATGTACAAATAGTGCATGTTAAAAAGATGCCTTGACAGTCTCATTGAGAAGAGTAGGTCGAAAATTCAGATTTTATTACTTGATTGTTACGACCAAACCACACACAATCACCTTAAACAAAAAATGTAAATTGATTTATGTATTATGAATAAATTAGAATGACAGTTATTTTTTTTATTGATTTCCAAATTTCATGGAAATAGACATACGAATACCAAACAAAGAAGTTGAATGTTGTACATTGTTGCCAGAGAAAGTTTCCCCTTTTGTCATTGGTGTAGAATGGTTGGCTTGAATAGGAACTGCATCTAGTTGGCTGTGTGTGTGTGCACTTTGGACTTGACAGATGTAGGTGTGGTTCGAAACGTTGTCCTATCAAATCTCCATGATCACGCGTTGAAATAACGGTTTTAGATGTACCTGACAAAATGAAATAGTTCCTAACATTTTCAACTTAGTGACGGACATGTACAGTACAGGCATCGCGCAGGTTTGAGCATACACGATATTACCGTGTTTTCTATCGTGGAATTCCATGATTTACCGAGTGAATACCGAGGAAATATCGAGTGACACGATAGCACTGCCTCGGTGTTGAAAATACCGTGCGACTCGGTGTTATAATTGTGCGACTCGGTGTTATAATTAAAACATGCATCTCGTCCCCGAAATCATAACTGAATTAAACACAAGTACTATCCATTCTTCTTCTAAACAGAATATGCCTATACATACCAATACGTTATTACTTCATTAATATGTACGATATTTTGAAGTCTTGCGTCAATCGACTATTACAAATTCATTCATATTACGGAAAAACTTATAAAATGCGCACAAATCAATTATTATGGTCTTACCGGGGTGTAATTTTATCCTTCTAAATAGTAATTTACATACTGACAAATTAGCCACACGGTGCATACAGTATTGGTATATCACACCTCAACTAATTCTGGTTTAAATCACAAATGAATTAAAAGATATCGTGAACCGATACGAAACACGCCTCGCCAGAATTCACTGTCAGCAAGGTTATGGAACTTTGCTGAATACATGTACATGTACGTGGACACGTATCACTCCGATAAAGGCGATAATATCATGCTGACCTTTTCATTTCGGCTCCATTGGGTCTGGTGAATGCAAACTGTCAATCAAGGTTCCATAATGTAAATTGGCACGTGACATCAAAAGAAATCAACTGACAGAAAAAAGACGCCCATTTTACAACAAATTGTTAGCCTGCTGTAGTCTCCTTGTTATTACGCCTTGTATTGTAAATTGTCAGAAATAAAAATTACCAAAAATGGTTTGACATCTTTTTTTTAAAAAAAAAAAACCATCACTATTGTTAATTTGATTCTGATAGGCAAATGGTTGGCATTCAAGAAGGGTCACAATGGTTTGTTATTTGCATGTCAATCAATTTGGGCGTGTTAAAATTAAACGTAAGGTAAATTTTCAAAAGAGATGTCTTGTAAAATAACCCGTGTTTATTACTCAAATATTTTCTCAATTAGCAGAATGTCAAAATAAAGAAAATGACTACGAAGTTATTCGTCGAAGTTTCACGGGTTTTTTGTATTTGGCTCGACACCCCCGCACAGTCCCTACGTGTAATACCATGCTACGAGAAATTGCGATTACTGTTTTACGGTAAAAATCGTGTGTTTAGGAATGTGGACGTGTGATTGTTCAATTATTTAAATCGGTACATGCTCGAAGGTTGACTCGTGCAGATCGTGTAATGGGCAAAATAATGTTTAGTCATCCTATTTGCAATTGACATATTCCGTCAATAAAATCACACCGGTGCTCATTAATAATTTATCAGGTGATCATTATTTTATTACAGTGTGCACAAACGTCATTCCTTAAATAGCCCCAGGCACCTTTAACAGCTTAAGCAGCACGCTTTTTTCTGCTGGGCAATCTCCTCTCTTCCCTTTGATGTTGCATTCTAGACTAATTGACACGTCGATAACTCTAATACTACCATTATTAATCTCACTATCAAAGAAGCTTCAATTCAGAAGAAATTGTCGTGAGGTCGTGTTGAGGGTTAAAACAATCAAAATGATATGTGGGTGTCTGTGATAATTATTGGAAACTAAAACGGTTTTATTAATAAGGATATGTATTGTCTATTGCATGAATACGGTCAGTTGTTTGATTACAGCCATAATGATAAGTTCACCAATGTTTTTGTAATAAAGTAAACTCCTTAAATTGTGCCGCGGCCCCTTTTAGATTAACCGAGTTCGTTTTTTATAAGATAGCGATTATTTTACGTATTACGTACTTTTAATATTTTATTTATACATTAATAACAATATGATTTCACGTTTAACGCGAGCGATTGATCTTGCTCGGCTCGCGTAAACGTCAAAAAATTCTCAAATTGCGACTAATTTACGCTAAAAATTATATGTGTAAAATACTCTTTTGACCAAATTGTTTTCTATTGTCAAATTGTCCTGTAAATTATACATATACTTTATTTACGGACATTGATCTGAATTGATATTTTCATGAGACAAAACGGAACATCGAATTGTTACGGTTAATTTATCTGGCTTATTACTTATAAATGGGTAAATACAACTCAACTCTCACCGCGAGTTTTTATTACAATTCCATAACAATTAATTACGTGTTTGTTTAATAATAAAAGTACATGTTTTCTTAATAATAAGCAAGTGTTTAACAGTTTATTTAACAACAAGTACAACTCAGTTAATTAGCTGCTATGTCGGGCCACCCGAATATCCCTTTTACAAGACAAATTAGATTGATGTGTTTCGGCATCATAAATAATTGAAAACTAACCGTTAATCGACTTTCCGTGCATAAAATGAACTAAACAATATCCAAAATGCACGCTTTCTGACTTCGGGTTGTTTGGATAACACATCTAAGAAGTGGCTACGTGAAATTTTATCCTTTGGTCTTTTATATCACGGGAGATTTCTGTTATTCAACTTGCATGAAAATGACGACATTACAAGTTGACAGTTCAGCAATGAGGATCGTTTACGCTTGGTAGAGGATTGGGAATTTGATAAGAATCGAAGCATTTTGAAAGTTATGACTGTCCAATACTGTCCATTGATTTGAGATTTAGGTGGAATAGACTCTTCGGTCGAAATACAATTATTCTTTTCTGAAACAAAACGAGTGCCTTGGATTTTTGTGTGGATTCGATAGTGGTTACTTTTCTTTCAATCGGAGACTTGTGTTGCGTTCATCTCATTTTCACGGTAAGTACGGGCTTTCAAATCCCGTTGCAGGTTCTATTTATACATGTATCCTGTACTAGATACGCAGCTTTACATGAGTGCGTATAAATTTAACGGCAAATATATCGTGTAGAATACAATGTATGTGAACATGCATGTTCACACTATATAACCTAAGCAATTGTGTCCGTATTATTAACGAAAATATTTAACATTCATAACATCGTGGAAGTATATCGTTTTGACATCAATTGTTTATGACAGATAAACATCGTTAATTTTATATATCAAATTACACCGAGGCCTATCGTGTCACGCGACTATCGTGGCACACGATAGCGACCGCTACACCGAGTTATTTATCGTGGCAATATCGTGCCGTTATCGTGGAAATTTTTAACAAAAAACGACACGATAATCGTGTCCCGTCAAAGCAACTCGATACCCGTACTGTATTAATATATCAACAAAAAAGACAAATCAGCGCCGGACAAAATGACAGTTTAGTGCCTGACAAAGCCTGAATCTGTGCCTGACATTGTCAGTGACAGGTGCCTTATTTCCAGGGTTGTCCATGATCTTTCTTAGTCAATTTGATTTATCAATCTCATTAACTTATTTAATTATGTTTATCTTTGATTACAGGTAGTGAAGACCCATCTTCGTGATATGATTATTGTACCTGAAATGATTGGTAGTATCGTGGGTGTATATAATGGTAAAACTTATAATCAGGTGGAAATCAAGGTAAATTTCTCTCCATATTTATAACCACACTTCATTTGTTTGGCAGGGGGTGGGTGGGGGGGGTGGATGGCCGAATGTTAAGCATGTGCGTGCTGCATCATAAAGCCTGTCATTGAGTCAACGGGCGTGGTTTCGGATCCACGGTTTTACGTGACAATGAGTAGGGTCACCTGTCCAACCTCAAGGGTTTTCTCTGGGTCCTCAGGTTTCCTCCCACTGCCAAAATACCCTAGGCCCAAGCAAATTATTGAAATAAAATTAAACCAGGCTCGTCCCGAAATGACTTAGTTTGTGTCGAGTGGACGTGTGTAATATGTCGACAGTCACACTCATAGTTGATACCATCAATAATTATTGTTGGCGGCAGATGGCTCGGTAACCTAGAAATCCTGTGTTAAATCTCGGTGTTTGACGAGAAAGTTCTTACTTGTCAGTGGTACAGGACAGAAGGGCCTGATATATAGTCCATAGATGGGACCCCAAAAACTGCATGGCATATGCCCGGCTTCCTATATCCACATTTGTAGAACCAACATTTTATGCAGTGGTTTAATGACCTAAGAAGTTTTTGGATGGTACTCTGTCAATTACCTATATTTGCCTGTAATAGACAGCAGGTATTTAGAATTTATAAATGCTATGATGAAAGAACCGTTTTAATGACCAATAATGATTTTAATACGTGGAACCCTTTCTGAGCATTACACAAATGATATTTATCGTAGGGCGGCTGAATTGGTTTCTTCCCTTTGTCCCGAAATGACTTAGTTTAAGTCTATGTTAAACCCCATTCCTCTCAAGTTTCCTCCCACTGTTAAAGACCCCAACGTGGAGGCAAGTTATTCAAATAAAATTTTGAACCTTATTTTAGTCCCGCAATGACTGGTTTGTGCCCAGCAGAAGTTAAATCCCATTTCTCTCTCTCATCAGTCCTGTTGTGCGGAACAGTAGGATGTTAAATCTCTGAATAAAAGTATTTTAGAGCAAGAAATAGCACATGTGTATTCATAGAATTTAACAACTTTTTTTTTGTTTATTTGCAGCCTGAGATGACCGGCCATTATTTGGGAGAATTCAGTATCACATATAAACCAGTAAAGCACGGTCGACCTGGTATTGGTGCCACACATTCTTCTAGATTTATCCCACTCAAATAAACTACTTTATGTAGAAATAAAAAAAAAACTAATAAAAACTATTTGTCTTGTTTTAGCTATTAATTTAGGGTTAGTCTGTGATACATGTAGCTGGGTGGAAGCTGTGATACATGTAGCTTAGAGAGAGGGAGCTGTGATACATGTAGCTCAGAGAGAGGGAGCTGTGATACATGTAGCTCAGAGGGAGCTGTGATACATGTAGGTGGGTGGAAGCTGTGATACATGTAGCTCAGAGAGTGGGAGCTGTGATACATGTAGCTCAGAGAGAGGGAGCTGTGATACATGTAGCTTAGAGGGAGCTGTGATACATGTAGCTCAGAGAGAGGGAGCTGTGATACATGTAGCTCAGAGAGAGGGAGCTGTGATACATGTAGCTCAGAGAGAGGGAGCTGTGATACATGTAGGTGGGTGGAAGCTGATACATGAAGCTCGGAGGGGGCTGTGATACATGTAGCTCAGAGGGAGGGAGCTGTGATACATGTAGCTCAGAGGGAGGAGCTGTGATACATGTAGCCAGGTGGGAGCTGTGATACATGTAGCTCGGAGGGAGGGAGGGGGTAGTTATACATGTAGCTTGAAGGAGGCTGTGATACCATAGAACTGTACTAGAAAGGAAGTCCGACTGGTGGTTTATGTTATTTATCGCATGCGCGAAAACACAGAACCTAAGTTACTTCCGGTTAAACAAAACCCTGAAGAAATGCGTATGGAGTCCTGTGAGCTTCGGAATAAAATAAGAAAAAAACATCGTCTGCACAACTTCCAATTACCAAGATATATCCGAAATTAATGTTTAACCATGTGTAAGTTATTTTGTATCAATACGGTTAGTTGTCAGTACATGTTTCGTTCGTATAAAAATTAAAAGGATACGACGGTACCCAGCCGACACAGGCCTACAACAATAACACTAACACATAAAAAGTATGATAAGTTATTGAATAATCATTTTCAGTCAGAATGCGTCCAGGACGCATTCTATTGTATTATAAAACCTCAATTTGTTTCTATCCGATATAATAATATTTCGTCAAACGTAATAAAAACTATGCAGCTAGTCTAGAATCTACAATTTTCTAATTATATAGGCCTGTATACATGTAGGCCTATAGTCATGTTTTATCTTTACTTTAGGCCTACGTTTTTTTTTTGGTGTATCAATATTCATTACTTCAAGGTGTCTTCATAGCCCCCCCCCCCTCAAAAAAAGTAAGTTAATAGCTAAAATTTCCCTTTTAGTTTTAGATTGTAAGAAAAACTGTTTTGATAATTAGATATACCGTATATATACGTCTTTACATGTATAAATAAATAAAAAATCTGTCTTTATCAATTAAAGATGTAGGAAAAATCAAATAATATCCTAAGGAAATTTTCTATAAAATTTAGACTTTAATGAATGGTCTCAGCATTTTGTCAAATTCAAATGTGCTATCAGTATTTTAAAACAATATGTTTGCACACTGAAATTTCAAGGTAAACTTTTAAAAAAAAAATCATTTGAATAGATGTTCTGTTTCTAAGCCCTCATTTAATATTGAAAACATTATATGTGTAGGTGAAAAATACTGATCGCTATCAAGTACAGCACATAGGCCATTCACTGTATTATAGACCTTAGGGAATCGATTTTCAGGTCACCCAACGAAAAAAAATGACGCGAAATTTTAAAAGCGTTAAGTGTCCGGATAAGCAACTTAGCCATTCTTAGTCAAAACAACTCAATTTTTTTTAGCTCAAATTTTGAGACAAGGTATATACACCATTGCTCTATATTTTTACGTTGAAATTTCATAGGTACCCAGACCTTTATTTTTCCGACTATGTTCAAATTAGGATAATTCTTTTAAATATTGGTCGTATTGACATTATAAAATTTGCATGAATGTAAATCTAAATGTCAGATAGTGTCATGTTTTTTTCCATTCTTACACCATATTTATTTAATGATACATAATTATTGGATCTGAAATCTGTCTGTTAGGATTATGTTGAAAATATTATTATTAATACCCCTTTAAACTCCTCAATTTCTTTATGAAAATGTTAATACCAGTTACCCTGTACTTTCTTTCTTTTGTAGGCCTCTGAATATAAGATAAGCTCTTCACTGCTACAACCTTCCATAAATAATAAAGTGTGAAAAATACTTTGTCAGTAATTTCGGAAGAGGGCCTGGCAAGGACATTGTCTATTCGATTCGTTGGAGTACATGTAAAAGAATCCTTGACAATTTTCGAAATAAGAGTAGGTAATTAATTAGTCTGCTGTCTGGACAAAATTTACTTCATAGCACACTGTATGACAAACACTTGTCATTATTTGCCAAACCATGCAGAAAAATAGGAGATAAACCTCCATCTGTTAAAATATGCAGCCTCTATCGTATTCAGAAAAAACTGATCCTCTATTGCTATTCAGAGGTTTTCAGGTTATTTTTTTTTAATGTCTGTAATTGTTAAAATAAATAAAGGGGTTCTTTTTTTTATGTATCTTATTGTTGTTGAAATATTTGTTAGTAATATTCTTCTAACAAGAAAAGACCCCTGTACATATGTACTTCAAAATTGGGGGGTTGGGATAGTATCGAGTGCTGTGCATCAACCTCTTCTGGCCGGTCACCTCTGGCTTGCTGTTGTGATTTCGATCCCTGGTGTGAGCGTATGTGGCTTCGAGATAGGGGCGCCTTCTCAAATTCATGGGTTACTCCCACACGAAAGACACCTGCGTGTGCGCTTTGATAATAACAATGCAAAATAAGACTTGTCTACTATATCACCTTCGGTGGAAGTTGTCGTTTAACTCTTAAGAACAACAGTTCAAAATTGAAGAAGCATGGAAAAATTCTCCTTCCTTGGATTTTGCAAATAGTCATAGAATAAAGACTACCATATGTTATCGTAACGAAATACTGAAGGATTGCATGTGTTGACAAGATAATGTTAAAACCCAATTCCATATAGTTCAAAATTGAAGAAGCATGGACAGACAGATGCTGTCCAGGCAAAACTCTCCTTCCTTTTTTTCATTGAAAATTGTTTTGAAGAATCAGTTTGTTTACAAAATTATGATGCCAATGTGTACCAATGAGCTTGTGTTTTTTGTCCCATCTAAACAACTAGACACTGTTCTTTGCCATGTTGTCCCTCCTACACTACCGACTGGGAGAAACCATGCTGCAAAATGCTGGAGAACTTTATTGAATAACACCTTCATACATAATCCTTATATATTCAGATTGGTATTTTTTTTCTTTGGAAAAAATTATAATGAATCAATTTGAATTAAAAAGATTAAGTATGAAGACAATGATTCTAATATCAAGATTTTTATTTTTGCTATGAAAATATTTTAAGTGCATCTTTTCTTTTGTGTGAAAATAGATTTGAAGAACGAGTTTGGTTACAAAAATACACATGATATTTACATCCTTAAATAATGGACCCAAAACAAAAAAGTAGTTTTATTTTTACAAGAAATTCTGTAGATCGATAAAATATAAAAAATTATTTATAAACGAAAATATTTTAAGTGCATCTTTTTTTTTCTCTGTGAAAATAAATTTAAAGAATCAGCTTGGTTACAAAAATACACGTGATATTTACATTACATCCTTAAATAATGGACCCAAAACAAAACAATTCAAGAAAATCTGTAGATCGATAAAATATAAAAAATGAAGTAAAAAAATACAGTATTCATGTTATTATTAACTTCATAAATATAGGAAAGTTGTCTCAAAATTTCCAGTCGCTATTTCAAAATTATTACAAAATAATAACAAAAACATCAAATATCAGTTCACGCATGCATAGGCTTTGCAATCTACTGCTATATGGCCCATTAGTATGGGATCTATATTTAAGTACTTTTTAAAAATATAAATACCGAAGTAAAAAATACGGTCTTCGTGTTAATATTAGCTTCATAAATATAGGAACGTTGTCTCAAAATTTCCAGTCGCTATCTCAATTACAATTATTACAAATTAATAACATTAATATCAGCTCACACGACTCCGCTTCATTATAAACAATAGCAAAGCCTTCGACCGGAAGTAACTTAGGTTCTGTGGACTTCGCGCATGCGATGAACAACATAATTCATCGTCCAATGACAGATACTGCAGGGTCAGTTATCCATATTATATACGATCTATGGTGATACGTGTTGTAAGTGCCCAGTGAAACATGTAGCTGGGAGAGGTGTAATGCACATAGTTGGGAGGGACTGATAGATGTAGCTGGGCTCATTCGTTCCTGGAGTTTTCTCCATTTCCACTAAGGGTAATATAGGCAATGTAGCTGGCAGTAGCTGTGATATATATATATATTTGAGAAAATAACCGATAATCATATAGGAGGTCATTGCAACAGATATACCATTCAGCAACCAAAATCCTTATTCTGGTGAGGCAAGCAAAGACTACTTGCTTTACATCCCTTCGACAGATAAAGAAGAGTACACTTATGAGCCAAATTTTATAAAGTCATCTTGTCTCAAAATGACTCCATTAAACTGTTGTCAAGCCCATATGAAATAAACTGGGGGTTAACATCCTACTTTTCTGTGGGTCTACACCTATTTCTTTTAGGAACTGTCTTTGAGCGGACAATGTCCACTGACTATCGTTCGCTCAAAGACAGTTCCAAAAGGAACTAGTCTACGCCACGCAGAGTGCAATTTTGCTACAGCCTGTTCTCATTTTAACTACTTACAACCTTCGTGATATTTCTTGCCTTCCATCAATCACAACTGACCAGAGGAAACTGCCAGAAAATCCTGAACTTTTTCGACCAACACGGAGAGCTAACCTGGGACAGCTTGCGAGTACATGTACCATACTGCTCCCCAGCCCATTCGACTCGCGATGCTATTCTTTTCAACGTCAATTCCATTCAAATCACAATTTCATTCATACAAATATTCCAAGTCCTTGATATATATTTGAAAATAAATGGCGATCATGTTTGATTCGACTCTCCTTTTCTATTTTCATCACTTTTACACCAAAAAACTAGCAGTTAGCTGTCCATACTGTGTTCACAAATGGACATTCCTACATGTACTTTCTATTAGGGTTAGGATCAGGTATAAATGACATTAAAACCTATAACTATAATACAACCATGGCATCATGGGAATCACATCAAACATGAATGCCAAATAAAGTTATTAACATCCATGTTTAATATGATCATGTTATGTAATTCTTAACTTGTGGTCCACCATTTCAGTTTATATTCCCATCTTGTCGTGATTATGGAAATTTAGTACACAGATAGGAAGAGGTGATACTAAAGAACCAAAATATCACTATAAATTCAATTCAATTCTAAATTATCAAAGATATTTCAAATGGTGGCCAAGCTGGATTCCTTGCTCTGAAATTCTTACAATGACTTATCCCCCTTCATTTATTGTTCAGGGAGCAGTTTTGAAATATCCTTCAACACAGACATTATTTCTTATTATTTCTTTTGTCAAAAGAATATTTTTAAAATCGAAAAAATCAGACAGGTGTAGACTTAGAGTCAGTAACTGAGTTTTTATCAGAAATTCTATGATTATTTTATAATAAAATGACCGGTCCCTAATGACGTAATTTAGTAAATAAAGATGGCTGACGATGTTGAGTTTGGAGAATATCCATTACATCAATGCGTGTTTAAAGACGATTACAGACGTTTGTCACAACTCATACGAACACACGATGTCTCTCAAAAAGATATTCATGGTATGGAAATATTCGAATCTATGATTGTCGAACAACTGATGAAACGAACGTGGTCATGTTTGGCTTCTTTTGTTCCTTCAGTATCAGTGGCTTCACTTCAGAATTTTTAGACTTAATTTCGTCATTCTGTCAGCTGAGCCCAGACTCTTCGGATTTCACTAATTAAATTCCGGAAGAGCGACTGTAAAGAATCATGTTGTGTTCTATCTGAAATAATAAGAATGCACCTGCAAAATTATGACCTTTTTCTTTCATTGACATAGCTAAATCACATTCACACTTTTATTATTACGGTAATTAAAAAGGTGCTGGGAATCGAATCACATTCACACTTTTATTATTAATTAAAAAGGTGCTGGGAATCGAGGCCTATCTGTATGCGGATTTGTCTTAAAGACCTTGATTTCCAAAATGCTTTTTTGAATTATCTTGATTTGATTGGTTTTGCTTTAAAATTGAATTTATTTAAATCAAAATAAAATTGATATATACATTGATGCCTGAAGTCGGGTTGGGATGGCCTAGTGGTCTAGAGTGCCGCGCTTCGACCTCTAGCAGGCCGGTCACCTCTGGGTTGCGTCTGTGGTTCGATCCCTTGTGTGCGCGTATGTGGCATGGAGATAGGGGCGCCTTCTCAATCTTGTGGGTTTCCTCCGGGCACTCCGGTTTCCTCCCACTGCTACAGACCCCTACGCGCAAGCGAATTATTGAAATAAAATTGAAACCATATGTTAGTCCCAAAATGACCTAGTTTGTGTCGAGTGGACGTTAAACCCCATTTCTCTCTCTCTCTCTTTTTTAATTTGTTCTTAATAGTTCCTACACATCAAAAAATACAATATCAGATATGATAAAGATTTATATCAGTGAGAATTGAAGTATAAATAACAAATGTCAGTAAGAATTGAAATGAAAGGGGGTTTAATGTCCTAATGTTCTGCTCCAACTGGGCTTATCAAGATGGGCATAATTGATACTATGTGTTGAGGGAAATGTTTCCTTGGCAGTGGCACAATACAGTGATCATTCAATTGTCAATATTTTTTTGTTGTTAATTCAGGTAATACACCATTACATCTTGCAGTCATGCTGGGACGGAATGGTAAGTTAAAGTTGTAATTTCATATTTTTAAGTTATATTTTTGAAATGTATTAAAATAAAGCCCTAAAATAGATGGTATCTATAAACAGTCCTACCTTGTTAAAGAATAATCCTATTAATTCTATAATTCACTATTGCCAGTTGAGAAATTGGCAAAAATATCATTTTCAACTTCAAATTCTAACCTTTGAAGATAGCCATTCCATGGGGGTGAATGGAAAAAACAAGGGAGGTAATTGTGTTATTATTTCCTGTGTCCCTGATTTTATTGCCTGGGAAATATTGCCCATGATCGTATATGTATAATAGTGAGTTGTCAACCTTTTGAGCAAAAGACATAGAAATAATTATGTTTTGACTTTCTTAGAAAATATGAAATTCCTGCTTTAAACATACACTATACAAGCACAAGGGCTAAATCTGCAGGTGCTTCTGTTATGAAAATTATTAATTATCAAAACCATAATCAACTCTCAATGCCATTGCTAGCCAGTGTAAAAAGCTATGACTGTGGAGCTTGTGTAAAAAGCTATGACTACAGTTTGTTGACATTTTATTTCAAGATTTCTTCCTTGAAATATTAGAGAAGTTGGATTGCCAATCCCTACTGGGTCTTTGGTCTGTCATCAGTATAGTTTGGGGCTGTATTTACATTTCTTATGTGTAAAAACACTTTAAAATAAACATGAAAATTTGGATAATGCTAAAAATTGTCACATCTTTTGGAAAAAATACCTTGCTGAACTCCGGTAATAAAACCCAAAGCGATGCATGGACTATCAACCATCTGACAAAATTTTAGTGAAAGGCCAGATTCTGAGTGTAAAATGTAATAATGATAATAGTTTTATTTATTGATTTGATGAAATTAATGATTTATTTCATTTTAGTAAAAGGCCAGGTACTGAGTGTAAAATATAATAGTTTTATTTATTGAATTGATGATATTAATGATTTATTTTGTTTTTATTTTAGAATGTATCCAGCTGTTATTGGTGCATGGTGCTCCAGTTAAAGTAAAAAATCTTCAGGGTTGGACACCATTGGCTGAAGCTATCAGTTATGGTGACAGACAAACAAGTAAGAAACAACTATCAACACTCTTCAAAAAATTAACATGCCCCATACTTCTGACCCCTGTTTGGCAGCAATGATGGCTCAGTAGTTAGGGCACTAACTCACACACCAGGAGGTCCAAGATTAAATCCCTGTGTTTCCATTTGTCAGTGCTGCAGAACAGAGGGTACACTGTATGGCCAAGGACAGTGTCTAGTCACACGCATGGGACGAAACATCAAGGTCTTGAGTACATGCAAAAGAACAGTTACAAATTTGATGCAAAATCAGGATGTAGCTCCGCTGTCCAGGCAAATTTCTGCTATAGCACCAAGCCTAGAAATAAGGTACCTGTCACTGACAATTCCTGGCTTCAGGCTTTGTCATGCACAATACCTCTTGTGTCTGTCATTTTGTCCGGCACAGATTTGTCTTTTTTATTGATGTTATTACTAAATGCCCGACACTAATTTGAAAATGTCAGGTACTATTTCATTAGTCAGGTACATCTAAAATGGTTATTGTCAGGCCTGCATAGCACACTGTATAGTGTAAGCCCATCTTCAATAGCCTAAGCCCATCTTCAATAGCCAAATTGGTTGAGATAAGTAGGATGTTAAACCATCTTCAATAGCCTAAGCCCATCTTCAATAGCCTAAGCCCATCTACAATAGCCTAAGCCCATCTTCAATAGCCAAACTGGTTGAGATAAATGGGATGTTAGCCCATCTTCAATAGCCTAAGCCCATCTCCAATAACCTAAGCCCATCTTCAATAGCCCAATTGGTTGAGATGAGTAGGATGTTAAACCCTGTTACATTTTGTTTGTTGGCTGAGTGAATTACAGGATTTATTAAAATTGTTTCAGTTTTAAGTTTATTACGAAAGTTGAAGAAACAATCTCGTGATGTTTTGGAAGATCGACGACCAGCCTTAATACGAGCTCTGAAAAATATTGATGATTTTTATTTGGAGTTAAAATGGGATTTTCATAGTTGGGGTAAGAGTTGTCTTTCGTTATTTAAATTTACATGATGCAGTTTCATTTTCATTAAATTTTTTAGGTTTTCATGTATTGTATGTAAAACCTTGTTGTTGTTTTAATATAGGGGGTTAGGTATCCGAAGGTTGAATGTGTGTATGTTGGAATAGAAGATCTGTCATTGAGTCAAGTGCTTGTATGTGATAAGGAGTAAGCTCACCTGTCCAACCTCATGTGTTGTCTCTAGGTCTTCTGATTTCCTCCCACTGCTAAACTTCCCTACACGCATACAAATCTCTATTTCTCCTTCCAAACACTTAAAGACATCTTTTTACAGAAGTTTTACATTCCTGTATATATTTTATAATGTATTTAAAACTGGTTTTTGTTTTAATATTTTATTCTGTATGCTATGTTTTGTCATTTTATGTCTTGATTTGACATTTATTTCAGCTTTTTAAAAAAATTTGGTTTTGTACAGCTCATAAGGGCACCTGCCAGTTGAAGCTATGCGCTAGCTAGATAGATCTGTCTATGATTATCTGTCAATAATGATAATGAATAATAATTATAATCAATGATAATGAATGATAATTGATATTTAATCATAATCAATAATAATCAATAATGATAATGATAAAGATGTGAATGATATTTTTTATTATTTCAGTTCCTCTAGTGTCACGTATATTACCGTCTGATGTATGTAAAATACACAAACGTGGACCATGTATACGGTATGTATATTAAAGTTATGACTGATGTATTTTCTTCTTTGTTATATAGAGGAGTACATGTAAACCATCCATTAATTCATGTGGCAGGGTTTTGATTTCCAACTTGGACAGACGAAAATGAAGGGTCACTTGTCAAACCAGGGTTTTTCTCTGGGCCTTCCGGTATCCTCCCACAGCTAAAGATCTGTGCATACTCGCAAATTATTGAAATAAAATTAAACTGTATGTTAGTCCCGATGTGAGAGAGTTTGTGTTAAAACCCCATTTCTCTCTCTCTCTCTTTGTGTATAAAGTGTAACTTCGCCTGTCAGTCTATTGGATAAAGGTCAGTAGATTGGTTGGGTGGCCGAATGGTTAGCACGTCTGCACTGTATCATAAAGCCTGCCATTGAGTCAACTGGCGTGGTTTCGAATCGCCAGTTGTACGTGACAAGGAGTAGGATCGCCTGTCCAACCTCGTGGATTTTCTCCTGGTCCTCCGGTTTCCTCCCATTGCTAAAGACCCTCATGTGCAAACAAATTATTAAAATAAAATTAAACCATGTTAGTCCCGAAATGACCTAGTTTGTATCGAGTGGACGTTAAACCCAATTTCTCTCTCTCTGTGGTTTGTCGGGCCAATTTTAAACCAATGGCACCTGAGGTATTTTGCAGTTTGGCCAAATGTGGTGCATATCATTTACTATTTCAGACTATTTTGTGTTAAATACAACACAACCATCTATTTAATGACTTGAAAAGGCAGAAACTCATTATATTTTAGTGAATAATAATTTATATATTTGGAGATATTTATTTATGGTGGAGTTCTGAGATTATAATGTATATATTTATTTACGATATTTATTTCTAGTTTGGACACAACTCTAGTTGATTTTAATGATATGCACTGGGAAAGAGGGGATATCACTTTTGTATTTAACGGAGATGCTCCACCAAAACAGTCCTTAACAGTATTAGATAATAAACAGAAAGTTTTTCAACGAATAAGATATCAGGTAAGTCGTCGAACTGTTTATTTTCAATTGTTAAATGTCAGTTGTGAAACACACATGTTTAAAACTAACATCCCTTTAATTGAAACAATACATTTGAAGTTTACATCAGTCGATGTTGAAACAATACCTTTGAAGTTTACATCAGTGGTTGTTAAAACAATATGTTTGAAGTTTACATCAATTGATTTTGAAACAGTACGTTTGAAGTCTATGGCAAGTGCTTTATGAATAAGCATGACACATTTGTACAGAAATTAATGTCTTTGAGAAGTGGATCATTTTCTTGTTTCTTACGTGTTTTGACATTTCTGGAGATAATTGGATTAATGTACACATGTATCTTGTATAGGGATAAGCCAAAGATAGAGGCCTGGACACACAAACAGCCTCATTTCTAATAGACATAAATATTCTAATGATATTTAATTCTGATTGTGGCATACTCCAGTTGCTCTATTATCATAATCCCTTCCAAATTGTTAGCAGCATTTGGAGTCCGACTTAACTGTCCAACTGAGACATGTTGAGTCCTCATGAGTTATCTTTTTACGCCTGAATACTCTAGTTCTAAATACATGTCAGTCCCAAAATGACCTAGTTTGTGTCGAGTGGATGTTAAACCCAATTTTTCTCTATATAATTACTTGTATGTTATTTTTATCAGGAAAGTGAAATGGAATTAGAGGATGAAGTTGATATTTTAATGTGTAGTGATATTATGGCCGCTCAGATGTCCACGAAGAATATAACGTTTTCTCGAGCTCAGAGCGGCTGGTTATTCCGAGAGGATAAAACGGTAAGATAAATTTTTATTACGCTATACATGAACGGTTATTTTTGCGAAGTTCAAGTTATTACCTACATGCAAGCGATTGATTTTGAAAGTCTTTGAAAAAATTTTACAAGCTTACAAAAAATATTTCTAAATATTTTTTTATTGACATATATTTAATTTCACTTTTTTGGTCAGTTTTGATGTACAGTTTCATTTAAACGACATGTAACATCTGTGATGAATTTGAATGAGTATTATACTGTTAAATGTCATGTCAGTTCCAACCAGGCTCTATTGTGTCCAAGACAAAAACACTCTGCTATAAACACTTCAAACTAATGAATCATACAAGGGAGGTCGGATGGCCAAATGGTTAGCATGTGCACGCTGTATCATAACATTTGTCATTGAGTCAACGGGTGTGATTTTGATTCCACTGTTGTACGTGACAAGTAGTACGGTCGCCTGTCCAACCTTATGGGTTTTCTCTGGGTCCTCTGGTTTCCTCCCACTGCTAAAGACCCCTATGCACCAACGAATTATTGAAATTGAATTGAACAATATGTAAGTCCTGAAATGACCCAGTTTGTGTCGAGTGGATGTTAAACACCATTTCTCTGTCTCATAAAATGTATAACTAGTTTAAGTGGGTGAGATTTTCCAGTGTGGTTTACCATTTGGCAGTAGTATGGAACGAAAAGTCTGGAAACGAACAGCATCTGGCATCGGTTGGAATGTACATCAAAGAACCCATGCTATTTGGAATTTGGCAAAGGGTAGGCTGAAATGTTGCCATCAGGGCAATTTCCCGTTTTCTGTATTAGTTTGTTGTAGAAAAATAGGACATCAAACCCAATTAAAAGAAATTATCTTAGTGAAATTGATGATGCCATTTTAAAACGGTGACTTTTGTTTTATTCACAGGAAATGGTGGGTAATTTTAAAGCTGATTTTTATGCTGTAAATAACATGACCTTGGAATCTCGTAAAAGGTATTACATTATTATAGAGTTATTGCCCTTGATTATATTGTAGATTCAGTGTGGCAAGTGTTAATTTTGGCCTTGGACAGACACTACCGTGCTGCTTTAGACAGAGTCAAACTGGAATATTGTGTATCGAAATAAAGCCATCTGTCATCGTATGAATCAAAAGCGATGATATTACATAATGCTATATAGATTACATAATGCTATATAGATTACATAATACTATATTGCTTACATAATGCTATATAGATTACATAATGCTATATAGTTTACATAATGCTATTTAGATTACATAATGCTATATAGATTACATAATGTTATATAGATTTTTAAATTTTATTTTAGACGTGAGCATTTATCATCGGAAGATATACAGAAAAATAAGGCAATAATAGAAAATATAAGTAAAGGCGGCTGGGATAATTGCGAGGTAAATAAATCTACTATTATTCATAATGGATCGTAGTTCTTCTGATATATTTTAACTGTTGGGGTAGCGTTTATCAAATTTATGTCCTGGGAGTGATGTTTGATGATATGGTGGGGGTTGGGTCAAGAAGCATGGTTTTGATTCCACACTTGTCCAAGCCAATTATAGAAATATGTCCAACTTTATTAACTCATTCGGAGCAGAACAGTTCGACGTTGATCTCTATTTCATTTTGTTTTATGGTTTTGGGGCCATTTTTGTTAATTATATCTTTTGTTGTAGTTTGACCGCCGCCAGTCTCTACCTCCTCCACCAGTACCTAATGTATCCTGGGAAGACTATATCAGTTTTAACCCTGGCAATCCGCCCACGTTAGGTCGTACACCTATCGCTAAAGAGAACTCGAAAGGTTTTCGTGCAACTATTGCTATGGTAAGTAGATTTAATCAACTCATTTTTTCTTCAATTTCTGTCTCCTTTAAAGATGCCTTCCAACGTTTTAACTATATTTGGGCTAAAAACATATTTTCAACTTATTTGCTTCAAACCTTTCTTAAAACATTTCAATATGTACAAAAACTACCCAGGCCATAAAAATCTATTGTAAGCAGCCTTTTTTGTCACATGACTTGATTGAGGGAGAATCCATTTTCAGGTTTGTAGCACAAATCATAAATTTCCTCAGCCCTGATTGATTGAAAAGTGTATCTAAATGCATACTTTAACAAGGGAAATAAGTGCATATCAAAATTGACACCTACCTTTTGTTGATTTCAATGCTTAATGACATTCCTAAACTCAAAAGTTCATTGACAAAAATCTTCAAGAATTTCTGAGGAAATTGACAATCACACCATTTTCAAACTTTTTCATATAAAACCAGTCATAAATTTATAAAAACCATTTGAGGTATCTTAAATTAATCGTAACTAGACACAACAGACAGTTTATTTAAACATTGTTGAGTGGACCATGACCCCCCTCTAAATAAACCCCAGATATATAGACTAATATTTGAATGTAAAGAGAAAGCAGAATAAATTATAGGTGTATTGCTTTATATTTATGATATTTTTATTTGTAGAGTGAAGATTTTCCGATGACAGTTGAAGTGTAAGTATAAAATAGTTGCTATGGGGATTGTAGGGATGTTACCAGCAAACCTAGAAATAGTTGTCGTGGGAATGTCACCAGCAAACTTAAAAATAAGACATCTGTCACAGACAATGCCAGGCATCGATTTCTTTATTTTCTCTAATTTAGGGATATTATTGATCCATGTCTTGCACAAAGTGAGACTTGACCTCATCAATCTCTGACATTTCGTCATGGTACAACCATTTTCGTTGTTCACAGACCCGATTACCATGGCAGTTATTTGTTGGATTGTTCTTGGAAAGGAGTGGAGATGACATTTTCTCACTTTTGAATATCTTGCACTGCAGCAGTCAAAACAATGAAATGACTTATTTGTTTTCAGTGGACTTGGTTCTCTAATAAATGAATTGTGATTGTGGTCTAAGGGGAGATAATGTAGGTAGTTGACAGAGTTAGTTCCCCTTTTTTCGTAATACCTATGAGTTGCTTACACTAGGAAACTGGAATCGTTTAATTTGGGGTTTTTTGACTTTAAAAAATGCTATAGAGTTTAATTTCAAAACATCGTTTGATAATTGATTATAATCGTTTGAAAATTACAAAAATGATTTAATTAGTACCATGGTTTAATTTAATGATACAGCGTTTAATTTCTCCGAGAGGGGTTTAGAAATGCCTCGCCAACACACATTATTTTTTATATATTGAGGGAGTAAATGTTGATTTAGCAATATCGTTTGATATCGTTCTTCTGCAGTCAACATTTTATTGTCCCAAGTGATTACGTAACATCAAGGCATTGATACTGTTTGAAGCCATTCTATAGTCCTGTCTAAAAATGATCGACAGCTTGTCTATAGAGATCGACAAATTGGCGCCAACGAAAAGTCTCGCGAGATTATCACTCTTCCATGATAACGTACATTGTGATGTCTTCTAGCGGCGCATGCAGGTGGAAAATTATTTTCATTCATTTGTGATTTAAAGAAAATACATTACCTGGGATGTGCTTTACCGATTTCCAACAAATAGCGACGCGTACAGGTGGAAGGCTATGTTCATTTTTTGGGATGTGCTTTACCGATTCCCGATTGTATAATAACATTGGGCGTGATTTACCGATTTTTGATGTTTGTCAATGGTGGAATCATTCTTTAATCGATAATGGATAAAAATACTACGACCAAGGTAAGATGAGCAATTATTTGGTGCGCAGTATTTTTTTATATTCATATTTTTTATTCGTACTTCTAATTTAAATAATCGTAATCAAAATGAGCCGATCGGTTAAACGACTCGCGGGAAATTAAAAGATTAGCAATTATTTGATGCGCATTATTTTTCTATATTCATATTTTTTATTCGTACTTCACATTTAAATAATCGTAATCAAAATGAGCCGATCGGTTAAACGACTCGCGGGAAATTAAAAGATTAGCAATTATTTGGTGCGCATTATTTTTTTATATTCATATGTTTTATTCGTACTTCAAATTTAAATAATCGTAAACAAAAAGAGCCGATCGGTTAAACGACTCGCGGGAAATTAAAAGATTAGCAATTATTTGATGCGCATTATTTTTCTATATTCATATTTTTTATTCGTACTTCACATTTAAATAATCGTAATGAAAATGAGCCGATCGGTTAAACGACTCGCGGGAAATTAAAAGTTTCGTCTAATATTTAATTTATAAATGCATCTCGGGAAATTAAAGCACTCGGCTAGTAATTAGACGCTTGACATAATTAAAGGGTCCGTGCATTTCTAAACCCCTCTCGGAGAAATTAAACGCTGTATCATTAAATTAAACCATGGTACTAATTAAATCATTTTTGTAATTTTCAAACGATTATAATCAATTATCAAACGATGTTTTGAAATTAAACTCTATAGCATTTTTTAAAGTCAAAAAACCCCAAATTAAACGATTCCAGTTTCCTAGTGTTATATCTTGGTTTTAGGGCAAACTTTTAATGATTCTGTATTTTTGTAATGTAATTGAATGAGGTTTAACATCTCTTTAACACAATACATTGTCATGCTGAGACTTACACACAATTAAATGGTCGTGTGCAATGACAGGAATGTTCCAGACTGTCAGAGGTTCTTTTATTGGGGGGGTTGGGATGGCCTAGTGGTCTAGAGTGCTGCGCTTTGACATCTAGCTGGCCGGTCACCTCTGGCTTGCGGCTGTGGTTTCGAGCCCTGGTGTGAGCGTATGTGGCATGGAGATAGGGGCGCCTTCTCAACCTCGTAGGTTTCCTCCGGGCACTCCGGTTTCCTTCCACTGCTAAAGACACCTACGTGCATGCGAATTATTGAAATAAAAATTAAAACCATATGTTAGTCCCAAAATAACCTAAGTTTGTGTTGAGTGGACGTTAAACCCCATTTCTTTCTCTCTCTCTTTTATTGGCCCTTCTTCATTAGCCCAGTTGGAGCAGACCCTTTTTAATTTCATTTTCATTTCATTTATGGGCACCCCAAATGTTTGGACGGGTGACCTCAGTTTTTATGGGCACCCCAAATGTTTGGACGGGTGACCTCAGTTTTTATGGGCACCCCAAATGTTTGGACGGGTGACCTCAGTTTTTATGGGCATCCCAAATGTTTGGACGGGTGACCTCAGTTTTTCGTATTGTTCCGAACAACCATGCACACTTTTCTCTTTATACATGTATATTGTCATAGCCTGTGTTCGTTTGTCCATTCACATTTTGTTGGTGGACACTCTGCAGTCAGACTGACTGAATGTTCAGTGCTATAGAAAACGATTTTTATTATTATTATTAAAATTGATCTCAAATTTAGAGTCTACAGAAATATGCTCTAAAATATAAGAAATTTATTCTCATTTGTATCCTGAAATGATAATAATAAACATTTTTGTTTCTGTTTTTGTTTTCAGGTTATTGGATGTGTTGGAGGTTGTAGCACCTTTTAAACAGTTTCAGAAGCTCCGTGAATTTATGACCTCAAAATTACCGTCTGGTTTTCCTGTTAAAATAGGTCAGTTTAAGAGTGTTACTCAAGTTCTGTAGTGGCAGGCTGGGTGTCTGAATGGTTAACACGTGCGCTGTGGATCAGGCAGTCTTTCATTGAGTCAAGTGGCATGGTTTCCACTTAACACTTGTACATGACAAGGAGTAGGGCCACAGGTTCTCTGGGTTTTCTTCCATTGCTAAAGACCCCAATGCACAATTATTAAAATATACATGTAATTGAACCCTGTATTAGTCTCTAAATGACCTGGTTTGTATTGAGTGGATGTTAAACCCCATTTCTCTCTCTCAAATTCTGTGTTTCATGTGTGTGTAAATTACTGTAAAACTAAAGATATTTTATACCTGTCCATGTTTTATATTGCAAGATGAAGCTATTTTCTTTATCAATTAAATCAAGATTTAGTCATTGTTCCAGAAATTGATTTAATTTTTGTTAAAAAAAAGTTTTATCAAAGTGTCCACACATGTAGGGGATGCTCGATTCACAGTCCAGAACGTCCCGAATCGACAGAATTACAATCGAGTGACGCGGAATTTAGTCCTATCACAGTTCTGCCAGTCCCGACAGCTGAGGTGGAGTGAGTAGAATCGTGACGTATTCCTAGGTAAAAAATATGTTTCAGCTGTCATGATTGGTTGAGATATTTTTTATACAGTCGACACATGCGCTGTGCTCCG
Source organism: Patella ulyssiponensis (assembly GCA_963678685.1). Lineage (NCBI taxonomy): Eukaryota > Metazoa > Mollusca > Gastropoda > Patellidae > Patella > Patella ulyssiponensis. The sequence continues at coordinate 8,920,432 of OY783228.1, forward strand.
AAATTCTCCTTTTCACTCAAATTGACAGCAGTTTTGGAATTCAATTCCGGATCTGTAAATCGAGCATCCCCGTAATAATATAAGAGTTTTATGCAAGACTCACCAAATGATTGTAAAACTTGAAACAATGTTACAAGGTACATTACCTAATTATATTGTGGGGGTGGATGACCGAATGGTTTGCATGTGCGCTGTATCATAATGCCTGTTGTTGAGTCAACTGGCGTGGTTTCGAATCCCCGGTTGAACGTGACAAGGCGTAGTTTTTCTCCAGGTCCTCCAGTTTCTTCCCACTGCTAAAGACCCCTACGCGCAAGCAAATTATTGAAATAAAATTAAAAACCATATGTTAGCCCCGAAATGACCTAGTTTGTGTCGAGTGGATGTCAAACCCCATTTCCTTCTCTCCCTCACCTAATTATATAATTTTGTGTTTATTTTTAGAAATCCCTGTGTTTCCGACTGTCTCTGCTAAAGTAACCTTTACCTTCTTCGAGTGGCGAAACGACTTAGAGGACTATTTATTTAAACTACCTGATGATTATCATGAAGATCCAAACAGATTTCCAGATTTATGACTCTACACGGAAATTAATTTCTACCATATTTTAATGAGTTTAAAGGAAATTCCACCAATCGTCCCAGCGGCTGAGGTATTCTGCGACACTGACGATGAAATTAACAGCAACGTGGAAGCTGATAGCCAGTTTTCATCAGTCGGTCTGGACTTGCCGATGACCAATTTAGGAAATTCTAGTACAGAACTCACTCTGTTGTTTTGACGGAACTGAATCTTGAGACCTTATATGGGCATGATTTTTAAAATCATAAAACTTGACTTGCCAATGACCAATTTAGGAAATTCTAGTGCAGAACTCACTCTGTTTTCTGATGGTACTGAATCTTCAGACCTCTTGATTTTTAAAATGATAAAACTGGACTTGCCAATGACCAATTTCGGACATTCTAGTGCAGAACTAACTCTGGATTTGAATCTTAAATCTGTATATGGACAATATTTTAAATATCGTAAAACTTATGAATGATTTTATGCATCCACAACTATTACCACCTGCTGTGGACAGTTGTTGCCGTTTTTAGTTTTTGTATGTTATGAAATGTAAGTGAAATGGGTAGTGGTGCTAAGTGAAAGCAAGGTAAATAATCATCAATGCTAATTCACATTCTGTCTCTTGTATGATTGTATCTTATCGTTCAGCCATATTTGTTTTGTTGTCCAAGTTTGTAATGGCTGTGGTTTGAATGGACAATAATTGACGGGTTATTTAGTATAATCAGAGTGATTAAGATTGACATCTAGTCGTTGATTTAGACACTCCTCATTTTGTAAAATTTTCTGTCAGGGGTCAGGGATTGGTAGCATTTGTGTGTTCCACTCTTCTAATAGACTAGGGGTCAGGGACTTTACCATGGTGATATATTTTATTAGAATTATAGCAAGGTTTAAGTTTACCTATTTCTTTATATTTATTCTATTTTTTGCTCTTGTCTTGAGATAGGTTACATTTGAATGATCCCCGAGTCCATGATCTTACGTTTGAATGATCCCAGAGTCCATGATTTTAAGTTTGAATGATCCCCGAGTCCATGATCTTAAGTTTGAATGGTCCCTGAGTCCATGATCTGGTACGTGTTGATATGTTCGGATAAGTTTCTATACAATCAACACTAATCTCAATATATGATAAGACCTGGCCCTGTGTTCACAAAGTATTCTCAGACTTAAGTTAAGAATTTACTCAACTTTCAATCACCGTGTGTTGCAACAAGCTACCATATTGTTGTGAATGTAAACAAGCAAAGAGGCTAAAGAGCAATGATGTCGCTAAAAAGCCTTGGGAAGATTGGTTTGGTAAACTTTTATTTGATTGACCACAACAGATAATTTGAAATTGTGAAAACCTGCGAGGGTATATTGGAGTAGAGTGGAGATCACTGGAGAAACTGTGTCTGCTGGCATGTCAAATTTACGTTAAAACTGAGTGGAATTAAACCTTTTTTTTGGTCCGGTTTTTGTACAGAGATCAATATGTCACGATATTGTAGTTTTTGCAGGTGATCGGTGACTTTAAGTTACCATGGTGATATTTTATTTATTTTATTAAAATTATATAAGAAGGTACAAGTTGACCTATTTGTTTATATTTGTTCTCTCTTAGTGAAAACTATTTTCTATCCTCCTCCCAAATGTCAAGATATTGTAACATATGTCAGATAGGTATAGTTCTGTAGCTGTATCAATATCTCTCGTCAAACTCACTTTTTTCTTATTTTTAGAAAACAAAGGAAAACATAATGAATGAATATTTTAACCCCAACTTATCCATTGATTTTACTATTGAGTTACTAGGTTTTTCTGTGGCAAAATAGGCAAATGAAGGAAGTTGCTAGGTTGTGCCATGGGTGTAACTGATTACAAAGTCAAAAGATTGGAATATCTAGTACAACAACAGCAATTTTAACAAAAAAGTGAGTTATTATATAGGTGTTGCCTTTTGACGGGAGATCAAGAGTGACAGACAGTGTGGTTGGCATCAACACCCTGAGGAGTCATTCATTTGATTCTGCGCCACAGTATTTCTAGTGAAAAAAAGAATCAGTACCATCAAAAAATGAATGTAAAAATATCTCTATGCAACATCTCCATGACAACAATATCTCCATGACAACAGATGCATGTAACAATATCTTAACATAGTGAGAGGATGTTGTTTTATGGGTAAGGGTTAGAAGTCGTTTATAATATCTACATCGATTATCATTTTATAGAATCTCATCTTTCTCTTATCCCAAGTTTCGATTTCATTGTCTTTGACAGATTTTATTCATTCATTCATTCTTAAAGAAGATACATTGTATAAATGTATTTAGATACACTGTAAGCCTGGAAATAAGGCACCTCTACTAAGGCACAGATTCAGGCATTGTCAGGCACAAAGCCTCTGGTGCCTGTCATTTTGTTTGGCACAGATTTGTCTTTTTTAATGATATTATTAATACATGTCCGGCACTAAGTTGAAAATGTCAGGTACTATTGTATTAGTCCTGACATTTTGTCAGGTACATCTAAAACTGTTATTTCCAGTCCTGACACTGTATTTAAAAAGATCATTCATTCTTACGTAACAGAAGATACATACACATGAAAATATCTGAATTGTTATCATCAGGATTTTCAAAATGTATATTTAAGAAGAAGTGTATATTCAAATTTTTTATTTTGGTCTTAATAATTTTCTAGTCAAAGTTATGTAAACTTAATTTATTGGATGAAATGGATGCTGAGGTCAAAGTCAATTTGAAGAGCCTCACAGGAAGTATAATGGGTTTTTTTTAAAAAAGAATTTTGAACCGAACTATTTATCTCAAGCTAAATTGTGATAGGTATGGGCTAAAAATCATTTTAAACCTATGCTACACAAACATTCATCAAAGATATTTTCTTTGGGAATAGAAGGGTTGGATGGCTGAATTGTTAACATGTGAGGATATGATCATAAGGTCTGTCAGGGAGTAGGGTTGCCTGAACAAACTTGTGGGTTTTCTCCGGGCCCTCTGATTATTGAAATAAAATAGAACCCTATGATGATGTTAGTCCTGAAGTCACCTAGTCTGTGTTGAGTGGACGTTAAAACGCATTTCTCACTCTTCATTGGGAGTAATTTCGCGTTATGAATAAAATTCTGTAACTCTGTAAACTCATTACCACAGAAATCCACTTTTACGATTTTATGTATATTTTAGCCCAGATATATGTTAGTGCTACATGGAATCTTTCATCATTAAAAGCCAAGGGGTTTCGATGGCCATATTGTGTAACAGGTGCCTGTTAGCTCATAATGTCTCTCACTGAGTCAAGTGGTGTATATGGAGTTTCCCCGTCTTCATTAGCCCAGTTGGTGCAGACATGTAGTTTGTTAAACCCCATTCCATTTCATTCAAGTGTTTCAATTACTGGTCAAGGTGCTTGATTTTCAGCTCGAAACATTCTTAAGAATTGCCATCTAGTTCAAATTCTTCCGAATCGTTACGGAATCAAACAGTTTAAAAAGCAATCATAATCAGTTGGTTCTTGTTCAAAATTCTAAATCAATCGTAATCTCTAGTTAAGTGGAGGCCCGGTGATGTTTGCTCGTTATCCTGGAAGTCCCATGTTCGTTCCTGGTAATCAGCGTGTTTCCCCCTTGTCAGTATCACTGGATAGAGGGCCTGACAAAATTTTCCTCATAGCACACTGTCTGGTGTGACTGTCTTCATTAACGCAATAGGTGGAGAATCTAGGACATTAAACTCCATTCATTTCATGTCATTTCTCTCGTGAAGTGGTAAATTCACATGCAATATCCATTTAAAGTCCATGTAATAGGGACAAGGATGGTCATTTTCAACGAATCATTAGTTTTGTATTGTATCCCATTTCACGTTATTTATAGGGAATAGCGGAGGCTCAATGGGTAAGGCTCACGAACTAGGATATCAAGTTTTGTTTCTGTAGTTGGTCCAGAAAGTAGCCTCGGGATTTCCCAGAGTTGCTCTCAATGACTTTGGTGCTGGGTGGGGGGTATAACAAAGACAGTGTTGTGTCGTTCGAATGGGGTGAAAGACCAAGATCCCTTGGACATATTGGCATGCACGTAAAAGCACCCATATTGTACATTTTATTGTAGAATTGATATCCAGTCTGTCGATACCAGTAAGATAACCTATATATAGTAGAATTGATGACCAGTCTTTTGATACCAGTGATGATGATAAACAATTTATATTGTACAACATTCCCATCATTTGTTTGTACGGCATCCACCATTTTAATTTTATCTATTGTTTATATAACAGTGGCTTTAAACCCAAGACCAGTCACTACGACCCAACTCCACTGTGGTATACGGCCAAATCTGTTTGTTAAAGCCAGCTCACTTTTTGTCAAGGGCACCTGATTGTTGCGAGATTGTGGGTTAGGGTTAGGGTAAGCATTGAGGCTAGGTCCAGGACTAGGGTTCGATCCCTGCATTGGCCAAGGAAGTTCATCCAGATTTTCTGGTATCGTTCCCCCTTGTCAGTGATGCAGGACAGAGGGCCCGATAAGAACAATGTGTAGATCCTGTGCTGGTTGGACAAGAGAAAATAGACGAACTTACGTCTAAAATGAACACAACCGTTCTATGGAAAACAATAACTGTATTTAATCGGAGCTACGATTCCCCGATGACTCTTTTGTCATTTACTCCGAGTGAAATACATCAAGTCTAGCTATCCCATGTACGCGTTTTTGTTGGCGGAAAAGTCCGTCTGATGTAAATGAAGTGGGACCGTTGCCATGTTACAGGCAAATATGTACACACTAAAAACGAGCCCATTTGTTATCCATAGATCTGTTGTGTTCGTTGTGATATGTCCAATTATTAAATGCCAATTAAAGATTCATAATAACACAACTTTATGGATTTACAACTTCTTGGTTTGTTGCATGCAACATTTCAATACTCTTACAGGTATCTTTATCAAGCAATGATCAATAATGAAATACAACTCTACATTTATAGAACATCCATGAGTAAGAACATTTCTAGCATTTAAAGAGTCAACAAATGTCACCTATATAAAACATGTCCATGGTCTATATATAATTTATTTGTGTATATTGATTGTAGATTATTTTAGCCATTTTATCAACATTGTGTAAATATTGTCTTAGCAACCTCATATCTCATCCTCTCATCTTTTTATCTTTCCAGACATTTTGTTTATTGTGTAGTTTATTTATATACCATGTCAATAAAAACCGTAATGGCCGAACTACATAAAAATATACAGTGTTATTTGTATAGTTCAATAGTTGTACATGGGGAGGAGGGGGCGTCGCCTGCCCAACCTGATAGATTCTCTCCGGGTCCTCTAGTTTCATCCGTAGGGCCTGACAAAGGCAGCTGTCTAGTCGTTTGATTGGACGAAAACCTAAAGTCTTATACACATTGGAGTGCACATAAAAGATCCCTTGGCAGTTGGAATTCTATATAAGACTAGGCCGTAGTACCGCTGTCCGGGCACAATTTCCCTCATAGCACACTGTATGCGTATGCCCGTCTTCATTGGCCCAGTTAAGGAGCAGAACTGTAGGACGTTAAATTTCATTTCCGGTTCCATTCCACTCGCAAGCGAATTATTGAAATAAGATTGAACCGTATGTTAGTCCGGAAATAACTCAATTTTTGTCGTGGACGTTAAACTCTCTTTCTCCACACTACAATGCATAAGCCTGCCTTCGTTGGCCCAGTTGGAGTAGGACGTCAAACCCATTTCAATTCGTTCTGCTTGATACATCTGGTCCGGCAGTGGTCATTAGCCCAATCTGGAGCAGAGCAGTTGGACCTTTAACCCCATTTCATTTCATTGTATATATCATAGGGACATGGAGTGTGAGTGTTAAAAAAAGTATGAGCGACACAGAAGGCCTTTATCCCTCCTGTTGGTTTTCTGCTGCTCGTAACATTTTGCCGTACTAAGAACCCTGATTGATGTCTTTATCCCAGCCTCTAAATGTCCTTCTTGGACCGCTCTATGATGTCTACTCTATGAACTCCAAATGATGTCTTACTTCCGGCCTCTTAGCCAAGGCGGCTAAATGCCTCCTGAGGACCGTTCTATGATGTATTCATGTACAAAAATAAAAACAAATATCACAGTTTATTAAATAATAAAAAATCAAAATCACAACAATTAAAATTGTTAATATAAATTTGTCTCAGTTAAATAGTCTAGTAGTTTTAGATATATAGCCGGTTGGACAAATAATTAATTCAACGATTGGTAACGGTAATAATTCGACCTGATGTCATTAAGAAACTTGCACTTTACTGTCAAAGAAACATGAGATTGTTGACATTCTGGTTGGGGCTCTCGCTTCAAGATGAAAATGTGTTTTAAAATGCCACGCCCCTTTTTAGGCATACACAAGAGCGACACAAAACAACGCCATCTCTCCTGTGAGTTCTATAGGAGCTTGGTCAATCTCTTAAGAGAGGCTTAATGGGATGAAGTTTGTGCCTGCATTACCTCGACCATTGCCAACGGCCACAAGTGAAATTGCTTATTGGAGCTTTATAATCTTACTACGGTATTCAAAAAGGTAATTGGGGAAGATCTAAATCAATTTTGGCAGCAAAATCTGCTTGATCATTCCCCTTCTATCAACGTGACTGGGAAGCCAGCAAAAGACGACACCTTTGCTGTTAAACTATACCTCCGGATCGGGATGTAAACATTCTTTCATACAAACAGTTGAATTAATTTTAATGGAAAATGGCGTAGGATATATTTTACTTCTCAGGCGTACCTTAAACGACCTATGTTCTAAAAAAAATGGAAATAAACAGAGATAATCGAACTCGTAAACATAGGCTATGGAGGTCACGCAGAATACCATATTTCCATGTGTTATCGCACTCTTTCTCCAGATCAAAGAAAATGGTAACTTAGTGTTGTGTCCGAATGAAAACGTCTCTGACCTAACGAGATGATCAAGAGTGCTCATTTGGGACCGATATCCACACTTCAGGTCTGTAATAAGCTTGTTGGACTCAAGGTACCAAATAGACATTTAATAATTCAACCTCTCCATGGTCTTGCAAATACAGCTAGTTAAAGCGATCGGATGATAGTTTGTAGGAATGAATGAATCAATGAAATGTTGTTTAATGGCACATCCGCTGTAACCGGGCTATATTGCGCCAAACATATGGTGATTATTTCAAGACAGGCTAAATTATATCACAGGACACATTATATGCACAAATAAAAACAATATCAACAGTAAATAATATTAAAAATAAAATATATCTTTTATGCACATAACTATCTAAAATACAAAAATGAAATGATATATAAATACAAATTAAAATTTATGATATAAACCTGTCTCTTTTAAAAAGTCTAAGATAGTTTGTAGGATTCGTATGAACTTGACCTGGTTTATAATGATATGAACTATTGTAATTTATTTATTCTTTCAGATACAATTATGTTTAATAGTTTTGGTTACACACATAGGAACTATTAACCCTGTATAGGCACCGGGGTACAGTTCACACTGTATTAAGAGGTGTGGCTTATATGACCGATGTCTAGGTCATATGTTATTTTATTATTTTTCAATTATGTTTTAATGAATGAATGAATGAATGAAATGTTGTTTAATGGCACGTCAGCTCCAACTCAATTATGTTTTAAATTTCAAAATCTATATTTTAAATTTCATTAATGCTTGGTTAGTCATTAGACAGCAATTAACCTGTCAGTCAAATTATGACAGACTGGCAACTAAAGTAGTTGATCTGTTAAGTCTCTTTTAACTATTGTTTTAAATGCTTTAAGTCTTAATCCTTTGATAATTATATGTTTATGTCAACACTTTCTAATAACTGATTTGTATAAATAGACAAATGTATGCTAGATTATCTTTAGTTGGAGAGACCAGCTTAGGGAACATACTAGTTGGAGGTCCGATATATTTACTAAATTATAAGTTGTTAAATTGTTGATGTTAATTATTTGCTGCTGAAAATAAAGTGTTGAAGATCCATTACAAGAATCTGTAGTCACGTCTGATACTCAAAGAACACACGTCGACGAGCTACATTCCCTGAAAGTCGAACGGTGTTATATGGTGGAGAAAGCGGGCAGAGTAAACAAAATTGTCTACTCTTGATTCCGGTACAGCTAAGCGAGATAAATTATCAACATATTTTGAAGAAGAAAGGATGGATATCAACTTAATTCTTCCTTCAGCAGCTGTAGCAGCAATAAGAAGTCTGAATCAACTACCAATGTCTTGGAGTCTCAAACAGGATAGGGGTTCTACAGAAATCAGCTTATCAGAATCTGTAGTCACTTCTGATACTCAAAGAACACACGTCGACGAGCTACATTCCCTGAAAGTCGAACGGTGTTATATGGTGGAGAAAGCGGGCAGAGTAAACAAAATTGTCTACTCTTGATTCCGGTACAGCTAAGCGAGATAAATTATCAACATATTTTGAAGAAGAAAGGATGGATATCAACTTAATTCTTCCTTCAGCAGCTGTAGCAGCAATAAGAAGTCTGAATCAACTACCAATGTCTTGGAGTCTCAAACAGGATAGGGGTTCTACAGAAATCAGCTTATCAGAATCTGTAGTCACTTCTGATACTCAAAGAACACACGTCGACGAGCTACATTCCCTGAAAGTCGAACGGTGTTATATGGTGGAGAAAGCGGGCAGAGTAAACAAAATTGTCTACTCTTGATTCCGGTACAGCTAAGCGAGATAAATTATCAACATATTTTGAAGAAGAAAGGATGGATATCAACTTAATTCTTCCTTCAGCAGCTGTAGCAGCAATAAGAAGTCTGAATCAACTACCAATGTCTTGGAGTCTCAAACAGGATAGGGGTTCTACAGAAATCAGCTTTAAATGGGGCTTATCAGAAAATTCATTACCCAGTCCGGAAAAGAAATATCGTTCTTTTGCCAGGGATAGACAACGACAGCTAGAATTTTTTGCTAAGAAGGATGCCCAAAAAGCACAGATTTCTGTGGTCTCCAGTAAAAAGGATGTGGGTGTCCAAAATATTCCTGATACTAAAGATGTGGCTGTTGGGAATAACCCTGTGTTAATGGTAACAAAAGAAACAATGTGTCATCCTGCCAATAGCCACGATAAAGGTTGTCAATAAATTTTGACAGTGAGGCAGGGATGAAAGATGTTTCAAATTCTAGTGCCAAAAGTACCAGTAGTCAAGACCATCAATATGTAGGAATTTGTTCAACAAGTCCACCTGTACAAGTGTCTGACAAAGTGCTTAGACAAAGAGTTAAGAACACAAAACAAGAATATCTCATTCAGTGGAAGAATTGTCCAGCAACTTCGAATTCTTGGGTTTTAGAGGAGGAACTAGATCATAGTGCTCAGCAATACATAAATGTGAATTCAAATAGAATACAAGGACCCAAACTACGTTTACCTGACGAAAACGTTTACCAGTACAATTTGCAAGAACATCATTTTAGGCCTAACAGGCATCCTATGTACAAAAATAGACATTATTATCATGAAAAAAGTGATAGATTATGTTACTTTGATTAATTGAAAAATTGTATTAATGTTTAAAACATGGGGTCATGTTTTTGTTTAAATTTCATTAATGCTTGGTTAGTCATTAGACAGCAATTAACCTGTCAGTCAAATTATGACAGACTGGCAACTAAAGTAGTTGATCCGTTAAGTCTCTTCTAACTATTGTTTTAAATGCTTTAAGTCTTAATCCTTTGATAATTATATGTTTATGTCAACACTTTCTAATAACTGATTTGTATAAATAGACAAATGTATGCTAGATTATCTTTAGTTGGAGAGACCAGCTTAGGGAACATACTAGTTGGAGGTCCGATATATTTACTAAATTATAAGTTGTTAAATTGTTGATGCTAATTATTTGCTGCTGAAAATAAAGTGTTGAAGATCCATTACAAGAATCTGTAGTCACTTCTGATACTTAAAGAACACACGTCGACGAGCTACATTCCCTGAAAGTCGAACGGTGTTACTTACCCCAAGATCCGTAGGGCAGGTATTCGACAGTGGGGGTTAACAGGGACTTTGTGGGTAGTGTGCCCCCAACTTTTGCTTCCACTTTATACTCGAGTAGCTCATGGTGTAATACAATATCATTTGAGACCTAAAATTTAATATTGTATTTGAATCTATGTCAGTATTTTATATTTTTCATTCTTTCCTTATTTTGACATTCTAATAGACGATTAATTACAAGTTAATCTTGCATAGTATTATGTAACAGCTGATAGGTGGTACTCACTTGTATGCTCGGAGTACCTATATGAGATAAGATTTAAGCACAACAGATATTGACACCTATTGTTTAAAGTTAGAATGGGTGACCATTAATAATTAGTTTCATTGTTAATTACCTGCGTTGTATAAACTTCTAAATTCCGCACGCCTTTTATCTGTATCAGTCGTAGACTTAAGACATAATGTTATGTAAGACGTGATGGCTTGTACAAACGTGTATCAGTCAGAATCCATCACAGGTGTTAACCATGTTGCTTTAAAGCTTAGAGGTGCGAATTCTAGTAATTAGTTTATGTTGGATTATCTTGCTGTCAATGAAACTCAATGTGACTACGAGTTAGCCAATCAGTTTAATTGTCTTAGGGAGACCCAGGGAGAAGTCGGTCCGTTCTGGACTATGGGGATCTGCCCTCTGACCCCCGGGGAGTTGGGTTTTCTGTGACCTAGGGAGAACATCTTTAATTAGATATCTCCTGATCCAACCACCATAATTGTATGTATATATATTATGCAGTAATAAAACATCTGTTTAATAAAAAGAGTTAGGTATTCTATTACATACTCTTAAGTGGTGCCGTTGACCGACGAACCTGTGGTTATCAAATATCCAGATGGATTTGGCGACATACTCTGAAGAAGACCAGACCAACGTTTTCGAAGTCCTGACCACTAGAAGATGCAAGAATTTTATTAAAGGTAGGTCTTTTTCTGATCCAAATCATGGCCACGGTTGATGATTAATGTTATGGTTAATAATTTAACTGGCGAAATAAGCGGTTTGTCTTCACGCTTAAGAATTATGTAGTAACTCAATTAGCTCAACCATTTTCTAGAAATCCCTTGAATATTTTACGAAATATTCAACAATTAAATATATTGCTAGTAGTGGAACATAATTTAAATTTAAAATATGAAAATTATAAAAGGTTGGGTTTTTTTTAACACATATTTTGGCTTAAAATTGGTATTGACGGTTTTATCTCTTATAATTTATGTTTTGTCTATATATATATTGCCCCGGGAAATGAAATGAAATGAAATGTGGTTTTATGGCACTTCGGCACCAACCGGGCTATATTGCGCCAAACCTACACAGATTTATGCGAGACAAGTTAAATAAATATCACAGAAAAAGTTTTATATGCATAAATAAAAACAATATCACAGTAAATAAGATTAAAAAATCAAATAAATCTTTTATGCATATAAATATTTAAAATATAGAAAATGAAATGATAAATATACAATTAAAATTTATAATAAAAACTTGTCTCTTTTAAAAAGTCTAGCAATTTACAATATAAGCCCGGTTGGGCATATTGCCCCGGGATTTACGGGTAGCCCGATATGTGGTACGGGGAAATTGTTTTTGTGTTAACCCCAATAATATGAGGTTGGGATGCCCGATATATGGGTTTATGTGAAATTCCTATAAGGTGGAATTAATTTCCCGATATTTTACGGGAAAAGTTTTATGCTCGGAATTAAGAGCGAATGTGTTGTGTTGTTTTGTGTTTTGTTTAAAAATTATAGAGATAAAACCACTGTTAGTTTCGATAGATTCTTTCCAAAATATCTTATTTAAGATTAGTGAGATGTGTTCAGATCAAAGCAATATGAACCCCTACTTCATATTGGTTTATGTCAATTCTAATGTAAATATTTTTTTTAAAAAATCGATCGTTATCTAAAGTCTGTTCCACTAGCTATTTTGACTAAAAGTTAATTGAGTTCACTCCATGAAATAATAAGCATATGGCAAACTTGGGCACGAATGGCAGTTAAAATATACTTCATGACACAATCATATCATAAAAAAACCGTTGACCATGTATGGAAAGGAATAGACGAACCAACAAGAAAAATAACGGCCAGTAGAAGATGGTGGCGGCTCAAGCCACAAGCGGCAGTAAGCTTGCAAATGGAGATATTAACCATTCACCATCCATCGACAAAACCGAGCATACGCAACCACAGGAGAATATAAGCTCCTTGTATCCCTCGCTCCAGCTTGCAGCCACAGAGATGACTGCAATTTCCAAGACCCATAGTAAATAAATAGTGAACAAAATATGCTGACATGATGTTACATACATGGTGGACGATTATGTTGGAAAAGATATGCTGACACAATGATTCATACATGGTGGATACTATATGTGCCTAATTGGTGGAAGATACCCATCTATATTTATGTGTTTAATTTACCATTTATACAGCATTCATTTGTGACGATTTTCCCGCATATTGTGGACGATATCCACCTACGTTTGTGTTTCATTTAACATTGATACAGCATTAATTTGTGACGATTTGTCCGGCATAATGTGGAAGATATCCATCTATGTTCGTGTGTTTCATTTAACATTTATAACATTTCATTCAACATTTTTCCCGCATATTGTGGAAGATATCCACCTACGTTTGTGTTTCATTTAACATTGATACAGCATTAATTTGTGACGATTTGTCCGGCATAATGTGGAAGATATCCATCTATGTTCGTGTGTTTCATTTAACATTTATAACATTTCATTCAACATTTTTCCCGCATATTGTGGAAGATATCCACCTACGTTTGTGTTACATTTAACATTGATACAGCATTAATTTGTGACGATTTGTCCCGCATAACGTGGAAGATATCCATCTATGTACGTGTGTTTCATTTAACATTTAATTCAACATTTTCCCGCATATTGTGGAAGACAGTGACTTTAATACTTTGTGAATATTTTTAGTTTTGATGTTGTGCTTTTCTTTTATATATCATTTAATGCTTCCATTATTGTATTTTGTTTTAATCTTTTTAAAATCGTTTCATATTATTTTATATATTCCACTATTTTAAAAATTGTGGAAAGGGAGGAATGTAATACAATATCATTTGAGACCTAAAATTTAATATTGTATTTGAATCTATGTCAGTATTTTATATTTTTCATTCTTTCCTTATTTTGTCATTCTAATAGACGATTAATTACAAGTTAATCTTGCATAGTATTATGTAACAGCTGATAGGTGGTACTCACGTGTATGCTCGGAGTACCTATATGAGATAAGATTTAAGCACAACAGATATTGACACCTATTGTTTAAAGTTAGAATGGGTGACCATTAATAATTAGTTTCATTGTTAATTACCTGCGTTGTATAAACTTCTAAATTCCGCACGCCTTTTATCTGTATCAGTCGTAGACTTAAGACATCATGTTATGTAAGACGTGATGGCTTGTACAAACGTGTATCAGTCAGAATCCATGACAGGTGTTAACCATGTTGCTTTAAAGCTTAGAGGTGCGAATTCTAGTAATTAGTTTATGTTGGATTATCTTGCTGTCAATCAAACTCAATGTGACTACGAGTTAGCCAATCAGTTTAATTGTTTATGTAACCTGTAAACCAATCAGGATTCAGGCGGCAGAGATGACACTACGTTATTTAAGATTGGTTTTGAGAGTAAAAGGACAGGAGGGACCAGAGACCAGAGACAGGTCTTAGGGAGACCCAGGGAGAAGTCGGTCCGTCCTGGACTATGGGGGTCTGCCCTCGGAGAGTTGGGTTTTCTGTGACCTAGGGAGAACATCTTTAGTTAGATATCTCCTGATCCAACCACCATAATTGTATGTATATATATATTATGCAGTAATAAAACGTCTGTTTAATAAAAAGAGTTATGTATTCTATTACAATGGTAGTTTTGTATGCACTTATATGTCCAGAGCTAAACTCTTCAAAAATCATCTATTTGAAGGTCATTGAACATTTTTTGATTGGTGACACATTTGTCACCGGGACCGAAATACGTTAAAATGCCACGCCCCTTTTTAAGCGCAACACTACCCCGTGCCATTACTGTATCTCTAGAACCGGTGGACCCAGAAGGTTGTGTGACCCCCTTCTTTTTTTGTTAGGTCTCCGACTGTCAAGGGTTTTTTAATGAATGAACATAAAATATTATTGTTTACATAATCGTTTCTTTTTATTTTTTAGAATGTCATCAAAACATTTTTCAAGGTTTTAACGGGATTCAATCAACTTAAAAAAATTAAAAAACAGGTGAACGAAACTTCGCCTTCAGGTCCGAAAGTGACAGGGTAATGGACATACTTTCTTTTTGCTCCGCACTTAGTTTACATAACATACCTTGATGTAAGAGCCAAATCTGTATGTCGCAGGTCTTTCGTTAGACCTGGCATGTTATCTACATTATTAATTAACTTATCCAGACCATTATCATTTCTCGATGCCATCGCTAGCATGTGATAGTCAGAGGGTTGGAATAAATTAATTGGATAACCTAGATTTTGTTTTTATCGTAATGATGACCGAGGCTAGTCTAAAATTCACCATATTCTTTGCATGTTACGTATTTTTTTTAACTATTTTAGCGAGAACTGTCAAGTCTTTATCTATCTTCTCATAATGTTCCTTTAAGCTACTGCACAAATAGTGCAGGATAAATATCATTGTTATTTAAAACTGAATATATTTTTATTGCAGCACGAGGGGGACAATTATGAAAGGCCTTAAATGTTTGAAGAAAACCAGAGCTAAGGCCCTATATTAAGAGCAGGTAATTAAAAATAAGGGTATTAAAAAGAATTTAAAGTCGCTGATTGTGAACTTCCTGTAATATTATGATAATGAGATTTCGTGTCTCGTCCAATATTATAATCAAACAAATACTGGGGAGCATGTTTATGGTCGACTTGAAAGCAACACTTGGTTTTTCAAAAATAACGAGATTTTGTGGGAAATCTGTCAGATAAACAATTGTGACAGTATTTCGTTCTTTAAACATTTATACCAGTGTGGATGACAACACTGGTATAACGCTTCTAATAATACTTTTATTCTGCTTCTTACATATTAGGTACAAACATCATAATGTAAACGATATATCGTCAATTGTGTAACACAATGTAATAAATGTTAGCTATTTGTTTTACAGAAATGGCCCAGCAAAAAATAGTAAAAAGACCAATCCAAAAGACGATATTAAAACGTAAGTATATAGTCATAATATAGCCGAATTGTTTACGAATTTCAGGTGGACATGTCATTGGTGGCTATTGCCTGATTAAATGTAAAATGGTAAACATAAAAAAGATACATTTTTTTAGTTTTGTATTTTTTACAGCTATCAGAAATCTATTCACATTCCAAGGAAGGGGTTAAAATTGGCAAATGAACTTGTAAAACAAATTCAAATGCCATCATATTTGCCAAGACCTGTAGACGTTTTTACAAAGGGCATATATTCAACGACCAATCAATGTATAAAGGTAAGCACAAATGTCTTTATAGCAATGAAAAAATATCCAGTTAAGGTTTTTAAACTATGTTCTCTGATATATGGACCCAGAGGCTTGCGCTACTAATTTAATGAATGGGTGTTTATGTTAAAGCCCCAATAACACTCTTGTTGTAACTGAATAATATGTCCCAATCTTTATTCTGGTCAACAAATTGTATTATTTTACAATATTCAAATAAATTGATGGTACAAATTTCATCGTAACACACCTAATTTAAAAAATTGGAAAAATTCAACTACATGATTTGAAAAGGTTAACGTAAACCTTTTCAAATGTGACTTGGATTTTAAAATATTTTCGAACCCTCTGGACAAGTAAAGTATGATGTAATGGATAATTTACACAACAGGTAGGACACATAAACATCTGGTACTTAGAATAAGACTATTATTTATTTTCTAGAGCTGCCAAGCCAGCAAGAGTGTTATTGTCCCTTTAAAGGATACACAACACGCTACATGAATTTGGTGTATGCAATTGCAATTTGAGGTGATAACTGGTTTATCGTAACCTTAATCACTAATGAGGGGCGTTGTATACTGTGTAGGTTTGTGATTAATCTTCCTCAAACAATTTCCTTTGCATTGTTAATTTCAGTTCTGCACATACGGCGTATTAAATTACGCAATACAGAAAGGAGAATTTTAAATTCCGACACCAGAGCAGTTGTCAGAAATTTTTCAACTGTTCTGGCTAAGATGAATCTACCGGTAATCTCGAACCAAATATCCCAGCTTGAGATGGAGACTTGGGAAGTACTCGCCAGAAAAGAAAAGTTGTTTCCTCTCCCCACCACACTAATGTTAGTGAATATTAGATTATTAAAAATTCATTTTATGGGAGATTAGATAACGAGTTGGCAGTTCTCACTGTAATGGTTAAAAACTACATGATGTATAGGCATTTTGCTGAACAGAAATAGCATCCCTTTTAAATTTCTAGAACACAAATCCTTTCCCATCTTTCCATGGATTGAAAACATACACCACCATATTAATTACTAAGCATCCCCACCACATTACTGTAATTAGAAACGTGTAAGTTTCTTTTTATTTTTCTAGATGATGGTGACTTTACCTTACATCTCATACAAAGATTTAGCATCATAAATTTTTTGCAACATAACTTTATATATTTCAGACTTTAATGTTCCACCTTCTTGGTCACCTGCCAGACCAAATAAGACAAAATGGGCCAGCAATAAGCCATTCAATGTACAGTGGAGAGCCAATGATGGGTTTTTGGATGAAACCGATGCACCACAGTCATCGAAACCCAGGCAAAACAGCTATTCGTGAAAGTCAGGTATGGTAACGCAGACACAATAAGAGTCTCGCCACAATATATTACAAAATTGAATCCATACGACGTACGTGGCAGGGAGTAGGGTTGCCTGTCCGGTTTCCTCCCACTGCTAAAGACCCCTACGCGCATGCGAATTACTGAAATAAAATTTTGAAATAAAAATGTTAGTAGTTCCGAAATCACCTAGTTTGTATCGAGTGGACGTTAAACCCTCTCTCTCTCGGTACACATTTCTATTTGCAAATTCTACAATTGTATCTTTCAGATTAACAGTCTGTGTACATTGCTGGAGTATTCTGGCCTTAATGTTTTCGACTCATACCAAAAAGATGACGACAGATCAAGATTTTCAATCGTATCTCCGATGACGAAAAAAGACAACACCACATTAAATTACTGCTACAATAAGAAATTACCTGACAATATTTCAAAATATCTCCGCGCCACAATTCAAAATCAACTTTTACAGTGCCGTCTCACATGAATTAGTATTAAGAACTAGAACGCAAAACTCCTTGGTTGCTGTCAATTTTGATGACACTTATTACGTTGGATATATTTTGTGCTTTTTTTTAAAGGTGAATACAGGTGACCTGGCTTTTATTGATTGGTGGGGACCGACAATTTACAATGTGGAAAAGGGATGGTGGAAAGTCGAGAAATCACCAAATTTTGCTTCCATAGTTTTGACCATTCATCTGTCAAGACCACTACTGTATATACATTACAGTGATAACGAATTAACAGTTCTAATCTTAAAAGAATCGTGGTTTTGATGTTTTAAAACATATTTTGAGCAACTAATTGGTTGGATATTTGGCACCTTTGTAAATAGATTATTATTATTATTATGTTTAAAAAGGGATAAAAAAAAATTAGGACACTGTTGTATATGTTTGTGTGATGTGAAAGAACTGAACGTGTGGTTGTTATATATATGGTTGTCCACTTGACACATGAATGTCCTGAAAATATTGTTATATTTATGTACTAATCTTGTGTTTGGCCGGTTTTATGTAAAGTTCATAATCTGATTAGCAAATTGTACTGATATGATACGGTAGCCAGATGTCTAAAAAGATCTGGAAGGGATTATAAACCCAGAATACGAGGGCGTCTAGAAATTAACTTGAGACTAGGCAGGTCTCGGGGAGATGAGACGAGGCGAGAGCGCCTGGAGTTGGCACGCTCGTTCCAAGTAAACCTAGTTATGGAATTTCAACTATAAGATAAATTGTACTTGCTATGCGATGGATCATGAAACGGCACAATGCCAACACTGTAGCGTTTGATAAAGAAAAATTTCAAAATATCATATCTTATTGACAATGCCATATTTGAGGTTGGGGATCAGATTATACAACAAACTATTGGTTTACCAATGGGAACTGACCGCGCCCCATTTGTGGCTAATGCACATTCATATAAATACGAATTCTGCTTTCAAGACCATAAAAGAAAAACAGATTACAAGGTAGCAAAAAATCTAAATTTACGTCACGCCATTCAGTCAGCTGTCTTCCGAGACAGTCGTCATTCCTTTGCTCCCTTGTATTCAGTTTTATTTGTGGCTGTGACGGTTGGAATGTGTGCACTAAATGCATTCAACATACTTCAATTCTCTTCTTTATTGATTTTGTGCATTTTAGTTTTGTTAACTACTTCTTTGATACATTTAACGGTGTGGTTACTTGTATAGCGAAATTAATACAATATGCTTGCATTCGTATTTTTTGCAACATATGACAGATCATGACTCATGTTGACATTACATAATTAATTATTTCTTTGGGTTGTATTCCCAATTGTTTTCAAATATGAGTGAAGTCTGTGCCACCACAGGTTCGGGAATGTACAGCGCAGTGGACGCTTACGGCTAGCCCCCGGATCCATTCACTCTTTTTGAATTGTGTTGTTTGTTTCTCGGAGTATGATGTCTTGTCCATATATTTGTTTTGTGTAGAATTGTGTGTGGTGCAGCCCCCCCCCCCTGCACTTACTATTAGAAGCAAAATAAAAGTATTATTTGTAATTGCACCTGTATTGTCATCCTGAACCTGACTTAATATTGTCTCACTCACAACGCCTTATGATCCAAAGTGCACGCTTCAAACTATTCTGCCACCCAAACCACTCCATTATGATTGATGAAAGTACGGATAGAGCAAATTCCTAAAGACTTTTAATATAACGGATAAATAAACAAATTATGTGGTACATCTCAACCTATGCTTTAGAGAATACAGAAGGAACATCAGTGTTACAACTAATTTATTGGGAATAAGTACAACTGGTGCAGGTATTACGACTGACTAAAGCAGTGGTTCTCAATCTTATTTTGCCAATGGCGGCACACCTGGCTAAATATATAGGACAAATATTTGAATTTTGCAAAATAAAAACATGGCAAGTCATAAACGGCATACATCCGTAGCCACAGACTGGTCTAATGACTCAGACTAAATAAAAATAAACACGGTTGTGCCCCTACCAGTAGACACCAGTGAATGCTGGATTAGAATCATGGGGTTTTTCGCATTTTCTTAGTGTGCCGTTCAAAATTTCGCGGCACACTGGTTGAGAACCACTGGACTAAAGAACAGTATTTGAACTGGTTAATGTCAGTCCACTACTGTATTAGCAACCACAGTAGCTGCGAGCACAATTCCACAGTTACAGAACACTTTCGGGTGTGTTTTCCATTTTCAGCCAGCCTGTTCAAGACTGCTGAATTGCATTCTGTGAGATGGCTAAGTTTAGCAAGCGTTATAGATTTTAATATTCAGGAACCTGCACTTGTCTTGGCCATGCAAAATGAGGCAGCGACTCGTCCAGTTTCAAAAGAAATTTTAGTCAAAATAGCCCAATACCAATTTGTAGCTCTATATTTTGTACATCAAAAATATTTTAGACAGCTCCTTTAACTAAAAGCCTAATCAAGATAATAAATCTCATTGTGTTACATTGCCAGCTGATCATTTAAAATTTATATTCATACCATCCCTATTCTGGAAGCTGTTTTATATAAGCATTAAGTTGCTTGTTACTGTATCCAATTTATTCATATTATTCCCTTCATGGTTGTATATAAGAATTCTGAATAAATACTTTTTAAATCAAAATGATGGTAATTTGTCACAAAATTTTCTTATTGTAATGCGAATGTGTACCGTGCCTTGACGTATATTACGACTTCTTATCAAAGGCGTTTTATAGCTGAGGCGCTAGCCTCCTCGCGAAAAAAAAAAATCAAAGAAATTGGAAAAGTAAAACGGGAGAAAAATGCTAAAACCGATGAGAAAATGAAAATGTACCCTAGTTAGGGGGGCCCTGAAGGCAGAGAAAAGGGCCCTACGTCTGACAAAAGGGCCCCTCTGGCCAAGTGAAAGGGCCCCGTGTCCGAGTCAATCGTTTTCTATACACTGTTACTGTCGAATCCACTACTGAATGAGAATGTAGTCATTGCATTGGCATAAAAATCATCAATCAACAACCCCCCTCCCCCGCGAAAGAGGGCCCTCAAAATAGTGTAGCCTCCGCCATGATAAACCTTAAAACGCCCCTGCTTCTTATGCTGGAGTGCGTAGTTAGTTTAAACAGAGGAGTCAATTATTGATCCACATTATCAATGTGTCAAGACAATTTCTTCGCAAAGAATTCAAAATGAACAGCTGTATAAGAACTGGACAGATTTCAAACCAAGAAGAAGCCAATATACACCTGTGAGCAACAATAAGAATTTTGTTTTACACTGGTATTTCATCAAAGGCTATATTTATTTGGTTATGGTCATTTTGTTCTTGTTTGTTATCTGCATGTTAAGTACTGTCTTCAACATCTGTATTGAAACTTGGGCTAAATCAGGACAATTTCCTTTTTGATTCAGTGGGCAGACAAAGATAATCTTATAAAACACATGCCCTCAGTTTTTAAACATTCTTATCCAAGAACATTCTTATCGACGCATTTATGCAAAGACTTGCATTACTGACAGCAATAGCAGAAACATATGGTCTTATTACAAACATAATACAAATTAGCATCCATTACTTCAACTGCCACTGGGGCCATTTCTTTTGTTGCAAGAGAATTTGGGGATAGAACATCTGGTAAATTCAAAACCCAACGTAGTGGTTATTTAGACATGATAGAGGATGGAGTTTGGGTTATGGGCAGATCGAGGGTATTTTTAATAAGGGAAGATTTGGTCAATAGAAATGCAACCCTGATTATCCCATATTTACAAGAGGAAAATCCCAATTAAGTGCTAAAGAGGCTGAACAGACACGAAAGATTGCAATTCAGAAACTATTTAACCATTCTTAGCTCCACATGCTCGTTACGATATGTTCTGCAATTCGCAATCTTCAATCAAAGCTTGTTTGAGACGCCTTCCTTCCTTCCTTGGCAGTGATGCAGGATGGTTTGGGGAACAAGGGGTTTCGACTCCATCTATTTTGGTTAGTTTGATGGTACAGGATTAGTGGTTGATTTAAATAATTAAGATTTTTTATTCTGATTTAGAAACCAAACCGAGTACAAGCTCAGAACCTTGAATATAATTGACAAAATGAAGTCATCATTTGATATCGGAAGATGCATATCAAGTTTACAATGGATGCGTGTATTTTTTGTACGGCTACCGTGCTTCCAAGACAGAAAGGAATTCAATGCGAACATTGTGATTTGTGGCAACACAGAACTTGTCAAACATTTTCAGGCATGTACGACTGCATCATCAAGGAAGGGCTACCCGGTCAAGAAAGGGAAGTCTCTCAGGAACTTAGGGCTACCCGGTCAAGAAAGGGAAGTCTCTCAGGACCTTTATACCACCAGCTGATGTTTTGCCACGTACCAGAAACAGATGGTCTGAGGCGTCTCGGGAACGGGACAGGCTGAACCCACACCTATCTCTAGCTTTGGGTAGAAAACCCATACCGCGAGACCGCCGATTGAGGATGAGTGAAGACAATATGGTCTTGAAGGGGAAGGGGATGCAAACCTCAGCAGAAATATTAAATAATTTGCTCTGTGGTAAGCATTCCAAGGGGAGACTGTCTCGGTGGATGGCAAGTTCCGTAAGAGTAATTAATTATTCCGCTCGGGGCAAGCAAGATCTCTGGAGTAGAGTTTCGTCTTTTTGTAACGTGAGTCCTGCAGGTGTACTCAATTAGTATAAATACGGATTAAGACAGGCGTTTCAATCTATAGGGGAATAGTTTGTTGGGTTAAGTTAGGAGTTTCGAGTTATTTTAAGGGTTCGGTTTGGGTGATGTGCGATTATCATAGTTCGGACGGAGGCAGGCATAAAATCATGATGTGTATATTTATTTGCGGAGTTATGAGCCTAGTTATTTTAAGGGTTCCGATTGGGTGATGTAAGATTTGCTGTTTCCCTTTGTACGAATACTGTTAGTTTGAGCCGGGACAGGGACAACCCGTTCTGTTACAATAGTATAGTATAATATGTATATTATTAATGTCGATTTTATAAGTTGTATCATTTAAGAATATAATAAAATTGTAGAGTCTGTATTTTGACACTAGAAATCATGAGCTATAAGCAATATTTGATTTGTAAATAATCTTTTCGTAAATTAATATAGTATTATGACAATTTGCCTGTCATCATACAATTTTATTGTATTGAGAGCGTTCGCTGTACCTTGACCTATTATTAGGACTTCTTATTCTGGGGGTGCGTAGATAGATGAGTCATTTATTGATTCACATTAACAATGTGTGAGAGTTGAAAATGGGGTTTAACGTCCCCTCGACACAAACTAGGTCATTTCGGGACCAACATATGGTATAATTTTATTTCAATTCTTCGCTTGCGCGTAGGGGTCTTCAGCAGTGGGAAGATCCGGTGAAAAGCCACCCTACTGCTTGTCACGCACAACCGGGGATTCGAAACCACGCTAGTTGACTAAATGAGAAAGCTTTATGATACAGCACCGCACGTGGTAACCATTCAGCCAGCGCCCGCCCCAAAATACCAATGTGTCGAGACAATTGCTTCGCTAGGAATTGCAACAGCTGTATAAAAACAGAGCAGTCTGCAAACCGAAAACAGATCACTGTATTCTAGTTTAAGCCAAGACACCTGTGAAGAACAATAAGAATTTTGTATTGCACTGGTATTTCATCAAAGGCTATATTTATTTGGTTATTGTCATTTTGTTCTTGTGTGTTACTTTCATTTAAAGTATTGTCTTCAACATCTTTATTGTAACTTAGGCTAAATCATGAAAAAATACCTTTTTAATTCAGTCGACAGACAACGGCAGAACACGTGCCTTCGGTTTTTAAACATTCTTATCCAAGAACTGTCAGTATAATTATGCAAATACCCACACAATAGCAGAAACATGGTCTAATTGCAAACATAATACAATTAAACAATTTAGCATCCATTACGTCAACTGCCACTGGGGCTATTTCTTTTGCTGCAAGAGAATTTGGGGATAGAACATCTGGTCAAGTCAAAACCCAACGTAGTGGTTATTTAGACATGTTAGAGTTTGGGTTATGGGCAGATCGTGGATGTTTTTAATAAGGGAAGATTTGACAAATAGAGGAAAAGCCAAGTAAAGCATTTGACCGTGTCCATAACGTCAAATTATTCAGAGTTCTGTCCACTTTTATGGCGATTTCTTGTAGACAGTTACATTTACCAAATAATTCGCATAAAATGGGATAACCATGTAACCCAATCTTTTAATATTAAAAATGGTGTGGAACAGGGCGGGGTGTTGTCGCCAATACTGTTTAGTGTTTATTTAGATGAACTTTTAACCAGATTAAGAAACCGTCATATCTAGATCTATGTCGACGCTTTGGCTTACGCAGATGGTCTAATACTTGTTACTCCATTAGACTGGCTCTTGGCTAGATTTGACAGGTAATATGACACGTGTCATATGATTTATTCTGCATGGAGGTATTTCAATGACGACTGTAATTTAGTGCCATGTTAAAAGCCTATCAAATTTAATTTATTCATTTTAATTAATAAGACATTGGAATGTTTTTGTGAAATGTAACCAAGCCCAAATATTTACTGTTTACTCCTGTCCATGAAGAGTAATGTATTATGTTTAAGACCAACACATTTAAATGAAATATATTTTCTTTGGAGGGAAGACTATATTTTTATATTTGTGCAACGTGATCCAGCCATAGTATTTTTAATGAATTTTGAAATTATAAACTTTATGGGCGAGAACATACTTAAACAACTACGCCAATAAATAACGAAAATTATGCACAAAGCCTGTCGCAGCGCATATTCATGAAGCAATGGCCAGAGAAATCCTAAACCCATAGACCCCTTCAAATCATTATATGAAACACTGTTAAAAGTTTTCAAGTCGACGACAGAAGCCGGAATGACACATCAGACAAACACGCACATGTCACATCTAATTAATATTCTTGTGCCATGACCTAAAACATACAACTATTTTCAGCTATACGTAGAAACGCTGAAAAATAAATTATATGTATTCTTGATTAATATGTCACGTGACTTATTAGTTATTAGTCCGTTGTTATCTATGATGCATGGAAATAAGTTATGCGAATGGTTCGTATAAACGAAGAGTGTAACCTATATAGTATGTTGAAGCCTATCGTTTTAATTTACCTTTAATTAATAACGCTCTATGCAGCGCTATCCATATTTTCAGTTAATTACCGTCTTCCATTAGCCCAGGTTAGGTGTTGAAGAGGAGGATGTTAAATCTCACAATGAAATAATAACGTATGTGTTAATTTATTATCGTGAAAAGGGGTGTTTTCTCATCAAGCCAGATAGACTGTTTTTGTAGAGAAAGGCATGCTTAACATTCATATGGTATCAACAACCTTAATGGGTCAGCCTTATAGAATAAAATGGCTTACTGCCATTTGTCTGTTAGCTTGGTGGCTGATAAGTAATAGCGTTTGTTTTAGGTAATATTAATTAATGAACAAATGCAGATACTTTGCACTCATACAAGTTTTAAAATACGTATATGTATGCACCCGTGTAAATGCGTGTTATTGTCCCGTTCCTTAGTTAAGCACATTTTGATTGAGTGCCAGCATCTCAAGATACAAGATAACGGTATTACCGTTGACAATTAAGCACATTTTGATTGAGTGCCAGCATCTCAAAGATACAAGATAACGGTATTACCGTTGACAATCATTACATCAATTGTAAAGTGCTAGCCTTTTTACAGACAAATTTGTATAGAAAATTTTAATTGTATATATCTTATTTATTTTTATTTGATATTGGATTTTTTTGATGTTTATATAGATATATTATGAATATTTGTCTGGAAAAATTACCATAAGTTTGTCGCAAAATACCCTTGTTGGAGCCGACCAGTTATTAAGCATTGTAACATGCTTCAGGGTAAACCCCGCGTTTTGATTGGTCAATTAGACACTGTCTATTGGACACTAACACCCTTCTGTTTTAGTAATGCCTTTTAAAATCCTAAAAAAGCATGTTACAATGTCGATAAACACTTCCTGTTTCGCATTTAGAGGGGTGTTATTGCGAAACAGGAAGTGTTTATCTCCTAAACATTCCCAAGACATCATGTGGAAAAATCACAGATGTTCCCAGATGTAGAAGAGTGTAGGATTACGGAGACTGGGGAATATAAAGTGCAATACAACAAACCTGAAGATGTGTCGAAAGCTCTTATCAAAACCGGAGACTAACTGATGTTGTCGAGGGTAAAGAGGTGAGATGGGACAGAAGAAAGATTCGCATCAAAAGAGCCCCAGCACAATCCCCACACTTACGCACATCTTAACAAGTCGCTTGCCCGAACCCAAAAGAAAGGTAAATTTTTCATAACAAAAGTCATATACATGTACGACAATTTAATCATTTTAATGCAAGCGTTTTCGGACAATGAGGGTCCTTTAGGAGTTTTCATTCAATTGATTAATATCCTTTCGCTCGGCCCCAAAAGGTCTTTTCGGCATATCTCACCATGGAAGTTAATGCATAATGTACACTAATCATTATTTGGCACTTTACAAACTTTGTAGTTATCTACTATATACTTTCATTCTATGTAGGCTCTTCCTTAAGGGCATGCTAGTTTTTTATGTTTAGACAAAACCTTTTCTTTTTAAATATATATTTTACAATAAATTTAGTTGTGGCATTGCCCCCCTCCCCCAATTTATAAAAAAAATATCAACAATTGTCTCCAAAACACACATGCCCTTTCCTTCGGATTTCTCTTAGTTAACCTTCTCCCAATAAAACTTCACCATGAAATCTGTTATTAAAATTTCTTTTAGTTTTATGCGTAACAAAGATGTGGAAGAGATTTTTTCTAAATTTACAAGTTTCCTCATCTCGCATTCCATGTTCGTAATTGATAAGTAAAAATGGTCCGACGGAATTTTCAATCCGCCTCTATTGATGCAGTCGGACCAACATTTCCGTATATATTCTTCTCCTGTTGCCGATACCAATTTTTCACAAACTATTGTTTTGTTGAGAGCATACACAATAAATCCAGTAATCTAACACAGCACACTTTGGTCAGAGTATGATATATCTGTTGGTTCTACCTCAAGTGGGTTTTTCAAAACTTCTGTTAGTAGTTTGAAGTAAAACTAACTAACTTCTGTAAGAACGATTGGATGAATGAATGCCTGATATACAGATCAGCATTTGTAAAAATTATCAGTCTTGAAAAATCTGAACAGAATTTATCATCTAGCCTCAAAACGTGAAAAGCTGTACACACATGTTCTCGGTCAGATCCCATTGACAATCCTACTCAAGTTTCGAAAATATTGAAAACAGTGGGCGGGCTTGCTAGGAATTCTTGGATCTTCTTTTTGGCCTCACAAGATTCACTGATTGTGACGCCAATTAAATTGACATTTCTTCTTGTTTCCGAAAGTATCCTCCCGGATGTCATCTGAGCTAGGGGTAGTACAATAGCTTCTATAAGAATTGTTTGAAAAAATAAATTCAAAAATCCTCAGTGGTGACCCATCTCCTTTTTTCACTTTTGTCAGTGCCCGTACACTGCTCTGTGTTTGTCCTATCTTCGTGGGCTGAAATAGAAAACAATTTTGACTTATTTGTTTTATAGATATTTGTTATTATCAATATTTTTTTATAGATATTTGTTATTATCAATATTATATCAATGAACTGGGTATTACTATGTAATTTTACAAATATATTAATTAATCATTATAGTTAATTGTTTTGTCGACTGTATACACGTGTATTCAAGAATAAATTCAAATACTGTCATGATAAAGCATAATCTCATATTTTATTATCTGCCCACTCAATTTGTCAAGACTGGTGATTATTTAAATTCTTTAGTTAGTGTTAGGTAAGATAAGTTGATATTTACCTTCCAGTCTGGCATATTATGGGTTATATTGACTTGTCCACGAATGGTTTTATAAATCTTTCTACAAACTGGACATATAAATGTTTGTACGGGTCGTATGTTCTCTTCTTCGCCAGCTTGACGAGGATTCTGATATACGTCTGAACTTGTATCGTCCCGCACCCTTTCATCGTCATGCTCAGTGAATTCTCCTCATAGATCCTCTAAGTCCATATCGGAATCATCCCGGTGGATATAATATGTGTTCATTGTGCGTTGGATTGTATATTAGCAATAAGTATAAACATCTGCCGGCTCGCAGATTCATTTTATAGGTGTTGTAAGCCATCACTTGGCCAATCTCGACAGACCCTACATCTTGCCTCGGCTGTATGACAGTAAGTGATATGACCTACGCCCATACATTTGCGATACGGCTTCTGGTTTACTTCAACAGGAAAACTTGTAGAGTTTTCGTTGCAAAGTTGTCCCTTGTCTTGCAAGTTTATCCGATTTTCTTTGAACAAACGGCTTCAGACATTGAAAGTTATGTACAATTGTCAAGATTGTACAATTGTCAAAACCACAGGGCACCATGGGCGCAGCCATTTTTCAATGGGACCGTTAAAGTAGTTCCAATATCGCGGAATTCGTCATACAGCCTAAGTTAGATTGTACCGAAATTTGCCGAGTGGTAAGCCATTATACTCATAATGGAACAGTTCGCATGCCGGGTAGTTAGAGACGCCGCGAAGGGACATAGCTCGTTAACAACTTCCGTTTGTTCGTGATTGGCGTGTCTCAAATTACAGCGTGGCAGAATCTTTGGTTAGGTTATTAAGCCGTAGCCAGTCCATGTATTATAAGGTCCATGATTTCACGTAGCTTTCCCACACATTGCCGCATCGGGAACAACCATGTACATGGCCAATGAATCGATTGCATATGTCACGCGTAAGAACATTATCCCAAAATTCTTGGCTGCTGTTACACGTTACATAGTTTTTCTTTTGTACTTGGTTTTTTTTTGGACACGTGACGCTTTAGCATGTTCCACGCCACTTCGGTGAGATTCAAGTCGGGGCTTTCGGGGGGAGTGCACCACCAGTTAATGTCATTGTCCTCCATAAATTTGTTTGGTAATTCCGCCATTTTGACAGGGTCATAATCCTGTTGAAAACGATGTTCATCTTGAAACCGTTAATAAAGGACAGGAAAGGTCTTTAAGAATCCTCCGTGTGTAGGAGACACTGTCCATTATTTCATCAAATATTAGACGTTCACATTCGTTCTTCGACTAATACCTCCACACAAGTTAACTTTATGGATGTCTTGGGCGACACTGGTGCGGTGCACATTGGTCCCCTTTTCTATAGGCCACTGTCGGTCGTTTATCTCAATTAAATTTCAACAGAATTGGGCCCGTTTTTCTTTATTCTGGTCTTGGATCAGTTGACAGTATCTGGGTTATGTTGAGGTAAAACCGTCAAAATCAGTTCGGCGTCTGATCGTGTTAATCGAGGTGTTTGTGTCGTGTGCAAGTTCTGCAAGAATTCTTTATCAATAAGTAAAATGTCACCCGAACACCATTTGTTGAAATGATTGGTTCTTTTCGTCAATACGCCTGTGTTGTCAAATCGTCTATCAATATATGCGTTTACTGTATGTTTTACTCCAAACAAAGACCCGTTCAGATAGCGGGACACTTCCAATCTTTCTTTTGGAGTTCCACAATTTGTAATTTAATCCAAGTAGCAGGCATGTAAAAATAACATGCACACAAGTTCCATCATATTTTTGTGTTTTGGAATCTTTTACAATATATTCAAAGTATCAGTCATGACAGTATTGCGAATACCTTTCTTTGTAACACCGCCATGGTCTTAATCTCTTCCCAAAATCGCTCTAGATCTTTCAAAAAACAGGAAGAAAGATATTAGCTCCACAGGGTTTCTCTCTTAGTCATTGGCCAATCACGCTATTTTACCGAGATTTCGACAAATAATTTGTATGCAGCTATGGCGGGTGTGGCGTCCGACAGGGTAAGCTTACTCTTCCGGACACTTGTTACCACTGTTTGTCGTGTGTTTTGTACACGGTGAACAGTCCATATGCTGATGACACTATTTTGCCAGGGAGATAGTAAATAGGATACGCGCCAATTAAATATATCTAGAATAATAGCTGTTATATTTACCAATCAAGTCATATGACGGCCATAAAACTTTTTAAAGGTTTTTATAAGTTTAGTGCGCAAGTATCCTTGTAGTTGAAACTTAGATGACAAATGTCTCGATCTACTTAAAAAATCAGAATAAAAAGAACAAGCTCTCGCGTAACGGGTTAGCTGAGACATAAACACTCCATAAGCTGGTGATATTGGAATGTTACTACTAATAAATGGAAAGTTAACAATCACGTTTATCGTAAAATATAACACTCAGATCCAAGTAGGAAGCGTAATTGTCACTGTCAGTAGTAATCTGAAACACGTAAAAAACAGTTATTACAATATCTTCAAATGGAAGATGGTTAAATGGGAGGGTATTGTGCAAATTATTTCTTAAAATAAGGCCTGCATTACTTACCTAAAAAAATAACTTTGTCATAACAGTTTCATTTTCCACAGTTAAAATATATTCTCTTGCACTGACACTTACAGCTATGAATTCATTATTTAATTGATTTTCAACCTAGAGAACTTCTTAGTCTTATCTCTGTCTTCTTGATAAATTTTCCGAGGCAAGTTCTTAGTAATCTTTCATAAAGCATATTAATAGGTCATCTCCCAGTTTTCAGCATCATCGTGACTTGTAAAATTACTGAAATGCGAAAGGAGGATTGGGAATTAACCAAAGCTTAACCACTTGGTTTGGGCGTGCTTTAAAGGGACAATAACACTCTTGCTGGCTTGGCAGCTCTGGAAAATAAATAATAGTCTTATTCGAAGTACCAGATGTTTATGTTTCCTACCTGTTGTGTAAATTATCCATTACACGTTGTTAACCTTTTCAAATCATGTAGTTGAATTTTTCCAATTTTTTAAATTGGGTGTGTTACGATGAAATTTGTATCATCAATTTATTTGAATATTGTAAAACAATACAATTTGTTGACCATAATAAAGATTGGGGAATATTATTCAATTACAACAAAAGTGTTATTGGGGCTTTAAAAGCTTGTTTGACTCCACATCGCAGCACTTCTTTTAAGCTTTGGACATTGCTCAAAGCTTAACCACTTTGTCTGCACGTGCTTTAAAGCTTGTTTAGCTCAACATCCAGAACTTCTTAAAGGCTTTGGACATTGATCAAGGCTTAACCACTTTGTTTGGACGTGCTTTAAAAGCTTGTTTGGCTCCACATCGCAGAAGTCCTGGGAAGCTTTTATGTTCTTTTCACTTTGAATTGAAAGATTAAATTCAAAAATATTTAACTCTGAAACCATAGTTTACAAACGACAATATTTCCTGTATGCTAAATCATACCGGAAATGCAAGTGTAGATAGGTCCCAATCAACATATGATCCAACAGATAAGTCTAAATTTGGGTGATGTAGTCTTTACCAGTTCAGTAGCTAAATCTAAATTGCAAATACAGTCAAGAAGGTACAGAATTCTTTTGTCAAAATCATGACATTGGTCATCAAATATTCTTTCCCGCCATAAACCATGATTCATGACAATGTTCGCATTTTGGTGGAGACTCCCTAGACACGGTCGCTTTAAGTTTGAAAATGTGAGTTAAAAAAGCAGTACAAAACCATCCCTATTGTTGGTTCTATTTGGCCTATTGCATGAACCCAAGACCGTTGCTAGCGGTCATCAATAAATGTCCATAAGATCTGATTCACTGGAATATATATCTGCTACTAAAGAGTGTCGAGGTATAATCTTATGCTTGTCACAGGCGCGGATCCAGAGGGGGGCGCACCCGGCGCACGCCCCCTCTATTTTTTGAGGTGGCGAACAATTTTTAGCTCCATATACTCTCCGAGAAAGGAGAACAAAAATAGTTTAGGTTGGAAATCCTAATTTACAGTATTAGTATGAAATTAGTCCTTGTGGGCATTTTTCCACTCAAAAATCACTGTTCCGGGCTTCGCACTCCCAAGTGGGTGCGGCACGCCCCCTCTGGATCCGCCTCTGTGTCATATTGGATTTATCCATCAAATAAACTGATAGAATTGGAAACCGTTTCACTTTTCATTTATGACACGTCAGTCCCAACAGGGGGCTGTGCTATATTGCGGCAACTAGATAAAACGCTACCACAGTATTAATATATGTAAATGAAACCAAATATCACAGAAAATATAAGATATCCAATTCTTTACATGCCTACACGTTTTTAAAAAATATGCATGATAAAATATATACATTTAAAATTTTCCACATTTGAAATATATAGCAATACATACACGACACCGTTTTAGGAAAGTGTTACTCTGCCCCCAGTTGCGAAATGGCCTAATTTGTGTCGAGTAGATGTTAAAATCTGTCACTGTCTTCCCCCACCGAGCCTTCCCAGTTGGTTTTGTAAAATAAATAATATTGCATCAATAATAGGGAATGACATATTTAATCATTGGATTGTATCGTATCATAATCTGAGAAACTTCACGAAATCAGTAAATTGTCATGCCATGTTATTAATCAAAATCCGAGTGCCCTTATTTCACTTGAAATAAATACGGTTAACATGAACAAGATACCATGTATTTGTGGGGATAAAAAGTGGTTATAAAAAACATGGATGTAAAAAAAAGTCCAATATATATGATATTAAAATAATATCCGTTAGATCTACAAAATCTTTTATTTCTTATTAAAATCAATAATATTTGCATCTGCAATATGATTTAAACGCTCAGATGGGAAAGATATCAAATTTATATAGAATACTAAAATAATAGGTAACTGGTATGTTTTTTGATATTGAAACCCATATATTTGAAATGATCGATTATCCCACCTTGGATCATCACACCATTATCATAATTTGAGGTGCTTTAAGGAATCATATTGTTGTGTCATTTTAATATATTTTGGTAAATATATTTACCAAACCAACAGGGTTGGTTTTTAACTTAGTCTTAATATAAACAGGTCTGTTGTAGGTGAGTATAAACTATTTTAGATATAAACACGTCCGTTTGTTGTGTGTAGATATAGACGATCCGTTTGAAATTGTGAAAAATTGTAAATTATAAGTATGAATATTTAGGTTGAGAAAAGAAAGGAAACCAACACATATCTGTTTTCAGTTCTCTGGAATTTCTTCTAGTCATATCGATATATATTATAAGAGAATATTTTGATTAAAATATGGACCTAAGAGATTTTGAAAGGTGAAACAAAATATTTTTGGTTTTTAAATTTCCTGAAGTTTTAATAAGCAAAATTTAACAAATGTTTCCGAATGAAGAAATGCAGATTGACGTGTCCTTAGTCAGAAAAACAATATGTATGCCACGATGGTTTATAAATAAAATGGGGTTTAACGTCCTACTGTTCTGCTCCTAAAATGGGCTAATGAAGATGTAAGATGGTTTACAACATCATCCCAAAGTCACTTTCGAATGATCTGAATCTAGATGTGTTGGATCTTCGACAGTGGCTTGTAGCTTGAAACACATTATCTGAATTTAGACAATGAGTAAGAATTACGGACAAGAGATAGAGAAATGGGGTTAATGTTCACTCGACACAAACTAGATCATTTCGGGACTAACATATGGTTCAAATTTAATTCAATAATTCGCTTGCGTGTAAGGGTTTTTAGCAGTGGAAGTAAACTTGAGAAAAACCAGCTGTGTGCAACTGCGCTAAACATTCGGCCACCCAACCCCCAATTATAAACGAAAAGACAACAATATTGGTACGTAAGATATCGGTGACATAAAACAGAACTTCTATTTCAGATTATGGCGACCGTGTTCATATCTGCAGTTGTGTTAATGATAGACTCAGGTAATTGGAAAACCTTATTATCAAACTTAATCATGCATTATGTAAGAGCTAAATTGACTTGAACTGATCTTGATGACATCGCGCCTGGTACGTTCGTGCATTTTTTATGCGCGAACTCTTAGTTTTTCTATTACTGGCACGCGCACGGGCACTATTTTTTTCTGTTTTCCATGTACCAAAATCTGGGATTTCGCGCGTAGGTACTTTTGAGTTATTATTCTGTGAAGCATAACACTTGCCACTGTACCTGTGTATCGCTAATTATAAACCGAATGTCTGAAGACCGTTCATATTTATTACGCGAAAATTTTTTAGGACTGAGTAGATGCGCGCTCCATTTGTTGCAAAGCAAACCAACGGTATTATTTTCTCAATAGTGTATGAATTTATTCATGGCGATAATATCCTTACACCGAGAGAAATTATCTAGTCTCGGTAAATAGAACCATGGTTGTCTGGTAGAAAATTACTTTTGTATTTTTTGGAACGGAGAACAGCGATTTTAGAAGCAAACTAACCTGCCGCACATGATACTCATAATAAAAGGCGAGAACTCTTTTTGCAGCGGAAGCTTATCACTGAGTAATAGGTCAAGGTTTTATACGTTTGCCGCATAAAAATCTAGCAAACAAGGTAAATACCTACGAATGTCTATAAAAAAAAATAACATTCGGATTATAACTCTAGACAAGGTGTGTTAATTAAAAAGGGTGTAAATTGAATATTATAATATGTATAGGAAGCCTAGTGACGAGTGTAGTAAGTGCTGTCCGTCCGTCCGTCGGTCCGGCGTCCACAATTGCTTGTGGACGATCCAGAGGCTAAAGTTAATATCCAATTGACTTTAAATTTATACACGGTGTTTAAGGTCATGAGACAAAGAAGCCTATTGATTTTTAGCAATTTCCGATAATTACTGTCAGAGTTATGGCCCTTGATCACTTCAAAAAATCCTGTGGACGCTCTAGAGGCTAAAGTTAATAACCGATTAACTTTAAATTTATACACGGTGTTTAAGGTCATGAGACGAAGAAGACTATTGATTTTCAGCGATTTCCGATAATTGCTGTTTGAGTTATGGCCCTTGATCACTTCAAAAATTCGTGTGGATGCTCTAGAGGCCAAAGTTAATATCCGATTGACTTTAAATTTATACACAGTGTTTAAGGTCATGAGACGAATAAGCCTATTGATTTTCAGTGATTTCCGATAATTACTGTCACAGTTATGGCCCTTGATCACTTCAAAAAATCTTGTGGATGTTCTAGAGGCCAAAGTTAATATCCGATTCACTTTAAATTTATACACAGTGTTTAAGGTCATGAAGCGAAGAATCCTATTGATTTTTAGCAATTTCCGATAATTACTGTCAGAGTTATGGCCCTTGATCACTTCGTAAATTCTTGTGAATGCTCTAGAGGCCAAAGTTAATATCCGATTGACTTTAAATTTATACACAGAGTTTAGGTCATGTGACGAAGAAGCCCATTGATTTTCAGCAATTTCCGATAATTACTGTCAGAGTTATGGCCCTTGATTTTTTTTTTTGTAAACAATATTTTATTTCAGAAATACATGAAATGGGATCAGGGAACAGGCAAAGCCTATATCACCCCTCTCCTCTGATCACTTCAAAAAATCTTGTGGACCCTCTAGAGGCTAAAGTTAATAACCGATTGACTTTAATAATCATATTTTAGTGTATTATAAATGTTTCAATACCGAAAAAAGTAAAATATGCGACAACCCTTGTTTACTGCCCGGACGATTTAGCTGCCGTGGGCGTATGTTTCGTTGCCTGGCAACTCTCGTTAAAAGTTGTACGCGAACTAAATGCGTTTGTTAGATACTGACAGAGCAGCCCGGAGTCGAGCAATCGCCGCCCGAGCTGTCTTCGTCAGCTAGTTTCAAAATGGCGTACAACCAGTGCAAGTGGGAAAAGACGACAATAAAATCAGAAATATGTTATTTATTATTGTCGCACTTATTACATCACTCCTGTCTAACAAATCATAAAGCTGTGGTGTTACGGTGGCGGCATAGTATTTCACCGTAACACCACAGCCACTCTAACCATTCATAATACATCTAACCATCACTCCCTACACTCCCCCGTCTACTTTCCCAAACGTCAACAACACATCTAATACATCCATTTCGCTGATTAACCCTTGTACCATGTCTACTGGATGTAAAGGAGTTATGTAGATACAGATGAGCCCATGGATTTATTCACTTCAGTTCTACAATATGTAGCTGACCATGCGATTTTAAAAACCGTGACCAAACTAAAACGTTTCAATAAACCATGGTATAATGACGATTGCAAATCCGCTCTAAGGACTAAAGAACCCTTCCACGGTGAAATATTGCGGTATACCAAATGGTTCGAGCGAAGTCTAGTAGAACCATACGTCAAGCAAGGTCATCTTCATGGATCAATTCCCGTACCTCATCTTAGTATTCGTAGGGTTGAAGGTAGTGCTTTATCAGTTAATCATTATCATCCAATTTTCTTCCGATGCCATTCGAGGCATTACACAACAGGAGAAAAGGCGATTTAATTTGAAGTCCCGCAATGATGAATGCTACAGTGATCCTTTTTCCGTTGCAGAGCTCCCGCAACTTGTCATTTTAACGACACGCGTATTTTTTATGTCCAATTTACATTACACAATTGTGGGCGGTGCAGACTCGGTAGCCAGGAGGGCTTGACAAGGACAGCTGTCTGGTTATCCGGATATGACGAAAAACCGAGGCCCTGTGTTTACGTGTAAAAGATTCCCGCGCAGTCCGAAATCGATATAAAAAAGGGCGTAGCGCATCTGTTACGGCATAATGACCCTCTTGGCACACTGTAAGTCGTATGTCTGTCTTCAATAGCTCAGTCGGAGGAGAACAGTAGGACGTTAAACCCAATTTCATTTCACTTTTATTTTTATTCTAGCAATGTCGGTCGACAGCGTGTTTCGTTGTTACCAGTCAGCAGACTCGCCATGTTCCAATCATGCTATATCTTGTGATAACTTTAGACGTATTATAATAAGAAACCTGAATTACTATGCCAAACAATCAAACATCATATGTCCAGAATCCCAAGATGAAGCTGACTGTCTCAACAATTACTGTTGTTCCTACAGTGGAGCTGATAGAAAAGAACCTTTCAGTCAACAGGATATGTTGCGTGTTTATGAAGCCTGTTCCAATCAACAATCCTGTGTTGTCACCTCACCTTACAGTGCTGATACCGGGTTTCATTATGTGGAGTATGACTATAGTTGTTCACGTGGTAAGTGTACTAGAATTCATACTCCTCACAATGTTTCATTGGATTAGAGTAACCCCACTAAACACTGCTTTTATGGAAGCAATTTTCTGTTCCAAGGGCTGTCATGTTGCTGTACTTGGATATATATGATTGAACGGGAAGAATAAACACACTTCAAGTATCAGAAGTCAATCCAGCAATGAGCAGAGAGGGATTTCTCGGGCCATTGCTTCATGAATATGACTAGGATTATATATTATATGAACAGTCGCCGCATATTGCGCAATTCTGCCCACTCGAAAACTTTTATAACAATGTGCCACCATTTGCATAATAAACAGGTTTCTATAACTGTAAGATCAATTTTCTATCACACCGTGATGCTAAATGATGTCTGATCAAGTAATATAACTAGGAAATAGTGTTTAGCAACACTTTTATAACATAAATGCACATCATGTATAACCGTTGTTATTATTTCGCAGCTGGCTCGCTAGTCTAAGGTCGAGTGTTTGATACCACCCAATTTTCCGGCATGGCTTCCACTTGTCAGTGATGCAGGCCAGAGGGTCTGACAAGAACAGCTGTGTAGTTGTTCGGATAAGACGTAAAATATTCCTTGGCAGTTGGAATTCGATGTAAGAAGGCCGTAGCGCCGCTGCCCGGGCAAAATATCCCCCGTTAGCCCAGTTCCGAGCATTTATATAATGACAACTAGTGCACATCATTTATAACATTTGTCGTTTAATCATTAACATTTTTTACAGAAAATAATATGCGCAGCATCATGACAACGGGTTGGGTATTTCCAACTGCTTGGTTAGCTCTGTATTATAGTGGTAAAGATTCGCCAGTTGCAGGTATAACATGTTCCTGTGACATATCCTGTGAAATATCTAGTGGTAGTTGTAATATACACGTTGATATCCTGTACATCTACCTTAGTGGTGAATCGTGTAACAGAATAACTGTAACGGGTGACGATATACCTCAGTACACCTGTAACGATAATGGGACATTTGTAGGCTACAAGAGTGTTTCTAGCCCAACCAGTACAGCTAGAATAGAGTTCAACAACATGACCTCCAGTTATGAAGATGTTGTCTGGGTGGCGTTCGAAAGTAAATACTCTATACTGTATTTGATATACTGTGACAATTATTTTTTTTTATTTGTGAACATGAATACTTTATGTGACATCTTTTAATTTGTCTCATACTATTCACTTTATGTTTGGCGCAATTATAGCCGGTTGGAGCTGTGTATGTCATAAAACCCGTACTTGGTATTATTATTATCACTGTATTTTTAGTGTGTTAATACTGTATTTTTAGTGTGTTAATACTGTATTTTTAGTGTGTTAATACTGTATCTGTGGTGTTTTAATACTAGATTTGTAGTGTTTTATTTCTGTATTTGTAGGTGAAAAGTTAACCTCATCATGTGATTGTAGAAATCCAACACGTGAGTATATATAGGCCATGATTGTCATTGATAGTTCATATATCCCCGTACTGCCAATCTTTCCGAATTGCTAATTATATATACATTGAAAATTAAAAATAACGGCTAAATTCAAAAGTAGGCATTTATGATTGAATACCGCTTGTTTGTTAATGAAAACTCACGAATTTTACGATGATGTCTAGTTTATGTTTCAGCAGTGTATTTTTTTAGTGTATTTACTATGAATTATTTTACTAATTTATTTGTGGGACGAAATGTAGCCCGGGGCTTCCATTTATCTAAGGCCCCATCTAAAATCCAGAAAACATTGTTGTTAAACTCGACGGATATTTTCAGTGAGGAATGGTGGTTGGAGTAACTGGTCTGAATACAGTGACTGCTCTGTGACATGTGGTGGAGGTACCACTACCAGGACAAGGAAGTGTGATAGTCCTTCACCAGCTAATGGCGGAACTAACTGTCTGGGTATTTCTAAACAGAATGGGGTCTGTAATCAACACGAATGTCCTGGTTTGTATTTCCAGCGCTATAAAATCCTAATTATATTGGTATTTAGATATTGTTCTGAAATCAACGATAAACTGACACAGCGACACTATAACCTCTTCTAATATCTAATTCCAACTGCCAACGAATCTATTACGTGCACGCCAATGTATACACGGGTTCTCGGTTTTGTGCTCCATCCGAACGACTAGACAGCTGTCCTTGTCAAGCCCTCCTCCCTTGAGGAAACCATATCGGAAAATCGGCAAATGCAGGGATGGAACACGCAACCAGTAGGCTAGCGAGCCCGCGTCTTACCCACTTATCTACCGTAGCTCTGCCACGTCATAATAAAATAAGATTTGATTGGTATACATATCAATGTAGTTATATTGTGTCGTCACCATTTTGTTGCCTACACCTCTTTGATATAGGGGGTTGGATGGCCGAATGGTTAGCAGGTGCGTGCTGTATCATACGACCTGTCATTGAGTCAAATGGCGTGGTTTCGAATCCCCGGTTGTACGTGGCAAGGAGTAGGGTCGCCTGTCCAACCTCGTGGGTTTTCTCCGGGTCTTCCGGTTTCCTTCACGCATGCGAATTATTGAAATAAAATTAAACCATATGCATATGTTAGTCCTGAAATGACCTAGTTTGTGTCGAGTGGACAATAAACCCCATTTGTCTCTCTCTCTCCCTTTGATACAAATATTCAAAAGTTTTATATTATTACCCATCTGTGTCACAAAAACTCGACTTTGTTTTTAAGTGACAAATGTACAGTTAATTGTAATACAAATTTAATAGTAAGACTTAATTATGGGGGTCTGGGGCGTATCGTTAAAGCGTGTGCGTTGTATCATTCGACCTACCATTGAGTCAACTGCTTTGGTTTCAATTCATGGATAGTACGTGACAATGGGGTCGCCAGTCCAACCTCGTGGGTTTACTCCGGGTCTTCCGGTATTCCCCCACTGGTAAAGACTGATAGCGGAAGCAAATTATTGAAATGAAATGAAAATGTTTTGTTAATCCAGAAATGACCAAGTTTGTGTCGAGTGGGCGTTAAACCCCATCTCTGACATTTATTTTTATAGTGGATGGTGGTTGGAGTGTGTGGACTCCATACAACGGGTGCTCCGTTTCATGTGGTGAAGGAACTACGACAAGACTCAGAGAGTGTAATAATCCACCTCCTAAAAATGGTGGAGATGACTGTACTGGTGATTCATCTCAAAATGCCCCATGTAACCCCGGAACATGTCCTGGTAAGTAATTGCATTTCAACATATTAGAACCAACACAGTTATATGGGAAAACAATCACTGATTTATTATAAACAAGCACGACGTTTCGATAAAATGTCATTGTGCTTGATAACGATAGGAGGATACTTATCGAAACGCCGTGCTTGTTTATAATAAATCAGTGATTGCTTTCCCATATAACTGTGTTAGTTCTGTTATGTCTCCAATCGCTAAATGCCACTACAGCACTACTTAATAAACATTATAGGAGATTAGATGAAGAGCTGACAGTTCTTACTGTAATAGTTAAAAGCGAGATAATGTAAAAGGAATTTGATGAAAATTTAGTCAAATTGGTCCGCTCTGAACCGAGAATTTAGCGATTGAATTTTAGACCTATCCTCGATCATCATTGCTTCGTAGTCTCGATTATCCACTTTTTTGATTTAATCTTCAGGACCAGCAAAGATCGAAGGCTAGCGATGAGATCGAGGGTTGATTATGATCTGGATAATCTAATTAATGTGTAATCAATAAATTTATAAGATTTCCGGCTCTTGCATAATGTATGTTTAAGCTGTCATAAATTAACAAAAAAATATTAGTATCATGGATGGAAATAGTAAAGAGGGAAACTTTGTATTTATGAGGATATGCATTCCAGTATAGTGCTATGAATTTAAAACCATCTAAGAATTGTTCAGATTAAGTAACACTTATAATTTCAGGCCATGGAGGTTGGAGTGTTTGGTCTCCATACAGCAGTTGCTCTGTTTCTTGTGGTGATGGCACAAGCACCAGACTCAGAGAGTGTAATAATCCACCACCTACAAATGGTGGAGATGATTGTACTGGTGATTCATCGCAAAACGTCATGTGTAACCTCACAGCATGTTCTGGTTTGTATCTGTGTGGCATCTCGGTCAACCAGGAGGCTTTAATTAGCAGTGGTTCTCAACCTTTTTTCCAAACGCCACACCGTGGGACACATGAAAAATGGCGACACACCTGACTAAATATACAGGAAAAATATTTGAATTTTGCAAAATAAAAACATAGCAAGTCATAGACGGCATACAGTCGTAGACTCGCCATAGAGACATCCACTGACTCAAACTAGATAAAGAACAACACAGCTATGAACTTACTAGTAGACACCAGGATCATCTGTTTTTTCGCATTTTCTTAATGTTCCTTTCAAATTTTCGCGGCACACTTGGGAAGTATTTGCAGCACACTGGTTGAGAACCACTGGTCCTACAGGTATAGATTGTCGTGCTTCCAACTCTAGCTGGTCTGTCACATATGTAAGCGTGTGTGGTTTGGCGGTAGGGGTGTCAGTTCTATTCTTTATGTCTTTTCCCCACAAAAACACCCCTATCGGCGTAGGTTGACGCTGAATACCCAAACTTATATTGTTAGTGCTGCTCCCATGTGTGCAACAAAATTTCTATGGGGGTTATGTCATAATATAATATTTGAAGGTAATACTATATCTTATATATTTCCTTGGAATATCCATACTAGTTTCCTAAAATGAAATGAAATGGGGTTTAACGTCCTACTCTTTTGCACCTAACCTGGGCTAATGGAAGACGGGCATACGCCATACAGTGTGCTATGAGGGAAATTTTGCCCGGGCAGCGGCGCTACGGTCTACTCTTATATCGAATTCCAATTGCCAAGGGATATTTTACGTGCACGCCAATGTGTACACGGGACCCGGTTTTTCGTCCCACCCGAACGACTAGGCAGCTGTCCTTGTCAGACCCTCCTTCTGCATCACTGACAAGGGGAAATCACGCCGGAAAATCACAAGTTTCTTAAAAAGAAGTTATAACAGACAATGTGTATTATTGTCTCCCCATGATAAAACAATTACATACACGGGGATTTTTAAAGGGCATCTTTCGTATTGGTGGAAACTATGTACATTAAATTTTAAGCACCAGTTTTTTGTGGGATTCGTGAAATTGATTCTATTTATTATTGCAGTGGATGGTGGTTGGAGTGTTTGGTCTTCATACAATAACTGTTCTGTTTCATGTGGTGAAGGAACTGCGACCAGACTCAGGGAGTGTAATAATCCACCTCCTACAAATGGTGGAGCGGATTGTACTGGTGATTCCTCTCAAAACGCTCCATGTAACCTCACAGCATGCCCTGGTTTGTAGCTGTATTACAACCTATTAAATTAACAGGCAAAGATAAGAGCTGTATAATCAGTGATAAGAGAGTCCCATTGACTTGCTAACCAGGAGGGATAATGCTCGATTCAGGTGTTGGCCGAGAAAATGTCGTTAAACCCCTTTTCATGACATGTAAAAGAGTTGTTGATATATAAATTGAGAGTATAAAATTAATCACTTGTATGACACAATAATGACTACATGGTTCATTACAATACAATATTTAGAGGGTGTAAAACACATTAGATGACTATGTGCTATATTACGATACAGTGTTGTAATGATGTATGACTATATGGTACATTCCATATAATATTGCGGGGAGTGTAAGACACAATAGATGACTGTGTTACATTACGATACAGTGATATAATGGGGTATGAATATATGGTACAGCGTTGGGGGTGGGGGTAAGACACAATAATGACTATATGGTACATTGCGATGCAGTGTTGTAATGATGTATGACTATATGGTACATTGCGATGCAGTGTTGAGGGGATGTATGACTATATGGTACATTACGATACAGTGTTGAGAGGATGTATGATGCAATAGATGGATGGCTTATTTCAGGATTCTTATTATAGAATTAATCATCCATATTTTACAGGAACAAATGACATGTCCATGTGGATAATAATTGGTGTTTCGACGATATCGATCATCCTGGTATTTACCATAGTATGGTAAGATATGTATATTTCATTTTATTTCAAATTTTACTATATGACGCTTAAACCTATCCGGATGAATGATTGGGTATATTTTAGAGTCTATTTCATTCGAACGATTGGCCCATGAGAATTAATTTACAAACTTGTAATTATTTT
Organism: Patella ulyssiponensis; assembly: GCA_963678685.1. Lineage (NCBI taxonomy): Eukaryota > Metazoa > Mollusca > Gastropoda > Patellidae > Patella > Patella ulyssiponensis. The sequence continues at coordinate 8,963,765 of OY783228.1, forward strand.
GTACTACACTTAACTTACTAACACTTAACAATCTACATTTTATTTATACTACACTTAACTCCTCCCCACTTTATTTCTACCCCCTACCTCTCTACAGGGGGTTGGGTGGCCGAATGGTTAGCACGTGCGTGCTGTATCATAAAGCTTGTCATTGAGTCAACTGGCGTGGTTTCGAATCCCCGGTTGTACGTGACAAGTAGTAGGATCACCTGTCCAACCACGTGGGTTTTCTCCGGGTCCTCCGGTTTCCTCCCACTGCGAAAGACCCCTACGCGCAAGCGAATTATTGAAGTAAAATTAAACCATTTGTTGGTCCCGAAATGACCTAGTTTGTGTCGAGTGGGAAATAGAAAAACAAGGGAGGGAATTGTGTTATTATTTCTTAGAAAGTGTTTATTATGATAATTTCAGTTTTATAAGACGAAAGAGATTGGCTAACATCTCTGCATTGGACAGACCCCAACCAACTGTTCCTTGTGAAAAGAAAGAACAAGAGGAGGTTGATGATGATGAACTGTACGACACAATAGATGATATGTATGACACAATAGATGACTATATGGTACATTACGATACAGTGTTGTAATGGTGTAAGACACAATATATGACTATATGGTACAATGCGATAAATGTTGCAATGGCGTAAGACACAATAGATGACTATATGGCACATTACGATACAGTGTTGTAATGGTGTAAGACACAATAGATGACTATATGGTACATTACGATACAATGTTACAATTGTGTAAGACACAATCGATGACTATATGGTACATTACGATACAAAATTGTGAGGGTGTATGACAATAGATGACTATATGGTACATTACGATACGGTGTTGTAATGGTGTAAAACAGTATATATGACTATATGGTACATTACGATACAATATTGTAATGGTGTAATACACAATTGATGACTATATGGTACATTACGATACAATGTTGTAATGGTGTAAGACACAAAGACGACTATATGGTACATTACGATACGATATTATTAATATGGGGTTACAAAGAAGTGATATGTCCCCTCATGTTGTTACAATATATTACTTAATGTCTCGCTCTTGTATAATGATATCTTGGTTGAGTGCAATCATCTCAAGTTTATAAGATCTAAATATTACCGTTGCCAGTCAGCACGTCAGTTATTTGCTCAACCGGAGCTACATGATAAAGTGCTTACATTTTTAAAAGAGACAAACTTTTATTCACAATTTTAATTGTATATAATTATCATATATTTTGTTTTAAATATTTATATATGTAAAGGAATTGATATGTTTATTTTTAATTATATTTTCTGTGATATTTGTTTTTATTTACATATATGAATTCATCTCTGTGATATTGTTTTAATTTGTCTCGTTCAATTTACCATTTGTGTGGCGCAATATGGCCCGGTTGGTGCTGACGTGCCATTAAACAACATTTCATTTCATTTTGTATAATGATATATAACAGACTATCGACAGAATGTACTAGCAACTACAATACAACTATCTTATGTGAAGTGATTAATATTATATCTTCAATTAAGACTAAACTAAACTCTATTGTAACAAATCTTAACAAATATTGTTAACTAGTAGGGTGTGATTTAGCTACGAAAATCGTTTTAATCTTGTCTCAACAAATTCGTGGTGGAAATTTGGCAATTTGTTGCATAAGTTAACCAGATGGCCGTCACTGTCGCATACATTTCTTTTCCGATGCATTGCACAATACGCCTAGCACTCAAATTACGCCTCGAACTATATTTGTCAAGTGTTGCCATAATAGGGTGAAAAAATCAAATTCTAAGCCAATCAGAAACCATGAAAGCCAACAACGTCAGGGGTCAATAGCCATAGATAGACCAGGGAATACCTTTTACGAGACACAACACGTTGGCTTGTTTACATTTGTCAGAGAGAATTTTTCTGCAAATATGCCGGGATTACTGGATAATACCACAAGTCAAGTTGCATTGACACGATGAAGACGACTAAACCCTGATCTGTGGCATACATATGCTCGATAATAGGAAAATAGCATCAATGATTGAATGAATCTGTTATTTTCTGGAATCAAGTATTTTTTCAAAACTATTTCAGTGAAACAATATTCAAGAAAATGGCATGACTCATAATTGAAATACTAGTTTGGTATTATAATTATATATAGTGTTAAGAACAAAAAAAATTAATAATACCACGTGATCTAAAAGATACAATTGAAAATAATTCACCTTTATCAATTATACTATTTTTTTTTAAAAAAAAGAAAACAATAGACTTATTATATATATAGAGAGTAATGGGGTTTAACACCAACTCGAGACAAACTAGGTAATTTTGGGGCTAAGACATGGTTTAATTTTATTCAAATAATTCGCTTGCGAGTAGTGGTCGTAAGCAGTGGTAGGGAACCGTACGACCCAGAGAAATCCTACGAGGTTGGACAGGCTTCACTTCTCCTTGTCACATACAACCGGGGAATGTAAACCACGTCAGTGGACTCAATGACAGACCTTATGATACAACGTGCACATGCTAACCATTCGGCTACCAACCCCCCTATAAGATATGTGCATATATTTGAAGAAAGAAACAAATAAAAAAAAACCCCAAAACAATTATATACATTTCCTCACACACAACAATACCATACACCACTAGTATTAAACATGCATTATGCGACAGCTAAATCTGCCTATTGCAGGTCTTTCTTTAGGACACCCCTGTGATATTGTTTTAATTTGTCTCTTTAATCTCATCGTGTTTGGCGCAATACGGCCCGGTTGGAGCTGACGTGCCATTAAACAACATTTCATTCATTCATTCTTTCTTTAGGCCTGAAATGTTATCTAAAGTTGCAGGTCTTAATCAACTCTCGATGGCATCAGATTTCTCTGATATAAAATAGATTAAAACGGTTCAGCGATACTTTGATTTAATCAAATATGGAGGACTGGGACTTAGCTTCGGTCAACAAGTACGGTGTTTGAAATTATTGCACACGTCAGCCAAACCTTAAAATGCTAATATCTTCGGTTGCAATCGAGTAATTTGAATGAAATTTTCAAATTATTCATTTTACATAATCTACTTTCGAACTATTATAGCAAGAATGGCTGGTTCTTTATCTAAATCTTACATAATGTATCTTTAATGAAAAATGTATATAATAATAACATCATTTATATAGTGTAGAGAGAGAGAGAAAAGGGGTTTAACGTCAACTCGACACACACTAGGTAATTTCGGGACTAACATATGGTTTAATTTTATTTCAATAATTCGCTTGCGCGTCTTTAGCAGTGGGAGGAAACCGGAATACCACGAGAAAACCCACGAGGTTGGACAGGCGACCCTACTCCTTGCCACCTTTATATAGTGTATTAATACTGGAGAATGTTTTCTAATCATCTGTTCAGATTCTTATATCCACAGAATCTGGCCCGTAACCAGCTCATAAAATTGGGGAGGGGGGGGGGGGCTACAGAATTTTTTGGAGGGGCTGAGGATGTGGCCGGCTAAGAATACTCCTACGAAATCATTATTGTTGGCGAAATATTTTTTTTTTGGGGGGGGGGGGGGCACAGAATACATGTATTTACACACAGATCAGGTCTTGTGTCCATATACACTGTACAAAATAAAAAGATATATACCAGTACATATAAGAGAAAAAAACCCAGTTAACTAAATAAAATGGTTCCAGTAAATTGAATAAGCAATGAAATAGAGAAAAACAAACAGTTAACTAAAGTAAAATTAATAAGCAATGAAATAGAGTTTAAAGTCGTACTACTGTTCTGCTCTTATACATGTACTGGGCTAATGAAGACGGACATACGCTATACAGTGTACTACGAGGGAAATTTTGCCGTCTTCTATTACCCCCCTGGGGTGTAGGGGGTGATACGAATATACCCTTCGTATTTCCTGCGTGTCGTAAAAGGCGACTAAAAGGATCCCTGTAATGGGGCAACGTGTTTGCCGTGCGTTGCGACCCGTGTGGGTGGAGAGTGGGATCCTGGTAATTGAGCGGGGATTTGACTTGCGAGCCCTTTCTCTGCAACACATTGCTTCGGCCCATAATTCACCTAGACGGGAGGTTAGAGTGGCCCACTCTGATCAATCGGCTTTGGTCGTGTTTAGCCGACGAGTAGGCGCATCTTTCCCATAAATCTGTAATTTATTTATTGCAGTTCTACCTTTGTGTCCTAAGTGCCTACTCTAAAGCAGCGGCTTGGGTCAACTGGATAAAGTAAAAATATGAAATCTTTACTTTGTCTAGGTATATCCCTGTCTGTCCTCTTAGGGCGTATGCGCTGGATATCCGCGCAGTAGCCTGCATGGATATTGTAACCCGTTGGTGGTTGGAGAGCAGGCAGGGATGAATCTTTATAATTACACTCATGGCTTCCCAATCGAAGAAGACTCGTTCATTAAAACGTACGTCGACCGAGGAATTGGAACCAAATAATATACCAAACAAAACTTCCCGAACCTGGCCTAGATTTCTGGTTATACAGAGTACGAATGATATCAACTTAGCTAAAACTTCTCCTTTTTTGATTTCTAAAGGTCTTGCTGGCTTAGCTGGCGAGCCCAAAAGTGTCAAAAAAATGAGAAATGGTACTCTGTTAGTGGAATGTGCTAAAGAATCACATGCTACATCATTATTAAAATCAAAAACTTTAGCCAACATTCCGATCAAAGTTGCACCGCATAACTCTCTTAATTCTTCAAGAGGTGTTATTCGGTCTCAGGATTTAGAAGGCAGCTGTGAGGAAGAGATGCTTGAAAATCTCGCCTCACAAGGTGTTACTTACGTTAAACGAATTTCCATCAGACGTAATGGTAATGTTATCCAAACCAACACCTATATCCTGACCTTTGATAAACCAGATCTTCCTAGGATGATCAAAGCTGGTTTTCTTGCCATACCAGTTACCCCTTACATTCCAAATCCATTGCGTTGTTTCCATTGTCAACGCTTTGGACACAGTAAAAATGTATGTAAGGGGAAAGCTGCGTGTGCTCGATGTGGACAAGATGGTCACGAAAGTACCTCTTGTCAGCTCGATCATAACTGCATTAACTGTAAAGGGCCTCATTTTGCTTATTCTAGAGAGTGCCCAATATGGAAGAAAGAAAAACAAGTTCAGCAGGTGAAGACAGAAAAAAATATTCCATATCCTGAAGCAAGGAAGCTGGTTGAGGCTGCAACCCCAACATTTGCAATGTCTTTTGCAAGTGCAGTCAAGCCGAAAACCGCTTCTATTGCTTGCCAAACGCCTGCTGAATTTCCAGCTGAGATTCAGGATTCCTCGTCGCAACAAAAACCTCCGGTTCCACCTAAACCAAGAATTAAAATCCCCAGCTCCCAGTCTGTTATTCAGCCTGTGGAGTCTGCAATAGAGGAGATTGTGCCCCCCACTCCTCAACCAATTGGTGGAAATCCACCCAAAAACAAGGAACGTTCTGAAAAAAGCGTTCCCCGCAAATTAAATACCTTCCGTAGCAGGAAGGGTGACGAGGATCCTGTTGGAACCTATAACAGGTTCGGGATACAGGACAATCTTATGGATGTTGTTGTTGAAGTACATGACCCCAAGCAACATCAAAGAAGTCCTGTTAAACCTCCCTGAAAATTGCTAATTCCATAATCCAATGGAATTGTCGTGGTCTTAAACCAAATTTTAATGAAGTTCAAATCTTAATTCAAAAATTTAATCCCTTAGCTATTTGTTTACAAGAAACTTTTTTAAAAAATTCAGATGTCTTATCACTTAGACACTTTGTTGCTTATCATTATTGTGCTAATAATGATGTTAGAGCACACGGTGGTGTTTCCATTTTCCTTAATGGAAATATTCCGCAGAGTAAAGTCGCCCTCAACTCGCCTTTACAAGCAGTTGCAGTTAGGGTGACTCTACATATTCCAATCACTCTCTGTTCTGTATATATACCACCTAGTTTACATCTGAACCCTAGAGATCTTGATGACCTTGTTGCACAACTTCCCCTCCCGTTTATAATTACGGGAGATTTCAATGGTCATCATTCACTCTGGGGTAGTTCAGATGATAACAATAGAGGTAAACAAATAGTGGACTTCATTAACATTAATAATTTGTGTTTATTAAATAATGACTCGCCTACTTATCTACATCCTGCCACGGCTTCTTTTTCTTCTCTTGATCTAACAATTTGCTCTCCGGTCCTTTTTCAGGATTTTACATGGAGGGTAAATGAAGATCTATGTGGTAGTGATCATTTTCCCATCTTGATAGATAATAATGGCCCCTCTCCGGTTGAAAGACCGCAGAGATGGAAGTTGCATAAGGCTGATTGGGCTCTTTTTGAATCCTTGTGTCTCTATTCTTTTGATGTAAAGGAGTTAGAAGATGCAGATGAGCCCATGGCCTTATTCACTTCAATTCTTCAAGATGTAGCTAAGCAGGCGATTCCAAAGACCACGACTGAGCCCAAACGTTTCAATAAACCATGGTTTAATAACGATTGCAAATCCGCTCTTAAAGAGCGTGATCGTATTTTAAGACGCCTTGAGAAACACCCTTCCATGGAGAATCTTGCAGCATTCCAAATGGTCCGGGCGAAGGCCCGTAGAATCATACGCCAGGCAAAGAAGTTTTCATGGCAGGGCTATGTCTCAAGGATAAATTCCCGTACGTCTTCCAAATCAGTATGGGATAGGATTCGTAGAATTAAAGGTAAAAGTAGTGCATTATCAGTTAACCATCTAGATGTTGATAATACCACCTTAACAACATTTCCTGATATTGCTAATTCACTGGCCAGTACAATTTCATTCAATTCATCATCCAATTTTTCCTCTGATGCCTTTCAGGGCATTAAACATCAGCAGGAGAAAAGGCGACTTAACTTCAAGTCCCGTAATGATGAATGTTATAATGATAAGTTTTCTATTGCTGAACTCCGTGATTCTCTCAAACGAGCTCGAGATACGGCAACTGGTCCAGATGAAATTCACTACCAGATTTTAAAACATTTACCATTTTCTACGCTCTTAATATTATTAGATCTTTTCAACCGGATTTGGGTTGATGGGAATTTCCCGCCTTCGTGGCATGAAGCCACAATAATTCCCATCCCTAAACCGGGTAAAGATCCTACGAATCCTAACAATTATCGTCCGATCGCTTTAACTAGCTGCATTTGCAAAACCATGGAGAGATTGATCAATCGAAGGCTTGTTTGGTACCTAGAGTCCAACAACCTTATTACAGACCTCCAATGTGGATTTCGGTCCCAAAGGAGCACTCTTGATCATCTCGTTCGATTTGAAACGTTTGTCAGGGACGCTTTCATCCAGAAACAACATTTAGTTGCTATATTCTTTGATCTGGAGAAAGCTTATGATACCACATGGAAATATGGTATCATGCGCGACCTGCATAACCTCGGTCTGCGGGGTCGCTTACCTATCTTCATTAAAAACTTCTTAGAAGATAGGTCGTTTAAGGTACGTTTAGGATCAATATTCTCTGACTCCTTTCCTCAGGAAATGGGGGTTCCTCAGGGAAGTATATTATCCCCCACACTTTTTTCTATCAAAATAAATACCATACCGACATGCCTTAAACGCGGGGTCGACGGCTCTCTTTATGTTGATGACTTTCAGATGTGTTACGGATCGACAAGTATGCAGACAATCGAACGTCAGTTGCAGCTTTGCTTGAATTCTATTCAACGATGGGCAACTGACAATGGATTTCGTTTTTCGAAATCCAAGACTGTCTGCATGCACTTTTGTCAAAGAAAAGGTTTACATCCTGATCCGGAACTTACACTGGATGGTAGTCCCATTCCAGTTGTAGATGAAACGAAATTCTTGGGTTTGATATTTGATAAGAAATTATCATTTATCCCCCATATCAAATCCCTCAAGAAAAAATGTCTGAAAGCCCTCAACATATTGAGAGTCTTATCAAACACTGACTGGGGAGCAGACCGTAAGGTCCTGCTCAGATTGTATCGAGCATTAATACGATCTAAACTCGATTATGGGTGTATTGTGTATGGGTCTGCCCGCGAGTCGTATCTCAAAGAGCTAGACACCATACACAACCAAGGACTTAGAATCAGTTTAGGAGCATTCCGAACATCTCCAGTGCAGAGTTTATACGTCGAGGCGCACGAGCCCTCATTGCACGACAGACGTGATAAACTTGCACTGCAGTATGCCACAAAAATTGCATCTCTGCCTCATCACATTTCATTTAACACCATATTTAGACCTCTTCATGAGCATTTGTATATGATGAAGACTAATACTATTCCATCATTTGGTATTCGCATTCAACCCCTTTTGTCAGAGACTGGTATAAGTCATGACAGTATTGCGAATACACCTTTCTTTGAGACACCACCATGGTCTATATCTCCTCCTAAGATCGATCTAGATCTTACAAAAAATAGGAAGAAAGATACTAGTTCCACAGTGTTCCAAACTCTCTTCGGAGAATTGAGGTCTAAATATGGTGATTATGCTCCAATTTATACAAATGGTTCCAAAGATGGCGATCGGGTAGCTTCGGCTACTGTCACGCCATCTGAGACCATTTCTGTTCGCCTTCCTCCTGCTGCTTCAATATTTACTGCTGAACTCCAGGCCATCTTTCAGGCACTGGAGTTCATTCAATCCTCTCCATCTTTAAAACATGTTATATTTACTGATTCTTTGTCCTCTTTACAGGCAATAAACAATAAGCAGCTTGTACACCCTTTAGTAGCAGACATATATCGTCTGCTACTGTCACACGAGTTTAGAGGCAAGGACACTGTCCTTTGCTGGCTCCCCAGTCATGTTGATATTAAAGGGAATGATGAAGCAGACTTAGCTGCCAAGTCTGCGTTAGATCTTCCCATATCACAATTTCTTTTACCTTTCACCGATTTTAAATCGTCCATCAACTTTTTTATTTTTGACCGCTGGCAACGGTCTTGGGATCTTGCAGACACAAATAAACTTCATCACATTAAGCCTCTCTTAGGAGACTGGCCAAGCTCCTATAGAACCAGTAGGCGGGATGAAGTGGTTTTGTGTCGCTCTCGCATTGGTCATACTTTTTTAACTCATATTTTCATTTTGAAGCGAGAGCCTCAACCAGAATGTGATCACTGTCATGTTCCTTTGACAGTTAAGCACATTTTGATTGAGTGCAAGCATCTCAAGGATATTAGATCTCATTTTTACCGTTGTCAGTCATTACATCACTTGTTTGCCCAACCGGGTTTATATGATAAAGTAATAGACTTTTTAAAAGAGACAGGATTTTATCATAAATTTTAATTGTATATATATATATATTATTTCTTTTTTGTATTTAAATATTTATATGCATAAAGGATGTGTTTTATTTTTAGTTTTTACTTACTGTGATATTGTTTTTATTTATGCATATAATGCTTTTCTGTGATATATTTTAACCTGTCTCGTAACGATCATCATAAGTTTGGCGCAATATAGCCCGGTTGGCGCTAACGTGCCATTAAACTCCATTTCATTTCATTTCATTTCCGTCTTCTATTAGCCCAGGTTAGGTGCAAAAGAGTAGGACGTTAAACCCCATTTCATTTCATTTCATTTCGAGGGCCCCCCTGGGGTGTAGGGGGTGATAAGAATATACCCTTCGTATATCCTGCGTGTCGTAAAAGGCGACTAAAAGGATCCCTGTAATGGGGCAACGTGTTTGCCGTGCGTTGCGACCCGTGTCGGTGGAGAGTGGAATCCTGGTAATTGAGTGGGGACTTGGCTTGCGAGCCCTTTCTCTGCAACACATTACTTTGGCCCATGGTTCACCTAGACGGGAGGTCAGAGTGGCCCACTCTGATCAATCGGCTTTGGTCGTGTTAGCTCTGTAGAATGTACATCTCTCTTGTTTGCTTTGTTGTTTTTGATACTCAGCAATTATCTACCTTTGTGTCCTGAGTACATTCTACATAGCAGCGGCTTGGGTCAATCAGGTTAGACAAGTATTTTTACTTTCTGGCTTGAGTATACCCAGTTAAGGTCTAAGTATGGTGATTATGCTCCTATATACACAGATGGTTCTAAGGATGGTGATCGGGTAGCTTCGGCTACTGTGACACCATCTGAGACCATTTCTGTGTGTCTCCCACCTGCTGCTTCCATATTTACAGCTGAACTCCAGGCCATTCTTCAGGCCTTGGAGTTCATTCATTCCTCTCCAGCTTTAAAGCATATCATCTTTACTGATTCTCTGTCCTCATTACAAGCAATTAACAATATACAGCTTGAACACCCATTAGTAGCAGATGTTTATCGTCTGCTACTATCGTACGAGCTCAGCAGCAAAGACGTCGTCTTCTGCTGGCTCCCCAGTCACGTCGATATAAGGGGGAATGATCTAGCAGATTTTGCTGCCAAAGCTGCTTTAGATCTTCCCCAATCACACTTTTTAATTCCTTATAAAGATTTTAAATTTTCAATAAATCATTTTATTTATGACCGCTGGCAACGGTCTTGGGATCTTGCAGGCACAAACAAACTTCATCACATCAAGCCTCTCTTAGGAGATTGGCCAAGCTCCTATCGTACGAGCAGGAGAGATGAAGTTGTCTTGTGTCGCTCTCGCATAGGTCATACTTTTTTAACACATATTTTCATCTTAAAGCGAGAGCCTCAACCAGAATGTCAACACTGTCATGTTCCTTTGACAGTGAAGCACATTTTGATTGAGTGCAAGCATCTCAAGAATATTAGATCTAAGTACTACCGTTGCCAGTCAGCACGTCAGCTATTTGCACAACCGGAGCTTTATGATAAATTGTTAGCATTTTTAAGAGAGACAAATTTTTATTCAAAATTTTAATTGTATATATTTATCGTATACTGCATTTTAAATATTTATATATGTAATGTAATAGATATATTTATTTTTAGTTATATTTTCTGTGATATTTGTTTTTATTTACATACATAAATACATCCCTGTGATATTGTTTTAATTTGTCTCGATAATTTCATCATGTTTGGCGCAGTATGGCCCGGTTGGAGCTGACGTGCCATTAAACAACATTTCTTTCTTTGAGTATACCCCTTGTCGAGCCCTGAGGCCACGCGCCGGATATCCGTGCTAGTCCTCCCCATTGTAGGCAGGGAAGTAACCTGGGGGACGACGAGGGGTGAATTTTAAAAAATACTTCCATGGATTCCCAAATCCCCCCCCCCCACACCAACAATTAAGGAACAAAATAAAAGACAGAAACGTCCTAATACAGAGGACGTTTCTAATTTATTTATTAATTCAAAAAAAATTCAAAGGCATGGCCGAGGTTTCTCTTAATTGAGAGTGCCTCTACTGATCTGTCAAAAGTTTCACCTTTCTTAATAGCCATGGGTATATCCGGCTTAGCCGGCTAACCCAAAACTATTAAAAAATTAAAAAATGGAACACTGTTGATAGAATGCGCCAAGGAGCAGCATGCTACCATGCTACTTCAATCAACTTCCTTGGCAAACATATCTATCAAAGTATCTCCACACAGATCGTTAAATTCATGTAGAGGTGTAATTCGCTGTCGGGATCTTGAAGGCAGCAGTGAGGATGAAATGGTGGAATACCTTTCATCTCAAGGCGTCCAACATGTTAAAAGAATAAGTGTACGCCGAGGAGATAAGGTGATTGCAACCAGCACCTACATCCTCACTTTCAATCGTCCCGAATTACCAAAGACTCTCAAGGCAGGTTATTTGAATATTCCTGTTGATGCTTATATTGCTAATCCTCTTCGCTGCTATAAATGCCAAAAGTTTGGACATAGCAAAACTGTCTGCCGAGGTAAGGACACCTGCGCTCGCTGTGGTCATGATGGCCACGAGAGCTCTACTTGTCAGACTGAGTTTTGCTGTGTAAATTGCAAGGGTAAGCATTTTGCTTACTCTCGCGAGTGTCCAGTATGGCAGAAAGAGAAGCAGATTCAACAGATTATGTCTGAGCGGAAGATACCATACTTTGATGCACGGAAACAGGTAGAGCTTTCTGCAGTTTTTCCCATTGCACCACAAGGGAAATCATTCTCAAATGCAGTCAAAGCTTCTACAAAATCCATTTCCGTTCAGACAGATATAACCTGGCCTGATAAAGAGAATATGCCTAAATCAATAACATCAGATCATGATAAAGGGATATCGAGCTCCTCACAAACAAGTGAGAGCTCAATAAAAATTATTAATTCTTTGCCGGGCGAGGATCCATCCTCCTTGCCCAAAACTAAAGATGTTGGGGTCATCCCCAACACTTCCACCAAGAATGGCAAGGGGTCACCGCCCTCGCCCTCCCCTGAAGCTGTCATTCTTGATTCCAGTTCTACTGGGTCAAGCTCGCAGCCAAATTGTATTCCACCCACACAAGTTCTTTCTAAAAAAGAAAAGAAATTGGCAAAGATCCGTGAGAGAGAGAAAAAGGGTTCACAAAACCCTATCTCTCTCTATAATAGATATGGGGATGATCTGATGGACGGTATTGTCGTAGCGGAGATCCATAAGGATCCCGCCGGCAAACCGGCAAAAATTAACTATCCCTGACAATGGTCAATTCCATTATTCAATGGAATTGTCGTGGTTTAAAACCAAATTTCAACGAAGTCCAACTTTTAATTCAAAAATATAATCCTTTAGCTATTTGTTTACAGGAAACTTTTTTACAGAATTCTGACACTTTGTCTTTTAGACATTTTGTTGATTATCATCATCATGCAGTTGGTGATGGTAGAGCTCATGGGGGTGTTTCTATTATTCTTAATGGTCCCCCCCATACCAAATGAACGACAAAAACAGAAACGTCTTAATTCAGAGGACGTTTCCAATATATTTCAAAATAAAATGGCAAAGTCATGGCCGAGGTTTCTCTTGATTGAGAGCCCCTCTACTGACTTATCTAAAGTCTCACCTTTTTTGATTGGTAAGGGCATTGCCGGCTTGGCCGGTGAACCCAAAGCCATTAAAAAATTGAGAAATGGAACACTCTTGATAGAATGTGTCAAGGAGCAGCATGCTACCATGCTTCTCAAATCAACAACTTTGGCAGACATTCCTATCAAGGTGTCTCCACACAGATCATTAAATTCTAGTAGAGGTGTAATTCGCTGTCGGGATCTTGAAGGCAGCAGTGAGGAAGAAATGGTGGAATACCTTTCTTCTCAAGGCGTCCAACAAGTTAAACGTATTAGTGTACGCCGAGGAGATAAGGTGATTCCCACAAGCACCTATATCCTCACTTTTAATCGTCCCGACATACCGAAATCAATCAAGGCAGGTTATTTAAATATACCTGTTGATTCTTATATTTCCAACCCTCTTCGCTGCTATAAATGTCAGAAATTTGGACACAGCAAGACCGTCTGCAGAGGCAAAGATACCTGTGCTCGTTGTGGTCATGATGGCCACGAGAGCGTTGCCTGCCAGGCTGAGTTTTGCTGCGTTAATTGCAAGGGTAAGCACTTTGCTTACTCTCGCGAATGTCCAATATGGCAGAAAGAGAAAAGAATTCAACAGGTAATGTCTGAACGGAAGATTCCATATTTTGATGCCAAGAAGCATGTAGAACTAACTTCACTCATTCCCATTGCACAACAAGGGAAATCTTTTTCGAGTGTAGTTAAAGTTTCTACTAAATCAATATCTGTTCAGACAGACATAACCTGGCCAAATAAACAAAAAATGAGGACTTTGCCTACATCAGATCAAATAAAAGGGGTCTCGAGCTCTTCTCAGTTACGAGAGAGCTCGATTCAAACAACTTTGTCTTTGCCTGATGAGGGTTCATCTTCCTTGCCCCTAACTGAAGATATTGGGACCATTCCCAATACTTCCTCCCAGAATGGCAAGGAATCACATCCATTGGATAAACCGAAAGCTGCAACGCCTGATCCCAGGTCGACTGGGTCAGGATCGCAGTCATCGGTTATCCCACCCTCACAGGAAAAAGTTTATCTATCATCAAGACAAAGGAAATTAGCAAAGTTGCGTGAGAAGGGTAAAAAGGGTTCACAAGACCCTATTGTCCATTTCACGAAATATGGGGTTGATCTGATGGACGGTATTACCGTAGAGGGGGCCAATAATGACCCCGTCGGCGGTAAACCGCCAAAAATAAATTATCCCTGACAATGTTAAATTCCATTATTCAATGGAACTGTCGTGGTTTAAAACCAAATTTTAATGAAGTCCAACTTTTAATTCAAAAATATAATCCTTTAGCTATTTGTTTACAGGAAACTTTTATGCGGAATTCTGACACTTTGTCTTTTAGACATTTTGTTGGTTATCATCATCATGCAATTGGTGATGGTAGAGCTCATGGGTGTGTGTCTATTATTCTTAATGGGGATACCCCTCAAAGTAAGGTCATTCTCAACTCGCCCTTACAGGCAGTTGCAGTTAGGGTGACTTTGCATATTCCTATAACACTCTGCTCTGTATATCTTCCACCAAGTTTACATCTTAATCCCAGAGATCTTGATGACCTTGTTGCACAACTTCCTCTCCCGTTTATTATTACGGGAGATTTCAATGGTCATCATTCACTCTGGGGTAGTCCAGATGATAACAACAGAGGTAAACAAATAGCGGACTTCATTAACATTAATAATTTGTGTTTATTAAATGATGACTCGCCTACTTATCTACATCCTACCACAGCTTCTTTTTCTTCCCTGGATCTAACCATTTGCTCTCCGGTCCTGTTTCAGGATTTTTCATGGAGAGTAAATGAAGATCTATGTGGTAGTGACCACTTTCCTATCTTGATTGATAATAATGGTCCCTCTCCGGTCGAAAGACCCCAGAGGTGGAAGTTACATAAGGCTGATTGGGCTCTGTTTGAATCTTTGTGTCTCTTCTCTTTTGATGCAAAGGAGTTAGAAGATGCAGACGAGCCCATGGCCTTATTCACTTCAATTCTTCAAGATGTAGCTGAGCAGGCGATTCCAAAAACCACGACTGAACCAAAACGTTTCAATAAACCATGGTTTAATGACGATTGCAAATCCGCTCTTAAAGAGCGTGATCGTATCCTGAGACGACTAAAGAACCATCCTTCCATGGAGAATATTGCGGCATACCAAATGGTCCGAGCGAAAGCCCGTAGAACCATACGCCAAGCAAAGAAGTCTTCATGGCAAGGATATGTCTCTAGGATCAATTCCCGTACCACATCTAAGTCGGTATGGGATAGGATTCGTAGGATTAAAGGTAAAAGTAGTGCTTTATCAGTTAACCATCTCAATGTTGATAATACCACCTGAACAACATTTCCTGATATTGCTAATTCTCTGGCCAGTACTTTTTCATTCAATTCATCATCCAATTTCTCCTCCGAAGCCTTCCGAGGCATTAGACAACAACAGGAGAAAAGGCGACTTAATTTCAAGTCCCGCAATGATGAATGTTATAATGATCGTTTTTCCATTGCAGAGCTCCGTGATTCGTTAAAACGAGCTCGGGACACTGCAACTGGTCCAGATGAGATACACTATCAAATTTTGAAACATTTACCTTATCCAACACTTCTAATTTTACTGGATCTTTTCAACCGGATTTGGATTGATGGGAATTTCCCTCCTTCGTGGCATGAAGCCACAATAGTTCCCATCCCTAAACCGGGTAAAGATCATACGAATCCTACCAACTATCGTCCGATCGTTTTAACTAGCTGTATTTGCAAAACCATGGAGAGATTGATCAATCGAAGGCTTGTTTGGTACCTAGAGTCCAACAACCTCATTACTGACCTCCAATGTGGATTTCGGTCCCAAAGGAGCACTCTTGATCATCTCGTTAGATTTGAAACGTTTGTCAGGGACGCTTTCATCCAGAAGCAACATTTAGTTGCAATATTTTTTGATCTGGAGAAAGCTTATGATACTACATGGAAACATGGTATCATGCGCGACCTCCATAACCTCGGCCTACGAGGTCGCTTACCTATCTTCATTAAAAATTTCCTCGAAGATAGGTCATTTAAGGTACGACTGGGATCAATATTCTCTGACCCATTTCCTCAGGAAATGGGAGTTCCTCAGGGAAGTATTTTATCTCCAACATTATTTGCAATAAAAATTAATACTATCCCAGCGTGCCTTAAACCAGGTACAAACGGCGCTCTTTATGTTGACGACTTTCAGATGTGCTATGGTTCTACAGACATGCGGATAATCGAACGTAAGTTGCAGCTTTGTTTGAATTCACTTCAACAATGGGCAACCGAAAATGGATTTCGTTTTTCGAAATCCAAGACTGTCTGCATGCATTTCTGTCAGAAACGAGGTTTACATCCAGATCCAGAACTCTTCTTGGATGGCAATCGCCTACCAGTTGTGGATGAAACCAAATTTCTGGGGCTGATATTTGATAAGAAATTATCATTTATCCCCCACATTAAAAACCTTAAAAAGAAATGTCTGAAAGCCCTCAACATATTGAGAGTCTTATCAAATACTGACTGGGGAGCAGACCGTAAGGTCTTGCTTAGATTATATCGAGCTTTAATAAGATCAAAACTCGATTATGGGTGTATTGTGTATGGGTCTGCCCGCGAGTCTTATCTCAAAGAGCTCGACACCATACACAACCAAGGACTTAGAATCAGTTTAGGAGCCTTTCGTACATCTCCAGTGGACAGTTTATACGTCGAGGCGCATGAGCCCTCACTGCACAACAGACGTGATAAGCTGGCCCTGCAGTATGCTACGAAAATAGCATCTTTACCAAATCATATTTCATTTAACACCATATTTAGACCCTATCATGAGCATTTATATCTGCTCAAGACTAAAGTCATTCCACCATTTGGTATTCGCATACAATCCCTTCTGTCTGAGGCTGGTATCAGCCTTGACAGTATTGCGAATACCCCTTTCTTTGAGACACCACCATGGACTATATCTCCCCCTAAGATCGATCTAGATCTTACGAAAAACAGAAAGAAAGATACTAGTTCCACAGTGTTTCAAACTCTCTTCGGAGAAGTAAGGTCTAAATATGGTGATTATGCTGCTATTTACACAGATGGTTCTAAGGATGGTGATCGGGTAGCTTCGGCTACAGTGACGCCATCTGAGACAATTTCTGTGTGTCTCCCACCTGCTGCTTCCATATTTTCAGCTGAACTCCAGGCCATTCTTCAGGCCTTGGAGTTCATTCAGTCCTCTTCAACCTTAAAGCATATCATCTTTACTGATTCTCTGTCCTCTTTACAAGCAATTAACAATAAACAACTTGAACACCCATTAGTAGCAGATGTTTATCGTCTGCTACTATCGTACGAGCTCAGCAGCAAAGACGTCGTCTTCTGCTGGCTCCCCAGTCACGTCGATATAAGGGGGAATGATCTAGCAGATTTTGCTGCCAAAGCTGCTTTAGATCTTCCCCAATCACCATTTTTATTACCATTTAAAGATTTTAAATGTGCAATAAATCATTTTATTTATGACCGCTGGCAACGGTCTTGGGATCTTGCAGGCACAAACAAACTTCATCACATTAAGCCTCTCTTAGGAGATTGGCCAAACTCCTATAGAACCAACAGGAGAGATGAAGTTGTTCTGTGTCGCTCTCGTATAGGTCACACTTTTTTAACACACTTTTTCATTTTGAAACGAGAGCCTCAACCAGAATGTGAACACTGTCATGTTCCTTTGACAGTGAAACACATTTTGATTGAGTGCAAGCATCTCAAGAGCCTAAGATCGAAATATTACCGTTGCCAGTCTCTGCATCAATTATTTGCCCAACCGGGCTTATATTGTGAATTGTTAGACTTTTTAAAAGAGACAAGTTTTTATTATAAATTTTAATTGTATATTTATCATTTGATTTTTTATATTTTAAATATTTATATATGCGTAAAAGATTTATTTGATTTTTTATTTTATTTACTGTGATATTGCTTTTATTTATGCATATAAAACTTTTTCTGTGATATTTATTTAACTTGTCTCGCATAAACCATTGTAGGTTTGGCGCAATATAGCCCGGTTGGTGCCGAAGTGCCATAAAACCACATTTCATTTCATTTCATTTATTCTTAATGGCGATGTCCCTCAGAGTAAAGTCACTCTAAACTCGCCTTTACAGGCAGTTGCAGTTAGGGTGACTTTGCATATTCCTATAACACTCTGCTCTGTATATCTTCCACCAAGTTTACATCTTAATCCCAGAGATCTTGATGACCTTGTTGCACAACTTCCCCTCCCGTTTATTATTACGGGTGATTTCAATGGTCATCATTCACTCTGGGGTAGTCCAGATGATAACAACAGAGGTAAACAAATAGCGGACTTCATTAATCTTAATAATTTGTGTTTATTAAATGATGACTCGCCTACTTATCTACATCCTGCCACAGCTTCTTTTTCTTCCCTGGATCTCACCATTTGCTCCCCGGTCCTGTTTCAGGATTTTACATGGAGAGTAAATGAGGATCTATGTGGTAGTGACCACTTTCCTATCATAATTGATAATAATGGTCCCTCTCCGGTCGAAAGACCCCAGAGGTGGAAGTTGCATAAGGCTGATTGGGCTCTATTTGAATCTTTGTGTCTCTTCTCCTTTGATACAAAGGAGTTAGAAGATGCAGATGAGCCTATGGCCTTATTCACTTCAATTCTTCAAGATGTAGCTGAGCAGGCGATTCCAAAAACCACGACAGAACCAAAACGTTTCAATAAACCATGGTTTAACGACGATTGCAAATCCGCTCTCAAAGAGCGTGATCGTATCCTGAGACGACTAAAAAACCATCCTTCCGTGGAGAATATTGCGGCATTCCAAATGGTCCGGGCGAAAGCCCGTAGAACCATACGTCAAGCAAAGAAATCTTCATGGCAGGATTATGTCTCCAAGATCAATTCTCATACCACATCCAAATCCGTATGGGATAGGATTCGTAGGATTAAAGGTAAAAGTAGTGCATTATCAGTAAACCATCTAAATGTTGATAATACCACCTTAACAACATTTCCTGATATTGCTAATTCTCTGGCCAGTACATTTTCATATAATTCATCATCCAGTTTCTCCTCCGATGCTTTTCGGGGCATTAGGCAACAACAGGAGAAAAGGCGACTTAATTTTAAGTCCCGCAATGATGAATGTTATAATAATCGTTTTTCCATTGCAGAGCTCCGTGATTCGTTAAGGCGAGCTCGGGATACTGCAACTGGTCCAGATGAAATACACTACCAAATTTTAAAACATTTACCTTTTCCCACACTCTTAATCTTACTGGATCTTTTCAACCGGATTTGGGTTGATGGGAATTTCCCTCCTTCGTGGCATGAAGCCACAATAATTCCCATCCCTAAACCGGGAAAAGATCATACGAATCCTACCAACTATCGTCCGATCGCTTTAACAAGCTGTATTTGCAAAACCATGGAGAGATTGATCAATCGAAGGCTTGTTTGGTACCTTGAGTCCAACAACCTCATTACGGATCTCCAATGTGGATTTCGGTCCCAAAGGAGCACTCTTGATCATCTCGTTAGATTTGAAACGTTCGTCAGGGACGCTTTCATCCAGAAGCAACATTTAGTTGCAATATTTTTTGATCTGGAGAAAGCTTATGATACTACATGGAAACATGGTATCATGCGCGACCTCCATAACCTCGGCCTACGAGGTCGCTTACCTATCTTCATTAAAAATTTCCTGGAAGATAGGTCATTTAAGGTACGACTGGGACCAATATTCTCTGACCCATTTCCAGGAAATGGGAGTTCCTCAGGGAAGTATTTTATCTCCAACATTATTTGCAATAAAAATTAATACTATCCCAGCGTGCCTTAAACCAGGTACAAACGGCGCTCTTTATGTTGATGACTTTCAGATGTGCTATGGTTCTACAGACATGCGGATAATCGAACGTAAGTTGCAGCTTTGTTTGAATTCACTTCAACAGTGGGCAACCGAAAATGGATTTCGTTTTTCGAAATCCAAGACTGTCTGCATGCATTTCTGTCAGAAACGAGGTTTGCATCCAGATCCAGAACTTTATTTGGATGGCAATCGCCTTCCAGTTGTGGATGAAACCAAATTTCTGGGGCTGATATTTGATAAGAAATTATCATTTATCCCCCACATTAAAAACCTAAAGAAGAAATGTCTGAAAGCCCTCAACATATTGAGAGTCTTATCAAATACTGACTGGGGGGCAGACCGTAAGTTCTTGCTCAGATTATATCGAGCGTTAATAAGATCAAAACTCGATTATGGGTGTATAGTGTATGGGTCTGCCCGCGAGTCTTATCTCAAAGAGCTCGACACCATACACAACCAAGGACTTAGAATCAGTTTAGGAGCCTTTCGTACTTCTCCAGTGGACAGTTTATACGTCGAGGCGCATGAGCCCTCACTGCACAACAGACGTGATAAGCTGGCCCTGCAGTATGCTACGAAAATAGCATCTTTACCAAATCATATTTCATTTAACACCATATTTAGACCCTATCATGAGCATTTATATCTGCTCAAGACAAAAGTCATTCCACCATTTGGTATTCGCATACAACCCCTTCTGTCCGAGGCTGGTATCAACCTTGACAGTATTGCGAATACCCCTTTCTTTGAGACACCGCCATGGGCTATATCTCCCCCTAAGATCGATCTAGATCTTACAAAAAACAGGAAGAAAGAAGTAAGGTCTCAATATGGTGATTATGCTCCTATTTACACAGATGGTTCTAAGGATGGTGATCGGGTAGCTTCGGCTACAGTGACGCCATCTGAGACCATTTCTGTGTGTCTCCCACCTGCTGCTTCCATATTTACAGCTGAACTCCAGGCCATTCTTCAGGCCTTGGAGTTCATTCAGTCTTCTTCAGCTTTAAAGCATATCATTTTTACTGATTCTTTGTCCTCGCTTCAAGCAATTAACAATAAACAGCTTGAACACCCATTAGTAGCAGATGTTTATCGTCTGCTACTATCGTACGAGCTCAGCAGCAAAGACGTCGTCTTCTGCTGGCTTCCCAGTCACGTTGATATAAGGGGGAATGATAAAGCAGATTTTGCTGCCAAAGCTGCTTTAGATCTTCCCCAATCACCATTTTTATTACCATTTAAAGATTTTAAGTCGGCAATAAATCATTTTATTTATGACCGCTGGCAACGGTCTTGGGATCTTGCAGGCACAAACAAACTTCATCACATTAAGCCTCTCTTAGGAGATTGGCCAAACTCCTATAGAACCAACAGGAGAGATGAAGTTGTTCTGTGTCGCTCTCGTATAGGTCATACTTTTTTAACACACTTTTTCATTTTGAAAAGAGAGCCTCAACCAGAATGTGAACACTGTCATGTTCCTTTGACAGTGAAGCACATTTTGATTGAGTGCAAGAATCTCAAGAACCTAAGATCGAAATATTACCGTTGCCAGTCTCTGCACCAATTATTCGCCCAACCGGGCTTATATTGTAAATTGTTAGACTTTTTAAAAGAGACAAGCTTTTATTATAAATTTTAATTGTATATTTATCATTTCATTTTGTATGTTTTAAATATTTATATGCATAAAAGATTTATTTGGGTTTTTTTTTTATCTTATTTACTGTGATACTGTTTTTATTTATGCATATAAAACTTTTTCTGTGATATTTATTTAACTTGTCTCGCATAAATCTTTGTAGGTTTGGCGCAGTATAGCCCGGTTGGTGCCGAAGTGCCATAAAACCACATTTCATTCATTCATTCATTCATGCACAACTTCCTCTCCCGTTTATTATTACGGGGGATTTCAATGGTCATCATTCCCTCTGGGGTAGTCCAGATGATAACAACAGAGGTAATCAAATAGCGGACTTCATTAACAATAATAATTTGTGTTTATTAAATGATGACTCGCCTACTTATCTACATCCTGCCACAGCTTCTTTTTCTTCCCTCGATCTGACTATTTGCTCTCCGGTCCTGTTTCAGGATTTTACATGGAGAGTTAATGAAGATCTGTGTGGTAGTGACCACTTTCCTATCCTGATTGATAATAATGGTCCCTCTCCGGTCGAAAGACCCCAGAGGTGGAAGTTACATAAGGCTGATTGGGCTCTTTTTGAATCTTTGTGTCTCTTCTCTTTTGATATTAAGGAGTTAGAAGATGCAGATGAGCCCATGGCCTTATTTACTTCAATTCTACAAGATGTAGCTGAGCAGGCGATTCCAAAAACCACGACAGAACCAAAACGTTTCAATAAACCATGGTTTAACGACGATTGCAAATCCGCTCTGAAAGAGCGTGATCGTATCCTGAGACGACTAAAAAAACATCCTTCCATGGAGAATATTGCGGCATTCCAAATGGTCCGGGCGAAGGCCCGTAGAACCATAGGCCAAGCAAAGAAAGCTTCATGGCAAAGTTATGTCTCCAGGATCAATTCCCGTACCACATCTAAGTCGGTATGGGATAGGATTCGTAGGATTAAAGGTAAAAGTAGTGCTTTATCAGTTAACCATCTCAATGTTGATAATACCACCTTAACAACATTTCCTGATATTGCTAATTCTCTGGCCAGTACTTTTTCATTCAATTCATCATCCAATTTCTCCTCCGATGCCTTTCGAGGCATTAGACAACAACAGGAGAAAAGGCGACTTAATTTCAAGTCCCGTAATGATGAATGCTATAATGATCGTTTTTCCATTGCGGAGCTCCGTGACTCGTTAAAGCGAGCTCGGGACACTGCGACTGGTCCAGATGAAATACACTATCAAATTTTAAAACATTTACCTTATCCTACACTTCTAATTTTACTGGATCTTTTCAACCGAATTTGGGTTGATGGGAATTTCCCTCCTTCGTGGCATGAAGCCACAATAATTCCCATCCCTAAACCGGGAAAAGATCATACGAATCCTACCAACTATCGTCCGATCGCTTTAACTAGCTGTATTTGCAAAACCATGGAGAGATTGATCAATCGAAGGCTTGTTTGGTACCTTGAGTCCAACAACCTCATTACTGACCTCCAATGTGGATTTCGGTCCCAAAGGAGCACTCTTGATCATCTCGTTAGATTTGAAACGTTCGTCAGGGACGCTTTCATCCAGAAGCAACATTTAGTTGCAATATTTTTTGATCTGGAGAAAGCTTATGATACTACATGGAAACATGGTATCATGCGCGACCTCCATAACCTCGGCCTACGAGGTCGCTTACCTATCTTCATTAAAAATTTCCTGGAAGATAGGTCATTTAAGGTACGACTGGGATCAATATTCTCTGACCCATTTCCTCAGGAAATGGGAGTTCCTCAGGGAAGTATTTTATCTCCAACATTATTTGCAATAAAAATTAATACTATCCCAGCGTGCCTTAAACCAGGTACAAACGGCGCTCTTTATGTTGATGACTTTCAGATGTGCTATGGTTCTACAGACATGCGGATAATCGAACGTAAGTTGCAGCTTTGTTTGAATTCACTTCAGCAATGGGCAACCGAAAATGGATTTCGGTTTTCGAAATCCAAGACTGTCTGCATGCATTTCTGTCAGAAACGAGGTTTACATCCTGATCCAGAACTTTTCTTGGATGGCAATCGCCTTCCAGTTGTGGATGAAACCAAATTTCTGGGGCTGATATTTGATAAGAAATTATCATTTATCCCCCACATTAAAAACCTAAAGAAGAAATGTCTGAAAGCCCTCAACATATTGAGAGTCTTATCAAATACTGACTGGGGAGCAGACCGTAAGGTCTTGCTCAGATTATATCGAGCACTCATAAGATCAAAACTCGATTATGGGTGTATTGTGTATGGGTCTGCCCGCGAGTCTTATCTCAAAGAGCTCGACACCATACACAACCAAGGACTTAGAATCAGTTTAGGTGCCTTTCGTACATCTCCAGTGGACAGTTTATACGTCGAGGCGCACGAGCCCTCATTGCACAACAGACGTGATAAGCTGGCCCTGCAGTATGCTACGAAAATTGCATCACTTCCGAATCATATTTCATTTAACACCATATTTAGACCTCGTCATGAGCATTTGTATCTGGTAAAGACGAATGTTGTTCCATCATTCGGTATTCGCATACAACCCCTTTTGTCTGAGGCTGGTATCAGCCTCGACAGTATTGCGAATACCCCTGTCTTTAGGACTTTACCGTGGGCTATATCTCCGCCAAAGATTGATTTCGATCTTTCTCAGCACAAAAAGAGAGATACTAGCTCAACGGTGTTCCAATCTCTCTTTAGAGAGTTAAGGTCTAAGTATGGTGATTATGCTCCTATTTATACAGATGGTTCGAAAGATGGTGATCGAGTAGCTTCGGCTACCGTGACGCCATCCGAGACCATTTCTGTTCGCTTACTACCTGCTGCTTCTATTTTTACAGCCGAGCTCCAAGCTATTCTCCAAGCTTTGGAGTTCATTCAGTCCTCATCAAATTTAAAACACATCATCTTTTCTGATTCTTTGTCCTGTCTTCAAGCAATTAATAACAAACAGCTTGATCACCCATTAGTAGCAGACATTTATCGTCTGCTACTTTCATACGAGTTGTCCTTTGCTGGCTCCCCAGTCACATGGATATTAAAGGGAATGATCAAGCAGACTCGGCTGCCAAGTCTGCTTTAGATCTTCCCTTGTCCGAATTTTTAACGCCATATAAAGATTTTAAATCATCCATAAATAAATGTATATTTGACCGTTGGCAACGGTCTTGGGATCTTGCAGACACAAACAAACTTCATCACATCAAGCCTCTCTTAGGAGAATGGCCAAGCTCCTATCGTACGAGCAGGAGAGATGAAGTTGTCTTGTGTCGCTCTCGCATAGGTCATACTTTTTTAACACATATTTTCATTTTAAAGCGAGAGCCTCAACCAGAATGTGAACACTGTCATGTTCCCTTGACAGTTAAGCACATTTTGATTGAGTGCAAGCATCTCAAAGAAATAAGATTACGGCATTACCGTTGCCAATCACTTCATCAGTTGTTTGCCCAACCGGGTCTTTATTGTAAAGCCTTAGACTTTTTAAAGGAGACAAATTTTTATCACAAATTTTAATTGTAAATATCTGATTTTCACGTTCATGTTTTAAATATATATACATAAAGTTTATATTTATTTTTATTTGATACTTACTGTGATATTTGTTTTTATTTATGTATATATATATATATATAATATTGTGATTATATTTTTCTAGTTTGTCTCGTTAATTTCATCATGTATGGCGCAATATGGCCCGGTTGGCGCTGACGTGCCATTAAACAGCATTTCATTCATTCATTCATTTCGAGGGAAATTTTGCCCGGGCACATATCGAATTCTAACTGCCAAGGGATCTTTTTACGTGCACACCAATGTATACACAGGACATGTCGTAACATTCAAACGACTAGACAGCAGTCCTTGTACCTTGTCAGCCCCTCCACCTGCACCACTGACAAGAGGAAACCATGTCGGAAATGAATTAAAATAAAAAAAGTAAAATAAAAACATATATGTCAGCTTAAAATAACTAAACATGATATGAAAATGTATCGACATGTACAGTACATTTAAGTAAAACATGTTTAAAATATGTTATATGATGTAAAAACCGCTTACAAAAATACATATGTATACAGGTATGGGCCTACTCATAAAAAATCACATAATTTCATCAATATCATATGGCTGTCACTTTCATATTCAAACAATTTTCACAAATCCATACTAGAAAGCTTTCACTTGTAACAAATACATCTATCTGTAGGCTGACGCAGCCTGATTTGCACCCACAGTAAAAATATCGTTCGGTGCTTGATCTCTAGTCAACCTAACCCTGTCATTTGTTATAGTAGAGTTAAACAAAAGAGGCATAAATTTCCACAGCTACAATAAGGCAACCAGGGGAAAAATGCGCTAGAATATGCCCCCTTTTTGATTAGTCATGCAAGAGCCACAGCGACATTTACAGCTAGACAACTCATGCAAGCTTAATTTCGGTTCTCCTTTTCTCAATTACAACTTGGGTATATTTCTTATAAAGTACTGCGCATGGTGTTTCACCATAATGGTGACACAGTCTTGACCATAGTGGTCTTCTGTCGTCTTGGTCTGAGTGGGATTGTTCCGAGTAGTCCTTGGTCTGAGTTGTCATGCATTTAGGAATAGGAGAATATCTTCATCAACTTGCATTTGCAAGGAAATGGGAAAATGTTAAGATATGATCCCCTTAACAAATTAGCCAGACCTATTATTCTTTTTCTTATTTTGCTGGTAATATTTTAGCTGCTTGCTTCTAATCATGACTTTATTCATACACAGTTGTTGTTTGTTTTACGTTGGTAACGTACGTGGAATGTGGGAAGTCTGTATTGTTTGTACACCCCAATGAGAGTTTTGTCTGCACATTCCTGAAATTCTTTGTCCAACAAATCAGTATAGCATTTTGTCTCCGGTACAAGCCTGTCGTTTCCATATAATTTGATCCACTGATTAGCACATACCCTAAATTTTTCCCAGTTTCTCGCATTGGATGTTTTTAGCTCGGTGTTTTTTTAAACAAAGTCTACATGGAGTATGCAGTTGTAATTGTATAGTTATCCTTCCACTTTATTTAACGTAAACGAACCGGTGACCGTTCACTCTACACGACCTTTTGACCTTTCTGTCGTGTGTGTCTGATCGGCGAGCTATGTCACGTAATCTATTTAAACCAAATCACCGCGAAATTCAAATACCATCGCACATTGATAAGTAAGCCAATATTTATTTTACGTTTTCTGTTAAACGTCAAAGAATTGATAAAATAAAAGTTGTGTGGCAATACAAAGTAATACTAGAAGAATTAGATGATGCAGTTTTTTTTCACCCGAAAATGGTCGGGATGGAGAAACAGAAGCAAGCTTGCTAGAAATTTCAGATCACGGCCTGTAGGAAGGTATATGTGTTTTCTTATGAATAACAGCAATATATCACTTGTATTCATATCTTTACTGGGAATATAGCTACGCATTACATTCAGTAGCATACGAATCATTTTATCACCTAATCAAATTCAATCTAATATTTTCTTTTCCACTGTTATTAAAATTACATGCCTTGGAGACTAAAAATGGACGATATTGCGTCAAAAAGTTCACTTTATCGAACTTTCATATATTATATAATATCTCCTCCTTTTGCCCTGAAGCCCAATAACAATATGATTAACAAACGGCAGATGGACCATCTGTTGAATACATAGCGACATTAGATTTTTAGTGTAAGCAGCTCAAAGCAGTTTGACATAATGTGTTGTTTACACTGTAAATCTTTAACCGCTTATTAAATTAGAGAGCCACGATGTCAGTGATTCTTTACGGACGGCATGCATTCACAACCCCAACTTTACTTAAACTTGCATTATGCAAGAGCAAAATCTGCCTATTACATATATCCTAGGCGTTTAAGTTTGATAAAGAGACTATAGATATACAATGTAGATCGTATTTAGGTCGACCAGGAACAACAGGTAACTTGAAAGTACAAAGTGAGCCCAGAATGAATTAAATACCAATGATCAACCCGTGTTTCCGCCGTTACAATCTGAGTTCAGGCTATTCTCTGTTGCATGGCAATGATAGAGCTTATCCATTCAGGCTGATTTCTGTTGCACGACATTGCAAGGACTTATCCATTCAGGATCTGACGTTTACTATAGAATACAAATTATGTAAAAACAGGTGGATTTTATAATGATCGTCTGTGGAATATTCCTGGTAGTTTACAATACACGCATTTAAGAGTCTCGGTCATTTATCATATCACTTTAGCTTAGGTTAAAGTGGAAATGTCATTAAAAGTTACGTCCTCGTCAGCTCCCAGAAGTCTTTTTTTCGTGAATACATATAACAAGCAAAAGCATAAAAACATGCTTTTTACAGTGTGTCCGAATTTTTATATAATTAAAATAACCGAATAGGATGTACTGCCTTGTATAATTTCGTGTCAATTTAGTTTGCAGTTTTATTTTCAACCGTGTCATAGCACGTTTCTAAAATAAATGGTTTTTAACACATTTTAAGTATAAATACTCACTGCTATTTATACAGTACATTAAACATTGCATCGTACACCAGGCAGGGTAAGTATGCTCTTTCTATAATACCTAATTTGGTTCACCTATTCCAGCTTATAAACCATTTCGATATTTTATGGCGTCATGGTGGCTCGATGAGTACGGAACTGGCTCAATAATCCGGGTGCCAAACGTTTGATCCTGTTGTTGACCGAGAAAGTTTCCCGGCGTTTTCATCGTGCTTTCCTCTTATAGGTGTTGCAGGGTCGTTGGCGTGCCGTCCCGTCGTTTAGTTCTGATGGAACGAACAGCCGAGGTTCCGTGTGTGTATGGTTCAGTATACCCTATGAGGAGAACAGTTATTTAATTACCGATATTACATTTATTTTTTTTATTTGATTTTTTTTTTCCAGTTGATATTTACTTTAAAGATGCGTGAAGTACGAACCGTAGCTTTAATATTGGTTATAATGATAGTGAATCAGACCGATGGATGGCTCTTCAGAAGGGGGTGGAACGTGAAAAAGTGAGTCTGTAGATTTATCCTTTTTACAATGACTAGTTTGTTACCAACCCGATATTACCATCATATAGTACCCACCTTCTCAACCTCGTAGGTTTCCTCTGGGCACTCCGGTTTCCTCCCATTGCTAAAGACCCCTACGAGCAAGCGAATTATTGAAATAAAACTGAACCGTATGTTAGTCCTGAAATGACCTAGTTTGTGTCGAGTGGACGTTAAACCCCATTTTTCTCTCTCTCTCGTGGGTCTTCACCTGGTACCCAGTCACCTCAGACACTCCAATTTTACCGCTGTATAGTTCTTGTCGAGCCTCATGGGATTTCACTTAGTACTTAGTACTCAGTCCCCTGTACACACGATTGAAATAAAGAATTATTGAAATAACGATTTCCACGTGAAGTTACATAGTTTAGGACAACGTGTGAATGATAAGGTAAACTGAATGTTTTATCAACAATACTAATATATCATGAGGAGAGTCAAGGTTGGCGGTGGGTAACCCTAAACCCGATGAATTGTCCAAATGCCCCCCCCCCCACCAAACTACCGGCCTTATCTTCCAGACTTGGCTGGACTGAAAGAAGACAACGCGTGATTGTTTATAGTATTGTAGCTAGTGAACTTTGATCAGGTGATCACTGAATAGATCTTGGTGTCGTCCTACGAAGTTCCCGGGATTTTCGGGTGTCGTTACGCCGTGCCAGTGCTGTAGGACGACTGGCCGAACACAGGCCTCATATACACGTTGGTGATGACGTAAAAGAATCATTGATAACTGTGAGTCGTAGCGCTGTAGTCCGGGCGTTTACCCGTCTTCATTAGCTCGGAAGGAACAGAAAAGTAGGACGTTTAAATGCAAAGAATTCAAAGTGTCGTTGCTGTTTTTTCCAGCTGTTTCTGTAAGGCTGTTGACAACAGCAACTATGGTCGGATTTTGAAAGATTTTGGCTCCATCCGGAGTTGTAGGAGTTGGGTTGGATGTGGATGTGGTAATGCAGCTATGATATCATGCGGAACAGCTTGTGAGGCGAAAGTGAGATCGTGGAGCAAGGACGAATGTCCAAGTCAGTACAGGTCGACAAAGATTCGAGCTTCTTACTCCGCTAGTGTTTGCCACAGTGGACAGGGTGGCCAAATTTTAACTTGTGGAAAATAAATTGCATGACCATGATGCGAGAATAAAATGTCTGCCTGTAAATGTTTATCTATCATTTGTGTTAAATCGACTATCACAATAAATGGTCATAATCGTTCTCACTCTCTGCTAAAAACAACCAATACTATCAGCCAATACTATCATATGATCTTTTATAAATTCATTTATCAAAATTAGAAATTGTAGACCTCCACGGAATTACTTATTAATATATTATCAAATGGATCAGTTATGACAAACAGAAATTGTTTTACGGATGGGACAAAAAATGATCCCCGGTTAAACATAAACAGAACTTTGGCGGGTTTTAATATTTGGGGCTCTGGCTGATGGTTTTTCGGAATTCGAAAGTTCGACCGTAAATCAAAAAAGACATATATAAAACTTTTGTGATGTCTTCCTGAAACTCACTCTTCTAGTTGAAATTTGAACTGAACATTTGTTGTTTTTTTTTCTGAAACCATCAGTTAGTTTAACTGCATGTAGCATGTTATGAGAAAGTCCATAAAGTTCCCTCTCATCTTTCAGGAATTGAGACTAGTAATTGTTAACTCCGAATGGTGACGGAAGAATGTAGTACTTCTTTGTTTACGGTAGATAAATGCATAAATAAATAAACTATACGTCCAGGTGAAAAATTATCCACTTTACACCATGCTGACATGCATTAAATCATATAAGCATACACAGTCATCTGATACATTTTCCGGCGTGGTTTTTCCCTTGTTAGTGGTGCTGGACGGGGGGGCCTGACAGGGACAGTTGTCTAGTCGTTCGGATGGGACGGAAAACGAGGTCCCGTGTATACATTAGCGTGCACATTCATTAGTCCAGTCGGAGAAGGACAGTATGACGTAACTCCATGACAGTATGACGTAACTCCATTTCATTTCATCTTATAAATACATTGCAGGGATTGACCGCGTCAGGTGTTTTAAAGCCGGGTCTCTGACGTCATTGTGGAAGGATGACTGTTTGATGCTTCTACCTCAAAAACATGAATATTCACCAAAACCTTACTGAAAATATGAATTCAAATAATCCTCTTCGGTTCTAGAGCAAGAAATCAACAACAAATGTCACGTAAAAGAGGGGAAGAGATAATTGATTGATATATATACACTATATGCGTTGATGAAATTAGTAGTCTCAGTCCGTATAACATAGTTATCGCCCCATAATCGCTATTTACAACCATAAATGGAATGGGTTTTATACTACCGCTCTGCTGCGTCTGGGATAGTTCCGTTGGGGAAGAGCATACACTCTACAGTGTGATATAAAGGAAATTTTGGCCTACCGGTACTCTAATATCGAATTCCAACGGAAAGGGGTTCTTTTACGTGCATGTCAGTGTGAACACGAAGCCTAGGTTTGTAATTCATATATAGAATATATCATGTAATATATATAATATATATTATGTGACTTCATGTACGATATTCATCAAACCATATTATATATTTTATATATAAGATATATCATGTTCGATCGATGCATTGGCCGATAAAGTTCCGGCGTGGTTTTCCCCTTAGTGATGCAGGACGGAGGGCCTGACAATGACAGCTGTCTAGTCGTTCGGATAGGACGAAAAACCCTGGTCTCGTGTACACATTGGCGTGCGCGTAAAAGAACCCTTGGCAGTTAGAATTCGATATTACCGTAGCGCCACAGCCCGGGCAAAATTTCCCTTAGGGCACACTGTATGGCGTATGCCCGTGTTCCATTAGCCCAGGCTAGGTGCAGAAGAGTAGGACGTTAAACCATTTCATTTCGTATCACTAAGCTCACGCTTGGTTCAATAAATCTTCTCAATAATCTGCTGGTACAGTAGAGATGTGATATATATATATAGAGAGATAAATGGGGTTTAACGTCCACTCGACACAAACTAGGTCATTTTGGGACTAACATATGGTTTCAATTTTATTTCAATAATTCGCTTGCGCGTAGGGGTCTTTAGCAGTGGGAGGAAACCGGAGTGCCCGGAGGAAACCCACGAGGTTTAGAAGGCGCCCCCTATCTCCATGCCGCATACGCTCACACCAGGGATCGAAACCACAGCCGCAAGCCAGAGGTGACCGGCCAGCTAGAGGTCGAAGCGCGGCACTCTAGACCACGTTCTCGGACGTTTATTTTTGAGACTCTGTCCAGATCGGGATATCCCCTTTAAGCACAATAAAACATAATATAAAATGATTATCATTAATGTTAAACATAATAATAAAACATAATGGCAACAAGGTATTCGTCTATTAATATAAAATGATTATTATAAATGTTAAACCTAATAAAACATAATGTAACAAAGTATTCATTTATAAAAATAGTTAGGGGCTATGGATTTATAAATATAATATAAACATAATAATAAAACATAATGTTAAAAAGTATTCTTCTATAAATAGTTAGGAGCTATGGATTTATAAATATAATATAATTGATTATTTATATGTTCAACATATTAAAACATAATGTCAACGAAGTATTGATACGGTGATTCATTACTGATATACAAACAAGACACACCCACATTTTGCAAGGCCATAATCCAGGAAGTTATTGACCCGAAATCTTAAAAGGTTTACGTGTCCGGATAAGCCGTTTTACACTAATTTATCGGGTAATTGTGGTCCGATTCTCGCGAAATTGACCTCAGCCATCATTAGGGTGTAACAGTGATATATCTGAACGCTTTTGAAAATCGGATAACAATTATGACCTATTTAGGGACCCCAAGCAAAACACGCGATTTGTCGAATAATCAGAGACCCCAGTCACGGAAGTTACAGTCCGATATGCGCTAATATTAAATGGGGCTGAGATGTGGGTTATAAACATACATACATGTAAATATTGAAAGTAACCACGATCTTTGGGAGATAAAGGGATATTTCAAGTTTCGTCAAAATCAGAAAGAACCGACCCAAAACAGATTGTTTTATTGAAATATTTCTTGAAAAATATGTATATCAATTTTATCTCAATATACATCATGTTTTATTTACGTATCTGTAGCATGTTAGATTATATAGATGTATATTTATGTATTAAATGATATATAACACATGTTCGAGATACCTTTATACAAATACTATATAGAGATAAATGTATCATACAAATCTATAGTATTATATCTATTTAACTTTGTTAGAATCTATAGATGTGTATGTATGTTGTGTGTTATCTGGTGTAGGGTCTAATGTATCATACATATTTCTCGTATTGTCTTCTGTATTAAATGACTGGTTGACATAGTCTACATTACGTGTATTAGTAGGAATATTCTGATATCCAGTGGTTAATGTATCAGTTGTTGTAGAAGTAGTCGGGTTTAAATCAGTATTACTGTAAACATAATCAGGAACAATGTCTTCCTTTGGGTTATTCGATTGGCATCTGAAATATAGCGAATCAAACTTTATAGAAGACACCTGAAATCTAACAATACAACATATACTGCAACCTACGAAGTTTACACAACAAAAGAGAGAGAGAGAGAGAGAGAGAGAGAGAGAGAGAGAGAGAGAGAGAGAGAGAGAGAGAGAGAGAGAGAGAGAGAGATGGGGTTTAACGTCCACTCGACACAAACTAGGCCATTTTGAGACTAACATATGGTTTCAATTTTATTTCAATAATTCGCTTGCGCGTAGGGGTCTTTAGCAGTGGGAGGAAACCAGAGTGCCCGGAGGAAACCCACGAGGTTGAGAAGGCGCCCCTATCTCCATGCCACATACGCTCACACCAGGGATCGAAACCACAGCCGCAAGCCAGAGGTGACCGGCCAACTAGAGGTCGAAGCGCGGCACTCTAGACCACTAGGCCATCCCAACCCCCCACACAACAAAAGACCACCAATCTGTATAAAGCCTTTAAAAATTAAGTATATGATACAAAGGGTTAATGTCTGGGTGACCAGGCCACCACATGATGCTTTAATTCCGCCACTGATTGATACAATGCGCATTTCATCATTATTTGTAGATCAAACTGCTTTGATGTGTACACAAACGGTTCAATGGAGGTCGACGAAACAAAAGCATGGGATAGTGAATTGATTTGATAAACAATTAAAGTATAGATTCAGATAAATACACGCTGTATAACTATTAACAAACTTATAATAAATAGATGTTACCTTTTCTTGTAGAAATGATATGTCAGGAAGACCGCTACCGTACCTAGTATACCACATAGAACACCAACCAGAACACCAATCACACCACTAACAACACAACTTACCGCTGTACATGCACAGAGGGACAGGCGCTCTGTTAAATATAATAAAGATGTTGAAACAAAATTTAATGTCGTATTTGAATACACAGGTAAACTCTAGATTAATGATGATACCATTTTGTTATTTTGCAAAATGTCAATAATTCGCGTGTGAGAATCGAAACCATACCACTCAGTGGCTTGCGTTAAACCACTAGACCACCACATCCCCACCCCGAAACCACACCACTTGACTCAGTGGCTCGCTTTAAACCACTAGACCACCAACCCCACCCCCTCGGATTATAGAAACATATAAGTTCTCTTTATCTGAAAATATTCTTTATTATCGGGGAAAAATATTCTGTTTTTAGACAGACATGTTAGTTGTAATCTTAGTATCCGTATTCCAGCAATGTTCCTGAAGCAACGACTGCGACTTTTACAACATCTGTCCGCTGCTTATAATCTTAGTATCCGTATTCCAGGTGGCTGTGTTGTAATCATATACTGAGACTGTCAATCGGTGGCGAAAACATGTACAGTATACAAATAATATATTTTTTTAAATCATGAAAAAGTAGCTTACCCTTACAGGCTGGGCCTTGAAAGCCATCAGCACAACCAACAAGTCCACAACTACCAGTAATTATATCACACGATGTTTCATCAGCACAGTTACCACATTTACTGGCACAGTTGTCACCATAAAGACCTGCTTCACAATCTGTTAATACAAGAAAAACATTCACAATACGTGTATTATCATCAACCATTTGTGTAATTAGCCACGCACAGGAGTCAGCGTTTTATCATTCCATTTTCATGAAACTTAGTTTGCCAATGTATATCCAACGAACATTAGGATAGTTCTAATTTTGCAAAAGTTTTAAAAGTTAAGGGACTGCCCTCAATTTATGATGAAATTGGTGAGAAAAAAATGAAAAAAACTAAATGAAATTATTTTTAGAGGGTGCAACCGTCTATCAAAGTTTAAAAAAATGTGACTTTTTGGCATTTTTAATTTTCTTTTATTTTTATGGAAAAATGTTATACATGAAAATAAGTGCTGTTCCGGGGAAATCGTGTCTTTTTCCTACATGTTTACTTTTAGCCCGTGTACACAAAAGGTCCTGTCCTCGGATTAATTTTGTTTAACATAAGCACTAAACCACTTGGTCTCGTAGTAAGATATCATGAATTATTATTTCAACTACATGCGGATTGTGGACGATACAGAGTTGTACATTTTGTTCAAATCTATGAAAAGTGACTTTCAAAGCTAAATATTGAAACTTGTATTGCAGACATTAAAATTTGAATGAACAACAATTTTTTAAACTTATTGCAGATAAGACAGAACATTTGTTTATTGGGTCTTTTTTAAACAAGAAAAAAGTTAAACTTTGATCTACCCATAGAAGATGTGATATGAACTGTAAACCAACTCGCCTTTTTATCCATATGGCGAATGTAGTATTTTTTTCTAAAAAAATAGGTCTCAGATTTTAATAAAACACAAATTCAAATGGAACTTACATCGGTAGCATAAGTGTAAATTAATCAGTGATAAAATGCCTACTAGTATTGTAACAAGCCCGATCATATCCATGTATACAATTCAGGTCATATTTTAATTCATAATATTACCATATACCTCTATACAATTTCCTATGATGTACATTAATACAATTTCCTATTACAGCCATATACATCTATACAATTTCCTATCATTACCATTTATACAATTTCCTATCATTACTATATACATTTATATAAATTCCAATCATTACTTTTACTGTCATCTGAACACATAATCCTTCTAAGCGTTACAATCATTATCAAATGTATTACCAAAACATTGGTTGGCCGAATGAATATATATTCTGTATGTATTGTCAATATTTATGTTTAAACAAATCAAAGTAAAACAAAAATAAACTTACCTGTTGTACAGTTAGATCCTATTTTACCAGGTAAACATCCATTTATACAATCTCCTGTCATCTGATCACATTTGCCAAGAGTTGTACCAGCTACTGATTTACAGTTAGTATTACATAGTTTATTACACGATGGTCCCCATCTTCCATCTTTACATTCAGTACAAGAGTCAGCATTATCCTGATTACAAACCGTACAATTATTATTACAGTTGATATCACATCTGTTTCTGTCTCCAGTTTTACCTTTAATACAAGATGTACATTTACCATCATTTCTATCACATCCACCATCACATCCCATACTACAGCTCATATCACATCCTTCACCATATCTTCCTATAATACAGTTAGTACATCTACCAGAACCCCTATCACATCCACCATCACATCTTGTACTGCAGTTTTCATCACATCTATAACCATATCTTCCTTCAATACAGTTAGTACATCTACCAGAATCTCTGTCACACACACCATCACATCCTGTACTACAATTCTTATCACATATATCACCATATCTTCCAGTAATACAGTTGGTACATTTACCATTTCTATCACATGTGACCGGGGTCTGGTCTGTTCTTGGTTGACATTCTGTACCACACGTAAGGTTACAGTATGAACCAACTGTATCAGGTTTACAGCCATTACATTTACCATCAAATTTAGAACATTGATTGTTTAAACAACCATCATTACAGTTCTGTTGACATTTTGTACCATAAAAACCCGTTTTACAATCTCCAGTACAAACACCACTAGAAGGATCACATGTGTTACCAAGGCATGTATTACATGGTTGACATGTAGAACTTGATGTACTGTAGTATCCAGTATTGCATTGTGCTAGATCTGTAATATATATGTTATTATAGCATGTATTATACTTGACGTACTGTAGCATCCATTATTACACTGTGTTCGAAATGTACTATTATCAGTACCTTATACTAGCTCTGTAATATAGATGGCGGATATGTACTATCGGAATACTCATAGCATTTACTGTATATGTGTTGTATTTGTATATATCAACACACAGTGTATTACTATAAACATTATGTAGTTATGACGTGTTTTATGTGCCGTACTGCAGTATCCTATATTACTAGAAAATGTTTTCAATTGTGATCTAAAATTCGACAAAGGGGTAAAACATCTGAGGACAAACGAGCGCTCATTGTAAGCATTCAGTCAAGATGTTTTGCAGACAATTGAATAATGATCATTCGATGACCTCAATGTATTGTATAGACTCAACTGGATATTTTTTACTGATTTTTCTTCGATGAAAATAACAAGACCAGCAAATAATTTGTTTCCCGGTGGAAAGTTCTCTATCAAAGATAACACCAATCTTACAGGCTGAAGAAGATGTGGGTATTATTTGATGCTTACATGCTAAGACTGAAACACATTCGTCAAATTTTGGCACAAAATATATTCAGCTCTTTCTTCATTCAGTTTGGGGAAATTGATTCGAATCCATATACGAATCTCATTAATACAATTTGATATTTAATATAGTTGGGACTGCATACCATGTTTCTCGTCAATCTTTGACAATGAGGTGGCGTACATGCTGAACAAAATTGAACCTAAAACTAAGCCCTTGGGTACACCAAAGCTAAAATGTTTTTTTCGCAGATGGTTTATGTTTAGGCGCTATTGCACTTACGCACCTCTACCAGTTCCCGTG
This sequence comes from Patella ulyssiponensis, assembly GCA_963678685.1. Classification (NCBI taxonomy): domain Eukaryota; kingdom Metazoa; phylum Mollusca; class Gastropoda; family Patellidae; genus Patella; species Patella ulyssiponensis. The sequence continues at coordinate 9,001,363 of OY783228.1, forward strand.
GTCGTAGCGACTTGAAACTTTCGGGGGATGTACAGGAGGACAAATGATGACCCCACACCAAATTTCAGCCGAATCGATCTATAACTTGTCATTTGACAGGAACGACTGGTTAAATGGGTATATCTAAAGCTAAACCTATAATGCCGTCGGTACCTGCAAATATTTCAACTTCACACATTTCTAGGGAGTCGTTAAAGCTTTTCACATAGACAGTTCTACCGGAAAATGATGTAGATGAACCTTGATTACAACCAGCTACAGTATAAACTAACTGTGTTTCTGATGTTGTATCTTTATAACATGATGTAGCTGATGTAAGTCCTGACAAACTACACTGACCACTAGGACTTGTCTTTATCTCAAATCCTTGTAGTTTCCCCCAGACTGAAAATAAACCAGTTAGAAAATCAACCATAAACTAGCATAAAGTAGCATTGTCGTTTTAATTCTTACTATTTCATCGTTGTATATTTTATTGTCTATAAATAATTATCATATTGCATGTACATCTATAAGTAATGTATCTCATCGTGTTTTGTTTTGTATTGCATACATATTTATAATCAATGTATCTCGCACCGTATTGTATAATAACCATATTTATTATACCACTCTTTAATTCTTTATATTGCTGTAATAAACATAGATTCAGTCGTTTGCTAAACTAAAAACAAGTGTGTTACGTGTTGTAAATCAAGTTATATTCGAGTCACATCATTAATGTGCCAGAGTGGAATGGACTTCAACTTTTCGTATTATCATTGTCGTCATTATTAATATTACCTTACAGTACAAAGAGAAACATTATTTGAATGAGTATTAGTTTTCAATTGTTAACCTAATCGAGGTAGTTTGCAAAATCAAAAAAATCAAAACATACGACCATTAAGAAAATCAACCACTGTACTTAATTGTGATATTCATCAAATTATAACCTAGCTTTCTGCTCGAGCGTATGTGGGTGTTGTAATATACATAACTAAGTTTATATAAACCATACATCTTTATACCACAGGCACTTGAAGGGATTAAAATAAAACTTCTTACTACTGCTTGACTATAATAGTATTATATAATAAAGGTAAGTCAGACGCCATCTTTGTTATGACTTGTTTATGATATATCGTCTGCTGTCATCTCACAATACTCACTAGTTCTTACAGTTCATGTCATTTTTATTGCCAATGAGACTTTATTTGATCATTATTCACCTTCCGATGTAATTAAATTGGTCCTTTTACAGCGTTATTAATAACAAATCAAACTTAAAAAGCTATCACTTGTCTACGAAGCGAGGCCGCTGTTGAGCGAGACTTGATCACCCAGATCCTATGCACATATCGAGTAATGATAAGTTTATAAAGGGACTGGGTGATACAAACTTTTTTTGACCTTATTGATAGGTGAATAATGATCAAATAATACTATACTATGATAGTCAAGCAGTGGTAAGAAGTTTTATTTTAAACCCTTCAAGTGCCTGTACTTTATACATAATATTGGGGGAAGTGTTATATTACGTTCGTATGTTGTAACACGTATATAAAATGATATGGTGTTCCCTTCGAGCCAAATAATTACCTGTTGAAATGGATTTGAGGAACAGGGTTACTGGTTTGTTTATTTATTTATTATGGAAATCCTGTTCTGTGGTTACGAGTAGCGATTAGTTCTTTATGTTAGCAACTATTACTATCACTTTTCACACCTTAACAAATGAACAACATCGATCAAGTGCTATAATGTGAAGCATGTTAAGGAGGTAGCCTATCTATATCTATCTACTTACAGTTTGTGTTCTGTATGTTGTATATTTTAATTTGGTTGAAATAATATAACTGTTGTAAATCAACACACCACCAACCAGACTCTCTTTCTACTGTATGAGTACATGATTGACCAATATTAAAATTACTATTAGTATCACCATCTACAGCTCTAGAAGCAACACCACCATATTTTGTAGAACTCTGCTGTACTGATTGTTGACCAAGAGCAACATTAGTGGGTATATCTGTTTAAAAAGAAAACTGTGTTGATGTAGCTGGTTAAACAGTTAGAATCATATTATATTAAAGTTGGGGAACGATCAAGCATCTCCTCGTGATTGTGTAGTGGGCTTCTATTTCTAAAATAAAGGTTGTTGCTTTTGTGTCACTTGCCACAATTGTCAACAACTCACATATTTACATGCTTACCAACATCCACCCCGACCCGCCACACACAAGTGATCAGTGCTATGAATTATAACGCCCAACTTTCCCCCACCACCAAAGCGGACATATTATTTGTTGTTTTTGGCCATTCCTAGAAACGGTTATTTAACAGTAGAGAAGGGGGTTAACCATGCAATGCCATGTGTGAATGAAAAACATCTTAGTGTTCAGTAAAATCACCTATGTCTGAATAGTTCTGTCTTAGTTTATTACACCTTACCTGAAAATATCTGAACTTCACATAAAGTAAGTACTGTACTTGGAACAGTGACATATACTGTTCTAGCAGATATACTAGTTGATGTAGGTTGATTACATCTATCTATTGTATATATATCTTGTACTGTTGGTGGTGTATCTTTATAACATGATGTGGCTGATGTTAACCCTGTTTGATTACATGTACCACTAGAACTTAGTTTAATCTCAAATCCCTGTAATGTGTCTTTATCTAAAAAAATAACATTATAAACGAATTACTGATATTATATTTGTTTGTTACAAATTGGTTATTTTTTCCAACAGTGTCAGATAACAAACTGTCGGCTAGACGAGTGATACCGGGTGTTCTAAAGATGGGAACAGGGATCAAAGATCCTCTAGCAGAATCACCAGAAAATTTACAACAAGCCCTTGTTATTATCTTAATGATGCCTTTTTGTATACAACTTTGTGATTAAATGTTATGTGGTCTTCGGGGTCCTGGGACGAGAAACGTGGCGAGTGGGTCGGTCCGGGCTGGGCTAGAACATTTATGAACGATACATGGTCTCTAGTGTCATTTTGACGTGCATCTTGGGTAACTGGGGGGCGCCACGCTATAACACCGAAACGTAGATTTAACACAGCGTATGACATAATAATCGGATGTACAGGATTTAAGCAGTCACACAAATGAAAAACAAAAACCTTGCATTTTTTCAATACCCCAGACCATGTTGAACTGGTTTCAGACGGAAAATTTTGTACACACTTAGAAGCGAGCTCATTAATAGACTCATAAAACTTAACTTTTTATGCTTAGACTATTACCAGACCGAAAGGTTAATAAGCCTCCCATGGGCATATTAGTGACAAATTGCGCCGTCAAAAGACCCGCAGTTGGCAACATAATGAAAAACATCTAAACCGGCGCGCTCACCACAACTGTAGCGTTCTACAGGTCTGGACTAGGCCCCGATTACCTGCAAGGGCCCGGATACAATGACGGTGACCAGAGCCTCAACTGGAACGAACATGGACCGGGGTGCTGTGGTATGAAGGCCCGTGCCCGTGCTGTGGTATGAAGGCCCGTGCACGTGGTTTATAGTTTCAAATTCACCAATTTTACCACAAAAAGTGGATAGCTAGACCGAATTCGATTCTAATCCTACCCATGCTACTAGATACCCACATTAAGAAAAGTAACCGATTTTCTCAAATCCCGTTCCAAAAGTTTAATCCGAAGGTAACTACTCTCTGCGGAGATAATATGTATCAGCTTTGTTTATTACGTTAGTTGAATCCGTTTTGAGAGAGAGAGAGAGAGAGAGAGAGAGAGAGAGAGAGAGAGATGGGTTAAACGTCCACTCGACACAAAATAAGTCATTTCTGAATTAACATATGGTTCAATGATTTCAATAATTTGCTTGCGCGTAGGAGTATTTAGCAGTGGGAGGAAATCCACGAAGTTGGACAGGCCACCCTACTCTCTGTCACGTACAACCGGGGAATCGAATCCCGCCGCTCCCCATGAATTCGTTTTGAAAGTGTATGTGCCGTTTGTCATTGAATCTTAAGCCTTCTTCGTTTTCAACCGTTTAATCGAAGTGTCCACTGGACGTATAATTCTCTGAATGCTATCAGATCAATACATAAGAAGAGCACCTGACCTAACCCTGACTTCCAGTTAGTGATGCCCCCACAATTGTTCTTTGTCAGGGATTCCAGTAATTGTTAAGTACGAATGGGTGTCTGTACTCTGCATATATACCAAATTTGTCATGCTTTCATTACACATAACCACCCGATAAATATTTTCGTCAGAATGTATCTTTACATACTTCCTTCAGACGTACATCCCGTTTATTCTAGCTTTCCATATGTGCGGGTTTGGCTTGCGAAGTTCCCTTGCCGCCGTTTTTTGTTGCTTTCCACATATGCGGGTTTAGCTTACAAAGGTCCCTTCCCGAAAATGTCACTGGGTCACTTGACAATGGGGGATATTACTATTAGAGGCGGGAATTCAGTCAAGTCAGCCCCCTATGAATCCGCCCCTGGGTTTCCGTCATATTTACTTTTCCATTAATTCTAATTGTGGATAATGTTCAAAACTACAATAATTTCTAAGCATACAGTATTGATTAATTATTTCTCCAGACTTCTGTTTATACTGTAACTGTTGATAATTGTTCTGTCTCGCTGACAGAGACGACCGCGCACGTGTTCTCAAACGTACTTAATGCTCAGTCTCAACTCAAATGGCCGTTCCGTCAGCTGTCCAGATAGCTTACGCGCACCTTTCTAATGATGAAAAAACACAACACAGTATTAGGTGCTAAACCATATTAGTATTTTCTTCAAGTAAGTAGCGGTAAAAAGATTATGCGACGAAAACCTTGGTCACTTCGCTCAGCTCCTCGTGTTTATATTTTTTTCTTTCCCGGTGATAATGCGCCGACGCGAAGTAAAATAGACTCGATTAACTACACTCAAAAAAATGATCGGCTCGCTCAGTGACCAGAGTTACCATACACGACAAAATAAACATGAACACGCGAATATACTACAGTCTCAAGGAACAGCACACTCCCCACTTAAAAGATGAAGTCTTTTACCATTGTTCACATTTCTCCTAAAAGTTTATCGTTATCGATTCGGAACAAAAATACAAGTTCACAAATGGGTCTCTTATAGGTTTTGTATTGTTCATTTAAACGCGGTTGGAAGGGATTCTCATCTCGGTAAATGGTGACCTCAGCTACTCTTGCTACTCCATCTGGATCTAGCTTGACACCAGTAACTCTTCCCTTGCTCCATTCACCTCGTACGACATCTTTATCTTTGACTAAAACTATGTCGTTAACTTGTATGTTGCTCGTAGTGTTCTGACATTTTCTTCGAGGTTGAAGACTCTGTATATACTCTCGTCTCCAACGGATCCAAAATTGGTCCACCAGGTACTGAACTCTTCTCCATTGCGTACGACAGTATAGGTCTGGTTTGGTAAATTCTCCTGGTGCTGGTAGATAGGGTCTCGTTTTAAAAGTAAGTCGGTTCCCGGGAGCTAAAATCTCAGGATTCTCAGGATCTGTTGATATGGCTGTTATTGGTCGTGCGTTTACAATGACTGCTGCTTCTGCAATCAGCGTTACCAAAAGGTCGTGTGTTAGCTCCTGCTTACCAATACCAAGAAGCATCCCTTCTAATACTCTTCTCAGCGTACCAATTTGGCGTTCCCACACGCCACCAAAGTGTGAAGCGTGGGGTGGGTTAAATCTCCACTCACATTCCTTTGAAGTCAGGAATTTCTTCACAGATTCGTCTTTAATTTCACTTAAGGCTTTTCGTAACTCAGTTCTGGCTCCGACGAAGTTGGTTCCGCAATCCGACCATAAAAGTGCTACAGGTCCCCGGACTGCTATAAATCGGCGAAGGGCGTTGATGAATGCTGACGTGTCCATAGCATCTACAATCTCTATATGTATGGCTCGACTCACAAGGCAAGTGAACATAATGCCCCATCTCTTGCTATTTGCTGATCCTCCACGGGTTTTTCTGGTCATGACTTCCCAAAGACCGAATGCATCCATACCAACGTTGGTGAAAGGAGGCATGTTCTCGAATCTTTTCTCTGGTAGATCGGACATCTTGGGTGACTCTAAGGGTCTTCGTAAGAAGTTACAGCGAAAGCAGTTTCTAATTTGATGATTGACTCTCTCTGCTCCACTGATAATCCAGAATCCAGCTAGCCTCACTGCTCCATGTGTGATGGACCGGCCTTGGTGGTGGTTCACGTCGTGGTAATGCTGGATTATTAAGGGCGTTATCAGACTCTTCTTGGGTATAATCCAAGGGTGTTTCTCTTGATTGGAATAGTTTGCTCTACTCAGACGTCCTCCAATTCTCAAAGTACCATGGTTGTCGATAAAGGGGTCTAACCTTTTGAAGGGTTTTCAGTTCGGTTTTCTTCATGGACTTCGCAGGGTGTTTCAGGATCTTAAGCTCATCAGGAATGGTCTCTTGTTGAATATGTCTGACGACTGCGGTCTCGGCTTCTTGTATTAAAGAAGGATTGATCTCTACCACGGGCTTCTCATTGTTCATATATCTAGTGAACAGTTTAAGACAACAAACTGCTCTCAGAAGCTTCTTCCAGCTGTTGTACGAACTGATCAGCGTACAGAATGAACAGGTCTTTTCTACAAGGATTGTTCTACAGGATCTAATCTCAGCGTCTTCTTCGCTCAAAGAACTGGCGTAGTCCTGAAAGGTTGGTGTTTTCAAAGATTCCCATAAATGCTCTTGTCCTCTTAACCAATCGCTCTTAAGAAGTTTATGGATTCCACAACCTCTGCTCACTAGATCGGCTGGATTCAACTTGGTCTCAATGTATCTCCATTGGTTTGTGGCTGTTAAACTTCTGCGAGCGTGCTCTTTTGTGTTAGCTTGACGTATTTTAAGATTTCTTATGCTGGGGGTGCGTAGCTCTAATACGTCGAAGCACACAGCGCTCTCACAATAATTGTTATTCAAGGAGCGTTAAATCTATAAGAAACATAAGTACTAATTATTTGACGTCGATCTGGGTTTATTAACGAATGAACATGAATAACACAAATAAAGATATATTGAAATCATAATTAAAACATCATTTACAAATTATCTAATAATGAATAATTGAATATATAAAGTTAGCATATATTATGTGATCAAGTGCAATTGTAAGCTATTTCACATTATCATATTATGCATAAAAGAAACATACATTTATCAATAAGCGAATATAAAGTATTATCATATTATGTGAATAAGTATAGTAAACTATTACACATTATAATATTAGGAATAACATAAACGTATATACTAAATGAATTATTAGGCGACACAATTATAAACTAACTTACCTATAAGAAACATAAGTACTAATTATTTGACGTCGATCTGGGTTTATTAACGAATGAACATAATTGTCCGTATTTCGTCTCTTATATTTATACCCAGTCGCTATCGCCAACTTAATATCTTAATAATAATTAAACTAGAAATATTTGAACATATACATGATAAGGGTTAAACATATAATACAAAATGTGATATAAATTAACATATTTACATTACTGAGACGTAACTCAAATATAGGTACATACTAAATCAATGATTAAAATGCATGTTAAGTAATATTAAATTATTTTAAGATAGATGTTAAGAAAAGGTAAATAGATAAGACAGATTAGAACGACCAGGGTTCGGAGTAAAGATTAACTTATTCATTTTAAACAGGGCTGGGGTAATGGTAATGGGTAATGGTAATGAAATGTAATCATTACATTTTTTAAGTAATGGTCAAGTAATGAGTAATGGAAGATTTCAAAAGTAATGAGTAATGGAAATGTAATTAATTACATTCCACAAATCATGTAATGGTCAATTACATTTCAATTACTCTTCAATTACATTTAAGGCACATATAAATATTTACATATGACAAATTTTATAGCACCAAAGAAGTAGATTAAGTGTATCTGACACAAATCCAATTCATTATTTTATTTTTTTTAAAGATTTGAATCAGTTTTAACAAATTATAAGAAGGCATTCAACATTTTCTTTTATTACTTTTTATGTAGGACCCTTCTTTAGACATGTAACCTAAAAAGGTTCTCCCTAAAAAGTAGATCTTTGAAAAGAAGTATATTTTAATCAAAGATTAGTGTTAATTTACAGTCAGTCATTCAGTCAATCAATCAATCAGTTAGATTAAAAGACAATAGTCTTACTACACTTTAATCTTAATCTCAAGTTAACAAGTGTCAAACCAAACAATGGCTTTCCAGTATCTCATCATTTTATGGTTACTTATAAACCAATCATATGTTTTGTTTTAGAATCATGCTGAATGATTTACCAGTTATACAATATATTAGAGACAAACTATTTGGATTGATTAAGAATCTTAAAAAATACACTTAATCAAATATACTTTCAATTCATTTTTCAAGACATGAAGTGAAAGCATCAGCGTTTGTCACCATTCCCCTCACTTGAAAATTTGCCTTGATGTTATAATTTATAGAAATAACAATTCATACACAGATATCTATTAAAGTGAATCAAGGGTTATTTTGAGTTTGGTTTTATAGGCCCTTCATGGCAGAAAATAACGTTGTCTTTTTAATTTCTATGTGAAAAAATTGTTTTTTATTTATATAGTCATAAAGTAATGGGTAATGGTAATTAATTACTTTCAATGTAATGGGTAATGGTAATTAATTACATTGCTAAAAATGAGAAAGTAATTGTAATGATTACATTTAAAAAGTAATGGTAATGGTAATGTAATTAATTACATTGGCAATGTAATGGCCCCAGCCCTGATTTTAAAGCAATTAATCAATTAAGATAAGTAAATACATGTATATCAAAATATGTACTATAACAACACCCCGTCGCCCCGAAAAACGCTTTTCTCCGTAAAAGCAAACAATAAATCACGCACAGTAGGTGTTTAAGTTCATTAACGACTAATTCAATTAATGAGATAAAACTTACAAATTATATTAAGACTATACATAACACTAAGGAATGAGCAATTTTTAAGACAACAATAAACTATCAATTCTATTTTAAATATATAATGGTGAACTTAATGGGTACATATAAATAAAATATTAATGCATCACTTCATACAATCTCAATAGGAAGAACATAATAGTAATTCTAATATCAGTACAGTATAATTTGTATGAACTAATGGGGGGACTAAATAATATTGAGTAAACTTAACGGAATGACCGCTTTGTAAAGAATGCAGAATTATCTTTTTGTGGATGAGAAAAAATAAATAATGGGATGTGATAAGTCTGGGTTGAAGAACAAGTGTCGCGACACTGGAACTTTCTAGCACTTAAACACATGGTTGTGTAGAGGAGAGACCAATCATATCCTATTAACAATTTCAATCATCGTATTTCCCTAATATGTGGAAGTTAACTTTTAGTGAAATATTTCTTCTTTTTGTGTCGTCTTAAGCCATTTGGTTTGTAATTATTATCGAAATTTGTACGGTGGATTTCGTCAATATTTTCTTCTGGTTCCCAAGTTTTAGATTTGTCATCCCATAGTATTTGGTATTGAACTTTATCACTATACTTTCGTTTTCTTAGAATTTTAATGAAGTTATATGCTCTGTCTGTCTCTACGGTATGTTCATTATCTGTCTTCTCTGTTTGATATTCGTCATTGACTCGTACGGGTAGTGGTTCATCAACTTGAGATTCCTCAGCTATCGAATTGTCAGCATTGTCCACTTGATTTGGTATTATTGTATCATCTGGTTCTTCGATAGGTAGTCGAATGTTGTACGATTTTAAACGGTTATGGTTGACTAAGGATTTATGCTTGACTTGAGTTTCACTATCGGATAATTGGTAGGTGTGATTCGGACCCATTCCTATGATGGTATATGGTCCTTTATATTTGATAGTTAATTTGGAAGCCTTACCCTTTGGAACTGCGGGGTTGTATAAAAGTACCATATCGCCAATTGCGAATTTTGGTTCTTTAGCAGCTTTATCGTACCGTTCTTTAGAAGATTGCTGACTTTTCTCTATATTTACCTTGGCGATCTCTTTTGTGACTTTAAGATTATCTAAGAGATTAGTGATATAAGATTTTGCGTCAGCGTGTAGAGATTCTTTTGGAATTAAGGTTATATCTATTGGTAAGGTCATCTCTCTTCCAAACAGGAGATAGTGAGGCGTGTAACCCGAAGACTGACAAGGAGAGCTTCTTAATGCCATCATTACAAAAGGTATGTAAGTATCCCAGTTATTCTGTTCATCACTGGTATATGCTCGTAAAATCTGTGCGATATCTTTGTTCTTTCTTTCGCAAACACCATTTGTTTGTGGGTGATATGCTGAAGTAAGGTAATGTTTGATATCGTAAAGCTCACAAATAGCATCTACAAGTTTAGAAGTAAATTATCTTCCCCTATCAGTTACTAACTTTACAGGAGCACCATACCTTGTAAATACTTCCTTGACGAGAAAATTTGCAACTTCTATAGCATCTTGAGACTTCATGGCAAATGCTTCCGTCCACCTGGTGAAGGAATCCACGGCAAGTAGTACATATTTATTTCCTGCCTGCGTCACAGGTAATGGACCTAAAATGTCTACATGTAGACGTTGAAATGTTCCCTCGATTGGCATAGGAACCATCGGAGCGACTGCATTATGCTGTACTTTACATCTCTGACAGACATCACATGATTTGATATAGTCTTCGATATCTTGGTACATACCTGGCCAATAATATTTCTGCATGATTGATTGTCTGGTAGCATCCCTTCCAAGATGACAACCACCTATTTTAGAGTCATGGTAGGCGTACATCAAATTCTGTCGATCCGGAATAGGTACTGCTATTTGTTTAATTATTCGGGGTCTATTTATCTTTGCGCCACGATGCTTTGGATGATGAAAGTGATATAGCGTATTATTAACTATGTCATATTCTCCTGCTCGTCCCGTGACACCATTGATTTGCGATTGGTTATAATTTTCAGGTATCTCCTTCTTCTCCTTGTACTCAATAATTGCTTTAAAATCAGGACATTCTCGTTGTCGTTTACTTATTTCAGAGATTTCAGTAGTATCGTCCCTATGAATCGATGCTACTAATGGCATTTGATTCGTGTAAGTAAATTCGATTTCAAGATACTCACTTGATTGTTCTGTTTGGTCATTCAAAGTAGAGTCATCCGTATTAGTTGTGGCAGTTAAACAGGGAAATTCGTCTGTATCTTCGAAATTCGGTACAGGAGGGTATTCTCTTCTTGAAAGTGCATCGGCGTTCTGATTACAAGAGCCAGGGCGGTAGAATATTTCGTAATCATAGTTTTGAAGAAACATGGCCCATCTTGCTAGTCTTCCCGTTCCAGTATGTTTTGCGGATTGTAGATAAATTAACGCTTTGTGATCTGTATATACTTTAAATTTACTAGTAGCCAGGTAAACATGAAAGGTTTTTATGCCTTGAACAACTCCTAATAATTCCTTATCTGTAACAGAAAACTTTCTTTCGTTTGGACTTAAAGATCTTCCTCCATATGCTATGACTCTTTCACGTTTTGCGTCATCCAGCTGCGATAGTACGTATCCTATACTTTCACCACTTGCATCAGTTGATAGCAGGAATTGTTTTGAAAAATTCGGATAACAGAGGATAGGTGCTGTAATAAGGGCTTTCTTTAATTGTTGAAACGCTATCTCGCACTCTTCTGTCCAAATGAAGGGAGTATCTTTTTGTAAAAGTTTGGTAATTGGAGTTATAATTTTGGAATAATTTTTAACAAACTTACGGTAGTAGTTCGCTAATCCGAGGAACTGTCTAACTTTCTGCTGGGAAGTTGGTTTTGGGAAAGACTCTACTGCTTCTATTTTGGCTGGATCGACTTCGATTCCCTCTTTAGTGAAAATATGACCCAGGTAGTGTACTCTCTTAGCAGCAAATTTACATTTAATTGGTTTCAAGGTTAGTCCAGCTTCCCGGAGTTTGTCAAACACAGCTGTCAGATGTTTTAAATGTTCCTCAAAATTACGTGAATATATAATTATATCGTCAATATACACAAGTACATACTTCCAATTCATTTGGCGGAGGGCTGTCGAGAGAGTGGATTGAAATGCCATAGGCGAGTTTTTCAATCCGAATGGAAGCCTGTTGAACTCAAACACTCCATCCTGGGTTATGAAAGCTGATTTGTGTTTAGTTTCTGGATCTAGCGGTATTTGCCAAAAACCACTTGCACAATCTAACACAGAAAAAAGTTGAGCTTCAGCCTGTCCTACCGAATCAATAACATCTTCGAATCTAGGTATAGGATAGTAAATAGGTTTAGTGATTTTATTCAACTTACGATAGTCGACAGCAAATCTGTAAGTTCCATCCTTCTTCTTTACCATCACGACAGGGGATCTCCAATCAGAATTACTGGGTTGAATAATATTACCCTCCAACATCTGTTGTATCTGTTTGTTACACTCCTGTCTAATTGGTACAGATTGCCTATAGAATGGCATCGTCACAGGTGGGTTATCTCCCGTTTCTATCCTATGTTTGTGAAGATGGGTTTTTCCTAGTTCTGTATAATCCTTTGCGAAAACGTCTCTTTGACACTTCAAAAACTGTTGTAGTTTATATTTCTGATCATCCGTAAGATCAGAATCACTAAGATCAAATGTGATATCAGATGGTATTGAATTAGTATCGCTTTTTGAACACAGATTAACAGATGGGTTAATATTAACATTCGGATTATCACTGAATGCACGCACTGAATTCACGTCAATATTGAACGCAGTTCCTAATAAATAATTTTTATGTATATACAAAGGTTCATTGGTATGGTTAATTACCAACATGACAGTCTTATTACCATTTAGTTTGACGAGGCATTTGGCTCCTAACATACGATCTGATTTACGTATAATTGGCTCGACCAGATAAATACCGTCTTTCTTAACGCGCGATATCTTAATTGGTATATCACACTCTTGATTAGGTAATATCTTACAAGGCTTTAACGATCTAGCAAAACCACAATTATAATCAATTAAAGAAACCTGTACTAATCCATCCTTAAGCGAAACAGTTTTATTTGAAAAATCTAATGTAGCTTCATTTTCTTCAATAAAATCTAGACCTAATATAATTGATTGGTGCAAATGTTGGAAAACATGAAATTTTTGTTTGAATACAACGTGCCCTATTCTAACTGGAAGAATAATTGTTCCTAAGACAGGGTGGGTCTCACCTCCTACACCAATAATATTTTGAAATTCTTTAGCACTTAAATTTTCTTTGGAAATACCCGCTTTTTCAATAAACTTTAATGTCGCACATGATATACTTGCTCCTGAGTCTAAAAGTGATTTAGTTTTTGTGCCGTTAATACTAACTAAAATTGTATTCTTATCCATTGGAGCAATTAACTGTACTACTTTATCTTCAGTATGCCTGACCTTACCAGAAGTAAGAACAGGCGCCTTATCCTATTGCGAAGACAATCGTGAATTAAAACATGATTCAGTACGATGACCTGTTTTGAAACAATTTTGACATACAAAATGAAAATAAGGACAACTAGATTTAGGTTGACAAATTTTAAAATTACCACAGCCATAACAGGACACATTTGTTTTCCATCTTTGAGATCCATTTTGCCTTGGTTGCTGAAACTGTTGTCTTTGAATACGCTGTCCACCATTTCGTTTCTCTTGCCAAGATCCACCATTATGTCGTCTACCATTCAGTTGCCAATTTCCACCATTATGCCGTCTGTCGTTTTGCTGCCAAGATCGGTCATTCTGCTGTCTATCGTCATATTGCCACGATCCACCATTCTGTTGACTTGGTACACCGGTCGGTTGATAGTATCCGTCATATTGTTGATACCATTCAGCACGGCGATTGTTAGAAAACCTATCTCCTGAATAAGGTTGGAATTGTTGCGAATTTGATCTATTCGGATGGTTGATACCTTGTTGATCGGTATGCTGTTTTAAAGCTGCAACCAGCATTTCTTGCATATCTTGCGTATCAACCATACGAACACTTGGAGTTAAACACATCTGTTGTTCTGTTGTTTTAGCAATTTGTCTCACTTCAGCTAATGTCTTAGGGTCTTTATTACGTACCCAAGGTTGTAAGGATGCATTTAGGCCTTTTAATACATACGAAACTAAAATGTTTTCCTGTATTTGATGTCCACTAATGTTACACTGCACTCGGTCGATGTATTCATCCACTGTTTCTGATGGTAACTGTTTCACATCCAAAAGCGAAGTGTCAAATATTTTGGACACAGAAAAACGATCAGATAATGATTTTAAATACGGTTCGATCGATTCAACCGTGAAATCTATGTCTATAGTGTCAAAATATTTCTTTGCGGTACCTTCCAACAAACTGCCTAAAGTAAATAATTGGTGACATATCGGTAAATTACTTACTGTAATGTATGCCCTAAAACGCTTGAGCCATACTTCTATATTTTGTCCAGGGGCACCACTAAATTTTTCTGTGTATGTAGGTTTACTCACCGACATATCGCTGGTTTCTAAACTATAATTATTTCCAGAGGTATTTTGAGTTTCTGTATTTTCGCCAACACAGGATATTTCTATATTTGCTGCTCCTTTTGCAGTTTCTGTACCTGGAGAACTAGATTCGTTGTTTCGCTCTCCTCTTGTATTCCTAAGATCGTATGGAAATATACTTGGTACAGCTCCAGTAATTTTATCTTGTCGGCTATTCATATCACACAGGATCTTCCGGACTCCACCACTTGCGAGCGTGCTCTTTTGTGTTAGCTTGACGTATTTTAAGATTTCTTATGCTGGGGGTGCGTAGCTCTAATACGTCGAAGCACACAGCGCTCTCACAATAATTGTTATTCAAGGAGCGTTAAATCTATAAGAAACATAAGTACTAATTATTTGACGTCGATCTGGGTTTATTAACGAATGAACATGAATAACACAAATAAAGATATATTGAAATCATAATTAAAACATCATTTACAAATTATCTAATAATGAATAATTGAATATATAAAGTTAGCATATATTATGTGATCAAGTGCAATTGTAAGCTATTTCACATTATCATATTATGCATAAAAGAAACATACATTTATCAATAAGCGAATATAAAGTATTATCATATTATGTGAATAAGTATAGTAAACTATTACACATTATAATATTAGGAATAACATAAACGTATATACTAAATGAATTATTAGGCGACACAATTATAAACTAACTTACCTATAAGAAACATAAGTACTAATTATTTGACGTCGATCTGGGTTTATTAACGAATGAACATAATTGTCCGTATTTCGTCTCTTATATTTATACCCAGTCGCTATCGCCAACTTAATATCTTAATAATAATTAAACTAGAAATATTTGAACATATACATGATAAGGGTTAAACATATAATACAAAATGTGATATAAATTAACATATTTACATTACTGAGACGTAACTCAAATATAGGTACATACTAAATCAATGATTAAAATGCATGTTAAGTAATATTAAATTATTTTAAGATAGATGTTAAGAAAAGGTAAATAGATAAGACAGATTAGAACGACCAGGGTTCGGAGTAAAGATTAACTTATTCATTTTAAAGCAATTAATCAATTAAGATAAGTAAATACATGTATATCAAAATATGTACTATAACACTTCTAATGATCTGAACTCTGTTTGCTACGTAGATATAGAACCTCTTGGTTTGGTTGGTAATGTATCCCAGTACTACCTTGGAGTCTGAATAGTAGATCTCCTCATCGATTGTATACTCAAGATCTCGTTTAATGTCTCTCACTGTGTTGACAAGTAGTACGGCTGCGGACAGCTCCATTCTTGGTATCGTAAACTGTTTGAGTGGTTTAACTTTGGCACATCCTTTAAGAAAGGATACCCAAATGTTCTTCTTTGAATTGATCACTCGAAGATATACGACTGCTCCGATCTGATCTTGGCTTGCGTCGCAATAACCATGAATCTCGACTCGTTCGACTTTACCAAAGCTGGCTGGTTTAAGACATCTCTGTACTCGTACTTCTCCAATAGATGACAGGTCTCTGTTCCATATGTCCCATTCCGACTGGAATTCGTTAGGTAGTGGATCGTCCCATGCAAGATTTCCTCTGTGTTCGTTACCTAACTCAATTAGGCTCTGAAGTATTCTCTTACCAACTATTGTGTATGGTGCGAGGAATCCTAGCGGATCATATATAGAGTGGATTATTGATAGGACTCCTCTTCTCGTGTAGGGATTCTGTTTGTCGATCACTTGGAACGTGAACTCGTCTCGCTCTAGGTCCCACTGAACTCCTAATGACCTATGGACTGGTAATATATCAGACGAAAAATCTAGGTTCTGCAGTCCCTTTGCTCGATCTTCTTCTGGTAGGGCATCCATAACCATGGGGCTGTTGGAGGCTACCTTGTGAAGCTTAATGTTTGACTCGTTTAGTCCGTGGGCTGGAGGGGCTCACCTTGCACCCCCCCCTAGAATCTACAAAGTGACGTTTTTCTGGAAGGTTATTATGTATATTGAAATATTCTATATGTTACCACGCGACAAATTGGGTCTCACTAACTTTTCTAGATAGTTTATATGTAACTGTCACCACAAATGGAGCAAAATAAAAATTGGGGTAGGGGAAATTAAAATGACCATAGCTCCAAGTAGTATAGGTGTATAATAATGGTTGACCCCTCAAAATGTGTCTTTGGGTTTCTTCTACACTTTGCAATTGGTTTTATGCAAATGAGATTACTTAGTAGGTCACCAGAGGTCAAAAGGTCACCAATTTCGGGTGTTGCTTGAAATTGGGCACTACTTTGTGAATCCCACTATAAACAGATGATAACATGCAATTTTCTCATTATAATACTTGGAATTCTTTATTATAGATATGATTTGACAATTACAAATCACCCATGTTTAATTATTTTAGTACAAAATCATTTTGAGACTAAAGAGAAAAGGGGCTTATTTACGAAGTCACCAAACGACTGCTTATCAGTACAATATTCTCTAAAACTGCCCCAACAAAGTTTTTGTTCACCGATTCCGAAGTTTTGTACTCATGCCGCTAAAGAGGTCAATAAAGGGCAAATATCTTTCAGACTTAGTAATATACCCGATGATACAATGTGATCTACATGACAACACCAAATCAAAATTGCGTTTATAAATATTTACAACTGAATTGACCATGATTTGCCGGAGTATACATAGAAAAGACCCATGATATCTTTGTGTATCTTAGTCATCATCACTGTCACTACTTGAAATCTCTTCTTCGTTTTCACTATCATCTGAGTTATTCTCGCTATCATCCTGACCTTCATCATCATCATTGCATTCCATTTTCTCAAGTACATCTGCCAATTTGGGTGGGATTACATCCCCGGCGCTCCATTACGGTTTGATTTGGCCATTACGCTTCACCCACCCATCCGTTGTCTCGGGAATTATTGGCTTCGGGATGTGTGCTCTCTTCCAAATGCCGACCTGGTAGTTCACTCTTCTGATGTGTTGGTTGAGGCATGATCTTGGGGGTGGAAGCAGTTTTATTGGCTTGACTTTTCCGATCCCCTTGAACGCGCTGGTTGTATCACATCTTGTGAAGGCGTGAAGACCCAACACTGCTGTACAATACAAATGAGTAAAATCCTTTGACATGTCTGTCACATCTAGCAGTCTTCTGTGATTACCAGAGCCCGTGTCAAACAGAATATGGATGTTGAGGTTGGGTGCGTAATAAAGCAAGATGAAAAATATGTCGCTGTCGGGATTCCTGACTCGTACGAACTGGTTTTTTTCCTGTTCAGCAAATGAGCAGTAGAGCACCACCCGGGTATCTGTCTCCTCCTGGTCAGATTCAAGAGATAGAATCTCAGACTTTTCAACTGTTTTACCATCTAATGTTAAAATATAGGCTTTTTCTTCACATATGGTGATAACTTCTTTTTTCTGCAATTTCCTACTGCATTCCGGGCTACTCCAAATCTTGAGAAGCAAGGCAATCAGCTGTTGTTTATTGTCATCGTTGCCCAGGAATTCTTTCCAATTCTCTGGTCTTCTTGCTTGATATGAGCACAGGAAGGAAGTCGAAAGTGTTATTCATGTATAAGGACGACTCGATAAAATCGATGGAAAGACGCGGAAGAGGCTGTGGAGAGAAGAGGATGATAATTCAAGGTGAAAACACAAGAAGACCAGAGAATTGGAAAGAATTCCTGGGCAACGATGACAATAAACAACAGCTGATTGCCTTGCTTCTCAAGATTTGGAGTAGCCCGGAATGCAGGAGGAAATTGCAGAAAAAAAGAAGTTATCGCCCTATGTGAAGAAAAAGCCTATATTTTAACATCAGATGGTAAAACAGTTGAAAAGTCTGAGATTCTATCTCTTGCATCTGACCAGGAGGAGACAGATACCCGGGTGGTGCTCTACTGCTCATTTGCTGAACAGGAAAAAAACCAGTTCGTACGAGTCAGGAGTCCCGACAGCGACATATTTTTCATCTTGCTTTATTACGCACCCAACCTCAACATCCATATTCTGTTTGACACGGGCTCTGGTAATCACAGAAGACTGCAAGATGTGACAGACATGTCAAAGGATTTTACTCCAATGTATTGTACAGCATTATTGGGTCTTCACGCCTTCACAAGATGTGATACAACCAGCATGTTCAAGGGGATCGGGAAAGTCAAGCCAATAAAACTGCTTCCACCCCCAAGATCATGCCTCAACCAACACATCAGAAGAGTGAACTACCAGGTCGGCATTTGGAAGAGAGCACACATCCCGAAGCCAATAATTCCCGAGACAACGGATGATCATGGGTGGGTGAAGCGTAATGGACAAATCAAACCGTAATGGAGCGCCGGGGATGTAATCCCACCCAAATTGGCAGATGTACTTGAGAAAATGGAATGCAATGATGAATGATGAAGGTCAGGATGATAGCGAGAATAACTCAGATGATAGTGAAAACGAAGAAGAGATTTCAAGTAGTGACAGTGATGATGACTAAGATACACAAAGATATCATGGGTCTTTTCTATGTATACTCCGGCAAATCATGGTCAATTCAGTTGTAAATATTTATAAACGCAATTTTGATTTGGTGTTGTCATGTAGATCACATTGTATCATCGGGTATATTACTAAGTCTGAAAGATATTTGCCCTTTATTGACCTCTTTAGCGGCATGAGTACAAAACTTCGGAATCGGTGAACAAAAACTTTGTTGGGGCAGTTTTAGAGAATATTGTACTGATAAGCAGTCGTTTGGTGACTTCGTAAATAAGCCCCTTTTCTCTTTAGTCTCAAAATGATTTTGTACTAAAATAATTAAACATGGGTGATTTGTAATTGTCAAATCATATCTATAATAAAGAATTCCAAGTATTATAATGAGAAAATTGCATGTTATCATCTGTTTATAGTGGGATTCACAAAGTAGTGCCCAATTTCAAGCAACACCCGAAATTGGTGACCTTTTGACCTCTGGTGACCTACTAAGTAATCTCATTTGCATAAAACCAATTGCAAAGTGTAGAAGAAACCCAAAGACACATTTTGAGGGGTCAACCATTATTATACACCTATACTACTTGGAGCTATGGTCATTTTAATTTCCCCTACCCCAATTTTTATTTTGCTCCATTTGTGGTGACAGTTACATATAAACTACCTAGAAAAGTTAGTGAGACCCAATTTGTCGCGTGGTAACATATAGAATATTTAAATATACATAATAACCTTCCAGAAAAACATCACTTTGTAGATTCTAGGGGGGGGTGCAAGGTGAGCCCGTCCAGCCCACGGACTAGTTCAATACGGCTTGTGAAGTCTTAATCAACTCAATGGCTTCTTGTGGTGTTGAACAAGAATACACACCATCGTCCACATAAAACTCCTCGTGGATAAACTTGTTTGCTGCTAACTCGTATTTATCCTTGACATCATCAGCCGCTCTTCGTAGGCCGTACGTTGCGATCGCTGGGCTTGGTCCATTACCAAACAAGTGAACGTTCATTTGGTACTCGATCACCGGCTTTTTACGGTCGTTGTTCTCAAACCATAGAAAGGATAGGTAACTTCTATGTTCCGGGTTCACGTAAAATGAGTGGAACATTTGCTCAATGTCGCAAGTAAATGCGACCTCCTCTTGTCGAAATCTATGCAACCTTCTAATTAATCTGTTCATGAGATCAGGACCAGTTAATAACTCAGAGTTGAGGGAAGTGTTCTTGTACTCAGCGGATGAATCAAAAACTACTCGGATTTGGTTCTTCTTCTGTGGATGGTATACTCCAAAGTGAGGTAGATACCAAACTCTTCCGTCTTCAACAGTGTTTGTAGAAGGTGAGGCGTGGCTTTTCTTAAACAGCTTTGCCATAAACTCAAGATAATCGGTCTCGAGTTGTGGATTTCGGTTGAAATTTCTCAATAGACTCTGGAACCTTTTTTCAGCTTGAATACGGTTGTTGGGCATATAAACATCAGAATTCCGAAAAGGAAGAGGTGCTTCCCAATTCCCCAACTGGTTCTTATGGAAGCTCTTGTCCATAAGAGACAGGAATTGTCGATCCTCATGACTCAAACCAATCTCGTTATCTCTCGGTGATGTATAAAACTCATTAAAACTCAAACTCAGGTAGTCGTCTTTTGACGATTGTTTACATATGTAGGAATTCTCACAAGGCTCATACTTGGTTTCAAATCCAACAGACGTTCTTCTAGCTATGATGTGGACGTTTCCTCCTTGGCGATCTAAGCACAGAACTCCACTCACTGTCCATCCTAAATCAAGACGATGTGCCCATGCTTCTCCTATAGGCCCATTTATTGACTCTCGTACTTTCAATAACTCAGGTGCGTCACGACCAATAATAAGAAGGAAGGGTGCTTTATTGTCAATTGGTGGAAGATAGTCAGCTATACACTGAAGATGTGGTATTTGTCTAACAAGCTCAGGATTTGGAATCTCGTTGGTACCATCAGGAACGTTACTGGATTCAGTTATGCTCGGAAGTGGAAAATCGTCTCCTCGGATTGTGCGTACACGAAGATTTTTTGCTCTGCGACCTACACATAATTCCTTACCATGACAGGTCTCGAGTGTGAACTCGTGCTCATCCCCGTACAGTTGTAGGCTCTCAAATAACTCAGTTGATCCTAATGAGTGGTTGGACTGGTCGTCTATAATGAAATATCCTCGCACTGCTCTCTCAGGATTGCTCAATTCGTAAATGTCGACAAGGATTAATTTACCACAGGTTTTACCTCTCATGTTGACAGTCCCATCACCACAAATTTTGGTACATGCTGATTTTACAGCCTCCCCTCTGTCTTTAGTTTCAGCCTCCCCACTATAAGGTGCCAACTCTTTCTTCTTCGTCTCATCTCTGTCATCTTTATGCAGAACTAATAGGTGACGTCTCTTACATTTAGGACAAGATATATCTCTCCTGGTACAGTGAATAGCAAAATGTTTTCCCTCTAAACAACGGAAACATATCTCAAGCTCTTTTAATAACTGCAGTTTCTCATCGTAACTTTTCTCTCGGAAGGTTCGACACTCAGAAAGATGGTGGTTGGTTTTGAGGATCGGACATTGGCTGTTCGACTTTTCTTGTTTAGGCTCTAAGTTAACGTCAGTCTTGAGACTAGTGGTGTGTGTACTGGGCTTATTGCCTTTAAAACCATGCTTGTAAGGATTAGGCTTCGAACTCAGGTTGTTGTCAGGTCTCGAACTTGTGTATCTCGAACCTTTGTGCTCACTCTCTTGACTCGGTAATTTAGCAATAGATGGATGGTTCTGTCTTAGTGAAAGGTTATGAATCAGCTTGGGTAATCATCACTTCTATTATCGACCATGTGTTTGGTAACCTTACTGTCCTATTTCTCTTTAATGGATTTAGGTATTTTCTAAACTAAGGTTTTCATGAAATACGAAGTATTCAGGATGCTCAGGCCTTTCAAATAAGGTTCTTGTGTATTTAAGTTCTCACAAGTGTCATAAAATGTCTGAAGAGCCTCTTTGTCTTCGTAACGAAAGTTAGCAGCCTTCAGTAAAGTCTCAATCAAATTATTCGCTACCTCAGCAGTATGTCCAAACCTTTCTTCTAGTGCTGACCAAAGGTCATTTAGTTTGACCCGGGAATCGGGATGTATTCGTCTGCGAAATTGATTTACAAGCTCTCTATGTTTGCTACTGGTGTACTTCAGTAAGTACGTTATCTCTTGATTAGGTGTAGCCTCAGCTTCACATATTAAGGTTTGAAATGCTTGCCTCCAAGGAAGAAACAAGGCGGGATCTCCACTAAACACGTCAAGCTCACATTTAGGTAGTGCAAGTGAAGCAAGTAATCTCTTACTAATGTCAGAGTGCTCGGGTGGCCTAGTGTTAAACAAGTTGCTTTGTTGATTAGTGCTCTCAAATCGTCTAGGGTCACCATGCGTTGGCATACTAGGTGTGTATCTCAGTGTTAGCTCATGGTTAGGTTGAAATATGGGGGTGTTTGACGATTGCTCGTTATGTGTATCACGAGGTGACTCTTTAGGCCTAGTCAAACATTGCTCAGTAGGCCCCTCAAATCTGGGTTGAAATACAGGTGCTGTTGGTAACAACTCAGTAAGGTTCTCATTTCTGTAGATCTCGGTAGGCCTGGATAGGGATAGCTCTGGGGGCTGCTCGAAAGGTAACTCGTTATGCCTGGTGTGGGCATGCTCAGTGGACCTAGGCCTAGGTAGCTCAGTAGGCCGATGTGACTCAATTGTAGTAAGGCTCTTCTCGTGGGGTGTAGGCCCCTGGTTGTTCTCATGTGGGAGGTCTCCGGGCTCAGAACCTATCTCGGATTGTATCCATCGTGCAGTACGCCGAGTGCGGTCAGTGGAATTGAAAGTGTTATCAATAGGGTCAACAGAATTGACTTTTGATGAAGTATGGCTTAGTGTCTCGAAGCCAAACGACAAGGCCTCAGTTACAGCTAATTCTCGCTCATTTTTTATTTGCTCAAGTTTGGATTGGGTTTCTGCCTCAGCTACCTTCCAAGCTAACTCAATTTTGCGAATTTCCTCGTCAAATCTGAACTTCTCTCTTGCAACACGTATTTTAGTCTCAATATATTGAACAGAGCTCGATAATTCTGAACTACGAGTATGACGATTAGTCATAGACTTGTATGAGGAATGGTGACTTGAGGTTGCATCGTGCGAGTCATCTTTCTCTACTGCAGAGTTGTTGGAAATTGCAGGGGTTGCCATGGCTCAACGACAGTTTATAGTTTATATTTAAACAGTAATGTATTTTACTGACGGCTGTCTGTTTACTCACGGTTATTAAACAGGAAACTCGGCAAACGTTTTATTCGCGGCTCCGTATAGTTGTAGCCGCTGCAGTCAAGTTGGTGAAACAATCCTTTTCTTCTTAGCTCTTTTTAAAACCAGGGAGGTCTTTTTATTCACAAGTCATGGAACTAAGGAATTCTGCAATCTTTTTACTGTTCTGTCTCGCTGACAGAGACGACCGCGCACGTGTTCTCAAACGTACTTAATGCTCGGTCTCAACTCAAATGGCCGTTCCGTCAGCTGCCCAGATAGCTTACGCGCACCTTTCTAATGATGAAAAAACACAACACAGTATTAGGTGCTAAACCATATTAGTATTTTCATCAAGTAAGTAGCGGTAAAAAGATTATGCGACGAAAACCTTGGTCACTTCGCTCAGCTCCTCGTGTTTATATTTTTTTCTTTCCCGGTGATAATGCGCAGACTTGAAGTAAAATAGACTCGATTAACTAAACTCAAAAAAATGATCGGCTCGCTCAGTGACCAGAGTTACCGTACACGACAAAATAAACATGAACACGCGAATATACTATAGTCTCAAGGAACAGCACAATAATGACTTCTAACATTCAATTAGCGAATTTAACAAAGCATAGTATACTAAACTATACCACATAATTATGGGAAGATCTACTAATATGTTTGGGCCACGATTCTGAGATTATTCACTCGACGTTGTCAAGTTAATACAGTAATACAAAAATGTGAGGCAACTATATAAAGAAACACCGTAACGAGAAATCATTAAACACAATATTAAAAGAACAAAATATGTCCATGTTTGAAACTTGGTAATGGATATTCCCTAATTTTCAGACAATGAATTATAGAAATAAAGTTGAACCATACGTTAGTCCTGAAATGACCTAGTTTTTGTTGTCGAGTGGACGTTAAACCCCGCCTCTCTAAAACACTAGGAATGATACTTCCCGTTTTCATTAATATCTAAACATTTGCCACAACCACATCGTGTACAAAAAAATGAGTAGTGAGCAGAAATAACCATGCAAACAACCCAAGAGACTCTCGACGACTAAAGCCAGCTTTAGATAAAATTTTAAAAAACAAAATGACAATAGATGAGGAAACACTTACTGATATCTCTGTTAAATAGTTTTATGGTGTAAATATTATAAATCTGTTGTAGATCAACACACCACCATTCATTACCATTATCGAAAGTATGTGTACAGCTAGACATCCCAAAGCTATTGTCGGTATTACCATCAACAGCATTACTTGAATATGCGGTTTGATATGTTGAACTCTGGTCGGTTGGGTTACTAAAAGCAATGTTTGTACCTATAAATACACACAAAATGTTATAAATAGAATATTCAAATACAAGCTGTAAATACAACGTGTAAACACAGCATGTAAATTAAAACTGTAAATAAAACATGTAACATGTAAATATAAACCAGAAATACAACATGTAAATACAACATGTAAATACAACTTGTAAATACAACATGTTGGGCCTAAATAAGATCTTTTAAATACAACTTGGAAATACAATATTTAAACAATTCGAAAACAATATGTACATTCTTGTTTTTATTGCAAAATGTAGACCATTAATAATGTTTACTGAAAACTACTAGTTTAATTACTATGTTCAGAATACATAATCCTGTAGATAATATGTGCTTATTTCCTGACCGGGAAGAAAAACATAGTCATATTCTTGAATCACGTTATGGAAGGCATAGGTAGCTAAAAATAACTATTTAAGAAACGTTCATTGCATGGTCCCTAACAATTGGCAGCTATTTAAATCATTCAATACAATAAAACAAGTATACCTGTACAAACACCACATGACTTCATACAGTTCTCTCTATAAAACTCATCTCTAGGATATAAACTATCACCACATGATTCACAGTTGGTGTTGTCTGTATCTCTACATACATCTAATGCTGAAGAAAAACACACGAGTGTTAGGTTATTAGTTAACATACAGAGTATCTGCTAAAGATATAATCATCATATAAGAGGTAAATCTGCCGGCTACAATTTTTATATACATTATTAATTAGATATTTATTCACATGACAAGCCCACAATCAACTCTCTAGACCATTATATGGTCGCGCTTGTCAGTGGATTGAACACAATCGCCACTTAATAATTTGATTTGAAATGAATTTTCAAGACTTTGTTTATTATCGTAACAATAGTACTTGACAATGGGGACTATATTGTGAACACTTCAAAGTCGGATAACGTCTCCCAGAAACGATTAGTATAATGACTGACATTTTCAATATATTCGTTTTATTTGCCATTAACTATTTTCGAACCAGCTCTTTATCTAGATCTTACATAACGCTCAGTGCTAACAAAATAAAGACGACTACACTTAGATGACTGAACAGGGGAACGATAATTAGTCCACTTTCACATTAGTTAATATATGGTTGGAAACTAACAACAGCAGATTCGTCTGATTATTGACCACCTCCATGTGTACTTCTGTATAAAGGTAATAAAACGGAAAGCTGTTTAAAGTCTAATGGGATGTGATGCGACGAGCACAAAACCCAACTATAGCGAGTTCAGCCGATTATAGACCGTCTTCACTTATAATTCTACATAAATACTTTAACAATGTTAATCAGTACTACTTACTTAAAGTATACTTCATTAAAGATAATATAATAATAACTGCTGACAACTGTTCGACTTTCATTTTTGACCACATTCGTTAAATACAGTTCGCTTAAAATAAAAATGCACGTAATGTTATTTTATAAAATTAATTGCCAATACATCGCTGTATATGAATATCAGTCTATGTATTTAAATATCAGGTGTTTTTTTATAAACAAAAAATAATTGTACATGTAATGATAATAACAATTGGTGTTCACGTGCCCAGTACAATTAACGTCGTATATTTATTTCGTAACACATCACTGGTTTTTACGAATAATATAGCCCTTCTATCCTCCTTAACGCTATCACTTGTTTAAATATACACTTGTATACAGACAGTGGAGTAACTTCTTTGTTGAACAAGTACAGTATTTAAATAATGCATACATATAAAAAATGCTGTGTGAGTATAATGTGTTACACCGTTACTGATAAATACGTGGTCGTTCTAGATATACACACACGCATACGCCTATGTACATATATATATATATAATATATTTATGAAGGTCGTGGTATATAATAACCAGTAACACTTGTATTTAACATGCTCCGGTGGCGATAACTATGCGTTGCAGAAACTAGTCAGCCGAACTTGATTATAAATGTATACAGACCATCATTATTTCCCACCATTGACTTTAATGTTCATTTTAATCACTTGGGTCGAATTTTAGTTGGGTTTAACGCTTTATACCACACATGGAACTACATGTGACAACCTTTTGCTGAAAAAAAGGTATGAGGATCACCACTGAAATCTTCAGATACATAAACTGGGAGTGGCATACGAGTAACCATGCAACTGTCCGACCTATATTTCAATATAACCAATCTCTTATCTATGTTATTCTTCGGCCTAAAAATTATGAATATTCACCATATCCTGGCAAAATATGTATACTAAGTTATTGACACTTGCGATACTGGTGTATAGACTGTGTACAGACTCTAACCCTTGTGTTGAATTTATCACCAAGGTGTCTACATACTGATTTGAACCATTTAGTAAGACGGTTTCTAGACTGATTTGATTTAAGTGCTTCTCTAATTTTGAAATCGTACTGACGTTTTTTGTTTGCTGTTCATTATATATTCAAACCCTTTCATAGATTCTAAGCCATTAACTCAACAAATATCGCCATGCAAAATGAGGGGTGGGGGTATTTGGCTTTAAGTTCGTAGGAATTAATGGTGAACTTCTTCTTGTGTATTAATACTACAATATCATGCATTCTCTATTTGTTAGTCAATGTAACTGTATTTCCTCTCACAAAGTTACCCCTCGTGATTCGAGACCAGTATATTACCATGTGCTTTTAACTATTTGTTTTTTGGGAGTATTATATAAATATAGTTTATTAAGATGGATGGGAAGTAGATAAACATATATTTTTTTTATATAAATACTGTCTATTAAAGAGGTATGGCAGTTTGCTGTCCATGATGTACAGACTAAGTAAATTGTAGTGTTTAGTAGCAGGTTATACATATATTTTTCAGATAAATACAGACTTTTTAAGAGTACAGGAGGTATTGTGATTTGCAGTCCATGATGTACATATTAAATAAGTTGTATTGTTTAGAAGCAGGTTGTGCACCACACCCCCTATTTACGTCTATACCTATATGACTTATTTTAGTTTGTGAATAATAAAATACTACTAGACGATATACAGAGACACTTCATATCGTACATTTCACAGGCGCACGCCCCCTCTATTTTTTGAGGTGGCGAACAATTTTTAGCTCCATATATTCTCGCGAGAAAGGAGAACAAAAATAGTTTAGGTTGGAAATCCTAATTTACTGTATTAGTATGAAATTAGTCCTTGTGGGCATTTTTTCCACTCAAAAATCACTGTTCCGGGCTTCGCACTTCCAAGTGGGTGGGGCACACCCCCTCTTTCTGAAAATCCTGGATCCGCCTCGGTTTCACTTGTTGTCTTCTTATAAAAGGCTTTTTGAGGATATCATATACAAATTAATTTGTGGTAAAAACACAACTTTTATCTTATAAAACGTATATTTCTATTTTGAAGATTACATATACCAACCTAATTTGTATGATAAAAAAGTAAACGTCCACGTATAAGTTTCCTTTTTCGAATTCATGTTATAAGGTAAAAAAGAGAGAGAGAAATGAGGTTTAACGTCCACTCGGCACAAACTAGGTCATTTCGGGACTAACATATGGTTTAATTATATTTCGATAATTCGCTTGCGCGTAGGGGTCTTTAGCATTGGGAGGAAACCGGAGGACCCGGAGAAAACCCACGAGGTTGGACACACGGTCCTACTCCTTGCCACGTACAACTGGGGATTCGAAACCACGCTATAAGGTAAAAAGTGACAGGTATTTGAATCTGTATGAACCTATATTATCATAATATTTGTATTAAGTAATAATTCTTTAAATATATAGATATAAATTATAAAACTTACCACATATACTGTACCAATATCGACAGAATTACAAGCAATTGAAACACATCCTTGATACGTACCTCAACTTATTGAAATGGGTGAAACGAACACCTCACATCATATAATTTTAAAGGAGGAAGTAAATCACAGTAGATCATCGTGACTTTATGTAGGCATTGTCACACTACGTTAAAATATTAATATAATGCGCAACATACGATGAGAAAAAGTTAATAAAAACAATTATAATCGCAAGTAAAAGTATTTTCGGAAGTTTTATAGGAGGGAAAACTAATGCTATCTTAGCTTACGACGCTAACGTTTTCACTCACTATGAAATGCTAAATAAAGAATACGCTGCAATTACTTTCATCAAACCGACATGATTGTAATGTCTATTCTCAATTTATGAATAGCCCTTAGGCGGACGAAAAATACTTTAAAATGATATTAAACCAGTGTTGAAATCTGTTTGTGTTGGCATACCCGTTACCTTTTTGCTAGACGGTAAACGTTAAAACGTATGCCAAATAGATAAAGTACAAGTACTTCTATGTTTTCGTAAGATACATACTTAAGCTAGCTTCGATCCTTGCATTGGCCCAGAAAGTTCATCCAGATTTTCCGGCGTGGTTCGCCCTTTTCAGTGATGCAGGACGTAGGGCAGCGGTCTTGTCGTTTGGATGGTACGAAAAAACGAGGTCCCGTGTATACATTGGTGTGCACGTAAAAGATCCCTTTACAGTTGGAATTCGATATAAAAGTATGCACGTCTTCATTAGCATACTCTCCCAGTCAGTTCCAACCGGTCTTTATTGCGCCAAACATATAGTGAATAGTAAGAGACAAATAAAAGACATCACATAAAGTATTAATATACACAAATAAAACCAGCGGCTGGCAGGCAGGATACGCCCACATTTTCGAGAGATGGGTAGAGAACATGCTAACAAGAAAGTGATTTTTCCTACAATTAAGGGCCATAATTCATGAAGTTACAATTCGATATGCGCAAATATCAACAGGAACAAGATCTTTGGGTTATAAACATGCATTTCAAGTTTAAACCGAATCGAATAAAAATTGTGACCTCCACAGGGTTCACAACCTTAGCACGCGATTTTTCAT
Source organism: Patella ulyssiponensis (assembly GCA_963678685.1). NCBI lineage: Eukaryota > Metazoa > Mollusca > Gastropoda > Patellidae > Patella > Patella ulyssiponensis. The sequence goes on from OY783228.1 coordinate 9,030,961, forward strand.
ACAATCTGGGGACATAATACACAAAGTTACGGCCCGATGCATGCCAATATCGAAAGGAACCGAGATCTTATGGGGATAAACCTACATTTCAGGTTGATGAGATGATTGTATGACCTTCAAAGCCTGGAGCAGGTAGCAGTCGGACAGAAATGGTCTCGGGTGGTGTCACGGTAGCCGAAGCTACCCGATCATCATCCAAAAGAAAAGGGTATTCGCAATACTGTCCAGGCTGATACCAGCCTCAGACAAAAGGGGTTGTATGCGAATACCGAATGATGGAATGACGTTAGTCTTGAGCAGATGTAGATGCTCATGATAGGGTCTAAATATGGTATTAAATGAAATATGATTTGGTAAAGATGCTATTTTCGTAGCATACTGCAGAGCCAGTTTATAACGTCTGCAGTGAGGGCGCTGTCCATTGGAGATGTACGAAATGCTCCTGAACTGATGTGTATGCTGTCGAGCTCTTTGATGTGGGTTAAAAGATATTTTTCTAAAACAAATATCAGCCCCTGAAACTTGGTTTCATCCACACCTAAGATATTTGGGTTATAAACATACCTTTCAGTTTCAACAATATCGACAAGTGTGACATCTAAAATGTCCACAATCTAAAAATGTAACATTTCGTACAATCATGGGCCATGACTCATCCATGACTGGTACAAGCAAATATTGAAAAGAACAATGATCTTTGGGAGATAAAGAGATATATAAAGTTTCGTAATAATCGGATAAAAATTGTTACCTGTAGACTGTCCGAAAACAAATTCTTGACAGACGGACGGGGCAATGACAATATAAGTCCGAAAGAAAATGTTAATGTTAAAAAAATATTCATCTATAAATATACAAGTACTCATTGTTATTATAAATGTCACCAAATAAAATTTTATTTTAAAGCATGAACTATCAATAAATAGAAACTCGATATATCAAGCTGTATTGAAATATTTCTTGAAGTATATAAATTTTATCTCAATATATCAAGTTTAATTTACATATCGCTATCATGTTAGATTCTTGACGTATATTTATTTATTGTATGATACATTACACATGATAATGATACTTTAATACAGAAATAAATATAACATGTTATTTTTATGTGTCTGTAGCATGTTAGATTCTATAGACGTATATGTATTTATTGTATGATACATTACACATGATATAGATAGTTCAATATAGACATAACAAGTATCATATAAATCTGTAATGTTATATCTATTTGGTTTTGTTAGAATGTATAGATGTATACGTGTTGTTTGTATCAGCTGCTGTGTGATCTAATGTATCATACATATTTCTCGTATTGTCTTCTGTATTAAACGACTGGTTGACATAGTCTACATTACGTGTATTAGTTGGAATATTCTGATATCCAGTGGTTAATGTAGCATCTGTTGTAGAACTTGTCGGGTTTAAATCTGTATTACTGTAAACATAATCAGGAACAATGTCTTCCTTTGGGTTATTCGATTGGCGCCTGAAATATAGCGAAACAATATTTTTATAAGACATTCGGTATTTTATCAGACATTAAATATTTTTAAGCAACAAAGTTTACACAACAAAAGAGCACCGATCTGTAGACAGCCTTCACATCGAAAATTTTCAAAATGATAGTATACAGATTATTGTAGCCTCTGTACAACTAGCTAACTAATGTAGGATATAAAAGGTTAATGTCTATAGATAACTAGGCAACCATATGATTGATTTATAACACACTGTACTGTAAGGGAGATTGGGATACATACCCACTATATGACTATATTAACACCAATTTTAATAAATAAATGTTACCTTTTCTTATAGATATGGTATGACAGGAAGACCGCTACAGTGCCCAGTATACCACACAGAACACCAACCAGAACACCAATCACACCACTTACAAGAGGACTTAATGCCGTACTTGTAGAATCAGACAGGTTATCTGTATAATCATGATGTTGCAACAATGATATTGTAAACCTTATATTGATGATAAAACCATAGATAGAGAGTAAGAGTAAGAGAGAGAGAGAGTAAGAGAGGGTAAGAGAGAGAGAGAGAGTAAGAGAGACAAAGAGAGAAAGAGAGCGCGCATGCACACGAAAATCACTAGGTCATTTCAGGATTAACATACGGTTCAATTTCATTTCAATATATCGCTCGTGCATAGCAGTGAGAGCAAATCGGAGAAAAAACACGATGTTGGTCAGGCGACCATAATCCTTGTCACGTACAAGCCGGGAATCGAAACCATCCCGCTTTCACGCGCATATTTTGAGCCACTAGACCCCAACCTCCCATCCCATCGGATTATAGAAATATATGATGTCGTTATCTTAAAATATACTTTATTATCGGGGAAAATATTTCATTAATAGACAGACATGTTATATTCTTAGTATCCAATGAATGAAAGTCAAATTGCAGATTACGCGTAATGCAAATGGCCGTTTTGTAATCACATATAACGGTAGTTCAATTACTATGTACATGCGCCCAATGTTTTCCTTGAAATTATGTAAATGTATCCTACCTTGACAGAGTGAACCTCGAAAGCCTTCAGCACAACCAACAAGTCCACAACTACCAGTAATGATATCACATGGTGTTTCATCAGCACATTTACCACATTTACTGGTGCAGCTGTCACCATAAAGACCTGCTTCACAATCTGTAAATACAAAACCAACATTTATAATATATCTGTTATCATCAACCATTCATGTTATTAGTCACGCATTGTTTTACCAATGAATATCCCCGAAATTACACCATAACTTACAACCAGGTGTCGACATTTCTAATTTTAGCCCGGTTCAATTATTCCTCAATTTTATATACAAATTAAATTAAGTGTGCAGTTTTAGCTGAATTTGGACCAAGAAGCTGTAATATGTGAATCATTTTACTAATCAATAATAGAGTATTGGAAGGGGGGACACAACATGGATGTGATGGTAAGTGTGATAGGGGCACCTTTATATGAACTAACTCTCGTATATGGAGGTATGGTTGATGGGTGTGATGGTGGATGTGATAGAAACCACTGTAAATGTTCTTACTGTATTACTGGAAAATATGGTAACGGTCGTAATATGAACTTTATCAAAGTGAAAATTTCACCAAGACTTCTCACGTTTTTATGCGTATGGTGTGTGAACTATTTTTGTTATATTGGAAAAATGAACAGCTCAACTCTAAAATCATTGGTTGGCCGAATGAATGGATATGATGTAAAAGGCGAAGATTGACTTTAAAATACTAGTGCAACCAGGTCAAGAGGCAATGGTTATATATTTGAGTTCGAGGAATATTGTCAAATTATTTATGTTTAAACAAATTAAACTCAATTATTTTAAAATAAAAGTTAAATAAATTCAAATATACCTGTTGTACAGTTAGATCCTATTTTACCAGGTAAACATCCATTGATACAATTTCCTGTCATCTGATCACATTTACCAACATTTGTACCAGTTACTGATTTACAGTTAATATTACACAGTTTATTACATGATGATCCCCATCTTCCATCTTTACATTCAGTACAAGAGTTGACATCATACTGATTACAAACAGTACAATCAGCATTACAGTTGATATCACACACGTCTCCAGTTTTACCTTTAATACAAGGTGTACATCTACCATCATTTCTATCACATCCACCATCACATCCTGTACTACAGTTCTTATCACATCCTTCACCATATCTTCCTATACGACAATTAGTACATCTACCATCATATTTAGAACATTGGTTGTTTAAACAACCATCATTACAGTTCTGTTGACATTTTGTACCATAAAAACCTGTTTTACAATCTCCGTTACAAACACCAGTAGTACTATCACAGCTGCTATCATGACATGTATTACAGTTCTGTTGACATCTTGTACCATAAAAACCTGTTTTACAGTCTCCAGTACAAGCACCAGTAGTAGAATCACATGTGTCACCAAGACATGTATTACATGGTTGACATGTAGAACTTGATGTACTGTAGTATCCTGTATTACATTGTGCTAGATCTGCAATACAGATGAAATATGTGTATATGTCATTAAAACAAAGATTTATTGTTCTGTGGTATGTCGTATAACATTTAATTAAATAACCATATAACGTATTTGAGACGAAGCCTTTATTATATTTTATACTAAATGTACTTATAATGTTATTGTATACTTAAGTGTCACTGTAGATGCAAGGAGAGGAACATACATCTAAAACTAATTTCAGCATTCCCTAGATGTTTTATGAAAAAGGTAATTGTGTTGGAAACTGCTGGAAAATGACCTTTTTTGACTGAAAAATATATTACCGGAGATAGTCCTCTCTGGTAATAAAGAACGTCGGAATACATAACCAGCACTATCATACTTACAGTATAGATGTAGAAATTATTGTCTAAATTATAAATTGTTTCTTAAAGATACATTGTGTAAGTTTTAGATAAAGACGTCCTTGCTATACTAGTTCATAAATAGATAACCACAAATGAATATATTGAAAATTTCATTCTAGTTATGACTGTGTGAAGAAGATACAGCACAGATCGACCATATTACCGTATTATAGCAAGGGTACTTGCCAACCGTTACCTAGCCTAAATTGTGCAATTTGTTGATAAATACACTGCAGGCAGGTATAATCAGAGGCAGATCAAGGCACTGATGGGCCCTAAACAGCTCGACCAGCTGGGCCCTTTGTGGGACTTTTTTGACGCAGTAAAACTAAGACCGCTGTAAGAGAAAAGAAATTTCCGAGGATATACGTCCATATTTATCTTTTCCTACTATCGTCAAGCTGTAACTTTTGTCACTTGTAGTCAAGTACTTCTTCCCTCATACAACCGAGTGAGGTTCGTCGTAAGCGTAGGCCAGTAAATTAAATAATGGTAAAATTTTTTTAAAAGGGTCGTCGAAAATTGTATGGGCCCTAGTTTTTTCTTGGGCCCTAGGCAGCTGCCAATGGGGTAATCTGCCCTTGGGTATAATGAATCTTTTAGCGAAATTATAATCCTTGAGTGGGGACAGGTGTCGTGCGCGACAAATGCTATTCTTATCCTTATTGAACTTAAATGAGCTAATGCTCTTAAATCGGGTCAAAATATATTGGTTGGTAACTGTTTAGTGTAGGACATTTCTTAACAATTACTTTTAATGCATTATGTACGAGCTAAATCAGTCTAGTTCAGATCTTTCATTTGGTCTAGCCCATCGGATTGTTGTGAGTTTGAACGGACTGAAACTCGATCGTCGTTTAATAATTTTGTTTGCCATAGAAACAACGGTAACAATGAAAACTGAGACTACGCTATCCTTCAAAGGGCCACAACGTCGCGAAGATTAAAGTTATTCACTTGTAGTATTCTATATATTTTTTTTCATTACCCATTTTTAAACTACCATAACTGTCGGCTTTTTATCTTTATCTCCATCTAACATAATGCATATTTACATTCTTCCTAATCAAACTAGTAAACCTTACAATTGATTTGATTTCTCAGTAATCATAAAGCAACTTATAATTCTCCCAGGTACCTGCAAATATTTCCACTTCACACAATGTTAAAGCATCAGGCGTTGAAACATAGACAGTTCTACCGGAAAATGATGTAGATGAACCTTGATTACACTCAGCTACAGTATAAACTAACTGTATTGTTGATGATGTATCTTTATAACATGATGTAGCTGATGTAAATCCTGTTTGATTACATTGACCACTAGAACTTATCTTAATCTCAAATCCTTGTAATCTTCCCCACCCTGAAAATAAACCAAATAGAAAATCAAGGACAATCGATCCTTACCAAAAGGTTGTATTCTACCTAGTTTAAAAGGCGATCCCCGGTCAGCAATATTCAACAGAAAGAGTCCTCAACAGATAGACAAAAATGCAAAGAATAACGGGTTCGTTAAAATCTCTAAAGGTGTCACTGAATGAGTCATTAAAACATATATATTAAAGATACATTATGTGAGATTAGATAACGAGTTGGTGGTTCTCACTATAACAGTTAAAAACTACATAATGTAAAGGCAATTGTTTGAAAATTTCAGTCCAATTAATCAACTATGAACCGATAACTAAGCGGATGAATGTTCCGCGTAGCCTCGATCACCATTAATGATGTCTGTAAGATAAAACTAATAGTCTCGATTATTCATTTGATCAATAATCACGAAGGAAAGTTTATCAGCAAATCGGACTACAATCCAGTAAATATCGCAGGCTAGCCCTGACATCAAGAGCTGATTATGGTCTGGATAAGTTAAATAATGTCTAATTAATAGTTTTTATAACATTTCGGGACTAAAGAAAGACCTACTATAGGCAATTATTATTATAGATATTAACATACAGATGAAAATTATTTGGTATAGAACTAATAGCAGCGAGGATTACAAAATGAAATCCCGAGAATCTACACGTATAACTTGAATATGATAAATCACCGACAATTGTTTATTATAAAACAAGCCAACAATGAGGCTGATGTCCCCCGCCGAAATCCAAAAATAAATAGATGACACATATTAATTAATCGCACATTTATTTTTTCAAACGTATCGAGCAATCAAACTGTACACGAAGTGTCATTCAAAAGTATTTGACAAAAGGACCCTCTGGCCAAAGGAAAGGGCCCTCGTATCCGAGTCAATCGTTTCTATACACTGTTACTGTCGAATCCATTACTGAATGAGAATGCAGTCATTGTATTGGCATAAAAATCATCAATCAAGATGAAGCTAAGTTATCTTGTCCCAAAGTATCAACCAATCCAATTGCTTATCTCTGCCTACCCTAAGCAGAAAATGCTCATTTTCGAACTCCATCAAGGCATTGACCTAATAAGCATACACATCAATTTTGAACATTTTAACTCAATTATAAGGAGAGTTATTGTGTTCCAAAGTCTCGGCAAATCAAATTGCTTATCGCTCTGCTTACCCTGAGCAGAAAATGCTCATTATCGATCTTACTCAAGACATTACTGTAATGAAACTATACACCAAGTTTCATCACTCTCACTTAATTAGAACTAAAGTTATCGTGACCCAAAGCATCAACCAATCAAATTGCTTATCTCTACTTACTCTAAACGGAAAATGCTCATCATCGAACTCCGTCAAGGCATTGACCTAATAAGCATATACACCAAGTTTGGAAATTTTAACTCAATTAGAAGGAGAGTTATTGTGTTCCAAAGTCTCGGCAAATCAAATTGCTTATCGCTCTGCTTACCCTGAGCAGAAAATGCTCATTATCGATCTTAGTCAAGGTAGTACTGTAATAAAAATATACACCAAGTTTCATCACTCTCACTTAATTAGAACTAACGTTATCGTGTCCCAAAGCATCAACCAATCAAATTGCTTATCTCTGGTTACCCTAAGCGGAAAATGCTCATCTTCAAACTCCATCAAGGCGTTGACCTAATAAACACATACACCAAGTTTGAACATTCTAGCTCAATTAGGAAGAGAGTTATTGTGTCCCAAAAAGTGTGACGGACAGACGGACGGACAGACAAACGGACGAACCCATTTTAATAGTCCCCCAACCTTCTTCGAAAGGCGGGGGACAATAAAAATATTTAACCGTTCGCTAAGAAGTCGTTGAATAAATTTGATTCTTCAATTGTATGAAGATATGGTTATCCATGCCATCCCAAAGTTTAAATTACAGTTGCACATATATCGGATACAGGTTGTTATGACTCATTCACCTCGAATAAACTAGTTTTATGCATTTGCGTAAATATTTGAATTGTCAAGTGTAATTATCCACCAACAGTCTTTATTCCAGCCTGGAATTACATAATGTAAGTTGTTGGGGTCACAGTGGCTAAGTGGGAAAGACGCTGACTCGCTAGTCTGGAGGTCGGGTGCTCAATCCCTGCATTGGCGTGATATCCCCTTGTCAGTGATGCAGGATGGAGGGTCTGGCAATGACATCTGTCTAGTCTTTCGGATGGGACGACAAAAGTGGTCCCGAGTACACATTAGCGTGCACGTAAAATATCCCTTGAATTCGATATTAGAGTTGGTCCTGGTGTGGCTGTCCGGGCACAATTTCCATCATAGCACACTGTATGGCATATGCCCGTCTTCATTAGTCCAGGTTAGGAGCAGAACAGTAGGATGTTAAACCCCATTTCGTTTCATGTAATTTTTTTCAATATTACTTTACTTACTTGATATCATCGAAACATAATCTGAAAATGTCTGCATGTATTTTTGCTTTAGCCTCCCGTCCAATAAATATTTGCTGGCACTTTCATGTGTGTTGAAAATGAAATGAAATAATGTTTAATGTCCTGTTGTTTTGCTCCGACTGGAATAATAAAGATCGGCTTACGCCAAATAGCGTGCTAATTTTGCCATGACAACGGCTTACAGCCTAATCTTATGCAGGACGGAGGGCCCGACAAGGAGAGCTGTCTGGTAATTCGGATAGGAGATAAGACCGATGTTTCCGGTACACATTGGCGTGCACGTAAACGATCCCTTGATAGTTGGAATTTGATTTTTAAGAGTAGGCCTTAGCCTCGGGGTTTCGTCCCATCCGATGGAATATATCATTACTTCTCGACCCACACAGACATCGAACACGGAGCCAGCATCTTACTCACTAGCTCACCATGCCGTGGAAAAAATTGCAATAACAATATGACTATCAGTGTATACACTCGAGGCGGTTATTTAAGTGGACGAAATATGAATAGATCTCCAATACCATAATTTTTATTTCCGAATCGTAGTTATGTTTATCTCAATTTGTATATTTCCATACTAAAAATAATGGTGATAAGTTTACATATGAACTTACATCTTGTGTTCTGTCTGTTATATATTTTAATTTGGTTGAAATAATACAACTGTTGTAAATCAACGCACCACCAACCAGACCGTCCTTCTATTGTATGAGTACATGATAGACCATTTTCAAAATCACTATCAGTATTACCATCTGCAGCTCTTGAAGAGACAGCACCATATTGTGTAGTACTCTGTACTGATTGTTGACCAAGAGCAACATTGGTGGGTGTAGCTGTTTCAAAAAATTACAAGATCTATAAAGATAGGTTTCCAGGCAACGAAATATACCCCCAAAACGGCTGAATCATCTGGGCAGTCCAATTCAGTCCAGTCCATATCGTATTTTTGTAGGCAATTGAAGCATTTATAATAAATTGTTGAAATAAAATATTAAATGAAATAAAATTCAACACGATCCAATGATAAAAGTGTTCACAAGAAAATATAACGGACGGAAGACACGACAAAAAGAACAAAAATTCAGATTGTTCCCATGAATTAATCCCAATCCCCACCTCTTCTTGAAAGAACATGATATTTATGTTATTTAGCTCAGACTAGAAATAGTTATTTAAAATAGAGGACATTACAATAACGAATACAATGCGTGAATACACAACATGATTATTGTCAAAACTATAAGGTATGTACGGAGTATAATGTTTCTTAAGTTATAATTTCTTACCGGAAAATATCTGAACTTCACATAAAGAAACCACTTCAGTCACAGTAACATAAACAGTTCTAGCAGATATACTAGTTGATGATGGTTGATTACATATATCTATTGTGTATATATCTTGTGGTGTCGATGTTGTATCTTTATAACATGATGTAGCTGATGTAAATCCTGTTTGATTACACTGACCACTAGTACCTAGCTTAATCTCAAATCCCTGTAATCTGTTTTTAACTAAAAAATATTATAAAGTCAGCTACTGGCTAATAGGGTGTAATTTTATAAGGCCCGTAACCCATTTTCAGGAATAGCCGAGGCTGGGAACTGTGGGTGGCTCATTCCAAGAAGAAGGCAGAAGTTGCGGGTGCGGAATTATAATGGACGAAATTCTAAACCTGAAACGTTTATACTTTGCGAGGTTGCCAGACACAATTTGTTGACTAGGCGAGTTGTTCGAAGTAAAAATAAACGTGATACTAGGTGTTCTAGGGATGAGTATAATTATTCCCCATGCACAACACCCGTCATTAGACAACAAGCTAAAGAGAAAGTGATTTTTCCTACAATCAAGGGCCATAATTCATGATGTTACAATTCGATATGCGCAAATATCGAAAGGAACCAACATCAGATTAAAATTGTGAACTCTACAGGGTCCGAAACCTTGATATATCATATTTTTCGGCAAATTGCATTTACATTAGCTAGTTTTTAATTATTGTAGTGAGAACTGCCAATTCGTTATCTAATCTCGCATAATGTATATTTAAAATTGTTTGTAATCAGCTGTATACATTAAATAGCTGTGATGTTACTACGATATTAACCAGGTTTGTGCGATCAAATAGTGATGGATATAATAAATAATCACGCTTTTACACCATTAGTGACATATTTTACAGCTAGTTACACAGCTGATAATTAATGACCACTTTGTTATCTTTAACCACTATATAATAAATATCAGTTTAGAATAATCATCACCTGCCTTCTTTCTTTAGTCAATAGTATGAGGTTAACAGTGATCCTTCATTCCAGATATCTATTTACTGACGATTTTAAATGAAACATGGCGGGTTCTTTCAACAGGCGGATTTAAATAAATTTAATATTAATATGTTATTAAATTGTTATTAAGCGGTTATTCCAAACTTGTCATTCGTCAACTCCCCTGAATGAGTCGCAACGCATATAAATATGAATGTATATAAACTTATACATTCAATCGTTTCCATTTCACTCTATATTTTCTAATCAATTGTGTTCGGCGAAATATGCAATGGGTTTCAATTGAAGGGCAATCTCTAGGTTATTCCAGTCTACACCAATTGTAAAAAGTTTATTTTGTTTTAAATATTGAACATCAGACGACCATCTTTTCCCCAGTAAGATCGGGACATCAATGTTGATGTAAATTTGCAAATAATTCGAGTTTTTAATGTCTTTCGATGCATGATTTCAGTATGACCCACCCAGTCAATACAAGCACTTTATGTTGTGAGCCATGCGCAGAATCAATTATATAAAACTGGCTATCAAAGGCTAAAACCCGTTCCAGATATGTGTCTTAAAGTGCACATAAAATAGCCCTGAAAACTTCTCTATGTGAGCAGTCCATGGTTATTTTATCCACTTTACGGCAAATTCACATCAATCACACTAAAATTAAATCAGCTATCTTCATTGAAAGTCGTAAAAATAGACCTCCCGTAAAAACGACTTTGCCAATTATTGAAAACACTCTTAATCCCCTCAGACGCCAGTGACGTCACAGTGACCGAATGCATATTCGGAATGTTTATTCCTTAATTACCTATATACAGCCGGCGTGTGTATTCATTAACGCCTGACTGATTCCTTAATCCCCCTAATTAAATAGAACAATTGACTACGAATAATTTGTTTTATAATTCAATTTAATTCAAGATCCAATTTAGAATTTTTTTCATAATGTACGGTCGTTCTGTTTTCTCACGGCAGCGATTTTAATACACTCTACCATCGTGTACAGTCTAAACGATTCGAGATACATTTTCGTCAGAAGTTTATTGTTCGAATTTAGAATCTGTTTCATTATGTACGGTCGTTCTGTTTACTCACGGCAGCGATTTTAATACAATGTACCACATCGTGTGCAGTCCAAACGATTCGAGATACATTTTCGTCAGAAGAGTGTCGTCGTTCTAATTTAGAAGTTTCATAATGTACGGTCGTTCATTTTCACACGGCAGCGATGCCATACACTCTCCTATGTGTGCAGTCCCATCTATTCGAGATATATTTTCTTAGAAGAGTATTGTGGTTCGAATTTCCCCGAGTAAAAGAGTATAGGAGTAAAAAGATGTGGTCACGCAAAATATATCATAAATTTCAAACGTGATTGAAACGCGATTTGTAAATGACCGATCCGTTTTCTGCTTGCGAATTTGACGTTATTACTCTGAAATAGACCGTAAAAATGAAATACGAAGAAATATCTCAATATACGTTAGAATTAACAGATTGAGAAGGATCACCTAACTATCTATGTGTATCGCAAGTGTAGTGTCGTTAATACATGTACTAAATTTTAACAGTAAAGTAATTAAGAATGTTGATTAGGTAATTATCTTTTTCTTTGCTCACCGATGTTTTTGTAATAAAGTAGCCTCGTATTATTTGTTGATTGGTGTTTAAACAACATCTAAATATAAATCCTTCGATGGATATACGTTTGTGATAAGATAAGGTTGTAATGTCTAAAATCATTTAACTTTTTTATAAAGAATACAAGTATTTTACAATTAAATTGACAGTTTAATCACTCACCAAACGGCACCAGGAACTCCACATTTGATCAAGTGTATTCGATATTCATTATTACAAATAATGTGGCCGGCGTAACAAAAAATGATATTTACCCTTCTAAATTAGAACCACAATACTGACGAAAATGTATCTCGAATCGTTTGGACTGCACACGATGGTAGATTGTATTAAAATCGCTGCCGTGAGAAAACAGAACGGCCGTACATAATGAAACAAATTATAAAATGAATCTTGAATTAACATGTATTACAAAACAAATTATTCCGTAGTCAATTGTTTTATTTAATTAGGGGATTAAGGAATCAGTCAGGCGTTAATAAATACACACGCCGGGTGTGTATATGTAATTAAACAATCGTTCGTAAAATGTTCACTGCATATCACTGTTGTGACTGTAGGTTGCCAATCAGGATTTGAATTGTTTCCAAACCTTTCCAATTTTTCCGTACGATTTCATTGTTGGGAAATTTATGAAACGCCGGTACATTATTCCCCTTTCCCTTGCTGGGATTTCCACAACTCTCAATAACACAACGGTAATATGGCATCTTGAAATACACTCGGTAATATTCTAGTCACAAATATATAATCTATTACATACAACCCAAGACGAGAAAGGTTGGTTTTTGTAAATGCTTTGACTGATATAGTGATATGTAACTTACGTGTAAATAATTATGCGTTAATGATTACGCCAGTCAAATGTTTATTGGACCGACAAATACACACGTGTCAACTGGCTGTGTGATATATTGTACAGATGATGTGTATACTATGTGTAGTGCCTGTGACGTCACCAGCCAATCAACCAGATTAAGGTTGTAATTGAAAATTTGAAAACCGTTTTTGGCAGTCGGATACTAAAACGTAAATATCTGAATTAATTTTAATCAGATTAGTTTGAACTTGCGGTAAAATGGATTTTGTAACTATTAAGTACCCGTAAGTAACAATTTTTTTAATCATTTGATGTGGTCTTTAACAAAATTGACAATAGACAATGAAACACTTACGTATATCTCTGTTAAATAGTTTGATGTTGAAAATATTATAAATCTGTTGTAGATCAACACACCACCATTGATTACCAGTACTGTTTGTATGTGTACAGCTAGACATACTAAAGTTATTACTAGTATTACCATCTACAGCTTTATTTGAAGATGATTTATAATCATATGTTGAACTCTGCCCTGTTTTTTTGCCAAGAGCAACGTTTGTACCTGGAAATGTAACATGTAGATACAATATGTAAATACAACATGTAAACATAACATATAATACAACATGTAAACACAACATGTAAATACAATATGTAAATACAATATATAGACAACATAAAAGTCTAAAACAATATGTATATTGTGGTTTTTATTGAAAACTGTAGCTTAGAATTAAAATTTATTGGATACTTATTGGTCAAATAACAGTACTTTTCCTAGTTGCAAACGAATATTCGCTGTTTAAATATCATTCAATAGACTTCTAATATTCTAAGCGTCACATGGACACTAACAGTTCTCACATCCTAAACAGTTTCGGTGTGTATCTCTTTAATGTAGACCATAATGTTTGCAGAAAAATCATAAGCTGTTCTCTGTTTTATTGTTCGGACCTGTTACTTAACCTCAGTAGTATTCTTGAATTATGTTATGGGTTGTATGGTACTATCTCAATAACTGTCAATAGTGATACAATGGTAATTATTCAATACAATAAAACAAGTATTACCTGTACAAACACCACATGACTTCATACAGTTCTCTCTATAAAACTCATCTCTAGGATAGTCAGTATCACCACATGATTGACATTTGGTGGTGTCTATATCTTTACATTCATCTAAGGCTGTAAATAGCGTACGAAAAACAAAATATATGTTTTATAAAAAATGTCCACACGTACTAGAAGAATAATGTCGATTTTACGCTTAGATGACTGCAACGGGTGGGTTAACGCCTGAACATTAGATCATAAAGTATGTTATCGATGCAGGTTTGCCAGGCTAACTCATGAAGAAGGGTAGACGTTTCTGCCTAAATAAGTGCTAAAATCGTCGCAAGGAAGCCGATTATCAAAGTAAAGCATACCATTTATTGGTCCCAAAGTGATCGAGTTTATGTTGATGAACCGTTAACACAAACTAGCTAGATCACTTGTGTGTGTTGAAATACAAAGCCCGTCTTCATTAGCTCAGTTAGGAGCAGAACAATAGGACGTTAAACCCAACTTCATTTCATTTTGAAATACAAAAATATCGTTTGTGAAGAATATTATTGAAAGATCGCGTCATTCAATAATTATTCCACTGTCACTTTAAATAATATATCGCTTGTAACAGCAAATTCGTCAGATGATAGACTACATTCACTCCCTGTATACTTCTGTACAAAGGAAATGAAACAAAAAGCAATTAATGTGATAGGGCGAGCACAAAACCCAATTAAAGCGAGTTCAACCGATTATAGACCGTCTTCACTTATAATTCTACATAAGTACTATAATATTGTTAATAATTACTACTTACCTAAACTAGAATATATTATAGATAATATAATTATAGACCGTCTTCGCTTATAATTCTACATAAATACTATAATATTGTTAATAATTACTACTTACCTAAACTAGAATATATTATAGATAATATAATTATAACTGCTGACAACTGTTTGACTTTCATCTTTGAACGCATTCGTCAGGCCTAAGATAAAACAGGAGTTAAATTTTAAATACAGTTTGCTTAAAATAAAAATCCACATAATATTAATTTAAAAAATTAATTAAGGCCAATATATATATATATATATTTATATGTATGCGAGGTTAATTTTCGCTCATGTCGTCATAATGTTCCGGTTCGATGAATTTCGAGAAATGTTTTTGGAGAAATGTATGTGGAGAAATGTTTTTAAAGAAATGTTTTGCAACATTTGTATTTGGAGATTTGTATTTTGAAATTTGTTGTTCAAGATTTGTTTTTCGTTGTATTTCTCTAATGAAATGTAAATATAGGCTATTTTTAGGGATTTTCTAAGAAAAATATCTTTATATTAAAATACAATTATTAAGATAAACAAAAATACATTTTACAAAACTGATATGAAAATGTCTGATTTGTGAAACAAATGTTGGTTTTAAGATACAAATGTTAATTTTAGTGTACAAATGTCGAAAAAAGACAACAAATGAAAAAATAAGAATTACGGACTATGAATTAAGAAATAAGAACTAAGAACACTGAACACAGAGCTGTTTGGTCCTCCATACTTTTAATCTGCATACCGCCATCACTTGTGTAAATATGTACAGATAGTTGGGTATAGCATCCTCGTTGAACTAGCAATTATTGAAATAAAATTAAACGATATGTTAGTCCCGAAATGTCCTAGTTTGTGTAAGGTGGACGTGAAACCCCATTTCTATCTCTCTCTCTCCCTCTCTTTCTCTCTCTCTTTCTAAAGTTATGATTTGATTTCCAGGTTTACTATTACACGTGCGGATAACTGTTCACTAAGAATGTGAACACTGTTTACAAAGGAAATGTAGAACGTAGGGTAGGACTTAATTTCCTAATTAACTGATCATCTAATTCTGGACCTAACTCCACTCTACAAACATTATTATTTGACCGTAGTTTCTTCATACGAGAATAAAATAGAAAATTACTCAGATCGAAATTTCAAGCGTCCTCTGTAATACCATGGGTCTTTCTGTCTGACGTGGAGAGCGGGCGGGGGTCGCGATGGTCAAACCGGTCGCCACATCCTACGTATGACCCAAGCATCTTTTCTTATTACATATTTTCGTAGCCTTGTGATCGTCTAGAATTTGTCTCTAGCTGCCTTTGCTTCTTCTTCACGTTGTGTTTACTTCTTACTGTTTTCTTAAGACGTTTGTCTTCTTCAGTTATAACAAAGCAACAATTCCTTTTTACCTTTCATGTAGCATAGGTATACATACAATCATAGTACATATTACAATTACAGTCAATACTAACTAAACTCTTCTCAACCTAGACTACCTTGCGGTGTCTAGGATTCTTAGATGGTAACCCTCTGGAATCTAATCGAAGTCTGCTGAATTCTCACGAGTATCCTAATTTTGTATCAACTGGTTTTGGACATTCAATTATCTAATTGGTCAAACATGATGTAAATAATTAGAGATATTGGTTAATTGAGCCCAATGACGTCAAAACCCACCCTTATATGGTTATGGAAATTTACTCTAGAAATTGCGCATGAGATATCTGTTATCATGTTGTTGACATATAGAACCAGCTATGTTTTGTTTCTATAACCCTTTTTTATATAACAATTTGTCAATCAAATGTTAGTTGATTTCAGTACACACCTGCATATATGTGAATATGTTTAGAAACATCAAACTATATCTTATCCCCTCATTCCTCGTCTATAGTCTTTAAAAAACAATGTCACCACGACTAGATTGCTACACCTCTCACATCCGCCATATTTATCTCAAAGTATATATTCAAACTCTTTTCATTGCCATAAGCTCAACAAATATCGCAATTACAAAATGAGGGGATATTTGGCATTAAGTTATGGCGGTACAAGCAGATGAAATTTGCACAGATGAAACCCCGGAAATCCATAGCAAGAAGTTAAACCTTACAATATTCTACTATGGCGACTTGTGAAACTGGACTTCCTACAAGTTCTTAGGGTCACCATTTTATGATACTATTGAAATAAATACAACAATATGAATGAAACCTAGTTTATTTTAAGAGTCATCCACAACTAGATAATAAATAAAACAAAAACTATAACAAGGCAAATGGGAATTCAATTATAGAACAGGCTAATATAATGTGGTAAAACCCTTCAAACATCTATCTCCATAATTCTTTTTGAGTGGTATTTTCCTGGGTGATGAAAATGTTGAATTTCAAACCGAGTTTTGTTCACATTATTCCAATGTTGTAGTTGAGCGTTCAGTCCTCTTTGACTTAAGTTACAGACTCTTTGGGTGTACGAATCTGTTAACAAGTCAGGGAGGTCTTTACGGACAAATAAACCGAAGATGAAGTCTGGAAAAACAGTAAAGACCACAGCAAAATCAAAATTGGTTCTTGAAAGTAATCAGTGAAATGTAATAGAAAGAGGACCATATTTAGATTTTGCTATATATTGACTAGAAATAACATTAATCTGCATGATAACTATCAAATTATTCTTAAAAATATTTATTTGGTGGATAAAAGTCATCACAAAGACTAATGTTAATTCTATGTATCTGAAAACATGTAAAATACAAAGGTTAAAGAAATTAATTACAGTACATAAGGAATGGCAAACATTTAACAGTCTGAAAGGTAAAGTATCCTTGTGGCTACTGCATTTGAGTTCCTGAAATGATTAAAAATACAGTTATAATTCACAGGCACTTTCAACTAGATTAGAGTTTAAACATTAGCCATTCCGTACTGAAATACAGCATGTCTCAAAATGTTGAGGAACATGGCTGATGTTAACACAAATAAGCAAAACTATGTTTCAGTCTTTTTCAATCATATTAGGAAAGGCTGCCACATAACACTTCACCCCCTCCTTCATAAACATACAGTGTTCTAATATTGAATGAATAGAAATGATAACCGAACTCTCAATAACCTTGACTTCCTTTACATTGAACGGTAATTCTGCATTTTTCAAAATACCGGTAGTGATAGGTAATACAACTGCAAAATGTTCATCAGAAATTTCTGTTCTTAGTTTTAAAAAATACTGAATCTGTCCTAGACTTACTTTTCTATTCACCAAATATTTCACAGTATAACTATTTCGAACTAGCACTCTTTGATAATTTTTGCCATGAAAAACTACACCATTCTTTATAATCTTATAAAATATATAGCTATCTAAAATATTTCCAGCTACCAAGGTCTGTATTTTGTTGAAAATCTCTAAAGAAAGACTGCATTTTCTAAATGTACCTGAAGCATATATATCATGTGAAATGGAGTATTTATTCCTTGAAGCATATCTGCTTTTCAAGCTCAAATAAAATGTGTGTGCTGGAGAACCCAGTTCCAAATCATTAGCTAATAATGGTAACTGCTGATGCATCACAACCTGTTTTGAAATTTGTAAAGCAACTTGTTGTGTGCCATGAAACAGTTTTCTCAAATCTCCATTCAAGTCCTCGTAGAAAAAACATGAGTGTGCCCATAGTGGCCCTAAATCTTTTACTTTTGTAGGTATATGCAAGAGTGCATGACAATTTGATAATTCGTAGCGCGTTCCATAGAGATAGTCAAACTGAATACAAAATTTACTTATCAAATCCTGTGCTGTAGCCAAACAGGATTTTGTAATTGATTTTTGAAGCAGTATGAACATAGCTTTATTTAGACACAAAAAATGCATAAAAAATTTTGTGGGTAAAATACCAATGAGACAAGGCACTGAGTAATATAGCAAAAATGTTCTATATTCTGATGCCTTCCAATAAGCAATATCCGAAAAACCTCTTGGTGACCTAGTTATGAAGTAAGGGGGTGTCATACCTAAAATTCTTTCATTTAAAAGGACTAGACTATCTCCAATAAAATATTCTTCCTGTCTATGACTTGATTGCAACCACAAATTTAACAACGACTTCATCACACCTAATACAACACAATGCATATAATCAATTGTAACTCCCCTAATTATATCGAACTGTGGTAACAAATATAACATACTTATTCCCTTTACACCTTTTATGTTTTTTTTTGACTACTACCTGTTTTACTATCTCAACTGTCTCACTGTGTGATCTTTCTTCATTAAAGCCTCTATGTTTATATTGGTCATCCATGTTGTAAGGATATGTCATAGTACTACCATTGCCAGTTTTAGCAGACTGACCCTTCTCATAACAAGTTCCACAACCAAAGAATCCATTAAACTGAACAAAATTTTGCAGAGCACACCTGGCAGGAGCATCACACACAGCACTTAGAATAACTGCTCTAAGCGTTTTAACATCCCCGTTTTGGAGAGTAATTTCACAGCCTGAAAGAAAATGTGTAGAAGTTCAGTTATCATTCAATTTGATATATGACAACAAACATTTTCTCTCACTTTACCCAAAATAGTACTTATACCTTTAAATAATTGGGCAGAGTTGAAAACATGGTAAAGCTTGTTCCATATTTGCACCCAGATATAAGCAACAAACATTGCTTTAATATTCTCTGTGCAAATACTGTGTATATGTTAATGTATATACTTGCAAGCAAAATCCCATTCTATCTCTTTCAAAAACCAATTGTCTCTATATTACTGTTCAATATATAATGAAGTTTTTAATTTCTTCTTTGATTGGCATTTAGTAATTGAATATATAACACAAGGTACAATTTTATGGATTCCCCATTAACTGAGTTTTATACTAAGCGACGTTTCGACGAGGATACTCTCGTCTTTATCAAGCAAATGATACACAAATGTGAATAGTAGGCAAATATATACAGAATATGCAACAAAGATAAGAATAAATACAATTAAAGTTTTTAATTAATTGGAAGTGGCTACATTTACTTGAAATCTTACCTGCTTTGTAAAGCATTTGAATTTCTTCAACTACTGGTCTTAAAAAAATATCCATTACAGGTTTTGTGTTTCCAAACCAAAGTCCGATGAAAAGTCGGTTTTCCCTTGTATACCTTCATGAAATGAAAACAATTAATGTGCCATACTTTTATTTGGAATAACTATTATATAAATCATGGGAATGTACGTTGTTGGCTGTTTTCGATCCCATTCAATAAACCTCATTGGAAATGTAAACAACATTAATTAATAGTTACTCAAGTTAAAACATTATCAGTTTCACTTTCATAATCTTATATTTGAATTTGTAAATATAGCAAACACTGAGTTACTACAACCCCCAAACAAAATGTATGAAATAATCAATGCACCTGAAAGGAAACATTATCTATGTTTGTTTTGCTGGTTTACCTTTGTTTTGGAGACAGTTCATTGATTGTAAGATATATCGGCCAAATGCTGAATTTGGAAGAATTAAAAAGTTGAACACCATCTGTGTTCAGTTGAAAAGAAATGTGAACTTCGCTTTGTTTAATACTGTCTGGAGAACCAATGAAATAACCGTTTTCAAAGACACTTTTATACAAATCTCCATCACCTATGTCTTCAATGGCATCATCATTCTCTTTCTGTCTTGTTGTTGTGTATGTTAACAAGTTAAGAATGCCAGCTCCTGAAAGAATGAAAAATGTTGTTTAACATCCACTTAATATAAAGCAGGTCATTTTGTAATTTGTTTGTGCATTGGGGGTTTTACCAGTGGAAGGAGCCAGAGAAAACACATCAGGTTGGGTTGTGACCTAAAAGCATGGGATCACTCCACTTATACATTCCCACAATTTATAGGAGGGAATGTATGGCAGGGAGCAAGAGAGGTTAGCATCTGACACAAACTTGGTCATTTCAGGACTAACTTATGGTTCAATTTTATTTCTATAACAAGATGGCTAGTCATCACCAAGCTGCGCCATTACACTTGTTAAGAAGGCATAAGGAAAGAAAAGTTCTTGGAATATCAATGGGACTACTCAGAAGATGGATATATGCTAATTTATAATATTAATATTTATTTACTGTTGATATGTATTCTTTCACTACTCGAACAAAAATGTCACTTTATAATGATAAACTTTGTCTTGAAATGGTAGATATAAATTTAGAAATCTCATATTGTGGGGATGAAACAGACCATAAAGGAGAATGGGATAATCTGTTCATGTGGAAAGTGATGAAGTTTTTCTTTCTGATTTCTTCATTACACAGACCTGACTAAACATATTTTATTCAAGTTGAATAAAGCAATATGGAAATTCATAGATATCGGTGTTCTTGACGAAATTTAACCAAAATGAAATGAGGTTTATCGTCCTGCTTTTCTACACCATCTAGGCTAATGGAGACCCATATAGTGTTTAATGGGTGAATTTAGCCATAACAGGGGTGCCACGGTCTACTTTTTATTACGAATTACATCTGCAAAGGGTTTCGTAAGATCCGAACGACTAGACAATAATGGAAAATCACATGACCGGAACTAATTTTATTTCCATGGAAACGAAAATTATTATTAGCAAAAGGCACAACTACTGTATGCTATTTTCAAAAAGATATTTTGAACGGTTTGAAACAAAAATGAACACCAAAAACTTGGTGAAATTTGTTCCCATGGAAATACAAAATTTATGGCAGTTCCTTTTATATACCAATAAATCTGACTAGACTGGTCTTGGTTTTCAGAAATCAAAACTTTTAGGGCTGATATGTAGGCTAATGGGTACAATACTATGATGGCATCAAAACAACCTTTAAAAAATTGACTTACTTGATATCAGCTGCCTAAGTTGACTTATCAAAGGGATTACTAAAAAGTATCCTATGTCTTTCTGTTCACAGTCTTCACATGTTGTGGGTTTGTTGAGGCCATAGTATTTGTGACAGTTGGAGCAAAAATAGTGGTTTTGAACTGGGGATTTCATTTCTTGAAAAAAATCTTTGAAAAATTTGACACTGCTCCTAAAAATGTTCGGAGCAATACAGTGTAACTCAATTAGTACCAACAGATCTTTTAATGCTTCTCCACTCATACCATGTCTTGTAATAAATGTTATGATCAACAGAATGCTGACACTAAGGGATAAACGGGCCCCTTTATATATTGGCCTTTTGTCTCCAAAAGTTGAAGAAGCATCTGTAAAACAAATATTTAAACGTTTTTGATGGTCCTTATATAAAAATATGGTTTAGTGTGCCCCTGTCTCCCCTATAGAAGGAATGCAAACAAGGGAATGTACAGACTATTCCTATTTTTCTCAATTTTTCTAGTCTAATGACGCTCAATTACTTTATTGAATTGTCAGATAAATGAGATATCCTCTTGCAGTCCCATATAGGCCTAACAATTTGTGGTCTTCGAAAGAGTAATTAGTGTGCAGAAATTCACCCATGTATATGTTATCACTCTTCAATTCAGTCAGTTATATTCTGGGATTACTCATGTTTTCCTTTGGCATTCATAACTTCCGATTCATGAAAGCTTTATTACTTATGTATCGTAGCAATGATCTCTGTTTTAAAATTATACTTGGAATTCGTTTAAACAGTTCTGTCACATATGTGATAATGACTAACACCAATATTGTCCTTTAACGCAAAACGAGAGCAAAGAGAAAGTTCACCGATTATATCTACCTACCCTCAGTATTTTCATTTTCAGATAACGAGTCATATTCTTCATCATCAGTGTACAATCCACTATCATCTTCATCAGTCGTTATTTTTTCATCACTATTAACATCTTCTGAAACAAACAAAAAACAAACTATTTATATCATACCACAGTCCACAGTAAAAAAATGTGATCAGCCTTCTGATACCGTATTATAGGACATACTGACGAAATAAGGCCTGGAGTGGAAGACCAAATAATCAAGCTTGACCAACGTCACGAATTCTGAATTTGACGAATGAATTCGTGTGGCGGCAATCGCTTGAGAATCGAACACTTCTTTATATATTTCTTACAGAATATTGCAACCTATTTTTTACAGATTATATTGCAACCTAAAAACTCTCCTGTGTATTATTTATGTCTCGATACTGTGACATTTCCTGTGTTGTGAGTACAGGCCATGGGCGCCGCCATAGTTGTTCTATTTTTAGCTCAGAGGGTTGCCTCTTTGACCTTTGACCATTATTTACAAATTGCTTTGACAGCTGACTGTTCAATATCATTCGTGAACATATAGGCTAGTAAACACCAAAAGAGATCCCTAGTCATATTTATTTACCTCAAAGATAGTTTTGGATCATTTCTTTAAAATTTCGCCTTTAGAAAAATAGGGCCACCTTATTTCAAAGTCCGATGTGGATGACTTCCATATTAATCAGCCGAATTCATTCTGGGGGACTAATTAATAATTTATCTGATACAAATTTATTACATTATATTCATACATATTATATACTTCCTGATAAACGGATTAGTATACATTTGGGTATGAATTATTTTGTTATTTGCCAATATTAGGGTATGATTGAAATATTTTATATTTAAATTGTCTATTGGATTTAATATTTAATACGATCAGATAAATCTAGGCGCTATGATGCAAGCTGATTCTAAGCTAGCTTATTTGAAACATAACTTACAATACTAACAATCTTGGGCCGTTATTTATTGTAAAATGTTGTTTACGGGATGTACAGGTCTTATAGCATAAACCAGTCGACTATAACATTAATAGCCTAATCTTGCCTTTTATGTGTAGAATCGATAATCTATTTGGATCTCAAATAATCAATGTAAATAGACAACTATACGTAAGTTTTGAGGAATGAGAGCATCGTTGTATATAAATACTTATTAAATAGACTCACAATCTTCTTTTTACCTCTCGCTAAGACAGTTTTATAGAATGGAAAGTATAACTCTTACCTGATAGGAAATCGGTACCTTCATTAAAAGAATCACAGTTGTTGATAGATTCTGTTTCACATATCACATCGTCATCTTTTTCAAGACAGGAATTATCGGCATCAATCGATTTCTTTTTTTGTCTCCACCTGGTCATTGCAGAAATCCCTGTATAAGGGCCGCGGCGTTTATGTACTGGCATAGACATAATTGTAGCGTCAAGCGTTATCCAGAGCGTATTTTCTTTCTTTAATTAAAAAGAAAACAAAAATTTGTGTTTTTTTATCAATGTGTTTGACTTAATATACTACTTTTCACCGATAAGAAACGCTCGCTGATTGGATTATAGGTTTTATGACTCTGTCCTTAACAAATGATAGGCCTAACGACAATTTTATGGCCCAGTTTTATGGCTTTAAAGAAAGTTATGAGTTTTTACACTTTGATACTCGTGTATTTTTGACAATTTCATAGTATAGTTGATAAATTTTATGTTCAATCTAATTAAAATACAGACCTGTAATATTCTTTAATAATAAAAGTACTTGCTCTTCACTTTATTTACTCTTTATAATCCTTATTTTTAGTTAGTGTCAAACAATTCAATTACATTGGAGAGCAATGTCAGACGTGCTGTTTTTGTTTTATAGATTTTCCAATTTTTAAACAACTAGACCAAGATACGCGAACTTTGAATAAGTTAGACTAATTAGGAATAAGAATATGAGAGATTCACCTTGTTTGTTTGTTTATGGATAATGAAAACAGACTATACATGTTTAGAATATGAACGTTCATCCAACTGGAAGATGTGATTGGCCCTGAAAAGGGCCGTTTTAGCAAGCTAATCGCTGTTGCATTATCATGTCTTGTTGCATAAGAATCTTCTTATATCAAAAAAATACTTTTTCATACCGTCGCTATTAAAATGAACTTGATCGTTTTTGTAATGTTTCGGAAATTTAATATCTTTTAAATGTATGAAATTCGCTGATCCATAGCTGAGCTTAATTCTTCTATGGATTCCTTTTCGTTGGCTGTCGAAGTTTTCTCTTGTCAACAAAGGGCTGTACTTGAATTTGCCTCTGGTCGGTATTTCAATAAATACTACTTTGCTGCCACAACTGCTAATAAGTGTTTTGGCTAATGTGTTTAGGTCCCGGAATATAGCTGATGGGTTTGATCCATAAAATAAAACCAAGTACGAACAATCCAAACCATTAAACAGAATTCGAAGTCCTAAAAAAACGTTATAGGCAAAATAGTGTAATCAGCAAATGGACTGCTCCCCGTGTACAAAATACACGACAAACAGTGGTAACAGGTGTCCGGAAGAGTAAGCTTACCCTGCCTGGCGCCACACCCGCCTTAGCTGCATCCAAACTATTAGGCAAAATGTCGATAAAATAGCGTGATTGGCCAATGAACTATCGGTATGCAAAATGCACGTGATGAACTGTGTTAACTATGTAGTGGACATATAATCAGTGAGATAGTATTAGTATACGTGTCAATTAAATATATCTAGAATAATAACCGAGAGAGACACGTTATATTTACCAATCAAGTCAACATGACGGCCATAAAACTTTTTAAAGGTTTTTATAAGTTTAGTGCGCACGTATCCTTGTAGTTGAAGCTTAGATGACAAATGCCTCGATCTACTTAAAAAATCAGAATAAAAGGAACAAGCTCTCGCGTACCGAATTAGCTGAGACACAAACACTCCATAAGCTGGTGATATTGGAATGTTACTACTAATAAATGGAAAGTTAACAATCGGAAAGTCAAAGTCATCACGTTTATCGTACAATTTAACATTCAGTTTATGGCAATTGTCAAAATCGAGACGCAGATCCAAGTAGGAAGCGTAATTGTCACTGTCAGTGGTGTTTTTAATTTCCAGCTCATCAGGATATATGAATTCGACATAATCACTAAATTTTGGATTATTAAGTGATAAAACGTCATCGATATATCGATAAGTGAAATTAAAATTTCTGACCAATCGTTTATTTGTTTTAACGAGCGCTTGGATGTAATCGGCTTCGTACGAATAGAGAAATAAATCAGCAAGCAACGGTGCACAGTTGGTGCCCATGGGGATACCTACCACTTGCTGATATATTTCCCCTCCAAATTCAACAAAGATGTTATCAATTAAAAAATCCAACATCTGAATTATCTTGATGGCGGTGAATTTGTTTTTGGAATCACTGTGATTCTTAACGAAATACGTGGATTTGTAATTAACAACTAAATATTGATATCTAGCAGTTCCCGATTTAGATGAAAAGACACTGTGAATGATGTCTTTCAACCTGGCTTTTAATTTACTATGGGGAATTTTAGTATACAAAGTAGAAAAGTCAAACGTTTGAATGGATGAGACTGAAGCAAGCGATCTAGATTGCAAACCATCAAGTAATTCTTTGGAATTTTTTAATATCCACATTTGATTTATACCACTACGAGAGTATATTTTGTCACAGTATTTTTGAATACCCTCTTTAACTGCCGTTAGTATAGATGTCAATACTTTTGAAAGTGGTTTCGTTGAACATCGGGATGAACCTGCTATAAAACGTTGCTTGTAGGGATTTTTATGTAGTTTAGGTATCCAATATAACAAGGGCAAATCTGTATAGGTATCTCCACATGGAGTACCAAATGAAGTAAGTACAGATCTGTGATTGGATATAATTTCATCCTTACTAAGAGTAGATCGTTTATATGTAGCACTATCGATTGATTTCCCGAAATTAAGTTCTTTCAACAGACAGTCATAATAATATCGTTTACATATAAACACTATGTTATTGGACGCTTTGTCAGCCGGAACAATGACATATTTGTCATGCAAGGCATTGAGGTTTTCAACAATGTTAACATCATTGAAAATAGACTTAGGCCTAGTGTCAACTGACAAACGTTGCATATATATTCTTCGTTTAAGTAAACGACTGATAGATTTAGTCCAATCTGAGAGAGTATCAGATATAACATCTTCCTTTTTGGCCCATGATCTAGCGTAGTCCTCTACAGCATCCATAATAAGTCTGAAATTTTGATCCCATGAAAATGGTTGCGGTTCCCGGTATTTGGGTCCTTTGGACAAAATTTCACGTAGCTTATCATTCTGGACTATGTTCAAATCACCAGTGACCACATGTCCAGCTGGTTGGTAAAGGAAGGACGAAGTAGAGCAAGAACATGGAAGAGGGTTATCATATAAGTCCTTAGCATTAATGTCAGATAATGCGTTTCTGTAATTAAATATTTTGGATGCAATGGGTTTCGTATAAGTATAAGAAATCCTAGGAACAGTAACATTTTTGAAATACGGCGGGATGTGTGCTGTGACTTGCTTATGGTGTAATATTTGGCTTAACCCGATAGCATCAATGCCTTTGTTAGCAAATTTCAATTTTAGAAATGAACTGTTGGTGGTGTTAGCTGCATCGTTGCCACCAAGATGGATGAGCACTATTTCTGGTTGAAATCGAACCAAGGAACGTACATGTCGTTGCCACCAAGATGGATGAGCACTATTTCTGGTTGAAATCGAACCAAGGAACGTACCATATGATCAGGAATTCTTGAGGCAGTCATCCTGCCTTTACCCAAAAATTGAATATATATGTTATCGTTCATGCTCAACGATCCTCCGCAGTACTCCTCAAGTTTTTTGATGTAGCTTGAACCGAAAATTGCTATTCGAACCATTGTGGCACAGTTTGAAGACTATCTTAGATTTTAACATATCGACAATTTATAGCCGGCAACGTATAACCATTAACATATAATGTACTAGTTATAATGAAAGGGGTGTTGTTTTGACACACAAGGCTTGGGAATTGAAAGATTGTCAATAAGTTGGCAATATATTTTCATAGTGTTTTAGATAATCCAAAACGAAACCATTCGCGTCGATTTTGTAATTACCCAACTCTAAATATACACGTGTATTTACCTTCAATGCAAAAGAAACCATGTCGTGTGATTTCATCGTAAGTTTTCACGTTTAATTGATAAAATGTACGCAGACATAAGTTTTCATAAGTAAAGTGCTTTCCTATGAATAAATATTTAATATTTGAAAAAAATACTTTCCCCAACAAAATTGTTTTTTTATAGTTTCAATAAATATTTGACATTTCAAGAGATAACAAGAAAATCACCCAACTTACATTGTCTATAAATTAGGGCTGTGTATTGCGGCCAAAAATCGTATTGCAATATATTGCGATACGCGAAAAAAAGTATTGCAATATATTGCAGTATTGCAATACTTTAAATAAAGGTTTAGTTTATTATAATACACATTTATTATAATGTTGCATATGAAGAAAAAGAAAAACGAATTTGAAATACCGGTAATCTAGTCTAGAATAGCTTACATAGCATAGATACAAGACAAGATCACTTGAAATTTGAATATATTCAGATGGATAGGATATTAATTATTATTTTCTTAGTCTATGGCACATTTCATGACAATTGGACCGATAAAATGAGTAGCCGCAATTTACGTGACTTGGCTCCCTGCCATCATGGTGCCAAATTCTTCACGTGCAATTTGTTTGTAAAACAAACTTTTTATGACTTGTCGCATTTATTGGCTTCTAATATCAACCAATGAATGTAAAAATATTGCTATCTTATCTCATTATCTACCGCAAAAATCTGTTCCGCTGACATTTTATTGTTCATGAAAAAATTTACTAAATTTTACTTCGTTTTTGCCGACTTTTATCATAGTACTTCGTGGTTGTCGTAAATTTGACCGAGATTTATTTAATTTACGCATTACGACAATATAATGCTATAACGAGTGACTATGGGCTAAAATAGGAAAGAAAATAAGAATTCTAGGTACGAACGTCGGGTTGAAAAAATTATAAATAAGATTTACGACAACCGGCAAAAATAAAACGAAAGTAGAAAAATATCGATACAAAAAAAACGTATCGATACAGTGTATCGCGGGAAGGTCGTATTGCAATATATCGATATTGCAATTATTTTTGACAGCCCTACTATAAATACATGTTGGTTTAATAAAACGGTATTTTCTTCATAGGATACCGAAACTAGCGAATAGCTTAAATAACCCAGCTTCCCAAACCAATAAATGACACCCATAGAACAATTCCGTGATAAGTGAGATGTACGTTTTGAATCTTGTATTTTTTTTATGAGACATTCATTATAATATTCTAAAATTTAAACATCGTAATTTCCTGAGGCTCACGGTGGCTAAGTAGTCAATGCGCTGGCTCGCTATCCTGGAGGTCGGTGCTCGATCTTTGCATTGGCCGAGAAAGTTCATCAATATTTTAAACATCGTAATTTACTAGTATTTCTTTTGTTTTATTATGTAGAGATGATTTGTTTCTAAACCAATTAAGTTGTAATTTCCTGCATTTATAATTATTATATTGTTTCAAGCACTGGAACATAGTATTCGTTATTTTTCGTAAAAAAGAGAAAGCATTTTCGTTTTCTTAGTGAATCTATTTGATGACTTGTGTAAAAAGAAATCACCTATAAGAAACACTCGCTGATTAGATCACATGTTTTATGGCCTAATCCTTAACATTACTAACTGATAAGAACAGTTTTATGGCCCAGTTTTATGACTTTAAAAAGTTGTGGGTTTTAAACGTTGGTAGGCGGCATGGATCTAAGGATTATACAGCTACTTGTAGACTCTGAGTTAGTCATTCATGAAAATAACGAATTATATGTTTTTAGTTGTTTTTAAAGCTCAGACAATAGTTTTAATATATTTAAATACAAGGCCCAATTTAAAATACTATTACTGTGTTTAGTCTTAATTTCAATCTCGGTTATTTAATTTAGTGCTCAGCAATACAATTACACACACAACTAAAAATAATTCGGATATTAATATTTGATGACTTGTGTAAAAAGAAATCACCTATAAGAAACACTCGCTGATTAGATCACATGTTTTATGGCCTAATCCTTAACATTACTAACTGATAAGAACAGTTTTATGGCCCAGTTTTATGACTTTAAAAAGTTGTGGGTTTTAAACGTTGGTAGGCGGCATGGATCTAAGGATTATACAGCTACTTGTAGACTCTGAGTTAGTCATTCATGAAAATAACGAATTATATGTTTTTAGTTGTTTTTAAAGCTCAGACAATAGTTTTAATATATTTAAATACAAGGCCCAATTTAAAATACTATTACTGTGTTTAGTCTTAATTTCAATCTCGGTTATTTAATTTAGTGCTCAGCAATACAATTACACACACAACTAAAAATAATTCGGATATTAATATACAATTACACATACAACTGAAAACAATTCGGATATTAATATACATGTAGAATAAATTGACGTTCAGAGATTCTCTGTTAATATCCAGTAACATGTGAAGATTAAAACACAAGTTACTTAATATGGCAATATATATTTGTCAAAAACGTGTGATCACAGTCTGCCATATCACACAGACAATCATTGTTGTCTTAGATAATTTAATACGAAACCATTCGCGTTGAATTAGAACTTACATAACCCTATAAACATGTAGTTACAGTCCATGCAAAAAAGGTCATGTCATATGTAAAACGCTATCCTTCCAATAAATATTTAACATTTGAAAAGACAAAGAAATTATGAAGACATCTTCCAATCCCCAACAAATACTATTATTTAACGAAATTTAATTCCAAACCCTGGTTTGTATTGTAAAATTCGCTTCAAATATTGTAACTTTTCAATCGTTAATTTTGAAGGGGACCCTCTGGGAATAGGCTTCATTGTCTCTTAACTTTAGATACGTCAAATTACAGTAAACTGAAACTAAAAAAAAATTCGGTTCAAATGTATTTTATTTGTTTATTCTTAAGTATATGGTAATATACTGCATTCTAATATAGCCCTCGATCGGTATTCTGCAGTGGCGATGCGAAAGAAAATATATGAAGACTGTTTCTCAAAATCTCAAACTCGCAAATTGTTTGGACACATAGAAAATCATATTTGCAAACGACTGGAAAACGCCTTTAAATAAATAATAAATAGTTATTCTTCAACATCAACTTATCTATTGTACTTTAGTTAGTTAGTTGGGGTGGTGGTTACATTGGCCTGTTACTCATTTATTTATCTTTATTTATTAACATTATCGAAATGAACTTTCATCATTGTCATGAAACAAGTATATTATCATATTATTGAAATATCACAAGTACGTAACATTACATATTATGAAGCAAATTACATTAGATTTTAGCTTGTTCGGTATCATAACTTTAAAACTGCTATGTAATATATGATATTTATGAATAAATATTGTGTAAACCATACATGTATGTTCAGTGTCGAATTACGTACCATTAGTTTATAGAAAAAATAATCACGTGTTAGATATTCAAATATATTTGAAAGACCCGTAATATATTTATAATCGAAAAATATAAACAACACGCTGTATGATAAACCGTACAATATGTAGCTCTTGCATTATAGTGCAATGTGATAAGAATTAATCAACTATTTGCTTTAATAATAATAATAATTTATTGATTATAGTCAATCACATATACATCTCGATGGACTTTACAGAGTAAAATATAAAATGCAAAAATATACAAGATAAGACATATAAATAACATAATAAAAGTTAAGAAAATGATTTACAACATTGAATTAAATACTTAAAAGTTAAAAATTTACTGAGTAATATTCTTTAAAAAGTAAGGTCTTTAGGGCGCTTTTAAAAGAAGTTAAAGTGTCTATCGTGCGAATATTAGGTGGCAAGTCATTCCAAAGAGTGGGTGCTGTAATAGAGAAAGCACGGGATCCATAGAAGTCACACCCGGTATATTCTGGTAGGTTTAGTCTAACCCCTCCTTCAAATGTAGCTTGACGGGTGGATCTCTGTGGAACCCATGTTGTTAGTAGTTCTGAAATATAAAGAGGTGCTTGGTCGTGGAGACATTTAAACGTTAAGGTGAGAATTTTGAATTTTATGCGTTGACAGACAGGAAGCCAATGGAGTTCGTGTAAGATAGGAGTGACATGTTCATGCAATCTAGTGTGAGTGACTAAACGGGCGGCAGAGTTTTGAAGAAGTTGAAGACGCCCCAGAGTGCTGTGCTTAGGTTTAAGATTATATAGAAGACTGTTACAGAAGTCGAGACGAGAGGTGATTAAAGCGTGAACTAGTGACTCGGTGCATTTTCGATTTAAAAACTTTCTTATACGCCCAATACGGAATAACGAGTATGATACAGATTTACAAACTATAGAAATATGATTTTGCAGAGATAAAACAGAGTCGAAATTAAAACCCAAATTACGAACAGTTGTGCAGGAATTAACACGTGAATCACCAACTATAAGTGTATCTATAATATTAATGTTCTCTTCTTTAGGAAATTTAGAATGAAAGTGTAGAACCTCTGTTTTTTTATCATTTAGAGCTAATTTGTTCTCCATCATCCACGTCCTAATTTCAGTAATACATTGCTCTATTTTACATATGCTATTTGCCACTTTTTTGCACCTGAGGTATAACTGGGTGTCATCTGCATAGAGCATGAGATCTAGGCCATGGTGTATAATGATGTCCTCTAGTGGGGAGCAATACAGGGTAAATAAAATTGGACCTAAAACACTTCCTTGGGGTACACCATATTTAAGTTCTATTGAATTTGAATATTTACCATTTATACATACTTTTTGGCTTCTACCTTTCATATATGATTCTAACCAATTTAAAACAGTATTAGAAATATTAAAACGAGATTTAAGACGTGACAATAAAATATTATGATCAATCGTGTCGAAAGCTGCTGACAAATCTAAAAGAACTAAAACCACCTCTTCCCCCTTCCCGATAGAAATTAAAATGTCATTGTAAACTCTTACTAAGGCCGTTTCTACACTATGAAATTCTCTGTATGCAGACTGAAACTTCGAATACAAGTTAAAACAAGATAAATACTTATGCATCTGATTAAAAACAACTTTTTCTATAACTTTACTCATAAAAGGAATGTTCGATACAGGTCTGTAATTAGATAGTTCGTTAGGGTCAAGACCTGATTTCTTCAGAAGTGGACGAACTATCGCAACTTTGAAAATATCTGGGAAAATACCAGACTGAAGAGATGTATTAACGAGAGATGTCATACATGGAATAAGGAAGTCAATACACATTTTTAAGAGCGAGGTTGGAATGGGGTCAAGTTCACAAGATTTTAATTTCATAGTTTGCAAAAGTTTCATTATTGATTCTTCACTTACTCTGTCGAATTCCGTTAAACAGTTATCTTGATTGTTAGTTAAATTTATGACATCACTATTTGAAACAATGAAACGTTCTCTTATTTTTGAAACCTTATTTTCAAAGAAATAAACAAAGTTGTTGGCCAATTCCGTTGGGTCGTCATGTTTCGGTAAAATTGACATCATCTGTTTTTTGTCACCTGTAATTTCATCCACAAATGCAAAAAATTTCTTACTGTTGTCAGCTTGTAATATGCGATTTTGATGATAATTAGTTCTCGCTGTGTCCAGTTGTTGGTTGTATTGGGCTCGTGTATCCAGAAGGATCTGTTTGTGAACTTCCAATTTTGTTGCTATCCATTTGCGTTCGGATTGACGGAGCTCTTTCCGTTTTATGCGATGTTCATCTTCGAACCATGGGGCGCGAGGTTTGTCCGTGAAAGTTACCTTACGCTCTGGTGCAAGTGTATCAAGCATATTTCTTAGATAAGAATAGTAAAGACTGGCTTGCTGGTGGGTATCTTTGTTGTCAAACGATGGAATAGGGTTCTCTGACCAATAGTGCTTTAAAATGTCAATGTCTAGGGACTTTACACTTCTGGACATTCTAGTCACCCGTTTGTGCGGTGGTGCTGTTAGGTCCATGGAAAATTTGATAAGGCTGTGGTCAGATGGTAGCGTATTGCCCACAGAAATGTCAATTGGACTGGGATCTGAGGCACGAGTTATTACTAGGTCTAATGTATGTCCCTTCACATGAGTTGCAAATTTAACGTGTTGCACCAGTCCCATACACTCAATCAGTTCAAGTAGTTTCTGAGCATCTTTGTCGCTGCTGTCTTCAACGTGAAAGTTAAGGTCTCCACAAATGCACAGACGTCCTTCTGCTGTGATAAGGCTTTCTAGGAGTTCTGAAAATTCTTCAAAGAACAGGCTTGATGTGCATTTGTTCTTTTTGGAATACGGTGGTCTATAG
The DNA here is from genome assembly GCA_963678685.1 of Patella ulyssiponensis. Classification (NCBI taxonomy): domain Eukaryota; kingdom Metazoa; phylum Mollusca; class Gastropoda; family Patellidae; genus Patella; species Patella ulyssiponensis. Next base: position 9,065,014 of record OY783228.1, read on the forward strand.
ACAATTATTAATCTTTGGGAGACATTTCCCGTTTTTATGGACAAGTCAAGGCATTCAAATGATCTATGGTGTTTAGTTGTATTTACCTTTGTATCGAGAGTGTTGCTGGTGAAAGCTGCTACACCACCTCCTTTGCGACTATTCCGTGAACAACTATGAAAGTTATATCCAGAAAGAGAGGAAAAAAATTCACTGGATATACATTTGTCTTTCACATCCGACAGCCATGTTTCTGACACTATAAAAATATCCCTGCTATCTTCCAAAATTGCTGCACAAACAGTGGCTACTTTATTGCATATTGAACGAGCGTTCCATAATCCAAAACAAATATTCCGTGGCTCACTGTATTTGGAAATTCTTTTTATTGACACTAAATTATTTGGGTTAATTTTGGATTCAGTTTTGAGGCTGTGGGTGTTTCTGTGAGTAATTATTGAAGGGATCGACTCAACTTGGGTTAGTTCTTGAATGTTGCTCAGATTAATACCTCTGTTCTTAGGAGGTTTTCTTGGTTTGGTTGTAATCAACACTTGAACAGTTCTTATCTCAGTAGACACATTTTTAAAGTTCACTTTTAGCTCAGGATACAAATCTAACAAATCACTCACATAATCTTTTGTTGTTGTCAAGTTAAGTGAGAAAAGTTCATCTCTGGTGTATGTGATCATCATGAGTAATCGTTCTCTTTTCAAATTAAAACATAAAGAATATAGACAAATTGTCCAAATACATCCACAATAAAACATTTCCAGGTAAAATTTTTCTACCAATCAAATCTTTATAACTTTATGGGGAAGTTATCCTAAAAATTATCCAAATATAACAATATAATCCTAGTACAAATTAAAAACAATGTAGAGCAAGACACACTGCAACCTTTCGGTGGCCATCTTTTATATTTAATTTATTTAACATGATGAAAATTAATGTATATAAGTTTTAGCTTATCGTAAATCATTACCCCTATTATCAATACCACTTTTATATTCGACAAGCAATTGCGGTGTATAGTCCTAACATTCGCACACAGCTACTTTTAATTCCCAGCTATATAATGTATCATAAAAGTTTAAAATGATAAAAATAGTTTATGACGTAACTATAATTTTCGTTTTGTATTAACTATCATCTTTACATATATTACGATGTTAATATCTCAACTTAAACATTTCAAATAACCATAACATGGTAGAATTTCACGATTACCAAGATAACCAAAATGTTTAGGTGGGGAGGGGTACCGAAAGACCATATTGTTACTACTACTACCTGGTGTTTTAACGTCCGCTTCCACAGAAGTGATATCGCAAAAAGGGAATGTTATATTGTTGTAATCATAAAATATATAGCTTTCATTTCCGATTCCGTTCTCAATTCTCATGATAATCTTTTTGATTACCGTGCCCACGCATCGATCAATCCAGGGATTAGTAAACCTGACCAATCACATGCACCGATTTCATTTCGCAATTTCAATAAATTTCAAAAACACTAAAGTAATCATTCTAGTTCATTTGTAGCTTCATAGTGCAGTGGATATATCTCAGTGTTTTAAATTTTCGGTTACTTGTCTCGACTGTTGAATCAGAATGTACGCTTTAGTAGATTGGGAAGAGGAAGGTACGTCGTCTGTAGTGTCTTTGACAACTGTAGTGCGCCCAAAGAAAGAGTTGAAGAAATACCAGGTCGGAGAGAACATCACCTGTAGATACCAGAGACAACTATACAAGGCTGTCATCGAATCAGTTTCTGGTAAGTGTACCCACATAGACCCACTTATTCTCATAATTACATTTTATACTTTACCTTAGAATTTTATTTGCTGAAAAGATCCACATTTGGAGCAATGACTGATTTTAAAACACCGTTCAATAAAGATACTTCTGTAATACATATTTCAAATAAAAATAAATCATATAATGTTATCTAAATAATTTTTTTTTAGCACATTCCTAATTAAATACCCTGAAACGATCAAAGTCGGGTATTCCAAAATTCCAATAAAAACGGGAGGGGTATTCAAATTAAGTGTCTAAATACGAAATTTCAATTATCATGTTGCGTATCACGAAAAGAAACGCTCGTTGATCTTTTAAAATATGAAAACACTTTCTGTCAAACTTTTATTTCAAACTAACCAAAATGAACTGTAGTATTTGCAGTCGCTATTTTGCCGTATAGCTGTCCACCAAGATGGCGGTGGTCTGTAAATAGGTCATTCATCTGGTTCGCTCTGGCATTTTTTATCAAATATAATTGTAGCCGTTAAATAGTAAGTGCGTTAATGGATAAAATGGCTATTTTGGTGGCTGGGGTGTAATGTATTTACTTAAGGGGGGTAACTATCTAAACAAATAAAAGATCAAGCTTTCGGCTACTATAAAAAATATATTCAAAACCCAAAATGGTTGGTACCGGCTAATATTATAAGCTTACTGAAAGATGCCACTGGCTACCAAGGGAGTCAGTGCGCATGCGCAACTAACGATAGCCTAGTTCATCACCTGTATGGAAATGTTAACAATGGCGGTTAGAAGTTGCGGGATATTTTACGAAAAATGTAAGTGTAGTATTTGATTAACCATTCGTTACGTTACCGAAAATGATTATTTTACAAGTAGCTTTTATGAGTATTATGTAAGTCCAAGAACTGTGAGTTTGGACAATGCAACCATTAACGGTGTTAATACGGTATGAATTATGACAAATTGAAATTAGACAACATCAAAACGTTTGTCAATTAATAGCGAGTCAATAACTATCGTTATTAGGAAAACTCAAAAGTTAATGTTTCTTCTCAAAAAATGGAAATTCGAAGATGTAACTGAATATTAAATTACTGAAGGGGGTAACTATCTAAACAAATAAAAGATCAAGCTTTCGGCTACTATAAAAAATATTTTCACTACAAATTTGTGCTTGTTGTATGAATATTTAGAAATTACAAAATGGCCGGTTTTGAGCTGACATTAACATCAACTAATAGCGAGTTCACATCTGCCGTTAATGTTGCTTTTCAAAAATGGAGTTTCGCGGATATAACTGAAGTGGACTGCGGAAAATGTTTTTTATTCAAAAATGGAACTTCGCAGAAACTCACTACAAATTTGTTTGTTGCATTAATATTTACAAATTACAAAATGGCGGGTGTTGAGCTGATACTGACCGTTTGTGAGCACTGACTTTAAAGCGCATGCGCATATAACGGTTAACCAAGAACATGGAACTAAATGAAGTATAGTGCATACAGATTATGGGGTAGTTATTTTAATATAAATCTACCAAGTTACTAATTGTCATTAAACGAATATAATGACATGTTAAATGTCGGTCCCCAAGATATTTATTATTAACGAAGCGTGTATGCCACACTCAAGACAATGGCGTTACTTTTAGAACCACCAACTGTGAGGGTTTGAGTTTGACTATAGGCTAATTCCATGATATGATATAAATAGTCATGTTTATTTATTATTTACAGCTGCATCAGCGATCACTCTTGTTCATTCATACATACACACTTCTCTTTATATTAGTGTTTATCTATAGCGCAGGTTAATTGGTTTCACAATGATAGTGTTAATACAGGGATTCCCCTCCTTTTAATCCCTGTAAGTGTTTCTGTTGTGTACGTTTAGTTGTAAATGATCCCCTAATCAAAGGTGTTAAAGGGATAATAACACTCTTGCTGGCTTGGCAGCTCTAGAAAATAAATAATAGTCTTATTCTAAGTAATCTAAGTACCAGATGTTTATAATGTGTCCTACCTGTTGTGTAAATTATCCATTACAACCTGTTTTACTTGTTCAGAGGGTTCGAAAATATTTTAAAATCCAAGTCACATTTCAAAAGGTTTACGTTAACCTTTTCAAATCATGTAGTTGAATTTTTCCAATTTTTTAAATTAGGTGTGTTACGATGAAATTTGTATCATCAATTTATTTGAATATTGTAAAATAATACAATTTGTTGACCAGAATAAAGATTGGGACATATTATTCTATTACAACAAGAGTGTTATTGGGGCTTTAAGCTTTAATTGAATTTTATTCTTATCTTTGTCGCATATTATGTATATATTATTTGTCTGCTATTTCACATACTGTATCATTTTCCTGATAAAGTCGAGAGTATCCGCATGGAAACGTCGTTTGTTATCAAACTCAGTAATTGTGTATCCATAAAATTGTACCTTGTGTTAAATGTTCAATTACTAAATGCCAATGAAAGAAGACATTTTTGCGTTCATGGTGAGGTTATCTGTTAAAGTTTCTTTTCAAAATGGTAATTCTGAGCTTGAGCTGTATGGGCATTCCAGTTTATTGTAGGATTTTTTCCCAATTCCGGAATTAATTTGTTTGATATAATTGAAGGCTTTTTTTCTCACTTTTATGGTAGTATGTGCTGGTATTTGATAGTAAATCGTTTTGCCGCCATTTTGTAAAACTTACATGCTCTCTGAAACTTGCTGAACTCTTATGGGGAATTTGATAAATTTTGAAACTCATTTTTTAAATTTTCAACTCATTTTTTAAATTTTCAAACTAAATTTTTTTTTTTGAAACTTCGAAATAATTTTTGAAATTTTGAATTGAAACAAATATTAATTTTGAATTGAAATTTGAATTGAAACTAAAATTTGAAATTTTGAATTGAAACTAAAATTTGAAATTTTGAATTGAAACTAAAATTTGAAATTTTGAATTGAAACTAAAATTTGAAATTTTGAATTGAAACTAAAATTTGAAATTTTGAAACTAATTTTTTGAAATTTTGAAACTAAAGTTTTGAAATTTTGAGACTAAATATTTTAAATTTTGAAACTTGATGAAAACTTGATAACCCTTTTTTTTTTATTAATATTGGCTGGGTATGACCATTATGGCTTATTTCGATTTTGGCAAATATTAAGTGTGATTGACGTTTATAGCATCAAATCAATTAACCCTGGACCTCGCTGCAAATGTATCCTAAACCTGGGAACCCACTGAAACTTGTGAGCTTTGTCGGATTCTAAAAATGACTGTGATAGGGATGATATTGTAATTTGCAATAAAACTGACCTGTGCAAGCTTACAAAATTATCAGCATCTTTTCTTTTCTTCAGAGGATAGAATTTATTTAGAAGAAAGGCTAGATGAGAGGGTTGCCATATCAACTGATGAGGAAGGTAGGTGTGCCATTTTTTACATGTTTAAATTCAAAATCTTGTAGCAAACAAAACTGAATGTTATATTTGCACTAGCTGACACATTTATAGCATCAAAATCACATTACAGGGTTGCTATATCCTTTTCTTTTTTTAAACAGAAGCTGTTCAAAAGTCCTGTGTGCCAAGAAAGAAGGTTCAACTGCTTCAGAAAAATGTTAAGAAATCTGGTATGGTTATATTATTTTTAAGTGGATGGTATCGCCCTTGTAATTTTTGACTACGGGTCCAAGCAAATGCTTATATAACACCGGGGGTGGTTAATTAAAGGTACCACATCAGGTCATGTGATTGGAACAAAACTGTGCTGCTATCGTTTAAGGCCACCAATAAATGCTTTTTATGTATAAATTAGGCTGACACAATTATCTAACCGTACCTGTAGATTAAATGATAAACTTAATACATATAATATGGTCAAACCATAAATGTACATGTAACTGCCGATTGAATAGTACAATTCTCATACCATAGACTTAATGCTTTTATTCCATCACAGTTGTCTATGCAAGGAAGAAAAGAATGAATTTTGATTCATGAATCTTGCATACTATTTATTTAATGTTGAAACCTGCTAATATCAATGCTGCTGCAAATGATAAGTGACACATTCTCTCATTTTTTTGCAGCAGCAGCAAGTCGCACCACTCAAACGAGAAAAAAAGTTGCAGAGACCAATCAGGCAAAGATATCAGGTATGATTATAAAATATGATCTATAAAATATGGAAACCCACCCATTTCCAGCTGCATATTTCTCGTAGTTACTGACGGATATTTTCAATGATATTTTTAGCATTGCAACCTTTGGATGTAGATTAGTGATTCTCAAATCAATATCTTGCTAAGCGTGTCACAAATATTTAACGGCACACTAATAAAATACAAAGAACAATGTGTCCCCAATGGCCCAATTGAGTATTCACTGGTGTCTACTTATAAGTTCATAGCTGTGCTTTTCTTTCTTTTGTTTGAGTCATTCTATGTGTCTATGAATAGTCTGATGTATGCCGTCTGACTTACCATGTTTTAATATTTTCATATATTTAGCCAGGTGTGCCACAATTTTTGCATGTGTTCCAAGGTGTGCCCTTGACACTTTTAATGTTTATTATGCTAAGCCACATTTCATTTCGTTCAAATTATTTTATGTATGCATTCCAGTCCAAGATAGTGAAGATGAGGATGATGATTTTAGATTCCCAAGTGAATCATCAGAGGAGGAGGCAGTCGGTAAGAAAGTTACATATATTTCTATGAACCATAATGCAATGCTTTAACTCGATTCAGTTTTTACTCAAGCAGTTTTGTGTTCTGCTTCTAAAGTCACAAAGGACGCCGATTGGTTAGCTATTGTAACTGATTAGACAGTGCTCAGTAAATGGACAATTATTGAATTCAATTCAATACAACCATGTGTATTTTGAGACCATATCATATCCTAGTATATAATTATTCAGTCATTTACACTGGCTGTGAGGAGAAACCTCATAACTAAACCACATTTCTGATAACATACCAACGTTAATTCCAAATCATGATACTTGCATCTTGAAAATTAAACATAACCTTGGAACAAAGTCATTTTGAGACTATAACTAATTAGTATATATTTTTGTTCTGGCGTTGGGGAGAAACCCCATAACCCCAATTCAGATCACATACCATTTATATTATTATGAGGTGAACACTTGGATTCTAGAATGTACTTTACATAACATCAATTTTCAATCTATTACAGTCAAATCATCTACACTATACAAGAAGAAGATACCGACCAAGACATTGTCAGGTATTAAAGTGCATTCTATTAATTGCTGTCTATAGTGTCTTTATTGATACAAAAGAATTACTGTTTATATAAGATTTACAAGAAATGATTTGAATTAACAATATGTTTACTGACTGAAGGGTAGTCGGACTTGGCTAATTCCGACCAGATTTGTTGCTGATTCGGACCCTGAAAAAGCTCATTCGGACCATTATTTGAATTACAAGATCATTTCAAATATGACAAAAAATAATGAAATAGTGATTGATTACTTTAAAACCAAAAAGCCAAATCACGGAAAAAGTGCTTCACAATCTTTGCTGATTCAGACCAGATTCTTAGCTGATTTGACCCCATGATATTTGAATGACGAGAGTATATAAAATAAGTTTGCGTACATATAATGGTTTCGGAAACCAGCCAAGAAGTTTATAAAATAAAAAAAAATTGTATATTAAAATTGCATAAAATAATTGAGATAATCCCTGTTCAAACAGCCACTGTGACATACAAAATGGAATATAAAACATAATCTGGCATACTTAAAAGCACATTGTAGTCACACTTTAGCCCAGATAAAAACCTATTAAATTTAATTCAATATTGAAATCTCAGTTTCTAGTATTTTGTGGTAAGAATCGGACTCGTAATAGTTAGAACCAGATTTGACCTTTGATCCGAATCAGGCATGGTCCGAACCAGCTTGGTTTCCTATGAAGTAACTACTAAAGGCACGGTTACAAACAGTAAAAAATAGAAATGGATATATTTTTTTTATTTTAGCGACTCACAAAGATGTAGTGAAGCAGAAAAAAGAAGAAATGAAAAAAAACACCAAGAAAGTTATGGCACTTAATGAAAAAAGAAAAGAGGCCTTTGTCAGAGATATGACCCAAGGGTGTTGTCCTAATCCTTTTGATCTAGAGATCGAAAACCTGATAGGTAATATATGCATTGCTTTCATTGTGGACGTTGGTATAAAACATTTTCTGGGCAAGAAACCCACAATTAGACAGTGGTGCTCCGAACAAAAAATCACCCAAAATCAAAAAATGGTGATTCAACTCGTAATGTGATAGTTGGCTGTTGATTAATGGATTGTAGTTTATAGTCATTTGATGATATATTTATTTTTTCCGAGACAGAAAATGAAGAAAATTATAAAGCAAATGAAGATAATGATGAAGCAGAGACATGTAGTATGTACATTAATCATCTAATGTTCAATGACTGAACAGTTCAAATACTGACAATTCCACTAAACGTAAACATGTTTTTTCAACCATGTCGGGTCCTGGGTTTGATCCAGCGTGCTTCAACCTTATCGGTGATGCAGAATTAGGGGCCTTTGAAAGTAATAGCGTGTAGGATCATAAGAAAAGCTGATGTCATGTGTACACACGCACTGGCGTGCACATAAAAATACCCTTGAAGATGAAATTAGTCCTTATCCAGGCAAAATTTATCTTGACATATTGAATGGCATGCTCATCTTCATTAGCCAACCTTTAGTTAGCCCACCCTTTTGATGATAACTCTCCTTTAATTTCATTGGTCCAATAATCAATGTTGCTTCCGTAGTACTAAAATCAATCAATGAACTGTACTGAAACAATTCTTTTTTATTTTACAGCAACTCATCCAAAATTTGGGGGCAAGATGCCTAGATTTAATTTTTGTGTAAAATGTAGCGAAAAAGAAATTGAACTTAAAAAATTAAGAAAAACAATTGAAAGTCTACAGAAACAGTTGGAAGAGATTGAAACCAATGGTAAGGTTTACAAAAATAGTTTTTTTATTGATCCTGTTTAACCTGATTCTGATTTAGTTTGAAAATAAGATAAGTGTGTTTTGACAAGTACATAATAATGGTTTGACTATTCTATGCTTTATCAAAAAGCATTGATGAGTGTTAATATTTGAGCAATAGGTTCTACTTCATTAGTTTAAAGCCCCAATAACACTCTTGTTGTAATTGAATAATATGTCCCAGTCTTTATTCTGGTCAACAAATTGTATTATTTTACAATATTCAAATAAATTGATGATACAAATTTCATCGTAACACACCTAATTTAAAAAATTGGAGAAATTCAACTACATGATTTTGAAGAAAGTTAATGTAAACCTTTTCAAATGTGACTTGGATTTTAAAATATTTTCGAACCCTCTGGACAAGTAAAATATGATGTAATGGATAATTTACACAACAGGTAGGACACATAAACAAGTGGTACTTAGAATAAGACTATTGTTTATTTTCTAGAGCTGCCAAGCCAGCAAGAGTGTTATTGTCCCTTTAATGGAAATATTTTGAGTATTGTTGTGCATGAGCAATAATATAATTTTATATATCTTTTATAGGTGAAAACAATAAAGCTCTACCGAAACCCGGTAAAGTTTCGAAAGCCACTGCAACAAAATATGGAGTAAGTAATAAAGCATCTATGTATGGTATAGACAATTTGATAAGCTGCTTATAAAATAATAAAGCAACGCCACTTTTAAGGCTGCGACGGAGGGCCTGGTGATGACAGCTATCGTTCGCATGGTACGAAAAACCGAGGTCCTGTGTACACGTGCACGTAAAAGATTCCTTGGCAGTTGGAATTCGATATAAAAGTAGGGCGTATGCCCGTCTTCCATTAGTACAGGTTAGGTAAAGAAGAGTAGACGTTAAACCCCATTTCATTTCATTTTTAATTTGAATAGAAACAATTATTCCAACATTACATTTTAAATGGAAATGTTTTGTTTTGTCAAGTATATTTATCTAGTTCCAAACACGGTTCATAACAAATAGTGAATAAATATAGCCAAAGAACAATCTGCAACTAAAGAATTTGTTTATTTTTTATTCCAGATGGTCGAGCTTGTTATGGGGAGTGGTGTGTACATGGGTGTGGCAAACGCCATAGACTTTGGCAACAAAGTTAAACGTCACTCCGAAGATGCTCCCATGAATGGATGTGCTGGTGTGAGGTACTTAATGGGGATATTTTTTACACGCCAGCAGTTGATCCAGGGGACAATTTCCGAGGTGAACGAACGAAATCGTGTTCCCCTGGACAAAGATATTATGACCGCCATATTTAGTAAGTTATTTATTTATATATTTACTATTGCAAATCAGTTGGACTGTAAGATTTATATAGTGACAGTGTGTATATGGACAGGGTGCGATCAGTATGATATTTTTGAACCTTCTTCAAATTTATTTATTGTGTTGTGTATTAATCGTGTATAGATCATAAAATATAATTATCACTTCTGTTAATAATGGTGAATTTGTCTTTCAGATTATACAAAGCAGGAGACAAAGACAATTGATTCAAAATTAAAAGCTGCTGCTCACAACAAGATTTCAACCTACAGATACAAAGCCAAGGCCAGGGGTACTGTGGCAGATTGATATGTGTTTGGGAAAGGCGAGGGGGGGGGTAACGAAAACAACTAAAAAATAAAAAATATAAAAAAAATAAAAAAAATAAAAAAAATGTTATATATGTATATATGTTAAATATTTGAATCACATCACATTGGGAATGTGTTAAAATCTAGAATAACATTAAAATCTAGAATAACATTGGGAATGTGTTAAAATCTAGAATAACATTAAAACTAGAATAACATTAAAATCTAGAATAACATTGGGAAGGTGTTAAAAAGTAAAAGACTGTATATATGTATGCGTGTGTTCGAAGCAATAACATTGTGAAAATGCAGATTGTGTAAACATTGATTTAATGTAGCATCCGAATTATTTGAATACATGTATCGTTTTTGTGTATTGTAATATCATGAACATAGTAATAAAGAATATTAAAGTGTTATTTTGTTTCGTGTATAACCAAATAGGTCACATTTTAAGCTCAAGCATGGAACGGGAATGCAATAAAAACACACAATAAGCACTGGGTTGAAGCAAGAAAAACACCCCCTATAAACACTAGGTTGAAGTCAAAATTACACCCAATAAGCACTGGGTTGAAGTAAGAAAAACACCCAATAAGCACTGGGTTGAAGTAAGAAAAACACCCAATAAGCACTGGGTTGAAGTAAGAAAAACACCCAATAAGCACTGGGTTGAAGTAAGAAAAACACTCTCTCAGCACCCAATAAGCACTGGGCTGAAGTGAGGAAAACACCGAATAAGCACTGGGCTGAAGTGAGGAAAACACCGAATAAGCACTGGGCTGAAGTGAGGAAAACACCGAATAAGCACTGGGCTGAAGTGGGGAAAACACCCTCCCAGCACTGGGCTGAAGTGAGGAAAACACCCTCCCAGCACTGGGTTGAAGTAAGAAAAACACCCAATAAGCACTGGGCTGAAGTGAGGAAAACACCCAATAAGCACTGGGCTGAAGTGAGGAAAACACCCTCCCAGCACTGGGTTGAAGTAAGTAAAACACCCTCCCAGCACTGGGCTTAAGTGAGAAAAACACTCAATAAGCACTGGGTTGAAGTGTGTATACGGGCTGGGTTGAAGTGGGGAAACACCTTATAAAAACTGGGTTGAAGTGTGCACTTCGTGGAAGCCTAATTTGGTATGGTGTCATCTTCGCTTCAACATCAATTCTGCCTTCTTTATTTCATTGGAAATTTGAAGTGTTGTTATGGAAGCGTGGTAGAAATGAACACTTCGGATATCAAATTTTTCACTTCGTACACGTCTCGGCCAAGTGTCATCCACGCTTCTTATGGGTGGCGTCATCGCTTCATTTGCGTGAGGGAAATAAGATGAAAAAGAATTAGGATTTAGGCCTACACTGAACAAATAAAGAAATTGAATGATACACTGTCTTAATTTAGAAATTACATGAATGGAAGTTAGAAATTGCATGAATGGAAGTTAGAAATTAGACGATAGTATGTTAGAATTTTGAATCTAATATACCGCCATGTACAATCAACCTTCTCGTGGGTTAAAACTACAATATCATACATTCTCTATTTGTCAACCAACTTAACTGTACTTTATATAAATACAATCTGTTAAAGCGGTATGGCGGTTTGCAGTCCATTGTGTACAGACTAAATAAATTGAAGTGTTTAGTAGCAGGTTATATAAGTCTTAATATTTATATACAACTAGAGCCCGCCTATTTACCTATATTACAATATGCCTGAATTATTATAGTTTGTGAATAGTGAAATACTACTAAACGATATACAGAGACCGTTCATAAAGTACATTTCACTTGTTGTCTTCTTATGAAACGTATATTTCTATTTGAATAAAAGTATTTCACGTACCAACCTAATTTGTGATGTGGTTTTATAAGATAAAAACGCAACTTTCGTCATATAAAATGTATATTTCTATTTGAAGATTACATATACCAACCTAATTTGTATGAATAAAAAGTAAACGTCCACGTACAAGTTCACATTCGAATTCGATTGTTATACTAAAGGTAAAAAGTGACAGGTATTTGAATCTGTATGAATCTATATTATCATAATATTTGTATCTAGTAATAATTCTTTAAATATATAAATATAAATGATAAAACTTACCATATATTCTGTACCAATACCAACAGAATAACAAGCAATTGAAACACCTCCTTGATACGTACCTCAACTTAATGAAATGGACGAACCCAACACCTCACATCATATAATTGTAAAGGAGGAAGTAAATTACAGTAGACCTCGGTGACCTGTATACTGAACTGTATGTATATATTGTCACACTTGAATAGGGCGGAACGTCAGGGGCGGATCCAGGGGGGGGGGGGGTCCAAACCACACCCTGCTCAGCCACATAAAAGCAAATGAATGCCTTGCATCAATGAAATTAAATCACAATGTGATCCTACATCAGTATAAAAATGATTTCTCTCTTTAAAAAGCTTAATTTGTATGCATGCCTATGTAATTTAGAGACGATGATGACAGATTTCCGTGACAGAAACCTGGCAAACCCCCTCTTGCAAAACTTCATGGATCCGCCCCTAAACTTAAGTAAAAGCATTTACTAAATATGACGTTTTATAAGTCAAATATGACGTCTTCAGACAGAGGATAAGACGTTGACTCGTTAGCCCGGAGCAGAGCCTTATATATAGAGAGTCTGGGCAACTGACGTCGTGGGCGCCATTTTGTTAGGCAGTGTGAAGTTAGCTCGATTTTCGTTTTTCGTTTTTCAATATTGGTGAATATCGAAAAACGAGCTACTCGTTTTTCGATATTGGCGAATAACGAAAAACAACTAGCTCGTTATTCGATATTGGCGAATGTTGAAAAACGAGCTACTTGTTTTTCGACATTCAAACTTGAATCTCAAAAAAGTAGATTTGATGGAGGTATATCTGTAGAATGTCTCCAAAACACATTTATTAAATACGTTTTCTAAAAAGAACTAAAGATATCATAATTCAGGATGCCTGAGCAGTGGATTCATATAAAAACTGCTCTTTCTCCTTGTTTTTTGATATTGGCGAATCTCGAAAAACGAGCTTCTCGTTTTTCGATATTCAAACTTGAATACTAAAAAAAGCAGATTTGAAGGATGTATATCTACAGAATGTCTCCAAAACAAATTTTATTAAATCAATGATCTAAAACGAACTAAAGTTATCATAATTGAGGATGCCTGAGCAGTGGATTCACATAAAAACTTTTCTTTCTCGTTGTTTTTTTATATTGGCGAATCTCGAAAAACGAGCCACTTGTTTTTCGATATTCAAACTTGAATATCAAAAAAGCAGATTTGATGGATGTTTATATACAGAATGTCTAAATTGACACATTTTATTAAATAAGTGATCTAAAACGAACTAAATACATCATAATTGGGGATGCCCGAGCAGTGGATTCACATAAAAACTGCTCTTTCTCCTTGTTATTTGATATTGGCGAATCTCGAAAAACGAGCCACTCGTTTTTCGATATTCAAACTTGAATATCAAAAAAGCAGATTTGATGTTTATATACAGAATGTCTAAATTGACACATTTTATTAAATAAGTGATCTAAAACGAACTAAATACATCATAATTGGGAATAAGCGAGCAGTGGATTCACATAAAAACTGCTCTTTCTCCTTGTTTTTTGATATTGGCGAATCTCGAAAAACGAGCCACTCGTTTTTCGATATTCAAACTTGAATATCAAAAAAGCAGATTTGATGGATGTTTATATACAGAATGTCTAAATTGACACATTTTATTAAATAAGTGATCTAAAACGAACTAAATACATCATAATTGGGGATGCCCGAGCAGTGGATTCACATAAAAACTGCTCTTTCTCCTTGTTATTTGTTATTGGCGAATCTCGAAAAACGAGCTACTCGTTATTCGATATTCAAACTTGAATATTAAAAAAGCAGATTTGAAGGAGGTATATCTACAGAATTTCTCCAAAACACATTTTATTAAATCAATGATCTAAAACGAACTACAAATATCATAATTGAGGATGCCTGAGCAGTGGATTCACATAAAAACTGCTCTTTCACCTTGTTTTTTGATATTGGCGAATCTCGAAAAACGAGCTACTCGTTATTCGATATTCAAACTTGAATAACAAAAAAGGAGATTTGATGGATGTTTATATACAGAATGTCTAAATTGACACATTTTATTAAATGAGTGATCTCAAACGAACTAAATACATCATAATTGGGGATGCCCGAGCAGTGGATTCACATAAAAACTGCTCTTTCTCCTTCCTTGTTTTTTGATATTGGTGAATCTCGAAAAACGAGCTACTCGTTATTCGATATTCAAACTTGAATATTAAAAAAGAAGATTTGAAGGATGTATATCTACAGAATTTCTCCAAAACACATTTTATTAAATCAATGATCTAAAACGAACTAAAGATATCATAATTGAGGATGCCTGAGCAGTGGATTCATATAAAAACTGCTCTTTCTCCTTGTTTTTTGATATTGGCGAATCTCGAAAAACGAGCCACTTGTTTTTCGATATTCAAACTTGAATATCAAAAAAGCAGATTTGATGGATGTTTATCTACAGAATGTCTAAATTGACACATTTTATTAAATGAGTGATCTAAAACGAACTAAATACATCATAATTGGGGATGCCCGAGCAGTGGATTCACATAGAAACTGCTCTTTCACCTTGTTTTTTGATATTGGCGAATCTCGAAAAACGAGCTACTCGTTATTCGATATTCAAACTTGAATATCAAAAAAGCAGATTTGATGGATGTTTATATACAGAATGTCTAAATTGATACATTTTATTAAATGAGTGATCTAAAACGAACTAAATACATCATAATTGGGAATAACCGAGCAGTGGATTCACATAAAAACTGCTCTTTCTCCTTGTTTTTTGATATTGGCGAATCTCGAAAAACGAGCCACTCGTTTTTCGATATTCAAACTTGAATATCAAAAAAGCAGATTTGATGGATGTTTATATACAGAATGTCTAAATTGACACATTTTATTAAATAAGTGATCTAAAACGAACTAAATACATCATAATTGGGGATGCCCGAGCAGTGGATTCACATAAAAACTGCTCTTTCTCCTTGTTATTTGTTATTGGCGAATCTCGAAAAACGAGCTACTCGTTATTCGATATTCAAACTTGAATATTAAAAAAGCAGATTTGAAGGAGGTATATCTACAGAATTTCTCCAAAACACATTTTATTAAATCAATGATCTAAAACGAACTACAAATATCATAATTGAGGATGCCTGAGCAGTGGATTCACATAAAAACTGCTCTTTCACCTTGTTTTTTGATATTGGCGAATCTCGAAAAACGAGCTACTCGTTATTCGATATTCAAACTTGAATAACAAAAAAGCAGATTTGATGGATGTTTATATACAGAATGTCTAAATTGACACATTTTATTAAATGAGTGATCTCAAACGAACTAAATACATCATAATTGGGGATGCCCGAGCAGTGGATTCACATAAAAACTGCTCTTTCTCCTTGTTTTTTGATATTGGTGAATCTCGAAAAACGAGCTACTTGTTATTCGATATTCAAACTTGAATATTAAAAAAGAAGATTTGAAGGATATATATCTACAGAATTTCTCCAAAACACATTTTATTAAATCAATGATCTAAAACGAACTAAAGATATCATAATTGAGGATGCCTGAGCAGTGGATTCATATAAAAACTGCTCTTTCTCCTTGTTTTTTGATATTGGCGAATCTCGAAAAACGAGCCACTTGTTTTTCGATATTCAAACTTGAATATCAAAAAAGCAGATTTGATGGATGTTTATCTACAGAATGTCTAAATTGACACATTTTATTAAATGAGTGATCTAAAACGAACTAAATACATCATAATTGGGGATGCCCGAGCAGTGGATTCACATAAAAACTGCTCTTTCACCTTGTTTTTTGATATTGGCGAATCTCGAAAAACGAGCTACTCGTTATTCGATATTCAAACTTGAATGACAAAAAAGCAGATTTGATGGATGTTTATATACAGAATGTCTAAATTGACACATTTTATTAAATGAGTGATCTCAAACGAACTAAATACATCATAATTGGGGATGCCCGAGCAGTGGATTCACATAAAAACTGCTCTTTCTCCTTGTTTTTTGATATTGGTGAATCTCGAAAAACGAGCTACTCGTTATTCGATATTCAAACTTGAATATTAAAAAAGAAGATTTGAAGGATGTATATCTACAGAATTTCTCCAAAACACATTTTATTAAATCAATGATCTAAAACGAACTAAAGATATCATAATTGAGGATGCCTGAGCAGTGGATTCATATAAAAACTGCTCTTTCTCATTGTTTTTTGATATTGGCGAATCTCGAAAAACGAGCCACTTGTTTTTCGATATTCAAACTTGAATATCAAAAAAGCAGATTTGATGGATGTTTATCTACAGAATGTCTAAATTGACACATTTTATTAAATGAGTGATCTAAAACGAACTAAATACATCATAATTGGGGACGCCCGAGCAGTGGATTCACATAAAAACTGCTCTTTCACCTTGTTTTTTGATATTGGCGAATCTCGAAAAACGAGCTACTCGTTATTCGATATTCAAACTTGAATAACAAAAAAGCAGATTTGATGGATGTTTATATACAGAATGTCTAAATTGACACATTTTATTAAATGAGTGATCTCAAACGAACTAAATACATCATAATTGGGGATGCCCGAGCAGTGGATTCACATAAAAACTGCTCTTTCTCCTTGTTTTTTGATATTGGTGAATCTCGAAAAACGAGCTACTCGTTATTCGATATTCAAACTTGAATATTAAAAAAGAAGATTTGAAGGATGTATATCTACAGAATTTCTCCAAAACACATTTTATTAAATCAATGATCTAAAACGAACTAAAGATATCATAATTGAGGATGCCTGAGCAGTGGATTCATATAAAAACTGCTCTTTCTCATTGTTTTTTGATATTGGCGAATCTCGAAAAACGAGCCACTTGTTTTTCGATATTCGAACTTGAATATCAAAAATGCAGATTTGATGGATGTTTATCTACAGAATGTCTAAATTGACACATTTTATTAAATGAGTGATCTCAAACGAACTAAATACATCATAATTGGGGATGCCCGAGCAGTGGATTCACATAAAAATTGCTCTTTCACCTTGTTTTTTGATATTGGCGAATCTCGAAAAACGAGCTACTCGTTATTCGATATTCAAACTTGAATAACAAAAAAGCAGATTTGATGGATGTTTATATACAGAATGTCTAAATTGACACATTTTATTAAATGAGTGATCTCAAACGAACTAAATACATCATAATTGGGGATGCCCGAGCAGTGGATTCACATAAAAACTGCTCTTTCTCCTTGTTTTTTGATATTGGTGAATCTCGAAAAACGAGCTACTTGTTATTCGATATTCAAACTTGAATATTAAAAAAGAAGATTTGAAGGATCTATATCTACAGAATTTCTCCAAAACACATTTTATTAAATCAATGATCTAAAACGAACTAAAGATATCATAATTGAGGATGCCTGAGCAGTGGATTCATATAAAAACTGCTCTTTCTCCTTGTTTTTTGATATTGGCGAATCTCGAAAAACGAGCCACTTGTTTTTCGATATTCAAACTTGAATATCAAAAAAGCAGATTTGATGGATGTTTATCTACAGAATGTTTAAATTGACACATTTTATTAAATGAGTGATCTAAAACGAACTAAATACATCATAATTGGGGATGCCCGAGCAGTGGATTCACATAGAAACTGCTCTTTCACCTTGTTTTTTGATATTGGCGAATCTCGAAAAACGAGCTACTCGTTATTCGATATTCAAACTTGAATGACAAAAAAGCAGATTTGATGGATGTTTATATACAGAATGTCTAAATTGATACATTTTATTAAATGAGTGATCTAAAACGAACTAAATACATCATAATTAGGAATAACCGAGCAGTGAATTCACATAAAAACTGCTCTTTCTCCTTGTTTTTTGATATTGGCGAATCTCGAAAAACGA
Organism: Patella ulyssiponensis; assembly: GCA_963678685.1. Taxonomy (NCBI): domain Eukaryota; kingdom Metazoa; phylum Mollusca; class Gastropoda; family Patellidae; genus Patella; species Patella ulyssiponensis. The sequence goes on from OY783228.1 coordinate 9,083,468, forward strand.
GCCACTCGTTTTTCGATATTCAAACTTGAATATCAAAAAACCAGATTTGATGGATGTTTATATACAGAATGTGTAAATTGACACATTTTATTAAATAAGTGATCTAAAACGAACTAAATACATCATAATTGGGGATGCCCGAGCAGTGGATTCACATAAAAACTGCTCTTTCTCCTTGTTATTTGATATTGGCGAATCTCGAAAAACGAGCTACTCGTTATTCGATATTCAAACTTGAATATTATAAAAGAAGATTTGAAGGATGTATATCTACAGAATTTCTCCAAAACACATTTTATTAAATCAATGATCTAAAACGAACTAAATATATCATAATTCAGGATGCCTGAGCAGTGGATTCATATAAAAACTGCTCTTTCTCCTTGTTTTTTGATATTGGCGAATCTCGAGAAACGAGCCACTTGTTTTTCGATATTCAAACTTCAATATCAAAAAAGCAGATTTGATGGATGTTTATCTACAGAATGTCTAAATTGACACATTTTATTAAATGAGTGATCTAAAACGAACTAAATACATCATAATTGGGGATGCCCGAGCAGAGGATTCACATAAAAACTGCTCTTTCACCTTGTTTTTTGATATTGGCGAATCTCGAAAAACGAGCTACTCGTTATTCTATATTCAAACTTGAATATCAAAAAAGCAGATTTGATGGATGTTTATATACAGAATGTCTAAATTGATACATTTTATTAAATGAGTGATCTAAAACGTACTAAATACATCATAATTGGGAATAACCGAGCAGTGGATTCACATAAAAACTGCTCTTTCTCCTTGTTTTTTGATATTGGCGAATCTCGAAAAACGAGCCACTCGTTTTTCGATATTCAAACTTGAATATCAAAAAAGCAGATTTGATGGATGTTTATATACAGAATCTCTAAATTGACACATTTTATTAAATAAGTGATCTAAAACGAACTAAATACATCATAATTGGGGATGCCCGAGCAGTGGATTCACATAAAAACTGCTCTTTCTCCTTGTTATTTGATATTGGCGAATCTCGAAAAACGAGCTACTCGTTATTCGATATTCAAACTTGAATATTAAAAAAGTAGATTTGAAGGATGTATATCTACAGAATTTCTCCAAAACACATTTTATTAAATCAATGATCTAAAACGAACTACAAATATCATAATTGAGGATGCCTGAGCAGTGGATTCACATAAAAACTTTTTTTCTCGTTGTTTTTTTGATATTGGCGAATCTCGAAAAACGAGCCACTCGTTTTTCGATATTCATACTTGAATATCAAAAAAGCAGATTTGATGGATGTTTATATACAGAATGTCTAAATTGACACATCTTATTAAATGAGTGATCATATCTACAGAATTTCTCCAAAACACATTTTATTAAATCAATGACCTAAAACGAACTAAAGATATCATAATTGAGGATGCCTGAGCAGTGGATTCATATAAAAACTGCTCTTTCTCCTTGTTTTTTGATATTGGCGAATCTCGAAAAACAAACCACTTGTTTTTCGATATTCAAACTTGAATATCAAAAAAGCAGATTTGATTGATGTTTATCTACGGAATGTCTAAATTGACACATTTTATTAAATGAGTGATCTAAAGCGAACTAAATACATCATAATTGGGGATGCCCGAGCAGTGGATTCACATAAAAACTGCTCTTTCACCTTGTTTTTTGATATTGGCGAATCTCGAAAAACGAGCTACTCGTTATTCGATATTCAAACTTGAATATCAAAAAAGCAGATTTGATGGATGTTTATCTACAGAATGTCTCCATGACACATTTGATTAAATTAGTGATCTATAACGTACTAAAGGCATCGTAATTGAGGATGCCGGAGCAGTGAATTCACTTAAAAACTGCTCTTTCTCCTTGTTTTTTTGATTTTGGCGAATATTAAAAAAAATGGAGAAAGATCAGTTTTTGGTGAATCCACTGCTCGGGCATCCCCAGTTATGGTATTTTAGTACGTTTTAGATCACTGATTTAAAAAAATGTGTTTTGGAGAAATTCTGTAGCTATACATTCATCAAATCTATCAAATCTGCTTTTTTGATATTCAAATTTGAATATCGAAAAACGAGTAGCTCGTTTTTCGAGATTCGCCAATATCAAAATACAGCGAGAAAGAACAGTTTTTATGTGAATCCACTGCTCAGGCACCCTTATTAACGACATCTTTATTTTGTTTTAGAAAACGTATTTAATAATAAAGTGTTTTGGGGACATTCTATAGTAATACATCCATCAAGTCTGCTTTTTTGAGATTCAAGCTTGAATATCGAAAAACGAGTAGCTCGTTTTTCGAGATTCGCCAATATCAAAAAACAAGGAGAAAGGGCATTTTTTATGTGTATCTACTGCTCAGGTATCCACATTTTTGATATCTATTTCATTTTAGATCACCGATTTAATCAGATGTGTTTTGGAGACTTTCTTTAGCTACACATCCATCAAATCTACTTTTTTGAAATTCAAATTTGAATGTCGAAAAACAAGTAGCTCGTTTTTCAACATTCGCCAATATCGAATAACGAGCTAGTTGTTTTTCGTTATTCGCCAATATCGAAAAACGAGTAGCTCGTTTTTCGATATTCACCAATGTTGAAAAACGAAAAATGAAAATCGAGCTAACTTCACACTGCCATTTTGTTACCCATTTTTACGTTGCACATAGAGCCGCAGTACAGCGTGTGACCGATTTATATGTTTTAGATTTGTGCAAATGTATTTTTATGTTCACTCGTGTGTAGGGGTAGACAATAATTTTAATAAATCAATCACAATATGTAAATTTTATTGACGATATTTATTTTTTTTACCTTTTAAACATTTAAAAACACCGCAATAATCCAATATATCGTTTATCTAAAGGTTAAATTGAAAGTATCGAATAATGATTCAAAGATTACCTTTGAAATTAGAAACAATTTTTTTTATTATATTTTAAGGGTGAAATATTGAAACGTATTCCATTGATTCCGTTTCTGATTTTTTTTAAAGTAACATTAAAAATACCGCATTGAACCAATATAATTTTTTATTTAATTTTTATCGAATGTTATTATCCCGCGTCGAGGGAAGTAAGGGGGAGATCTTGAAACGGGCTCTATCCATCCCAGTATCTTTATGAAACTTTATTTGTAAACACATCATTATAGTAGTTGTGCCAGGTTGTGCCTTTTGCTAATTAGAAATCTTTAGAATTTAATCATTTGTGTGTTTCCATGGAGACGTTGGGTGGTCGTGTGATCTAACACGTGCGCTTTAATCATAATTTCTGTTATTGAATCAAGCGGCGATGTTTCGACCTAAAGATTCTACGTGACAGGGAATAGGTCGCCTGTCCAACAATTTCCTTCCATTACTAAAGCCCCCCTACGCGCAAGCGAATTATTAAAGTTGTACCATACGCTAGATTCTCTTTCGAATCTCCGGTTGTAATTGACAAGTAGTAGGGTCGCCTGTCCAATCTCGTGGGTTTTCTCCGGGTCCTCCCACTAGGTTGTAAGTGACAAGGAGTAGGGTCGCCTGTCCAGTCTCGTGGGTTTTTTCCGGGTCCTCCGGTTTCCTCCCTCTGCTAAAGATCCCTACGCGCAAGCGAATAATTGAAATAAAATTAAACCATATGATCTAGTTTGTGTCGAGTGGACGTTACCACCCCTCTCTCTCTATCTCTCCCACCATGGGAACAAATTCGAGGTAGATTTTGGTGTACAATTTTTATTCAGAGGAGCAAAAAAAAATGATTTAGCCTTTTATTCAAAATTGCCGGAAAACGAAATTCAAACTGCGACTCCCTACAAAGCCCAGAAAAAGAAAAATAATATTAATTTTTTTTAAGCTGAACGGCTTAATCCGAATAACTAATACTATTGATGACTTCAGTCAAGCGGGAACTTTGCTAGGGCTACACTGTGTGTCTCAAGCTCATAAATTGTTGAAGATTCACCCCTGGATGAAGATATATGAAACATAATCACTTATAAAAAAACTGAAAATAAAAATGACCATATCGATGAAGTTAAAATTCGAAAAACATCTACTAACTAGGCCAGATCAGGCCTGGCCCTACACGGTAGGCTATCAAACTCAAAAATGTTATTCCCAAGTACATAAATCTTTTTCTTAAATCCACTCGTGGATGAATTCATTAAGCATATACAAAGTAACGCAAACCGCAACACTTTATGCCATATAGGCGAAATTTAAATCGAAAAAACATCTACTAATTAACAAAGGCTAGGCCTATTTGGGCCTACACTGTCAAAGCGACTTTTTCAATTTATAACAAATCTTTGAAAATTCATTCATCAAAAAATAATAACCTATGACGTGAATATGTCATTAGGTTTGGAATTTCTTCAAACTACAGTGAGAATCTATGGTCGCTTGAAATCATTAAAAACGCGAATGACAGGATAAAAACGCTGATAAAATGTCATTTAAAACGTCAAATTATAGGTTACTATACAGACGATTCTTTTCAGATGGGTAACATAATGGCGTCCATGTGTCACGTGACCACCATTAGCCAATCATAATCGGGACACGGGTTGGCCAGACTCTCTTTATATAAGGCTCTGGCCCGGAGGTCGCGTGTTCGATCTCTGCATTGGCCGAGAAAGTTCATCGGGATTTTCCGACGTGGTTTCCCTTGCCAGTGGTGCTGGCCTGACTAGGACAGCTATCTAGTTGTTCGGATGGTACGAAAAAACTGAAGCTATTTGTATACATTGGTGTACACGCTAAAGATCTCTTGGTAGTTAGAATTCGAGATAAGAGTCTTCGAGAACTTGTTAATTGCCCCTCAACCGCTTTATGATGTAGGGGGTCATGAGAATATCCGTGTCGTTAAAGGCGGCTGTTTGGCGTGCGTTGCAACCCGTGTCGGTGGAGAGCAGAATCCTGAGTAATTGAGTGGGGATTTGGCTTGCGAGCCCATTCTCTGCAACACGTTACTTTGGTCCATAGTTCACGTAAACGAATTCTATGATATGACGATTATTGCTTCTAATGAAAGTATTGTTTAAATGAGGGCGAATTTATTTCAACATTGTTTGGGGGAAAAAGGTTACATTGAGATTGAGACTTTGAAGTAAATATAAAGTGACCGCTGTAGGCTATTGTATTATTATACGAAGGATTAAGTCACAGAAAACATTGAGTCGAATCCTCTACGCACGCACGAGGAATGCATTATTTTTGTAAAGGTAATAAATATATTGAACGAATTGTGATAGTCAGGCCTATAACAACCATTTGGCTGAGAAAAAAGATGTAAAATAAACAGATTTATCACATAATATTACATATTTGGGCACTTAATATGAGCAAAATCTGCTTTTGAAAAACACTCTCTTAGAATATCTGAGGTGCAGGTTTTTAGGAAAGCGATTTTCTGAATTTGTAATTTTAGGTGCAGCTTTTAGAGGTCTCCATGATTTTATTCCTTTCAAACCCTGGGAGGTCAGAGTGGCGCCCGGTCTGATCAATCGGCTTTAGTCGTTTTAGCACTGTAGAGTGTACCCTTGGGTCAATCAGGTTAGAAAAGTATTTGGGTTGATGGGAATTTCCCTCCTTCGTGGCATGACGCCACAATAATTCCCATCCCAAAACCGGGTAAAGATCATAAGAATCCTACCAACTATCGCCCGATCGCTTTAGCCAGCTGTATCTGCAAAACCTTGGAGAGATTGATAAATCGAAAGCTTGTTTGGTACCTCGATCTGGAGAAAGCTTATGATACTACGTGGAAAAATAGTATCATACGTGACCTCCATAACCTCTGTCTACGAGGTCGCTTACCTATCTTCATTAAAAATTTCCTGGAAGATAGGTCATTTAAGGTACAACTGGGATAAATCTTTCTGACCCATTTCATAGGGGTTCCCAGGAAAGTGTTTTATCTCCAACTCTTTTTGCAATGTACATTAATACGATTCCAGTTTGCCTTAAACCAGGCATAAACGGCGCTCTTTATGTTGATGACGTTCAGATGTGCTATGGTTCTACAGACATGCGGATAATCGAAAGTATATTTCAGCTTTGTTTGAGTTCACTTCAACAATGGTTTTCGAAATCCACAAGTGTCTGCATGCATTTTTGTCAAAAACGAGATTTGCATCCCGATCCAGAACTGTTCTTGGATGGCAATCGCCTTCCTGTTGTGGATGAAACCAAATTATTGGGGGCTGATATTTGATAAGAAATTATCATTTATCCCCCACATTAAAAACCTAAAAAAGAAATGCCTGAAAGCCCTCAACCTATATTGAGAGTCTTTATCGAGCATTAGTTAGTTCAAAAATCGATTATGAGTGTATTGTGTATGGGTCTGTCCGCGAGTTTCATCTCAAAGTGCTCGAGACCACACACAACCAAGGACTTCGTACATCTCCCGTGGACACTTTAACGTCGAGGCAATCGAACCTTTAATGCATAACCGGCGTGATAAACTGGCCTTTATCCTATTTTTCAATACCATTCACAGATTTTAAATCTACCATTAACATGTTTATCTATGAACGCTGGCAACGGTCTTGGGATCTGGATGCACAAACAAACTTCATCACACCAATTCCCTCTAAGGAGATTGTCCTAGCTCCTGTAGAACAAACAGGAGAGGTGAGGTTGTTTTGTGTTGCTCTCGCATTGGTCATTCTTTTTTAAACTCATAGTTTCATCTTGTCGCGAGAGTCTCAGCCAGAATCAGTGATGGCAAACACATAATGATTCAGTGCAATCATCTCAAGAATACAAGATCGCGATATCACCGTTGCCAGTCACTACATCACTTGTCAACCCAACCTGGGCTATATTGCGAAATACTTAACTTTTTAAAAGAGATAGGTTTTTATTATAAATTTTGTTAATATGCATAAAAGATTGTTTATATTTTTAAATTTTTATAAAACTGTGATATTGTTTTTATTTATGCATATAAGAGTTTGTGATTATTATTTAGTTTTGTCACATCATACGTATGCGTGGCGCAATATTGACAGGTTGGGGCTAACATATGTACATAAAAACTGGTTAAAAATAGGCCTTGATGAATGACAAAAATGCCATATTTGGACTATGACCACCCTTAACTAACAAAAGGGTCATGGAATACACTTCAACATCTCAAAGGTCAGAGGCATCATACAAATTTTTATTGCGATTCTTGTGCTGAAGAAGATGTCTAAATATTTATTGCAATTCTTGTGCTGAAGAAGATGTCTAGACTTTTCATCAATTTCCTGAAGAAACTGAAGTCAAAAAAGTAGTTATGCCAGAGTTGACAACATAAAGGAAGCCCGAAAATGAGCAAAATTAAGATTTTATTGTTCTATAAGTAATATAAATACAACAAACATCACAAATCCTAGATTTTAATATGCAAATATTGAACATTAAGCTGACATTTACACATCTACACCAGTTTTGTACCAGAGTGTGGTCTCATCGACCTGACATGTCTCGGGATTCGAAGCTTGACTTTAAACAAAAAGTTTCGAAATCCTGGAAATATACAAAATAACTATTTATTGGTGAAAAATAACATTCCCAGCTGTAATTCAACAACAAATTCCAATTACTATCATTTAATGTCAACACAGGTGCAATTAAATCTCTCAAAATACATTAAGGGTGGAATGGGGCATTCATAGCCTCTCTTAACGGAATGACGGAGTTAAAAATATCAAGAAATATTGGAATATTGCTACATACATGCAAGTATTTAATGTTTCAAAGAACAAAATGCTTGTTCTGGGTAAAATAGTGGCAAAATTGAGCCAAGCCCCGTTTTGAACACTTTGTACAACCCCTGGTAGCGGCGCTACGGCCTGCTCTTATATCAAATTCCAACCCCAAGAGATTTATTACGTGCACACTTAACAATTGTCCCTGTCAGGCCATCGGCCAGAAAATCACGATTAAATACCTCGACGAACCCGCGACCTACAGACTAGCGAGCCAACATCCTAATTAGTTTGCCACCGTGTCTCCGGTGTTAAGAGTCCCGTGTCAATCTGTGCCGTTTTAAAGCAGAATCTGATAAGGTTTAGGATTCACCTATTTCAACTGTAAATGTGTTTTTGTAGGGTGGCTGACGACAATGTCTTTCTGACGGCAAAAGTATGTACACCTCGAAGGGAACCATGTAGAAAATAAATGGAAACCATCGATTTTGTACAGGTCTTTCATAGACAGGTTTATAACTTTTCAGTCAGCCCTGCACATCTGCTGTCGATATGAGCTTGCCTTACTAACTAAACAATAATGCATAATTTTAGATAGAATTAACTCTGGGAGATTTATGGGTTTATGAACGATCTACCATCCCTAATGATAGCAGAATTAAACAATGGTTCTGAACACAGGAATCATTTATAGTTCCTTTTATTTTTATTAATACTAGTTTCTTTGATTACACTATGGTGCGTTGTATTGAGGCATGTGTGGACGAAATCCGTAATTGGATGCGTGCCAATATGCTCGCATTGAACGATGGTAAAACGGAAGTTCTGTGGTTTCCATCCCGCTTTAAAGATGCTGCTGTCCGGTCTGTCAGGAACGATGTACGGATTGGGGAGGTACACGTCTCTGCCACCGATTTGGTGTGGAATCTTGGGGTGTTGATGGATTCGAAGGTAACTATGGACAATCATATTACTAATGTGTGCAAGGTTGCGTCGTTTGCCCTATGGCGTTTTGGCAAACTTTGGAGGCTCCTAGATCAGAGCTCGACTGAGAAGCTTGTCCACGCATTTGTGAGTTCACGGTTGGACTATTAAAAAAGCGTATTATATGGTTCATATGGTTACCAGTTCCGTAAATTACAGCACATCCAGAATGTTGCTGCTCGCTTAATGGTCAAACGCAAGTTGGAGCGTCATGCAGATATGACACCATTACTGATGGAACTCCACTGGCTATCAATTGAAGCTCAGGTCCAGTTTAAGGTCATCTGTATAATTTTCAAGTTGATCCGCCATACAACATCTGCGCCACTCTATCTCACTGAGCTGAATTATGTTGCTACACCGGTGAGAAATCTTCGTAGTGCTGACGGCGTGAATCTTTTGTATCAACCACTTCGACCCAAACCGTCAAGAGCTTATGGCGATCGCGCGTTCAGTGATTTTTGCACCAACCCTATGGAATTCCTTGCCTGGTCACTTGAGGTCTATTGCGAATTTAAAATCTTTTAAATGCTCTTTAAAAACATACCTTTTTCGAAAATTTTATTCAACATAATGCATCCATGTATAGTGAACAATGTTTTTACATGTTTATAAACATTATGTACAGCGGTTTGAGATTTTCTAATGTAAATCGCTATATGAAAAATTAATTATTATTATTATTTTATTGATCATTATGAATATTTTTACCCAAATATATAGCACAATTTCAACAAAGTATCCATCTATAATGTTTGGGACAGCGGATCTATAAATATACAATGATAGGGTGACCCACCATAAATAAATATCTCGACAAATACGCCACAATGTTTATTTATATATATATATATATATATCCAAAATTATTAGGACAACCGCAAAACATATATATATATAGTTTCATTAATTTTTCTTAAATCAATCCCGCGATTATCATCCACTCATTGTTCCAAAATTGAACCCATATACTACGGATTAACACACATATGTACATGTTTTGTATTACTTAGATAAACTGTGTAACCATAGACAATGGTAACTATAGCCAATTAAAACCATAGTGTTACTATGTAAATATGTATAAATATACTATACTGTCCATCTTTATACAATAACATTATTAATGAATAGTCCCAAGACGGACGAAAAGTACTTTAAAATGTTATTAAACCTGTGCTGAAATCAGTTTGTGTCGGCATACTTTTAATCTCTTCGTCGTTTACCGTGAAACAAATTAGTATAGATTTGCGGTTGTACTAATAATTTTGGATATATATATCATATTTTCCACATAAACGGTGATGTTGTACTTAATAAGCTATGACCATTTAACCATCTATAAATAAAGGACTGAAAAATGGTTCTGAGTGTCGTCCATAACATCCAGACACTATTGAGCAAAATATAGGTTTAGTGCCCTTGTTTTAAAAATAGTCTTGCTTAACCAGTCTACCGACCATTCTACGTCTGATTGACAGGTCGGGATAATCAAGATTACTTTTTTTACGACACATAAGAGAAAGCCTGAACAAGAAATTGAATTTAGAAACGTGCAGCTCAACAATTGTTTTAAGAACCCTGTAAAAGTAAAATTAAACTACTTCTAGTATCATGTTCTTGCTAATGAATGTGATTCAGCGATATCATTTGTACTAAACCAAAGATGCCGCTCCTAACGGTACATATAATGATAAAGCAATTTCAAAAATAAAACGAACGTAATTTCTAAAACTGTTGTAATAACCAAGACGCTAAATTTTAATGCTATTCAAAATCGTCAACAATAGATTTTTTACGGCTGTAATAGTTAATAGATTCGTAGAGAATTGCACGTGCAATGGCTAGACTCCACCGTAATAAGCGAGAACTCAGTCCGAGACACAGCCACTGAAGCATGCACATTAGCCATGTCGAGTCCAACTTTCTGTAGAGATTTTTTCAGTGCACGGGTCACCCTAACAAGGATTGATTATTATTAATATGTTAACTATAATAAAACATAATTTAAAAACCTATTCATCTATAAATATATAATGATTATTAATATGTTAAACATAATAAAATATAATGTTAAAACGTATTCACCTATAAATATAAAATGATTATTAATATGTTTAAACATAATAACCCATAATGTTAAAACGTATTCATCTATAAATATATAATGATTATTAATATGTTTAAACATAATAAAACATAATGTTAAAACGTATTCATGTATAAATATAAAATGACCATTAATATGTTTAAACATAATAACTCATAATGTTAAAACGTCATCTATAAACATAGTTAGGGGCTGTGGATTTATAAATATATAAAATGATTGATAATCAATATGTTGAACATAATAAAGCAAACTGTTAACAAAGTATTCATACAATGATTGAGTATTCATCTACAGATATACAAGCGGTTGTCATGCAAGAGACGCACAGAGGCCATAATCCAGGAAGTTATAGTCCTATACCCGTAACTATCGAAAGGACCCCAAATCTTTGGAAAATAAACATATTTTAAGTTTCACCATAAGCGGATAAAAATTGTGACATCTAGAGGGACCATATGAATACTTTTACACTATTTACGTACGTGGAGCGACGATTTTGTCGGGTAGTGTCGGTCCTATTTTCATGAAATTCGAATTCAACTATCAGGGTGGTGATATATTTAAATCATATAATTACAACCTGATTATGGTTGAGTTTGAATTTCGCAAAATCGGATAAAAACGCGATTTTCTAATACAATCTGGGGTCATAATCCATGAAGTTACGGTCCACTATGCGAGAAAATCGACAGGAGCCGAGATATGTTCAATATTAACATATATTCATCAATATTTTAATACTTACGAGGAGCGGCCATTTTGTAAAGCAGTTTTGTTCTGATGTTCACAAAATTCGAACTCGACCATCATTAGGGTGTAACGGTGATATATTGGAGTTTGTTTGTTCGATGCGAAACATGCCAATATTGAAAATAACCAAGAGCCTTTGGAGATAAACCTATATATTTCAAGTTTCGTCAAAATCGGATGAAAATTGTGACCTCTTGATTGTCCAAAAAAACAGGTGCGACGACAATATACGTCCACATGAACATGTTAATATTACAAACATATTCATCTATAAATATGCAAGTACTTATTTTTATTATAAATGTAACCAAATAAAATTTTAATGCATGAACTATCAATAAAAAGAAACTCGATATATCATGTTTTATTGAAATATTTCTTAAAGTATAAAAGTATCTCAATATATCATGGTTTATTTACCTACCCTTTGGTATTGTTAGAATCTATAGATGTATACGTGTTGTTTGTATCATCTACTGTGTGATCTAATGTATCATACATATTTCTCGTATTGTCGTCTGTATTAAACGACTGGTTTACATAGTCTACATTACGTGTATTAGTTGGAATATTCTGATATCCAGTAGACATGGTACAAGGGTTAATCAGCGAAATGGATGTATGAGATGTGTTGTTGACGTTTGGGAAAGTAGACGAGGGAGTGTAGGGAGTGATGGTTAGATGTATTATGAATGGTTAGAGTGGCTGTGGTGTTACGGTGAAATACTATGCCGCCACCGTAACACCACAGCTTTATGATTTGTTAGACAGGAGTGATGTAATAAGTGCGACAATAATAAATAACATATTTCTGATTTTATTGTCGTCTTTTCCCACTTGCACTGGTTGTACGCCATTTTGAAACCAGCTGACGAAGACAGCTCGGGCGGCGATTGCTCGACTCCGGGCTGCTCTGTCAGTATCTAACAAACGCATTTAGTTCGCGTACAACTTTTAACGAGAGTTGCCAGGCAACGAAACATACGCCCACAGCAGCTAAATCGTCCGGGCAGTAAACAAGGGTTGTCGCATATTTTACTTTTTTCGGTATTGAAACATTTATAATACACTAAAATATGATTATTAAAGTCAATCGGTTATTAACTTTAGCCTCTAGAGGGTCCACAAGATTTTTTGAAGTGATCAGAGGAGAGGGGTGATATAGGCTTTGCCTGTTCCCTGATCCCATTTCATGTATTTCTGAAATAAAATATTGTTTACAAAAAAAAAAAAATCAAGGGCCATAACTCTGACAGTAATTATCGGAAATTGCTGAAAATCAATGGGCTTCTTCGTCACATGACCTAAACTCTGTGTATAAATTCAAAGTCAATCGGATATTAACTTTGGCCTCTAGAGCATTCACAAGAATTTACGAAGTGATCAAGGGCCATAACTCTGACAGTAATTATCGGAAATTGCTAAAAATCAATAGGATTCTTCGCTTCATGACCTTAAACACTGTGTATAAATTTAAAGTGAATCGGATATTAACTTTGGCCTCTAAAACATCCACAAGATTTTTTGAAGTGATCAAGGGCCATAACTGTGACAGTAATTATCGGAAATCACTGAAAATCAATAGGCTTATTCGTCTCATGACCTTAAACACTGTGTATAAATTTAAAGTCAATCGGATATTAACTTTGGCCTCTAGAGCATCCACACGAATTTTTGAAGTGATCAAGGGCCATAACTCAAACAGCAATTATCGGAAATCGCTGAAAATCAATAGGCTTCTTCGTCTCATGACCTTAAACACCGTGTATAAATTTAAAGTTAATCGGTTATTAACTTTAGCCTCTAGGGCGTCCACAAGATTTTTTGAAGTGATCAAGGGCCATAACTCTGACAGTAATTATCGGAAATTGCTAAAAATCAATAGGCTTCTTTGTCTCATGACCTTAAACACCGTGTATAAATTTAAAGTCAATTGGATATTAACTTTAGCCTCTGGATCGTCCACAAGCAATTGTGGACGCCGGATCGACGGACGGACGGACAGCACTTACTACACTCGTCACTAGGCTTCCTATACATATTATAATATTCAATTTACACCCTTTTTAATTAACACACCCTGTCTAGAGTTATAATCCGAATGTTATTTTTTTTTATCGACATTCGTAGGTATTTACCTTGTTTGCTAGATTTTTATGCGGCAAACGTATAAAACCTTGACCTATTACTCAGTGATAAGCTTCCGCTGCAAAAAGAGTTCTCGCCTTTTATTATGAGTATCATGTGCGGCAGGTTAGTTTGCTTCTAAAATCGCTGTTCTCCGTTCCAAAAAATACAAAAGTAATTTTCTACCAGACAACCATGGTTCTATTTACCGAGACTACATAATTTCTCTCGGTGTAAGGATATTATCGCTATGAATAAATTCATACACTGTTGAGAAAATAATACCGTTGGTTTGCTTTGCAACAAATGGAGCGAGCATCAACTCAGTCCTAAAAAATTTTCGCGTAATAAATATGAACGGTCTTCAGACATTCGGTTTATAATTAGCGATACACAGGTACAGTGGCAAGTGTTATGCTTCACAGAATAATAACTCAAAAGTACCTACGCGCGAAATCCCAGATTTTGGTACATGGAAAACAAAAAAAAATAGTGCCCGTGCGCGTGCCAGTAATAGAAAAACTAAGAGTTCGCGCATAAAAAATGCACGAACGTACCAGGCGCGATGTCATCCAGTGATTAATGTATCATCTGTTGTAGAACTAGTCGGGTTTAAATCTGTATTACTGTAAACATAATCAGAATCAATGTCTTCCTTTGGCTTATTCGATTGGCATCTGAAATATAGCGAATCAAACTTTTTATTAAAAAAACTGATATCTAACAATAAACCATAGGCTGCAACCTTTGAAGTTTACACAACAAAGGATCACCAATCTGTATAAAGTCTTTAATATGTAAGCATATGATCCAAAAGGTTAATGTCTGGATGACCAGGCTACCACATGATGTTTCATTCCGCCATTGATTCGATACAATGCACATTCCATCATTATTTGTGGATCAAGCTGCTTTGATGTGTACACAAACGGTTCAATGGAGGTCGACGAAACAAAAGCATAGGATAGCTAATTGATTTGATAAACTATTAAAGTATAGATTCAGATAAATACACGCTGTATGGCTATTAACAAACTTATAATAAATAGATGTTACCTTTTCTTGTAGAAATGATAAGTCAGGAAGACCGCTACCGAGCCTAGTATACCACATAGAACACCAATCACGCCACTTACAACAGGACTTACCGCTTTACCTGCACAGGTGGGCAGGCGCTCTGTTAAATATAATAATGATATTGCAACAGAACCTAATGTCTAATGTCGTTCTTGAACACACAGGTAAACTCTAAATTAATGATGATACTATTTTGTTATTTCGCAAAATGTCAATAATTCGCGTGCGCGTAGGGTTCTTTAACAGCGAGAGAAAACCGGCAACTCTACTCCTTGTCACGTACACGTGTGAGAATCGAAACCACACCACTTGACTCTCGTTATCTGAAAATATACTTTATTATCGGGGGGCGGGGGTACATTTCGTTTTTAGACAGATATGTGAGTTGTATTCTTAGTATCCGTACTCCAGCAATGTTCCTGAAGCAACGACCGCGAGTTTTACAACATCTGTCCGCTGCTTGTTTACTTCACAATTCCCGAACTTACAGCTATGTTATGTGAGCAGTACTGTCCAAATAGTCCAATCAGAGCTTGTGACATCGCGACCTCGACGGAAGCCTTGACATTGAATGATCCTTGAACTTTGCAATTGGATTATATTATCACAGGTAGACATTTTAGCTTGAGCTTGAAACCGCGAGATGTGGTATTCGCGACGAGCGAGGAATCTGATAGGCTCACCAGTTGGACTTGTACCCAATCAAAAGTAGTGCTGAAATATGTAGGGTATTACGTGAAGGCCTTGATAAGATGTACGTAGTTAAAGCGAGATAAAGCCTTCTATCGAAGATGTACTCCAGCTGATCTCTGTTGTAATCATATACCGAGACTGTCAATCGGTGGCGAAAAAATGTACAGTATATGAAAAAGTAGCTTACCCTTACAGACTGGGCCTTGAAAGCCATCAGCACAACCAACAAGTCCACAAGTACCAGTAATTATATCACACGATGTTTCATCAGCACAGTTACCACATTTACTGGAACAGTTGTCACCATAACGACCTGCTTCACAATCTGTTAATACAAGACAAACATTCTTAATATTTGTTATCAACAACTATTTGTATTATTAGTCACGCACAGGAGTCAACGTTTTATCATTCCATTACCATGAAACTTAGTTTGCAAAAGTTTGAAAAGTTTAGAGACTACCCTCAATTTATGTTGAAATTGATGAGAACGACACACAATAGTACAGTTTGTTCAAACGTATGAAGTGTGTCTTTCAAAGCTTAATATTGAAACTTGTATTGCGGACATTAAAATTTGAATGAACAATAATTTTTAAAACTTATTGCAGATAAGCCAGAACATTTGGTTATTGGGTCTTCCCCCCCTGGGGTGTAGGGGGTGATAAGAATATACCCTTCGTATGTCCTGCGTGTTGTAAGAGGCGACTAAAAGGATCCCTGTCATGGGGCAACGTGTTTGCCGTGCGTTGCGACCCGTGTCGGTGGAGAGTGGAATCCTGGTAATTGAGTGGGGATTTGGCTTGCGAGCCCTTTCTCTGCAACACATTACTTTGGCCCATGGTTCACCTAGACGGGAGGTCAGAGTGGCCCACTCTGATCAATCGGCTTTGGTCGTTTTAGCTCTGTAGAGTGTACCCTTTTCCAAGTTCGTGCTTTGTTGTTTATTCACTCAGCATATTACCTACCTTTGTGTCCTTAGTACATTCTGCAGAGCGGCGGCTTGGGTCAATCAGGTTGGAGTAGTATTTTTACTTTCTGGCTTGAGTATACCCCCCGTCGAGCCCTGAGGCCATGCGCTGGTTATCCGTGCTAGTCCTCCCCTTAGTAGGCAGGGAAGTAACCTGGGGGACGACGAGGGGTGAATTTAAAAAAATTACGTTCATGGATTCCCTAATCCCCCCCATACCAAATGAACGACAAAAACAGAAACGTCTTAATTCAGAGGACGTTTCCAATATATTTCAAAATAAAATGGCAAAGTCATGGCCGAGGTTTCTCTTGATTGAGAGCCCCTCTACTGACTTATCTAAAGTCTCACCTTTTTTGATTGGTAAGGGCATTGCCGGCTTGGCCGGTGAACCCAAAGCCATTAAAAAATTGAGAAATGGAACACTCTTGATAGAATGTGTCAAGGAGCAGCATGCTACCATGCTTCTCAAATCAACAACTTTGGCAGACATTCCTATCAAGGTGTCTCCACACAGATCATTAAATTCTAGTAGAGGTGTAATTCGCTGTCGGGATCTTGAAGGCAGCAGTGAGGAAGAAATGGTGGAATACCTTTCTTCTCAAGGCGTCCAACAAGTTAAACGTATTAGTGTACGCCGAGGAGATAAGGTGATTCCCACAAGCACCTATATCCTCACTTTTAATCGTCCCGACATACCGAAATCAATCAAGGCAGGTTATTTAAATATACCTGTTGATTCTTATATTTCCAACCCTCTTCGCTGCTATAAATGTCAGAAATTTGGACACAGCAAGACCGTCTGCAGAGGCAAAGATACCTGTGCTCGTTGTGGTCATGATGGCCACGAGAGCGTTGCCTGCCAGGCTGAGTTTTGCTGCGTTAATTGCAAGGGTAAGCACTTTGCTTACTCTCGCGAATGTCCAATATGGCAGAAAGAGAAAAGAATTCAACAGGTAATGTCTGAACGGAAGATTCCATATTTTGATGCCAAGAAGCATGTAGAACTAACTTCACTCATTCCCATTGCACAACAAGGGAAATCTTTTTCGAGTGTAGTTAAAGTTTCTACTAAATGAATATCTGTTCAGACAGACATAACCTGGCCAAATAAACAAAAAATGAGGACTTTGCCTACATCAGATCAAATAAAAGGGGTCTCGAGCTCTTCTCAGTTACGAGAGAGCTCGATTCAAACAACTTTGTCTTTGCCTGATGAGGGTTCATCTTCCTTGCCCCTAACTGAAGATATTGGGACCATTCCCAATACTTCCTCCCAGAATGGCAAGGAATCACATCCATTGGATAAACCGAAAGCTGCAACGCCTGATCCCAGGTCGACTGGGTCAGGATCGCAGTCATCGGTTATCCCACCCTCACAGGAAAAAGTTTATCTATCATCAAGACAAAGGAAATTAGCAAAGTTGCGTGAGAAGGGTAAAAAGGGTTCACAAGACCCTATTGTCCATTTCACGAAATATGGGGTTGATCTGATGGACGGTATTACCGTAGAGGGGGCCAATAATGACCCCGTCGGCGGTAAACCGCCAAAAATAAATTATCCCTGACAATGTTAAATTCCATTATTCAATGGAACTGTCGTGGTTTAAAACCAAATTTTAATGAAGTCCAACTTTTAATTCAAAAATATAATCCTTTAGCTATTTGTTTACAGGAAACTTTTATGCGGAATTCTGACACTTTGTCTTTTAGACATTTTGTTGGTTATCATCATCATGCAATTGGTGATGGTAGAGCTCATGGGGGTGTGTCTATTATTCTTAATGGGGATACCCCTCAAAGTAAGGTCATTCTCAACTCGCCCTTACAGGCAGTTGCAGTTAGGGTGACTTTGCATATTCCTATAACACTCTGCTCTGTATATCTTCCACCAAGTTTACATCTTAATCCCAGAGATCTTGATGACCTTGTTGCACAACTTCCTCTCCCGTTTATTATTACGGGAGATTTCAATGGTCATCATTCACTCTGGGGTAGTCCAGATGATAACAACAGAGGTAAACAAATAGCGGACTTCATTAACATTAATAATTTGTGTTTATTAAATGATGACTCGCCTACTTATCTACATCCTGCCACAGCTTCTTTTTCTTCCCTGGATCTAACCATTTGCTCTCCGGTCCTGTTTCAGGATTTTTCAAGGAGAGTAAATGAAGATCTATGTGGTAGTGACCACTTTCCTATCTTGATTGATAATAATGGTCCCTCTCCGGTCGAAAGACCCCAGAGGTGGAAGTTACATAAGGCTGATTGGGCTCTGTTTGAATCTTTGTGTCTCTTCTCTTTTGATGCAAAGGAGTTAGAAGATGCAGACGAGCCCATGGCCTTATTCACTTCAATTCTTCAAGATGTAGCTGAGCAGGCGATTCCAAAAACCACGACTGAACCAAAACGTTCCAATAAACCATGGTTTAATGACGATTGCAAATCCGCTCTTAAAGAGCGTGATCGTATCCTGAGACGACTAAAGAACCATCCTTCCATGGAGAATATTGCGGCATACCAAATGGTCCGGGCGAAAGCCCGTAGAACCATACGCCAAGCAAAGAAGTCTTCATGGCAAGGATATGTCTCTAGGATCAATTCCCGTACCACATCTAAGTCGGTATGGGATAGGATTCGTAGGATTAAAGGTAAAAGTAGTGCTTTATCAGTTAACCATCTCAATGTTGATAATACCACCTTAACAACATTTCCTGATATTGCTAATTCTCTGGCCAGTACTTTTTCATTCAATTCATCATCCAATTTCTCCTCCGAAGCCTTCCGAGGCATTAGACAACAACAGGAGAAAAGGCGACTTAATTTCAAGTCCCGCAATGATGAATGTTATAATGATCGTTTTTCCATTGCAGAGCTCCGTGATTCGTTAAAACGAGCTCGGGACACTGCAACTGGTCCAGATGAGATACACTATCAAATTTTGAAACATTTACCTTATCCAACACTTCTAATTTTACTGGATCTTTTCAACCGGATTTGGGTTGATGGGAATTTCCCTCCTTCGTGGCATGAAGCCACAATAGTTCCCATCCCTAAACCGGGTAAAGATCATACGAATCCTACCAACTATCGTCCGATCGCTTTAACTAGCTGTATTTGCAAAACCATGGAGAGATTGATCAATCGAAGGCTTGTTTGGTACCTAGAGTCCAACAACCTCATTACTGACCTCCAATGTGGATTTCGGTCCCAAAGGAGCACTCTTGATCATCTCGTTAGATTTGAAACGTTTGTCAGGGACGCTTTCATCCAGAAGCAACATTTAGTTGCAATATTTTTTGATCTGGAGAAAGCTTATGATACTACATGGAAACATGGTATCATGCGCGACCTCCATAACCTCGGCCTACGAGGTCGCTTACCTATCTTCATTAAAAATTTCCTCGAAGATAGGTCATTTAAGGTACGACTGGGATCAATATTCTCTGACCCATTTCCTCAGGAAATGGGAGTTCCTCAGGGAAGTATTTTATCTCCAACATTATTTGCAATAAAAATTAATACTATCCCAGCGTGCCTTAAACCAGGTACAAACGGCGCTCTTTATGTTGACGACTTTCAGATGTGCTATGGTTCTACAGACATGCGGATAATCGAACGTAAGTTGCAGCTTTGTTTGAATTCACTTCAACAATGGGCAACCGAAAATGGATTTCGTTTTTCGAAATCCAAGACTGTCTGCATGCATTTCTGTCAGAAACGAGGTTTACATCCAGATCCAGAACTCTTCTTGGATGGCAATCGCCTACCAGTTGTGGATGAAACCAAATTTCTGGGGCTGATATTTGATAAGAAATTATCATTTATCCCCCACATTAAAAACCTTAAAAAGAAATGTCTGAAAGCCCTCAACATATTGAGAGTCTTATCAAATACTGACTGGGGAGCAGACCGTAAGGTCTTGCTTAGATTATATCGAGCTTTAATAAGATCAAAACTCGATTATGGGTGTATTGTGTATGGGTCTGCCCGCGAGTCTTATCTCAAAGAGCTCGACACCATACACAACCAAGGACTTAGAATCAGTTTAGGAGCATTTCGTACATCTCCAGTGGACAGTTTATACGTCGAGGCGCATGAGCCCTCACTGCACAACAGACGTGATAAACTGGCCCTGCAGTATGCTACGAAAATAGCATCACTTCCAAATCACATTTCATTTAACACCATATTTAGACCATTACATGAGCATTTATATCTGCTCAAGACTAAAGTCATTCCACCATTTGGTATTCGCATACAACCCCTTCTGTCTGAGGCTGGTATCAGCCTTGACAGTATTGCGAATACCCCTTTCTTTGAGACACCGCCATGGACTATATCTCCCCTAAGATCGATCTAGATCTTACAAAAAACAGAAAGAAAGATACTAGTTCCACAGTGTTTCAAACTCTCTTCGGAGAAGTAAGGTCTAAATATGGTGATTATACTGCTATTTACACAGATGGTTCTAAGGATGGTGATCGGGTAGCTTCGGCTACAGTGACGCCATCTGAGACAATTTCTGTGTGTCTCCCACCTGCTGCTTCCATATTTTCAGCTGAACTCCAGGCCATTCTTCAGGCCTTGGAGTTCATTCAGTCCTCTTCAACCTTAAAGCATATCATCTTTACTGATTCTCTGTCCTCTTTACAAGCAATTAACAATAAACAGCTTGAACACCCATTAGTAGCAGATGTTTATCGTCTGCTACTATCGTACGAGCTCAGCAGCAAAGACGTCGTCTTCTGCTGGCTCCCCAGTCACGTCGATATAAGGGGGAATGATCTAGCAGATTTTGCTGCCAAAGCTGCTTTAGATCTTCCCCAATCACCATTTTTATTACCATATAAAGATTTTAAATGTGCAATAAATCATTTTATTTATGACCGCTGGCAACGGTCTTGGGATCTTGCAGGCACAAACAAACTTCATCACATTAAGCCTCTCTTAGGAGATTGGCCAAACTCCTATAGAACCAACAGGAGAGATGAAGTTGTTCTGTGTCGCTCTCGTATAGGTCACACTTTTTTAACACACTTTTTCATTTTGAAACGAGAGCCTCAACCAGAATGTGAACACTGTCATGTTCCTTTGACAGTGAAACACATTTTGATTGAGTGCAAGCATCTCAAGAGCCTAAGATCGAAATATTACCGTTGCCAGTCTCTGCATCAATTATTTGCCCAACCGGGCTTATATTGTGAATTGTTAGACTTTTTAAAAGAGACAAGTTTTTATTATAAATTTTAATTGTATATTTATCATTTGATTTTTTATATTTTAAATATTTATACGCATAAAAGATTTGTTTGATTTTTTATTTTATTTACTGTGATATTGCTTTTATTTATGCATATAAAACTTTTTCTGTGATATTTATTTAACTTGTCTCGCATAAATCATTGTAGGTTTGGCGCAATATAGCCCGGTTGGTGCCGAAGTGCCATAAAACCACATTTCATTTCATTTCATTTATTGGGTCTTCTTTAAACAGGAAAGAAGTTAAACGTTGATCTACCCATATGAACTGTAAGCCAACTCGCCTCTTTATCCGTATGGCGAATGTAGTATTTTTTTTTTAAAAAAAAAGGTCTCAGACTTTAATAAAACACAAATTCAAAAAGAACTTACATAGGTAGGTAGCACAAGTGAAAATTAACCAGTGATAAAATGCCTACTAGTATTGTAACAAGTCCAATCATACCCATGTATACAATTCAGGTCATATTTTAATTCATAACATTACCATATACATGTACCTTTATACAATTACCTATTATAGCCATACACATCAATAAAATTTCCTATCATTACGATGTATATCGAACCATTACTATATCCTGCCATCTGAACACAAAATCCTTCCAAGCCTTACAATCAGTATCAAATGTATTACCATCATTGGTTGGCCGAATGAATGGTTATTCTGCATGTGGTGGACTAGTATTGCCATTATTTATCTTTAAACAAATCAAAATAAAATAAAAAGAAACTTACCTGTTGCACAGTTAGATCCTATTTTACCAGGGACACATCCATTTATACAATTTCCTGTCCTCTGATCACATTTGCCAACAGTTCTACCAACTACTGATTTACAGCTAGTATTACATAGTTTATTACATGATGATCCCCATCTTCCATATTTACATTCAGTACAAGAGTCAGCATTATCCTGATTACAAACAGTACAATTATTATTACAGTTCATATCACATCTTTCTCCAGTTTTACCTTTAATACAAGATGTACAATTACCACCATTTCTATAACATCCACCTCCACATCCAGTACTACAGTTCTTATCACATCCATTACCATATTGTCCCATAATACAGTTCGTACATCTACCATTTCTATCACATGTGACCGAGGTCTGGTCTGTTCTTGGTTGACATTCTGTACCACATGTAAGGTTACAGTATGGGCCAACTGTATCAGGTTTACAGTCATTACATCTACCATCAGGTTGAAAACATTGATTGTTTAAACAACCATCATTACAGTTCTGTTGACATTTTGTACCATAAAAACCTGTTTTACAGTCTTCATTACAAACACCAGTTGTAGGCTCACATGTATTATTAAAACATGTGTTGCATGGTTGACATGTAGAACTTGATGTACTGTAGTAACCAGTATTACATTGTGCTAGGTCTGTAATATAGTTGAAATATATCCTATGTTATTACATTTAATTAAATATGCATAAAATGTTATTGTGCTATATTGGATGCAGTATACTGCAGTATATTTTACTAAAAGTACACATTGTTTTTTTTACGTGTCACTATGCCTAAAATTAATCTAAACATTCCCAAAATGTTTTATGAAAAAAAAGCGATTTTGTTCGAAACGCTTGTGATCGCTTTTGGCCAAGTGACCAAATTTGACCGAAACGTGTAGATTTAATGCATCTTTAAACGGGAGTTACAAACTTTCGTATACGTTAGCATTATAGTACGGACAGGTGCCGTGTTCGATACCTGATATTGTTATCGTTATAGTACTCTCGATAAGCTTAAATAAGGGCAAAATATATAGGTTGGTAACTGTTTACGTATCATGCATTATATAAGAGCTATATCTGCCTAATGTAGGTCTTTCATTTGGTCTAACCCATCGAATTGTTGTAAGTTTGAAACCGATTGAAGCACGACGGCAATTTAATAAGTTTGTTTAATATCTTAACCATGGAAGCAAGGAAAACTGAGAATATGCTATCCTTCAAAGTGTCACGACGTCGTGTTGTTAAGAATAAAGTAATTCGTTTGAACTGTTCATTATATTTTGTTTTCACTATCTATTTTTAAGCTATCACAGCGACAACTGTCAGATCTTTATCTCCATCTCATATAATGGGTTGATTTCTCGTTTACCAAATTAAAAACTAGCGTCAGTAATCGGAAAGTAACATATTATTACGTCAGGTACCTGCAAATATTTCAACTTCACACATTACTAGGGAGTCTTTGCGACTGGAAACAAAGACAGTTCTACCATAAAATGATGTAGATGAACCTTGATTACACCCAGTTACAGTATAAACTAACTGTATTGTTGGTGATGTATCTTTATAACATGATGTAGCTTATTGAAATCCTTGTCCACTACACTGGCCACTAGAACTTGTCTTTATCTCAAATCCTTGTAATCTTCCCCACCCTGAAAATAAACCGAATAGAAAATCAAGGACAACCGATCCTTACCAAAAGGTTGTATTCTACCTAGATTAAAAGGCGATCGCCGGGGTCGCCTTCGGCTCGTCCAAATGTTCAACCATGGTTCAACTAGGTCGCCACCATGCGCATCCGAACATGAAATGTTAGACTATAGTCGCGACCATGGTTAACCCACCTTTCGAGGTCGGTTGAGGCTGGTCAAGTCAGATTTAAATTGGCGGTGCGACAAAACATATGTCGTGTTGGAATTGTTATTTGAAGATAGAACGTATATTACCAATGGTGCACCAATACCTGGGATTAAATTTAAATTCATATAACATAGTTAAGTCGTTTCCAGATTATATAGAATGGATATTCGTGTTTTGCCAAATCAATTCGACCAAGGTTCATGTCAGACTGAAATTGTGAAAGTGACAGTATTATAGTAAAAATATTTCATCCATTTGTGAATTTTATTTAGAAAAACATAA
Source organism: Patella ulyssiponensis (assembly GCA_963678685.1). Taxonomy (NCBI): domain Eukaryota; kingdom Metazoa; phylum Mollusca; class Gastropoda; family Patellidae; genus Patella; species Patella ulyssiponensis. The sequence goes on from OY783228.1 coordinate 9,108,052, forward strand.
CACAAACAAAATATTTTGTTCATTAAATACATCAGTTTGATATACACTGTAAATATAAATTATGTGGGTAGATTTCTTAAAATCGTCGTTATCATATTTCTACCTCTAGTACAGCTTTTTCGGCAAAGTGAGAAACTTTTGGCAAAAGTTCCGGGATTTTGTCTCCAAAGAATGATGTGGTCGTATTAAGTGTCATTCCATGAGAAAACCATGCAAAATCATGCAGAATCGGGAAGGTGGGGGGTCGGCAAATCGAGTTCATCTTGGGGGGATTTTATGGACTCCTTGAGACTACTTCACAGCCAGAAGAACCGATCTCAAAATTTAACCGTTATTGAGATATAGCCTCGGGCTGATTTTTTGCCAATTTTGCCCTTTTTCAGGTCAATTTTGGTCAATTTTCAGCCACTTATTCTGGCGAGTCTATGGTTTGGATGAAATTAGTGGTGGTTGGTGATGTTAGTGGGGGTCTTCCTGTGCCCCAATATACAGACCTTAAGGTCACATCTATTCTCTGGGAGTAATGGTCAGCAAAATGGTAACATATGGCGAATAAAGTAGAAAATATACACCTTCGAAGATTAGCCCTATTTTCTATGATGCGGGGGTAGGTCAAAATATCGAAATGGTTTTATGCACAGCTTGACCCCCTCTATTGATATAAGAAATAAAATCTCTGTCACCTCGTTTCATTCAATGCGAAATCATATGTCAAAGTTGGTGAATTTTCCCTATTGTAATCTCTGATTCTCTATGAAATGGTCAATTACTTTCATACATGGTAAGTCAGCTTTCTCCAATTCTTTGCCAAATCATTCGCCCATGCTCGCTGGTAGCAGCAGTAAACCGGCTCGAGCAAAACTGGTCTATTTGATGAAGCTTGGTATCCAATGCAAGATGGCCGCGCCCGGGACCGCAGAAAATTGAGGTTTTTCTTCATTTTTGGCCATTGAATGTGGCACATATCCCACACATGAGAACTAAAATGACTTCATCCAATTGAAAGACTGTACTAAAAACATTTAAGTCCACTCTTTAGCACATTACGTATCAATAAGTGATGTGAGAACCGAATTGGAACTGATTCCTTAACGTATAGTGGACATTTTGACCTTAATGTGCTGCCTCTTGCTACCGCTTGGATTTCAAACGCAATATTCCCAAAGGACGTAAACATCCCCTGTATGGTACCACACCTAAGGGAAATATATAGACAAACCGTGCTGTGTCACTTTGAATCAGCTAAGTTTAATAAAATACTATTGAAAAAAGAAAGGAATAAAATTGTGTCTTTGAAATATCAATAAAAACCTTCTATGTGTGCTTGACCAAAACTAATTTAGCAGAAAAGAGTTGTGCGGTATATACACAATTGGCCGAAAAGAGTTGTGCGGTGAACCTCTAGTTGACTGGGTAAAGTCATGGGCTTTAGAAGTCCTCAAACATGCTGCCTTGAGTCTGATATAGCTGTAATACCTTTACTGAAGGTGTTGTTAGTTTTAGATATTTTTTTCTTCTATTCTAGGTACATACCGGAAATATGATGCTGTCCATAATGAGGAATGGACCGTGAAAAAAAAACAGGCTAGTTCTTCAAATAAATGATATGGCATGGGGTCCGAAATTCAACTTCATCATATAATCATTTTCAGAGCCCAAAATGGATCTTGTCAGACCTTGTAAAACTACACGTGTACATGAAGGGGAGTCAAAATGTTGTATCAAGCATATTTTGCAAAATTCACTTTTTTGCTTAGTCAGAATGAGAATTTTCTTGCGCATCTTTTCATCTGGTTGTCGTATTTCTAAGCCAATAAAAAGAGGGTTTATAGATATTGTTTCAAAATGTTGTATATGGGGTGTTCCAAAAAAAGAAATTATTAAGAGCGAAAATGTTGTATTTTCTTGAAAAAAATCAACTTTGTGTCTCACTTAAGTAATACAATCAAATGAAATATAGCCAGTAGTGTTTTATGATTAAATACTTTTTATTGAAATTATTGTCTAGGCTTACTTTGTGAAATCTATGAAATTGAAGCAGGTAAAGGTGAATATTTTCCGGAGATACGTCTTTGCTGTATAGAATTGCAAATAACGAGCATTCACTCATTATTTCTGTACTAGATGTTGAGCTTGATATGTGCAGGTAGTTACATACTGTTTAAATGGCTACACATGCATTTTGTTAATAAATATTCGAGAAAAGCTTCAGAAATATGACCTTTTACATACAACATTTTGATTCTTATGCTTGTCCTGTGCTTGTTTAGGCTCTCCTGGACGATTTCCCAAAATCCAGATACGACCTTTTGACTCCCCACCCACGATATTTCTACCAGGGGCCACCTCTCAAAATATCAACCGCAACGTATATTTGCCATTGAAAATTTTCTTGTATCTAGTCTCCGAATGATAAACTGGCCGGTAACAGGGACCAGACTAGTTGATCAGTTGGACACTTGATTTGTAAAGAAAATTTTTCAAATTTTGAGCCATGCAAATACTTAGAAAATAAATTTAGTAAATTATTTTATATGGAATAAGTTTAGAAAATTGTTTTATGTGGTTTGAAATTACTGTTGGAACTGATGACATCCCTCCCACTTTTGGCAGTTCTATGTACTAGTAGCTGTTACAGGAAGTGGTGGCGGCGTTTCAATACTGCTACCCATAGCTGCAGATGATGTAGTAGCAGTAGATTGATAATAGGTGTTAGAGGCACTACCAGTAGCTGCAGATGATGTAGCAGTTGGATGGATGTCATCAGTTCCCACAGTAATATCAAACCACGTGAAATGATTTAGTTTTAAAAGGGCTGTCAAGATCCATTTTGGGCTATGGAAATGATCACATGATGAAGTTGAATTTTTGACCCTATACCATATTATTTATTTGAAGAACTAACCTGACTCTTTTTACAGTTCATTTTCTCATTATTGACATTGTAACATTTCCAGCATATACCTAGAACAGAAGAAAAAAGTTCTAAAATTAACAAGCTAGCCTCCAGTAAAGGTATTAGAGCTATATCAGACTCAATGCAGCTAGTTTGAGGACTTCTGAAGTCCATCGCTTAAGTCAGTCAATTGTTGTCGATTACACATACAAGATTTGGGGGGGTTTTATCGATATTTCACTTACCCCATGCAATAGGAATAAACAGAATAAACAGATTCTAAGTGACACATCAAGGTCTTTGTATGGATTCCCCTTATGGAATATTCCGTTTGTAACCGAGGCGGTAGCGATGGACAGCACATGTTACCTTTCCATCTAAACTCGACGATACACTTCGTCAAGAAATCAGCTCCCATTCGGTTGTCACATCACATAATGCTATGTAATGTGCTAAAGGGTGGACCTTAATGTGATGTTCTTATATTTGTACACTCTTAGTACACAGCACAGTCTTTGTATGTATTTCCCATAGGTGTGGTACCATGCAGGAAATATTTACGTCCTTTTGCATTTGAGATTCAGGCGGTAGCGACTGGATCAAAATTTCCACTTCGTCAAGAAATCAGTTCATTTTCGGTTCTCACATCTCTTATTGCTATGTAATGCGGTGGACCATGATGTTTTAAGTACAGTCTTTCAATTGTATGAAGTCATGTTAGTTCTCGTATGTTGGGATATGTGCCACATTCAATGGCCAAAAATGAAGAAAAACCTCAATTTTCTGCGGTCCCGGGCGCGGCCATCTTGGATTGGATACCAAGCTTCATCAAAGTGACCAGTTTTGCTCGAACAGGTTTACTGCTGCTACCAGCGAGCATGGGCGAATGATTTGGCGAAGAATTGGAGAAAGCTGGCTTACCCTGTATGAAAGAAGTTGGTCATTTCATAGAGAATCGGAGATTTATAATATGGGAAATTCACCAACTTTGACTCATGATTTCGCATTGAATGAACCGAGGTGACAGAGATTTTATTTCTTATATCGATAGAGGGGGTCGACTTGTGCATAAAACCATTTCGATATTTTGACCTACCCCCGCATCATAGAAAATAGGGTTAATCTTCGAAGGTGTATATTTTCTATTTTGTTTGCCATATATTATAATTTTGCTGACCATTACTCCCAGAGAATAGATGCGATCATAAGGTCTTTACATTGGGGCACAGGAAGACCCCCACTAACATCACCAACCACCACTATTTTCATCCAAACCCTAGACTCGCCAGAATAGGTGGCTGAAAATTGACCAAAAATGACGTGAAAAAGGGCAAAAATGTCCAAAAATCAATCTGAGGCTATATCTCAATAACGGTTAAATTTTGAGATCGGTTCTTCTGGCTGTGAAGTAGTCTTGAGGAGTCCATAAAATCCTCCCGAGATGAACTTGATCTGCCGACCCCCACCTTCCCACCTTCTGCATGGTTTTCTCGTGGAATGACTCTTAAGGTTTTCATTAAGCAAACTTGCTTTTTCGTTAAATAAAAGGTTTTGAACCAGTTTATTGAAGAGAATGACCTCCATTTTGATTGACTTTGGTCGAACTAGCTTCCGTTCAGGTGTAGTGAACTATAATCTGTCGTTTGGTTGTGACCATACAAGTGCACCAGAAGGCTGCACAGTCAGTAACATTCAACAGAAAGAGTCCTCAACAGGTAGACAAAAATGCAAAGAGTAAACCGGCAAATAATTATGCAGTACAGGAATTCTGTCAATTCTGTGTTCGTTAAAAATTCTCGGAGTCACTGAATGAGACATTAAAACATAAATTAAGGAGAATTATTATTAATTCTAGATATTAACACACAGATGAAGATTGTTTGGTATAGCAGCGGGGATTACAGAATGAAATCCCGAGAATCGTGTGTTGCCTCGTAATAAATTCACCAACATCTTCCAAACCTACACGTATAACTTGAATATGATAAACCACTGACAATTGTCTATTATAAAATAAAAATATTTAGCCGTTCGCTAAGAAGTCGTTGAAGAAATTTGATTCTTCAATTGTATGAAGATATGGTTATCCATGCCATTCCAAATTTTAAATTACATTTGCACATAACTCGGATACAGGTTGTCACGACTCATTCACCTCGAATGAACTGGTTTTATGCATTTGTGTAAATATTTGAATTATCAAGCGTAATTATCCACCAACAGTCTGGAAATACATAATGTAATTTGTTGGGGGTCACGGTGGCTAAGTGAGTAAAACGCTGGCTCGTGTGTTCAATCCCTGCATTGGCCGAGAAAGTTCATTTTCCGGCGTGATCCCCCATGTCAGTGATGTAGGACGGAGCGCCTGGCAAGGTCAGCTGTCTAGTCGTTCTGATGGGACGAAAAACCGAGGTCCCGTGTACACATTAGCGTGTACGTAAAATATCCCTTGAATTCGATATAAGAGTAGGCGTAGGCCCTAGTGCGACTGTTCGTGAAAAATTTCCCTCATAGCACACCGTATGGCGTAAGCCCGTCTTCAATAGCCAAGTCTGGAGCAGACAGTAGGACGTCATGTAATTTGTTTTCAATATTACTTTACTTACTTTGTAACATCGAAACATAATGTCTGGCACGTGCATGTATTAATGATTTAGCCTAGCGTCCAGTACGTATTTGCTGGCACTTTCATGTGTGTTGAAAATGAAATGAAATAATGTTTAAAGTCCTGTTGTTTTGCTCCGACTGGAATAATAAAGATCGGCTTACGCCAAATAGTGTGCTAATTTTGCCGTGACAACGGCTTACAATATACATATCGAATTCTCACCCAGTGAGTGGTGTAGTACGGAGGGCCCGACAAGGATAATTGTCTAGTAATTCGGATGGGACGAAACGAGAAACCGAGGCCTCAGATACACATTGGCGTGCACGTAAAAGATCCATTCGCAGTTGGAATTCGATTTAATAGTAGGGCTTAGCCTCGGGCTTTTTTCGTCCCATCCGAGGGAGTATACCATTTCTTTCTCGGCAGTTGACAGTATTACAAGTTTAACAACCTAAGGCAGTTTTAAACATTGAGGCAGAAACCCGGAATGTTTATGAGTGACTGACCCACAGCGTGTGCCCGTATTTATAATCCCATTCGGAGGAGAAGAGTAGGACTTTTTGAACCACATTTCATTTCATATCTAATTCTGACTGTCAAGTGATCCGTCACGAGCACGCCATTGTGTACACAAGACCTCGGGTTTTCATCCCATCGTTTTAACTGTATTTTAACATTGCATGTTATTTCACAGTCTGTAATGTAATTTTACCTCTAGCTATTTTACATCCAAGGTAAAATTACATACCTGTAAATAGAGTACGTGTAAAATTGCCATGATGTTAATTTACATATATTTGTACAACAACATTTAAATCAAAAAATATTCGGTATTTTAACAGAGTTTATGTAATAATACCTCATAAATGTTGTAGAATTACATATTATGTAATTTGCCAAGGTAACATTATTCAAAGGAATGTGTTTGTCTCGGCTTGGCTAATTAGTCCTAGGTTCCATTCTGGCGAACAAGATAGTTTAGCGGAACTTTCAGCCGAGCATGTAAACCAACATTCAATAATGTAAAGAAAATAAGTGAAATGAGGTTTAATGCGCTACTGTTCTTCTCCTTATAATGGAAAGAGTAGGTGTTACAGCCCAAGCAAAATTCTGCACCCAACTCAATGTATGGTATATGCCTGTCTTTATTAGCCAGTTCGATACATTCAGATTTTGAATAACCTATTTCTCTAAAATTGACTAAACTGACTGACAGAAAAGTTAATATTTTGTATAATATTCGATATGTGGTCAAAGGGGGAATAACCTACATGTGACCACTATTTTACAATTTTCTGTAAAAATAATTTTTACAGCGGCATTTCTGTTAATATACAGCTCACGTGATGTAAACTGACATGTGGTTGTATTACTACATTAAATTTGATGTAATTTTACACAAGCCTTGTATTTTTATGCGTCTACATCGTTTGAAATGTAAGTTAACAAACCATGTGATATTACAAATCATGTACTGTATTTTTACTATAATTATAGCTGTAAATATACATATAATTTTAACAGTGTAGCTCCGCAATTTACAGTATTACAATCAGTAAATACACTCAAGGCGAAATATGAATAGATCTCCAATACCCAAGGCGGTTATCTAATCGGACGAAATATGAATAGATCTTCAATACTCTAATTTTTATTCTCGAATCGTAGTTATATTTATCTCAATTTATATATTTCCATATTAAAAATAATGGTTATAATTTTACATATGTACTTACATCTCCTATATTGCCTGTTATATATTTTAATTTGGTTGAAATAATACAACTGTTGTAAATCAACACACCACCAACCAGACTGTTTTTCTCGTGTATGAGTACATGATTGACCATTATCAGCAGAACTATTAGTATTACCATCTACAGCTCTTGAAGCACCATAACCATATCCTGTTGAACTCTGTTGTACTGATTGTTGACGAAGAGCAACATTGGAAGATGTATCTGTTCACAAAGATACAATATATATGTGTCAATGTATCTGAGTAAAAAGCTTGGTGTTTGAAATATCGACGAATTCAAGCAGTATTTACATTGCACCCCCCCCCCCCCATTGTAATGATTTCCAAAATAAAATCAAAGTGATCTGATGATAAAACTGCAGGTGAATTGTTCCTTTGAATTATTCCCCTTTGAGAGAACATAATCTTTATTTTGTTTAGCTCAGACTAGAAATAGTTATTTAAAATAGAGGACATTACAATAACGAAATACAATGCGTGAATACACCACATGATTATTGTCAAAAATATAATGTATTTACGAAGTAATTGTTTTTTTACGTTAATATTTCTTACCAGAGAATATCTGAACTTCACATAAAGTAACTATTTCAGTCACAGTAACATAGACAGTTCTAGCAGATATACTAGTTGATGATGGTTGATTACATCTCTCTACTGTATATACATCTTGTGGTGTTGGTGTTGTATCTTTATAACATGGTGTAGCTGATGTAAATCCTGTTCGATTACATGTACCACTAGAACTTGTCTTTATCTCAAATCCCTGTAATCTGTCCTTATCTGGAAAATATTCTACGAGCTGTTACTGGGTTTGAATTCATCGGGTATTAGGGGTGATATTTAACACGGAATGTTATGAACAAAACAACCCCGACTCATAACACTGATCATTGTCGAGGCAAGTCAACGTTCAATTTACAAAAACACATACTTATGGAAAATAGCTAATGTATTTTAGGCAACGTTTTGTAGAGTATTCTCTCAACGTTATCAAGCTAATGCAGCAAAACAGGTATGAGGCAAACATATATAGATAGACAAAATACAATAACATAACTGAAACCATACTTGACAACAACATGATCACCAACACTTATTTAAATATATAATAAGCAGATAGAGAGTTAATCAACTGGATAGTCCATGGTCAGTAAGAATGTTAAAACAATAAAAATCGAAACCATACCTAACAACTAGTAGATGATGAAATGGTAACAATATACGAAAGTAAGAAAAGACGCCATTTTCTTTAATGATGAATGATGTCACTGTGATTAATGTAGTTAAGACAATAACATAAAGCTATAGTTTATATGCAAAAGAAGGGTGTTTAAGGGTAGATTGAGTCTGATTTCAATCAATAATGACAACTCAACTCAACCAGAAGTCATTTTGGAAATCAGGCATTTGTACCAGAGGGTCCTAAGAAGGGAAGCAAAATAGAGCTCATGTGGATTCCATCACATGTCAACATCAGAGGAAACGAGGAGGCAGGTCGACTCACCAACGAAGGTCTCAAGGACACAGCACCACGAAAATCTACAGTATGGTTAAAAGAAAGGTCAATGCAATCTGGGAATTAAAACTCGTTGATCTTGACACATACAGATTCCGGCTGGATGACAAGATCTACACGAAGACAGCGATCAATCAACCTAGAAGTGATATATGCAGACTCATATCAAAACTAAGGGTGAAAGAGCGGCTGCGATACTACAAATACCAAGTCATCGTCTGTGAGTGCGGAGAAGAATGTACCGCCAACCATGTCCTGGTAGAGTGCGAGGTATACAAGGAGGAGAGAAGGGAACTAGTGAGAATGATGGAGACCAACAACATACCATTCAACACTACGAACTTACTCTTCCGAGACCAGATCTGAAACTGCAAATCTTTGAACAAATCCACGCCCTAATGGACACGATTGGACTAAGCAGAATAGTGAAGTAAGAGGGGGGCACGGCTAGACGGGCTCGGCATCTAAACGCTAACCTGCATAGGGGATTTATACCAAACTGGCAGGATAGTGGAGTAAGAGAGAGTCACGATCAGACGGACTCGGCATCTAAACACTATTCCGTCAAAAAAAAAACATACACCATACCAACAGAGTGGGACAGTGGGGTAAGGGGAGGTCACGATAAGACGGGCCTGGCACCTAAACACAAATCCCACAAAGATGACATCTACCAAACTAGCAGATTATGATAGTGGAGTAAGGGGGGGGGGGGTACGGTCAGACGGACTCGGCACCTAAACACTATTCCGCAAAGGAAACAGATACCAAACCCATAGAGTGGAGTAAGGGGAGGCCACGATAAGACGTGCCTGGCATCTAAACACTAATAATCCCAAACGGTGACATCTACCAATCCAGAAGCAGAAGAGATCATCTACCAAACGATATGATTTATATTAAATAAAGGGAAGAACTTCCCAAACCCAATCCATGGCCTAAGGCCGAAATGGAAAGATTGCAAAATCATATTCTAAAAAACAGGAATCAGCTTCGGCTCTCCTACGTCTTATGTGGAAGCAGACGTTAAACACCAAGAAAATAGAGATAGGGTATATTGAATATAACTTTTCATTACAGATGACTACTAAATCTTTTAATTATATGTTAGAAGGGTAATTAGGGTATACAATAGAGATATAGATTTAATAAGACAAAAATCTTATAACCATGAATATAACAGGGTAGTAAATAAAAATAACAAGTTAAATGAGAGAGAGAAATGGGGTTTAACGTCCACTAGACGTGGGGGTCTTTTCGCATTGGGAGGAAACCGGAGTTCCCGGGCAAACCCACGAGGTTGAGAAGGTCCCCCTATCTTCATGCCACATAGCTCACATCGAAACCACAGCCGCAAGCCAGAGGTGACCGGCCAGCTAGAGGTCGAAGCACGGCACTCTAGACCACTAGCCCGCTGTCTATCACCTTCATGCTGGTCAAAAATATTTTAGGAATTAGACCTCGATTATTCTTATCTGTATTTAGAAGCCGTTCCGTGTAAAGAAACATCTGGAAGTTTTAATGGAGGCTACTTACTGAAGGCGAAGGTACCATATATATGACAAAACAACATTACAAAAATGGGATGCCAAAACTAAGAACATAGGTCAGCAGGTCAGAATCTAAGTAAGGTGAATATTTCTGCTCGAACATAGGTTGGCATGTGCATTCATAATTATCCTTGATTGTCTGGAGTGCCATGAAATCTGTTGTGATCTATGTTATTTTCCCCTTCGGGGATTTCAATATGGGGAGCGTGACGATCTCCTAAACAAGGACACCGCCAGATATTATATGCCTCTCCATTAAACTTAAAACTACTTTTTCTTGTGGTTCTTCGTACATGAGAATATGGATAATAGATATATCAAGTTTATGATAGCCATGGCAGCCCATAAATCTACACGATGATCTGCTCCTAAATACAGATCTTAATAACCGTGATCTGATCACTGCAAACTTATGCATGATTTATGACCTTCCCTTAGACTATCCAGCGATCGTTATGATTTTTGAGCAAAATACCCTATTTGTCAGAATAACGAAACATATAGTAGTAATGATGATGATCAATGGTCATTTGAAAATAATCGTGGTGAAAGAGCACTGCTTTGGTTAGTTACTATTTTGTAACGTTAACTGGTTAACGTTACAATTGGTACAGTCTAAGACCACTTACGCAAGTTGAAATAGGTTCAAACGCACAATTGGCAACACCTATAATTACAGTGTGTATTGAAATAAGTAATCCTATCACACATAGTGAAGACTAGACTACTAAAAGAGTTACCGAACAGTTTTTTTTGTGGTATAGCGTTTTACATTTTCTTAGCGGCGTTCCTTCTAATGTGCAAGCCGCCATGACACCGACCAGTTGAAATCTCGACAAATATCGGGACACCTTAACTCCGCCCATCGCCTTCCATGTAAGGCAATGCTACTACGCCGACATCGGCAAGAGGCCCATTACATCCGATTTTTGAAGAATGAAATCAATAACCAGCTTTTGTTCAGGTTTGAGCGAAAAATTGACGCCCATCCTCCCCAACATGCGGTCTAGGATTCTTTTTGACATTTTTCCCACGCTAAGGTCATTAGCATCTAATTATGGTCATACAGCCATATATGGAAAGTGACGTATGATCACGTGAGTTGGATTGCGCATGCTACATTTGACTGGGCGGACATTATAATTTCAGAACTTGAGAAATTTCGCGTAGCGGTTGGGTTTGATCAAATCATATAATTATGCGGTAAGGCTTCACCTTTATTTCAATGGGAATTGATTTATTATATGTTAAGCTATGGGCAGCACAGTTTTGGGCTAGTGTATTTGTAAATTAAGGGTACTTTAGGCCAGTAAACTTTTTGTACTCATTTGACTAAAAAACTTGTGCAAAGGAACTCTGCAGGAAACGCCACTACTGAGCATGAAGTAAAACGGAAGGCATCAGTAGTGGAACCATTTCTATGCTTTGGCTAGATTATGCTGATAAAAACAAACAATTTCCAGTTATTTAATTTTTGTCATTTAATATTTTTTCACTGGCTGGAAATTGCTGAGCCCAGGGTTATCGTTTTGTTTGTCAATTTTTGCATGGTCCTCCCGCGGACTTAAATATATTAAAATCTGTAAAAGTTAAACTTTTATTACTAAACGGTTATTAAAATTACTAAACGGTTATTACAATTACTAAACGGTTATTACAATTACTAAACGGTTATTACAATTACTAAACCGTTATTACAAAGTGGCTATTTGTAAACTTTCATGGCGCGTGGTTTCCAAAATCAATTCCTTTAATGTTGATGGGATATTTTGAATTTTTAGATAAAATGAATAGTTGGGGTTGTTCGTAACTCCAGTAAGATCCACCTGATTAAAACAAGTAATTTGTGTTCAAACGTTTTGGCCATGCTCAGAATCAGTCTGGCAAGGAATAAGGTCGCCTTTCCAGCCTCGAGGGTTTTATCCGGGTACTTCGTTTTCCTCTCACTGCTAAAGACCCCTAAGTGCAAGCGAATTATTGAAATAAAATTAAACCATATGTTAGTACCGAAATGACCTGGTTTGTATCGAGTAGACGTTAAACCCCATTTCTCTCCCCCCCTCCTCTCTCTCTCTCTCTCTCGACGAATCAGCTATATAAAACTGTGACTATGGAAGACTAAAACCAGTACCATATATATATAGTTGCGACAATATAACGCCAAATAACCAATATAATTTTCGTAACTTTACGTTTAGCGTCAACGACAATATGAATTGTGACACAAAAAATCTCATATATGTCTTGACGTGTAGGGCTTGTGAATTATTCTACATAGGCGAGACATCTACTCATCTACGGGATAGAGTACGCAACCATCGACGGGATTGTAATATTGAAAATGCGCCCTTATTTGTAAATAGACATATCTTTAAATGTGCGAAACACCTACAAATAAAATTTCAAATTTTCCCTTTTTATAAAATGAAAGTCGATGACACCACGAAAAGGAAATTAATGGAAAATCATTTTATTAAAAAATGCGTTCCTCGACTTAATAGCCAATAAGTAACAATTGGCGATTAGTTTCATTAATTTTCTTAAATCAATCCCTTGATTATCTTCCACTCATTGTTCCTTAATTGAACCCATATACTACAGATTAACACACGTGTGTACATGTTTTGTATTAGTTAACGATAAACTGTGTAACGATAGACAATGGTAACTATAGCCAATTAAAACCACAATGTTACTATGTAAATATGTATAAATATACTATACTGTCCATCTTTATACAATAACATTATTTATGAATAGTCCCAAGACGGACGAAAAGTACTTTAAAATATTAAAATGTTATTAAACCTGTTTACCGTGAAACAAAGTAGTACAGCTTTGCGGTTGTACTAATAATTTTGGATATATATATATATATATATATATATATATATATATATATTACAAACAAACAAAAATGCAAGAAGACACTCACGTTGGTCTCTGTTAAATAGTTTGATGATGTCAATATTATAAATCTGTTGTAGATCAACACACCACCATTGATTACCAGTATTGTTTGTATGTGTACAGCTAGACTTATTAAAGTTATTATCAGTGTTACCATCTACAGCATTACTTGAATTTGTATCATATCTTGGATCACTATACACTGAACTCTGGTTTGTTGGTTTGCCACGAGCAATGTTTGTGCCTGTAAAATACAACATGTAAATATATACACCGAGTAATAATTACAATATGTAGGGCCTAAATAAGATCACGTGAATGTGATCATGTGAGACCATGTGAATACGACCTCTAAATATAAGATGTAAATACAACATATAGATAATACTCAATTCTAAAACAATATTAACAATGTTGTTTTAAATACAAAATGTAGAAGATCGTGTTTACAGAGAAACATTGAGTAATATGGTGGATTCTGTGTGTATTTCTGAACCATGTACACACAGATAGACGTATATTTGATTTGTTTTGTGATTGTATCGTGAAATTAATTAATTCAGTGACTGTTAATAGCGAGACTGGCATAAAAAATGTATTTTTATGGCTCTACTACAAGTGGAATAACGGTCATTATGTCGTATGCAGTCCCACTACGAGTCTGAGGTTATATCTGTTTAAATTATGCAATACAATAAAACAAGTATTACCTGTACAAACACCACATGACTTCATACAGTTCTCTCTATAAAACTCATCTTTAGGATATACACTATCACCACATGATTGACAGTTGGCGGTGTTTGTATCTTTACATTCATCTAATGCTAGAAAATGGGATGATAGGGTTGAGCGTAAAGTAATTACTTAACATACACATATTATATTTGTGTTACGGTAATAACATAATAGTGTAGATTTTAAGGTGACAACTTGAACCGTGGATCATAATCGATGCAGTGCTAAGGTTGCGGTCCCAGAGCGGTGCTTGAGACGGAGTAAAGGTGTCTAAAGACCCATATTGTCAAGTCAGTTTCTCAATTAACCATCAGTTGGTATTTAGTCATTCTCGGTATCGAACGTTGCCTCATTCCGTTTTACCATGGGGTGGGATAGGGGGGGGGGGTATTCATGTTATCTACCCTAGATGACTGTTATCTTTAACGACCAATCCCATAAGTCGTTAATTGTAAAGGAAGTAGGCGGAGGGAAGTATATCTTATCATTTCGCAACAAGTGGGCATATGTACCCAGCTCAGCAGTTATTCCTACGCCGTCACCCCCGAAATAAAGGCAAAAGTTATTTTAATTCCCCCCCCCCGACTTTCCGCTGTTTGTATGGCGATCTTTGTTCATTTTTGGTGTAGAATGCTGAGGCGGAAGGTACAAGAGTAAAGAGGTTCGTTAGGTTGAAATATAGGACGGAAAATAGCATATTTGCTGGCATGTGGAAGTGGACGTTAAACTCGAGAAAAGAACAAACGACGAAATGTTTGTTGGTCGTTATTTCCAGTGTGTGTACCCCAGGTTTTGAGCGAGAGACTGACACATGTTGCTCCATCTATGGTAGAAAGCTGTCAACTACGAAAATTTTGGAAAAAGTCAGAACCGGTCTAAAAGACGTAAATTAAGATTAAAGTCAATAGGAACATCATTGGTGATTTGTGGCCATATTGATGAGAACATAAACACAGAAGTTAGAGAGTCTTAGTAAGATTGGTTTGTAAAATTGGACCGTAACGGTCAGGACGGATTAACCCACGGTATAGTTTAGTAGAAAGGAATGAGACCACTGGTGAAACCGAGTATGGCATTATGTGGACATTAAAAGAGTTAAATTGCTATCATTTGGCAATAAGAAGTGGATCGCAACGCACATAATAATGTAATATGGGTGAATAGAAACTGGCTTACATTCAATCGTTTCTGTTTTTACTGTACGTTGTAATCAGTTATGTTCGGCGCAATACGTGAAGCTTAGCAATTGAAGGCATGGCGCATGAAAGCATTCTGGCACGTGATTCGTGCGAATTTTAAAGTTTTCATTTTGTTTAAATGTTTGATTTCACAAGCCCATCTTTTCGCGGGAAGAGCAACAACACCAATGTTGATATAGACTGATCAAATGAGTCGTGTTTGCAATGCCGAAGACTCCAGGTGATATTGAGGTAGAGAGAATATGAAAAAGTTTGATTTTATATTTTCTTATCTGTGTGTTGGGAATAGTGTGTTGTGTTATAGCCACCAATGAATAGAGTGAATGGTGTTTTATTATAATTCTATATATATATATGCTATATTGCTACTTACCTAAACTATATAAACGATGACTACTTACCTAAAGTAGAATATAATATTAAAGCTGATAGAGTTATAACAGTTGACAAAAGATTCACTTTCATTTTGTACAACATTATTCAGCGCTAAGAAAACAAAATTATTAAGATTAAGAGCAACATAAATTACGAACGTCTCGCGATGCGTATTGGTCCCAGAAAGATGTGAGAATTGCATAATGCAGGCTAGCTTCGGAACGCTACTAACTTGCACGCATACCAGAAAAATACTGATCGAAATAAATGTACTTTTGTTTCTAAATTCCTTACACATGATTATGAACTGGGTAAGAATTGAATGTTAACGGTTCATGCCAGCGCCATCTTTATATATTATAAAGCAGAAATGGGATTTTGTAAATAGTTTGCATTATCGCCAGGGGCGGATCCATAAACCTTTGCAGGAGGGGATTGACTGGTTCCTGAGACCAATGTGTATTATTTTTTATGATATATTTTTGTTGTTGGGGGTGGGGGTATCATTTCAAAGAATCCATGACCACTCGGTCCAAAGACCACTCGGACCAAGACCAGTCGGACCAATAATAAGGTGTTGTTTTAATAAAAATGATAATTGTGTTTGTTTTAGTATGACTAATGGAACCAATTATAAAGTGTTGTTTTAATAAATTGATAATCGTGTTTGTTTTAATATGCATGTTTTCTTTGAAATAATAATGTGTTATGTACTTTTTCATCATGAAGCACATCAAAGAAAATGAAAACACGGGGTGGGTCAGCAAATTTCAACCATACTTGGTCAAAGGGAAGCCCTAGGCAACAGAAGTCACAAGATGTTGTCAAAAGTTATTGAACGGTCAACTTCCGGTTTAACTGGAAAGGGTCCGACCAGATAATCACCGGAAATCATTTACAATCACCGGAATGCACATAATCTCCGGAAAAACTAAAAAAAAAAGAATTTTAATAAATTGTTGATGTTATAAATATGAATCAGTCCTGTTCTCTGTTCATAAGGCCAATAAAGACGGGAATATTATAACGGGCACATAAGAAATATTTAATAAATTGTTGATGTAATAAATATTTGCTGTTATGTACTTACCCGTAGCTCACATCCAGTAGCGAGACCATTGTTAAATATTTATAGATTCGCCTCTTTGAATTGTATTAATAATAAATGACATTTATTTAAAATCTGTATTTTATTTTTAAAATGAATCTAAATAGTGGTCAAAGAAGTGGTAGCATGTAAATATTGGTTCGAGTGGTCTTCCTATAGTAATTGATTGTTCCGAGTGGTCTTTAGGTTTGGTCCGAGTGGTCTCTGTTTTGGTCCGACTTGACTTTTTTATGGTCCGACTGGTCTTTGGTCCGGGTACCATTTCAAAAACAATAAATATTAAGCCAATAGGAATTGCTCAAATTTATCCTGTAAATCTGTGGATAATTTAAATTTATACTCGGGCACAACGCATGCCGAGTGTGTGTGATGATGTGTGTGTGTGTGTGCGGGAATCACGGTGGCTAAAAGGGAAAGACACTGGCTCCCTAGCCTGGAGGTCGGGTGTCCGATCCCTGCATTGGCCGAGAAATTTCATCTCGATTTTCCGGCGTGGTTTCCCCTTCTCAGTGATTCAGAAGGAGGGCCTGACAAGAACAGTTGCCTAGTCGTTCGGATGTGACAAAAAATCGATGTCCCGTGTACAAATGGGAGTGCCCGTAAAAGATACGATCTCTTGTCAGTTGGAATTCGATATAAGAGTAGGCCGTAGCGCCGCTGCCCGTGCAAAATCCCCTCATAGCACACTGTATGGCGTATGCCCGTCTTCCATTGCCCAGGTCAGGCGCAGAAGGGTAGGACGTTAAACCCCATTTCATTCGTGTTGGTGCGGAGTGATATATCCAATATATTGGGATAGTTTATTCAAATCCAAGGTCCAATAACAGATATATCAATAAAACATGTTTTGTTGTCATTTTACTGGAATACGTTATTGGAGGAAAACGAAATTTAAATACAGATATCGATCAAAGCTTTATCTATAACCTGATTTATTTTTATAGTCGAGAAAGTCATTGCACGCACACCATACATACCCATTTATGTCCCAATCACTGTAATACTGTACAATATGCAATAATAGAAAAGATAAAACAACTTACCAACGGTTATACTTAGCTATTTCAAAAAGTCCCTTATAATATTTGTAGAAGTAAAACGCATCTGTCCAGGTTTAATGATTGACTAAAATAAATCAAATCTTGTATTTGTTGAACAAAAATACATAGGTACAGGGTGAGAGGCCTACTAAAACAAATCCTTACTAAAAAAAATAACACCCCGCACTTCTTTCCTTATTAGGGAGTCTAGTATACAGCGAAGTGAAATACATTTATAGCGACGTAGAGACCATTTTGGGTATTATGTGATTGGCCTCGCATGACAAAAAACATATCTCTTTTATTTGAATTGAACAATTGAATCTTTCAGTCATTACAAAAGAATATACAACATGTGAATCGTCTTTCTTTGACAACAAATTTGAATGGCTTCTATATAGAGCAAACGAATTTGTGTAGCTACATACAATTGATCCATTTAAAACGTTTTGTCCCTTCCGCAAGGTATTTATTATCCTGTAAACCTGGTAAAATAATACCAATGATTATATAATCTTACATGTATAACCCAGGTTTAAGTCATTACTTATTATAGGCCAATGGACGAAAAATAATCAAATTGTAAGAATTTATCCGATTCCCAAAGTCAAATACGATGTGGCCGAGAGTCAGTTAAAATATCTAAGACATTTTGGCAACTCCAGTATCCTCATCGCTTTTGGCCATAATCTATGCGATTCTGAACCTAATAGAAGATAGCATGTGGGCGATTGCCATCCACAGAGCGGCGATATTTCTGAAATGTATCATCCACTTCAGAGTCACTACGTAAGAAATTAAATGAAATGAAATGTTCTTCTTCTCCTAAACTTGGCTAATGAAGTATACTATGTTGCCCGGGCAGCAGCGCAACGGCCTACTCTTATATCAATTCCAACTGCCAAGGGATCCTTTACGTACACGCCAATGTGTGCACTGGACCTCTTTTTATCGTCACATCCGAACGACTAGACAGTTGTCCTTGTCAGGTCCTCCAGACCCTGTCACTAATTAAGCTAAAGGAAGCAAATATGTGACTCAAGAAGTCCAATGTCATTTCGTACTGTCGAGACAGGCTTATTACAACAATCTCATTTCGTACTGTGGGTACAGGATTATTATGATGTATATGGTTATTACTACATTCTTATCCCATTATCTGTTTATAACGGTAGAGCCTTATAATGAACATTGAGTTTTTGAGGGAAACAGAAGAACCAAGATAGTCGCCAATCTGACCTTATTGTGGCGTATTTATATCGGTAAATGCCAGGACATCATTCAGGGACGGTGTTGGATGTTGGAGATGCTGGATTGCTCCCTCACCGAACTGGAAGCTATGTTATCGCTTTTGTTTTTGTGATGCGATTAATGGAATTGCATTAATTTAGATGCAATTTATCTTAAATATGTGTAGTAATATTGTTAGATTTGAACTGCATCGTTTTCAAGAGTCTTGGTGGTCAGTTTATGTATAAGAATATTGCAGACCATTTGACGCCAAAGAAAACGATCAGCCATAGTAAATAGTTATATATTTTTTTTCTAAAATACAAAAGAACAAAAAGTATAAAAATTAGATACACTATTCAGGCACAACACTCTAGATAACATTTCTCTACTTATCATGCCGGCACAAACTGATTTCACAACATTTTTTAAGTGCTTTTCGCCCGTCTTGGTGCTATTCATAAATAATGTCAATACGTAGCGATGGAGTCCAAAGTGTCCATCTATATATTTTTGTTAACTAATCATTATTTGCTTTATAACGATACCTGTATGTGTATTGAAACGTAGCATGTCAATGAAATTCAGAAGTAGTATATCCATACAAGTGTGTTTATTTTCAGTTAAATACTCTTGACTCTTGACGATACAATGATAATACGTTAATTAATAATATGACGATATGATAATTTCACAGGTTGATGGTTGTAAATTATTTGCACGTCAGGTTTTGACATAGTTAATCGTTTTAAGAAATATATTATTTGACAGAGATTATAATCAGATATGCCACAAAATCGCATATTTGGGGTTCATTTTTCAAAAATTTCCACGGGGAGAGCCCCCGAACCACCCCTTCTCGTGCAGGCTCCGCGGTCAGTAAAAGGTGCCGCTTCGACACGGGAACCCGGCCCGGTTCCCGGCCCCAATCCGCCCTTGGTGGTAAAGCATACAAGTCAAGGCATACATGAGGCGCTTTGTGTCAACAGTTCATATTGAAGTTAATAGTAAAGTTATAAAAATAATATGTATTATTTGGCATCGAAGACCGGGTCATTTAGATACATACATTGATTAAGGCATTTCAGATGAGGTGGCCGTGTAGTTTAATAAATACATTGTTAAATTTCGTTTTGAGGTAGTCTTTTGATGCCAGGATTGTCCGTCCCGCTCTCGCGCATTGTTTTCAAGAAGTTGGGTGGCTACAATGTTAATATTATCCGAACCGCCTTTTACTTTAGTAGCCCCCAATGTTTGGATATCAATTGCCAAAGTCTTATTTATTTTATCCCAGCTTCTATTATCGAGGGATTAATGTTATTTCAAAAGATTTCTTTATAGCTCACATAATCTAGCTAAAGATGACAATGCGTGGATGACATGATTTTAAAGAGAGACAGTTTCTGAACAACGAACCAATCCCGATGAACTTTTTCGGTCAACAGCGGGATCAAAACGGGGGCTCCAACGTCTTTCTCATTGAGCTAGTCCAGATATAATATGACTATATATACTATTCAAAAAAAGTAGGGGATATTTGATTTTGGGGGCATAATGTAAAAGTGTAGTTTTCGGTGGTTTTTAATCTGAATATAAGAGAGATCCAATATTGTCGTTTCAAAGTAATTTATTAAGTGAAGATCATCATTATTCAAATTCAAACATTAATAACAATATAACGTAAATACTATGTAAAGGGTGATGTAGCTTATAATAATATATATACATAGGGTGGTGTAGCATATAATAATAATAATAATATATATATATATAATTTCAATGTAATACAATAGAGCTAACTCGCTTGTGAAGAGGTACAAATTACTGATGTCGAATTAATTAAATGTAACTATTAAATCTTTATTAAATGTAACTATTAAAAATCTTTATTAAATATAACTATTAAATCTTTATTCTATATTTAGCAACAAGTATTAATCGATAATAAAATATACCGTACTTTTTAGTTACTAATTATTTCAAATAATCTAAATAACACTATTCTTTAATAAACAAGTAATCTATCGAATATATAGTACTTTTCCGTCTATTAAAAATATATATTGTAAAATATTCGCTAGAAGTTCAACAAGTAATAAATCATGTAAATCCTTACTTTTCCGTTTAATTTAGCGCGAACCATTTCTAATTATTTTAGACACTAATTATCTATTATTGAAACTTATTTAAACAAACAAGTATTTCGTCGACAAACGTACTTTTCCGTTTTATTAAATATATATATTGTAAAATATTCTCAAGTAATTAAACAAGTAATGAATCATATCAATTCTTACTTTTCCGTTTATTAATTTTACGTAGATGTAGGAATATCTATTAATGTAATACTCGATTCTACTAATCGTATTTATCCGATATAAAAGGATATAATTCTAAGTCAAAGGTTAGAATAAAATATATGTATAAAGTTTAAACAATTGAAATATACATAGAGGCTTACCTGAATATAAGAGAGATCCAATATTATCGTTTCAAAGTAATTTATTAAGTGAAGATAATGGTGAAAGTTTAGCTAGATATATTTATATCTTCCAAAAATCCCGGCAGATATTAGGGATGCCACGTGTTGGATTAAACTCATTTTTGATTGGTGGAAGAATATTTATGGAAGACGCCCATTACTCGATACGAAATCTGATTGGCCGGATCTAGACTCGCTTGACTTAACATGTCAGGTAACGACTACCCGAGTAATAGCGTCAGTTTAATCCTAGCTATTGTTTTAAAAGTTTAAGCTGTCACCATTAATCTTACTTAATTACTTTAAAATAAACAACCAATAAAGGACCCTCTATTCAAGTTCTTCTATATCAGTATACAATTATATAATATGCTTAAGATCTATTGACACCAAATCAGCGTCAAGGTTGATTTATGCAATATAGACTCGACGTCTTTAATAAACATATATACATTTAAAATAAACTATATAATCTATAAAATATACATTCTTTAAATTGCATAAAAATAAAATATCTAAAATAAAATATACGTGCATATTTTGTCAATATGCACTGTTACAATACCCCTCGTCCGTGAAAAATTTTGTCCTCAAAATTCAAATCATCAAAATATGGCTAAATGCGTAAAATCGCATTAACCTTAATTAAAACAAAAAAAACATATACATACATGATAAACAACTACTACTACTACATAATATACACAAAAAAAATATAGGTACATAATATACCAAATAAAAATATACATACATAATATATTAAAACTATAAAAAGATATTTATCGGAATACAAAATAGGAAACGGTTTGAGCTAATTACAACATCAGAAAATGAATGGGAGTTTCGTATTTAGGCATAATTTTGTGGCAATATAACCGATGTATACCCATGCTCAAGCAACAGATAGGTCGTAAATGAATGAGATAAGATTTGTTTAAGTTTATAAGCCTGGTACAAGGAAAGTCGAATTTTATGTCTAGGTCTAATCATATCACCTGTAATTTTATTGGTGACTTTAAAATTTGGCATGTCCACAGTAAGGGTAGGGAACATAGAAAAATTAATGAAACAGTTATTAATGTTATCAGGATGTATAATATCCCTATAATTCCCACATAATGGTAAATTCAAAACAGTTAACTGTACACAAGAATATCCGGTCGTTACTTCTAATATTATTTTTTTGCCTTACAAAGTTGTATCTTCCAAAATTTAAAAAGTATAACAAAAAATGTGAAAATAAGAATTGTGACGGCTATTGCGCTAATATAATACGTATAGTTTTGTGATATAATGTCCTGGTTTGTTTCGACTTGCGGGTGATATTCAAATGATGGCAAGTTATTATGCAATGCAGCTGCCTGAGCCTTTTTCAGTAACCAAAGTGCTGCAGTAACAGTGCGCAATTTACAAAATAACCACAAGCAAATTAATAATGATACCATAGATACAAGAAGCGAACTCATAGTTAATATAGTTTTTGTGTCAAAATAATTAGTCGTCATGTCTAAATGACTATCCAACATAGTTTCCCATAAGGATTTATAAATCATTTCATCATTTTTAGCGTTTTTAACCATACGTTCCAAACTTAAATGACTAGATTTGTCATTTGCGATTATATTATTAAAAGCATGTGAATATAATTTGAATGTAGGAATATTACTAATATTTAATGGTTTCGGATAAGTCGAACTACCAGATATTAACATTAAATCAGTATCACTAAAAAAATGTTGTAACAAACCAAGGTTAATCGGGTGTAATTTAGTAATTTCATTTGAATCATGTGCACAATTACCTAAACTTTCTGTAATAATAAACTCATTTGTAGATATTGAGCATCTACACGGAATTGACATAATACAAAATTTACAACTTTGAACCATCCTTTGTTTACTATGTTCACAAATAAAAGCCAAAGCAGGAATATTATGAATCAATATAGAAGTAGGTGATAACTGGTTAATGAATTTGGCGTTATTATTTTGCTGAAATCTAAAATCACAGTTTGACTTTACATTTTGCTTATTGTCAAGAAATATTGCGAATTCGCAAGAAGCAACCGTACTTGCGTATAAATTAATTTTGAAAAAGCATGAAATATTATCTTCACCAATGCAGTTAGTTATGGTATCCGAATTAAAGGTTACATAATGTTGTTGATCTTGAGCTACCGCCAAATACTGTTTTAAATCAAGAAGTTGTGTGGTGTGAGGTGAGGTTTGGTTAATTGGTACTGGAACCGTTTCGATTTTATACATATTTAATTTCTTGACAATAGCGACAATAGGAAATGTTAATGATAAATATATCTTATTCTTATGTCTAGTCAAAATAAATTTCGCATTAGCGTAGTAATACCTGACGTCAGTATAAAGAATTTCAAAAGTAGGATATTTAGATTTCAACAGGGTACTTAATTGATGAATGGTACGCCTCAATGTTTCGGGGTTTATTATCGATGAAGATAATTTATTTTCTATTAGACTTTGAATTCCATTCTTTAAATCATTTAATTGATGCTCAATAACACTAGACTGTTGTATTTGATCGGTCAGTATGTGCGATATAGCAATTAAAGCTTCCCTCATATCAGTATATGTAGATTCAATATTTTTCACAGCGAAAACAATAGCATCGTGATTTTGTTCAATACCTTTCATAGCATTATCGAACCTTTTATTAACTTTCGTTATATACGAAGAAAAATGCTTAGCATGTTGCGTCATGTCCTTTGTGATTTGATATTCATGCTTAGTAAGTTCATTTATATGATTAGCCAATAACTTAATATCACCCTGCGTAGCTGTCCCAAAAAGAGATTTTGAGAACTCTCCAATAAAGGGCAGCAGGGATCTTTTGGATCTACTTATAGGCACTTGTCTTGTTTGAGGTATTAGTTTCTTTATTAGCGACACCGTTTCGTTGATATTAGTAAATGTTTTTACTTTTATAGTATTAACTTCTTTCAGTAATTGATGACTTAACAGACACGTTTTCTCGTTCTTAACGCACTTAGGAAATTCAGGAACACTCTGGATGGTAGGTAGTGGTATTTCAAACGTATGGACCCAATTTTCCACTCCGAACGTCACTGTCTTGGGATTGGCTTGCCGGAATATTACCCCGTAATTAATTCGTTGTATAACATCAGTGGCGAAGACCATGTGGGGACAATTAGCAAAGAATACCAGTAGAATTATCCATAATTTTGAAAATAGGCCTAGAAAAAAAATAAAAGGTAAAAATAATAGACGTAGCTAAGCTATATATTTTTTTTGTGAAAAATTGGGTGATCAGACCAATAATTCTAGCACTAATAAACATAGACGAATCTATAATTGTTTAGCTTGCTACATTTCATAAAAAAAAAATTAATCAATAAGGGAGGGGGGGGGTCACTGATGTTTTTAAACGTGTATGATTTCAAGGTAATTTCCTGATAAATTTGCTCTGCACTGAGCGTTTTCTAGCCTTTCCCAAATTTGTTTTGGGTTCACGAAATTCATAATGTCGAGAGAAATGTTCAGAAAATGCTGCAACGTGTTACCGTTTTCAGACCAGATTATAACATTTTTCTGTAGATTATTGCATTTTTTTTTGCAACACGTTCGCACTGTAAAATATAAATTCATCTGATAAAATCTTACGGCCTGTTTCTGAATCTGATAAAAGTCTCCCCACCTTCGAAGAAATTATTTAAAAAAAAACATTATCTGAAACTCCATCACCATAAAAACACAAAATATTTACAGTTGATTCCAATGTATCACAATTTAAAACACACATTTCTATGCACACAATTACTGCACTCAGAAATAACACTTTTTTTTACACTACACATGTTTTAGTTCCAGAACTGGTGTTCCATACTGAAATTTGTCTTTGGTCGACGTGGTCTTCTTCGCCATTTGGCATTTTTTTCGATTCTTTCATTTGGGCGACATCTATTTCCTGTGCTTCCGGAAGTCGCCATGTTCTGTCATGCACACAGTTAACTGGATAATTTCGACATCAGTCAGGATCTTAAAACATCTCCCCAATTGTAAAAGTGTAGTTTTCGGTGGTTTTTAATCTGAATATAAGAGAGATCCAATATTGTCGTTTCAAAGTAATTTATTAAGTGAAGATCATCATTATTCAAATTCAAACATTAATAACAATATAACGTAAATACTATGTAAAGGGTGATGTAGCTTATAATAATATATATACATAGGGTGGTGTAGCATATAATAATAATAATAATAATATATATATATAATTTCAATGTAATACAATAGAGCTAACTCGCTTGTGAAGAGGTACAAATTACTGATGTCGAATTAATTAAATGTAACTATTAAATCTTTATTAAATGTAACTATTAAAAATCTTTATTAAATATAACTATTAAATCTTTATTCTATATTTAGCAACAAGTATTAATCGATAATAAAATATACCGTACTTTTTAGTTACTAATTATTTCAAATAATCTAAATAACACTATTCTTTAATAAACAAGTAATCTATCGAATATATAGTACTTTTCCGTCTATTAAAAATATATATTGTAAAATATTCGCTAGAAGTTCAACAAGTAATAAATCATGTAAATCCTTACTTTTCCGTTTAATTTAGCGCGAACCATTTCTAATTATTTTAGACACTAATTATCTATTATTGAAACTTATTTAAACAAACAAGTATTTCGTCGACAAACGTACTTTTCCGTTTTATTAAATATATATATTGTAAAATATTCT
Source organism: Patella ulyssiponensis (assembly GCA_963678685.1). Taxonomy (NCBI): domain Eukaryota; kingdom Metazoa; phylum Mollusca; class Gastropoda; family Patellidae; genus Patella; species Patella ulyssiponensis. The sequence goes on from OY783228.1 coordinate 9,134,217, forward strand.
CAAGTAATTAAACAAGTAATGAATCATATCAATTCTTACTTTTCCGTTTATTAATTTTACGTAGATGTAGGAATATCTATTAATGTAATACTCGATTCTACTAATCGTATTTATCCGATATAAAAGGATATAATTCTAAGTCAAAGGTTAGAATAAAATATATGTATAAAGTTTAAACAATTGAAATATACATAGAGGCTTACCTGAATATAAGAGAGATCCAATATTATCGTTTCAAAGTAATTTATTAAGTGAAGATAATGGTGAAAGTTTAGCTAGATATATTTATATCTTCCAAAAATCCCGGCAGATATTAGGGATGCCACGTGTTGGATTAAACTCATTTTTGATTGGTGGAAGAATATTTATGGAAGACGCCCATTACTCGATACGAAATCTGATTGGCCGGATCTAGACTCGCTTGACTTAACATGTCAGGTAACGACTACCCGAGTAATAGCGTCAGTTTAATCCTAGCTATTGTTTTAAAAGTTTAAGCTGTCACCATTAATCTTACTTAATTACTTTAAAATAAACAACCAATAAAGGACCCTCTATTCAAGTTCTTCTATATCAGTATACAATTATATAATATGCTTAAGATCTATTGACACCAAATCAGCGTCAAGGTTGATTTATGCAATATAGACTCGACGTCTTTAATAAACATATATACATTTAAAATAAACTATATAATCTATAAAATATACATTCTTTAAATTGCATAAAAATAAAATATCTAAAATAAAATATACGTGCATATTTTGTCAATATGCACTGTTACAATAATACTAAAATATGCAAATGACTACGAAAAAAGTCACTATAGAACCTAACAGAAGAAACATTTCCAGTTACATGTGACGCCCAAACGCACCAATAGCTACCGCATGGAATGCATGTGATGCTTGGGATCATCATGGGGGTCCAACCCAAGATTTGCACGACTCTGACTTTGAATGTTATTGAATTCCAGGGTGGAAACATCAGTTTAATTGTTTTAGTGACCAGAAAACAAATTTACGTGCCCTTGGCATGCTACAGATCGGCACAACACAGGCGGTTGTGGCGCGGACGATGAATGTTTCTCAGTTTGTCATAAGCAGGCTATGGTCCAGATACCGTGATACACAATCTGTACAGGACAGACCACGCTCAGGTCGACCAAGGGCGACAACTCAAGCCCAGGAGCGATTTATCCGTACCTTGGCCTTGAGAAATCGTGTCATCACAGCAAATCAGATCAGCGCTCGTCTTCAAACAGACACTGGTGTGAGAGTGAGTGGCCAGACAATTCGGAATCGACTGCATAGGGGCCACCTTCGCGCCCGACGTCCTCGCGTGATCCCTTGTTTGAGAGATCATCACATTCAGGTGTAGGGATCGTGAACACTGGGATATAGTTGGGTACGAGACCTAAAATCCGTGACCAATTTGCGGGGAAGTTGTTTTAAGGGTCTCTGAATCGAAATATTGTAATCAAAAATCAATCCAGCCACTGGTTTTGCCAATATGGCCGAAAAATCCAAGATGACCACCATTTTTGCCCTGGAAAATAGTTTCGGGATCGATGTCTTCAATTTTGATGAATTTGTGTCGATAGATGGCAACCAGCAATAACACTCACCGATATTTATCATCTGATATACTCTGTAGTCAACTGATTTTGATTTTAATTTAATCAACGCTTAATAATGGACCCATGTAAGGCCCTGTATCCATAGACTGTTCACTTGTGGCGTGTTCCCTTGTGACTTTGTGACGCGCCACAGGGACAATGAACCTTTGTTTTTTAATGTGCCTGTTCCCATAGGTTGTACCCAGGGAACATGTGGCCTCGCGCACGGAACATGTGGGCTTGTGACCGGGAACACAATGAACATGTCAATTCTTTAGCAGCTGCACAAGAGGGAACACGCAATTACCAGTACGATATTGTATAGAGATGCATCTCCCGGTCTGTTTCAAGGCCTGGAAACTGTGAAATTCACCCAGGTCATTGCGAGTTCTTAAATTGGCCGGACCCAGCACCGTGTGCGTTGTCTGAAGACATGTTTGTCACGGGATGGGCGAGGCGTGACCGTTTTGGGGAATAAAGAAAACTAAGAATTCGGTTTATATAGTACAACATAAATATACAACATAACAATTCTTTCACGAGTGCGCGCACTAAATGAATTATGACGTTACAAAATGTTCACCCATCGGCAAGACCATACTTCGACGATACCATTTATCGGCGACCAGTCATCGACGATACCATTCCAGGAACAAACTGTCGACGATACCATTTAACGGCGACTATTCTTAGACGATACCATTCCAAGAAGAAACTGTCCACCCATTGGCAAGACCATACTACGACGATACCATGTATCGGCTACTATTCAACGACGATACCATGTATCGGCTACTATTCAACGACGATACCATGTATCGGCTACTATTCAACGACGATACCATGTATCGGCTACTATTCAATTAGATATGTGAACCCAGCATTACCAGGACGTTTAAGTGACTTACTTGTTCACTGCAGTGATAGTGCAAGTGATGAAGATTCCGATGAAACTTCAACTTCTGAATCTGAACAATCAAAACTGGACCTATCATTTGAATCGGATGACTGTGATTCTGATAAGTAAAACTTTGACTGGATAAGTTGGGGATGTTGATTATCATGCCTGATTAAATATTACATGGGTCCATTATTAAGCGTTGATTAGATTAAATTACCTTTTCCCGCCACATCTGGCCACCATATTGAATTTGGCCCTCTAGCGGCTTCAGCCAGCATTTTAGAGAGAGGCACCCAAGCTTAATCGCTTCAGCACGTTTTTTTCATATAGAAACCACCAACAAAACAACTTCCCCGCAAATTGGTCACGGATTTTAGGTCTCGTACCCAACTAATAATCGACGCTGGAGCAATGTGATGTTTTCAGATGAGTCAAGGTTCACTGTTGATTTTTTGGACAGACGTAGGAGCGTGTGGCGTCGTCGAAACGAGCGCTTCCAAGACGTTAACGTCATCAGACATGATCGATTTGGGGGTGGTTCTGTTATGGTGTGGGTAGGCATCACTGTTGCTGGAAGAACGGCTTTACATGTTGTTGCAGGGCGTGTTACAGGCCAGTACTACCGGGACAACATCTTGACAGTCCATGTTGTGCCGTTCGCACGACGTCATGGCCGCCGTTTCATCTTCCAGGATGAAAACGCAAGATGTCACAGGGCCAGGATCGTTACAGGTTACCTCCAACAACAGAACATCACCACATTACCTTGGCCAGCACTGAGTCCCGACCTCTCCCCCATCGAGCATGCTTTGACAGAGGTTACGTCAACGTCAACAACGTCCTGCCAATGTCCAAGAACTTGCTGCTGCGTTGCAACAGGAATGGGATAATCTGGACCAAAATGACCTTAGACGTCTCATTAGGAGTATGCCACGTCGGATCAATGCTTGTTTGGCAAACAGAGGAGGATTTACCCGTTACTGACTTTGTTGTGATGCTGTGGTAACTTTGCTGTTTGACCCCGGGTATCATTTTACCCTTATAATGGTCAGTCTGTGCCTTACTTTGTCTAACGATCATTTGGAATAAATCGATGAATGTGAACTTCATTTTGCCATTTGTTTCTTCGTCAGTTTCATTAGGTGACTTTAATAACACTTAAAAATCAAATATCCCCTACTTTTTTTGAATAGTATATAAGGTAACTATATGATATAAATACATCGACTGTTTGTTATAATGGATATTTGAATTACTCACACGAATCCTACATCTATCAGATCTACCGATATATAAAATAAGACCGGAACCGTTAATCAAACAACTGTTGGCCAATTTATCACTGGCTTACGGTTAAATTATTAATAATAAATATATATAAACAATTGTATCTAAATGATTCACTACTGATAGATTCTTTAACGTCATCGCAGTGTAAGGACTAAATCGTTCTGGGAGGTACATGATCAGCATCCAAAGCATGAAACATTGAGACTCAAAACAAGACCCTAACATTGACGAAATCATTGATTATTTTTGTATTTCATAAGAATTGTGTATAGCTTTAACTGTAAATACCTAATGAATCCTTGTACATATTCATTATTGGGTTTTTTTCCATTTGAAAGTGAACAATTAAGTACGAATAAAGATAGTATTATTATAAAATAAAAAGTTTCGCTATATATCATGTTTTTGTTTATATACAATATACATTATAACATCTATTTGAGTTTGTTAGAATCTATAGATGTATACGTGTTGTTTGTATCAGCTGCTGTGTGATCTAATGTATCATACATATTTCTCGTATTGTCTTCTGTATTAAACGACTGGTTTACATAGTCTACATTACGTGTATTAGTTGAAATATTCTGATATCCAGTGTTTAATGTATCATCTGTTGTAGAACTAGTCGGGTTTAAATCGGTGTTACTGTAAACATAATCAGGAACAATATCTTCCTTTGGGTTATTCGATTGACGCCTGAAATATAGCGAAACAATATTCTTATAAGACATTTGGTATTTTATCAGACAGTGAATAATTTTAAGCTACAAAGTTTACACAACAAAAGAGCACCGATCTGTAGAACATTTTCACATCAGAAAGTTTCAAAATGATAGTATACAGATTATTGTAGTTCTCTGCAGGGGCGGATCTAGAAATTTTGAAAAGGGAGGGGGGCGCCGAAAATGAAGACATTGACCGCGGAGACGGGGCACGCCGCTGAGAGGGGGATGGCGGCCCCAAGAAAATTATCCGTCATTTCCTTGCATCTGTAGCCATTCCAAGAGCTATTTGACTGATATTTTTGTCTAAACGGTCGGAAATCGTTGAAAAAGAGCCTTAAAATCGAGCAAAAAAGCCAGTTGAAAGGCACTTTCAGTAGTAAAAAAGAAGGGCTCTGTACAACTAGCTAACGGTCCGACGGACGAATATAGGATACAAAATGTTAATGTCTATAGATGACTAGTCTACCACATGATTCAATCATGATTGATTTATAGCACATTGAGATTAGGATATTTACCAGCTGGTTATATCTTAAAACAGCGTATAATGAGTAAAATGTTACCTTTTCTTATAGAAATGATAAGCCAGGTAGACCGCTACCGTGCCTAGTATACCACAAAGAACACCAACCAAAACACCGATAACAACATATACCCCAGGACTTAATGCTGTACTTGTAGAATCAGGCAGGTGCTCTGTTAAATAATGGTTTTGTTGCAACAATTATATTGTAAACCTTATATTAATGATAATACCATTTGGTTATTTCTTATTGTGGAAGAGTAGGAGAGAGAGAGAGAGAGAGAGAGAGAGAGAGAGAGAGAGAGAGAGAGAGAGAGAGAGAGAGAGAGGGAGGAGGGGGGGGGGGTAACGTGCACACGACGATAACTAGATCGGGACTAACATATGGTTCAATTTTATTTTAATAAATCAATTGTTCGTAGAGGTCTTTAGCAGTGAAAGCAACCCGGACCATACCCCTTGTCACGTACAAGCCGGGAATCGAAACCACCCCACTTGACTCTACGCTTTCACGCACATTCGTTAAACAACTAGATCACAACTTCCCCCATCTACTCGGATTATAGAAACATATTATGTCGTTATCTTAAATATACTTTATTATCGGGAAGGAATATTTCCTTTTTAGACAGACATATTATATTCTTGGTATCAAATGAATGAAAGTTAAATTCCAGTTTACGCGTAATCCAACTGTCCGTGTTGTAATCACATTTTTACGGTAGTTTGCAATACAACTAATGTTTTCCTTAAATTTATGTAAATGTATCCTACCTTCACATAGTGAACCTTGAAAGCCTTCAGCACAACCAACAAGTCCACAATTACCAGTAATGATATCACATGGTGTTTCATCAGCACATTTACCACATTTACTGGTGCAGCTGTCACCATAACTCCCTGCTGCACAATCTGTGAAAACAAGTAAAACATTCTTAATATATCTGTTATCATCAACCATTCATGTTATTAGTCACGCTCCTCCCACTTCTAAAGACCCCTACGCGCAAGCGAAATACTGAAATAAAAAATTGAAAAAAAACATGTTAGTCCCGAAATGACCTAGTTTGTGTTGAGTGGACGTTAAACCCCATTTCTCTCTCTATTAGTCACGCATTGTTTTACCAATGAATATCCCCAAAATTACGCCATAGCTTACAACCAGGTGTCGACATTTCTCATTTTAGCCCGGTTCAATTATTCCTCAATTTTATCTACAAATTAAATTAAGTGTGCAGTTTTAGCTGAATTTTGACCAAGAAGTTGTAATCTGTGAATCATTTTACTCATCAATAATAGAGTATTGGAGGGGGGACACACAAAATGGATGTGATGGTAAGTGTGATAGGGGCACTTACGACGGTAGCATAATTGTAAGTAAACCAGGGCTAAAATGACTACTGGTATATCATATTCATGTATACAATTCGGGTAATATATCAATATGTAAATATCTTTTAATACAAATTCATATCATTACCATGCAAATTAAAATGATTTCCTATCATTACCATATAGATTTATATAATTCCCTATCCTTACAATATCTTGTCATCTGAACACATAATCCCTCTAAGCGTTACAATCATTATTAAATGTATTACCAAAATCATTGGTTGGCCGAATGAATGGATATGCTGTATATGGCGAAGAATGACTTTAAAATAGTAGTACAACCAGGTCAAGAGGCAATGGTTATATATTTGAGTTCGAGGAATATTGTCAAATTATTTATGTATAAACAAATTAAACTCAATTATTTTTAAATAAAAGTTAAATAAATTCAAATATACCTGTTGTACAGTTATATCCTATTTTGCCAGGTAAACATCCATTTATACAATTTCCTGTCGTATGATCACATTTACTAACAGTTGTACCAACTACTGATTTACAGTTAGTATTACATAGTTTATTACATGATGATCCCCATCGTCCATCTTTACATTCAGTACAAGAGTTGGCGTCATCCTGATTACAAACAGTACAATCAGTATTACAGTTGATATCACATCTGTCTCCAGATTTACCTTTAATACAAGATTTACAATTACCACCATTTCTATCACATCTACCATCACATCCTGTATTACAGCTCATATCACATCCATCACCATATTTTCCCAGTATACAATTAGTACATCTACCATTTGTATCACATGTTACCCTAGTTTGACCTGTTCTTGGTTGACATTCTGTACCACATGTAAGGTTACAGTATGGACCAACTGTATCAGGTTTACAGTCATTACATCTACCATCAGATTTAGAACATTCTTTGTTTAAACAACCATCACTACAGTTCCGTTGACATCTTGTACCATACAAACCTGTTTTACAATCTCCAGTACAAACACCAGTAGTAGTATCACAGCTGTTATCAAGGCATGTATTACATGGTTGACATGTGGAGCTTGATGTACTGTAGTATCCAGTATTACATTGTGCTAGATCTGTAATATATATGGTATTACAGCATGTATTATACTTGAAGTACTGTAGCATCCATTATTACACTGTGTTCGAAATGTACTATTATCAGTACCTAAAACTAGCTCTGTGATATAGATGGCAGATATGTACTATCAGAATAATCACAGCATTTACTGTATATGTGTTGTATTTGTACACATCAGCACACAGTGTATTACTATAAACATTATGTGGTTATGACGTATACTGCAGTATCCGATATTACTAGAAAATGGTTTCAATTGTGATCTAAAATTCGACAAAGAGGTAAAACTCCAGAGGGCAAATTAACGCTCATTGTAAGCATTCAGTCGAGATGTTTTGCATACAATTGAGTTTCCTTCGATGAAAAAAACAAGACCTGCAAATAATTTGTTTCTCGGTTGAAAGTTATCTGCCAAGGATAATACCAATCTTACAGACTGCAGAAGATGTGGGTATTATTTGATGCTTACCTACAAAGACTGAAACACATTCGTCAAGTTTTGTCATAAAATATATTCAGCTCTTTCTTAATTCAGTTTGGGGAAATAGTTGGGACTTCAGACCATGTTTCTCGTCGATCTTTGACAATGAGATGGTGTACATGCTGAACAAAATGGAACCTAAAACTAAGCCCTTGGGTACACCAAAGCTAAAATGTTTTTACGCAGATGGTTTATTGTCTAGTGACAAATTAGGAACGATTGGTTAAATAAGTATATCTAGAGCTAACTCTGTAATCGTAAAATAGCATTTAATAACACCAGATACCTGCAAATATTTCAACTTCACACAATGTAAGGGAGTCGTTGCGGCTGGAAACATAGACAGTTCTACCAGAAAATGATGTAGATGAACCTTGATTACACCCAGTCACAGTATAAACAGACTGTATTGTTGATGTTGTGTCATTATAACATGGTGCAGCTGATTGAAATGCATCATCACTACACTGACCACTAGAACTTGTCTTTATCTCAAATCCTTGTAATCTCCCCCACCCTGAAAATAAACCAAATAGAAAATCAACTATAAACTAACATTATCGTTTCAATACTTGCTATTTATTTTATTGTATAATTAATCTGTCGTGCAGTGTATTGTATTGATTTGCATTGCATGTTTATCTATCAGTAATATATCGCGTCGTGTTTTGTTTTGTCACTCGGCATACCTCGACAGATTCCGATATCTAGACTCGGCTGTATGATGAATTCCGCCATATTGGAACTACTTTAAAGGTCCGGATGAAACATGGTTGCGCCCATACCGAACACAAATTGGCGATCTATTCGGCTAGCGACCTATTCGTCCGATCCAGCTGGCAACTTGTGCGTTGGCAACCTATTCGGAATAAAGACAGCAGTCGTCCTGTTAAAGAAAACCGGTAGCCGCATCGCAAATGTATGGGCGTAAGTACATACCACTTACTGTCATACAGCCGAGATTAGATGTAGGTTCCGGAACCGGAATCTGTTGAGGATTGCCGAGTGTTGTTATGTATTGCATACATTTTTCTAATTGGGCTATACGATATACCGGAAAATACCAACAAAACACCGGGAACAACCGGAAAACTACCGGAAAACAACATGTTATACTAAATACCGGAAAACACCGGAAAAACACGAAATACCGGAAATATAGTATTGCGGCCAATGAACATATATTCAGTCGTTTTCTAAGCTACCTACGTGAATAGTAATTGCCCGCAAATACACTGTATAGTGTCTTATAACTGTAGATGAGTTATATTCAAGATGTATCATTCATGTGAAAGCGTTGAATGGATTTCAACTTAGAAACGTATATGAAGTATTAGTATTATAATTGTCATCATTAATAATATTACCTTAGAATACAAAGAAATAAATTATTTGAATGAATATTACTTTTCAATTATTAATAAAAGCGACGTAGTTTTCGAAATAATAAAAACATAAGCCCGTTAAAAAAAATCGGCCACTTTACTTCATTGTGATATACATCAAATCATAAGCTAGCTGTCTACTCAAACGTCTCCAGATGTTATGATATACACAACTGTGTTTATGTAAACCATACATTTTTGTCCCCCCCCCCCATCTGAATCCGATATTCTAAAGAGTTGATTATAGGCTTGTCGTGTTAATAAGTATCCAAATAATAGTTTTGCGGCTAACAGAAAAGCCTGCAACAGGTAGCTTTAATGCATCTTTAAACCTTCGTATACGTTAGTGTTATAGTAGGGACATATGTCCCTATAAAAATCATAGGCGTACAAGCCAGGGGGACAGTTGGGGCAGCTGCACCCCCCCCCCCCCCCCCTAATTTTCGGGCAAGCCGATGTTTCGGGCAGAGGGGTAAAGTGAAAAAAAAAATATTTCATCTACTTCGCAAATTAAAGTGCCGTCAAATACTCCAAAATTTTTTTTGGGTCCATACAAAGTCAGCCCCGCGTCTTCGCCTGTTGAAGAAAATCGGCACCGCTGTCTGTAAACCTGAAATTTTTTCGGGCATTTCTAGTTTTGCTTCCTTACGGTCACCTAGCCCTAATAAAACACTAATTTTACTTTTCTTTTAATTGAATACCACTAATTTGTACTGAGTTGACTATAGATTGAAACATTTTGTCTAGATCCACTCTACTTTATGCGACATTTTTTCGGGCATCGATTATTATTTATGATTGCAGCTGCAACAGTCGAATAGCATGGTTGGAATTCAGGGTGGGATTTTGGTTACAAAACCATTGGATACTTTTGGAGTTGCTTACACTGGCTAGAATAGCAGAGAACACATTTGCGGTGGTTAAATTTTCAAAATTTTCTCCGAGAGGGTGAGGCAACCAAACTCCGCGACAATTGATTGGTTGTTTGAAATTCAGGTCAGCCAGGTAGGCTATATTCGACCACATTGAAGTTGCTGTATTCACAACCTGGAATAGCTGGAAAACGCGTTTGCAGCAGTTAAATTTTCAAAAATTTCTGAAACTGTCCCGCCTTTGTGGACTGTAAAGGATTGAAGTGAATTCGAGTCAGCCACCTTAATTAGACTATATTAGACCACTTTGAAGTTGCTTTATTCACGGGCCGATATAGCAAGAAAACGTGTTTGGAGCCATCAAATATTCCAAAATTTTCTTTAGGGGTGGGGTGGGGGTGGTTCCATACATGTAAGCTCCGAGCCTTCGCCTCTCGGGGAAGACCGGTGCCACTGTTTGTAAACCCGAAATTTTTTCGGGCATGTCGGGTTCTGCCCCCCTAACTGTCATCGAGCCCGTAAGCCTATGATTAAAATGGGTCTGTCTGTGTATAGTTTCATTACATCAATACCTTGACTAAGTTCGATAATGAGCATTTTCTGCTCAGTGTAAGCAGAGCGATAAGCAATTTGATTTGGCGAGAATTTGAAACACAATAATTCTCGTTCTAGCTGAGCTAGAATATTCAAACTTGGTTTATCCGTTCATTAGGTGAATGCCTTGATGGAGTTCGAAGGGTAAGCAGGGATTAGCATTCTGATCGTTTGATTCTTTGGGGCACGATAACTTTGGTTATAATAAAGTGGGAGCGACGAACTCTTGGTATAGATCCATTAAATCATTACATTGACTGAGTTCGATGGTGAGAAGTTTCTGCTTAGGCTAAGGTGCGACAAACCTTTTGATTGGTCAAGACTTTTGAATATACTGAATGTAGTCTTGACTGAGTTCAATGATTAACATTTCGAGCTAAAGTTAAGCATAGCTAAGCAATTTCATTGGACGATGCTTTGGGACAAGATAACCTTGATTCTATCTGATAGTGAGTGGTGAAACTTAGCGTATAGATTGACTGATCGAAACTTTTGAAAAATAATTGTGCGATTAATTAATATGTGTCATCTATTTATTTTGTGATTTCGGCCGGGGACATCAGCCTCACTGTTGGCTTGTTATACACAATATTTGGGGCGTAACATATGCGCTCGTGTGTTACGTATATAAAATAGTACCAAATCCAAGTTGGGACCGATGTTGAAAATGGAAATACCGACCCGTGGTTAAGAGCATGGGCTATGCTATTCAATCAAAACACCAAGTAAAGAATTATTAAACAGAAAATATCATTATATGGAATTTGCAACACGTCAAAGTCTTAGGAAACAGATTCTAACAATTTGCCTTACTACCTGAAAAATTCGCCATCTCCAATAACGAGCCAGTTTGTTGTCGTTAAAGCGAGAATTTCATATTTTCTAAGAAGTCAAAACATAATTATTTCTACGTCAATTGCTCAATAGGTTGTCAACTCACTATTATACGATCATAGGCATTATTCCCCACACTTAAATAATAACACAATTACCTCCCATGTTTTTCAAACACCCCCCACCACCCCCCGATGGAATAGCTTTCTTCAAACGTTTGAAGTTGAAGTTGAAAATGATATATTTGCCAATTTCCCAACTGGCAATAGTGAATCATTGGATTAATAGGATTATTCTTTAACAAGGTAGGACTGTTTATAGATACCATCAATTTTAAGGCTTTATTTTAATACATTTTAAAATTTAAATTATGAATATGAAATTTTAACAACAAAATATTGTAATGTGTACTATATTAATAATGACTCGTTCCTGTCTCAGCAACACTTTTAATCCGTTTCAACCCATCAAAGAGTACCGCGATCAACTTTCCAAATTGTGGTGAGTCAGCCATACGGGAAGAACCCCGTGTACCATACTAAGGAGATAGTGAATACCCGTAGTATATCTCTACTGTATACTCTGATAATATATTTTGATAAAGGTCTACTTACATCTCGTGTCTTGTCTGTTGTATATTTTGATTTGGTTGAAATAATATAACTGTTGTAAATCAACACACCACCAACCAGACTCTCTTTCTTCTGTATGAGTACATGATTTACCATTAACAAAATCACTATCAGTATCACCATCTACAGCTCTAGAAGCATTAGCACCATAGTTTGTAGAACTCTGCTGTACTGATTGCTGGCCAAGAGCAACATTGGTGGGTGAATCTGGGAAACGAACTAGCAGTATTTCACTAATCTCCTCATGAGTCGGGAATGAATTGCAAATTTTAAAGTATACCCTGATCAATATTTTCAAAATGGCGGCTGTTGTTTCTATGTCATTTTCCATCAACGGACCTTCTTATTTAAAACAATCGCCCCCCCCCCCCCAACCCTTCAACCCGAAAAGCAACCAAATGTCTAAAGGATACCTCAGACCTTCTAAAACGGATGTACTAACCTAACATCCAAAGGAAACATACAACGTAATTGATGTTATAACACCCACCTTACTCCTTCCATAATTGACATACTATGCATCGTATTCGACCCGTCATAGATTTAAAAACATAGAAGGATATTGACGACAGATATGGTGAACGAGTGCAATACATCACGATTTCATTATTACATCTTACCAGAGAATATCTGAACTTCACATAAAGTAAGTGGTTCACTTGAAAAAGTAACATAGAAAATATACTAGTTGATGTAGGTTGATTACATCTATCTATTGTATATATATCTCGTGGTGATGATGTTGTATCTTTATAACATGATGTAGCTGATGTAAATCCCGTTTGTTACACTGGCCACTAGAACTTAGCTTAATCTCAAATCCCTTGCTTTTAACACAACCGGAAATGACATAAAATGAGAGGTTTAACGTCCTACTGGTTTGGTCTTACCAGGCTAATGAAAACAGGTATACGCCACACGGTGTAATATGAGGGAAATTTTGCACGGCAGTGACACCATGTCCTACTCCTATTTCAAATTCTACACTGCCAAGGGATCTTTTACGTACACGAAAATGTATACACGGTACCTCGGTTTCTCACACCATCCGAATGAATAGGCAGATGTCCTTGTCAGCCCCCCCACCCCCAATCCTGCGCAACTGACAAGGGGAACCACGTTGGAAAATCCCGATAAACCTTCCTGGAAATGTACAATCTAATGTTTACAAAAAACAATTAGTTTAATATGTTCCAAATCCATAACACGGTAGATTCGCCATATTTATATCCGGAACAGCCCTATTTTTCAATTATGCTATGGAATGTAAAAAAACTATTTCCAGTAGCTGCCAATACAATAAAACAAGTATTACCTGTACAAACACCACATGACTTCATACAATTCTCTCTATAAAACTCATCTCTAGGGTAGGCAATATCACCACATGATTGACATTTGATGTTGTCTGTATCTTTACAAACATCTAATGCTGTAATACACCATTGCTACGCTATTAGTTTACATACAGAATATATGCAAAAAGATATATTATATAAGAGCTAAATCTGCCCATCGCTGATCTTTCTTTAAAATTTATGTCAAGCTCATAAACAAATATTAACTATAGCACAGAAACATGCGATTTGACTGACATTTTCAATATATTCATTTTGTTATCCATTATTTTTAACTATTATAGCAATAACAACCAGCTTTTAATCTAAATCTTAATTTACACACAGTGCTAGGAAAATAATGTCGATTTTACACTTAGATGAATGAACGGGGGAACGATTATTAGTCCACTTTTATACTAAACGTCGGTGAAAACTAACTACAGCAAAATCTTTTGATTATAGACCATCTTGATTTTTATGCACAAAGGATATAAACAAAACGACAAACAGTTTCAAGTCTAATGAATGTGATAGGACGAGCACGAAACCCAACTGTAGCGAGTCCATCACATTATAGTCTGTCTTCGCTTTAATAATGCCATATAAATATTTTAACAATGTTAATGAGTGCTACTTACTTAAAGTATACTTTATTAAATATAATATAATTATAACTGCTGAAAACTGTTTGGCTTTCATTTTTGACCGCACTAAAATAAACAAAATAGTCAAATTCCATTTTCTTAAATAGAAATCAACATAATATTACTTTAGAAAATATATTTGTATGAATATTGACTTTAATCAATGTATTTTTATTTAAAATATTCGTTATTTTTAAACAAGAAATGATTTTACATGTAATGTAAATAGAAATCAACATAATATTACTTTAGAAAATATATTTGTATGAATATTCACTTTAATCAATGTATTTTTATTTAAAATATTCGTTATTTTTAAACAAGAAATGATTTTACATGTAATGATGACGGGAGTATGTTCAATATCCTCAAAAATATAACACATCTTATTGGAGAGAGAGAGTGAAATGGGGTTGAACGTCCACTCAACACAAACTAGGTCATTTCGGGACTAAAATCTTATTGGTGTTCATGTGCCTGCTATTATTACCGTCGTCTATTTTTTTCGTAACACATCACTGTTTTTTTACGAATAATACAGCCCTTCTATCCTCCTTAACGCTATCACTTGTGTAAATATATACAGATATTTGAGTAGCTTCCTCGTTGAACGCGTATGTCTTTAAAGGGACTATCCCGATTTGAACAGAGTCTCAAAAATGATAGTTCGTGTACGTATGAAATTTAAGCGCCCTGTCTCGTTTCTTTGGAGGACTATACAGTGAATGATATGCAATACTTGATAATGAAGGGTAAATTGCACCTACACATTATTTTTATCCAGATACCGCATAATACAGCTTTGAGCAGCGGTCTCCATTTCCAGATGAAGATTGACGGGTTTACCTTGTTTGAAAATGTATCATAAATTTTGAAATAGTTGCTCGGCCCTTAGGTAGCGGATTTTAAGGGATTTAACACAAAATTAAGCAGTTTTATTCTCCAAAATATTATCGAGTGTTGCCCTTTAAATAATGCATTCATATAAAGAAAGCTGTATGTATAATGTGTCGGTATTTGGATTATAAATGTACACAGACATCCTCATTTCTCACCACAGAATTAAATGTTAATTTTGATTACTTTGGCCAGCTGTAACTTTCCGCCGAATTTTAGTTGGGTTGTACTTTTAATGTTAATTATTGTCTCTGTGACCGGCTGTAACGTTTCTCCGGATTTTAGTTATGTTGAACGCTTTCTATCACATGTGGAGCGACCGGTGACAAAATTTTGCTCAAAACCAGGTACGACGTTCACCATGGAAATCTTGAGATAAACAAACTGGAAGTGGCATACAAGTAAAAATGAAACCACCCGCCCTATATTTCAATCTTTTAACTACGTTCAGTGGGACGTTGAACCCATTTCATTTCATTTTTTAAACTATGTTATTCTTCGGCCTATGAATATTCACCAAATCTGGCAAACAATGTATATTCAAAACCATTTCATCGATTCTACACCATAAACTCAACAAATATCGACGTGCAAAATGGGGGGGGGGGGTGTATTTGGCAGTAAGTTCGTAGGAATGGTGAATTTAGTCCAATCAACCGTCTTCTCGTTGACTAAAACTACAATATCATACATTATCTTTTTTCAGTCAATGTAACTGTATTTCCTCCCTATGCAACGAAGTTACATCTCATGATTCCAGACCTGTTTCTTTCAATGTGTATTCAACTATTTGTTTAGTGGGAGTACTATATAAAGGGCCCTTCATATCTTCCTATTTAAATGTTCACCTATATTACAATATGCCCGAATTATTATAAT
Source organism: Patella ulyssiponensis (assembly GCA_963678685.1). Lineage (NCBI taxonomy): Eukaryota > Metazoa > Mollusca > Gastropoda > Patellidae > Patella > Patella ulyssiponensis. The sequence continues at coordinate 9,150,290 of OY783228.1, forward strand.
TTGTGAATAATGAAATACTACTAAACGACATACAGAGACAGTTCATATCGTATATACCACTTGTTGTTTTCTTATAAGACGTATATTTCTGTTTGAAGATTTCACATACCAAATTAATTTGTGATGTGGTTTTATATGATAAAAACGCTTACGTCTTATAAAACGTATAGTATTTCTATTTGAATATTTCACATACCCACCTAATTTCTGATATCGTTTTATATGATAAAAACGCAACTTTTGTCTTATGAAACGTATATTTCTATTTGAAGATGACAGGGAGAGAGAGAAATGGGGTTTAAAGTCCACACAACACAAACTAGGTCATTTTGGGACTAACATATGGTTTGATTTTGTTTCAATAATTCGCTTGCGGGTAGGGGTCTTTAGCAATGGGAGGAAACCGGAGTGCCCGGAGGAAACCCACGAGATTTAGAAGGCGCACCTATCTAAATGCCACATACGCTCACCCCAGGGCTCGAAACCACAGCCGCAAGCCAGAGGTGACCGGCCGGCTAGAGGTTGAAGCGCGGCACTCTAGACCACTAGGCCATCCCAATCCCCCTTTGAAGATGACATATACCAACCTAATTTGTATGATAAATAAGTAAACATCCACGTATAAGTTACTTTTTCGAATTCATTTGTTATACTAAAGGTAAGAAATGACAGGTATTTGAATCTGTATTATCGTAATATTTGTATCAAGTAATAATTCTTTAAATATATAAATATAAATTATAAAACTTACCATATATTCTGTACCAGTATCAACAGAATTTCAAGCAACTAAAATACGCCCATAATACGTACTTCAATTTTGAGAAATGGATGAAATCACCACATCACATCAAATAACTGTGAGGAAGTAAATTACAGTAGACCATGGTGACGTGTATACTGAACTTTATGTATATTTTTTCACACTAAAAATGAATGCATTGCATCAATGAAATTAAATCACAATGTGATCCTACAACATAACAAAAATGATTTCTCTCTTTAACAAGCTCCATTTGTACGTATGCCTATGTAATTTAGGCGATGATGACAGATTTCCTTAACAGGAATCTGGCGGCAAAATCCCTCTTGCAAAAATTCCTGGATCCGCCCCTGAACTTAAGATAAGAAAAGGTTAAGAAAACCAATTATGAACACAAGTAAAAGCATTTACCAAATATGCCGTTTTGTAAGACAATTGAACATAATTTCAAATGTCATATACGTTGACTCGTTAGCCTGGAGGTCGCGTGTTCGGTCCCTGCATTGGCCAAGAAAGTTCATCGGAATTTTCCGACGTGGTTTCCGGACTAGGACAGCTGTCTAGTTGTTCGGATGGTACATTCGGTGTGCACGCTAAAGGTATCTTGCCCCCCCCCCCCTAGGATGTAGGGGGTGATAAGAATATGCGTGTCGTAAAAAGCGACTAAAAGTACCTGCAATGAGGCAACGTATTTGTCGTACGTTGCAACCCGTGTCGGTGGAGAGCAGAATCCTGAGTAATTGAGCGGGGATTTGGCTTGCGAGTCCTTTCTCTGCAACACGTTACTTTGGTTCATGGTTCACCTAAACGGGAGGTCAGAGTGGCCCACTCTGTTCAATCGGCTTTATCGTTTTAGCACTGTAGAGAGTGTACCCTTGGGTCAATCAGGTTAGAAAAGTATTTGGGTTGATGGGAATTTCCCTACTTCACGCCACAATAATTTCCATCCCTAAACCTGGTAAAGATTATACGAATCTTACCAACTATCGCCCCATCGCTTTAGCCAGATGTATCTGCAAAACCATGGAGAGATTGATAAATCGAAGCTTGTTTGGTACCTCGATCTGGAGAAAGCTTATGATACTACATGGAAACATGGTATCATGCGCGACCTCCATAACCTCGGTCTAAAAGGTCGCTTAAGGTACGACTGAGATCAATATTCTCTGACCAATTTCATAGGGGTTCCCCAGGGAAGTGTTTTATCTCCAACTCTTTTTGCAATGTACATTAATACGATTCCTGCGTGCCGTAAACCAGGTATAAACGGCGCTCTTTATGTTGATGACTTTCAGATGTGCTATGGTTCTACAGACATGCGGATAATCGAAAGTAAGTTTCAACTTTGTTTGAATTCACTTCAACAATGGTCTGGATGCATTTTTGTCAAAAACGAGATTTTCATCCCATTCCAGAACTGTTCTTGGATGGCAATCGCCTTCCTATTGTGGATGAAACCAATTTCTGGTGCTGACATTGAGTAATTATCTTTTATCCCCCACATTAAAAAAAACTAAAAAAGAAATGCCTGAAATCCCTAAACATATTAAGAGTCTATATCAAATACTGACTGGGGAGCAGACCAGGAGGTCTTGCTTCGATAATATCGAGCATTAGTTAGTTCAAAAATCGATTATGGGTGTATTGTGTATGGGTCTGTCCGTGAGTCTTATCTCAAAGTGCAACCAAGGACTTCGTATATCTCCAGTGGACACTTTATACGTCGAGGCAATCGAGCCTTTAATGCATAACCGGCGTGATAAACTGACCTTTATCCTATTTTTCAACACCATTCACAGATTTTAAATCTACCATTAACATGTTTATCTATGAACGCTGGCAACGGTCTTGGGATCTGGATGCACAAACAAACTTCACCACATCAAGCCCCTCTAAGGAGATTGGCCTAACTCCGGTAAAACAAACAGGAGAGGTGAAGTTATTTTGTGTCACTCGCATTGGTCATTCTTTTTTAACTCATATTTTCATCTTGAAGCGAGAGCCTCAACCAGAATGTGAACACTGTCGTGTTCATTTGGAAGTGAAGTGAAGCACATAGTGTTGAGTGCAATCATCTCAAGAATACAAGATCGCGATATCACCGTTGCCAGTCACTACATCACTTGTCAACCCAACCTGGGCTATATTGCGAAATACTTAACTTTTTAAAAGAGACAGGTTTTTATTATAAATTTTATTTATATGCATAAAAGATTGTTTATATTTTTAAATTTTTTATAAAACTGTGATATTGTTTTTATTTATGCATATAAGAGTTTGTGATTATTATTTAGTTTTGTCACATCATATGCATGACGCAATATTGACCGGTTGAGGCTAACATATGTACATATAAACTGGTTAAAAATAGGCCTTGATGAAAGAAAAAATGCCATATTTGGTCTATGACCACCCCTCTCTAACAAAAGGGTCATAAAATACACAATTTTCACAAATTTGAAATACATGTTCTTCAATGTTTTCAACATCTCAAAGGTCAGAGGCATCATACAAATCTTTATTGCAATTCTTGTGCTGAAGAAGATGTCTAGATCTTTATTGCAATTCTTGTGCTGAAGAAGATTTCTAGACTTTTCATCAATTTCCTGAAGAAATTGAAGTTAAAAAAGTTGTTATGCCAGAGTTGACAACATAAAGAGGCCCGAAAAGGAGCAAAATTAAGATTTTATTTTTCTATAAGTAATATAAATACAACAAACATCACCAATCCAAGATTTTGATACGAAAATATTGAACATTAAGCTGGCATTTACACATCTACACCAGTTTTGTACCAGAGTGTGGTCTCATCGAACTGACATGTCTCGGGATTCGAAGCTTGACTTTAAACAAAAAGGTTGGAAATCCTGGAAATGTACAAAATAACTATTTATTGGTGAAAAATAACATCCCTAGCTGTAATTCAACAACAAATTCCAATTGCTATCATTTAATGTCAACACACGTGCAGTTAAATCTCTCAAAATACATTAATAAAAAGGATGGAATGGGGCATTCATAGCCTCTCTTAACGGAATGACGGAGTGAAAAATATCAAGAAATATTGGAATATTGCTACATACATGCAAGTATTTAATGTTTCAAAGAAGATCAAAATGCTTGTTCTGGGTAAAATAGTGGCAAAATTGAGCCAAGCAGCCCGTTTTAAACACTTTGTACAACCCCTGGTAGCGACGCTACGGCCTGCTCTTATATCAAATTCCAACCCCAAGGGATTTATTACGTGCACACTTTACAATTGTCCTTGTCAGGTCATCGGCCAGAACATCACGATGAAATATCTCGGCGAACCCGCGACCTACAGACTAGCGAGCCAGCACCCTAATTAGTTAGCTGCCGTGTCAATCTGTGCCGTTTTAAAGCAGAATCTGATAAGATTTAGGATTCACCTAGAATCCAAAATCCAACCTTTTTCTTAGTATTGATGACGCCATGTCAACTGTAAATGCCGTTTTGTAGGGTGGCTGACGACAATGTCTTTCTGATGGCAAAAAAGTATGTACACCTCGAAGGGAACTATATAGAAAAATAAATGGAAACCATCGATTTTGTACAGGTCTTTCGTAGTCTTCATAGACATGCTTAGAACTTTTTAGCCAGCCCTGCACATCTGCTGTCTGTATATGAGCTTGCCTTACTAACTAAAACATAATGTATTAACATTATGATGACGCGAAAAAATTTCAGATCTTAAGATAGAATTAACTCTGTGAGATTTATGGGTTTATGAACGATCTACCATCCCTAATGATAGCAGAATTAAACAATTTTAGGGCATTATTATTATTATTATTATTATTATTATTTATAAGCTTTTATATAGCGCCATTTCCACAAAAGTGCTCAATGACGCTTTACAATAAACATAATATGATATAAAAAATATTGACAAAACAAATATAGGATTAAAAAAGAAAAACATACAAAAGGTGTATAGTATACATAGAAGTTGAGTATAAAGAAGTAATGTATAAAATAATAGATATAATTATCACAGAGATGATTAATTAAAAGCCCTATTAAACAAGTGGGTTTTAAGAGAAATCTTAAATGATGACAGAGAAGTAGATGACCGAATGGAATAAGGAAGTTTATTCCATAGTTTTGGGGCGGCAACCTCAAAAGCCTTCTCGCCAAAACTGATGAGATTAGCATTTTTCTCAATGAGTAACAGATTGTCACCGGAAGACCGTAGTTGTCGACGAGGTTCATAAAAACATAAAAGATTACTAAGATAATAGGTGCAATGTTATTTATACATTTAAAAACTAATAATAAAATCTTAAATTCAATTCTAAAAATTATAGGAAGCCAGTGCAATTTATATAGAATAGGGGTTATGTGATCCCTGTATACTGTTCCCGAAATAAGGCGAGCAGCTGAATTTTGTAATTTTTGCAGTTTTTCTAAATATTTGAGGGGTGCACCATACAGGACAGAATTAAAAGAGTCAATACGCGAAGTAACTAATGAGTTTATCAGTGTTTTTGTGGCATCCAATGACAGATATTTGCGTATTTTAGCTATGTTTCTTAAATTAAAATAACTTATTTTACATATATTGTTTATGTGATTTTCCAGAGAAAAATTTGAGTTAAAAATTACACCAATATTTCGGGCTGACTCGGAAGGGACAATGCAGCTATCTCCTGCTTGTATTGATAGATCAAAGTTTAACTTTTTTCTGTTCAAAGACGACCCAATAACTAAATATTCAGTCTTATCTGCGTTAAGTTTCAAAAAATTGTTGTTCATCCAGACTTTAATGTCCGCAATACAAGTTTCAATACTCAGCTTGGAAATGTCAAAGTCACTTTTAATCGGTTTGAACGAGATGTATAATTGTGTATCATCTGCGTATAGATGAAATAATAATCCATGTCGTCTTACTATAAGGCCAAGTGGTTTAGTGTATAAACTAAACAAGATCGGCCCGAGGACGGACCCTTGTGGTACACCGGAAGCCAGAACAGAAGGGCCAGAAGATATTCCGTTCACTACAACACTTTGTGAGCGGTTAGCAACATAAGAGCGTAACAGACTCAGAGCGTTTCCAGTAACACCAAAATCAGATTGTAGCCTGTGAAGCAAGATATCGTGGTCTACAGTGTCAAAAGCGGCGGATAAATCTAAGAGAACTAAAAGCACACATTCACGACGGTCTAAACTCATATTGATATCATTGTGTACCCGAACAATAGCAGTCTCGGTGCTATGAAACTTCCTGTAAGCACTCTGAAACTTTCCATTAGATTATTGTCACTGATATGGGAGGTGAGTTGGCTTGCTATTACGCGTTCTAAGGTTTTAGATATGAAACTCAGGTTTGATACCGGTCTGTAATTTTTCTCCAGATTCTGATCCAAGTTGAATTTCTTTATTAGTGGGAAGATGATTGCGGTTTTGAAATCATCAGGAACAGTCTGTTTACAAATACAAGTGTTTAAAATATCCGTCATAATGGGTACAATGGTTGGTAGGCATTCTTTTAATAATATTGTCGGGAGGGGGTCAAGTGAGCATGATTTTGAGGACGATTGCTTTATGATTTTGGCCACTTCGGACACAGACACCTGTTGAAAATGAGAGAGAGTTGGAACATCGGAAGATAAATTTTTATGATGGACATGTCCGCTGGTCTCAGTAACCAATCCTTCACGAATCTTTACAATCTTCTGGGAAAAGTAAGCAGAGAATTTCTCTGGGAGTTCCTGTACAGGCACTGTTGTTGGAAGCTTAGTGACGCCATAATTTGGATCGAGAAGTGTATTTGTTACTCTGAATAACTCCTTTTGTTTGTTTTGACCAGTTTCTATTTTATCCGAGTAGTAAGACTTTTTAGCCTTGCGTATTAAATAATTTACTGTATTCTTTTTACATTTAAATATCTGTTCATGAATTGTGAGATTCGTTTCGCGCCACTTACGTTCTGCTTTATTTCGGAGTTTCTTGGCTTCAAGGATATCATTGTTAAACCAGGCCGAATTTGGACGAAGTCTGATTATCTTTGTTTGTAACGGGGCAAGGTTGTCAAGAGTTCGGTGAAGTATTGTGAAATAGCTATGAGCTTTAGCATTAACATCACCTAGAAGATGAATATTAAAAAATTCGGTGTTATCAAGTTCATTCACAATTTGATCGGACGTTACATTCTTGAGCTTCCTAAAAGTTATTGATTTGGTTTCAAAGTCCGGTTTTTGGATTGATATTTTAAATTTCACTGGGAAATGATCAGAAATTAGTTCATCACAAACGTCAAGATCATCAAACACAAGTGAACTGCCCTCTCTTGTTATCACTAGGTCTAGTGTGTGTCCGCGATTATGAGTTGGGACTTGCACATGTTGTTTAAACGAATGGTTATTTAATAGGTCTTTACACTGATTACCAGATGTGCTTAATGAGTTGTCCACATGGAAATTAAAATCTCCAAGAATTAATAGTTCATTCGTACCGCTAATGTTTTCCAGAAAATTAAAAAATTCATCAAAAAAGACGTGTTCCGATTTTGATGGAGCACGATAAATAATAATGCATCGAATTAAATTATTTGATATGGATACATTGGAATCAAGGTATTCAAAGCTGTTAAATTTTTCACCAGTTAGATTACTTAAAGAAATAGATGATTTATGAATTAAAGCAACACCTCCACCCCTTTTGTGTCGAGGAACATTAATTATAGAAAAGCCAGTTGGTACCAATTCACAAATTGATGAATCAGAACTATCCGACAACCACGTTTCAGTTAAAGCTAATATGTCCAAATCGTTATCACAGATGAATGTGTTTATATCTTGTGTTTTGTTCATAACCGATCGACAGTTTAATAAACACATTTTTGTATTGGCTGAATCGTTTCTATACTTATTAATAGTTTTGATTTTAATTAGGTTTTTAGGATTTATAACTGAAGTAGCAACTGAATCATTACGGTTCGTAATAAGGCACTTGATGTGACGATGTTTTGTTTTTCGCCGAGTTGGTTTGTTCATTAAAATGTACTTATCTGTGTCCTTTAGATCTTTATAGATCCTTTTGTTGACATTGAGAGGGACACTGTCTTTAAGTTGTAGTAGCTGAGATTTTGTATACTGAATAACATGAGAGGATCTCACACTGTTTGTCATTATCAAGGTCACACTTAAGAACACAGCCAGTTCACTGATTGTTGATATAGTCAATGTCATGCTTCATTAGCCACTATTTAATATCAATAAAATCTTAAATTTAAAATTGTTAAGATACAATATTCCAATTTTTAAAAGTACTTATCACTATATGATCACCATATCTTGATGTATTCACATGTAAAATCACACTAGATTTGGACACTGATTAAAATGAGAAACTAAAAGAATAGGAGAGAGATACTGAGGAGCAGCCTTCACGCTCAACTCACAACTTACATGGTTCTGAACACAGGAATCATTAATTAGTTTCTTTTATTGATTATTATGAATAGTGTTACGCAAATATATAGCACAATTTCAACAAAGTATCCATCTATAAATACAAAAACAATGTTTGGGACAGCGGATCTATAAATATACAATGATAGGGTGTCCCACCATAAATATTTATATATATATATATATATATATATATATATTAAGTACAACATGACCGTTTATGTGCGAAATGTTATATACGCAGCCTTAAATCACATTTCGCACATAAACGGCCATGTTGTACTTTATACGCTATGACCATTTAACCATCTATAAATAATAGACTGAAAAATAGTTCTGAGTGTCGTCCATAACAGGCGGACACTTTTGAGTAAACTATAGGTTTAGTGCCCTTGTTTTAAAATTAGTCTCGCCTAACTAGTCTACCGACCATTCTACGTCTGATTGACAGGTCGGGATAATCAAGACTACTTTTTTTACGAGAAAGCTGGAACAAGAAATTGAATTTAGAAACGTGCAGCTCAACAATTGTTTTAAAAACCCGGTAAAAGTAAAATGAAACTGCTAGTATCATGTTCTTGCTAATGAAAGTGATTCAGCGATATTATTTGTACTAAACCAAAGATGCCGCTCCTAACGGTGCATATAATGATAAAGCAATTTAAAAAATAAAACGAACGTAATTTCTAAAGCTGCTGTAATAACCAAGAAGCTAAATTTTAATGCTATTCAAAATCGTCAACAATAGATTTTCTACGGCTGTATTAGTTAATAGATTTATAGATAAGTGCACGTGCAATGGCTATTTATAGTCTCATAGACTCCACCGTAATAAGTGAGAACTCAATTCGAGACACAGCCACTGAAGCATGCACATTAGCCATGTTGAGTCCAACTTTCTGTAGAGAAATTTTCAGTGCACGGGTCACCCTAACAAGGATTGATTATTATTAATATGTTAACCATTATAAAACATAATGTAAAAACGTATTCATCTATAAATATAAAATGATTATTAATATGTTTAAACATAATAAAACAATGTTAAAACGTATTCATTTATAAATATAAAATGATTATTAATATGTTAACCATAATAAAATATAATGTTAAAACGTATTCATTTATATGATCTGGTTGTTAAGACACTAATCTCCAATAGTTTTACAAGATATCGCCACTGGTGACTTATACTAAATGAAAATAGGTTAATTATAAGACAATACGTAAGGGTGCAGAAGGGGCCTAATTAAAAACTAAATCCCTTAAGCCCCCGTCAGACCGGAGTGGTGACCCTACTGCGCTCTGCGACCGAACGGCGGCCTGGAAATACACAAGGTCGTCGGCAAGCGTGAACACAACGCGGAAAAATGTCCCAAAATTACAACCTTAAAAAAGTCGCGTTCTTACTGCGACCTGTGCGTTTATATAGAATTCTCGCGGCGGGTTCGTCACGATCTCTCCGCGCTTATGGCGTTTCGATTGAGATCTATAAGCGGTCATCGCGAACCCGCGTCGCTCAACCACACGTCTTATCGGGACTACACGTGCGTTTCCACCACGTGATCACAGCGACTATGCAAGCTGGTTTGATTTTTTTTCGAAATTTCAAGATGACCTTTTAATCGTCCGTTTTTAAAGCAAGTCTTGCATGAAATGCATGGTCGCCATAAGCGAATAATGCAAGCTTGGTAACCGCGCCATGGTCGTATTAAGAACTCCATACACGTTGTGGGAACCTCATAAAATCGCCATATGCTTAAGAGGTAGCCCCATGAGGTCGTGATGCAGTCGCGCAACAGTGGTGGAATCATCGTAACATCGCTATGACAACGCCATAAGGACTCAGAGCGCTGAGTGGGGTAGCGGTCAACGCGTGAGGGTTGTGGTGAAGACGCCATGAAGGCACCGTTGCAAATGTTACAGTTTTCGCAGCGTCTTTTTCACGTGTGTACTGCGCGTGTGCTACGTTCATAGAGATGTTACACGCTTATCGCGCGACCCTCGCGACCCACCACTCGGTTTTCAATGTCATATCACAGGACCTTGGCGTTTGCTTTGAAAATACTCAAAACAAACGCCGTGACTCAGCGATCATTGGCGACCATGGAGACCACAGAACGATATCTCGCGTTTCCACAGCGCTCAGGGTGATCTTGGCACGCTCTGGAAACAATTTTTGTCGCCGTAGCAGCGCAATAAGGACTTTTGCGACTACATCACGTTCTCGCAGCTTTCCAGATCATATGCGCATGTTCACAACAAACGTAGTGGCTCGGCGATCATTGGCGACCATGGAGACCACAGCACGATATCTAGTGTTGACTCGCTCTGAGACCAATTTTTGTCGCAGTAGAAGCGCAGTAAGGACGCAACTCCGGTCTGACGGGGGTATTAACAACTATGCTATAAAGTGTTTGTAAAAGATTAAAACAATGAATACGTATAATTATATTGAAACAAGCTAGGAGATTAGTGTCTGACTTTTGGTATTACTTGTCTCAATTTACAATGTACAATATTCTGTTCTAATAAAATGACAAGAACTATTTAGGTATGAATATAGATAATATAAAAAAAACATGTCGTCCAAGCATTGTGTTCAAATGCTTGGTTATAATACTTCAATACAAATCTTACATAGACATAAAGGTTTCATACAAATCTGTAATGTTATATCTATTTGGTTTTTTTAGAATCTATAGATGTATACGTGTTGTTTGTATCATCTACTGTGTGATCTAATGTATCATACATATTCCTCGTATTGTCTTCTGTATTAAACGACTGGTTTACATAGTCTACATTACGTGTATTAGTAGGAATATTCTGATATCCAGTGATTAATGTATCATCTGTTGTACACCTAGTCGGGTTTAAATCTGTATTACTGTAAACATAATCAAAAACAATGTCTCCCTTTGGCTTATTCGATTGGCATCTGAAATATAGCGAATCAAACTTTTTATAAAAAAACCGATATCTAACAATAAACCATAGGCTGCAACCTTTGAAGTTTACACAACAAAGGATCACCAATCTGTATAAAGCCTTTAAAATTTAAGTATATGATACAAAAGGTTAATGTCTAGATGACCAGGCTACCACATGATGCTGACATTCCGCCAGATAGATACAATGCGCATTTCATCATTATTTGTAGATCAAACTGCTTTGATGTGTACACAAACGGTTCAATGGAGGTCGACGAAACAAAAGCATGGGATAGTGAATTGATTTGATAAACTATTAAAGTATAGATTCTGATAAATACACGCTGTATGACTATTAACAAACTTATAATAAATAGATGTTACCTTTTCTTGTAGAAATGATATGTCAGGAAGACCGCTACCGAGCCTAGTATACCACATAGAACACCAATTACACCACTAACAACAGGACTTACCGCTGTACCTGCACAGGTGGGCAGGCGCTCTGTTAAATATAATAATGATATTGCAACAAAATTTAATGTCGTACTTGAACACACAGGTAAACTCTAGATTAATGATGATACCATTTTGTTATTTCGCAAAATGTCAATAATTCGCTTGAGCGTAGGGTTCTTTATCAGCGAGAGGAAACCATCAACTCTACTCCTTGTCACGTACACGTGTGAGAATCGAAACCACACCACTTGACTCAGTGGTTCGCGTTAAACCACTAGACCACCACATCCCCACCCCGAAACCACACCACTTTTTTTTTTTTTTTTAAACAATATTTTATTCAGAAATTGAAAGGGATTGAGGAACAGGCATAGCCTATATGACCTCTCTCCTAAATACAAAAATAATATGGATAAAAAATAAAAAAAAAGGTAATTGAGTAAACAACAAAACAATAAAATGGATACTTAGTCAACAACATTTCATATATACATATTTACACATTGGCTACGCAGTTGTTCGTGTTCGCATTTTGGTCGAAATAGATCTTAAAACCTTCTACTCATGTCAAAAAACATGTGGACCCTTTCAAAAATTGTTAACGAAATATCACTGCTGCTTACACCACACCACTTGACTCAGTGGCTCGCGTTAAACCACTAGACCACCAACCCCACCCCCTCGGATTACAGAAACATATTAGTTCTCGTTATCTGAAAATATGCTTTATTATCGGGGGAAAATATTCTGTTTTTAGACAGACATGTTAGTTGTAATCTTAGTATCCGTATTCCAGCAATGTTCCCGAAGCTACGACTGCGAGTTTTACAACATCTGTCCGCTGCTTGTTTACTTCACAATTCCCCAACTTACAGCTATGTTATCTACAGACACGTGGGCAGTAGTGTCCAATCAGAGCTTGTGACATCGCGACCTCCACAGAAGCCTTGAAATTGAATGAACCTTGAACTTTGCAATTGGATTATATTATCACAGGTAAACATTTTAGTTCGAGCTTGAAACCGCGAGATGTGGTATTCGCGACGATCAAGGAGTCTGATAGGCTCACCAGTTGGACTTGTACCCAATCAAAATGAGTGCTGAAATATGTAGGGTATTGCGTGAAGGCCTTGATAAAATGTACGTAGTTAAAGCGAGATAAAGCCTTCTATTGAAGATGTACTCCAGCTGTTCTCTGTTGTAATCATATACCGAGACTGTCAATCGGTGGCGAAAAAATGTACAGTATACAAATAATATATTTTTCAAAAAATTGTGAAAAAGTAGCTTACCCTTACAGACTGGGCCTTGAAAGCCACCAGCACAACCAACAAGTCCACAAGTACCAGTAATTATATCACACGGTGTTTCATCAGCACAGTTACCACATTTACTGGAACAGTTGTCACCATAACTACCTGCTTCACAATCTGTTAATACAAGACAAACATTCTTAATATATTTGTTATAATCAACTATTTGTATTATTAGTCACACACAGGAGTCAACGTTTTATCATTCCATTTTTATGAAAATTAGTTAGCAAAAGTTTGAAAAGTTTAGGGACTACCCTCAATTTATGTTGAAATTGATGAGAAAAAAAACCTGAAAAAAACTAAATAAAATTATTTTTAGAGGGTGCAACCGTCTATCAAAGTTCAAACAAAATGTGACTTTTTGGCATTTTTAAAAAAAAATTTTATTGTTATGAAAAAATGTTATACATCAAAATAAGTGTTGTTTCGGGGAAATCGTGTGTTTTTCCTAGATGTTTACTTCTAGCCCTTCTGTTGTGGCTTCCCGCGTACCCAAAAGGTTCTGTCCTCGGATAAATCTTGTTCAGTTTAACCACTTGGTCTCGTAGTAAGATATCATGAATTATTATTTCAACTACATGCGGATTGTGGACGATACACAATTGTACATTTTGTTAAAACGTACGAAAAGTGACTTTCAAAGCTAAATATTGCAACTTGTATTGCAGATAAGACAGAACATTTGTTTATTGGGTCTTCTTTAAACAGGAACAAATTTAAACTTTGATCTACCCATATGAACTGTAAACCAACTCGCATTTTTATCCATATGGCGAATGTAGTATTTCTAAAGAAAAATAGGTCTCACACTTAAATAAAACACAAATTCAAATATAACTTACATCGGTAGCATAAGTGTAAATTAATCAGTAATAAAATGCCTACTAGTATTGTAACAAGTCCGATCATATCCATGTATACAATTCAGGTCATATCTTAATTCATATCATTACCATATACCTCTATACAATTTCCTATGATGTACATTAATACAATTTCCTATTATAGCCATATACATCTATACAATTTCCTATCATTAACATTTATACAATTGCCTATCATTACCATATATATTTATATAAATACCAATCATTACTTTATCCTGTCATCTGAACACATAATCCTTCTAAGCGTAACAATCATTATCAAATGTATTACCAAAACATTGGTTGGCCGAATGAATATATATTCTGTATGTATTGTCAATATTTATGTTTAAACAAATCAAAGTAAAACAAAAATAAACTTACCTGTTGTACAGTTAGATCCTATTTTACCAGGTAAACATCCATTTATACAATCTCCTGTCATCTGATCACATTTGCCAGTTGTACCAGCTACTGATTTACAGTTAGTATTACATAGTTTATTACATGATGGTCCCCATCTTCCATCTTTACATTCAGTACAAGAGTCAGCATTATCCTGATTACAAACCGTACAATTATTATTACAGTTGATATCACATCTGTCTCCAGTTTTACCTTCAACACAAAATGTACATTTACCATCATTTCTATCACATCCGCCATCACATCCTGTATTACAGCTCATATCACATCCATTACCATATCTTCCAGTATCACAAGTTACATTGGACAGGTCTGATATTGGTTGACATTCTGTACCACATGTTAGGTTACAGTATGGACCAACTGTATCGGGTTTACAATCATTACATCTACCATCAGATTTAGAACATTGATTGTTTAAACAACCATCATTACATGGTTGACATCTTGTACCATAAAAACCTGTTTTACAATCTCCAGTACAGACACCATTAGAAGGATCACATGTGTCATTATAACATGTATTACATGGTTGACATGTAGAACTTGATGTACTGTAGTATCCAGTATTACATTGTGCTAGATCTGTAATATATATGGTATTATAGCATGTATTAAACTTGACGTACTGTAGCATCCATTATTACACTGTGTTCGAAATGTACTATTATCAGTACCTTATACTAGCTCTGTAATATAGATGACGGATATGTACTATCGGAATACTCATAGCATTTACTGTATATGTGTTGTATTTGTATACATCAACACGCAGTGTAATACTATAAACATTATGTGGTTATTACGTGTTTTATGTGCTGTACTGCAGTATGCTATATTACTAGAAAATGTTTTCAATTGTGATTTAAAATTCGACAAAGGGGTAAAACATCTGAAGGCAAACGAACGCTCATTATAAGCATTCAGTCAAGATGTCTTGCATACAATTGAATAATGATCATTCGATGACCTCAATGTATTCTATGGACCCAACTGGATATTGTTTACTCGTTTTTCTTCGATGAAAATAACAAGACCTGCAAATAATTTGTTTCCCGGTGGAAAGTTCTTTGTCAAAGATAACACCAATCTTACAGGCTGAAGAAGATGTAGGTATTATTTGATGCTTACATACTAAGACTGAAACACCTTCGTCAAGTTTTGTCACAAAACATATTCAGCCCTTTCTCCATTCAGTCTGGTGAAATTGATTCCTAGCCATATACGAATCTCATTAATACAAGTAGACATTTAATATAGTTGGGACTGCTGACCATGTTTTTCATTAATCTTTGACAATCTGGCGGTGTACATGCTGAACAAAATTAAACCTAAAACTAAGCCCTTGGGTACACCAAAGCTAAAAGGTGTTTACGCAAATGGTTTGTCTATAGTGACAAAGGAACGATTAGTTAATTAAGTATTTCTAGAGCTAAACATGTAATCGTAAAGTAGCATTTCATTAATTCAGTTACCTGCAAATATTTCAACTTCACACAATGTTAAGGAGTCGTTAAAGCTTGAAACATAAACCGTTCTACCAGAAAATGATGTAGATAAAGGTTGGTTACATCCAGTTACAGTATATATAGACTGTATTGTTGATGATTTATCTTTATAACACGATGTTGCTGATTGAAATCCTGCTGCACTACACTGACCACTAGAACTTGTCTTTATCTCAAATCCTTGTAATCTTCCCCACACTGAAAATAAACCAAATGTACAATCAAACATAAAGTAGCATTCTTGCTATTTCACTTGTCGGTGTTAATTGTTGTGGATATTATTATCTATATATTGTGTAATTATTGTCTTGTATGTACATCTATAAATAATGTATCTGGTCGTGTTTTGTATTGTATTGCATACATATCTATAATTAATGTATCTCGCACTGTATTGTATTTTACTTATATTTAATATACCATCCTTTAATTCTTTATATTACTATAATAAACATAGATTCAGTCGTTTGCTAAACTAAATATACAGAGGCGGATTCAATGGAGGCGCAAGGGGCGTCCCCCCCCCTCTAATTTTCGACAGTGCCCTTTTTTTACTGCTGATAGTGTCTTTTCTCAGACCCAAATATGTCCGTTCCGAACGTTTACTTAGACGAAAATATCAGCCACATATCTCTTGGAATGGCTACAGATGCAAGGAAATGACGGATAATTTTCCCGGCGCCCCACCCCCTCTCAGCGGCGTGCCCCGTCTCCGCGGTCAGTGCCCCCATTTTACGGCGCCCCCCCCCCTTTTTTAAAATTTCTAGATCCGCCCCTGATATAAATCAAGCTATCTTCGAGATGTATCATTAATGTGACAGAGTTGAATGGGTTTCAACTTTAAAAACGTATATCAAAGATTAGTATTATAATTGTCAGCATTATTAATAATACCTTACAATACAAAGAGATACATTATTTGAATGAGTATTAGTTTTCAATTGTGAATCACAGCCACGTGGTTCGCGAAACCAGATAAATAAAAACATACGCCCATTGTGACAAAGTGATCAATACCTTTCATCAAATTGAACGATCATTTAGGTGCATAAAACTTTATGACCTCTGCTGGTTTTGATAATATATGATATTGACGTTTCAAGTCGGTATAAACTTCTCTAATTAAGGTACGATGTTATTTAACATCTAATTAATTCACTATGTTCTTTACAAGCTACACAATCATGATCTGTGTACGACACTAGCAGAACTTCAAAAAGTGCATCGTACCTTGACCTGATAATGACTTCCAAGGAAATATGCAATGCAATTACATATACCATAATATATAAATAAAAAATACCATATATGAAGAGTTTACTGATAGTTACCATACAACCAAAGACAACCAAAGACGATAAGACAGAGGGTCAGAGGCGGGCGGAGAGGAGCAGAGACCGGTGTATGGACTCAATCGAGTTCAGTCGCTGCCTTGGCAGAAGGGTGGAATGGTAGAGTTAATATAGTTATGTACCGTCCTGATGACTTCCTGTATATAGTTTAAACCTGTATTGCTGTTGTGGCTATGTAGATGTGTTATATTCCTTTCCGATGTAAATAAACCATTTATTTACGAAACTAGAGAGAGATAGAGAGAGAGAGAGAGAGAGAGAGAAGAGAGAGAGGGAGAGAGAAAGGGAAATGGGGTTTAACGTCCAATCGACACAAACTAGGTCATTCGGGACTAACATATGGTTTAATTTTATTTCAATAATTCGCTTCCGTGAAGGGGTCTTTAGCAGTGGGAGGAAACTGAAGTGCCCGGAGTAAACCCATGAGGTTGAGAAGGCGCCCCTATCTCCATGCCACATACGCTCACACCAGGGATCCAAACCACAGCCGCAAGCCAGAGGTGACCGGCCAGCTAGAGCTCGAAGCGCGGCACTCTAGACCACTAGGCCTTCGCAACCACCATATTTCTGCTGTAATTATGTAGATGTGTTATATTCGGTTCCGTTGTAAATAAACCATACATTTACTAAACTGATCTCTGGCTGAATGGTTAGTACGTGCGCGCTGTATCATAAAGCCTGTCATTGAGTCAACTTGCGTGGTTTCGAATCCCCGGGTGGACGTGGGGATTCTTCGGGTCCGTTGGTTTCCTCCCACTGCTAAAGACCCCTAAAATTATTAAACAAAATATTAGTCTCGAAATGACCTAGTTTGTGTCGAGTGGACGTTAAACACCATTACTCTCTCTCTCTATTATCACTAGGATAGTGTTACAGTTACACTGTAAAAAGTTTTTAAGTTTTTTAACAGGAAAATCATGGCAGAAAAGTTGCCATTTTTTCTCGTAATTTTACATTAGTATGTATTTTAACATATGCAATGTTAAGCGTTTCTTACAATTGTAGGTTAAAAAACATAATGCCTGTAATTTTACATACCCTGTGAAAAATGATGTAACATATCACAATGTTAAATAACAATAGATTTGTATTTAAACTTGAAGTTGGTGATTTAACCGTTGTATGTTATGCTTCCCTTACAGTTGCAGGTTAAATAACATACACGCTGTAATTTAACATACGTTGCATATAGTAGACCTGTATTTAAACAGGTTGTTGGTAATTTAACTGCACCGTGAGAAATAATTCTGTTAGGAACCAGAAAAAGTTCTGGCAGTTGGTTAACCAGAATTTTTTCTCTTTTATTTTTAATCTGATTATACTTTGACAGAGAAACAATCTGGTAAACCATCTGCCAGAACTTTTTCTGGTTTCTAACAGAATTATTCCATGTTAAAATAGAGTTTCTGCCAGAAGATTTTCTGTTTTTTAACATAATTATTTTGGTTAAATATAAAACAAAATCATTGTAAAAAATAATTTATTTTCTTTAAATCTAATTTTTGTGTCATGAACGTACAAAAATATTAAAAATTAACAGAAATTAAGAGTAAGGGATCGTGAATGGCTTCAAATTTTGTGTTCTGAAGGCCAGGTTTACTACTTTCTGTCGTCTCTTCCACTCCCTACAAATTTCGTTACCTTGAACCTGAAACGAAATGATAAAGCACATACAGGAATGAAATCAAAAGGGCAGCGGAGATAACTCTTTAGGGCTGAAGGTTCTTTAACATGTACGGCCAATAACACACATGGCCCCAGTTGTTTAGTTAATAATCCAGCATCATATTCTCTGAACCATCGCGTTTCTTACACTTTAATATTGTTTGCATGGTCGAGTTCAAATTCACAATAAAACATACATCATGGCCACTAAGTGTAGGCCCTATTATATATCTTCTTATGCTGTAGATTTGCCTTCGCACATACATTATTATTAGGAAGACTTACCTTCACATCTTATTGTTGGATTTCCACTGTTCTTATCCTGCATCGTCAATGCACATTCAAACATTCACCGACATTAGTTAAATCTGCGACGCGCATGCGTTAACCCTATCCATGAGTATAACTATGTGAATTAACAGAATATTGCCGTTAATATACCAGTTATTCTGTAATATTACAGATATGCAACTAAAATCACAGAAATGAGTTATGACAAATATTTTAGACTAGTGTCAAACATGTCATACACCTTGGACTGAGACAACCCCAGCCTTTCTGATATCGGTCTAAAGCCAGTCAAGTCTCAATAAAAAAGAATATAAAATGAACTACAGATTTTGATAATAAAATTGAAAAAATGAACTACAGATTTTGATAATAAAATTGAAAAAATTATTTTCATGTCTTAGTAGGATAGTAGTGATACTTTCAAAGTAAGCAGCTGATCAAGCATGGAATTACATTAAAAAAATGATACTTGTTAATAGGAATGGTCTAGAGCGACCGGAACACTGCAAACATTGAGAGACGTTCGGAAAGAAGCCGGATTCGCCGCGAATTTATAAATATATGACAAACAAAGTGACAAATTAAAATATTTATTTAAAAAAAAATTACGTTGAAATTGCTCAAACAATCGACAGAGTAATTGCTAGATTGTGTATCCATTTGTAAATTAACTTGAATATTCTGTTAAAATGCACAATCTGTTAGATTGCATACCTATTTGGTAATTTAACTTTAATATGTTGTTAAAATACACAATCTCGGATGTTAAAAGTTAAATTTTTACATAAATGTTTATAAACACAGTTTTTACGTAATTTTACATCTGATAGTTTTCTAACAGGACAGTTTGTAAAATTTTACAGTAATTTCATGTTTTTATACATATAATTTTTACAGTGTATTATCAAAATCAACCACTGAACTTCATTGTGATATTCATAAAATCATAAACGGCTCTTTCTCAAGCGTCTGTGGGTGTTTTAATAAATATAAGTAAGTTGATATAAACCATACATTTTTATACACAATATTGGGGACGTCTGTATGGTGTTCCTCGAGCCCAATAATTACCTGTTGAAATGGATTTGGGGAACGGGGTTATTGGTTTGTTTGTTATGGAAATCCTGTTCCGTGGTTACGAGCATTGACTCTGATAATCAACCAGACACTAGCGATTAGTTCTTTATGTTAGCAACTACAATGTGAAGTATGTTAATGAGGTAGCCTATCTATATCTATTTACTTACATAACTTGTTCTGTCTGTTATATATTTTAATTTGGTTGAAATAATATAACTGTTGTAAATCAACACACCACCAACCAGACTGTCTTTCTATTGTATGAGTACATGATAGACCAATATCAACTGAACTATTAATATCACCATCTACAGCTCTAGAAGCAACTCCACCATATCTTGTAGAACTCTGTACTGGTTGTTGACGAAGAGCAACATTGGTGGGTGTATCTGTTTAAAAATAATTTTGTTGGTGTAGCTGGTTAAACAGTTGGAATAATATTGTATAGAAAATTAGGGAACGATCAAGCTTCTCCCCTTGATTGTGTGGTGGGCTTCTATTTCTAAAATAATGGTTTTTGCTTTTGTGTCACTTGTCAACAACTCGCCTGTTTACATGCTTACCAACACTCACCTCACCCCTCCACATACAAGTGATCAGTGCTATGAAATTTAACACCCCACTTTTCCCCACCAGCACCAAAGCGGACATATTATTTGTTGTATTTGGCAAGTCCTAGTAACAATTATTTAATAGTAGAGGAGGATGTTAACCACACAATGGAAAAACATCTTAGTTTCAGTAAAATCACCTATGTCTGAAATGCCCTCTTCTTAGTTTATTACACCTTACCAGAAAATATTTGAACTTCACATAAAGCAAGTGGTTGACTTGAAACAGTGACATATACTGTTCTAGCAGATATATTAGTTGATGTAGATGAAGGTTGATTACATCTATCTATTGTATATACATCTTGTGGTGTTGATGTTGTATCATTATAACATGATGTAGCTGATGAAAATCCCTGTCCATTACACTGACCACTAGAACTTATCTTAATTGCATATCCCAGTAATCGTTCTTTACCTAGAAAAAATAACATTATAGACTAATTACTGATATTATATTTGTTTGTTACAAATTGGTGATTTGTCCAACAGTGTCAGATAACAACCTGTTGGCTAGACGAGTATCTTAATCTAATTGAAATGTAACCTAGCACCAAAAGTGATACCGAGTGTTCTCAAAATGAGGTGTAAAACAGGGATCACAGATCCCCTAGTAGAATCACCAAACCATTTGCAACAAGCCCTTGTTCAATTAAAATTGGATATAGCGAATGACTTTACATTATCGTAATGATGCCTTCCCGTGTACAATTATTATATTAATGATGCCTTCCCGTGTAGAAACCTTGTGGTTAGAAGTTATAATTGGTGTTCAGGGTCCTTGGACAAGAAACTTGGCGAGTGGTTGTACCCGGGCTGGGCTAGAAAATTTGTGAAAGATAGATACGCGGTCTCTAGCGTCATTTTGGCGTGCATCTGGGGTAACTGGAGGTCGCTACGCTAAGACAAGGGAACGTAGAGGCAACTATATAAAGAAACACTATAACATGAAATTATTAAACTATACATAAAAACATCAAAATATGTTTGAAACTTGGTAATGGACATTCTTTAATCTTTATAAAATGGGGAGGCGGGGGGGGAGGGCTCAAGTGGTTGAACGCGTGCTAGTGAAACCATAAAGTCTGTCATAAAGTCAAGTGGCGTGGTTCCAATCCCCACCTCATGGATTTACTCCGGGTCCTCCGATTACCTCCCATTGCCATAGACCCCTGTGAACAAGCGAATTATAGAAATAAAGTTGAATCATATGTTAGTCCTAAAATGACCTAGTTTTGTTGTCGAGTAGACGTTAAACCCTTCTGTTCTTTAATCTTTAGACTAACCAGTTGCCACAACCACATTATGTCCAAAATAACCATGCAAACAACCGAAGAGATTCTCGAAGACTAAAACCAGGTTCGGATATACATTTTAAAAACAAACTGACAATAGATGAGGAAAACACTTACTGTTATCTCTGTTAAATAGTTTTATGGTGTCAATATTATAAATTTGTTGTAGATCAACACACCACCATTTAGTACCAATGTTATTGTTTGTATGTGTACAGTGACCATTATGCCAGTTATTATCAGTATTACCATCTACAGCATTACTTGAAGATGATCCATAAACAAATGTTGAACTCTGGTTTGTTGGTTTGCCAAGGGCAATGTTTGTATCTATAAAATACTACTTGTAATAAATAGAATATTCAAATACAACATATTTATGTCTAAAGCTATATGTACATTGTTGTCTTTATTGAAAAGTGTAGCTCAGAATGGAAATTTATTGGATTCAAATTGGGCGATAAATGGCATCGAATGAGTTAACAGTAATTCCCGGAGTTGCAAACGAACAGTCCATGTTTCTTAATTATGCAGTAGAGGCCGAGTACGCGATCGCGACCCTCAATGTTCTGAGCGATATCAAATGGACAATACCCGTCCTCAAATTCTAAACAGTCGGTGTTTATCTCTTACATGCAAAGGCGTTTTATAGCTGAGGTGCCAGCCTCCTCGCGAAAAAAATTAAAGAAGATGAACAGATAAAACGGGAGAAAAATGCTAAAACCGATGAGAACAATGAATGGGATTTCTTTGGAAAAAATTATACTCAATTGTGGAAATTGAACATGGGGTGGATTACAGATTATATCAGGCCAATCACAACCACACCGATCACCATCCCAGTCACCACCTTCCAAATACACGAAGAAAGTTCAGCGTCACTCGAGGAACGTCCAAATAATATCCAATTCCCCGAACCAGTACACCCGAAAATCATAAATGTATCATCCGTAGATCCAAATCATTACGAGATAAACCTCCCACAGAAGGGACTAAAATTCACGCCTACGCCTAAAGCTAATATACAGGAATTAGAGAGTGATATCAACGCCTTCTGTAGAAAATTACGATTAAAGGAATTTTTCGGTGATCGGAAAAATACTGCACCAGAGGATATCGTGGAGAACAAAATTCACTTTAACCCCAGACGGGGTAAGGACGTGACGCTGGACAACATCATCGACTATTCAAGTTTCCACGGCCTATAAACCTCAACGCAAAATCAGATGTGTCGAAAGAGGAACAGTGCGCTATAATTTTTTTAAAATCTAACGATGCGATCGTTATTAAAGAAATTGTTGAAAGAGGAACAGTGCGCTATATATTCTTTAAAATCTAACGATACGATCGTTATTAAAGAAAGTGATAAAGGGGGTGCCATTATTATCATGGATGTGAAGTATAATGAGAGAAACGTCCTTAAAATACTCGAAGACAAGTAGGTGCATACAAGCATAGATTCGAACCATGATAAAAGAACAATGGGGTTAATAAATGGCTCAATTCAAGATCACAAATACGAAGTGACGGACAACCAACCGGATTATCTCCGAAAATTCGAGTATAAAATCAGTAAGCTTTATGGTCTTCCAAAAATCCATAAATCCAAGATAACCAAGGAGTCTATTAAACTCCAAAATGCCGAATTCATCAGTGTTTTCCAGCAAGACGATCTCCCATTCAGGCCAATAATTGCGGGCACATGCTGCCCTACTAATAGACTGTCAAATCTTATAGATATCTTACTTAAGCCGTACGTGCCAAATGTGAAATCCGTTATTCGGGATGACATAGATTTTGTTAATATATTACCCCAAAATCTAAATGATGGCGACTTTCTCGTAACCATGGTTGTTTGTAACATGTATGGCAATATTTCCTACGACTTATGCCTTCAGGCCGTAGAATATTGGTTGGATAAACATCCTGAATGCAGTCATGGGAGAATTTCAAAAAAACTTTATCCTCAAAGACATACGTATCATCCTGACTAACAACACTTTTACATTTGGCGATGCAAATTACAAACAGATTCTTGGTATAGCGATGGGCACCAAGGCGGCACCACAATTAAGTTAATTAACAATGGAATTAGCGTGGACTACAGATTATATTTAGAAATTCAGTTGAAACGATTCCTAGACGATGTATTCTGTATATGGAATGAACGATTGGGCAACATTGCAGATTTGCAAAACATATTGGATGATTTAAAAATCACAATTGAAACGAACGATCTGCAAATCGCATACTTGGACATTCTAGTAAAACGATATGTATAACGGATACGTATTCTACAAAAACAGATACCAAAAATTATCTTTCGTATAAATCATGTCACCCACGCCATACCAAAAATAATATACCTTTTTTCTTTAGCTAAAAATATATTGTGATAGATGAAGACCTCCGGATTGTCAGATTAGGTGAGCTAAAAAGAAATTTATTGAAACAGTATTACCCACTCGAGGTAATAGAAGTTGGGATAATAAAGGCTTTGGCAATTGATATCCAAACACTGAGGGCTACTAAAGTAAAAGACAATTCGGATAATATCATTACCTTTGTCGCTACTTATAACCCAAAACATCCCAACTTCTGTAAAGAATAAACGAGAGCAGGTCACTCCTGGCATCAAACGACAACCTCAAAGCGAAATTTGATAATGTTCAATTCATTAAATCACAAAGACAGCCACCTAATCTGAAACACCTCCTAACCAGAACAAAATTCAATTCAGCTATCACAAGGATCGGTTTTTATGTATCTAAAGGCCTGGATCTTCGATGTAAATGTTGCGATCATTTTACGCCAAATAACCAATATAATTTTCGTAACTTGTGACACAAAAAATCTCATATATGTCTTGACGTGTAAGGCTTGTGAATTATTCTATATAGGCGAGACATCTACTCATCGAAGGGATAGAGTACGCAACCATCGACGGGATTGTAATATTGAACATGCGCCCGTATTTGTAAATAGACATATCTTTAAATGTGCGAAACACCTACAAATAGAATTTCAAATTTTCCCTTTTTATAAAATGAAAGTCGATGACACCACGAAAAGGAAATTAATGGAAAATCATTTTATTAAAAAATACGTTCCTCGACTTAATAGCCAATAAGTAACAATTGGCGATGAGTTTCATTAATTTTCTTAAATCTATCCCGTGATTATCTTCCACTCATTGTTCTGAAATTGAACCCATATACTACAGATTAACATGCGTGTGTATATGTTTTGTATTAGTTAACGATAAACTGTGTAACTATAGCCAATGGTAACTATAGCGTGTACATGTTTTGTATTAGTTAAGACGGACGAAAAGTACTTCAAAATGTTATTAAACCTGTGCCTGTACACTGTAAAAAATATCTGTTTTTAAAATCCCTACTTTTTGTTATTTGAAGGAAATTATCCGTATTATCAAAGAAATATCTGTGATTTGAGATAAATAACTCGTATTTTTACGATTAAATCTGTTGTTTTACATGCATTTCTGTCTTTGGACAGAAACGTCGGTATTTTTAAATACTTTTCAGTATATTAACTGGCAGAAACTGTTTATAAACAACAGAAATTGTATATTAACTGGCAGAAACTGTTTATTAACAACAGAAATTGTATTATAAATCAAACGACCTGTAATATTCCAGAATAACCTGTATATTAACGGCACTGTTCTGTTAATTCACATAGTTATACTGTTGTATTCGGTTAACGCATGCGCGTCGTAGACATAACTTATGGCGGCGAATGTTTGAATGTGCACTGACGATGCAGAATAAAGAACAGAGGGAAATTAACACTAAAATGTGAAGGTAGGTCTTTCTAATAATATTTATGCGTGAAGGGAAATCTACAGCATAAGTAGATACAGCGTATGTTATTGGATTTATAGACGCAACCTCTGTAATGTCTGTTTAGTTTGCTAGTTTTTTATGTTTAGAATCCAAGATCAATGTACATAGTGGCCATGCATGCAAATGTGTGTTCCGGTATTGTGAATTTGAAATCGACCAAGTAAACAATATTACAGTGTAAGAAATGCAATGGTTCAGAGAATAGGATGCTGGATTATTAACGCCTTTTTATTTCATGTCCTGTATGCAGTGCTTCATCATTTTGTTTCAGGTTTGTATGGAAGTAACAGAATTTGCAAGAGGACAGTGGAACGGCGGAAAGTAGTAAACCTGGCCACCAGAAAATTCAAAATTTGAAGCCATTTACGATTTCTTTATTTCTGGTTATGTTTGATATCTTTGTACATTCATATTGAAAAATTTCGTTTACAGAAAATAAATATTTTTTTTTACGGATGATTTTGTTTTATATTTAACCAAAATAATTCTGTTAAAGAACAGCAAATCTTCTGGCAGCAGATTTACCAGATTTTTTCCTGTAATGTCACAGATACATGCTTCTGTGACTAAACAGAAATTATGTGTTAAAGAACAGAAAATCTTCTGGCAGCAGATTTACCAGATTTTTCCTGTAATTTTACAGATACATGCTTCTGTGACTTAACAGAAATTATCTGTTAAAAAACAATAAAAATTACAGAAAAATCTGGTAAATTTTGCTGTCAGAATTTTTCTGTTTTTTTACAGAATTATTTTTAACAGTGTAGGCAACACGCGGAAAAGTGGATGTTGTTCTGTCCCTGGGGGTTGTTCAATAACCACAAAAACAATAGGGGTCATCCGTACGGTACAAGGAAATGGTACGCCAAGTTTCAAAGGGATCTGCTAAGAATTGCGGCCTGTAGGCGAATCCCAAGACACGCAAACATTGGGAGTGGCTCTGTCCCAGGTGGTCGGACATGCACCAAAAACAATAGATGTCAGCCTTAGGTCTTAAGGAATAAGTATACAACTAGTTTTCAAGACGATCGATTAAGAATTGAGGGCTTTAAGTGACACGCAGGGTACAAATAATACGTATGTAAAGTTTCGTGATGATCACTTACGAATTGTGGCCGGTAGGCGACCCCCCCCCCCACACACACATGATTGTGAACGTATAGAAATAGCTATTTCAATAGTGATAAACGTTCATGATCACATTACAACGGCAACTATTCAAATAATTCAATACAATAAAACCAGTATTACCTTTACAAACACCACATGACTTCATACAGTTCTCTCTATAAAACTCATCTATAGGGTAGGCAATATCACCACATGATTGACAATTGTTGGTGTTGTCTATATCTCTACATACATCTAATGCTGTTACAAATATAGCGAATGTTTTAAAACGAAATACAAAATATATGTATTATAAAAATGTACATACGCAGTATAATGTTGATTTTACACTTAGATGACTGGAAGGAGGAAGGGTGGTTTAACACCTGAACAATGAATCATAAGGTATCTAGAATTTCTATCTCTATATATAACATGTTAAAGGACAATATTGCTGTCAGTCATTATCACATATGTGATAGAATTGGTTAAACACATACGAGATATAATGTTAACGCAGATCATTGCTACGATAGATGAGTAATGCAGGGTCCAACAATCGGAAGTGACGAACGAAACACGAGTTATCCCTCTATATAACTGACTGACGTGAAGAGTCATAACAGATACATGGGCGAATTTCTACTCACTAATAATTCCATCGAAAACCAAAAGTTGTTGTGTGAGACTGCGAGAGGATATCTGACAATTCATCTTAAGAATTGGCGGTCACTAGATAAGATAACACGAAAGAAAAATAGAAAACGTCCGTGCATTACCGTGTTTTTTTTATTAAGTATAGAATGAATAAAAATAAGGGAATGTATGGACTATTTCTATTTTTCTCTTATCTAATGACTTTAGATTACATTTTCGAATTGAGAGAGAGAGAGACACACACACACCCACCCCATCACCCACACACACACTATGACACAACACACTAGGTCATTCCTGGACTAACGTAGGGTCTTTAGCAGTGGAGGAAACAACGAGGTTGGACAATCGACCCTACTCCTTGTCACGTACAACCGGGGAATCGAAAGCATGCCAGTTGACTCAATGACAGACATTTGATACAACGCGCACGCCCTAACCATTTGGCCACCCAACCCCTAAAAATGTTAATGATTGCTACACACCTAAACTAGAATATAATATTAAAGATGATAGAGTTATAACTGCTGACAACAATTTGGTTTTCATTTTTGACAACATTCGTCAGGCCTATGATAAACAAAAGAGACAAATTTCATATTTTTTAAAACTTCCATTTGTTCATTTTCAAAACAATTCAATGGAAATAAAAATCTACATAACATTAAATCCCTGTACATTCAGATAAATCTTTACTATATGAAATTACTTAAAATCAATAGATTTATACGGAAGCGTATAGGGGCCATGCAAAATTTTGTAGAAAACTTCGAGATCTCAATTTAATGTTCTCGAAATCCTCTAATAATTTTCTCGAGAATCTCCCACCCTGTGTTAACAATCTCGAGAATTCGAGTTATGTTCTCGGGATCTTGCCATCCTGTGTAAATTTTCTCGATATCTTGTTTTTTTTATGCGTGTGCGTAGTTTTCACGTATTCCCTGCGCACGCACACAACCTTTCGTTTCTAAGTCCCCCTCCCTCTGAAAACCATGCAAAAAAATGACATTTTCA
Organism: Patella ulyssiponensis; assembly: GCA_963678685.1. Taxonomy (NCBI): domain Eukaryota; kingdom Metazoa; phylum Mollusca; class Gastropoda; family Patellidae; genus Patella; species Patella ulyssiponensis. Next base: position 9,178,938 of record OY783228.1, read on the forward strand.
ATTAAACGTCGACCACACATTCAATTGTAATAATTTAACAAGCATGTCTGTTATTCAAAGCTTCACACATTGAAGCTAACTTGATGGGGTTTTGAAGTTCATATTTGGTATGAAGTATAGGGTCCATAAGACGATGAACCCAATAGATTTTATTCATAATTCAAATTTAGTGTAAATCATGGATACCCTATCGATTGTCCGTTTGTTCTTTCATTAGTTAGTAATTTTCCAATGAAACAAATGTTAGTGTATTTTTTTTATCAAAGTTCGTGTGAAGTATTGGGCGAATGATTGCTTCACAACGTCGAGACTGGAGACACTATCATAAGGTTTCATATTAACTCAAGGCCTCGAGAAAAATTTACATAGGATGTCATTATTTCGAGAACATTAACATTTACACAGGATGTCAATATCTCAGGGAAATTATCAAGGGATTTCAAGAACATTAAATCAAGATCTCGAGCAAATTACCAGGAGATCATGGGATTCCGATAACGTATCACAGGGTCGCAGGATCTCGAGACCTTCAACAAAATTTTGCATGCCACCTATACGCTTCCGCAAATATGCCTATCGACTTCAATGTATATATACATGTATTTTAATTCAAAATATCGGTTATTTAAAAAAAACCCAGTTATTTTGAAAGAACAACAAAAAATGATTTTACATGTAATGACGATGGGAATAATGTTCAACATCCTCATAAATACAACAAATCTTATTGGTCTTCACATGACCTTCGTCTATTTGTATAGTAACACAGGACTTGTTTTTACAAAAAATATAGCCCTTCTATCCCCCTTAACGCTATTAATTGTGTAAATATGCACAGATATTGGAGTAACTTCCTTGTTGAACAGGTAAGTATTTGAATAATGCATACATATAAAGAACGATAAATATGTGGTCGCTCGAGATATATCTTTATGAATTCACGTCTCTTTGACCGTACACAATTTAGAAATAGAAAACAGTATACCTGCAACTGTGCGTCCTACATTTTACGGTAACCCACTTATCCTTTCGCCCCTCCACCGAAAAATTAGCAAAAATTGCCATGGAAATGAGGATTAATTTGTGTCTGTATGTGTGTGTCTGTGTGTGTGTTTGTGTGTGTGGGTGGGTGTGTGTGTGTGCGGGAATCACGGTGGCTAAGCGGGAAAGGCACTGGCTCGCTAGCCTGGAGGTCGGGTGTTCGATCCCTGCATTGGCCGAGAAAGTTCATCTCAATTTTCCGGCGTGGTTTCCCCTTCTCAGTGATAAAGAGGTCGGGTGTTCGATCCCTGCATTGGCTAAGAAAGTTCATCTCAATTTTCGGCGTGGTTTCCCCTTCTCAGTGATAAAGAAGGAGGGCCTGACAAGGACAGTTGCCTAGTCGTTCGGATGGGGCAAAAAACCGAGGTCCCGCGTACAAATTGGAGTGCACGTAAAAGAGTAGACCGTAGCCCCTCATAGCACACTGAATGACATATGCCCGTGTTCCATTAGCCCAGGTCAGGTGCCGAAGGGTAGGACGTTAAACCCCATTTCATTCGTGGGTGCGGGGGTTATATCCAAGATGTTGGGGTAGTTTATTCAAATCCAAGGTCAAATAACAGATATATCCATTAAAAAATTTTTGTTGTCATTTTACTGGAATACGTTATTGGAGGAAAACGAAATTTAAATACAGATATCGATCAAAGTTTTATCTATTACCTGATTTATTTTTATAGTCGAGAAAGTCATTGCACGCATACCATTCATACCCATTTATGTACTAATCACTGTAATACTGTACAATATGCAATAATAGAAATGATAAAATAACTCACCAACGGTTATACTTAGCTATTTCAAAAATTCCCTTATAATATTTGTAGAAGTGAAACGCATCTGTCCAGGTTTAATGATTGACTAAAATAAATCAAATCTTGTATTTGTTGAACAGGTGAAAGACCTGCTAAAGCAAATCCTTACTAAAAAAAATAACCCCCGCACTTCTTTCCTTATAAGGGAGTCTAGTATACAGCTAAGTGAAATACTTTTATATGCAGCGACGTACAGATCATTTTGGGTATTATGTGATTGGCCTCGCATGACAAAATAAGATATTTCTTGTATTTGAATCGAACAATTGAATCTTTCAGCCATTACAAAAGAATATACAACATGTAAGTCGTCTTTCTTTGACAACAAATCTGAATGGCTTCTATATAGAGCAAACGAATTTGTGTAGCTACATACAATTGATCCTTTTAAAACGTCCCTTCCGCAAGGTATTTATTATCCTGTAAACCTGGTAAAATAATACTAATGATTATATAATCTTACATGTATTACCCAGGTTCAAGTCATTACTTATTATAGACCAATGGTCGAAAAATAGTTAAATTGTAAGAATTTATCCGATTCCCAACGTCAAATACGATGCGGCCGAGAGTCAGTTAAAATATCTAAGACATTTTGGCAACTCCAGTATCCTCATCGCTTTTGGCCATAATCTATGCGATTCTGAACCTAATAGAAGATAGCATGTGGGCAATTGCCATCCACAGAGAGGCGATATTTCTTAAATGTATCATCCAACTCGGAGTCACTACGAAAGAAATTAAATGAAATGGGGTTGATTGTCCTACTATTCTTCTTCCCCTAAAGTAGTTTTATTTTAGTTCAGATATAGTTTGTGTCATATTAATGATTGTGCCTATAACACTGAGTAATTTGAGAAAATTTGTGAAAAATTGATTCAATATCCTGGCATTTGAGGTCATTGCTGGGACGAGTGTACCAGAAATGTCAGTCAATGGGACAGGATCTCCAGATGTGTTTTGCAAGAGTTGGCATAACATCTGTACAATGTGACGCCCCCGCCCCACACACCAGTGGAACTACAAACTGGGCAGTTCACTATAATCGTGAATATGATAGTGCTGAGACAGTATAAGACAATTGAGGAGTAGAAGAATGATTTTAAAATGAAAACAAGCGCCGCAGGAGCGAAAAAATTTCAGATATGTAACCGAATAGAAGAATGATGTTATAATGAAATCGAGTTGCAGGCGCGAAAAAATTTCAGATATGTAACAGAATTTTTAAATTTTTGGGACTGTTGTTGATAAGAAATGGAACAGAATCTTGAGGCTTATCTGTCAATTTCGCCTGTTTTGTGATTGTATGTTTATCTCAATAATTTCATAATTCAAATTTATCGAAATGGGGTTAAACGCTGTTCTGGTTCGACTTGGCTTATCAAGACGGGCATAGACCATTTTCCCAGGACAGCGGCTTTCGTCCCATCCGAATGACTAGACAGCTGTCTTTGTTAGGCCCTCCGCCCTGCAACACTGGCATGGGGAAACCACGCCGAAAAATCACAATGAACGTTTTCGTTCAACACCGGGAGCGAACCATCTTGGTCCCCATTTCATAATTGGAATCTTCAGCACTAAGTAATACATTTGGTGAAAAAGGTAATGGATTAAGAAGCCATTTGCCGAAGAAGCATGCCAATAAAATGTTTGTATAGGGCCGAACTCGTTATCAGAATTTAGTGTGTTGTAAATGTTTGCATTACTGACAAAAGGAAAAGAATGTCACGACCCTTGTTGACTGTTGCGGGGAGGGGGGGGGGCAGTCCCGGAAACGGATTTACTTCGTTTTTGATGAATTGTTAAGATAGTCCCGAGATAAGGTTTGCTACTCAAGATGTACTCTAGAAGCATTCAATACACATGATCTCGGACAATTAACAATAAATTACAGAGTGACTGACTTTCACGGAGAAGGCCGTTTGTCAAGCGAATAGGGTGCTGACTGGTTTGTTGGTGTGCAGTGGGCAGTGCTCTCTTGCACTCGCGTGATTTATTGTCGAATAAAGAATAAAGAGCGAGCATGTTATTTGTGATTCGGAAGTTAACAAGACCTGCCTACCTTCCACCCGACCATTTCCTCGCTACCTCCGACCGTAGGGATAAGTGAACGTTGCGTGGCCGATGAGCACGGAGACGATCGCTTGATGTATGCGAGCACGGTGCTAACTGGTTTGTGAGTGTATACGGGGCATTCCGCTCCAACAATCATCTGTTTTATTGCTGAATCCCGAACGACGAGCCAGTACGTTATTCAGGGATTCAGAAGTAAAACAAGACCGGCCTAACTTCCATCTTACCATTTCATCCCCACCTCCAACTCCAAAAACAGTCAACACCTATTCGCTCGACAAACGGTCGTCTCCTTGCTAGTCGGTCACCCAACGTTCACTTACTGCCCCGTGCAGTCCAACAAATTAGTTAGCACCCTACTCGCTGGAGAAGCTGCCTTCTCCGTGCTAGTCGGTCACCCGACGTTCACTGACACCTAGGGTCGAGGTAGCGAGGAAATGGTCGGATAGAAGGTAGACCGGGCTGTTTTAGGGGCGAATAACGTGCCAACTCCACGTTGCCAAATTCTTTCTGAAATCTACAATGGAATGTCATCGTCATCACAATGTAAAATGTTACTATGCATTTAACGCAACAAACTTGATTATATGAAAGTCGTGGAAACATGATTCTTACGAATATGATAAATTACCAGAAAAAAATCCATAACCATCTCGGTGATAGTAACTTTATACACTATTATGGTACTACAACCTAAATAGTCCGATTGATGTAGGAAAATGAAATGAAATGGGGTTTAACGTCCTAATCTTCTGCTCCAACTGGGCTGATGAGCTATGAGTGAACCTTTGCCCGGATAACGGCGCTACGGCCTACTCTTCTATTGAATTCCAATTCCCAGGGGGTCTTTTACATGTACACCAATATGTTCATGGGCAGTAAGGTTTTTCGTCCCATCCGGAGGACTAGATGTAATCCCTTGTCCGACCCTCCATCCTACATTCCTGTCAAAGAGGATTCATGAAGGGCAACATCTAGACACCACGACGTGATACCAATCAGCCACCATATCAAAGCTGATAATAAAAAAAAAGTTTGAGGCCTACTACGCTCGGCGATTTCAATCCGCTAACTTTCAAAATCGCAATAACCGGCTTGCTACTATAATATTGTGTACTGTGGTTCAAAGAAGTCTTCATAATCTCACTTAACTTTAAGGTACCTCAACTAGGTCACTTAAAGTTAAGTAGATTTTTCTCACTTAAAACGGTAATTTTCATATTTTTTAGTTATATTTTTAAAATATATTAAAATAAAGCCCTAAAATAGATTGTATCTATAAACAGTCCTACCTTGTTAAAGAATAATCCTATTAATCCTATAATTCACTATTGCCAGTTTAGAAATTGGCAAAAATATCATTTTCAAATTCAAACGTTTGAAGATCGCCATTGCATGGAGGGGAATGGGAAAAAAAGGGAGGTAATTCAAGTAATTGTGTTATTATTTTCGGTATCATCGATTTCTATGCCTGTGAAGTTTTGCCCATGGATCGCATATAGTGAGTTGACAAAAGACATAGAAATAATTATGTTTTGACTCTCTTTACACTAGCCATTGAATACCGCTAAAAGACTAAACACTTTAAAGTTAAGGCAGCTTAACTGTCATCCTCGGTTACGCAGTGTACTCATTCCGTTCTACTCCACTATACCCTGGGTTAATCCATAGGGTTTCCACGATTTGAAATTATCTGCCCTGACGGATTGTGATATTTTTATCGTCCAATCCCATAAAGCGTTACTTGGAAAGGTAATAGGCGAAGGGAAGTAACTCTCAACAAAGAATTCCCCACACACGGTGGCCTCAGTCCGTTCTTGCAAACTTTGCAAATATGTCATTGGGAAAAATACCTACCGCGTAGTAGAAAAATCAGTGTCATTTAAGAATTTCATGACAGAACTTTCCCTGCCATCTTTTTGTGTGCATGTCAATTGTTTTATATTAAATCTTTTACAAACTTTCTCATAATCGATCAAACAAGCAGCCATATTGTTTGTAAACAATGTAGTTTTATGACGTAAAAAATGACGCTAAAGAGTCTACGTAGGATTGGTTTGTACACTCTACTACAATCAGATAGTTTGAAATCGTGGAAACCCTATGGATTAACCCAGGGTATAGTGGAGTACAACGGAATGAGTACACTGGGTAACCGAGGATGCTTAACTGTAAGGTAAAATTTGATACTTAACATTGCCTTTGAATAACACTTACCTTTAACTTACAAGAAGTTACGTATTTTAAAGTGAAATCTAGTTGTTATGTGGCTATCTTAGACTTAAGATATCCTTCGAATATGCACCCAGATCTCAAGTTGTTTTTTGGCCGTTATAAACACATTATTTGGCCGGTATGACCAATTATTTTTGCCTTTATGCTTTAGGGGCCGTCGTGTCTATAACGTCTAAACAGCCATCGCGTTTTCCATATCTGTAGCATATGATGAGCTCCGGGGAAGAACGGTCCACGACACTTTTTCATTGAACCCCAATTAATGGCGCCATCTGGTAGCAAAAGGTATAAGCTTTTTGTGTAACAAACAATTTAAGGTAAAAACGATCGGAGTCACATCGAACCAACGTCGTTCTGAATTGGCCTCCCGGACAAATACGTCCATCGCACCCTTTATTTGACCGTAATTTGGCTGAAAAGTGGAAGTCAGTTGTTGTACTGGTATTTATGATTCGTATTAAACATCATTTTGAAGTTGTAATTAAAGACATTCGTTTTTCTGTTCGCGCCAAGCCTTTTACGCGAAAGACAAAACTATGACTGTCAGACAGACAATATGTGTGCAATACAGGGCAATTTGTTGTCGATTTATGTAAGAAAAGTTAAATAATTGTTAGGGTGTTCTGAAAGACAAAACATTGTTTATTGAATATTATGAATAATGTTATAAAGCATAATGTTAATAAAGTATTCACCTATAATTTGAAAGTACTGTCAGTTGTAAGACGTAGCAGGTATTTAAAATCAAGTTTATGGTTACTTTCATAATATAAACAGTTATACACGTACATTCTAGAATACATTATTGTCTTTAAAATTATAACATAATAAAAGTACAAAAATCAAATACAATTTTCTAAAACGTATCACGCTGGTACAACAATTTTGGTAAAACCATCTCTATCATACAAAGTATTATTCGCACTGTTTTACTAATGAAGAAAATATTGGCTGAGACCCACATGATATATCTGTTGAACCACAAAATAAACTAACATATATTATTTGGTTAATACTATGACGAATATAATAAGTAAAAATAATAATTAGAATGTCCATAAATATATCACGGCATAAACATAAACTCGTTGTCATATACTATAGTAAAGTAAGGGGCCAATACATACTGTTAAGTCATCCAGATTTATATTGGAAGAAAATATTATAGTGACATATAGTAGTAACATAGCAATAGTACTAAATACTAAACAAACGGTCACGTTCTTAATCCAGATAGTATATCTTAAAATGACTATAAAGTTCTTAATCCACATATTTTATAGATAGTATAAAGCTAAACATGACTATAAAGTTCTTAATAGAGATATTATAAAGCTGGCTATATTTTGAGCGTAATATGATAATAAAGTTCTTAATCAAGATAAAATATGATTATATATAATAAAAGATACCAACTTAATCCAAATGTAATATAATTATATATAATATAAAGTATCAACTTAATCCAGACATACTATGTATAATATAAAGTATCATAAATATATAATATATGGTAACAATTGAATCCATATATAATATAATTGTACATGTATATAATATAAAGTACCATATATACGAAATAATGTAACAACTACATCCAGGTATATTACAACTAAATATACCACAAATAACCAACTTAATCCATGTAACAACTTAATCCAGGTATAATACAACTACATGTATATATAATATAAGAAAACAACTTAATCTAGATATAATACAACTACATGTATATATAATATAAGAAAATAACATAATCCAGATATAATACAGCTCTATATAATATAATGTACCATATGTATAATAATAATATATGGTAACAAACGAATCCATATATAATATAACTACATATAATATAAATAACTTTATATATAAAATAAGTAACAACTTAATCCAGATATAATATAACTGTATATGATATAAGAAAACAACTTAATCTAGATATAATACAACTACATGTATATATAAGAAAATAACATAATCCAGATATAATACAGCTCTATATAATATAATGTACCATATGTATAATAATAATATATGGTAACAAACGAATCCATATATAATATAACTATATATAATATAAATAACTTTATATATAAAATAAATAACTTTATATATAAAATAAGTAACAACTTAATCCAGATATATTATAACTATATATGATATAAGAAAACAACTTGACATTCTTTTCAAAACACTGTTTTCGCCAGGGAATACCCCTGCTATAAAAAATCGATTAAAAGAAGTCATGTTTATGTTACGTGACTTAACCGGGGAGGTCACATCTGGCTTGCGGCTGTGGTTTCGATCCCTGGTGTGAGAGTATGTGGCATAGAGATAGGGGCGCAAGCGCAAGCGAATTATTGAAATAAAATTGAAACCATATGTTAGTCCCAAAATGACCTAGTTTGTGTCGAGTGGACGTTAAACCCCATTTCTCTCTCTCTCTTAACCGGGGAGAATTCATTGAATACACAAGAATAATAAATTGTCTTTAAGAGAGAAAGAGAGAAATGGGGTTTAACGTCCACACGACACAAACTAGGTCATTTCGATACTAACAATTTTATTTCAATAATTCGCTTGCGCGCAGGGGTCTTTAGCAGTGGGAGGAAACCGGAATGCCCAGAGGAAACTCACGAGGTTGATAAGGCGCCCCTATCTCCATGCCACATACGCTCACACCAGGGATCGAAACCACAGCCGCAAGCCAGAGATGACCGACCAGTTAAAGGTCGAAGCGCGGCACTGTAGACCACTAGGCAATCTCCCCCCCCCCTGTCTTTAATAGCTATCCATAAATGATAACTATCGAAGCATAAGTAAATTCTCCACTGCCCACGTCTTTTCCCGTGGTTTTTATCTCAGAAACTGTTGTACGTTTAACTCTTCACCAAGTTTATATCATGTATACACCAAGCGCTCAATCCTCGCGTGCTACCTTTGACGTGACGCGAGCCGACATTCCTAATCGTAGGGCTGACGATTAGGGAAACTCTTACATTTTTGTCCATTATGCGTTCCATGGGTATTTTAAGGGATTCCAGTATTTTTCCAGTAAGATTGGATATTTTTAGTTTCCATATATACCAAAATTGCCATAATTTTATTGGAAATAAATAACCACCCGATAAATACATGCCAGGGAAAGTATCCTTAATACATCATCGCACTCAAATTGTAGAGATCGAGTGACTTTATAGCTGATATTCTAATTTCTTACCTAACAGCCTTGTCCACTAGAGTAAAGACCAAACAGTTTAGAGATGTAAATGTGAACCAAAAAATTTGAACGTATGAAATTTAAATAAAATGTTTCTCTATATATCATGCTTTTGTTTTAAGTATCTTTATTTAATATATATAGTATCGTAATTGGGTTTGTTAGAATGTATAGCTGTATATCCATTATATATAGTTACAATAGTATCCTAATTGGGTTTGTTAGGATGTATAGCTGTATATACATTTTGTGTATTATCGGATGTGTAATCAAATATATCATACATATTTCTCGTATTGTCTTCTGTATTAAACGACTGGTTGACATAGTCTACATTACGTGTATTAATGGTAATATTCTGATATGCAGTGGTTAATGTTTCATCTGTTGTTGAACTAGCTGGGTTTAAATCAGGAACAATTGCTGCGTTTGGTTGACTCATTTGGCGCCTGAAATATATTCAAGGGAATTACTATTTTATAGTGAAGTAAAGTAATATATAACAATAAACCATAAGTAGCCAGACAAATATATACATACGTTCATCACAAGCTAAATTGGCTGAACAACATATGCGCTACATAACGCATTGAACGTTCTAAATTTCAGATCATAATGGAAGCTTGTAGGCTACGCTAGCTGTACAGTGGTGTCCTAAAGATCAAGGCTACATCACCCACGTGGACACTCTAGATTATGGGCAATCTGGGTGGTATGATATTACACGACACCTTGTCATTTGGAATGATTGGTATTTATTACACGACTTCATTACCGGACTGGGCTCACCTGTCCACCTGTCCGTTACAGGTGGGCCTAAGCTCATTAAACAAAGTGGGCCTAAGCCTATAAATAAAAAAGAAAAAAATTGCCTTCTTCTGCTCTGGTCTGAAATGCTTGGAAAATGGGTTTGCGGTTGTCAATTTTCAAAATTTTCCGGGGGAAGACCCTGTCCCCTTAGGACGTTCACTTGTGTGGGCCTTGGTCAATGACCTGACAGGTGGGCATTGGGCACACCAGTCCGGCTCTACACGACTTATGAACAAAGATCAGTGATTCTTGAAAATCGTAGACTATCCGTAGGGTTCTTCAGTAACAACAAACATAACAAGAGGCATATCTCAGGAAGGAATTATTAAGGAACACTGAAAAACAATTGTTTTTTTTCGTTTCAATCCAATATATACCCCACTATCAGTTTCGAAAACCTATATGAATTTTTACGGGCAGTAGTGTGCTGAAAAGTGACCTACGAGAGGACGGACGTAAGACTTCAAATCAGTGGGGCATAACCCAGGACGTTACCCATCAAATGCAGATATTATAATTTCTCCTATCAAAAGGGTCGGGGAGCGAATGTTAAGCGTGCGCGCGCTGTATCATACGGCCTGCCATTGCGTCAACTGGCGTGGTTTCGAATCCTCGGTTGTACGAGATGGTTAATTAGGGCAGTATAAAGTTTCAACTTTAAACTTTCAAGATAAGGGACCAGCCTCTAGTTATAAGTTATCATTTAGAAAAGAGTAAAAAAATTACAAAGGGATTCTATCCTTTCAATATATAGAATAGTCTGAGATATATAGCCGCTGTTGTAGATAGGTTACCTTTTCGTGTAGAAATTGTATGCCAGGACGACCGCTACCGTACCAAGTATACCACCCAAAACACCACTTACAACATATACCACAACATTTAATGGTGCACATGTACAAATAGGTAATGGCTCTATTAAAGAAAATAACACAGGTGTTATACTTATACGAAATTTATATACCAGATATATGGGATCCTTTTTGTGAAAATTGAGTGTTGTTTTTGGATTGGGTTGATTTTGTAGTAATATAGTCGTGGTGACATTGTTTTTAAAGATTATAGACAAGGAATGAGGAGATAAGATATAGTTTTATGTTTCTAACATATTCACATAATATGTAGGTATGTACTAAAATCAACTTAGTCAATGATGGACATATTGTTATATAAAAAAGGTATAGAACCATAACAAACTGGTTATATCTTTCAACAAAATACATGTGATTCGAGATATTCCTATTGCATCATTCGGCTTAATTTAACCAATCATTACGTCGATTGTACAGGTTCATGGTCATGAACATGCACGACTGTGCGTGATACCCTTGCGGCTATAAAGGAAACTATAGTATGTCTTTAAATCAGACTTCGATTAGATTCCAGAGGGTTACCATCTAAGAGTCCTAGGCACCGCGAGGTGTCTAGGTTGAGAAGAGTTTAGTTAGTATTGACTATAATTGTAATATGTACTATGCTTGTATGTATACTTATGCTACATAAAAGGTAAAAACGAACTGTTGCATTGTTATAACTGAAGAAGACAAACGTCTTAAGAAACCAGTAAGAAGAAATACACAACGTGAAGGAGAAGCAAAGACGATCAGAGATAAGTCCTAGACGATCACAAGGCTACGAAAATATGTAGTAAAAACAATATGCATGGGTCGTATGTAAGATGTGGCGACCGGTTACCCATAGACGCTGTCCACGTCAGACAGAAGACTCATGGTGCTACAATTTGTCGTTTTTCGATTATTGATGGAAATACAACCTCACATGATTTAATTTAATTTTCGTTTCGAAAAAGCGGAAATCATTTCATTTTAGCGTAACATTACTTATCATTGCCCTTACATATGGACCTACATATAGACATATAGGCAACTCAGAAAATCTAACATTACCATAACTATCTGCTTCACAGTCTGTTAACGCAAGACACATACTTGATCAGTCATCGACGTTATTACCACCCACATCTGCATTGACTATATGCCCCACTTCTGGTTAAAATACTAATTTAACGTCACCCCTTGATGCCATTATTTAAAAAAATATACGGGCATCTATAGTGCCAAATGTAAATTATTTTAAACCTAGATAAAATATTTGACGATTTTGCGTAATTACGTCCTTTTGTGGCATTATATAAACAGTTTATTTTTACAAACGATTCCCCATCATTCACAATATAAGTTGGCCTGAACGAATTCGATGGATTACCTAAAGTGCTAATTTATTTTTTGTGATTGTATTAGAGTTGGAAGAATATTGTAGAATTAGTTGTTATTGTATAGTCTACTTGAATTTTTCTGCGATTGGCAATAAACATTAAATTCTAATAAAATGAAGAACGATTTGAGATCAGGGAATAACGTTCAATCATGCAAACTTACCTGTTGTACGATTAGATACTATTTTGCCAGGTACACAGCCGTTTATACAATTTCCTGTCATCTGATCACATTTACCAACAGTTGTACCAATTACTGATTTACAGTTTATATTACATAGTTTATTACATGATGATTCCCATCTTCCATCTTTACATTTAGTACAAGAGTTAGCGTCATCCTGATGACAAACAGTACAATCAGTATTACAGCTGATGTCACACCTGTCTCCAGTTTTACCGTCAATACAAGACATACATTTACCATCATTTCTATCACATGTACCATAACATCCTATACTACAGTTCATATCACATCCATAGCTATATCTTCCAGTAATACAGTTAGTACAACTACCAGTACTCTTATCACATCCACCATCACATCCTGTACTACAGTTCTTATCACATCCATCACCATATTTTCCAGTTATACAGTTAGTACATGTACCAATTCTATCACATCCACCATCACATCCTGTACTACACTTCTTATAACATTCAGCACCATATCGTCCTATCAGACAGTCAATACATCTACCAGTTCCCCTATCACACCCACCATCACATCCTGTACTACACTTCTTATCACATGTAGTTCCATATCTTCCAGTAGTACAGCCATTACATCTACCATCAGATTTAGAACATTGATTGTTTAAGCAACCATCATTACAATTCTGTTGACATTTTGTACCATAAAAACCTGTTTTACATCCTCTAGTACAAACACCAGTAGCAGGATAGCATGTGTCACCAAGGCATGTATTACATGGTTTACATGTATAACTTGATATACTGTAGTATCCAGTATTACATTGTGCTGTAATATAGATGATACACCATTATAACATGTATTACTGCACTATCCAGTATTAGATTGCGCTAGATTAGCTGGATGATATATAATACTAGATCTGTAATAAGCAGTGATGTGTTGTATTTGATGTGCTGTAGTATCTTGCATTATAGCATGTTCCTAATGTAATGCCTACGAGTTTTACAACATCTAGCCGTCCCTATATGCCACATTCCATGGGCACAAATCATCGCTGCAAAAATATTTCCTTTCCTGCAAATCCGGTCTAGAAGAAATTTTATCATGTTGAGGTAATATTGTGATAATTATTTTCTGCGATGTTCTCCAAAAAAATTAATCTTTAAAATCTGGATTATTTATTGGTAGTAAAATTCATAGTGCGTGAGGTCACTGAACAAAATTAAAAGTCGTTTATGCACAATCTACCAATCATATTATTGTCTCCATTCGCGTGTGTTGTTGGTGAACACAAAATGGCGTACTTTACGAGGAACACGTCGCAGTTATAGAATCTTCACGAAATGGCAACAAAGGCTCAATTAACTTGCACTGTTCACTTAAACAGTGTTGAAAAGGAAGGTACAGAATCTTTTACAAAGACAAGGTGTGACAAATGTAGTGAGTATGCTATAAACTGTTTACAATTAGATGGAAATGACAAGTCCATTGCAGCATTTTTATAAATGGCTTGATATTATTTTGAAGATACAGAAATGTTAAGAACAAAATGTGACAGTATTGGTCTTGGCGTCGGGTTTTGGATGACAACTCTAGTTTAAACTTCATACAATAGTTTTAATTTTCTTTAGACACATACCATACTTCTTCAACAATAGCTATGTTAAGGGTTTTTCGTCTGGTAACCGTCTTGTTCCCAGCTTGGCTCTCTGGCCTCGACTGATTCCAAAACGGTTTGTCTGATCTTTTATTACTGGGCCGGATCTATGTCCAGCCTTGCATTTTTGATACCACACCCATGCACCATGACCTGATTGGTCAGTATTCGGTCGGGGTGGGTTAATACCCTGGACGGACAGATAGCTCTTGACCAATCCACTTGTACCAGGTATCATATTTCAGATTAAATTAGGACTGGAGGTTGTAGCTGATCATTATGTAATACCAGATTAAGCTTCCAGTGCAGATTGCTTTACCATTCAAAGATCTTGCGTAACTGAGGACAGCTGTGATGATCAATGACTTCCTAACGACTTTTGTCTACGATTCATCTGCTATCCATGTGAAAAGATTGTTAATTGATTTCAAGAGGGTATTCAATGATATATCCTCAATTTAGTAACAAAAACAAGGCTCCTTAAAGCAGTTAAAAGATGCGAGAAAGAACGCAAATCTAGAGAGTGGGAACTAAGCAGCATATGTTTTACCAAACATTATTTACCTATCATAAAAATAAAAACATGGTTTCAAGTAACCATCTTTAAAAAATGCTTTTTGATAATTTATGTATCAATAAGACATGACCAAGTCTTATATTCCAACTAGTAATGAATGTAATAAAGGTGCATCATGTATACATATCAAAAGTCCTGAAAATTTGTGAATGAAAGAAGGAAACAGGGGAGTACTAATTGATCAACAGTTTGGATAATCCCTAATTAAGTACTTCACATCCCTCTAATCTGATTAAGTAAAATTAACTGAAGATTAACGTCCACTCAACAGAATGTAGATCATTGTGTTGTCCAACATTATTCTTCCTTTTTATTTAAATAGTTCGCTTGTACGTAAGGGACTCTAACAGAAAAGAGATCACATGGCTAAGTGGGTAAGGCGGTGGCTCGTTAGCCTGGAGGTAAGGTGTTCGATCCCTGCATGGCCGAGAAAGCTCAACCAGATTTACCGGCGTGTTTTCCCCTTGTCAGCGACGCAGGACGGAGGGCCTGGCAAGGACAGCTGTCTAGTGGTTCGCATGGGACGAAAAACAGAGGTCCCGTGTACATATAGGCGTACACGTAACATATTCCTTGGCAATTGGAATTCGATGTAAGAATAGGCCTTAGCGCCGCTGCCCGGACAAAGTTTCCCTCATAGCATACTGTACACACTGTATGGTTATGCCCGTCTTCATTAGCCCGGGCTAGAAGCAGGGCAGTAGGACATTTAAACCCCCTTTTCATTGCATTTCACTCGACTCAATGACAGACCTTTTGATTTCATGTGTACATGTTAAACCAATCGCCCACCCCACCCCTCCCGTCGCTACCACATTAAATAGATGTCTTTGAAAATTATAAAAGTATTAAGCAAAAATGTCTACAGTATTTACAGTTACCGGTATGTATTACATAATTGTATATGTCAATATTATCTATCACGAAATGTTGGTATTTATATTATTCTATATTTATATTAATCTGATACATAATGTTTTGGTCGTATGACCAAAATGTCTGACATTTATATCCAAATACTTTAGCTGTGTTGGTGTCTCATTCAGTACCTACTCCTTCACTGATCTGACCAAAGAAATCACATCATGGCGCAGTTCTTGTGACTAGTTCATCAGAGTAAATGAAGTCTGTTTTATCAGAAATCCAAGTATGTTGGAATTTGGCCGACACTAAAGAGAAACAATTTAGTCCAGTGCTAATTAAATCAGCATTTTTATTATTTTATTTAAAGCACCACGAACACTTTTGCTGTTTTGATAAGTCCGGTGAAACAAATAACCATGTAACACGGAAAGGAGATCTGCCTTTGTTCTCTTCGTTGAATAAGCAAATTGTTTTACCTGTACTAAACTCACTAGAGTGTAACTGTGCAATAACTAGACATTTTCAGTGTTATTGCACACTTTTGATGGTTTACTGCGCAATAATAAGGAGCAGGTGTCAATGTTACAAGTCATTTATAGCACGCTTCATTCGTTATCAGGTTTAAAGCCTCGGCCTACGACATCTGTGGTTAAACCTGCTAACTCATGACAGCCGTGCTATAAATATAACATATTCTAACTACTAAATTTGTTAGTGTCTTACTTTTATTGTATTTATCCTGGGCGATCAAAAATATATTTCAAATCAAAGTCACATATGGAAAAGCCTAAATTTAGACTTTTACAATCGACTGGATCCATTATTAGTCCAGGTAGGTAATTGGTGTCGGGTTTGATCGACTGCATGTTCAGAAGCTCTTATAATTGTTAATTTGATTTATTTATTTATTTTAATTTGATTTATTTATTTATTTTAATTTGACTTATTTTAATTTGATTTATTGTAATTCGATTTATTTTAATTTGATTTATTTTAATTTGATTTATTTCAGTTCGATTTATTTTAATTTTATTTATTTTAATTCGATTTATTTCAATTTGATTTATTTCAATTTGATTTATTTTAATTTATTTATTTATTTTCAATTTATTTATTTATTTTAATTTTATTTTGATTTTATTTTGATTTTATTTTGATTTATTTATTTTGAATTATCTATTTATTTATTTAATTATTTTATTGTAAAGCACATCTGGGCTCTCATGTGAAAGATGGGCTATAAAAAAGTGCCATAATAATTATAATAATAATAATAATAATAAAGAAGTCATAATATTTATATACTATTCAAAAAAAGTAGGGGATATTTGATTTTGGGGGCATAATACTAAAATATGCAAATGACTACGAAAAAAGTCACTATAGAACCTAACAGAAGAAACATTTCCAGTTACATGTGACGCCCAAACGCACCAATAGCTACCGCATGGAATGCAGGTGATGCTTGGGATCATCATGGGGGTCCAACCCAAGATTTGCACGACTCTGACTTTGAATGTTACAGTCATTGTGGCATGGAATTCCAGGGTGGAAACATCAGTTTAATTGTTTTAGTGACCAGAAAACAAATTTTGATATGCGTCGGCTTACCCAAAATGAAAGGTTACGTGCCCTTGGCATGCTACAGATCGGCACAACACAGGCGGTTGTGGCGCGGGCGATGAATGTTTCTCAGTCTGTCATAAGCAGGCTATGGTCCAGATACCGTGATACACAATCTGTACAGGACAGACCACGCTCAGGTCGACCAAGGGCGACAACTCAAGCCCAGGATCTATTTATCCGTACCTTGGCCTTGAGAAATCGTGTCACACAGCAAATCAGATCAGCGCTCGTCTTCAAACAGACACTGGTGTGAGAGTGAGTGGCCAGACGATTCGGAATCGACTGCATAGGGGTCACCTTCGCGCCCGACGTCCTCGCGTGATCCCTTGTTTGAGAGATCATCACATTCAGGCAAGACGTCGTTGGTGTAGGGATCGTCAACACTGGGATAATCGACGCTGGAGCAATGTGATGTTTTCAGATGAGTCAAGGTTCACTGTTGATTTTTTGGACAGACGTAGGAGGGTGTGGCGTCGTCGAAAAAGCGCTTCCAAGACGTTAACGTCATCAGACATGATCGATTTGGGGGTGGTTCTGTTATGGTGTGGGGAGGCATCACTGTTGCTGGAAGAACGGCTTTACATGTTGTTGCAGGGCGTGTTACAGGCCAGTACTACCTGGACAACATCTTGGCAGTCCATGTTGTGCCGTTCGCACGACGTCATGGCCGCCGTTTCATCTTCCAGAATGACAACGCAAGATGTCACAGGGCCAGGATCGTTACAGGTTACCTCCAACAACAGTACATCACCACATTACCTTGGCCAGCACTGAGTCCTGACCTCTCCCCCATCGACCATGTCTGGGACATGCTTGGACAGAGGTTACGTCAACGTCAACAACGTCCTGCCAATGTCCAAGAACTTGCTGCTGCGTTGCAACAGGAATGGGACAATCTGGACCAAAATGACCTTAGACGTCTCATTAGGAGTATGCCACGTCGGATCAATGCTTGTTTGGCAAACAGAGGAGGATTTACCCGTTACTGACTTTATTGTGATGCTTTGGTAACTTTGCTGTTTGACCCTGGGTATCATTTTACCCTTATAATGGTCAGTCTGTGCCTTTCTTAGTCTAACGATCATTTGGAAGAAATCGATGAACTTCATTTCATTTTGTCATTTGTTTCTTCGTCAGTTTCATTAGGTGACTTTAATAACACTTAAAAATCAAATATCCCCTACTTTTTTTGATTAGTATATTACTTCAATTTATTAATAAGAAGCAAGATTGGAACATTGGAAGTGTGTTTGGAACTTTTATCGATGATTACACGTACTTGAATCCATATGTCTATTGTTAGCTTATATATTGTAAATGCCAAATTTTATTTATTCCATCTGGGTATTCCCTGACAATTCTGAGCCAGTTCAAATTATTTAAGCATTTATTCTTAATAGTTCTGCAACTTTTTAACAGTTCTCATCCTTAATTTCATTCTTAATCTTAGCTCAACACTATACATGATCATTATTAGACCGCAGACCAGGCATGTTTCAAGTATACGTTATGTTAAATGAATGATGTTATTAGAATTACACCTATAGAAACAGTGGTCTTATTCCTTGTAATCTCCCTTGACATGACGGCATTTTGTGTCAATGTGATCAAATTATCTTTTGAGGCTCTCTTACACCACTTGTGTTATTGCACACTTTTGATGGTTTACTGCGCAATAATAAGGAGCAGGTGTCAATGTTACAAGTCATTTATAGTACGCTTCATTCGTTATCAGGTTTAAAGCCTCGGCCTACGACATCTGTGGTTAAACCTGCTAACTCATGACAGCCGTGCTATAAATATAACATATTCTAACTACTAAATTTGTTAGTGTCTTACTTTTATTGTATTTATCCTGGGCGATCAAAAATATATTTCAAATCAAAGTCACATATGGAAAAGCCTAAATTTAGACTTTTACAATCGACTGGATCCATTATTAGTCCAGGTAGGTAATTGGTGTCGGGTTTGATCGACTACATGTTCAGAAGCTCTTATAATTGTTAATTTGATTTATTTATTTATTTTAATTTGATTTATTTATTTATTTTAATTTGACTTATTTTAATTTGATTTATTGTAATTCGATTTATTTTAATTTGATTTATTTTAATTTGATTTATTTCAGTTCGATTTATTTTAATTTTATTTATTTTAATTCGATTTATTTCAATTTGATTTATTTTAATTTATTTATTTATTTTCAATTTATTTATTTATTTTCAATTTATTTATTTATTTTAATTTTATTTTGATTTTATTTTGATTTATTTATTTTGAATTATCTATTTATTTATTTAATTATTTTATTGTAAAGCACATCTGGGCTCTTATGTGAAAGATGGGCTATAAAAAAGTGCCATAATAATAATAATAATAATAATAATAATAAAGAAGTCATAATATTTATATACTATTCAAAAAAAGTAGGGGATATTTGATTTTGGGGGCATAATACTAAAATATGCAAATGACTACGAAAAAAGTCACTATAGAACCTAACAGAAGCAACATGTCGAAAAATCCAGAGTATAACGTGAGGGTTTTCATAAGATGTACAAAGTTTAAGCGAGATCAAGTCTGCTATTGAAGATGGCGTTATATAGTAAAAATCAATAAAAAGAAAGTTTACTAGTATAATGGAAGAGCTTAAATGTAAATTGGAAAGGTTTGGATTAAGATGTGAAGCGAACTCAAGCCTATTATTGAAGATGAATTATAGTAGATATACAATACACAAACAAGACGACCATGTAACGCCAGGAGCCGTCTATATCCCTATCCACCTCGCTCACCCCTCAAAACATTTAATCGGCGACTGGTCTAAAATACAGGGCAGTACAAAAAGACACGTAGTGAATGCATTAGAAAATAACTTTAAAGATACGTCATATTAGATAAAGAGCTGACAGTTCTCACTATAGTAGTTAAAAGGGAATTTGCTAAAAATTTCAGTCAAAGTGATCCACTCTGTACTAAGAATTAAGCAATTGAATTTTGGGCCTAGCCTCGATCATCATTACGACAGTCGGTACGTTAAAAACATAGTCTCGATTGGACGATTATCCATTTCTTGATTTAATCATAAATGAGCGCTGCACAGCAGATCGGATCATATTCCAGTAAATATCGCAGACTAGCGATGACACTGAGAGTTTATTTTGGTCTGAATAAATTAATTAATGTCTAATTAATAATTTAGGTAACATTTCAGACCTAAAGAAAGGCCTGCAATAGACTGATTTATCTCTTGCATAATGTTTAAGGAATATACTTTATGGAGTAACAACTTTTGTTTTAGTTATTTCTTACCGGAAGATATCAGAACTTCACATAAAGTAAGTGGTTGACTTGAAACAGAAATATATACAGTTCTACCAGAAAATGCTTTATATGAAGGCTGATTACATATCTCTATTGTATATATATCTTGTGGTGTTGGTAGTATATCTTTATAACATGATGTAGTAGATTAAATCTTACAATCTGCATTACTGGATGGTATAAATGAAAACATGAAGTTGCAGTATATACATTATTATTTTAGTTCGTGGTACTTCCTATATTTTATTTCTGACTGATAATCATTTCAAAAAGTATTAAATGTATAATATGACAGATACTTTCAGTAAATGGATTTAATTAAAATGAGATATATACATTATTATTTCTCAACTATAATATAGTTTTACGTCAATTATAAAATTGTCATACTTTAACTATGGAATTGTTATTTCCTTATTTCAATTCCTGAATACAAATGGAATTGCCATTTTTCAGCTAACACTATTCCTGGGAATTTATATTTTTCAGGTAACACCACAAGTAATGTTTATACCAAATTTAATTATAATCCATCTAGTAAATCAACAATATTTTGTCCATAATGTCTATCATTTTTATAAACAACCATGTAAGAAGTATAGGCACAAAATAGGCCGCTCGATCCGGGCCCTGGTGTGTGTTTCATAAAAAAAACGAAATTAACTGTAGGAGAAGAAATAACTTACAATCATTTCTGTTTATTAGTTTGATGCTGTTAATATTATAAATCTGTTGTAGATCAATACACCACCAACTAGGGTTATCAATATTTGTATGTGAACAGTTACCACTCTTAAAGTGAGTAGCAGCATAGTAACCATCTACAGCATTAATTGATGAATATGAAGCTCCATATAATGAACTCTGGGTTGTTGGTTTGCCTACTAGAGCAAGGCTTGTAACTGTAAAATCAATACGTATAGAATTCTGAAACATTAGAGACTTTTGACAAGCGTAAATTCCAGGTCCGTATCACGTATCGGTATCGAATTTGCTTGTGAGTCATCGATGTGTGTATATTTCCCATACCCTATACGGCACACGGATACGAAAGAGGCCCGTACAACACCGTCTTTTTACCGTCTT
Organism: Patella ulyssiponensis; assembly: GCA_963678685.1. NCBI lineage: Eukaryota > Metazoa > Mollusca > Gastropoda > Patellidae > Patella > Patella ulyssiponensis. Next base: position 9,200,662 of record OY783228.1, read on the forward strand.
TCTTGCTACTTTTAGAAGCTGAAATGTTGTGACATAGCATTTTTGTGAATGTATGTGTATCCTAGAACACGAAGGTGTATATTTGATGTGATTTTAACCATGATAAAAACTTGAATTTAATCATTATTTTTGTTGAGTTTTTCTCTGTATTTTCGTATTTTTCCTGTCTGTCTGTCTGTCTGTCTGCCAGCATGCTGGATAATCTACGTGCTAAATTTAGGGAGGTGTGACCTTGCAAATCTGTAAATGATGTGATTTTGTGGTAAAGGGATATAAACGTTTAAAAATGATACGTTAGTGAAACCAAAAATTACCGCCGAGTCGAAGTCGAAGATTTTTAATAAGATTCGACATTGAATTTTGTTTAATAGCTCATTGACTGTCGAACGACTTTACTTCCTCCAGTAATATGTAGGCTAGGCGCTAGAGACTAGTACTGATGGCGATCTTGGTAGATATCTGACATCATACTGTAATAGAACTAAGCTCAGTTCAGCTACTCATACGTACGCGGCACGAAAATCTGCCAAAACTCTAAAACTACTTTGACGCAACGTATCACATGACTATACGGATACGTGATACGAGTGGGAAAAGTTCCGCTTGTCAAAAGTCTCTAATGTGCAAACTGCTGGTTTTGAAGCCAAATGTTGAACATAAAGAATATTTAAACGGGATTCATTACTCTGTAGATTATCTATGCTTATTTCCGAACCACGTACCAAAGACAGCCGTATTCTTGAATTTAGGTCGGGTGTGGTTTTCCGGTGTGGTTTCCCCTTGTCAGTGGTGCAGGACGGAGGTTCTGACAAAGACAGATGTCTAGTCGTTCGGATGGTGCGAAAAACCTAGGTCCCATGCAAACATTGGCGTGCGCGTAAAAAGGCCATAGTGACTCTGAGCGAGAAAGATTTGCTCCCATACCACACTGCATGACGTATGCCCGTCTTCGTTATGTTTTATATTGGAGCAGAGACGTTAAACCCAATTTCATTTCTATCTTGTCTTATATTTCAACGTTTCTTACAATAAAACTGGTATTACCTCTACAAACATCACATGATCTCATACAGGCATGTCTATAAAACTCATCTCTAGGATATACACTATCACCACATGATTGACACTTGGTGCTGTCTGTATCTCGACATACTTCTAAGGCTATAATAATACAGGGATGTTAACAAACATAATATTTCACTGTAAAAATTGTACTAAATCTGTTGGAAATGCACATGCATACTCGCTGCATGATAAGGGTGTTTTCTTAAATGATTACAAAGATTAATGATCGATGCATGGGTTGCGTGTTCGGTCCCAGACCTGTACGTGAAAGGATTAGTAGTGCCTATCCAAAACCGTGCATTAATATATTGCACGAGTTTCTCCCAGAATGACCTAGTTGGTGTTGAGTGGGCATTAAATATAATTTTTTCTCTCTTTTTGCACATAAGCAGACCAATAAGAGGGGAGGGGTAGTATTTCCATCTGTCCCCAGCTAATATTTTATTATACTTTACATAGACACTATAACATGTTAATCATTACTACTCATAATCCTATATAAATGGGGGTGAGTGGGGGTGGATGGCCGAATGGTAAGCGTGCGCGCGCTGTATCATACGGCCTACCATTGAGTCAAGTGGCGAGGTTTCGAATCCCCGGTTGTACGTGGCAAGGAGTAGGGTCGCCTGTCAAGCCTCGTGGGTTTCCTCCGGGTCCTCCGGTCTCCTCCCACTGCTAAAGACCCCTAAGCGCAAGCGAATTATTGAAATAAAATTGTTAGTCCCGAAATGACCTAGTTTGTGTCGAGTGGACGTTAAACCCCATTTCTCTCTCTCCCTATATAAATACTATGACAAGTTAATGAGTACTACTTACCTAAACAGGAATATACTACAGATGATATAAATAGAACTGTTGACAGCTGATTGACTTCCATACTGTACCACATTCTACAACCCTAAGATAATTAAATACATTACATTCTCCTGTGAGCGGAAGAGGGACGACAATTTTTCCTGGGTTATGGTTTGTTAACGCAATAAAGTTTACAATTGGTACTGATGATTGATGTCATGGGACAATGAACCAGCTTTGAGGAGACGTTATGTTTCCTTTCATTTTGGAGCTTGAATCATAATATGTAAGATCTTAGAGCACATATTGCACAGCTCCATTATAGACCATCTTGATCAACACCGCATCCTTCACGACAGTCAACATGGATTCAGGAAGAAAAGGTCTTGCGAGGCACAGGTCCTCGTCACAATCCAGGAGATAGCCAGCAAGATGGCCAAGGACAACCGGGTAGACGTCACCCTTCTCGACTTTGCCAAGGCTTTTGATAAGGTACCGCATCAACGGCTACTTCAAAAGATCGACCACTATGGCATCCGCGGTACAACCAAACAATGGATCAAGTCATTCCTGACGAACCGCCAACAGAGAGTTGTTGTCGGAGGCACAACATCCGATCAAGCAGATGTGCTATCTGGCGTCCCCCAAGGGACAGTCCTTGGCCCCTTTCTGTTCTTGATCTTCATCAACGTCCTGCCGGACAATGTCGACTCATCCGATGATTGTATTCTATACCGCGTCATCAAATCCCAATCGGATGCCCAGGCCCTCCAAGTAGACCTCACTAAACTCGAGGACTGGGAAACAACCTGGCAGATGAAATTCAACGCCACCAAGTGCCTGGTTATACGCATAGCACCAACTACGAGGAGAAAGAAGATCATCTTCCCATATACCCTACACCACCACACCCTAGATGTCGAAGTAGCGAGCAAGTACCTCGGGGTAACCATCGCAGAAGACCTTAAATGGACAAGGTACGTTGAGTCAACCGCGGCCAAAGTGCAGACCTGTCAATCCCTCAGAGCTGAAATGCAGTAGAGTAGTGTAAAAAAGGCAGTAGAAATCATGATTTGGCAGTAGATTTCCAAAAACGCGTAAATTCGCACTTCCAAGGGTAATTAATTTGGAAATGTCAAATGATACATTGTCATTGAATTGTAGGCCTAACAATACAAAAATTACATTAAATGGGTAATAAATAAAATACACACACATTCATTAGCAATGAACCATATCTAAAATTATTTATTAAACCAAAATTGAATATGTACCCTACAGAAAGAAATAATTAGTATTTATTAGTAAAGAAAAAATAATTAAAATTAGCAGTCCAATAGTGGGCCTACACTGGCAGTAGATTCTACCATTTTTCTTTTGTTTTAACTTATTAGTATTAGTATGATTAAAAAAAAAAAATCCTCGTCTGACGTGTGTTTCCTATTTCGACAGTTTTTGTCAATTTTATTTAATGTAAGATAATTGTACTTATTATATAGATTCTACAGCAATTCTTGATTAGGAATAGAGAGAGGAGGGCGTAAAAAAAAATTTTGCTTAGCGACTAAATAAGTAAATATAATTGGCATCGAACATGCTTTTCGTGCCGTGACGTTTATCCTCTAATGCAATTCAGTGTACGTGATTTTTTCTCACGGAATTCCGTAAATCTGCTTTTAAATTTATTCGAGGGGGCCTTCCATGTAAGCCGTATCGGCAAGACGTATTCTCATCTTGAAATTAAAGTTCCAGGTTGTGTTGCATTGCATTCGAAGTATTGTATTACATGCTGTACGTACGTACGCGCGCAAACGAAAATGTCAGCCACTGCTGCCGTAAATTGGTCGCTATTTGTTTAGTTTATCGCTACGCATTTTAAGAGTATTTGGAACACGTGGCAATAATATATCCGCTTTATTAACTCTAAAAAAGGTTGAAACGAATTCGAGAACAAATCTCTTAGCTAAATTACACCTTACAACACCCCAAGTCGATGTTGATAACAGAAAGTCGCAATCTTTTTTGTTTACATGCACAGAGTTGCTTCCCTTAGTTCCAAAGTTTTGGCGAGACAATTAAAAAAAACTCTTTGTTTAAGAATGCGGTAGAAATCTATTACCGCGCAGTAGAGCGGTACACGAGTCCATTTCGCGGCATTTTACCGCGTGATGCGGTAGAGTTGACAGGTCTGGGCCAAAGCCAACAGAACCCTTGGTTTCATAAAGAGAAACTTCCGGCAATGCACCCCACATTTAATGGCGGACAGATTTGTCAAACACGAGTACAGGGACACGACCCCGTCACACGCCTTCTGGCAGACCTAGGGTAGGAATCCCTCGAAACTCGTAGACAAAAGGCATCAGTGACCATGATGTACCGGATCCGGACCCAGCTCACGGACATCAGCCTAAAATACATCGCGGAAGGCAGCAGCAAACTACACCAGCCTAGATGTCTCTCGACACAACACCAGACTTCCTTCTTCCCCAGGACGGTGAATCTATGGAACCAACTGCCACACCACCTATCCGCAGCAGACACCTTGACCAATTGACTTTCACTTTTAAACGACAACCAGCTTTTATCCGCACCGACTACTTTTAACCGCACCGATTACTTTTATCCGCACCGAATACGTTTTATCGATCGCACCTGCGCATCTCATCCAGATTCAACTTCGTTCCAATTGGAACCCGAGTCTTTATATAAGGGAAGAAAAAGAAGAAGAATAATGTTGGATAAAAAGTAAAAAAAATGTTGGCTGGCCACTATTAATGGGAGAATGAACAAGCTGGGAGGAACAGTCTGTGTGCAATTATATGTTGTTTTTGGTGCTTGAATCATGTTGGGGACCCCTGTAAGTTGGCTAACCTCTATTAATCAGGTAAAGGCAATCCAATAAATTCAGTGCCGGGCAGGTGGACATGTGGGCCCAGTCCGGCACTGGATAAATTGTTTCAATGGCATTTAGTAATTGAACTGGAATATACAGATCATAATTCTATGAAATACAATTTCTGCTAATTACTGAGCGACGTTTCGACTAGGCGTCTCTAATCATTATCAAGCGATCATCATTGCTTGGTAATGACTAGAGAGGTCTTGTCAAAACGTCGCTCACCATTGCTTGATAACGACTAGAGAAGCCTAGTCGAAACGTCGCCCAGTAATAAGCAGTAATTGTATTCCATAGAATTGTGACCGGTATACATGTAGGTAAAGGAAAGTTGAAATTCAAGAAGGCGTCCACGGTGGTCAACATTCCATAATACTTCTGCCTTTTATGTCACATTGCAATTTGGGTTTCTATATCTAGGTTTCAGGGGTAAATCGTGGGTACGCCATTGCAAAGTCCACCATGTTCACCAAATAGGCACCAAATTAAATAAACTTGGTTACAGATCACCGAATAGGGTAGTTCATGCAATACCCTATAAAACTCTATGATGTAGTTCATACCCTATAAAACTCTATGATGTCTATATGGTTCTAGTGGTTGCTATGTATCCCTTTTTAAACCTATTCCAAATGTTATAATTACTTCACTTAATTTTGATATCCAGGGGCGTAAATGTGTGTGTATGTGTGTGTGTGGTGGGGGGTGGTGGTACACCCCTCTCCCCCAGCAAAAAAAATAGTCGGTCGCAAAATCAGTGCAGTCGGTCGCAAAATAGGAGTAGTCGCTATCAAAATAAGTACCCACTGTATGCGTCACGCTACTCACGCAAAATTTTAGTATAAAAATAGTCGGTCGCAAAATCAGTGCTTGTCTGCGATATCACATCTGTGCAAGCGGACGTTAAAACACAAGGTAGTAGTAGTAAAATCAGTACAGTCGGTCTCAAAATAGGAGCAATCTTAGTATAACATAACCTTGTCAACTTATCATGTTTGAAAAGATGTTGTGTTTCACTCTCATTCTGTTGTGAGTATGTTGGTCTAACAACAAAATTTCACCCAGGGAGAAAAATAGTCGGTCACAAAGTAAATGCAGTCACTGCAGTCGGTCTCAAAAACAATGCCAGAATAGATCCCAAATACTATGTATTTGCGTGAATCCCTGTGCATAAATTGCATACGTCACACAAAACTAGAGCATAAAATAACCATATCTGCTTGTCACTCTTATTCTGTTGTGAGTATGTTGTTCTATGAAATTTATTCTACCATGGCAAAAAATAGTCGGTCTCAAAAAAAGTACTCACCGCAGTCGGTCACCGACTAAATGAATTAATGAGATAGACAAACAATCACAAAACAGGCGAAATTGACAGATAAGCCTCAAGATTCTGTCCCATTTCTTATCAACCCCAGTCCCAAAAATTTAAAAGCTCTGTTACATATCTGAAATTTTTTAGCGCCTGCTGAGCGATTCCATTATAACATCATTCTACTCGGTTACATATCCGAAATTTTTTCGCGACTGCGGCGCTCGAATCCATTTTATAATCATTCTTCTACTACTCAGTTGTCTTATACCGTCTCAGCACTATCATATTCACGATTATAGTGAACTGCCCAGTTTGTAGTACCACTGGTGTGTGGGACGGGGGCGTCAGATTGTACAGACGTTATGCCAACTCTTGCAAAACACATCTGGAGATTCTGCCCCATTGACTGACATTTCTGGTCCACTCGTACACTACTAAGTCCCGGTTACCACTATGCACAAATCTTTTGAAAAATACAAACACTAATAAATGATTCAGAATCAAGTAATGGGAATGAAATTTTCAATAGTTTCATTTAATATTATTTATTTTTGAGCAAGATAATTTATAATTCAATATAGATATTAATAATACAACTTACTATCTATCGAAGAGGTTATCTATATCAATAATCAGTAATAATATTTGTCGAACTAAAACACATCTGCCCAGGTTCGAATCTCTTCTAAAATAAATGAAAGTCTGTAAATGGAAGAAGGACAATTGTTTATAAAAACCTGTATTTATAAGAAGGAAAATTATTATATCGTGAAATATAATAGTACCATCAAATGTTCTTTTGTACACGAATAATGTTTTTGAAATCGATCTGTTGATTATAATAAGGTGTAAAGATGGGTAATTCCCTTTTATATTTTTTTAATTCAAAGACATTTTTAATAAAAGTTAACTTTCATTTATATTATAAATTTAAATGTTAACTTCAGTAAACACGAATAATGTTTTTGAAATCGAGTCGTTTATCAAAATAATGTGTATAGATGGGTAATTCCCTTATAAAATTCTTAGTCAAAGACATTTTCAATACATGTTAACTTTATTATCATAAATTTAAAGCATCTGCCATGACGTATTTATGATTTTTTTTTTTTTGGGGGGGGGGGGGGTAATACGTATTGATATGACACGTCCTTGTTATATTTCTAGAAATCATTTTCAACTATTCTAAAAACTTCCTAAGCTATTGAATGACGTCATCTACATCCATGATTTTTATGTGAGGTTTATTCCACAATAGTCTTTTAACGTCCTACAAATGTTTCCCGAATAGCAGTTCTACGACCTACTTTTATATCGAATTCCACCTGTAAAGGGTTCTTTTATTTACATGCTAATGTGTATATAGAACTTCGGGTTTCATTTCATACGATTGTTTACGTTTGCAATATAGTATCTGGTTTTTAACTTTGATGCGAGTGGGGGGGGGGATTCGGCGATTAGTGTTTGACTCGTGAGGTCTGTCATTGAGTCAAGTGGCGTGGTTTCGATTCCCACTTGTACGTGACAAGGAGTAGCACCACCTGTCCAACCTCGTGAGTTTTCACCGGGTCCTCAGTTTTCCCGTACTACTAAAGGCCCCTGCACTTAAGCAAATCATTGAAATGATACTGAACTATGTGTTCGTCACGAAATGAACTAGTTTGTGTCGATCCGACGTTATACCCGATTTCACCCTTTTCCTGTGTCTTTAACTCGGAGATAATACAGCTCTCCGTCCCCCTCGTGGCCTTATGACAATAACAAGATGAATAATTTTTACTAATCATAAAATTATTTATTGATACTACCATTTGTGTTTTTGTCTGTAATCTGTGAGTGAATTTGGCAACCGCGTCATTACTCTGTGAATGTGATTACATGATTCAATGATACTTGTAATTAAACATTCATTAAGTAAGATCTCAATCTGCCTGTTATGATTTCATTATGTAGTTCTTTTATTGAATATCATTTATGCATGTATCATATATTATACTTAATTAACTTATACACCACAGCCGATTTTTCTAAAATTAGCTTGGGGTTTTGATGTAAATCCAACGAGCTTGGTTGCTCACCAGAGAAGGGTTTCTCATATATTTAGTATACCGTTGTGTATGTTACAATAAAATGTTGAATTCAGATCATCTTTTATTTCTGTAAACTAAAACCAGATTATATTATATTAAACTGGTATTTTTCTAGGCCTGGGATGTTAATTAACTCTCAACGCCATCTTATGTGTTGGATTGTCACTGGATTTGAAACTGATTTGCTGTTCAACGCTCATTGGTGATTAAATCTAAAAGTGGGTAATTGAGACAATGCTTTTTTTTTATCGTACCGACTTTTGTTCAGAGGTGAGTAATTTGACTTATATTTTTCAGCATACCCCCTTTACATTATCTAGCTATTAAAGCGTGAATTTCATATTTTCTACGAAAGTCAAAACATAATTATTTTTATGTCTTTTGCTCAAAAGGTTGTCAACTCACTATTATGCGATCATGGGCAATATTTCACAGGCATTAAAATCCCTGACACAGGAAATAATAATACAATTACCTCCCTTGTTTTATCATTCCCCTCCGTGGAATGGCGATCTTCAAATGTTTGAATATGAAGTTGAAAATGATATTTTTGCCAATTTCTCAACTGGCAATAGTGAATTATAGGATTATTCTATAACAATGTAGGACTGGTTATAGATACAATCTATTTTAGGGCTTTATTTTAAAAATATAACTTAAAAATATGAAATTGGAACTTTAACTAATATAGTGATAACCGTCAGCTCTATATATAATCTTCCATAACGCCCCTATAACATTCTTGTCTGGCATGGATTACAGTGGTGTGAACCTTGCATCTTGGGTTTCCAATCTCTTTATTCGGGACCCCATCGCAAAGCTCTCTTCATGGGGTCGTGGCGGACTATTCGGAAGCCTTTAAAAAATGCCATGGTTTCAAAAAAAGCATATAAGCCCTTGACCTATATAACCCCCCACCACATTGTCAACCATCTTTCCTCTCTCGCACACATTGATTGTTTCTCCGTTCTCTTATTACAACATTTTGGTCAGGAAAGTGAAACTAGTTTAAGGGGATTCCCCATGCTATCAATATCGAGATGAGGATGTTGATTTACCGGGAACATGACATATGATATTGATCCACACCCTGAACATGTGTCAGAGGACTACCGCTTGTAATATTCATTTTACGTCATAGTGTTTTGGTCCTTGGACATTACTATTCTAGTAAAATTAAAGTATTTCCTTGTTTTGAAGGGAGGTGGCTGGCACGTCGCTCGAACGACCTTATAATGAGCCACACTTTAAAAAAAATCCTGATCGCTGCAGGCCCGTAGCTAGCCCAAAATTGTTAGGGGGGCAAAGGCTTCTGGGGGCGCCGATGGGGCTTCTCTGGGCGCCAATGTACCTACCCTAGAAGGATCTATGGGGGGTGGGGTAGAACCTGAAATGCCCAAACTAATTTCGGGTTAGGACTACAGACGTCTAGGTAGCCCCCCCCCCCCCAAAAAAAAAATTAAAAAAAAATTGGGAAAATCTGACGACCTCAAACGCGTTTTCTTGCTATTCCAGTCCCTGAATACAGTAGGAGATCTGATATAGTCTAACTTAGGTGGCTGAGTCGAATTCCAATCAATCGTTTATATTCCACGGAGATGGGGCCGCCGGCAGCAAATTTTACTGCCGCAAAAGTGTTTCCCTGCTATTTCAGCCCGTGAATACAGCAACTGAAATGTGGTCCAATATAGTCTACCTTGGGTGGCTACCATACTTCTCACAGTGTTTCGTTTGATTAGAGCTAATCCCACTTAATACTGCTGTATTGGAAGCAAATCTCTGTTCCAAATAATGACTGGTCAATAGTCCGATTAACAACCAATAGTTAATTGCGCTACAAGGTCACTGCGCTTAAAACAGAGCTCCAAACTGGACCAAATATTTTTACATAACGTCACGTCATGGCTCATGATTTTATCATACCCAATTAACCAGTGCATAGCAAAATATTGCCGAAAAAAGAAATTGCGTGACAAGCAAGGCTATCTAAACGGGTACGAAGTTTTAGAGACGACCCAGATGGATTTCTTGGGCCATTGCTTCAGGAATATGGTGGCCTACCTGAATCCAAAACAAAGCCGCATATGCGGGTTGTTTGGTTATTACTAACCCGAAAGTAAAGCAACTTCCAATTTTCCAATCGTTTTGTAACCGAAATCCCACTCTATTTCGACCCGAAATCCAACCATCCGATCGGACTGTTGCAGCTACATACACGAATAATAATCGATGCCCGAAATATGTGGCACAAAGTAGAGTGGCTTCAGACAAAATGTTTTAATCACTAGGCAATTTAGTACTAATTCGCAATATTCAGCTACAAGTAAAGTAAAAGAAGTGTTTTATTAGATTTCGGGCACTTTATTTTGCCAACCAGATGAAATATTTTTTTTTTGTTTTTCTTTTACCCTTCTGCCCAAGCAGTCAGATTACTTATGGTGCTCTCCCCTCCGACAATTTTGGAAAAAAGGGTTTACACCTGAAAATGACGGAAAATTTCAATTTCGAAGCTGAATTTGCGATATGAACATTATAAACATTTGAAGGAAGGAATACGACTTTAACGTACCTTTAATAACTGTTGAGAAAAAAGAAAAGTTCGAAATCGCGTTAGAGAACGTCTTGTTTGAATTTTGAAGATTGTCACGCCATTTTGGGTGCCCAATTCATTCATGGGCGCCTTACGAATCTTACTAGCATTATGTATTATGGGCGCCCCTCCGGGATGAGGCACCCCACAAATCATGCCATTTGAATTTTGAAAATTATCACGCTGTTTTTGGGTGCCCAATTTATTCGTGGGCGCCTAACAAATAGCTCTAGCATGATCTCGGCATGCCCATGATCTCGGCATTCTGGGCGCCCGTCTAAGATGAGGCACACCATATATCACGCCGTTTGAATTTTGAAGATTACCACGCCGTTTTGGGCGCCCAATTTATTCGTGGGCGCCTAACCAATCTAACTAGCATTATTATCATTGGCGCGCATGGCCTCAACATTATGGGCGCCCCTCCGGGATGAGGCAGCCCACAAATCATGTTCTTTGAATTAAGAAAAATTATCACGCCGTTTTGGGCGCCAAATTTATACATGGGCGCCTAACCAATCTCACTAGCATTATATTATGGGCGCCCCTCAGGGATGAGTCACCCCACAAATCATGCCATTTTCGGCGCCCCATTGATCAAGTCGTGGGCGCCCAACTAATTCAATTCGACAGTATGCAGTATGGGCGCCCCTCCGTAATGAGGCACCCCACAAATCATGCCATTTAATTTTTGAAAATTATCATGCTGTATAGGGTGCCCAAATTATGCGTGGGCGCCTAACAAATCTCTTTAGCATTACATTATGGACGCCGATGATCTCGACATTCTAGGCGCCCGTCTGGGATGAGGCATCCCATAAATCATGCCGTTTGAATTTTGAAGATTATCACGCCGTTTTGGGGCGCCCAATTCATTCGTGGGCGCCCATGATCTCGACATCCCACAAATCATGCCCTTTGAATTTAGAAAATTATCACGTCTTTGGTCGTTAAGTTCATTCTTGGGCGCCTAACCAATCTCACTAGTATTATTTTATGGGTGCGACTCTGGGATAAGGCAGCCCACAAATCATGCCGTTTTTGGGCGCCCAATTGATCAAGTCATGGGCGACCAACCAATCCAATTCGACAGTATGCACTATGTGCGACCCAACATTATAATGCACCCCACCAATCATGTCATTATAAGCGCCTCTCCGGGATAAGTCACCCCACAAATCAAGCCATTATGAGCGCCCCATTAGTTTTGTTGTTAATCGTGTTGGTCATTATGAGGCGCCTCACCATATGTGGCGCTAATATGGGGACGTTGGTCGTTAACCTCGTATTGTGTCCTTTGGCGCCAATTGACTGGGTCGATTTTTCTCCAATGGGCAAAGGACGCCGAAATTTTCCAGGAGGGGGGGGGGGCAGCTACGGGCCTGAGCTCCGGAACAGGTTCAACCATAACACTGAATGAGCAGACGAACCGTAACTGTAACCTGCAGCTAACTATTGTCGTCATCAACAGCTTTATGATTGGATATTTATAATATACAAAACACGAAATTTATACGAAATCAAACGCAATGACCACAATGGTTGCTAATGGTGCACTTGCTATACCTCCACATACAGTCTTTTCAAAGGATTTATAATTCTCGAAACACGGACTTTTTATTTCGGGGCACGCCCGTGTCTGTAGGCACGTTAACATAGGCCCTGGCCTTAGTTATTCTTACAAAATTGAATCAACTGTTCACACTGTTGGGTGATAAGTATGCTGAATAAATTAGTGTAATAAACTTAATTTTGGGTGAAAGGTATTTCTCGGAGAAGAAGTGACTATAGAGGATGCCGAATATTCAATTTATTATATATTTTTAAATACTGAATGAAAATGTAACATTTTTGTATTGATACTCCGTTTAGAGATTTTAATGTACACTAAATTGAGATCTCATGATTCGTGTACGATGTTTCCCCGGTTGTACGTGACAAGGATTCGGGTCGCCTGTCCAACCTCGTAAGTTTACTCCGAGTACTCCCACTGGTAAAGACCCCTACGTGCTTCCGAATTATTGAACTAAAACTGATCATATGTTAGTCCCGAAATGACCTAGTTTGTGTCGAGTCCACGTTAAACCCATCTCTTTGTGTCTATCCACCCCCTAACACACATTCCGGATTATTTTAAATTGTGGAGTCAAAATGTGCAGCAGAGAGATGGAGTTATATAAAATCTTTTTCTTCTTAATAGCTTGGTGATACATTGTAGATTGGAAATAAATATCTCATTAATCAACCCATTCACGTGTATGTAGGCGTTTACATATCAGTGGTTGTAACATTTGACCTGGTAAATATGATTTGCATCGTTGATGTGAAAATCATTTGATAAAATTGTTTCCATAGGGGAATGGGGGGGGGGGTAGAGTAGTCTACCTCATACTTTCTAGGATCTTTTCCCAAGACATTAGATTTTTGTCAGTTCTTTTTACAACACAAAACTTGCTACTGATGTTATGTGCCTTTTCACATATTCTATGCGAGAACCAGTTATCTTGTAAATTTTGTGGCTTTTATATGGTTTATGCACAGTCACAACATCGTTCATTTCTCTTAAATCTCAAGTCTCAAAATCACATCAATGTACGTTTCAAATGACCTTTCATTATCTTGGTCTCCACAGAAATTATATCAGTTAAAACTATAAAAAACAAAACTCAATAACACATTCAGCAATATTATGTTTCACCAAAAAACAAAGTACATAAAACAAATCTTATACACATTTTTTTTAAGATGCAATTATGTAAGATTATAAGGCAGTGTGAAGGCAGCTCGATTTTCACTACTCGTTGAAACTTGAATCTAAAGAAAGCATATTTAATGGATATACATCTGCAGAATGTCTCCAAAACACATTTTTGAGATAGCATAAATGAGAATGCCTGAGCAGTGGATTCACATAAAAATGCTCTTTCTACTTTTTTTTGTATTGGCGAGTGTCGAAAAACGAGCTACTGGTTTTACTATATTCAAACTTGAATCTCAGAAAAGCTTATTTAATGTTTGTATATCTTACACCATGTCCCAAAACATATTTGATTGAATAAGTATTATAAAACGAACTAAAGACATCGTAAATGAGGATGCCTTGATTTTTGATATTCAAACTTGAATCTTAAAAAAACAGATTTTAATCATGTATATCTACAGAATGTCTCCAAAACACATTTTATTAAATCAATGTTCTAAATCAATCTAAATAAATCGTAAAAGCGGATGTCTCAGCAGTGGATTCACATAAAAACTGTCCCTTCTCCTTGTCTTTTTCGATATTGGCGAATGTCTAAATACTCGTTTTTGGATATTCAAACTTGAATCCCACAAAAGCTGATTTTATGGGTGTACATCTACAGAACTGCCTCCAAAACACATTTGATAAATCAGTTTTGTAATAGAGGATGCCTGAGCAGTGTATATTCACATAAAACTGCCCTTTCTCCAACACACATTTGATTAAATCAGTTTTGTAAAACGAACTAAATATATCATAAAGGAGGATGCCTGAGTAGTGGATTCACACTGCCAGATTTCAAAAACGAATTGTCTATTCTCGCTATAATAGTTCAAAGATAGGTTGCCATGCAACGAAACATACATCCACACGAGTTTTAAAAGTCGTCCGGCAAGCCAACAAGGGTTGTCGCAAATTTTTAGCCACCTTGTCTCCACTCACAAACAATCACGTGTCCTAACCTTGTTTACATTTCGGCGACCTTGACAAATTCTTGAATTGGCCTTAAGAAATAGATCTAAACTTAAGCGCTGTTTTGTATACTTATATTCACAGTCCGATATGCGCGAATATTAAAAGGAAGATTTTAAACATAAAACATACATTGCGGATGAAAAGTGTGAGTTCTGGAGGGTCCACAACCTTAATATATCATACTTTTACCTTATTTGAGTTCGAGGAGCGGTCATTTTGTCCGGCAGTTTTGGTCCTTTTTTCCACGAAATTCGGTGATACAATCGAACACGCTTTGTGTCTATCAGATAACAAACTTGCTCTCTAGGGGCACTACAAGCTAAAATCGGGCGCCATAATCCAGGAAAATACGGTCCGATATGCATGGATATCGACAGGAACCGAGTCTTTGGGTTTCAAGTGTCATCAAATTCGGATAGAAATTGTGACTTCTATTGGGTCCTCAACCTTGGTATTACATACTTTTAAACTATTTGCGTACACGGAGAGACAATTTTGTCGGACAGTAACGGTAAACAAATTGTGAGTTCTAGAGCGTCCACAAGCTCAAAACGCGACTTTTCAAACAGACAACGGGACATAATCCAAGAAGTTATTTTTTGATCTACCCTGTTATCGAGTTATCGAAATGGACCTAGATCTTTGTGATGTCAACAAGCAATCGGATTAAAATTGTGACCTCTAAAGGGTCCAGAACCATGATATTTTGCCGGGTAGTGTCGGTCGGATTTTCACGAAATTCGAACTCAATTGCCGTCATGGTGTCACGGTTTTAAATCGGATACAAATTGCGACCTCTAGTCGGACCACAAACTAACAACGAGATTTTTTCTTACAATCAGTGGCCATAATCCATGAAGTTACGGTCCGACATGCGCTAACTTCATACAATCGGATAGCTCTATATAGTAGATATATCTGACTTTTGAAGACACCTTTTTTTATAGCCGTTTGAACAATCCATGTTTATTAAATGGACAAAAAGGATTGCCAGGCAACGAAACATACGCCCACGGCAGCTAAATCGTCCCAGTAGTCAACAAGAGTTGTCGCATATTAACTAATTATCAGAAAATCAATATAATTTGTTTGGTTTTTATAAAATTTTGCCCCATGCTAACGTTTAATATACGAAACATTTAATATTATGGATTTAGCTGTTCAATTATCGATTTTCAATAAATTCAAACTCAACCATCAATAATGTGTAACAGGGATTTAGTCAAACGGTTTTTTAATTCGGAATAAAATTGTGACCTCCATAGGGTCCACAAGGTAAAAAACATGATTTTCGTACAATCAGGGGCTATAATTTAGGAAGTTATGGGCCATGTGCCCGAATATCGAAAGGAACCGCGATCTTTGGGTTATAAACTTACTTCAAATTTCATCAAAATCGGATTAAAATTGTGATTTCTACAGGGTCCACAACCTTGATATATCATATTTTTACACTATTCGCATATTAGCGGCAGCCATTTTGCCCGACAGTTTTGGTCCGAATTTTACGACCTCAATCTTCATTACAGTGTAACAGTGATATAATCAAACTTTTTTTTAAAATCGGATAATAATTGAGAGCCCTTGAGGGACCACATAAGCTAGAAAAGTCGATTTTGCGTGCAATCAGGGGCTAAAATTCAGGAAGTGACAATCCGATATGCGCAAATAACGACAGGAACTAAGTTCTTAGAGTTATGAACATGCATTTCAAGTTTCATCAAAATTGGATTTACATTGTGACCTTTACAGGGCCCACAACCTTGATATACCATATTTTTACATCATTCGCGTAAAAGAGGCGTCCATTTTGTTCAGTAATTTTGGTCCGATGTTCATGGTCCGATCATTCATTACTGTGTAACGGTGATATAATCAAACGTTTTTTTTTTAAATTGGGTAATAATTTTGAACCCCAGAGGGACCACAAGCTAATAAAGGAGATTTTTCGTATAATCAGGGGCCATAATTCAAGAAGTTACGATCCGATATGCGCAAATATCTTTGAATTATAAACATGCATTTAAAGTTTCATCAACATCATATTAAAATTGTGACCTCCACAACCTTGCTATACCATATTTTTAATGTATTCGCGGCGGCCTTTCTGTCTGTTAGTTTTGGTCCGATTTTTCATGAAATTCGAACTCAACGGTATTTTAAATCGGGTAATAATTTTGACTTCCAGAGGGACCACAATCTAATAAAAGCGATTTTTCGAGCAATCAGGGGCCGTAATTCAGGAAGTTATGATTTGATATGCGCAAATATCGAAAGGAACCAAGATAGTTAGGTTATAAAAATGTATTTTAAGTTTCGTTCAAATTGATTCAAAATTGTGACCTCTACAGGGTCCACAACCTTGATATACCATATTTTTACACTTTTCGGGTACAAGCGGCGGCCATTTTGTCCGTCAAATTTGCCCCGATTTTCACGAAATTCGCACTCAACCTTCATTACGGTGTAGCGGTGATATAATCAAACTGTTTTTTAAATCGGAAAATAATTGTGACCTTCAGAGTGACCACAAGCTAAAAAAAAGGTGATTATTTCGTACAATCAGGGGCCATAATTCCAAAAGTTACGATCTGATGGGCAAAAATATCGGCAGGTACCAAGATCGTTGGGTTATAAGCATACATGTCAAGTTTCATCAAAATCGGTTCAAAATTGTGATCTCTAAAAACTTTATTTTTCGTACAATCAGCGGCCAATATCGATGTACGATCCGATACATGCCAATATCGAAAGCAGCCGAGATCTTTTGGAGATAAACCTATATTTCAAGTTTCGTCAAAATCGGATAAGAATTGCGACCTGTAGATAGTCCACGGACAATTGTGGACGCACGGACGGACAGGGGCGACGGCATAATACGTTCACATGAAAATTTGGGCGTATATAAACTACGCCATAACCTACTTTATTTATTGGTGGTATTAGTTTTCAGATTTTAGAAAATAAAAAGTAATAATTCTTAATCCGACCCAGTTTGGTTTTATAAATACATATTGGTGTATTTTAATCTTTGATTTGATAACAAGCTATATCTAACGTATGATATATGATTATTAAATATCTGCTATATATCTCAGATTGAAGTCTGTGGATTACATTTGTTCCCTATTTAAACTGCTTTTCACCCATCTGTAAAAAATAACATTTCTTAATTTAGTAATGTTCACAAGAGGTTCGGGAAATGGGGGATAACTACAGAAAAGAACGTCGCGAAAAGTTGAATTTCAACAGAGTTCCATGCCTCACGCAAAAATTATATAGAACCCATTAAAAACTCTATTGCGTTCATAGGGTAGGGTTTTCAGCAAGAGGGTTGGGGTGGTGGGTAACTCCGGAGAGGAAAGTCACAGAAAACTGAATATCGATAGTGTTTGTCTTCTAATGACCTAAATTTTAAAAGAATCAGCCAAATCGCGTTTACAAGGGGGACAACTCTCGAACGGAAAGTCGCCAAACGCTGAGAGTCGATACGGTTCATTTGTTCATGACCCCAACATACATCGCGACCACAAGGTTTTCGGAAAAGAGGGCATACCTCTGGTGTAAAATGGCACGGAACGCTGGATAACGAAAGGGTTCGCCCACAATGCTTTATTCACACCCAATTTCAAAAGAAGCTGACAAAAATGTAGCCTCTAATGGGTTCAGAAGCCAAGTGAAGAACGGCCCAACGGATAACGCGTGGCTTATACTGTAGTTGCTATCGATCGCTTACGGGACCCAATTGATGACGGAAAGACAGACCAACGGACTACGCGTGGGAGTATAAAATAAAATTTCCACATTGATGACAAATACATTTATACTTACGAATTATTTCTGATGATATCCTGATAATCATCCGTGTTAATCGACAAGCTGAGGTGGAAACGCTTTCGTTATAAGCGTCATGTGGAATATTTGGATAGCTGAGTTTGTCTGGATATCTCATTCGGGTATGTTCTCCAACGGTAGACTGTAGTTCTGCAGCTAATTGTACAAGATCAGAATTCGGTAACCCACTGGCAACACTATTCAAATTATGGTCCTGGCTCACTTTATGTGCATCTATGTTATACCATACAGCTTTCAAGGCCTTTTCAGCCGACTGAATCAATACAAATCAAAATCAAAAAGTATGTTATTGCCAGTACGTTATACATTTTTATAATAAATAATGTATTTTCACAAACTTATGTAACCATGGTGAAGCTTTGGGATGGATGTGCATGTTTTGGATGTATTTTTATTAACAGACAATTTACTTAAAAAGCGTTTAAATCATTTGTACAAATTGTTTCAATCCTTTTAGAACTACATATTGACACAGGAGCATACATACCTGTTGACATTTGTAACATATCCAGTTATGTGTGCATGCGCCACTAGAAAGAGACTGTTCCGCTGCATTCAAGTCCCAATCTGCTTGTTTCAGCCATCTTACTGCTTGTCTAGGTGATGGGTTTGGTTCATATTGAGCTGATGTATGGTAACTAGTATCTGTATCGTATTGTCTATTGGATCTTTGTTCTTGGGAATACCGTGCCTGATTACTACCTGTCGAATGCACGTTGTTGTAAAACCGTTCATATGAACGATTATGTTGTGATCTTGTTGCACCATCTGTTTCGTCAGGAACAGAATCGTCATCTAAACTAAGGCCTCTATTCAATCTTGCCACAAACATAAATATTTTTGTTGTGACTTCTGTAGCCTTTAAAACATTATTTGGGTTTTTATCGGGATGCCATAGTAACAACAATCTCCTGGTCACTCGTTTTCGTTCTTTTTCATCTAAGCACTGCCATGCTCGTTTCATTGTCTGACGAATGTCATTCAAGATTGTGTTGATGTCTAGTTCCTCAATGGTATTACATTTTTTTTGTTTTGTTTCTCTCCCGCCACTTACGACCAATTCTCGTGAGGTATTTGTTTTATTCCGGTGGAATTTATATATTCTTGTAACTGTAGCTTGAATGGGTTCCTCCTCTCCTACATCAATACTATAGCTGGAAAATTCAGTATCAGTTTCCGCGTGTATGTTTCCCTCAATTTTAGCG
The DNA here is from genome assembly GCA_963678685.1 of Patella ulyssiponensis. NCBI lineage: Eukaryota > Metazoa > Mollusca > Gastropoda > Patellidae > Patella > Patella ulyssiponensis. The sequence goes on from OY783228.1 coordinate 9,220,191, forward strand.
TATATATAATAAGGCGAATCTGTTATATTTCTTTCCCCGTCCACATCCTCAATATCAGGATCAAATATTTCATATCCAACATAATCTCCTTTATCAAATTCATTGAAGCTGTTATCTAAAAGCCAGTGTAATCGTTCAGGGATACAAGTACCAGGCGGAGGAAATAAAATATTCCTTGAAACAAAGTCACCAGTTTTGATGTCTTCCTGATCCAGATAGGATTCAATTTCTAGTGGACTTTCATCAACCATCAATAGCCATATATCATGAAAATGGTATCCAATATCAACATGAAAGATTCGTTTGATAATATCTGATAACTTTTGGTATAATTTAGAAATTACATTCTTGGATTTATCAACATACAAAGAATAGGTCGTAGTATTGCCGTTGTAACTTTTCTTAAAATGTACTGGACATGGTTCGTTACTTTCGGGCACAACTTCGTCGTTGTATGATAGTACCGTCATAAGTTTGTTCACTTCAAATACTTCGATATCAGTGAAAAGCACAATACCTTTATTCAAGGCTTCGTCATATTTAGCATCAGAGATAGATTCTTCGTCTTGATTGTGTTTTAATAGACGAGTTACGCCATTTATGAAGCTTTCATTTCTTAGCATGTTCTTGATTTTCCGCGCCTTACTACCTTTGGTAGCGTTTTCAATGCAAGACGGATCAATTATAACGTTAATAAGTTTAGTAAGCCTTTTCATTTGATATTTCTTTGGCCACGCCGAAATCGAACAGTCCTGGATTTTCAGGTCATTTACTCCCACAAAATAACGAAAGGGTAGTTTTGACACCTTTCGATGAATTTTTTTATTATCAACAAAAACCAGTTCTGTTGACTTGGCCATTAGAGCTTCTGAATCCGGTAGATACAAATGTGGTTCGTTCATTATATATTCATTTGGTGGACACTCTTTCCACAAGTTGTTGAGCTGCTGGATACATTCCCTAACAGTGGTTGAAAGATTTGGATCAAGCACTTTACCATCACATTCCGTGAAGATTTCTCCGAGAACTTCGAGGTATATGTCTGGCACAGCGGTCACTATAGCCCCCAGTTCTTTAAAAACTTTACAATAGTCGACAAAATCATTTGGGATTTGAAATATACGACCCTTTATCAAATGGCCTTGGCTAGGATTAATGATTACTTTTGGGGCCTTGACCATCAGCATTTGATCAGGTAAAAATATGGTACGGTAGTCTCTTAGACAAGAAAGATTTAGATCTGTGTGATGACTCATGTATTTATATAAATTGGTAAATATTCTGACAAGACTTGTTTTATCAATTTTCCTTATCCGATTAGCATCCGTTAAACTACTACAAATGTTCCGAAGATGATCGATAAAGGAACTCCGGTTGATTTTGGTTTTAATACCCAGATAATTGTTCGAAAGACTTTTTTCACTAATTGGCAGTAAAACATTTGAAACAGTCCAAACGTAATCAACAAGTGAACTTTTGAACGAGCCATTTAAACATATGAATCTGTCCCTAAAACCAAACTGTTGGTGAATTTCACTTCTGAAGTCCTCATTAGATAAAGTCAAACGCGATACAAATTTGATGTTTTTGATTCTTTCACAAAACTGCTCATCTTGGATGTAAACTCCATCAAACAAGTGTGTTACTAGTAAATGAGACTGTTCTTGGCTCTGGCTTGTGATGCCAGAATTTTCGACGATTTCGGCAAATTTGACAAACATTTCCGGCGATACTTCAGCTTGCAAACCAATCTGAATTAAAAATTCCTTCCAATCTCCGTGGTTAAACGGGGGTGGTGGAAAAATCAAATGGTCTTCCATAACCTCAAATACTTTGTTGTCCCGATCATAAAACTGAGTGGCCGTCCGTGGTGTCCCATTATACTGTATAAATTTAACATCCTTCAACTTTTGAATCAATCGATCGTTTTCTTCAGGATTTAAACTTTGTCGGAGAACATCACGAATATATTGCAAATGGATGACCTGGTCGTCAGTGGTGAAACCATGGAAATGTTTTAAAATATAGCTGATGTACAGATCAACTGGTTTGTTTACTTGGATACCAATTTTCTTAAAGATGTTTTCAAGATGGTAGTTGTATTTCAATATTTCCACATTTGATACCGATGACCAAGGTTGTAGACCGACTTTAGGTACAGAATCGTCCGAATCTCTAAGGCAAGCGTACGTTTTACGTTCCTCACAAAGTGAAACCATTTTACCATCATGTGTTGGAAATATAGGTAATCTTTTTACAGATGTTACGTTGTTCATATCATCCAACTTCGTATTAAAATATTTCCACAGAGCTTCAGATTGCTTGATGTCTATTGAAAGCAGACGGTCTATATTTTTTATCAATAATTGCAGAAAAGCTGAAGGGTTTTCGATTTTTACTACAAGTTCGTGTATGAATGGTGAGATGTACAGCAATTTCGGTATTTGTAATTCACCCAGTACTTCAAACACATGTTTATATATAAAACTGAATGATACGTTGGTCATATCCATGACATGATCAGCCAATGACAACGGATATAAAAATTGTGTTTGACCTATTTTAACCGGCAGCAAAGAAAATGAGCTTATAACCTCCAGTGCCGACACAGATAACTCCGATCTTGTAAAACCACTCGTTAAACAACCACAGATAAATTGCCAAGCCTTTACAAGCCATTCCTTACAAACAGGCAGGTTGTCATCCCATGGAACAATTTCATTATGACAAATTCTAATTTTCTCTTCGGAATGTTGTATCAAGTTCGCAAAACTTTGTAAGTCCCATGCAACCAAGGGTTGAAATGACTGCAAAAATGTCTCCATCAAATTTATTATGTTTTCGGCAAGAAATTTGCCTGAATGTTCGGGTAACAGTCCACAAAATTTAGAAACAATAACTGTACTCTTAACACTAAAATTTTCTAAAATGCTATTCTGCCTCAACAAGAGTGGTGCACCATACAATATCTCAACATTTTCTTTTGTTACATATTTGATCACAAACTGCAATACTAATTTTAAGGTTTCGGGTGTCTTGAACACAGTATTAAATATGTCGCATGGTAAATTGTCCAGTTTACATCGATTATTCGGTCCAATTTTGGAATATGATTTTAGGAACCGCAATACATTTTCTGGAGTCACCGTTTGAACATCAATTTTAGAATGTTTGAATTGTTCTAATAGCAATTCAGACGACTTCAATATCATCATACCTAATTCTACTAAAATCTTCGCTAGTTTATCCTTTGTTTTTGGTTTTTTATCCATAGTATTGCGCATATTTGCTGTTCCACTGGACCTATAAAAAGACGTAGATTCGTGTTCGTTAAAATAAGTATGAAGATTGTCGAAAATCCCAGCAAAGTCCCCATCATCTCCAACCTGAATGTTAACCCATTTTATATTACCCCAGGTGTTAGTGCTGTTTGTGAAAACAGGAAACATTGGGCATTTGTTTATTGCTATCCATTTATAAATATCTTTGCTCAAATCTTTCCAAAATATGTCCGTGGCTTTTTCAACTATTGGGAAAAGTTTTTCAAATTCATCAATCGTTTTCTTTAATTTCGCCACGTCTGAATCTGTTTGTCGTGAATTTAATGGATAGTCTTTCATATAGTTCAGTACGGAAATGTAAGCTGGAACAATTACGTATTTCGCCAGGTGTGCATTCCATTGGCCTTCAACTGTATCCATTTCGCACCTTAAATTCCTTCTTGATTCATGATCCAAAGCAAATTGTCCATTTATATGTACTGGGAGACCTGTTGGAATGGGAAGTGGTAACGTACAATATGCCTCTCCATTTACCTCATTTGAGAGATTGATAGCAACCCCTCCTCGTGGCAATTTTTGAACATTGCCTTTATCATAGGCCTTGCTCAGTTTTTCTGGAAATTTAGATTCGGGTAAAAATCCCACTCTTTTTACAATGGCAAACTGTTCAGTTTTATCAGATTTAATTTCTTCTAAGTTCAAGGTTATTTGTATTTCAAATGGAGTAGTTAACGTATTTGGCTGTAAATCATTCATCTTATGAGATAGTTCACGCAGATAGTTGTTATATTTTTTCTGTTTCTCTGCGTCTTCCGTAGTCATCTTTGAACTTACTTCATGTTCAATATTTAGATCCCCGTTTTCATCAACTGAAGCTATCTTAATTTTTCTGATGTTTTCAAGAAAGAGCATACAGGGAATTATCTGCTCTTTAAGCTTTGTGATGATATCTTCTATATCCTCTGTTGTAGTTCATATCTTTCGTTCGTAGAGGTAGACGAAATAACGTTCCTTTATCTAATGCATTCGTAAATTGGGGTAGATAACCTTCCATAAAGTCTATGTACCTTCCTCTCAGTCCTGCAACTTCAATTTTGCTTCCAGGTCTCCGTGCAGTGGCACTCTGTAGATATTTGCAGAGGGGGTCGCAGATACAAACTAATTCTCCAATATCACTACCTTTTGACCAGAATGATGGGACGTCAGTAACATGGTAAACCACATTAAAACCTACTCCATACTGACCAGTTTTAAGCACTTCGTCACTTTTACTTCCTAAACCCAGAGCTTGTATACCTTTCAGATCTCTTTCAGAAAAGCAGGTGTTATTGTATATACAAAGTGCCGGTCCTTGTATCTGACTTAATTTCTCATCTGGTAGACTATTTGTTTGAAGTTGTCTGAAGTCTTTAATGAAAATCAATTCTGTAGCCCCAGCATCATCAGCATTCTGTAACATCTCTTTAAGTATAGATTCGTCACATGGATAGCCTTCCAGTATACGTTTGATGCGATTTGTAAGATCTTCGTGTTGGCCAAATTCAGAAAATAGAGGCGATGATAAGCTTTCAAAGTCATGTGACCGTTTTGATTTGACACCCATGAGTTCTGCTACACTTCGAGAAATTTTTTTATGAAGATGCGTTTGTTCCAGGTTATTTGGCAACCACGGACTGTCATCAAAATAAAGGTCTTTTGTAAATTGTAGCTCGCTGTTTTCATCAGGCAGTTTGATGGATTCAAACAGACGCTTATCGACTGTTTGTTGATCACATAATCCTTCTAATTCATTACACAGTCTATTTATACAGTCAATTTCATCTGAGGAAAGTTTAGTACTGCCCTTTTCTTTGGCAAATAGCAACAAGGCCCCAATAAGCATAGACAAAGTTAATTCTATACGTACACCCAAAATCACAAACAAATCTTTATACCATTTGTATTTTGGATCTACCTGGAAAAAATAAGGTGATAGATTATTTCTCAATTCCATCACCATTTTATCAGCGGTTTTCAATGTTCTTTCATGCAAAATAACCGCCGTGTGTTCTATTGACTGCTTAATATAATGGATATCTTCTTCATTGTTATCTTCAACCACTTTACGCAAATATTGATAAATATCTGTGAAGGCAGTATCTAACATAAAACACCCATCATTCTTTAGTCCAGACTCCAAGGTATGGTTTGAAATAATTAATAAGTTTTCAATCACTAGCTTTAGGTCGATTTCAGAATCTAAAGTTTGCACTCCTAACCATTTTAGCACATCAGTTATTCTACTGTCATATTCATATTTATTTATATCAACTATTGGTTTTATGCATCCTACCAGATGTCGACAGTCCGGAAAATATCCATTTATAGGTGATGTGAATGGCCATTCGGTGTTATCACCACCGTACCACGGAAGTTTCCAATTACATGGCGGTCTTTGTAATGTCAGGAATTCTAAATTAGAAAGTTCTTTGCGAATTCCATCTGGACATTTTTGATATCTCTGTTCTGCGCCACGAGTCATATATCTTAAGAACTTTTCGGTGCGATTGATCAGTAATTCCGAACGTCCGGAGTGCAAAACGGATTGAATCCTTTTTGGCAAATGTTCCCATTCCAGTTCATCTGTTTTCATTCCTAGGCTTTCTAAAACTTTTAACGTATTATCCGTTGTAAATTTACTATCTTCGGGAAAACATTCTTCTTGTTCGCTAAAAAGGTTAGCGAGTTCTCCTTTAGGATGTATTAGTTCACCAGGTAACTTTCGTTCCCCATTTGGTTTTGTTGGGATGCATTTGTGCAATGCAATAAGATCGCGTATAGCATTATTACCGACTAAAATACCATTCAGAATTATCTCGTCCAGTTCTCCTTTTAGCCAAAAATCATTCTTTAGATTAGGAAAGACGATCTCTTTGATCCTCTACGGATACCATTTGTTCATTTATTTGATTTTCACATCCAGCTAGTTTGAAATTGTCCAGCACGGCTGTCGGCAAGTCCACGATTGTAACATCAGCAGAGAAAGTTGATAACTTTTGTTTTTCTTCAATAACAAAATATCGTAGTGCTTTTAAGGCTATATTTCCAACTTCTTTACTTGTTAATTCTGGACAAAGGAAAACAGATTGCTTCAAGGGCAGTATCCCGTTGTTAGAAGGGAAAACCGCATAGTCACCTTTACAAATAGAAATATAAACTTCCATTGCTAATATCTTATCATGTTTGGGTTGTGAAAATACAGAAGGCCATAACATATAATATTCCTCTGGTGACAGACGAGCGGCCATTGCAGTGAGCATCCGTATATACGCTTGACTTCCAGCATCTTCCAGTAAAACTGTATTCCATCTATCTTCAACACATTCTGATTCCTTGTCATCTTCATTGCGCCACATCAAATCGCGTCTACTGGATTGTACAGCAAATGAAGCATTGGTATGGACAGGTAACTTCGACGTAATCGGAAGCGGGAGAAAACAGAATAAATGTGACTCCTTGTAGAAACCTGTACTATCCTGTAAAGGTTCTTCAGTAAGAGCAGTGGCGGCTACAGGTAGAAGACCTCTAAATTCATTTCTTTTAGCTTCCTGTATTGAAGACCCCTGACCAAAACTCCAGTTGATTATATATGGAACGGTAACATCTAATTCATCTAAGCCACAAACGCTCTTAGAGTGGCGTGTTATTGACAGGGTGATCTTTATAAATTCGGTATAGTAGGCGTCAGCATTCGTTGCTTCAGCTAATGTCTGAAGAACAGACTGTTCAGAATGGTTTGACGATTTTGATACTTCCATTAATAATTTAGGTTTTACAGACGAAGAATCCTTTTCCAGGTGATAAAGTTCAATCTTGTTCACATGCTGTGTAAAAAGGAGTAAGTTACCAGCTCCTTCTTCTAGTTTCTTAATAAAGTCACTCATTTCCGATTTCGAGTAGCTTTTATCCTTTATTTCGCTTTTAGAAGCTTCGTGTGAATTTCTTAGTGGTAAGCGAAACAGCGTGCCTTTAAAATGAACTCGGTCTTTGTTCACGATATTGCATCCAAAAACGCCTTCAAATGGATAAAACTGACCCTTCATTTTATTCCGCAATAATCGGTTCCCCGAAGAATTGAGATTGATCTTTAATCCACTTTTTCCAAGGTGTGATTCTTGTGGATCGAAGACAACGTAGGTTTCACCAGAAAGAAAGCTTGGAACATCAGTCAAATTATACACGGAGTTAAACCCTACACCAAATCTTCCTATCTTCATACTGTCGTCTTTCTTCGTAGCTCCAGCTAGTCTGGTAATGTTTATAAAATCATCTTCAGTAAACATGGCATCATTATATGCCCAGAAAGCTGGACCTTGACATGGAATCATGCCTTCATTAAAGAGACATGTTTGAGCTTCTTTTACTATTCGTTCATCATACAACATTTTAACAGTTGTAGCTTTAGCATCATCGGCATTTTGAATAATCTCTTTGGGTATTGTGAACCCGTCAGTGTAGTCTTTAAGAAGATTGTGTAGTCGAGTAGTTAGAGGTTCGGTTTGGCCACATATTATGCCAAGTGGTTCAGCATTACGTAGAGCACGATCTGTTAGGACAGGAACTTTAAATATTTCAGCTATGTCTCTAGAAATTCTTTTATGGATAAAATAAATTGGGTCAGCTTCTTCTTCTACAAAATCACTCAACCAATCCTCATTACATACAGTACATTCTTGTGCTAGTTTTAGTTGTAGGACATCATCTGATTTGGAAAAAATTGGCAATAATATTAATTGACTTACATCTTCTTTTGAACTGACTAGCGTATTAACAATTTGGATAACAAGTGACAAATCGTTTGTCACTACTTCATTTGGTTGATGTTCGTTTTCGTTGTCATGCTTGTCTTTAATTTGATGTAATGTTTTTAATAACACCTCATTCGACTGCTCTGATTCACAACCTATCTCCTGAAACCAGTCCTTAAAACCATAAAATGTATTTGGCAAGGAAAACATGTACGGCTGAAGGGGAATATCTGATTGTTTTTTATTCACCCAAACATCTTCTGGACTCTGAAATTTGCCTTCTGAACCAGTCCAGACCACTCGTTTCTGTGACATTCCTGTAAATATCTTATGTTTGGTGAGAAATCCATAGATGTGTTCTAAAACTTTCATGAATTCTGACTGTTCAGTGACAGATCTTTCACAATAGTCTTTGGATACGAACAATAGTTGATCAATAACAGAATTTGTCATCGTCGATATGTTAATAAGGAATTTAGTTAAGCATGCAGGCATGTCTTTTCTGGCAATAAATTGTTTTCCACCAACTAGATCAACATAATCGTAGTGGATGAGCTCACATGGCTTTTTCAGTAAACTGGTATGACCTTCAGCTGCAAATTCCAACTTTTCAGGATAACCGTCCGGTCGATTGTCCATAACTGGACACCAGGTAAGAGTACTCAACAGTCGGATTGTGTCATCCTTCAATCTGTTTCCATCTGTATTTAAATATTCCAACAGAGCTCTAGATATCTTCGATAAATCTGATTGTCCATTATTGATATATTGTTCATGGATGAAATTTGCCGTTTCCAAGATTTCGTTATCTTCGATATCACATACTCTTCTTAGCCCAAGTTTTTTTAGATTTCTTAGATTATCATCATATCTAGTGGACGGGAATACTGACTTTTTATAATGGAACAAATCTTGAAGAAGCTTGAGTTTTGGATCAAACAACTCTGGTGGACAGCAATACTGACCTGTTAGATTTTCTATAAATTTAATATTTCTTGCTAACTTCACTTTAAGTTGATCATCTTCAAAGGTTTTCATATTTTCAACAAAGAACTCCATAAATTGTAATTTTTCATTCAGTGAATAAGAGAGTTCACTGCTGAGATCCTGAAGAATTTTTGAAATTATTTCTGAAAATGATTTTTGTTTTCCTTCTAATTTTATTGCTACATACAATGACTCGGCCAATTTATCAGAGCATTGAATCATCTTTTCGCGAGGTTTAATTGGAATTTGTAGTTCTTTGCTTCCATCAAATATTTCATTCACATCATCCAAGCAAACATCCATTTCTGCTCCAGGGGTCAATGAAAATAAATGCAGTCTTCTAAGAAGTTTCTTTATGTTTGAAATATTTTCAATTGTATTTAATTTTACAAGAATGACTTTCTTTTCTGACTCGGAACTTTTAGAATTAAAATCCTTAATACTCCTCTCCATTACTTCTTCATCTTCTGTTATTCTTCTTAAACAATTAACCAAGCCCCCTGGTGATGGATATTCAACATATATACCAACTACAACAGTAGATATATATTCTGGTAGTGATTTATAGACCTTTATATTCAACTTCTCTAAAGCTCCACTGAGCGATTCGTTTAGGGAATCATTGCCTGAATATGATTCCAATATTGCTATGTGTGATGTTTTTGTGAGTCGCTCCTCAAATGTTTCTGGATCTTTATATGGTAATACATCCAAATTTCTAATTTTCTCGACAATGACGTTTTTGTATTTGCCAATGTATGTCCATACCAAATACAACCACTCTTCTAAAGATTTCGTTACCTTTATTCCTTGCCATTGGTTTTGCTTTATACACAGGCCTATGAGGCTTGGTAAATCAGTAGGTTGGAATATCTTTATCTGAAATTTCCCTGAAAAAGTAAATTCAATTTTTACAGTAAAAGATTCTTAATAGCCAATATCTTTAGAATTTGTTGTAACAAGTTCGTGTTAATCTGAATATGAAATATTGTTCAAAGTTAACACTTTAATTCATATTTTATCATGCAAGCTTTCTTACAAGAATAGAACAGTTACCAACGGTTTGGATATGATCTCCAATACCTACCTATTTCACATGAACATTGGTTCTGAATCTTGAGATATAAATCTGGTCCCAAGTCTGACTTGACGAAATGGGATTCTAGCCCAGGAAACATCTTCATGTCATCCACATCCTCAAAAATATACACGGTTTCAGTACTCCCGGTTGTAAACGTAACGAAATTACCATCTGCTAGTGGTAGAAGCGTTAAATCTTCTAAGCAATTAACATCATTGTCCAAGATATAATGAAGCAGGTCTAATTTGACCTTTAAATCGAGTTGGCTACAAACTTGGGGATGTTGTAGGAGTTCTTCTCTCAAATTTTCAGCAGAAATAAATGTTATTGGCCCATGTTTTCGAAATGCATCTAAAATACAAATGGGAGCCCTTGAGAAATTTCTACCACAGCGAAGATACGCATGCTCAACTGAATCTACCATATTGTCGTCTTCAAGATCCGTAAAGATCGTATTTTGTGGTTCTGTCCATATTCCCCCTTCCCGTTTAGTGAACATGCATGCTGTAGAATACAGTTGTTGGAAAATCGGATCAGTTATATTTTCCCAATTATCTGTAACATTTTCTTTATTTGGCAAAGTTCTGTAAACTACATCTGCTCTCTGGCTTCTTTCTGAACTGGTTAATGGCTGTGATCTGTCCAGCTCATCGCCTAAAAGCTGTAATATCAGGTTGGTGTAGACTTGTGGTAGGATTTCCTTTACCAGATATTGATTCCAGAGGATTGATTTTTCTGTGTGGCTGTTATTTCTATCTTGTTCAGAAGAGTTCCATCTTAAATGTTGGCGGTCTTGGCTCAAAGCGAAGAACCCATTAACATGAACCGGTAAACCTGTTAAACTTTGACTTTCTAAGGGTAAAGGTAAGAAACAGAATACGTGTCCTTTTGTGATTGGGTTAGATAAGCATGCTGCGATACTTACATAAGGACTATAAGGCCAATCACCCTCTTCAACAAGTTTCATTAATTCAGCACTGACGTCACCGCCATGATACTGATTAAAAACTAACCACTCATCTTCCGAGGCTTCCATTTTCATCCAATGAAATCCTTCACATCTCACTTTTGGTTTCAAAACATTTTTAATCGGTTGAGAAGCAAACCGTCCACTGAAACGTTCTATCTCATGTACAAAGCGTTTTCTCTCGTGTCTTAACATTACTAAATCATCACCGTCAAGACAAACTTCAAAGAGTTTCCTGGTCTCGGAATGTCTGTCGTAAATTTCTATCTTTTCGATCCCCTTTAAGAACAGTAGAATTGATGGTGCCAGTGATGTAAAGTCATGAAAAATTTCACGAATTTTTCCTTCATCATAAATAGTTTTACACAAGCTTGACTCTACAGTTCTCAGTGGAAACCAAAATATTGTGCCATTGAAACCATCTTGAAAGACTTCTGGTGCAAATCCAAAGATTCCAGACATCAAATCGAGCATTTCCTTTTTGCTTTCAACATCTATTTTTCTGAGTTTTTTAGTGACGACTACATCGTGTACATTAGCTGCTGGGTTTATTATCATCAATTTATTTCCACTTAGTATGAGAGGAGTATCTGTGAATATAAAGAAACATTGACTACAGTTTAGTATACACAGATGTGTTAATCTATATAATATATCCAATCCACAACGATCGAAATTTCATATGAATAGGAAAAATAACCCTCTTAAATACAAAAATGAAATCAGCAGCAGAACAAATCTGAATCTCCATCATCCATACTTCTTGAATTTTAGATGTGCCAGTATCTGTCTATTAGTTTCTTATGAACGTCGAAAATAATTGCAATAAACGGATGAAATTGGTCACTGAAAGTATTCATATCACCCACAATCAATAATATCTGATTGCTATCCCATCTATATATTGTAAAGATAGGTGGCTTGGCAACAAAACACTCAGACATAGTAGTCCAGTTGTCTGAATGGTCCACAGATAGAGTCGTGTAATGCTTCCTTTGTGGGTAAAGGGAGGGAGGGGGCTTTACAGGGAACTAAAAACTGATCATGAGTAACAATTCACAAAGTAGTTAATTAAACTTTGATTGTGTATACGTTGCGGTAGCCCAATCATGACCATAAACACCGTGTATAAATCTAAAGTCAATGGGATAATGACTTTTACCTCTACAGCCTCCGCACGATTTTTCAAAGTCATCAAGGGTCATATCGGACGATATACGACTCCATTTCAACCTGGGTGTATAAAAACGCATACCTGTAATATGAAAGACCGATTTAAATCCAAGTCCAAATCGTCCAACTTTAAGGGGTTCATTTTCTTTATCGCTACACTGTATAGCAGCTATACCTCTCCAGTCTGCTTTAGTAAATAGCCCATCGTTATATACACACAGTGCTGGTCCCTATATTAAAAACACACCCAGGTTTTTATATTACTAAATATTCACACTGTTCAAATAAACTCACGCCAAAGCATAAAATTAAAGTTCACAACAGAGAGAGAGAGAGAGAGGGAGAGAGAGGGTTTAACGTCAACTCGACACAAACTAGGTCACGTTTTATTTCAATATTCCGCTTGTGCGTAGGGGAGGAAACCGGAGGACCCGGAGAAAACCCACGAGGTTTGACAGGCGGCCCTACTCCTTGCCACGTACCACGCCAGTTGACCCAATGACAGACCCTATGATACCACGCCCACGTGCTAACCAATCGGCCACCCTACCCCGCAAATAAAGTTCAAATTGCTTTTGTGCGAGTGTGACGGACAATAACCAGAATAATCACTATTTTCAAAGTTGATGTACAGCTATGTGAGCTTCACCAGGTCTCAAAACTCCTTAATTATTGAGTTTTCGCCTTATGAATGCATTATAGATACAAACATGACCCCTGCGAATCAGAATATCTAACAAGAAATTATCATAAGTCAACCCCATTCTACGGATTTTGATTACCATTTCCGAATGAATATGTGAGTACTGTTATGTACGTGGAAGATTTAGGACACACAAAAAAAATAATATCTAGAGCGTTGTAAAAACGAACAAATGAATCTTTATCATTGAATAATGCACAGAATCATGAAGGTTGAACATCGGTTGAGTCGTGTTGGATTGTATTATCTCGATCGCTCGACTTAATATCTCGAGCAACCGCTCCACTTAACTATATATCGAGAGCTCGACTTAGTATCTCAAGCGCTCGAGATATTACTTTTGTTTTGTTTTTTTTGCGTGTCCTAAATCGGCCACCATAGGTATTCGTTTATACTGCATAGAATATCATAAAATAACACCGCCGGAAAAATGTCTAAAAGTCCTAAATGAGGAAATAATACAATAGCGGCTATACTGTAATTTCAACCCCTATTGTAATAAATATTAGTTAAATAGACCTGATGTATGTTCTCTGAAAAATATGACATGGGTTGTGGGCTGATATTTAAAAGTCTCAATTCAATATTAACACTTATAAAACATTTTGACATCTCCAACGTTTTCTAAAACCCATACATATGCGAAACCAACAAAACATAACAAGACTCATAAATTGGAAACGCAAGAAATTGTACCCAACTGTTTCAGGTATCTTGCTGTTTGCGATCCTACACCAATGAATATTATGATTTAAAAAGAACCGTGCTCAGTCCAATCGGTAATAACTCCACATTTGGAATGTTTTCAGAAAAGGATCAATAAATCGATACGCTTTTCTCACTAACTGAACAATTATCCTCAGTTTTAAAAGAAGCGTTTACACGAATTGTGACACACCGACGGGTAGTTATGAGAATAAAACATTCTCACGCATAAAATATGAAACACTTAAATGTGACATCATCCTTTGATGACGGCGCACCATTACTTGCCAATCGTACATTAGCCTGCATCACTGACAAGGGGGAACTACGTCGGAAAATCTGGATGAACTTCCATGGCCAATGCAGGGATCGAACCTCTAGGCTAGCGAAGCAGCCTCTTACCCACTTAGCCACCGTGGCCCCCGTAAATTATCTACACAAGATGAAATTTGTGACTCGCGTGACATATTGTATTGAAAGGCACCTGTGGGATAGTGTTTGTATTTTAAGCTGTTTAATGGTCTCGAGCTAAAGACAATGCGTAATATGTTGAAGCACCACTCGGTTAACACCTCGTGTAGTATCAATATATTACTTAATGTCTCGCTCTCGACAATTAAACCATGCATAAATAAGTTTAAAGATTCCCCGTCATCCGGGTTCCACCTAAAACGTACCTGTGCTACGAGGCTAAAAAATTTACAAGAAAAAAAAAGGCGCTGGTTCGCTAGCCTGGAGGTTGGGTGTTCGATCCCTGCATTGGCCGAGAAAGTTCATCTCGATTTTCCGGCGTGATTTCCGAGATGTTAACTTTTGAAGTTCAGACAAGCCTCGATCATCTTTACTAAAGTCGATATGATAAAAAACAAAGTGTCGATTTAATTATTTTTTTAAGAATATGTATTCCAATCCGCAGAAATCTCGCTGGCTAGCGATGACATTGGGGGTTGATTACGGCTGGGATAAGTTGATTAAAGATGCATTATGTAAGATTGCGATAAAGAACTAGCCACTCTTGCTAGAATAGTTCGAAAATAGATAATGTAAAACGAATAATTTGAAAATTTCATTCAACTTACTCTATTGCGATCGAAGATATTAGCCTTTGAAGGTGCAATAATTTCAACCACCCTACTGGTTGTTCGAAGCTAAGTCTCCCTCCTCAATTTTTAGCTTAAATCAAAATATTTTTAAACTATTCTAATCTATTTAATATCGGAGAAATCCGATGCCATCGAGAGTTGATTATGGCCTGGATCAGTTAACTAATGTCTAATTAATTTAGAAAACATTTCAGGCCTAAAGAGAGAGAGAGAGAGAGAGAGAGAGAGAGAGAGAGAGAGAGAGAAATGGGGTTTAACGTCCACTCGACACAAACTAGGTCATTTCGGGACTAACATATGGTTTAATTTTATTTCAATAATTCGCTTGCGCGTAGGGGTCTTTAGCAGTGGGAGGAAACCGGAGTACCCGAAGGAAACCCACGGGGTTGAGAAGGCGCCCATATCTCCATGCCACATACGCTCACGCCTGGGATCGAAACCACAGCCGCAAACCAGAGGTGACCGGCCAGCTAGAGGTCAAAGCGCGGCACTCCACCACTAGGCCATCTCAAGCCCCCAGGCCTAAAGCAAGACCCGCAATAGGCACATTTACCTCTTACATTATATATGTTTAATTAATAATTTAGATAACATTTTACGCCTAAAGAAAGATCTCCAATGGGCAAATTTAGCTCTTGCTAATGTGTAGAAATACACTTACCTTCATGGCAAATTGTATTGGATTTTCTTTCCACATTTTTAAAGTTGTTGGCGGCTGGTGGTGTTTATTTACAAACATAACTTTGATCCTTGTAGCGCCACCATCTTCAGCGTTTTGTATTAACTCCTACAATAAATAACTTCATTTAAAATGTCTTCTAGACACAAACACGCAAACAAACCATATTTCGAAGTTAATCTGCTTTTTGAGGATGCGATGGGGTTGGGGTGGCTATCAAGCTGAAGTAGGTAGAATGGACCTTTTTGATGCTATAATGTTCCCATAGTTCTCCAAATCAGCCAACGGAGAGACTGATGTCCCATGCCACCCCACCCCCCACACCCTCCAAAAAAAAGACGACACACATTTCAATAATTAATTGCACATTTATATTTTTGAAAAAGTTTTGAGCACGGTAATCAAACTGATTATCTATAAATAGTCTAAGCAAGAAATTGAGGACCACGAAAAAACTGTGGCAATGGCAATATCCAAAGAAATTAAAGTGTGAATAAGATAGGTTGCCGGGCAACAATACATACGCTCCTAACAGCTAAATGGTCCGAAACAGTGGAAAAGGGTGGTCTCATTTGCATTCTTTTGTGAGTAATTGCAGCATTTACAAAACACTGATACAATTTCGCACATATTTTGGAATTCGAAAGACTTCCCCGTTTTACTAATATAATTCTGTTTCCTTAGACATTATTCTTAAATGTTTTATTTATTACCTTGAAGAAGAAGGGGCTTTCTCTTGGAAACGACAAGAAGAGGCTACCTCTTCGAAACGAGAAGAAGAGGCTACCTCTTCGAAACGTTGGCCCCACGGCATCTGACAATGAAAAAAGTGTTAGTGTCCCTTTTATTTATCCACATTTACATTCATCTTGTGAAAAACACTTCCGTATCGGATTCCTCGACCCATTGTTTTCATATTCCTGTTGGGCGCGGATCCTACACAAGTTTTGCACAAATAATGCACATAGATCGTATGTATATTAACGTTTGCCGTTAGAGCGTCCACAAGTTTCTACAACGTGAGACAAAATCCATAACTCTATAGAAGAAATAGGCTTCCTCATATCACTAACATATAAAAATAGATTTCAAAGTATGTAGAACGTTCACATTAAATTTGGAAATCATATATTTTTCTTGTCAAATCACGTTTAGTAAAACCAAGTGATAAAGAAGCACAATAAAGAAGTATATAGGGAACTTTGGTGAAAGAAGAAACTAGTTACCTTGATTATTTGTCCATCTGAATATTGTTCCAGTAATCTCTTCAACTGGTCTATTAGACTTGGTAATCTCATAGCCGAAAATTCTTCATCTGAACTTTCCTCCTCTAATTAAAGATACATTATGGGAGATTAGATAAAGAGCTGATAGTTCCTACTATGATAGTTTACAACAAGATAGTGTAAAGGGAATTTGCTGAAAATTCCAGTAAAATTGATTCACTCTGAACCGAGTATTGAGCGACTGAATTTTGGGCCTAACTTCGATCATCATTACTGAAGTCGGTATGATAAAGAACATAGTCTCTATTATCCACTTTTTGATTTAATCATGAATGAGCGTTGAGCGTAACCTGCTTCGATAATTTGATCATTTAATTCAAGAGAAGGAATGCCTTGAAATTTATAATTTGTGTGTATACAAAGATGGACAGCTTATAATATTGAATAATAATATTAGGTGACAGTGAGAGGCTGATGGGGTATAACGTCCACTGACTCCACTCGGCTACCGTTTTATTTCAATAATTCGCATGCGCGTTAGTGTCGTTAAAATAGGTTGCCAGGCAACGAAACATACGCCCACACAGCTGCCAAATCGTCCTGGTAGTCAACAAGAGTTGTTGCATTTTAAGTAATCATCAGAAAATCATAATTCAAACTCACCCTTAACTACGGTGTAACTGTGATATAATCAAACGTTTTTTTAAAATCAGATAATAATTGTGACCTCCAGAGGCACCACATGCTAAAAAGGGTGATTTTTCGTACAATCAGGGGCCATAATTCAGGAAGTTACGATCCGATGTGGGCAAATATGCAATGGAACCAAGATCATTAGGTTATAAACATGTATTTCAAGTTTCATCAAAATCAGTTCAAAATTTTTAAAATCAGATAATAATTGTGACCTCCAGAGGCACCACAAGCTAAAAAGGGTGATTTTTCGTACAATCAGGGGCCATAATTCAGGAAGTTACGATCCGATGTGGGCAAATATGCAATGGAACCAAGATCATTAGGTTATAAACATGTATTTCAAGTTTCATCAAAATCAGTTCAAAATTGTGACCTCTATAGGGTCCACAACCTTGATATAACATATTTTCACACAATTCGCGTACAGACGGCGGCCATTTTATACGTCAACTCTGGTCCGATTTTCACGAAATTCAAATTCTCTCTTCATTACCATGAAACCGTGATATAATCAAACGGTTTTTTAAA
The DNA here is from genome assembly GCA_963678685.1 of Patella ulyssiponensis. Taxonomy (NCBI): domain Eukaryota; kingdom Metazoa; phylum Mollusca; class Gastropoda; family Patellidae; genus Patella; species Patella ulyssiponensis. The sequence continues at coordinate 9,238,107 of OY783228.1, forward strand.
TCGGATAATAATTTTGACCTCCAGAGAACCACAAGCTAACATGCATTTCAAGTTGCATCCAAATCGGTTCAAAATTGTGACCTCTACACTGTTCACAAGCTACAAAACGTGATTTATTGTACAATCAGGGGCCATAAGTTGCCCATAACCCATGAAGTTACAGTCCGATACATGCCACTATCGAAAGGAACCGAGATCTTAGGGTGATAAACCTATATTTTAAGTTTCATTGAAATCGGATAACCTATCCCCAACGTAAACATAACTTATAGAAGTATATGACAGCGTGTGCCCAACGAATATTTCGCATTCTTGACTAATGGGCCTGTCACACATTGGCGTATCGCATCAGCGTATGCCGACGTATGGGAAATTTAGCAAACACGCTGGTGTACGTTTTTAAGTTACGAGCAAGCTGAAATACGATGGTATGAGTTGCTGTACGCCGAACGCGGCTCAAGATTTTGTGCATATCTTACCCGTCGCGCACTTCTAACTTACGCCGAACGTGTAAGCAACACGTCGGGATACGCTGAAAATTTTATGCATGCACAAAATTTTAGACCGCGCTGAGCGTACAGCAACTTATACCATCGTATTTCAGCATGCTCGTAACTTGTTAAAAACGTAGACATAACGTATTCAACGTACACCAGCGTGTTTGCTAACAGCCCTATTAGACAGGCGACCCCACTCCTTGAGACATACACAAATGTGGGATACAAAACACGCCTGATTTTTACCACCCCTCTCTCTCTCTCTTTCTCCCTATCTCTTCGTCTCCCTCTATCGCTCAAAATAATAATGATATATTAACCCATGATGTTGGTTGCATATACTGCTCAAAATCGATGAGGCGCTTTTGTTCTTAAATCTGAAAATCTCAGAAAAAAAAAATATTGTTAGCATTGTAAATAATACAAAGTAGCCAGAGACTGGAGTGTGTAACTGTAATGGATGTTACGTATCGGCAGATACTGACGCACACGAAAACATTCCACATGTACCCTCCTTGGTGTTTTTTTTACAGAAGGACGCAGAAGACTGAATATCTAAAGGATTCGTTCTCTTATGACACCAGTGCTTCAAATGAATGATCGAAAATCGCCTCTATTGTGTTAACCCAGGGACGAAAGGTAGCAGGATACTTCGCTGAAAATAGATAGGATTAATCCTATCATAACCACAATGCTCCACACCAAAAGAAATACGTTAAAACTATACCATATATCGTGTTCACAATGGTCTCTGCAAAGGGGACAGAACTCTGGTACCGAAGGTTCCCGAACATTGACTATCGATAAGATTGACCCTCTCTTGACCCCTATGCATCATACTAAATTTCAAAAGAATCTGTAAAAAAACGTAAGCTTCTATATAGTTGTTTGCCGATCGTTATCTCGCCGGAAAGCAGTTTTATTCAAGTTGGAATAAAATTAATGTCATAATTTTATGATGATTGTTATTGATTGCTTTTATTAAATGTATATGTCCATTCCGCCTGTTTTGCAAGAGTTGTCTGACGCCCGACGACTCACGCATCAGCGGTACTACTAACTGGGCACTGGACAGTTCACTATAACCGTGAATATGATAGTGCTGGGGCAGTATGAGACCACAGAAAAGAGGACGAATGATGTCATAATGGAATCTAGTGGCGCAGGCACGAAACAATTTCAGATATGTAACCGACCTATCAATTTCTTGGGACTGGGCGTGACAAATTTTAGTCAATGTCATGACAAATGGAATCAAATTCTCCTTAACGAGAGGATGAGATATGGGACAGAATCTTGAGGCCCGTCCGTCAATTTCGCCTGTTTTGTGAGAGCAGAAATAACAATTATAGTATGTCGCCCTACTCACTAATGGTACGACTAAATGGGCGATTCACGGTAACAGTGGATATAATGATAAGATTTATAAGACAGAGGAGTTGAAGAATTATGACACAATATAAAAATGAGCGCTTTTAATTTGGGGGGACTAGGCCCGAAGGGACCTTGTCTGACGGGGGCGCTTACTTGATCTCTGAAATGCCATTTACTAGACTTTAGGTTTTGCAGAATTCTGATGGTCGGAAAATATTTACAACATGCGAGTAAAATACGTTTTAATTTCTACTGGGATTAAATATGCACCAAGTAAAAATTCTTAAGTACAATAGATCGCCTTAACATTTCATAATTTTAAAGATTTTTTTTACGTATTACTGGAACAAACTATACTTCCGATAACTTCTTACCAACTGATCGACTAATGTTATCCGTATGACAATCAATAACATAATCATAATTATAACAGGGATTTATTTTCATACATTACTCGTTGACTAGGTTATTTTATACTATATAGTTCCAATTTAGGTAAACGGATTCACACATGATATTTCCCTTCTATTTTGCCATTGTTTACCTCATTAATTCAGCGCGTATTTTGAGACCGACTATTTTTTTTTAGACCAACTCACAACAGAATAGGGGTGAAAAACATTGTTTGAAACATGATAAGTTGACGAGGTTATTGTATGCTAATGTTCTGGGTGAGTAGCCAATCTGAACGACAGACCCACTCCACCTAAAGAAAAAGCTAGACCATTTGATTTTCGTACGGGTGAGTAGCGTGACGTATGCAATTTAGGTGCGCGGATCTACTCAAATACATAAAACTGATGATTTTTTCTTCTAATTTGGCACTGCTTGTTTCTTCTTTAATCCAACGAGTACTTAATTTGCGTTCGACGGCCTTTTTATTGCGGACGGCCTTTTTATTGGTGGATGGTGGGGGTGGGGGTATGAGTACCACCCAAATTTTAAGCCCCATTTTCATTTGCTATATGGGATTTGACAAAAGCTGGCATGCATAGCTGATCTGATATTCTATTTACATTTTTGTGCTACGGTGTTACCAGAGGCGGATTCTATGGGGGGCACCCCCCCCCCCTCCTAATTGTCGACAGTGCCCTTTTTCACTGCTGAAAGTGCCTTTTATCAGACCCAAATATGTCCGTTCCGAACGTTTACTTAGACGAAAATATCAGCCAAATAGCTCTTGGAATGGCTACAGATGCAAGGAAATGACGGATAATTTTCTTGGGGAGATCCCGCCCCTCTCAGCGGCGTGCCTGTTTCCGCGGTCAGTGCCCTCATTTTGCGGCGCCCCCCCCCCTTCAAAATTGCTAGATCCGACCCTGGGTACTATGACATTATGACCAAAATATCTATAATCATTTAAAAATACCTAATATAGATATCGAGATGCGTTCTATTCCCTTCAGTTTTTTTATCTGCTTTGCAGTTATAATTATTAACAATTTGAGGACTAAACTAAGCTGATATATGATATAGGTGTAATATGTCCCCAGAGGGCTTATAATTTGTTATGTTCTTATTACTCAAGATGACATATGCCCCTCCCCCACCACGTGATCATTGTAGCTATTTATCTGATATGTATACCACAGAACAGCATATCAATATGCACGTTGGACTATAGACGCTATATATTGCATTAACCCATATCGCTTTATACTAAATACGTCACTTTACTCGTTCACGGTATGCGCCTTTCGGTTCAACCTACACTGCATACGATCTTACTAAAATAAACTCGATTGTTGAAACTACAATGTAAATAATTATGGTTAGAACGAAAACGAATAAGCCCTATTTTACCGTGCCCTAACGTGTACTGAGAGGAGAAATCCTAGCTTTGAAAATCTGAAATCCATTGTTTTACAAATATCCATCAGCTATCAGTACGACCTTCGATTACATCGTTAGGTGTGGCATTCAGTCTCATGATTTCGTTTCACTTAAACGCTTTCTGTGTCAAAAGTTTCGTGTTATGACGCAAACCATCGCCTTAAACACGAAAAGATATCGATTTCTTCGATGAAAAAGCTAGAATGTCGCGCAGATGCAAATGACATTGAATATTCGTCTGCTTTATAATCCAACATGAACGCTTCTTTGAACCGCTAATAGGGAGGGGAGGGGAGCGTCACGGTGGCTAAGTCGGAAAAGACGCTGGCTCGCTAGCCTGGAGGTTGGATGTTTGTTTGATCCCCCACCCCACTCATGTCAGTGCTGCGAGACAAGAGTATCGAACAAGGACAGCTGTCTAGTGTTCGAATGGTAAAAAACACGAGGCCCCGTGTACACATTGGCGTGCACGTAAAAGATCCCTTGACAGTCGGAATTCGATATAAGAGTAGGTGGCAGTGTCGCTGTACGGACAAAATTTCCCTAATAGCACACTGTGTGGCGTATGTGCGCCTTCATTAGCCCATTTCAGGACAGAGAGAGGGGGGGGTGGGGTTTAACGTCCAATTGACACAAACTAGGTCATTTCGCGCACTTGCTAACCATTGCCCCCCCCCCAGCTTCGACCTCTAGCTGGCCGGTCACCTCTGGCTTGCGGCTGTGGTTTCGATCCCTGGTGTGAGCGTATGTGACATGTAGATAGGGGCGCCTTCTCAACCTCGTGGGTTTCCTCCGGGCACTCCGGTTTCCTCCCACTGCTAAAGACCCCTACGCGCAAGCGAATTATTGAAATAAAATTAAACCATATGATAGTCCCGAAATGACCTAGTTTGTGTCGAGTGGACGTTAAACCCCATTTCTCTCTCTCTCCCGTTATTACACTTTTCGAGAGCCTGCTACGATTTAAAAACGGTTTGCCCAGATATCTCGTAAAACAGAAAAAGACGACGGGAGCTAGGATTAATATGCTTTTATCAAGTACTGCCAAGAATACAAGAAATCGCTTTTCCTCGTGTCACATTTTGAAAAAAAAATTCTGGTTATTCATATTTGTTACACTACAGAAGTACAAATCATTTATTCTTTTTACTTTCTAATAAATATGTCACTTGACTCTTTCCTGGTACACGCCCTTTAATTGAACAGACACTTGATAAAGGTACAGGATTGTCGAGATTACACGGTGAATAGTTACGGCGTTGCTACGTTATAACGAAAAAGAAAATAGACCAAGTTTTATTTACGAAATCTAGTATTTTCCAATAACTGAATCTACAGTCAATAATGTAAACCCTGCCTTACACCAATTATCTCATTTAATCATTGTGGTAAAAACATATTAAGTAATTTTTACAAATATTTACAAATACAAAATACACTTGGCGATAGGCCTAGAGATGTCCACAGGAATCTGACCTTTTATCCGCGTATACATGCATACACCATTCCGAACTAGACATACAATAAAAATATTGGATAGTTCGGTATGGTGGATGCATATATATACAGATAGAAGGTCAGATTCCTGTGAGATGTCATACATATTATGCACATTTTGCTCGGACTTGCGCGTCTTTCAACTATACACACCGTAGATAAATAATAACCGGTATAACATTAGTGAATTATCAATTCATTTTACCTGGGCAACGATCTCAATACTGTTTCAGACGGCGGCATCTGCTACTAATGCTGCTGGGTTCTTCCTTTGTGTTGTTCCCGGTATAGTACCTTGACTTCAATGTAATTTACAAACTGAAAGTAAACACAGCGCATGTTTTTACTACAGTGCTATGGAAGGGCATAACTGCCAAAATTAAATGCTCTGCTACAATGTCTTTTCCATTGATTATATGTAACAAGTACAGTGTACAAAGTGCCTTTAAGACAAGGGTTAAATGTAAAACGGCAAATGCTAAGTGTTAAATGACAAATGGTTTGTGTGAAAACGTTTTTTGACGTGTCTACATTTTACATTTCTCTCATTACATTTCACATTTACATTCTCCTACATCTCATTTAACCTTCACGCTGTCTACATAGCATATTTGCACAGCATCAACTTTCATATGCAAATGTAGGTTATCACATGACTTAATAACATATACGGAAACCTGGCACAATATAAGCCACAACAAGGATATCAACGGCACTATAACAGGAAATCAGCTTAGCACACATTAAGAAATTTACTCTTACCTTGAAACGTTTGGATGTACCATGATTTCGGGGGGGGGGGGGGCTGTGCAATGTCCAAATACGAAATTCCAGGTATTATGTTACATATTAGTGAAAAGCACGTTCATTTCTAAGTGTCTAAATACGAGTCTTGATAGAAAAAAAATCCAAAATGTTACCTATAATTGCTCTTTTAAAATATGCTAATAATTTTGTGGCACATTCTACTCCCTGAAAAACAACAAAGTTGGATGGAAGTAAAATCTATTGCCGTGATTGCGGGGTGGGGGGATTCAATGTTAAAATACGAGTCTTAATCCGAAATTCTCGATACGATGCTACGTTGGTATCACTAAAAGCACCTCCATTGCTGCTTAAAAAAATATGTAAATAATTTACTGGCACATTCAGATTAGCATGCCTTGAAAAACATCGAGTGGTAGGAAACAACATTAAAGTAAAAATACTAGCCTAAATACGAAATTTCAGATACCATGTTACGTAGCACTGATTGCTTTTTTCAAATATGCAAATAATTCGCTTGCGCGTAGGTGTCTTTAGCAGTGGGAGGAAACCGGAGTGCCCGGAGGAAACCCACAAGGTTGAGAAGGCGCCCCTACCTGCATGCCACATACGCTCACACCAGGGCTTTAATGGAACAAAGTTAACTAGGCAGTACTCAACTCCGTTTATAGAAAGACCGTCAAAATACTGGCATTCATTCGTATTATTTGAGAGGGGGGGATTGGCCGAATTGTAAGCACGTGCGCCCTGTATTACAAGGTCACTGAGTCAACGGGCGTTGTTTCGATTCCCCGGTTGTTCGTGCCAAGGAGTAGGGTCGCCTCTACATCCTCGTGGGTTTTCTCCGGATCCGCTGGTTCCCCCACCCCCACCTGGTACGGACCCATATGCGCAAGTGAATTAGTGAAATAAAAGAAATGAACCATGCGTTAGTCCCGCAATGAGCTAGTTTGCGTCGAGTGGAGTTGATGATCATACTGATTGCTGATAGATATTAACAAGACAACATATCACTTGTGAACAGTGTCGGATCCAGGATTTTCAGAAAGAGGGGGCGTGTTGCACCAACTTGAGAGTGTGAAGCCCGACCCGTAATATTGTAGTGGAAAAAAGGCCCACAGGGACAAATTTCATACTAGTACTGCAAATTACGATTTCCAACCTGAACTAGTTTTGTTCTCCCGCGAGAATATATGTAGATAAAAATTGTTCGACACAACAAAAAATAGAGGGGGGGGCACCAGGCGCACGCCCCCTCTATTTTTTGTTGTGTCGATCCGCGCCTTGTGAAAGTACGGATTTCAGACTTTCAAAGCACGAAATTTTCTCCAAGACACATACGTACCCAATCTGTTTTACAGAAGTATTCCGAAAGTTTTCTTATACCTCTGTACGGTGTCGTAAACTGACCCGAGCTTTAAGCACGTTAAAATGATATAAGGACATAAGGAATCGATTTCGTTCCTTGACGTAACTATTTACTATGTAGTCACTACAATCGAACCCCTGCATGTTATGTTCAGTAAGATCGTCTGTCGTTGTTTAACGGTGTATACTTCGTAGAGAGGATACGGAGCAATATAATATATATATTATAGCGTCTATAGTCTAACATGGATATATTGATAAGCTGTTTCGTTTCCTATACAGATACGGAGGAATGTAATATATATATATTATAACGTCTATAGTCTAACAGATAAGATAAACAGCTAGAATGATCAAGTGGTTGGGGATCTAAGAATTTGAGTAATATATACATACCGATTGTAATATACTATTCAAAAAAAGTAGGGGATATTTGATTTTTAAGTGTTATTAAAGTGTTGTTGAGTGTACCGTCCTTATATACACTTTGAAACAAAATTTATCATAACAGAACCCAACGAACTATGGACAGATAATAAAATGCTCCTCAATACACGTTAGTCGCAATCCAAAACGATTTGTAACCTTTATATTTAATTCAATGAATATTTTCAGGCGAAAACAACGTAGATACCGTATATCCTCTTGGGTTTAGTTTCAACCTTGGTGGAGGTACACGCTGATACAAAATGTAAGTTTTTGAACAAACAGGTCGATTCACTTGGCCTTCTTTCTGATATACTGGAGCTTTAAATAGACCTTAATTCATGGCATGCCGAGGCGTTAAACAAACCCTTATTCCTGCATCTTGGAACTTTAAAAAAAAGCTTTATTCAAACATGTTGGGGCTTTACATATACCTTTAATCTGGCTTAAATATAGCCTTATTCCTGCATATTGGAGCTTTAATAGACACCAAAACTGGGGATTTACATAAACCCGTATTCTGGCATGTCCAGGCGTTAAATAGACCCTTATATATAACCCCGATATATACTATTCAAAGAAAGTCGGGGATATTTGATTTTTAAGTGTTATTAAAGTCACCTTATGAAACTGACGAAGAAACAAATGACAAAATGAAATGAAGTTCACATTCATCGATTTATTCCAAATGATCGTTACACTAAGTAAGGCACAGACTGACCATTATAGGGGTAAAATGATACCCGGGGTCAAACAGCAAAGTTACCACAGCATCACAACAAAGTCAGTAACGGGTAAATCCTCCTCTGTTTGCCAAACAAGCATTGATCCGATGTGGCATACTCCTAATGAGACGTCTAAGGTCATTTTGGTCCAGATTGTCTCATTCCTGTTGCAACGCAGCAGCAATTCTTGGACATTGACATGACGTTGTTGACGTTGACGTAACCTCTGTCCAAGCATGTCCCAGACATGCTCGATTGGGGAGAGGTCGGGACTCAGTGCTGGCCAAGGTAATGTGGTGATGTTCTGTTGTTGGAGGTAACCTGTAATGATCCTGGCCCTATGACATCTTGCGTTGTCATCCTGGAAGATGAAACGGCGGCCATGACGTCGTGCGAACGGCACAACATGGACTGCCAAGATGTTGTCCCGGTGGTAATGGCCTGTAACACGCCCTGCAACAACATGTAAAGCCGTTCTTCCAGCAACAGTGATGCCTCCCCACACCATAACAGAACCACCCCCAAATCGATCATGTCTGATGACGTTAACGTCTTGGAAGCGCTCGTTTCGACGACGCCACACCCTCCTACGTCTGTCCAAAAAATCAACAGTGAACCTTGACTCATCTGAAAACATCACATTGCTCAAGCGTCGATTATCCCAGTGTTGACGATCCCTACACCAACGACGTCTTACCTGAATGTGGTGACCCCTATGCAGTCGATTCCGAATCGTCTGGCCACTCACTCTCACACCAGTGTCTGTTTGAAGACGAGCCCTGATCTGATTTGCTGTGATGACACGATTTCTCAAGGCCAAGGTACGGATAAATCGATCCTGGGCTTGAGTTGTCGCCCTTGGTCGACCTGAGCGTGGTCTGTCCTGTACAGATTGTGTATCACGGTATCTGGACCATAGCCTGCTTATGACAGACTGAGAAACATTCATCGTCCGCGCCACAACTGCCTGTGTTGTGCCGATCTGTAGCATGCCAAGGGCACGTAACCTTTCATTTTGGGTAAGCCGACGCATATCAAAATTTGTTTTCTGGTCACTAAAACAATGAAACTGATGTTTCCACCCTGGAATTCAATGCCACAATGACTGTAACATTCAAAGTCAGAGTCGTGCAAATCTTGGGTTGGGCCCCCGTGATGATCCCAAGCATCACCTGCATTCCATGCGGTAGCTATTGGTGCGTTTGGGCGTCACATGTAACTGGAAATGTTTCTTCTGTTAGGTTCTATAGTGACTTTTTTCGTAGTCATTTGCATATTTTAGTATTATGCCCCCCAAATCAAATATCCTGTACTTTTTTTGAATAGTATATTAATAAATATTCTTTTTTAGAGTAAGGTATATTACATATATATCTAATTGTACAAGATCAGTTTAATTTTCAAAGTGTAATAGAATAAAACGTACAGCGATGTTTATTTTACACATTTCAAAAATGATTATAAACATTTTGGCTAATCGAGTACCTATTCCAGAACGTCTTGCGGAAGGTTGAAAGGGCTTATGTCATAGCACATGGGTGATGCATGCCCACACTCCTTCCATTTCATTCGGGTGGACGTTTGATCAAATGCAATCCCAGATTAACGTTACTTGATTACGATTCATTTTCAGATATATTACTAACCAATGGTTACCAGGCAAGATACGCCCAATTTGTGCAAGCGATGGACAGAAAACAAACTAAACATGCGATTTTCTGCACAATCAGGGACCATTATCCAGGAAATTACGGTCCGATATGCACGTACATTTAAAGTTTCATCAAAATTGAATAACAATTGTGACTTCTAGAAAGTTCACAACCTTGCTATTACATATATTTAGACTATTTGGGCACAAGAGTCGGCCATTTTGTCCGGCAGTTTCGGTCAAATTTTTATGAGGTGTAACGGTGATATCATCATTGAGGTGTAATAGTGATACATTTACATGTTTTTTAAAATTGAATCTAAACGCGATGTTTTGTAGAATCAAGAGCCATATTGCAGAAAGTTACGGTCTAATATTTGCGAATATCGAAAGGAACCGAGATCTTTGGTTTATATAAACATACTTTTTAAGTTTAATAAAAAAAAAAAGAATCCGAAAACAATTTGAAACCCGGAGTGTCCACAAGCTGAGCAATCAGGGGGCCATAATCCAGGAACAGAAAATGTGGTTCCGATATGCATGATTATCGAAAGGAACCGAGATCTTTGTGATATAAACATAAATTTAAACATAAATTCATCAGAATCGGACCACAATTGTGAGGGTCCACAACTTGATATGCTATCCATAGTTTAAACAATATTTTATTCAATAAACTGAAATGGATTGAACAACAGACAAAGGCCTATATAAGTTCTCTCCAAACATATAAAATATTTAAATCTTATGTTTACAATAAACATATATATAAGTAGTGAGTTACAAACATATATACATTTCTTGGAGTGTAATGTTTAGATATATATTATATTTACATTTAAGGTTATAAAAATAGAATTCTATTATATAATGCAAAAAATAGTTTAAATAATTAATGTTTTAAAACCGTTTGCTATCTGTAATTAATTTTTGCACTATTTCAAATATGTTAAAATTGGTTTCATCAGAAAGGAGGGTTGCCATATAAAATCAGGTCAATTGTAACATTTTGTTTAAGCTGGTGTATATCATTTACAGTATTTGAGTTTGGGCCGCGGGCATTTGGTTTGAACCCATCCATCATTATGGTGTAATGGTATATTTAAACGGTTGATTAACTCGGATAAAAATAGTGACTTATAGACGCTCCACAATCTACAATAGCGATTTTTCGTACAATCATGGTTCATAATGCAGGAGGTTACTTTCCGAATTGCGCGGATGTAGACAGGAACTGAGAATGTTGGGTTATAAACATACGTTTCAAGTTTCATCAAATTCGGAGACCTCTAGAGTGCACATAAGTGCACATGATTTTTCGGATAACCAGGAGACATAATCCACGAAGTTAAGGTCCGGCATAAATCAAATTCAAGATAAAAAGTGTGACCTGTAGATTGTCTACAAACAAATTTTGGACGGACGGGCGGACAGGGGCGCCGTCAATATGTCCATGTGGGCGTATAAAAATCCTTTAAAAATTTAGAAAGGGGAAAGGGCACACTGGATAGGGTACTTCCTCTCATTGGCCCAATGCTTCACCTGGAAATTTGATAAAAAGAATATGTTGAGAATTACTGTTAACTCTATCGCGTTAACAGCGTTAACAAGTATTTTAGTGAAGGAGGGGGTGGGGGAGTAGCTATATATTTCATACAAAATTTGAAAAAGTAGACGAAAATGGGTATATAAAGCACACATTGGTGTAATATCAATGTATGTAAAGTTAATTACTTTCATTTTTTAAAACTAATAATGTAATTTCTAATCAATTATGTTCGATACGCGAACAGTGCAAATGAAACGATAGTCGCTGTTCCTGCATCGTCCATTCTGTGCGTTTTTGTTCTTATTTTGTTATTCGCGGTTCAGCCACTTTTAGTTACTTAATGGTTGTCTTCTTGCATATATGTTTTCATTAAAAATGGCGCTCGAAACCATGTGACCGGGGGGGGGGGGAGGGGGGTCCGTCAGATATTACAAGGGTCTGGGATGGTTCTTCAAATCTTCAATAATAATTATCTACATGTACATACACTTACAGGACCGCATATAACCGACAATGCTACAAAGTCGGATAGATAACGAGATAACGTGTAGACATACAAAAACATTGATGTTAATTTACAATGTAAGAAATAAAACAATATTAAATAAAACAATACTACCAAATGCAATTTAAACAATCTACATAAGTTAATTCAATTTGATATATAAGTGACAGGATCGCTCCGATGTTGGTCAAACATAAAACGTCTGGAGTTGACTGAATTTTATTTGTCGGTGTCTTAAGAGTAGCCTCGGTCAACCAGGTCTGAATATTTTCATTTCAAAGGCATTATACTCTCAATTAACCAGACCGTTTATCGGTAGTGGGCGTACACAATGGGAATAAGGGACAGGTTCATCAAGCAACAAACTTTTAGATACTACCATAGAAAGATACACGTTTAGAATATTATATTATACGTTTTATATACACATTAGATGACAAGAGAAGTACAATGAGCAATATGCATAATTATGAAATGTATATGAAATATGGCTGCCCTCAGACTCCGGGACGAGTTTGGTTTTCTGGGACCTAAGGGGAGAACATCTTTAGTAAGACATCTCCAGACCTAACCACGATGACTTCAGTACGTAAATATGTTAGATACAGACATAAAATATCTGTTTAATAAGAAAGAGTTAGGTGTTATGTTACAATATTATAAGATAGAAGTTTATCAGGTTATTTACATTTTCAATAGCAACAGCTAGAAGTATAATATACGTAATTATGGGTTATATTGAAGTACAGTATAAATATACATTTTCAGTAACAATAGAAAAACAAAGGAGAACAATAGATAATATTTTATTATAAACAATAACAGATATAAACTGGTGTAGGAATCGAAGGTAATATTAGCAGGAATTAGCATAAACAGCAAACTCATCTAGATATTCACCAACTGCATCAAAACAAAATTTTAATTGCTCCTGAAATTTACAAATATATTCATTAAAAATATGAACAATTCACAATTTCACCCATGAATAGCATAATGAACATCTAATGGGAATAATACATTATGACTGTTGGAACAATCTATTAATACAGACTATGAGTGACGTTTACTCAAACTAGAATGGCGCGATTAAAACCATACAGTATCTTTAGTAGTAGTTTACATTGACAATTTGGGTGATCGTTTTTTATACCATGTGTAATTGAAGAAACCAAAGTAAAAGTTTAATTAAACAAATGTCGTTCGATAATAATTAAGCACATGAGGGGGTTTAATAGACTGATAATAATAACATAATTTATTGGTCAAATAAATTTATATCATTAGACCCCCAGGGGCGGATCCAGGAATTTTTGCAGGAGGGGGTTTGCCTGCTTCTGTTAAGGCCCGTTCTCAAGGTCCGACTTGTAGTAACTACTTGTAGTATCTACGTGAAGTATCTACATGTAGTATCTACATGTAGTATCTACATGTAGATTACAAAATCGTATATAAATGAGTTGATACGACTTGGAATCTCGCGATAATCTCGTCTTGTCTTAGCATTATGGCGTCATCAAGCGACGAAGAGACACTGGCTATTATTGCCCTACATTTGATAAATAAGAACAAAAAGAAAAAGAGAAAACCCAAATCCGTCTGGGTTAGGTTGTGCGAGGTAAAAATTAACAAAATTCTCGGTCACAGTTTTGCTGAGCGGCTCTTGATGGGTGCGCTTTTTGCTGAGCGGCTCTTGGTGGGTGCGCTTCGCGTCCATGTTTACAAACAACCAGGGGAGAGACCTCGTGTTTGTACTAATACTCGACGTCTCTGATTGGTCCATTTCATACGATCTGTTGACTGTAATAGGGAAGTTTCTATTTCACCCAACACGCTTTCAACTGGTTGGGAGCTTGTAAAAAAAGTTGGTACGACTAGGGTGTTCACACGCTGCAACTCGGGTATATACTACAAGTAGTTACTACAAGTCGCACCGTGAGAATGGGCCTTTACGGAATTCTGCCATCATCCTCTCTAAATTACATAGGCACACATACACATTGAGCTTTTTAAACAGAGAAATCATTTTTATACACATTTTTATACACATTGAGCTTTTTAAACAGAGAAATCATTTTTATACCCCTGACCCCAGTACATATGGTAATTGACTATAATTTCTTTCAATTAAAATTAATCGATTTAAATAAAAACTATGTTGAAAGTTTTTAATTTTGATCCATATGACTATATTGATGACTATTGACTATATTGATGACTATATTGATGACTATTCCATCTCTGCTAGCAAATTCTACCAAAGGTGTAATATCTCATTTGCCTCACCATCTGGTCTTTCACAATATGCAATGATGTGATTTGATTTAATAATACTTACAAAAGACGTGATAATCTGAGGTCTAGAAACTCGTAGTTGAACTAAAGTCTGTAAAATACTGACATCTTGTTCTATGGTTAATCTTTCTAATATGGCTGCTACAACACAGAATACACCCGACTTCTCTACACCATTGCTACAAGTCAAACAGAAGGCTAACTGGACAATTATCTTAATGTATTTGTCATGACAAATCCGATAGTTGAAAATAATGAATGGTTCACAATATAGAGATCTGACGTGAAGTATACATTCTGGCCATCAATAACAATATCAACAACAAAGCTGATCATGTTCTCTTTGATTATAGCACGTGGTTTTACAATTGTTATTTTAGAAATGTTTACCAGCAGGTAAAATGCAAATGTGACAACTGAATGATACTATTCGGTAGAAATAACAATGTTATGATTATTTATATCATTCGAATAAACTGAATCACCAAAAAACTTACAGACAGCGGACCTTATTGTTTTAATTAAGTATTCAAACTTACAGACAATGTATATTGTTAAAAAAACGACTATATTGTTATTGATGAACTATATTGTTTAATAAAGTAAACAAACTTACAGACACTGAACATAACCTCCGTCCATTTTAATGTATATTGTTTTTAAAAAAAGACTTACAGACAATGAACAACAATAGGCCCATCTTCATTGTCTTGTGACCATGTTTTTATATCTTCTAATATTGTGAATATTGGCCCAGCAGATGTTGGTGTTCCTTTTTTTGGATTCCAGAAATTACACAGATATATTTTTACTGTTCGTTGTAGGTTATCCTGATGGATTAAAACAAACAAATTATTTACAGATATAATATATGTCAACTTTCTTTTATTAATAATCGGCAATTTCCGCAATATGCCCAAGTATTGCAACATTATATTATATACTGTAAAAAAACAACAAAAAACGCATTGCCCAATGTCCATCATTAATTGAGACAAGGAAAGTCAAATCCTTTAATTAAAATGCCGGAGTTCTCGGAATCAAAATCACTGGTGCACATCTGAACGAAGATCAGCGTAACAACGCTCTTGGTTGGTTACAAGCACGTGGGTCCCAGGCAGATGTAGCAAGGCTGCTGAATGTTTACGGATTGAGAGCCAGAGCTGGTGGTTTTACACGCCGACACCGTAAAATAAAATAAAACCAAGTACGAACAATCCAAATCATTAGTCCTAAAAAAAGTTCGGGGCAAAATAGTATAATTCAACGGGCTCAGATTCACAGCCACGATGGAGATCAGTTTGGTGGAGCGACAAGTCTCGGTTTTTGTTGCAACGAGGCGATGGTAGAGCATGGATATACCGACGACGATATTTCACTATGCGTGTCTTTTTTGGAGAGTATCGGTATATTACTGATTTACATCTTTTGATTCCTCTTTTCTTCGATTTTGTGTTGCGACATCATTATAACGATTTTCTTTTATTGATCTTTATCCAATCTGCCCTAACATTATTATTATATCCATGATTTACAATTATTGATACTTTTTATTTTTGTATTAATGAACGTTTGTATTATTATATTATATTACACAGGCATTATAAGAACTTAATCTGCGTATATCGCCATTTATTAACAATACAAGACCATATCCAGCCCTCAATGCGATGTGTCCGATGTTCAGCAGATTTTAATCCAATCTGTGGTTCAATGGCTGTTGAAAATTAGCCGTAAAAATGAATAATCGAGTTAAATATAAAGTAAAAGGTCCTACGTACATCTGTTTCACTCTTAATTGAACAGGTCACCGCAGAATAAACTGTATTCTCATATTCTGTTTCGTCTGTTCTAGTAATAGTATATGGTCCACATTTCAATTCCTCAATCCCTGGTAGATATTGTCCAATATCCTGTATAATTCAAACAAGTTTTATAACTAATGGGGATAATCCTTCTCGTGTAAGGTATTGTCACAGTTTCTATTAAATTATAAAGAAATCACTTGAAGAATTACGGGTAGAGCTTCCAACTACCTGACAGAACATTTCTCACAGATTTAGTTTAGCTAAGTGTAATACGATTTCATCTCCTTCTAG
Source organism: Patella ulyssiponensis (assembly GCA_963678685.1). NCBI lineage: Eukaryota > Metazoa > Mollusca > Gastropoda > Patellidae > Patella > Patella ulyssiponensis. Next base: position 9,254,691 of record OY783228.1, read on the forward strand.
CCATTCGTATGCATATTGAATGGCGGTTAACACGACTTAGAATTAATGAAAACGTATGACAACTTTACCTTTCCTGTTTCTGTAATATCCATATTAACAATTGTAGTAACGTCTTGTTCTACAACCATCGTCCAGAAATCTGTCACTGTATTTGGTAAAGGTGTCTGGGTCAATATATAAGCACGTTTCTTTTTATAACTCTGCAAATAAAAGACAATTTTTAAGATATCCATGCAAAGCGCGGAAATACGCTTACCAAGCATCTATGTTGCTGGAACGGAAGATCGCGGTTACTGAATATTAATTGGTAGGGGCGTACATAACCATTTTGTTTGTGGGGGAGGGAGGGTAGCCAAAATGCCACCGACTGATGCACATACCCACCCCACCCCCTTAATACGAGTGACGTAATCAGGAGTTTTCTAGTGAATATGGTGGGGGGGGGGTATAGTTTATGTCAAATTTGATGATTGTGCCTTTAACACTGAGTAATTTGAAAAAATTTTGAAAAATTGATTCAATATCCTGGAATTGAGGTCAGGGCTCGGAGAAATTTTTATGGACGAGTGAACCAGAAATGTCAGTCAATGGGACAGAGTCTTGAGATCTGTTTTTCAAGAGTTGACATAACATCTGTACAATCTGACGCCCCACGACCCACACACCAGTGGTACTATAAACTGGGCAGTTCACTATAATCGTGAAAATGATAGTGCTGAGACAGCATTAAACAACAGATAGAATCGAGCGCAGCAGGCGCGAACAAATTTCGGATATGTAACGGAGTAATAGAATGATGTTATAATGGAATCAGGCGCCGACTATGCTTTTGCCACGGGGGGAACATTTCATAGACTAACATACTCACAACAGAATAAGAGTAACAAACATTTTTTTTCAAACATGACAAGCAGACATGTTTTTTACACTACAGTTTTGTGTGACGTATGCAATTTAGGCTCAGGCAAATACATAGTATTTGGGATTTATTCTGGCAGTGACTGCACGTATTTTGAGCCCCACTATTTTTCTCCCTTGGTGAAATTTTGTTGTTAGACCAATATACTCACAACAGAATAAGAGTAACGTATGCAATTTAGGCTCGCGGATTCACGCAAATACATAATATTTGGGATCTATTCTGGCATTGTTTTTGAGACGACTGCAGTGACTACACTTGTTTTGAGACCGACTATTTCTCTGCCAGGGTGAAACTTTATTGTTAGACCAATATACACACAACAGAATAAGAGTGAAACACAACATCTTTTCAATCATCAAGGTTATTTTATACTAAAGTTATGTGTGAGTAGCGTGACGTATGCAGTGAGCACTCATTTTGACACCGACTGCGCCTATTTTGCGACCGACTGCACTGATTTTGCGACCGACTATTTTTTTCCTGCTGGGGGGGGGGGGGTGTACCATACACTATCTGGTTTATAGTTCAAAAATATTAGTTTCTTACCGATAAAAGTAATGCATTGATATAATCTGTTGTATGTGGTTTTGATAAACATATTCGAACTTTATCGGCTGAAATAGACAAGCTAACATTGAGGATGGTGTCTACTTCAATACAATCCCAATATGATAATAATAATAATTAAATAGTCAAAGCGCAGTCAAAAAATGATCACAACTGCCATAAAGTGAACGTTTTCTTTAACAAAAAGGTTTTAAGTCTGGATCTAAACACAGCAATATCTGGAGTGTTCTTTATTTCCAGTGGTAGATCATTCCGCGCTGTTGGAGCTGAGTAGGAAAAAAGTCCTTTGACCAAAACGGGCTGTTTTAGGCTTAGCAACTAAAAGGAGTTTCTTATCTACTGATCACTCGAGTATTTTGGGGCAGTACCATTTAAACATCTAAATGTATAAGACAGAATTTTAAATTAACTAACAGGAAGAAAACGAAGTTCTTTGAGAATTGGTGTTATGTGACTGTAGCGAGGAGCAAAAGATATTATTCTATCTGCTGTGACATATCAGACAATTGCAAATAGATGACATATTAGACAATCGCACATTTCCCTTGTTGAAGAATATCAATCAATCAAACTGAATAGTTATACTTAATATATGCAGAACATGTTTACCATCGAACTCAGTCAAGCGTTTGAAATGCCTTGTCGTGAAAAAGTATACATTCAGTTGTACCACTCTCTGTCTCTCTATCAGAATAAAAGTTTTCTTGCCCCAAAACATCGACAACCAGTAAAACTGAGTCAAGACATTCACCTAATGAAATTCCACACCAATCCCCCCCCCCCAATTAAAAATTGTTTATAGCTACTTATTTTGATCATCGCACTTAGTTACGGTACTGATATAATGAGTGTATACTCTGTGTTTCATCACTCGTAATCAATTGGAACCAACGTGTTATAGCGTTTCACAGCCTTAACTAATTATCTTGCTTATTTCTGCTTACCTTTAGTCGAAAATGAGCATGGTCTAACATAGTCAACACATTCACCTAATAAACACATATACAAAGTTTGAACATTCTACCCCGATTGAAAGATGAATGCCTGGGTTCCAAAGTCAGTTTAAATTCTATACTTAGTCTAATCAGGAAATAAATGGTCCTCATCGAACTTAATCATTGTATTGGAGTTATGAAACTATACACGAAGTTGCACCACCCTCACTCAATTATAATCAAATTTATCGCGCTCCTAGACCAATCACATTAGTTATCGCTCTGCTTACCCATAGCAGAAAATAATCATTATCGAACTTCGTCAAGGTATGATATAATGAAACTATACACCATGTTTGACCACTCTCACTTAATTAGAACCAAAGTTATCGTGTCCCAAAGCATCAACGAATAAAATTGCTAATCTCTGCTTAGCAGCCTAAGCCGAAAATGTTGATCTTTAAATTCCATCAAGACAGTCACCTAAAACATCTAAGCCAAGTGTGAACCTCCTAGATCAATAAGAGATTTATCGTGTCCAAATAACATAATGGACAATTCCATTTCAATGCTCCCCTGCTTTCTTCCAATGGCGGGGAAGGGGGCAATAATATATACAGGTGAATATACATTATTCTGTGAAAGTTACATATAATTTTTATTCAACCAATTAATGAATAGGAAAGAGGACTAGTATGAAAACTGAACCGATGAAGTTTGTAAAGACGACATTGAAACCACAAATAATAAATATAAAATCAAGAAAACTACTAACATGCTAGTATTGCCAGATCTCTGTTCTTATTTTTGTTTTCTTCTGATAAAGCTACTGTACAATCAGTTTCTCTTTGTGGCGGACACACATCATTAAGCATCTGAAATAAAGATTCATATTATAAATCACAAAAGTAGCTCTATGACTAAAAATACACGAGAGTTTATATTTAGTCAAAGGTATTAGAGAAGTAGTATTCATATTTACCTCAAATCTTTCTTGAAGCTGTGATTTACCAGATGAACTATTGACCTTCAGTAACGCCTGATAGTCTTGTTGATATGACGTCACAGGAAACGTGATATCCCCAGCTATATACCATTCAGCTAAAGCATCATGTAGAAATACATATTGTTCCTGAAATATTCACATAGAGGTGTATTCGATTTTACCTTTTAATAATAATACGATAAGATATAAAGGCATACATTAAATAAACATACCCACGTCTGCACCATGTTCACTCGTTCATATCTCATCTGTTTAACACATTCACATACATCTACAGAACCTTCTGCTCTAGCCTCTTCTATCAGATAATCTAAACCGATAAACGTTCCCGTTCGTCCAATACCAGCACTGAAAAAAACATAAATACCTTTATGGTAAACGAAACCGTTGATTGGTTATGCCGTGGATAAGTTATCGTCTATATCATTTCTTGATAAATGCATTGACTCACCTGCAATGTACCACCATTGGTCCAGGATGTGGTGATACGGCTTTAATCACTCTACTTCTGAATTCAAGCAATGATGCAATATCAGTAGGAACACCTTTATCAGGCCATGATGTAAAATGATATTGTTTAATGGTCCTAGATCCACATTCATCCTAGAAATATATATAAAACTATTAAAGTTTTGAATGTTAATAGACAGGAAAAGACAAGTAGAATTAGACCGTGTACTGTTTTCTTTCTGAAACGTACGGTATCAATTTTAAAACGCTGTTATGATTTACTAATAGGGATCTATCTATCTCAAACGGATTTGCGCAAAACAATGGCGATATCGTTTTTGTTTCACAGAGTTATTCAAAGGTAATAGTTGTATAGTTGTCAACATATCTGTCTATAAGAAGACTGGGAATTGATATTTAACGTTTGAATTACTTAATGGATACTATAGGATGGAAGGCAGAGTTAAACAGCCCGAAACAGCATTGTTGTGATAGATTAAGTCAATTATTTTTTGATGTCCTGGAAATTTAAATATTGATGAATGAATATGTGCGTCCATAACCTAGTGTCTACAAATTAAACACTTACTTTTGAGATTTTCAGGGTTCTAATTGTGAAGTGTGAAAAATTCTCTTCTTTGACCAATGTCATGGAAATTTGACCAAACTTCATTTCCTCGCCACTGTCGGGCCAATACTTGAAACACTTTTCCTAGAAAAAATTACATTAACTAAGATTAATATACTAATATTATCTGCATTAGATAACCGTTTATGCTGTCCTTACTTATATACTTGATCCGTTCTAATGCATATAGTTTATGTTTTCATGAACACCTCGTGTCACTTTCCATTATAGCAAATGTACCTGTGCCCAGGAGAGGAGGGTCAAAATTAATGGGGACCATCTTATGTTAACTTATTGCATAGAGAAATAGTAAAGTCTACATTTAAAGAGAAAATACACGACCAACCAGAATACCTATTTTATGGTGATTTAAGAGAGAATCAAATTTTGTGATGTTCGAATGTTTTCTTTAAATAACGTCATTCCATACACATCTATATTTCAATATTGTTGTATAATTTAAATAATAGCTTAGCACATACCGCTCCCATTTCAACCAGGTTGGTCAGCATAACAATCTTTCCCGTCTGCGAAACCCACAATAATCGCAAAAACTCTTTAATAATAACATCAATCGGACCTGTGAAAAGAAATTAAAGTATATCCGATAACATTATATAAAAATAGATCAGAGTAAAATATTAATAACTGAAACCATATCAAATATCCATAAGTACGCTATCAAATATCCATAACTGATACGATATCAAATATCCATAACGGATACGATATCAAATATTAATAACTTATACGATATCAAATATCCATAACTTATACGGTATCAAAGATCAATGCTTTATACATTATCAAAGATCAATGCTTTATACATTATCAAATATTCATAATTTATAAGATATCAAATATCCATGACTTATACAATACGGTATCACATATCCATAACTTATACGATATAAACTGTACAATTATCAGCTTTTACTAATCTTTTCGAATTTTAGGACTTTTTGATATCAACATAAATCCTATACCTCTAAGTAAAACATGTTTTTTAATGATCAGAAATATTTACAAAACCTGCTAACCCTGTGAAGCGATATATTTGTTTTCAGCATTACCATATCCCTGTGTAAAACATATAAATATAACATACTGTAAATAAAACGTTTTCTTTTAATTACATCCCTTCGTTTTGGTTAAAATACTGCTTAAAATACATTAAAAGAGAGCAATGTGTGGGCTATTTCACCCAAACAATTAGGTTCAATTGTTAACTACATACACTTTAATATAAAAAATAGACCAAGGGTGCGTGTTAAGGGATAAGCTTTGCACTACTCATTGAGACCATTCTGTTGGACTGAAGACACGCTTGGCTAAATTATACAAATACATAATTGTGGGTAGCCGGCAGGTCCATTAAGCATGCCCATTGTAAATTCCACAGCCTTGTAAATAAATAATAACTTACAGTTATGTAGCATGCGTTGATATAATCAGAATTAGGGTCATCGTTTTCTATATCCAGTTTTACTCGTGAATGATCAACTGTCAAAATAAAATTTAAGAAAAGATAACATACAATCTTCGTATAGATGTTTATATTATTATTATTAGTATTATAAGTATTCTATCTACTGGTATATATGTATGTATTTCTTTAAAACAATAACAAATCTAAATGTCGTACGGATCGGATTACAATTTACTCCATAAACAATTATCTAGAGAAACTTACAAGCACATATACCCTTATATCTATTTTTAGGCTTATTAACAGCATTCAAACAATAACCATGTGCTGAACATAGTCCACTTGGAAGAGTCTGAAAGGGAATTGATATTGCTTATATTTAAAGGGCATTACGGGAGATCAGATAAAAAGCAGTTAGTTCTCATTATAAAAGTTAAAAACTAGATAATGTAAAGAGAATTCGCTGAAAAATTCAGTCAATGTGATCCTCTCTGAACCGAGATATTACTAAGATCGACTGATGGGGGAGAACAGGAATCGTCACTTCTTTTTGTTATGTAGACGTTTTCATGCTTGGGGGTCGATATCAGGACACGTGACTCAATGCCAAACCTGACGGACATGACTAGTACATAACAAAACACAACACAAGGTATATACATATTCCTGAAGCAATGGCCCGAGAAATCCCTCTCTGACCATTGCTGGAATAGCGTCTGTTTCTTGAACTTATGCGGGAGTATGTCTATTCTTTCCGTTCAATGAAAGCTATCACTTAAGTACAGCAACATGACAGTCCTTCGTGTAATCTGGGTCTTCCCTAAAACTTTGGACAGTGATTTAAGGTATTAAAAACGGTGAAAGTATGATCGTTTCCAAACAGTATTGTTTACATTTCATTCGACTTGATAGCCTCGTTTGTCACGCAATTAGTTTTACTGTAGCATTCTGCTATGTACGGGTTAATTAGGCATAATAAAATCGTGAGCCATGACGTAACGTTATGTAAACATATTTGGTCCAATATTGGCACTCGTTTTAAATATAAAGCTTTTGTAAGGCAGCTAGTGATTGGTTGGTAGACGGACTACTGACCAATCAAAATTTTAAACAACAATATCCACCCATAATAGCAGTGTGAAGTAGGATTACCTCTAATCAAACGAAACGCTGCGCGGAGTATGGGTATATATGGATATAACTACTTCTCTATAATTTAATAACGACGTTTCGTAAGACATACAGGTCACGTTTTCAAGTTAAAAATGACAAATATCCATCTAGTCAGCCTATTTATACATAATTTTAGCTTGCAACAATTTAATAATAATCATAACTTGAAAACGTGACCTGTATGTCTTACGAAACGTCGTTATTAAATTATAGAGAAGTAGTTATATCCATATATACCTTGTGTTGTGTTTTATTATGAATAGTGATCCGTGCTTCTAGATGTCATTTAAAGAATTGATGACTAGTACAATCCATTAGCTAGAATATACCATCCTTAATTATTCAACTTACCTGATATTCAGATTTAAAGGATTTTTCTTTTTTTCTGGATTTGATATATGGCAGAAGATTGATCAATTTAACACGCGTAGAACATTCCTTTGCTTCATCAACGTTTACATAAACTTGTCTTGATTGTTCACCGACTTCTAATTTGTTGGAAGAGTCTTCATGATCAACATATGTATTATAATTCTCTGCAGGGTTCTCTTCCATTATGTAAAGACGGTGATATATGAACATAGAGGTATATTATATATGGCAATAAAATATTGTATATAAGTTGTTTGTATTAAGTCTTTATGTTAGGTTTGGAAAAGTTACAAATTTATTTTTTTTAATTCAGTAAGGCTTTTCTCTGGAAAAAAAATGGGCACGATAGAAATTTGATTTTTGTCAAACGAATAAAGGTATTGTAAAAGATTGAACTTGGTTTTAACACTAACTATTCATTTAACACAAAGGGTAAAATTAAAATGAAATCAAGTTTAACGCCCTACTGTTCAGAGGACGAAAAGTAGATCGTTGGCACGATGACACTAAAAAAGCTGAATCGTGAAATCAAATGGTTAATTCCTCTATATCTACCAGATTAACTATAATGAACAGTAAAGAGACCGAATCGTGAAATGATTAAGGCCTCTGTTTCTGCTAGATTAACTGTAACCATAAGACACTCAACCGACCTTTAACTGCTTTTTCTGAAGGTCTCGATTCATTAGTTTTATCATTTAGTGATATATCGTTCACTTCTGCTTGGTCAGATGTTGTCGATTTTTGTCGCCTGCAAACATAAACCCGGAGAAAACGAAATTAAAATATCGAACCTTCACTAGTTAAGAAAACATTAGCAACTTTGTCCTTAAATTACTGTATTTGTGACGTACCAACTGTGTCTGTGAAACGTACACTTTGTCTTATATGATTTAGTACATTTGGAATGGACTTGTGTTCTTAAAGATCTCAGCGTTGGAATACGTAATGCCTATATTTACATTAGAAAATAATTTATATTTTAACTAATATCAATGCTTGTTGGTAATTTTGCTGGTTAGAATCAACAACTGATACAACTTACCTTCTACGTTTTAGGACTAGAAAGATAACAACAGAAACGATAATAACTGCAACTACAGATGATACTACAGCAGCTATTATTGTCGTGTAATTGTCTGGTTCTTGTGAATCTAGAATCATATAAAAGGCAATATTTTGGTGAAAGGGTATTTGTTTGCTGCGAAGGTTAAGAAACACATGGGACTTCATTGTTTGAATGAAATCGCAGGAAAACGACACAGAGACACACACAATCAGATACCCATTCCCATATAAGATATAATGTTTTATCAGTGCTTTCTATAACATATGATCTTTCCAGCGCACATGCTATTTAGTCACAATCCAATCGTGAGTTAGCTATCAAAGTTACGGGTCAAAGGTAAACTATCATAATATATTCTTTTCCAATGAAACACCAATTCCACGTCGGCTATTTATTAATGAAATGAAATGGGGTTGAACGTCGTGCTGTTCTGCCCCGAACTGGTCTAATGAAGACTTGCATACGCCTTACAGTGTGCTATGAGGTATATTGTACCCGGACATCGGCACTATGGCTTACTCTTATATCGAATTCCAACTGTCAAGGTATCTTTTACGTGTACGCCAATGTGTAGCCGGGAACTCTTCCCATCCGAACGACTAGACAGCTGTCCCTGTCACGCCCACCGTCATATTTATTAATGCATACGTGTTTTGAAAGTAGCTTACCCTTACAACTTGGGCCTTGAAAGGTATCGGCACAACCAACAAGTCCACAACTACCAGTAATGATATCACATGGCGTTTCATCAGCACAGTTACCACATTTACTAGAGCAGTTGTCACCATAACTACCTGCTTCACAATCTGTTAATACAAGACAAACATTAATAATAACTAAATTTACCACCACGGTCTTCACCAAGTCCCTGCTTTTCATTCTGTTAAAAAAAAGACACACATTCATATTATAACACATCGAGTTCCATTAACATAATTAACACACGTACTTTGCCTGTTTCATAATCTGCATACAAGACAAACAATCATAAAACATAATTGTCCATGTATGTAAAAGATATACTTGTTATAATTAACTGTTGCATTTGCGACAACAATGGGGTTTGCTATCCTCGCAATAACCCACACATTATTTACCCATCCCACCCCTATATTTGCATCAATATCATTTATTTGAAGCAATCGGCCATTTCTTATTAGAATGGCTATATGAACAAATAAAATATTGAATGACCTAAAAAGACGACGATAGCTTGTATGCAGACAGTGTGACGTAAATGTGAAGAACATTGCCACATTGGTGTTATTTTAAAGACTATTTAGTGGTACATGTTACCATTCTAATTGGCATAAAACACTGGTGATAATAATTATGTTAAAACAAATGAAATTTTACCTGTTGTGCAGTTAGATCCTATTTTACCAGGTGCACATCCATCTATACAATTTCCTGTCATCTGATCACATTTACCAACAGTTGTACCAGCTACTGATTTACAGTTAGTACTACATAGTTTATTACATGATGATCCCCATTTTCGATCTTTACACCCAGTACAAGAGTTGGGATTACCCTGATTACAAACAGTACAATTATTATTGCAGTTGATATCACACATGGCTCCAGTTTTACCTTTAATACAAGATGTACATTTACCATCATTTCTATCACATCTACCATCACATCCCATACTACAGCTCATATCACATCCTTCACCATATCTTCCTATAATACAATTAGTACATCTGCCAGAACCCCTATCACATCCACCGTCACATCCTGTACTGCAGTTCATATCACAATCATTACCATATCTTCCAGTAATACAGTTAGTACATCTACCAGAACCTCTATCACATCCACCATCACATCCTGTACTGCAGTTCATATCACATCTATCACCATATCTTCCAGTAATACAGTTGGTACATTTACCATTTCTATCACAAGTGACACTGGTCTCATCTGATCTTGGTTGACATTCTGTACCACATGTTAGGTTACAGTATGGACCAAATGTTTCAGGTTTACAGTTAGTACATTTACCATCAGATTTAGAACAAAGTTTGTCTATACAATCATCACTGCAGCTCTGTTGACATGTTGTACCATAAAAACCTGTTTTACATCCTCCAGTACAGACACCAGTAGTAGGATCACATGCATTATTATAACATGTATTACATGGTTGACATATAGAACTTGATGTACTGTAGTATCCAGTGTTACATTGTGCTAGATCTGTAATATAGATGATATATTATTATAACATGTATTATACTGTTGAAATGTAGATAGCATCCAGCACTGCAGTGTGTTCTGACTGTAAAATATCATGATATAGATAGCAGACAATCGGAATAATCATAGGGTGTTTATTTGCCGCACTACAGTATCCTGTATTGCTAGATAATATTGTTAAGTCCGTGGTGTGGGTGGCCTACATGTACGTCCTAGAAATAGGTATTTATAAAACAGAGATCGAATTTAACGATACGTACAGTGTATGAATGCAGCACAAGTTTCGAACCAAAGACCAACACCCTGTTTAAACTGTTATAAATTATAACATCCACTTTCTTTTAAAAAGGCCATTAACGACGTATTTAGTGAATGAATGCATTATATCATGATTTCAGTGATATTACAAATATACGAAACGTTTGCTTCTTTCTTTATTATGTCTTACCAGAAAATATCTGAACTTCACATAAAGTAAGCGGTTGGCTTAAAACAGTGACATATACTGTTCTAGCATATATAACAGTTGATGTAGGTTGATTACATCTATTTATGATATAAACATCTTCTACTGTTGGTGATGTATCTTTATAACATGATGTAGCTGATGAAAATCCTACTCGATTACATGTACCACTAGAACTTGTCTTTATCTCAAATCGCCGTAATCTTTCTTTTACTAGAAATATAACGTTAAAGATGTGGTTATTTTTTACAAACTGGATGTATTTGCCGAGGATGTCAGACGAGCATCCCGATCTAATTGGAATGTAACTTTGAACCGGAGGTGATACCTGGTCTTCTAGAGATAAGGAGGATATATATAGGCTCACGAGCCAGAGTATGGAGGCCTTGCCCTCCCGCAGAAAATTAATCACTCCAAAGTTGTCGAATGCATTTGTAAAGAACTCCCACTCTATGCCGACCCGAATTCCATCCACCCAACCAGGCCGTTGCAGCTGCATTCATAATTAATAATCCATGCCGATAAATGTCGCACAAAGTAGAGTGACTCCAGACACATTTTTATTTCATCTAGACGTCAAAATAAAGTGCCAAAATGTAACAAAACGCTAATTTTATTTTACTTTTAATTGAATATCACAAACTGTTTGTCTAGAGCCACTCTACTGTATGCGACATTTGTCGGCATCGATTATCAATCATGAATGCAAGTAAGAACTAATGGAGATGAATTAGTATCCATCACGCCACAGGCCACAATTATGTATTCAACGCCCGTACCTGGTACATCTACTCAATCATCAAAAACAACTCTTCCTACCACTAGTGGTAATAGGATTCCGAAGGAAAGGAAGCTAGCGGGGACACTACCCCCGATTGCATTGTACCTGATTTACAGGAGATGTTCCGTGTGACTTCACAAGAGAGAGAGGGAGAGAGAGAGAGAAATGGGGTTTAACGTCCACTCGACACAACCAGGTAATTTCGGGACTAACATATGGTTTTTAATTTTATTTCAATAATTCGCTTGCGCGTAGGGGTCTTTAGCAGTGGGAGGAAACCGGAGTGCCCGGAGGAAACCCAATGAGGTTGAGAAGGCGACCCTATCTCCATGCCACATATGCTCATAGCAGGGCCCGAAACCACAGCCGCAAGCCAGAGGTGACCGGACAGCTATAGGTCGGACTTCACAAGAAGACTCGTGTTGTGTATTTTATGTAACGTTATGTGTTATGGGCGAATAACCCACTAATCAGTGAATGTGCGTATATGTCGACAGCTTATATAGTATCATATATCCTTATTATGCTTATATCGATATAGACATATATATTCAGAGTGTTTCCGTGTTCAGTTTCAGTCAGTTTTAGTGAAAAACACGCGTAAATCTAGACGATGATCGATAGCTTTGTTGACTTTTAAACTGTCATCAACAATTAAAAAATGGTGAAACACTTCACCTTTTGTGGTAACCTGAAGTTCAAATGTGTGACCCTACACGAGAGGACTGTGTTTATATTATCAAATACACTATGAGAATCAAACTCATTAGATCACATGTTGTAGAGTGACATGTAACGTATCAGAACAGACGAACGTTTAACAACAGTTATGTTTTGATTTACTATTGGAGTGTGAATCGTTATCGTGTTTGAAATTAGGACACTTCAAGAATCAACAACTTTTGAATTTGACTTAGTTTTTTTCCGGTTGTTAAATTAAAGTTTGAAGTGCAGCGATGAATATTTATCATATATTGTAACCTTTTATGCATGGAGATTTTATTATATTGATATAACTTTAAGAACGTATCCGCGAGAGCACCATGCAGGTGGTGACAGGGGTCATGTCAGCGATTTCGGTCATATATCCCATGTGGGATGGGTTCGGGCCCAAATGCCTGCACAAGCGATATTTGACCGATGGGACCGCTCCTTATCCCCAGGAATGGGGTTTGAAGTTTTATCCTTTGAAAAACAGTAAAAAGTCGATTTTTAGAGGTTGAACTTTGAGAGGCTGCCTTGAGTAAACCAATCGAGATACAATAACCTAATTTGAATACAATGTAGTCAATGTTGTGCTCTTACAGTAAATATTAGTTAAAGTTTGAAATTTGCACAGTGGTCCATATTCAGACTGGATGCCAAACCCAATCCTAGAAACCATAGATTTGATACCCTAAGTTTGAGCGGATGTAGCGCCCCCTTTGCAGGGTTGCGGGGAAATTATGGTACCCGGGGAGAAAAAGCATTGCCACTAGAATCATATTCAAGGAAAAAATCCATTGCAGCCCAGTGTTGTGTATCACAATGAACGATTAAAAATAGAGAAAAAAAGACGAAAATTTAAGAAAAACAGCAAATTTGATATATATGGCATAGTGTATTTCTCAATATTATCATAGTAAAATGCTACAAAAGAGTAGAGGATATTGCACCAACGATAATATTGATAAGATTCGTAGTAAAAAACGTACTAAATACGCCATAAAACAGAAGTGGGCGTGGCACCTTCATTTGCTTATGATATAACTGATCCTTAGGGTTGATCAAGTTTGAGTGAGCATTGACCTGGCGTAACAAATGTACTAGTTAGTTTTCGTTATTTGATACATGCAGGTAGTCAAACGACATAAATACCGAAGTTTTGCTTCTGCCTCTACCTGGGAGTCCGCCTGTGCATATTGAATCACAGTGAGAGGCCACTGCCATGCTTCTGACACGATGTCTGTACCAATATCTCAGTTTATTGCAATTATCCAAGCAAAACTAGCAAATATGGCGACAAGGCAGACAAAAGGACTATTCAGACCTACATTTGACACAATTTGGACTATAGCAGGACATTAGCACAATATGGCTATGCTGATCGGACACCGAATACAATGCGGAAATGCGCGCTCCATCGCAGTCCTACTGATCTATGCCAAATTCATCCTAAGAAAAATCACAATGTAAAATTGAACAGGGAGAACATGGCGCAAAAGAACAATTTGGATTCCATCGTATTGTCGCTGTCCTATGACTAGACCCATTAGAAAAAAAATGCAGCAATGAGAATAGTACAAGGAAAATAAAATGCATCAACGAGAAAGGTACACTATTTCCAATTTAGGGGTGCAGCACTAAGGAACAAAAATAGGTTTAGAGATCATACTATTGCATATTAAAAAGTGTCCGTGACACAAGGTCATGTCGGCCACGGAAAATAGTGGACACAAAAATCTTCAGAATCTTGTCAGTATGATAGGATAAATGCGGTTTTTGCTTTTTTATTTAAAAGAATCGAATTTGCTGTCAGCTCAGACCCAAATTGTATCGATTAACTGGGCATATAGTTTTTGAGCAGTTAAACTTTTGAAACTCTAGCCAGAATGAGTTTCCATTCAGTTTTAAGAACTGTATCACTGCCTTGAATCAACAAACCACTCGGCCTCCAAATTTTTACAGGTGACCCAAGATCTGCTCCTAACACAGCTCGTCATATTTTACACCCACCATAGAAAACAGCAGAAACCATCTCTAATCGACTTGATATTTTCAAACTAGCCCAACATGGTGGAACAATTAACTCACGAACCGCCGATAGGTAAAAAGTCATCACGATTGCCTAAACTTTCAAATCAAGCGTTACACTGCCACTAGTGCTGCCCCAAAGGTGATGAAAAAGTACCATAAAGGCGACTATGACAGCTTTAGAGAAAACGTGCAACATCATCAATGGAATTACAACCAAGACTCTTCTGTTAAAGAGATATGGTCAGAGCTGAAAGATGTTCTCAAGTCGGGCACCAAAAACAATATCCTAACAGTAATACTTAACCAAAGCAAAAAAGTAGTGACCAGCCATGGATGGTTAAAGACCTGAAAGTTCTTTGCAAAAAGAAATCCAATGCTACTCCATGGTCAGGCGTGAATGTACTGATGACACGAAAAACGCTTATGACCAGATGGTTCGGGAAGTAAATCTAGTGAACGCATGGTAATGCAGTCAATGACTCTGAGAAAGCTGGGACCCTAAATTCATTCTTTAGTTACGTCTTTGTTGACATCAAAAGTGATTGACATCAAAAGTGACAAGTTACTTACAGACATAGTTTTCACAGTGGATGAGGTCAACTCGAATAAGAACACGGGGCCGGATGAGATCCATCCCACTATGCTCAAAGAACTGGCCGAAGTAGTTGCCAAACCAGTGTTTGCCTTACTCAAAAAGTCCATCGAGACTGGTATCATCCCATCTGACTGGAAGTTAGCATATGTTTCTCCAATCTACAAAGAGCGTGACCCTGGAAATAACCGTCCTGTAAGTTTGATTCCATGTCTTTGCAAACTGTTAGAACCCCTCATAACCAAGCCCTTACAGTCGCACATATAAGACGATTTGCTATCATCAGATCAGTTTGGATTCAACGGAAAAATGCCGTGTTCATGGCAACTACTTAACGCATTCGAATGCTGGATAGATATGCTTGAAGAAGGTAAACCCTTAGTTGGTGTCTTCTTTGACTTCAAGAAGGCTTTCAACATGGTACCCCATAGATGACTTTTTGCACAAGTGGAGATGTATGACATCAGTGATAATGTCCTCGCATGGGTAAGAAACTACTTATCTAACCGTTCACAAGTTGCAGAAAATGGTAGGTTGTCTCAACCAACAGCAGCATGCAGTGGTTTCCCTCAAGGTAGCATTATCGGTCCCATGCTATTCCTAATAATCATTAACGATCTACCCGCTCTAGCAGCAAATTTCGTAAAGTTATTCACCGACGACACAGAACGCTTTGGTGATGCAAATTGTGACTCAATCCAACAAGACATCCAGACTTGTTGTTCGGTCTCAGTCACATCGGGGAAGTGATCACGGATTTTGTTTATCTTACTTATGAAAAAGTTTGAGAAAATCTCTGGTAGAGCATCTTTGTCAAAACATGATGGGTACTTATCCCCAGAAACGTCTTTTGTAAGGTTGTTGAAAATTTGAAAGAGTGTTTTAGAGTTATTGGATGTGGTTATGAGATCTTCAAGATATTTAATCTTGGTGGATCTTAACTCAGATGAGTACTGGTTACGTTTACATTTGTATATTTGAAGGTGGACTTCTAGGCCTGATCTTCGCCAGTTGGTTTCAGCACTTCGGCATTGGTGTTTTAATGTTAAAAGGGAATCGTTGAACCATTTACTGTGGGGTCTGATGGTAACAATACGCTTCTTGAGGGGAGCATGTCTGTCTAACGTACCATAAAGGGCTTGATTAAAAACTGACCACTTATCATCAACAGAGTCTAATACAGATATATTTCGTAAAACAGTTTCAATATTGATGTCCTCTATGAACTGACCGATGTTGATATTCCGGCACTTCCTATATACTAATTCAATTTTAGTAGGGGCTGGTTTTGACAGGTTTAGATCCACAAACACACTGAAATGATCTGATAATTCGTGGTTACAAACATTTACATTTGTTACCAGTTTTGAGGTTGATTTGCAGATAACTAGATCTAATGTGTGGCCGCTACCATGTGTGGGTTTGGCGACAAGTTGTTTTAATCCAAAACTATCCAATATTTGTGTAAATCTCAGGGAATTATTGTTGAGAACATTGTCGACATGGATATTAAAATCACCAAAGAATAGGGGTTGAGTGCAAGTTACATTAAGATCACAGATCAATTCAAGGAATTCATCCTCAAAGTTTTGGAAATTGAGTTTGTTTTTAGCAGACGGCGGAGGTCTGTATAAGGCTATTATTTGAACGGATACATTATTTTGTCTTAAGTTGAAGCCAATATGTTCGAAGCTCTTGAAAGATTTGATTTCACTGCTATTAAACTGTTTCAGAGATAATGACTGTCTGAAGATTATTCCTAATCCGCCACCTCTGGAGGTTTGGCGATTTTCAAACAGAATGTCATAGTCTGGGGGGAGGATTTCATTAATTACTATTGTGTCATTGTCTTTTAGCCATGTTTCTGTTATTAACAATATGTCTATGGATTCATCTAAAATATACTGATTCAGTTCAATTGATTTGTTTCTGACAGATCTTGAGTTTAGCAAACAAAGTTTCAACTTATCATTAATGACAGATTTTAACTCAGATTTATTGGGTGTTTCTTGATCAGTGTTCAGGGTACTGAGGTAGGCTGTGAACTTTTTTCCACCTCGTCTACTTCTCTTGGTTGGTTTAACAGAGTTAATGTTCAGAAACTTAATAATGTTAAATACTCCAGGTTTAAGTTTGAGGTCTGTGTTGTTTAAACTGAGTAACTGCTCACTAGTATAAGTCACCATAAGTTTCACTCACTAGACTGAATAAAAAATGATCACTGTATCCCTATTGTCAATATTTCAAATGCATATTTCTCCAAAGTTGATGGAAATTTCTGGTAGTAAATCAATCCATGTTTTTCCTGGATATCTTATGTAAATCCATGCCAAATTTCACAATAACACACTTTCATATAACATGTGAAAACACACAAAATGTGACAGAGCTCTCCCTAGCAGCTTCTTAGCGCAAGGGAAATAACTGAATACATCATGCACAATGAGGCGGAAGTGGTGAAACTCACAACTGTGAAAGAAGAAAAGGATCTTGGTGTGTTTAGTCGATGATCAACTTGAATTCCATTCACGCATTCTTGAAACAACAAAGAAGGCAAACCAAAAAGTGGGAATGATCAAAAGAGGGTTCAAGTATCTCGAAAAAACAACACTCACTAAACTCTTCCAATCCCTAGTCCGCCACGGTTTAGAGTACTGCCACTATAGTCTTTTCACTTGGATATGCTCTATGTAATCCACACTCCATGGATGGGCGTAAGGTCGAAAAAAGCGCATTTTGGCCCAAATTTGACATGTTTTTAGAAATTTTGATTTTCTTAAGGGAGAGGCTCTCGTATGGGTGGAGTCCAAACCTCACTGATCAGCAAGCGTCTTGTAGGCACTGATGGAGTGATGACACCGTTTTTATTACTCGGGAAATTCGAGAGATGGAATGAAGCACAAATAATAACGGCCCAAAAAAGGGAAGGAATATATCATAAAGATCAGATTTCACATTTTTACAGGCGCCACTGCTCATCACACTATTGCGTTGCATCCAATTTTATTTCTTATTTTGATAAAACATGCTATGAACTTCACAACGACCGTATGAGATACTATGACATACCTGCAAAGGGGGTGCTACAAGGATTTTTTGGATAGCTGTATTTTGCCTCTTACAAGATATACCATTTTCACTGAGCTCTTAAACCCCCATAATGCAACATTTGCTAAAAATGGTGCCCATGTTAGAAAGTCGGAGACATGGCCTTTGCAATGAGAGCATGACAACTACCCTACATAACATACTTTATGAACAACGATATTTCAAATATTTGATATTTTCAATGAAAATTCAATGAAAAAATAGCTATTTTCGCGTGAAAAACTACTGTTCCAGCTGTAGGCCCCAGGGTAGGGTTTGGGCTATGGGACTTCACCACATTTATAGCAATGCTTAGGTGGTCCGATAACCAGAGTATGGTTAAAAAATTTGAACTTAGCACTTTGGCGTTTTTTCCGAATTTTGCATGGTTTTCTCACGGATTCATTCTTAATTACTTTGCAAGGCTTCCTCGTTTCTTAGTAATACCTGTATTTTTTATTCCATGTTTGTACTTAAAACATGTCTTCAGCTCGGGGAGGAATGTACGACTTTGGTCTTTAAATAACAGTGTAATAATATACAAGAGGATAAAAAAAACTAAGATGTATCTTCAGATGTATCTGAACAAACGCAACAAAAATAAAGCTAGAAGAAACTCACATATGTGTCTGTTAAATAGTTTGATGGTGTTAATATTATATATCTGCAGTAGATCAACACACCACCATTCACCACTTTTATTGTATGTATGTGTACAGTGACCATTCTCCCAGTGATTATCAGTATTACCATCTACAGCATTACTTGAATATGATGATCCATAATAAAATGTTGAACTCTGGGTTGTTGGTTTGACAAGGGCAATGTTTGTATCTATAAAATACAACTTGTAATAAATAGAATATTCAAATACAACATATTTATAGTCTAAAGCTATATGTACATTGTTGTCTTTATTGAAACGTGTAGCTCAGAATGGAAATTTATTGGATTCAGATTGGACGATAAGTGGCGTCAAATGAGTTAAAAGCAATTCCTTGGATTGCAATTGAAACAGTCCCTGTTTCTAAATTATGCAGTAGAAGTCGAGTACGCGATCTCGATCCTCAATGTTCTAAGCGATATCAAATGGACAATAGCAGTCCTCAAATTCTAAAAAGTCGGTGTTTATCTCCTAAATGTGGACCATAATGTTAACTCCGATTTTATTTTTCGGACCCGGTCGGTACATACACACGGTCCATGTTATGGGATGTATGGTGAACAAGAGCATTCAATGTACGTCACATTCCTGCTTTGCTTTGGTTGATATGGTACCTTTTAAAATGAAAAGAATGAAATATGATATGGCTGTAATATGGCAACAGGTAAAGAAGACCAGGCGTTGGGTTACTGTTGCCAAATTTACAGAGAAAATATTAACAAAAAAGTGGGCATGATACTTTCCTAGGGGTTGGGACATGCACCAAAATAAATAGTTGCTGTCTTGGCGATATAAGGGATAAATATGCAATGTTCTAAGATGATCCATTCAGAGTGTATACGATAAATACAAAAAAAAATGGGCGTGGTTCTGTCCCAGGGGGTTGGACAAGGACCAATATATATATACATATATATGTACAACCCTAACCCTATGCTGGATCATTCCGAATTGGATCCAAATCTGTTAATAGGTGCAACCTGTATATCATTTACAGACAAAATATTAACAAAAAGTGGGCGTGACACCGCCAAAGAGGCAAGGGTTGGGGGTCGTGCACCAACATCAATAGTTGCCGTCCTTAGTGTATAAGGAATAAGTATACCAAGTTCCAAGATACTCCTTTCAGAATTGTGGCCGTCGGGTGCTAAAGGCAAAAAATTGGGGGTGGCTCTGCCCCTGTGGTCAGCGCATTCACCAAAATCAATGGTTGACGCTCCTATGATATAAGGAATACATATGCCAAGTACCAAGTTGTCCCATTCAGAATTGCGGCCAGCAAATGATAAACACAAAAATTGGGCTTGCCGGCTTGGGTCGGGACATGCAGTTGTCGTCCTTGGGCTTTAAAAAATACATAACCTAATTTCAAAAACGATCCATTAAGAATCGTGGTCTGTAGGCAACACACGGAAACATAAAGTAAAATGGATGTGGCTCTGGGGGTTGTTCAATAACCAAAAAACAATAGGGGTCATCCGTAGGGTACAAGGAACGGGTACGCCAAGTTTCAAAGGGATCTGCTAAAAGTTGCGGCCTGTAGGCGAAACACAAAACACGCAAACATTGGGAGTGGCTCTGTCCCAGGTGGTCAGCCTTAGGTCATAAGGAATAAGTATGCAACTAGTTTTCAAGACAATCGATTAAGAATTGAGGGTTGTAAGTGACACACAGTCACACACAAAGAAAATGGGTGTGGCTGTATTGGGCATTCATCACAAACAATAGGGATGTTCCTTAGGGTAGCAGGAATAAATATGCAAAGTTTCGAGATGATACATTAAGAAATGCGGTCTGTAGATAACAAACAAATAAATACAAGAAATAGGCGTGGCTCTACCACATGGAGTTTGGCATGCACCAAAAACATTAGGGATCAGGCTTAGGGTATAAGGAATTCGTATGAAAAATTTTCAAGACGATCAATAAAGAATTGTAGCCTGTAAGCGACACGCATATACACAAAGGGAAAAAGGGCATGGCTCTGCGAGTGATAAACGTTATGTTCATGATCAAATTACAACGGCAACTATTCAAATTATTCAATACAATAAAACAAGTATTACCAGTACAAACACCACATGACTTCATACAGTTCTGTCTATAAAACTCATCTCTTGGATACACACTATCACCACATGATTGACAGTTGGTGTTGTCTGTATCTCTACATACATCTAATGCTGTTACAAATATAGCGAATGTTTTAAAACGAAATACAAAATATATGTATTATAAAAATGTACATACGCAGGATAATGTTGATTTTACACTTAGATGACTGAAAAGAGGAAGGGTGGTTTAACGAGTGAACAATACACCATAAGGTATCTATATATGTTTAAAGACAATATTGGTGTCAGTCATTATCATATATGTGATAGAACTGGTTAAACACATTCCAGATATAATGTTAACGCAGAGATCATTGCTACGATAGATGCGTAATGCAGGGTCCAACAATCAGAAGTCACGAACACAAAACGAAACACGAGTTATCCCTCTATATATAACTGACGAGTCCTAACAGATACATGGGCGAATTTCTGCTCACTAATAATTCCTTCGAAGACCAAAAGTTGTTGTGTGAGACTGCGAGAGGATATCCGACAATTCATCTTAAGAATTGGCTGTCACTAGATAAGAGAACACGAAAGAAAAATAGAAAACGTCCGTGCATTACCGTGTTTTTTTTATTATTAAGTAGAGAATGAATAAAAATAAGGGAATATATGGACTATTTCTATTTTTCTCTTATCTAATAACACTAGATTACATGTTCGAATTGAGAGAGAGGGAGACACGCCCCCCCCCCCCCCACACACACACACCCACACACCATGACACAACACACTAGGTCATTCCTGGACTAACGTAGGGTCTTTAGCAGCAGTGGGAGAGAACAACGAGGTTGGACAATCGACCCTACTCCTTGTCACGTACAACCGGGGAATCGAAACCATGCCAGTTGACTCAATGACAGACTTTTGATACAACGCGCACTCACAAACCATTTGGCCATCCAACACCTCAATATGTTAATGATTACTACTCACCTAAACTAGAATATAATATTAAAGATGATAGAATTATAACTCCTGACAACTGTTTGGTTTTCATTTTTGACCACATTCATCAGGACTATGATAAACAAAAGAGTCAAATTTCATTTTTTTAAAACTTCTATTTGTTAATTTTCAATACAGTTCGATTGAAATAAAAATCTACACAATATTAAATCCCTGTACATGTAAATAAATCTTTACTATATGAAATTATTTAAAACCAATAGAGTAATACGGAAGCGTATAGGGGTCCTGCAAAATTTTGTAGAAGACCTCGAGATCCTGCGATCAGGTGATACTTTCTCGAGATCTCAATTTAATGTTATATACGCTTTCGTAAATATGCCTATCTACTTCAATTTATATAAAAACGTATTTTAATTCAAAATATCGGTTATTTATAAAAAAAACAGTTTTTTTGAAACAACAACAAAAAATGATTTTACGTGTAATGACGATGGGAATAATGTTCAACATCCTCATAAATACAACAAATCTTATTGGTGTTCACATGACCTTCGTCTATTTGTATCGTAACACATGACTGGTTTTTACGAATAATATAGCCCTTCTATCCTCCTTAACGCTACCCCTTGTGTAAATATGCACAGATAGTGGAGTAACTTCTTTGTTGAACAGGTAGGTATTTGAATAATGCATACATATAAAGAACGATGAATATGTGGTCGCTCGAGATATATCTTTATGAATTCACGTCTCTTTGACCGGACACAAATTAGAAATAGAAAACAGTATACCTGCAACTGTTCGTCCTACATTTTACGGTAACCCACTTATCCTTTCGCCCCTCTACCAAAAATTTAGCAAAAATCGCCATGCAAGTGAGGATTGATCTGTGTCTGTATGTGTGTGTCTGTGTGTGTGATGGTGTGTGTGTGTGTGAACTGTGTCCAAATCAACCTTCTCGTGGGTTAATACTACAATATCATACATTCTCTATTTGTCAGACAATTCAGCTGTATTTTCTCCCAATCTAACAAAGTTACCTATGGTGATTACAGACCAGTTCATTTCAATGTCCTTTCCACTACATGTATTGGTTTTGTGGGGGTATTAGATAAGGATATTCTGTTAAGATAAATATACATTTTCCAGTGAAAACAGACATTTTTTTATAGAAGGGCGCATAGGCGTACGGGCGCGATGGATTTTTTTTTAGGTGGACAGAACCTGAAATGCCCGAAAAAATTTTGGATTACAGACTGCGAGAGGCAAAGGAGGGGGACCGACCCGAATTCCAACCATTGAATCAGACTGTTGCAGGTGCATTCACAAATAATGTCATACTAGGAAGAGTGGCTCTAGCCATAATGTTTTAATCCATAGTCAATTCAGTACAAATTCCAGGTATTCAATTAAAAATAATAGTAAAATTAATGTTTTTTAGTATTCGGGCACTTTATTTTGCCTACAACCGGTAGATGAATTAATAAGTTTTGATTTCCCTTTACCTATCTGATTAAAGTCAGATTTCCAGAAAGTTATGAGTTGGGCGGTATTTAGATTTGCAGTAGATTGTGTATAGACTATATAAATATGCCCTAATAAGTCTATATGGCTAGAGTCAGTGGTCCCATCCCCCTATTTACGTGTTTGTCATCGTTCAGCCTATTACAAAATTGTCCGACTTATTATAGTTTGTGAATAATGACATACTACTAAACAATATACAGTACATTTCACTTGTTGTCGTCTTATAAGACGTATATATTTTTAGTTGAGGACTTCACATACCAAATTAATTAGTGGTGTGGTTTTAAATGATAAAAACATACAACTACAGAGGAAACGTCAATATAATAACATCCTCATGCATGGTTTACTTTTTTCAAATTCAATTTGTATATTAAACATACATTATGCAAGAGCTAAATCTGCCTATTGCAGGTCTTTCTTTAGGCGTCAAATGTTATCTTAATTATCAATTGTACATTAATTAAATAATCCAGGTCATAATCAACGCTCGATGCCATCGTTAGTCTGTGATATTTAGCGGATTGTAATACTTTTTCGGAATTAAACGTAAAAATGGCGATCGAGGCTAGCCTAAAATTGAATATATCGGTTCAGGGTGAATTAATTTGACTAAAAGTTTCATCATAATCTGTGGTAATTGTCTATGCTTTAAGTATTATAGCGTAAACTGTCAACTCTTTATCTATTCTTACCTAATGCCCCTTTACATTAAAATTGAGGGGTATTTGAATCTGAATGATTACACAAACGAACCATTATCATCTGTATCAATTGATAATTCTTTAAATATATAGATATAAATTATAAAACATACCATAATTATATTCTGTACCAATATCAACTTAATTACAAGCAATTGAAATACGTCCGTAATCCGTACCTCAACTTAGTGAAATGGGTGAAACCAACACCTCTCACAATATAATTTTAAAGGAGGAAGTAAATTACAGTAGCTCATGGTCTGTGTGTGTACATTGAGCCACGATAGTGATTTATTATAATAGGGCGCAAAACGTAAGCTATGAAAAGATTAACATTACAACAATTATAGTCTCGGGTTAAAGTACGTACAAAGTATGAAATTTTAGAAAGATAAAAAAACTAATTCTATCTTAGCTAGCGCTTTCACCCACAACCTGGATCATCCGGCATATATGAAAATTAAAATGTTGAAGAAATGTTACATCGCTAGCGCTTTCCATTAGGCCTTGACTACAAATTCTCCGCCGATGACGGGTCAACTTATTCACATTCAAGACGACAGAATACAATTGGTTGGACTTATCGTACCGAAAGTCAATTTATTGGTTTAGTATGGAGCCTATTGCGGCCATTTCATAATCTCGACGACACAAAAAGGTGCATAAAACTTTCGGGCTCCGAATAGATATATTAAACATGTAATTAATCTCATATATCATTTACAAGCTACATATGATCTGTGCACAACCTCGATATGACTTCATAGAAAAGACGCAGTGGTCTGTTAGTGGTTAATCAAAACCATGGGCATAAATTTTTAAGCATATTTCGGACAGTCCCGAGTGTGATTGCGGCCATTCCTTCGAAGAAACAGATCATTTCCTTTTACATTGCTCCTTACATTCTGATGCACAAAAAATATGTATAAATTTACTACCACTATACATATAATTTGTTGTTATTCGGTGCAAGCAGAAGTCCTACTTCGTTAGCCATCTTTGAAAGGGTCCACATGTTTTTTGGACATGAGCAGAAGGTTTTAAGATCAGTATAACATCTATATGACCAAAATGCGAATATGAACAACTGCGTAGCCAATGTGTAAATATGTATTTATGAAATGTTGTTGATTAAGTATTCGTTCTGTTGTTTTGTTGTTTACTCACTTATTTCTGTTACATATCCATATTAATCCTTGTATTTAGGAGAGGGGTCATATAGGCTATGTCTGTTCTTCAATCCCTTTCAATTTCCGAATGAAATATTGTTTAAATAAAAAAATTAAATAAACAATACCATATTGATGATGCGTTGATAACTCTTATCCATTGTCCCTATTGTCGGACGCTATATAACCAGGAGTTCACTGACAGTAAGTCAGACGTGGAATAGAGCTCCTCTCGATTTATGTCTATTTCATGTTCTTAATGAATTCTGTTGTGCATCGACCGTTATCTGTTATGGCGCATTGACCGACAGTTTCCATGGGCAATGAGTACCTACAGTGTCTGTTATGAAGCATCGACTGAGTTATGGAGTCGTGAGACCTGTTATGGTGCCATCGACAAAAAAAAGACCCTTGGTGTGTTCCCGTGATAATAAAGAAAATCCTTCATGGCAGTCAAAAGAGTTTCATCGCTAGACACACAAAATGCAGGACTAAAACGTTGGGAAACCGTTGGTAACAGGAACGGGTTCCATAAGAATGGCCAACAGATAAGGGATATTCTAGATATTTTTGGGGTGGATTTCTGATCATTGATTGAACTTTCACGACAGAAAAAAGTGATGATTTTCAAATTATAATTCGAGTCATTTTGTATTTAAAAGAATGCAAATTATAATAGTTTGTTTTTGAACACATATTTAGACTTTTAATATTAATAGTAGCAACGTATTAAGAAGTTTATATTCATCTTCCACCACTTTGTTTGCAGTGCACACTAACTCATACACATTCACAAAGTATTCACTGGTTTATCTCCGATGTAACGGGATTAAAGCTTGGTGAAATGTGTTCAGATCATTCATTATCATGTATCTCAAGAAAAAAACGGTATTTCAACTTTTGTTTATGTAAATTATGTTTTTGATTGTGTTAGGCCTATTTGCCTTATTCATTTTATAAATAACTTGTGGGTGTGATAGGAATGTGACGAAGTGCTCCATAACTTGTATCTGATTATTATAGTGTATACATGTAAAGTATTTATAGTACCAATTTGAACCCCATATGCGCGAATACATTGGACCCCATACGTTATTTAACCTAGATATAAAATATACTGTCCACTACATATATACACATCTCTTTAATAATGTACACATGTAGAGACAATTCTTGTGATTAGATATAATTTGTACAATGAGTATATAAGACCCTGCGCTTTCTGTAGTTGGAGACGAGGGAAGAGATGAGTGGAGAGACAGAAAGACAAGGGACACTTAGTGAGACGAGAGGAGAGATGGTTGGAGAGAGAAAGACTTGGTTAAGGGGCAGGGGGAGCGTCTGGACTCACGCTTAATGTTCCTGTTCCACTTATGTAGCTGTTTTATATTCTGTTCAATATGATAATAAATCTTATATGTACGAAAATGATCTCTGTTATCACTACTAAAATAAGCGAGAATGCGAACTTTTTGCCGCGAAAACACGAAATTATTTTACTCAGAGGATTTTATAAATCTGGAAGTTTCGAAACAGTAAGCCCCCCCCCTCTCTCCCACCCAAGGGCCGTGCGACTGCCTTTACAGGATAACGATAACATGAACTGCAGGATCTTTAAGGCGTATAAGACAAGTGTGATTAGAAGGACCATATCATTGCTATGGAATACATTTACTTAGACCAGTGATGCAGGACGGAGGGCCTGACAAACAAGGCGGCTGTCTAGTCGTTCGGATGGGACGAAAACCCGAGGTCCCGTGGTCACATTGGCGCGCACGTAACAGATCCCTTGGCGGTTGGAATTCAATATAAAAGTAGGCCATAGCGCCGCTGCCCGGGCAAAGTTCCCCAATAGCACACAGTATGGTGTATGCCGTATTCATTAGCCCAGTTTAGGAGCAGAACGGTAAGGACGTTAAACCCCATTTCATTACATTTATTTAGACATTTATAGAATTAGTTCATCAATCAATCTAGTATAAAATATAAATAATATAATAATACGAACATTAAAATCAAATGCCTTTATTTAATACAAATTTTAAAATTGTGTATCAATTAAATAGTGTAAAATATAGAAAAATTAAACTAATACTTATAACATGATCATTGAATGTATTTATTTTGAACAAATTATAAAAAATATCAACTAAAAATAGTATAAAAAATAGGAAGGATATAAAATACAAAACGATGTATATAACAATGCTGTTAGTTGGTATACAGATGAGAATATTGTGTTTCAATAATAGAATAATATTATCAACAGAAATAAACATCTTCTTTAAGTGGCATTTAGTAATTGAACAGTAACACAATAACACTATTTATGGATTAACAATTACTGGTTTATTAACATTCAACGTTTCGACGATGATACTCTCGTCTTTATCAAGCAAGTGATAACATATATGTAAAACATCTAGTTTTTATATACAGTAAAAAGAAGCCATAATTATAGAAAGTATATATAACAAGCACTGATCAAAGCAATGATGACGAAGTCCTAAGTAGTTATAAAAATAAACATAACATATAACAATACTGTTTATAAAAAAAAATATACACGAGGGCTTGTCACTCCCATCAACAGTAAAAAGCGTAAGCTGTTAAAAAGAAAAATCCATTATGTAATTTGTACTGCACGACATATTCAAAATCGTGGAGATCATGCTATAGTAGACGATAAGGAAACCCCGAATTTTCACATTGCTAGTGTCTTGGCATGAAATAACAATGGCATCCAGATTTACAAGGAAATATATATATATATGTTCTTTATGGCTAGGATACCTTCAATTAAGTAAATTATCTCAAGCACTCGCCACAATTCCAAACAGATAAAACTTAGTTTTAACAAAAGACATTAAAAATCACACTTAGCACATTGTCCTGCATTCCTTTCAGAAGATTAAAAACGTGCATCATAATCACAAAGTTCGTTTTTATAATTCAAAGAAAAAATGGACTGCCGACAGACATAGGTGACAAAAATATACTCCAACACGAAATTTGTTCTCAGCGAAATTTGAATACATTTTCTTATCTACTAATCCTACTGTCAGGGGTGGATCTAGGAATTTTGAAAAGGGGGTGCAGCAAAATGAGGGCACTTACCGCGGAGACGGGGCACGCCGCTGAGAGGGGGATGGGGGGGGGGCAAGAAAATTATCCGTCATTTCCTTGCATCTGTAGCCATTCCAAGAGCTATTTGGAATTATTTTCGTCTAAGTAAACGTTCGGAACGGACATATTTGGGTCTGAGAAAAGGCACTTTCAGCAGTAAAAAAGGGCACTGTCGAAAATTAAGGGGGGGGGGGCATTGAATCTGCTTCTGACTGTTACATGAAGCCTTACACTAAATCCATAAATCTTACTGTTACAGAGATAATGAATTGAACTGATACACGAAGCCGTACACTAAATCCACAAATCTTACTGTTATATGCACCATATAATTAAATCCATATATATTTTACGTCTCCATGTTTAGCCTTACAATAACAGGAAATATTGAATATTATCCGTTACAGGTATAGTAGTTTATTCATTTATTCTAAAAGAATTAAATAAGTTTTTATCTTCGTGTAAAATCTATCTTACCCCGTCAGCCAAACCCCAGTTTAATTCTTCACGTGGAAATATAGTCCATCTAATGTTTTGGGTGGATTATACATCTTCAATATGTGTTGATTCAGAATCCAGATGATGCCAACCTGACACCCTGGTGGAAATTAAATATTCAAACTACTCCTCATAACTTTTCGGACAGACGGGTAAAGTGAAAACAAAATATATTATTTCATCTAATTTGCAATAAAGTGCCTGACATCTAATAAAACCTAATTTTACTCTTCTTTTAATTGAATACCACGAATTTGTAATGAATTGACTATATATGGATTAATATCTATTGCCAGCAGCCACTCTAATTTGTGCGACTGTTTTTTAGAGCATCGATTATAATTATTTGTGAATGCAGCTTCAACAATCTGATTGGATGGTTGAAATTCGGTTACAAAACCAATGGACAACTTTACAGCTGATTAAGTCAGTGGCTAAAATAGCACAAAAAACGTATTTAA
Source organism: Patella ulyssiponensis (assembly GCA_963678685.1). NCBI lineage: Eukaryota > Metazoa > Mollusca > Gastropoda > Patellidae > Patella > Patella ulyssiponensis. The sequence goes on from OY783228.1 coordinate 9,284,287, forward strand.
ATTGATTTGTTGTTGGGGATCAGGTCAACCAACAAGGGTAGGCTATATTGGACCACATCGAAAGTGCTGTATTCACGGGCTGAAACAGCAGGTAAAACACTTTTGCGGCAGTTAAATTTGGTGGGGCATTTCGGTTTCTGCTTCCTAATTGTCATCGCGCCCGATTCGTATTTAAGACAAATAATTAAATCTTTTGCCTCTTAATTAGTTTATTACTACTCTTACTGTAAATAATAATCAAAACTGATCCGATACTGATCAAGAGACAAAAGATATCTCTATTTTTGGCACCTAATTGATTGATAACTTACTCCACCAAGCGCAATAGACTGTGACAGTTAGACTATACACGGCGTAGAATTCAGAACTTTGTCGTAAGAAAAATTGATCGTCAGGGTTAAAAATGAATCGCTATACAGGAAAGAAATATCGCCAAACATTTCGCCAGATTGAATATTTTATCGCCAAAATTATATTTTTATCACAATTGACTGAAATAACGATCAACAGCGTGAGGGCTGGAGCCCATCCGCCTAAATAACCAGAAAATGCCCCCTCGGGTGATCTTAAGAATAGCCTCTGTCAACCAGGTCTGAATATTTTCATTATAAGGGCATTACAGTCTTAATTAATCAAACCGTTTTTAAGTAGTTGTCTTACACAATGGGGTCAAGACCCGTTTACGTTTAGTTACTCCCCAAGAAAGATATATACGTTTCATATGAAATACATGTATGTTGGACTATATACACTTTGCGTGACAATATAAGTATAAGTGAGATATAAAGGTGATATTGAGGTACATGTTTAGAACATCAAATACAAAGATACATACATCTTCAGTAACAATATAAGTAAAATAAGCAATATTTTCTTGAACAATAACTAATATAAACAACAAGGAATTGAGCTGACCGCAATCTTAACAGGAATTGGCATAAACAGCAAACTCATCGAGATATTCACCAACTGCATCAAAACAAAATTTGAGCTGCTCCTAAAATTTACAAAATATTATTAACAATATAAAACTCAATATATGTTGACAATGTGGATGATCATTAACCAGGAGAAATGATTAAATAGCTTTTTACACCATGCCCAATTGAACAAACCAAAGTAAAAGCACAAGCTGTACTAGTTTCATTTTAATACATGTCGTTAGATAATTTAGCACATCAAAAAGAATGAACGGGCATAAATAGACTAATATGAGTCAAAATATTTATTAGTTTAATAAAATATTAGATCAATAAAAGCCAATACACCCTGCATTTGACTATTCTTTCTTAAAATTAAAAAAGGCTAATAGTATTAATATATTTTCGTGGTCTAATTAAACTTTAGATCATTAGAACCCAGTACATGTTGTAATTGAATATAAAGTACTTTAAATTAAAATAAACCAATACAATGTATTAGTAACAGTATTCACTGGTTTAATACAACCTTGGATCATTAGAAACAAATACACAGTATGGTCGATTTTTAAATCAGAATTGGTTGAGTTAAATAAAGTTTGAAAGTTTGCAGTATAGATCGCTATGACGATGTTGACTATAACATCTCACACTGGTATTTTCCAGACATAAAGCTTGTCCTCAGAACATGAGTAACACGAACTACCATCCGGTCTTTCACAATAAATGCTGTGATATGGTTAATAATACTTACAAAAGACGTGATAATCTGAGGTCTAGAAACTCGTAGTTGAACTAAAGTCTGTAAAATACTGACATCTTGTTCTATGGTTAATCTTTCTAATATGGCTGCTAGAACACAGAATACACCCGACTTCTCTACACCATTGCTACAAGTCAAACAGAAGGCTAACTGGACAACTATCTTAATGTATTTGTCATCACAAATCCGATAGTTGAAAGTAATGAATGGTTCACAATATAGAGATATGACTTTAAGTATAAATTCTGGCCATCAATAACAATATCATTTTCCCACTGATTATTACACGTGGGTTTACAATTGTTATTTAAGCAATTTTTAACTGTTTACCAGAAGGTGAAAGGAAAGTTCGACAATTGAATGATACTATTCGGTAGAAATAACAATCATGTGATTATTTATAGCATTCGAATAATCTGAATCACCATAAACTTACAGACAGTGGAGCATATTGTTTTAATAATGTAAACAAACTTACAGACAATTTATATTGTTTTTCATTTTAAAAAAATAGACTTACAGACAATGAACAACTATAGGCCCATCTTCATGGTCTTGAGACCATGTTTTTATATCTTCTAAGATAGTGAATATTGGCCCAGCAGATGTTGGTGCCACTTTCTTTGGATTCCAGAAATTACATTGATATATTTTTACTGTTCGTTGTAGGTTATCCTGATATTTTAAAACAAACAAATTATTTACAGATATAATATATGTCAACTTTTTATTAATAATCGACAATTTCCGCAATATGCCCAAGTATTGCAACATTATATACTGTAAAAAAAAAAATTAAAAAAAACCCGCATGACCTAATTTCCACCATTAATTGAGACTACAGACAATCAAGAAGCCAAGTGATGCCACATCTGAACGAAGACCAGCGCAACAACGCTCCAGGTTGGTTACAAGCACGTGAGTCCCAGGTAGATGTAGCCAGACTGCTGAATGTTTACGTATTGAGAGCCAGAGCTGTTGGTTTGACTCAAAGACACCGTAAAATAAAATAAAACCGAGTACGAACAATCCAAACCATTAGTCAAAATTGGAAGTCCTAAAAAAACGTTCAAGGCAAAATAGTGTAATTCAACGGGCTCAGATTCACAGCCACGATGGAGATCAGTTTGGTTGAGCGACAAGTTTCGGTTCTTGTTGCAACGAGGCGACGGTAGAGCATGGGTATACCGACGTTGATATTTCACTATGCGTGTCTTTTTTGAAGATTATATTACTGATTTACAACTTTTGCTTCCTCTTTTATTCGATCATTATAACGATTTTCATTTATTGATCTTTATCCAATCTGCCCCAGTGTTATAACATTATTATTATATCCATGATTTACAATTATTGATCCTTTTTATTATTGTATTAATGAATGTTTGTATTATTATATTACACAGGCAATATAAGAACTAAATCTGCCTTTTGCCATTTATTAACAATACAAAACCTTAACCAGCCCTCGATGCCACCTCATGGGTCCGATTTTAATCCATTCTGTGGTTCAACGGCTGTTGATAATTAAGCATAAAAATGAATAATCGAGTTAGATTTAAAGTAAAAGGTCCAACGTACATATGTGCCATTCTTAATTGAACAGGTCACCGCAGAATAAACTGTATTCTCATATTCTGTTTCATCTGTTTTAGTAATGGTATATGGTCCACATTTCAGATCATCAATTGCTGGTACATATTGTCCAATATCCTGTATAATTAAATCAAATTTTTTATAACTAATGGGGATAATCCTTCTCATGTAAGGTATTTTCACAGTTTCTATCAAATTATGAAGAAAACCATTGATGATTTACGGGTAGAGCTTCAAACTACCTGACAGAACATCTCCATTTCCCACAAATTTAGTTTAGCTAAGTGTAATTTGTATTTTGATTGAATGACGGTCAACAAGACTTAGAATTAATGGAAACATATGCCAATTGTTACCTTTCCTGTTTCTGTAATATCCATATTAACAATTGTAGTAACGTCTTGTTCTACAACCATCGTCCAGAAATCTATCACTGTATTTGATAACGGTGTCTGGGTCAATATGTAAGCACGTTTCTTTTTATAACTCTGTAAATAAAAGAAAACGTTGCTACGTTATCCAAGCAATGCGCGGGAATGCGCTCACCCAGTATCCATGTTGCTGGAACGGAAGGTGGCGGATACTGAATATGGACTGGGTTTGTCCTCTCATCACCGCAACTCTTTGAACCAAATTAGAAAATAAATCAGCCTCTATTATTGCGTTAACAAGGTTTTCATAAAAGGTGGGAATAATAAGAAGCGAAAGGTAGCGAGGTGCTAAACATCAATAGGATTCATCCTCTCATGATCCCAATGTTTTACACTGTTACAAATGTAGTCTTGTGTACGGATTGACCAACAGGCATGGATAACGATATATATAATCGGCCTTCGCTCACACGTGGCAGCAAACACATGCAAACATATCCAGTATTGGATTATAGATTACACAACGTTGAATTGTGGACATAGGTCAAATGGCTCGAACCGTCAATTAAAATCCACCAGTATTGGATTATAGATTACACAACGTAGAATTGTGGACATAGGTCAAATGACTCGAACCGACAATTAAAATCCACCAGATAATATCTTAAAATTACAGATGTATACTCCATTCTAAACATCAATATCAATTACACTATCTGGTTTACATTTCACGTTTAATAGTTTAAAAATATCATTTTCTTACCGATAAAAATAAAGCATTGATATAATCTGTGGTGTGTGGTTTTGATAAACATAGTCGAACTTTATCGGCTGAAATAAACAAGCTAACATTGAGGATGGTGTCCACTTCAATACAATAACAATATAAATAGATGACACATATTAGACAATTGTACATTTCTCCTTTAGAAAGGTATCGAGCAATCAAACTGACTACTTATACTTAGTCTAAGCAGAAAATGTTCACGGTCGAACTCAGTCAAGTACCTGATTCTATAGAAGTTATACATTGTTTTTATTCAATACATATAAATATACGTAAGTTCACTAGTACGAACCTAGAATTAAGTAACTTTTTGAAGACGACATAGAAAGCACAATATAAAAAACAAGAAAACTACTAACATGCTAGTATTGCCAGATCTCTGTTCTTATTCTGGTTTTCTTCTGATAAAGCTACTGTACAATCAGTATCTCTTTGTGGTGGACACACATCATTAAGCATCTGAAATAAAGATTCATATTATAAATCACAGAAATAACTCTATGACTAAAAATACACGAGAGTTTATATTCACTCAAAGGTATTAGAGTATTAGTATTCATATTTACCTCAAATCGTTCTTGAAGCTGTGATTTACCGGATGAACTATTGACCTTCAGTAACGCCTGATAGTCTTGCTGATATGACGTCACAGGAAACGTAATATCTCCAGCTATATACCATTCAGCTAAAGCATCATGTAGAAATACATATTGTTCCTGAAATATTCACATAGAGGCGAATTCCATTTTACCTTCAAATAATAATACTACAAGACATAAAGGCATACATTAATAAACATACCCATGTCTGGACCATGTTAACTCGTTCATATCTCATCTGTTTAACACATTCATAGACATCTACAGAACCCACTGCTCTAGCTTCTTCTATCAGATAATCTAAACCTAAAAATGTTCCCGTCCGTCCAATACCAGCACTGAAAAAAACATAAATACCTTTATGGTAAACCTATTTGGTGTACTGTTGATTAGTTATGCGGTGGATAAGTTATCGTCTATATCAGTTCTTGATAAATGTTTTAACTTACCTGCAATGTACTACCATTGGTCCAGGATGTGGTGATACAGCTTTAACCACTCTACTTCTGAATTCAAGCAATGATGCAATATCAGTAGGAACACCTTTATCAGGCCATGATGTAAAATGATATTGTTTAATGGTTCTAGATCCATATCCATCCTAGAAATATATATAAAACTATTAAAGTAGCAGTTTCGATTCGTAAAATTGAATATAGACAGGAAAAGACAAGTAGGATTAGACCGTGTAGTTTTCTTCCGGAAACGTACAGTATTAATTTTAAAAAGCTGTTATGATTTACTAATAGGGATCTATCTAACTCAAAACGGATTTGCGCAAAACAATGGCGATATCGTATTTGGTTCACAGAGTTATTCAAAGGTAATAGTTGTATAGTTTCCAACATATCTGTCTATAAGAAGAACACTGGGAATGCATATTTAACGTTTGTATTATTTAATACGATACTATGTCAATTATTGGACTTGTCTAATTATCGGAAAATGTTTTTGATGGTCTATAAAGTAATATGCGACGAATGAATAGGTCTGTTCATAGCCCAATGTCTACAAGTTTTCTTGGCTTAAATATTTTTAACAAATAAAACACTTACTTTTGAGATTTTCAGGGTTCTAATTGTGAAGTGAGAGAAATTCTCTTCTTTGACCAATGTCATGGAAATTTGACCGAACTTCATTTCCTCGACACTGTCGGGCCAGTACTTGAAACATTTCTCCTGGAAATTATATTAACTAAGATTGATAAGCTAGTATACTGAGTGCCATAGAAAACGCATCACTTAGTTTTTCGTATAACAAAATTATCCTGTAAACATATCTTATTTATTTTGCTTCTTATTATGAACAGTATTCAAATGGATACACATCAATAACAACACATTTGTACACTTATGGATGTTTAATCTGTAATCAACGGTAGAAAGTCAGAGGGGTCAAAACCAAAAGTACGATACAAATGTCAGTAGCGCGTGTGTCCTCCACTGGCTCTTACGCACGCTGTGCAGCGACGTAGCATGGAATTAACCATCTGTGTCGTACTTTTGGTTTTGACCCCTCTGGTGGCATTTAGCGATTAAGTACCTTAAAAAACACAGTAAAATTTATGTGGAAAACAATCACTAGTCGTTCTATATGTGTATAAACTAGTGCGTTTTTTCCATATAAATTGGGTTGTGTTTGTTTTTGCTTTAAAATAACTGCATTCCATACACATCTATTTTTCAATATTGTTATATAATTTAACTAGTATAATAATTTAGCACATACAGTTCCCATTTCCATCAGGTTGGTCAACATAACAATTTTTCCAGTCTGTGAAACCCACAATAATCGTAAAAACTCTTTAATGATAACATCAATGGGACCTGTTAAAAGGAATTAAAATATACCCGAAACTATAGATAAATATAGATCGAAGTAAAATATTGATAACTCATACGATATCAAATATCCATAACTTATACGGTATCAAATATTCATAATTTATAAGATATAAACTGTACAATTATCAGCTTTTACTAATCTTTGCGAAGTTTAGGACTTTGTGATATCAACTCTAAGTAAATCATGGTTTATTTTAAAGTGATCAAAAATATTTACAAAACCTGCTAACCTTGTGAAGCAATATATTTGTTTTCAGCATCACCATATCCCTGTGTAAAACATATAGATATAATATACTATAAATAAAAGAGAGCAATATGTGGCCTACTTGATCGAAACAATTAGATTCAATATTGTTTACTACATGCACTTTAATACAGAAACAAAAACACTTTGATTACTACTCATTGAGACCCTGCGGTTGGACTGATGACGCGCTTGTCTACATTATACAAATACATAAGTGTGGGTAGCCAGCAGGCCCAATAAGCATACCCATTGCGAATTTAACTGCCTAGCTAGTAAATAACTAACAACTTACAGTTATGTAGCATGCGTTGATATAATCAGAATTAGGGTCATCGTTTTCTATATCCAGTTTTACTCGTGAATGATCAACTGTCAATTTTAAAAAAAGATATACATTCTTCATATATATATGTTTATATTATTATCATTATTATTATTAATGTATTCCGTCTACTGGTATATGTATATTTATTTAAAACAATAACAAATCTAAATGTCTTACGGATAAGATTACATTTTACGCCATAAATAATTACTTATTAAAGAAACTTACATGCACATATATTCTTATATCTATTTTTAGGCTTATTAACAGCATTCATACAATAATCGTATGCTGAGCATAGTCCACTTGGAAGAGTCTGAAAGGGAATTAATATTGCTTATATTTCAAGGGCATTACGGGAGATCAGATAAAGAACAGTTAGTTCTCACTATAAAAGTCAATAAACTAGATAATGTAAAGGGAATACGCTGAAAAATTCAGTCAACCGAGATGATACTAAGAATGATTGATTGCTTCACAAACATATTGGCATATGACATAATGAGACCAACAACTGAGGCGATTTACAATTGCAAGAAAACTGGGGAAGGCGAAGAAAACCCGATGGGGGAGAACAGAATTCGGCACTTCTCTTTGTTATGTAGATGTGTTCATGCTTGGGATCGAAATCACGACACGTGACTCAATGACAAACCTGGCGGACATGACCAGGACAATCCATTAGATTAGCTTATGTTAGAATATGCCATCTTTAATTATTCAACTTACCTGATATTCAGTTTTGAAGGTTTTTCTCGATTTGATATATGGCAGAAGATTGACCAGTTTAACACGTGTAGAAGGTTCACTTGGTTCATCAACGTTTACATAAACTTGTGTTGATTGTTCATCAACTTCTAGTTTGTTGGAAGAGTCTTCATGATCAACATATGTATTAACATTCTCAATTGAATTCTCTTTCACTATGAAAAGAAGATGACATGTGAATATAGAGGTATATCTATGACAATAAAATAATTTATATACGTTATTTTTATTAAGTACATGTATTTGTACAGTAGGTTTGGGAAAGTTAGAAATTTATTTATATATTCAGCCAGGCTTTTCTTAAAGAAATTTAATTTTCGGCAAACGAATCTCCGTATTGCAACAGATTGAACTTTAATGATTCAGCACTAACTATTCACCGAACACTAAAACAAAGGACGAAACTAAACTGAAATGAGGTTTAACGTCCTACTGTTCTGGGGGCGAAAAGCAGATCGTTGGCACGATGACACTAAAAATGCTAAATCGTGAAATCAAATGGTTTATTCCTCTATATCTACCAGATTATCTATAATGAACAGTAAAGAGACCGAATTAAGGCCTCTGTTTCTACTAGATTAACTGTAACCATAAGACACTCAACCGACCGTTAACTGCTTTTTCTGATGGTCCCGGTACATCATTTTTATCATTTAGTGGTATATCGTTCACTTCTACTTGGTCAGATGTTGTCGATTTTTGTCGCCTGCAAGCATAAATCCGGAAAAATACGAAATAAAAATATCGAATCGTCACTAATTTAGAAAGCAATAGCAACTTTGTCCTTCAAAGTAATTGAATTAATGTATTTGTGACGTGCCAACTGTGTCAGTGAAACGTACACTTTGTTTTAGATGATTTAGTACATTTGAAATGGACTTGTGGTCTTAAAAATCTCAGCGTAGGAATAGGTAATACCTCTATTTAAATTAGAAAATAATTTGTATTTTAACTAATATCAATGCTTGTTGGCATTTTTGGTGGTTAGAATCAACAACTGATACAGCTTACCTTCTACGTTTTAGGACTAGAAAGATAACAACAGAAACGATAATAACTGCAACCACAGCTGACACTACAGCAGCTATTATTGTCCCCGAATCGTCTGGTTCTTGTGGGGTTTGTGCATCTACAATCAAAAAAAGACATAAGTTTTGGTTGAATGGAATATAATAATTTTCTGCAAAACGAGGACATTTGCTGTGACGAATTGGTGTCAGTATTGGAGGGTTAAAACGCACACAGGACTGGACATAGAGACTATACGATAAGATTTTTCCAGCACACATTTCGTCACAATCCAGTAATGGGTTAGCTATCAAAGTTACGGATCAAAGGTAAACTACCAGAATAACACATTTTTGGGGTATTGAAACTCAAAACTGCATGTCGGCTATCTATTAATGAACACATGTTTTGAAAGTAGCTTACCCTTGCAAGTTGGACCTTGAAACCCATCTACACAACCAACAAGTCCACAACTACCAGTAATTATATCACATGGTGTTTCATCAGCACAGTTACCACATTTACTGCTGCATTTGTCACCATAACTCCCTGCTTCACAATCTGTTAATACAAGACAAACATTTATAATAACTAAATTTACTGTCACAGTCTTCATCAAGTCCCCGTTTGTCACTCTGTTAATAAAAGAGACGCATTCATATTATAACACATCGAGTTTCATTAACACAATTAACTGACGTAGTTTCACAGCTTGTCTGTTTTATAATCTACATCTACAAGACAAACAGTCATAAAACATTTTTCCATGTATATAAAAGATATATTTGTTATAATTAACTGTTGTGCTTGAGACGAAGATAAGGTGTGTTATCCTCGTAATAACCCACATATTCTTTACCCAACCTGTCTTTACATCAATATCATGTATAAGAAGCAATCGGTCTTGCATTTTTCAAATAGCTATATGAACCATATAAACAAACGTGAAGAACATTGTCACATTAGTATTATCTGTTATGTTATCATTCTACCTGTCTATCTCAGAGATTGGCAATAAAACATTGATCACAATAATTATGTTAAAAGAAATTTAATTTTACCTGTTGTACAGTTTGATCCTGTTTTACCAGGTAAACATCCATCAATACAATTTCCTGTCATCTGATCACATTTACCAACAGTTGTGCCAGCTACTGATTTACAGTTAATATTACATAGTTTATTACATGATGATCCCCATCTTCCATCTTTACATTCAGTACAAGAGTTGACATCATACTGATTACAAACAGTGCAATCAGTATTACAGTTAATGTCACATCTGTATCCACTTTTACCTTTAATACAAGATGTACATCTACCATCAGTTCTATTACATCCACCATCACATCCCATACTACAGTTCTCACCACATCCTTCACCATATCTTCCAACAATACAGTTAGTACATATACCATTTCTATCACATGTGACCGAGGTCTGGTCTGATCTTGGTTGACATTCTGTACCACAGGTTAGGTTACAGTATGGACCAACTGTATCAGGTTTACAGTCATTACATCTACCATCAGATTTAGAACATTGATTGTTTAAACAACCATCATTACATGGTTGACATTTTGTACCATAAAAACCGGTTTTACATCCTGCAGTACAAACACCATTAGAAGGATCACATGTGTCACCAAGGCAGGTATTACATGGTTGACATGTAGAACCTGATGTACTGTAGTATCCAGTATTGCATTGTGCTAGGTCTGTAATAAAGCATACATATCACCGATTTTATAAACTCATGTGTATAAAACAAGCCAACAGCGAAGCTGATGTCCCCGCCGAAATCCCAAAATAAATAGATGACACATATTAATTAATCGCACATTTATTTTTTTCAAACGTATCGAGCAATCAAACTGTACACGAAGTGTCATCCAAAAGTGTTTTATAAAGAAACCCTAGTTACGGGGACCCTAAAGGCAGACAAAGGGGCCCCCACGCTTGATAAAAGGGCCCCTCTGGCCAAGGGAAAGGGCCTTCGTGTCCGAGTCAATCGTTTCTATACACTGTTACTGTCGAATCCATTACTGAATGAGAATGCAGTCATTGTATTGGCATAAAAATCATCAATCAAGATGAACCCAAGTTATCTTGTCCCAAAGTATCAACCAATCAAATTGCTTATCTCTGCCTACCCTAAGAAGAAAATTGCTTATCGCTCTGCTTACCCTGAGCAGAAAATGCTCATTATCGATCTTAGTCAAGGTATTACTGTAATGAAACTATACACCAAGTTTCATCACTCTCACTTAATTAGAACTAAAGTTATCGTGTCCCAAAGCATCAGCCAATCATATTGCTTATCTCTGCTCACCCTAAGCTCCCCTATAAGCATATATACCAAGTTTGAACATTTTAACTCAATTAGAAGGAGAGTTATTGTGTTCCAAAGTCTCGACCAATCAAATTGCGTGTCGCTCTGCTTACCCTGAGCAAAAAATGCTCATTATCGAACGTAGTCAAGGTATTACTGTAATGAAACTGTACACCAAGTTCCATCAATCTCACTTAATTAGAAGTAAGGTTATCGTGTCCCAAAGCATCAACCAATCAAATTGCTTATCTCTGCTTACCCTAAGCGGAAAATGCTCATCTTCGGAATCCATCAAGGCATTGACCTAATAAACACATACAACCAGTTTGAACATTCTAGCTCAATTAGGAAGAGAGCCATTGTGTCCCAAAAAGTTGTGACGGACAGACGGACAGACAGACACCCAAGGCGGGGGACAATAAAAAGTGGTTAGGAATCATTAATTAGCTATCTTATTATAACAAGTATTACAATGTTGGCATACAGAACTAATACCCCCATTTCACTGGGCCACGGAAGACGTGCGGAAGGAAATTCGCAAGTCTTTCCTCTCACACCGTATGGCTCCGCCAGCAAGCGCAGTGAATCCGTAGTCATTCATCGTCGTCCACAGAATTTTGCGAGCCCAAATTGTTCCGCGAACGTTCCTTTAAATATAGTTTGAGCAAAAATTTCCCGTACTCTTCCACAATTAAACCAGGATCGATCCGAGAGTCTTCCGCTGTTATTCCGTATATAAACGTAGTTGCCGCAAGTGGTCCGCATGTATACCACCGGCATTCCGTCACTTTCCGCGGGTGTTAAATGGTTACGGATGACCTTCGTTCATGTAAGGAAGAATACGGAAGACCTTCGCCTGTGAAAGGAAAGCGCGGTATATCACGGAATGTTTACGGAAAAGATGCGAATGAGACGCACAAGAACGAGGGATAGCCGGCCTGACGTATGGCTCCGCCAGCAAGCGCAGTGAATCCGTAGTCATTCATCGTCGTCCACAGAATTTTGCGAGCCCAAATTGTTCCGCGAACGTTCCTTTAAATATAGTTTGAGCAAAAATTTCCCGTACTCTTCCACAATTAAACCAGGATCGATCCGAGAGTCTTCCGCTGTTATTCCGTATATAAACGTAGTTGCCACAAGTGGTCCGCATGTATACCACCGGCATTCCGTCACTTTCCGCGGGTGTTAAATGGTTACGGATGACCTTCGTTCATGTAAGGAAGAATACGGAAGACCTTCGCCTGTGAAAGGAAAGCGCGGTATATCACGGAATGTTTACGGAAAAGATGCGAATGAGACGCACAAGAACGAGGGATAGCCGGCCTGACGACAGATTAGTTACGGATTAGGCGCGGTTAATATACGGGTCATTTGCGTGCTGCATGCGGTACGCGAGGACTAGTTGAAGAAACGGCGAATCAATCGCGGTTTGATTGCGGACATCCCGACGAAAAAAATTTCAGGGTATAGAATCCGTGGAAAGCCGACCTCCATTTATAGATATTTCTAGCTCGACGGCAGAGCTGCGGGAAAAAAATCACGAGAAAATTGCGGAACACATGGGAATGAGCACGGAACACATAAGGATAATTTACGGGTCACATTCGGTAGTAGCGGAATAACTGTGGTATCTGGCGATACTAATCCGTTTGGCACCGTAGAACTGTGGAATAATCGCCGAGTACTTGCTTTCTATGCGGAATAAATGCGCAACAATTGCGAAGGATCTTCGGCAACAGTGTTTGGTCTCGGATCAATCACGGCGTACCTGCGGAAAAATTGGTAAAGAGCACGTGATTTGCACGTGATTTAACCTATAAAATTGCTGTTTTGAAGAGGAAATACATTTTACCATGGAGGACCCTGACGACGACATAGAACTGTTCAACGTCTTGCTTCTGCTTCATAAATACAGCAGTTTTAATCGGAATGCCTACGGTATACATGCGGACAACATGCGGCAACTGCGTTTGTATACGGAGTAACAGCGGAAAACTTGCGAATGTTATGGATCGCTCCCGGTTTAACTGAGGAAGAGCACGAACAAATTTTTCCGCAAACGTTCTTTTGAACATGTTCAAAAGAACGTTTGCGGGAAATTTTGGGCGCGCGGAAGGCTGCGGATGATGTGGAATTAATACGGATTCACTGCGCTTCTTATCGGAACAATACGGTACAACAGGAAAGACATGCGGTACTTTGCGGTATAATTGCGGATTTGCTTCCGCAAGTCTTCCGCAGTCTAGTGAAATGGGGATATAAGTCCGTGCTTTCTGTCTTCAAAACAATGATTTTATCGGCGGAATCCGGGGTCACCCTTTGATCTTTACCGATTTTCCGCAGGTACGTCGCGATTGGTCCGAGACGAAACGCGGTTGCCGAATATGGTCCGCACTTGTTCCGCAGTCATTCCGCAGTTCTACCTTGCCAAACGGATTAAAACCGCCAGTTACCGCAGTTATCCCGCGTATTTTCCGCCATTGCCGAGTGTAGCCGTCAAGTTGTCCGGATATCTTGCGTGACGATCCGGGCGCATTCCTAAGTGTTCCGGAGTTTCTCCGCCGCTTCGCCGTGATTTGTACCCTAGTTTTCCGAAAATACCGTGACTGTTCCGAAGGTATTCCGAGAGCGTGTGAAATGGACATTTTCCGTGGATATTTTTTCCCACTTATCCGCGTAAAAATGCCGAAGCTCTTCCGCAAAAGCCATTCCGCGGAAGTCCGTGAGTACCGTAGCTTTCCGCAGCTCAGTGAAATGGGGGTATAAAAGAAATGTAGTGCACAATATTACATTGTACAATAAAACGGATGACTTGAATATCTGTGTGAATATTACATTTGTCAGTATTACATTTATTAGTATAAATATGACATTTGTCGGTATTACATTGTGTTACACCTGTAATACAGATGATATATTTTATCATTATCATTATTATTATATACTTCGAATGCAGTAGTGAATCTGTTGGCCCAACCAGGCTACACATGATATCTTTTATTACTATTATTATTTACTACGTATGCAATAATGAATCTGTTGGCCCAACCAGGCTGCACATGAAATGATTGTCTAAGTTTTTGTTTTGATAATATTTCATTAAAATTTGGATGAATATGTGTTCAAATACAAACTCAAAACTCGTCTGTATGTTACTTATAATTATCAGGCTTAGTTATTATCTTTAGTTATGAGCGCTATCATAAATATACATGTATATTATTATTATTTAAAATGCAGATGTGACGTTACCCTTTGATGGCGTACCATTTTATCAAATAATCGTACGGGCAACTTGCCAATAGTACTTAATTTATACCAGTGAAATATTTGGACTCGTGTGACGTATTTTACTGTAAAAACACTTGCGAAGTGTCTGTATTTTAAGATGTTTAATGGCCCCGAGCTTACGACATTGCCTACGGCCCGAATGTTGTTACAATATATTACTTAATGTATCGCTCTCGAGCATTTAACAGTATGTACGTAAAGAATCCTATATCTAGCATACACGTAAAAGAAGTATGTTTGTAACATGTACGTAAAAGAACACTTGCCAGTTAGAAATCAAAGAAGCATAAATCTCCTTCATTCCATTTTACAAACAGTCATAGATGATCACCACATGTTATTGTAACGAAATACTGAAGTATTACATGTATTGATGATAATATTATCTTTTGCGTTAATGTACAATTTAATAGCGTTATAATAGTGTTACTTATATCGAACAGAAATTTTATAAGAACGAAATCTTCCTGTTTATATGTTATACAAATTGTTAATGTCATGACAAGACCACAATTATCTCTCGATGCCGACTTTAAGTGGATTAGAACGGTTCCGTCATTTAAAGGGACAATAACACTCTTGCTGGCTTGGCAGTCCCAGAAAATAAATAATAGCCTTATTCTAAGTACTAGATGTTTAAGTGTCCTACCTGTTGTGTAAATTATCCATTACGACCTATTTTACTTGTCCAGAGGGTTCGAAAATATTTTAAATCAAAGTCACATTTGAAAAGGTTTACGTTAGACTTTTCAAATCAATTAGTTGAATTTTTCCAATTTGTTAAATTAGGTGTGTTAAGATGAAATTTATATCATCAATTAATTGGAATATTGTAAAATAATACAATTTGTTGACCAGAAGGAAGATTGGGACATATTATTTAGTTACAACAAGAGTGTTATTGGGGCTTTAATGTTCTAATTTTAAAAGGAGAAGCGAGATAAATCAGCGGTTACGATCAATGCACGCATCTTGACAAAATCAGTGTTAGATAACTTGGCTCAAAACATAGTAATTTGAATTAAAATGTTCAATAATATTTTGCATTATCTATTTTTGAAAAATGACAGATCTTTATCGAAAGTCATTGAAATCGGCCACTTTATTTTTAAGTTAATGAAAAGGGCTTAGTCATTTTGTAGTTAGTTAATTGTTTTTGATATAATAAATCTATCAAATCTTCCAAATGACTTATTTTTTTGTTTACGTAAAGTAACAATTGATTACATCGGGTACCTGCAAATATTTCAACTTCACACAATGTTAAGGAGTCGTTAAAGCTGGAAACATAGACAGTTCTACCAGAAAATGATGTAGAAGAACCTTGATTACATCCAGCTACTGTATATACAGACTGTATTGTTGATGATGTATCTTTATAACATGGTGTTGCTGATTGGAGTCCTTGTCCATTACACTGACCTCTAGAACTTGTCTTTATCTCAAATCCTCGTAATCTCCCCCACCCTGAAATTATAAAATCAAACATGAATTAATTATAATGTATATTTGCAATGCGCGGAAGAATACATCAATATATATAATACATAAGAAAATGCCGTGCTGTGATAAAACTGATTAAATTCGTTCCAAGTTATATTTATAGCATGGCTTTCATGAGTTAACAGGTTTACAGAGACCATAGGTCGAGGTGTTATACTTGGTAACGAATGAAGCGTGCTATAAATGACTTGTAATACTGACACCTGATCAGCATGATCATTGTTATTGCACAGAAAACCCACCCACTTCTCTATATGATTACAACTAAAACTAGCGTAAACCAGCAACAGTGTGCAATAACACTGAAAATGTCTAGTTATTGCACAGTTCCGCCCCAGTGAGTTTAGTACAGGTAAAACAATCTGCCTATTGAATGGAAAGGACAAAGATTACGCTAAAACAATTACAGGGAGAGAGAGAAATGGGGCTTAACTTCCACTCGACACAAACTATGTCATTTCGGGACTAACATAGTAAACCCACAAGGCTGAACAGGCGACCCCACTCCTTGTCACGTACAACCGGGGATTCGAAACCAAGCCAGTTGACACAATGGCCGACCGTATGATACAGTGCGCGCACGCTAACCATTCGGCCACCCAAACCCAAAACACTTACAACTGTACAGTCATTTCACTCTGATCCAAACCCGTGTTTTGTCCGGGTCATCTGGTTTTCTCCCATTGCTATAGACCTCTATGCGCAAAGCGAAATATAATTAAGTCATGTGTTAGTGTCGACATGATGTAGTTTGTGTCGAGCGGACGTTAAACCGTATTTCTGTCTATATCTCGCTTCACCCTGAAATGAGTTACTAGCGATTCAATTTTAGGCTAGCCTCAATCGTATTTCCTGACGTTGGTACGATAATGAACAATGTCTCGATTATCAATTTTTATGATAAATTATCCATCACAAAATGTATTCAATCCACTGAGTATAGATGGCATTGAGAGTTGATTATGGTATTGTTAAGTTAATTAATGTGAAATTAATAGTTTAGATAATATTTCAGGCCTAAAGAGAGACCTGCGATAGGCACAAAATTCGTACTTTTGGAATGATCCGTCCGTGTACTACATATCTATTTTATATTTCTAAGTTTAAAGATTTACTTACATCTCTTGTCTTGTCTGTTATATATTTTAATTTGGTTGAAATAATACAACTGTTGTAAATCAACACACCACCAACCAGACTGTCTTTCTATTGTATGAGTACATGATTTACCATTATCAAAATCACTACTAGTATTACCATCTACAGCTCTAGAAGCGTCACCACCATGGACTGTAGTACTCTGTACTGATTGCTGACCAAGAGAAACATTGGTGGGTGTGTCTGTTAAAAACGTAAAAGTTATTAGTTGATGTAGCTGTTTAGAAGGGTTGGTGGAGGTGTTATACAGTTAGTATATTGAAGGTTGGGGAACGACCAAGAAGTATTTTCAAAAATACTTATTGTTTTTTTTTTAAATAATACCCTTGTCAATATCTTCAATAATATTGTTGCTTGTAAGGTTGTTGGTTTTGCGTCACTTTTCATCAACTCCCGCCTTTACTTGTAATACGCTTACCAACGCTAACACCCGCACCCACCCCACCCCACCCCACAGCCTTTCCACAGACGGAGCTAAAGGAAACAGACATTTAACGTTATCAGTACTATAAGTCAAACACCTTATCCCCATCTAAACGGAAATATTATTTATTTAAATCGTCGAGTCCTAGAAATAGGTATTTAATAGTAGAACTGGGGGGGGGGTGTTCGATCCCGGCATTGGCCGAGAAAGTTCATCTAGATTTTCCTTCGTGGTTCCCCTTGTCAATCATTATCATGATATCACATATATATATATCTCTTTATAGCTTAGGAGGGACTTATGGAAGATTAGTTTTTTTGCAAACTAAATAAGTTGCCTCATTAAATAAAGTTTTTATTATTAGTATTATTAGTATTTTTCATTACGGAGGGTCTGACAAGGACAGCTGTCAAGTTGTTTGGATAGTACGGAAAACTGATGCCCCGTGTACACAGTGCAACTGTCCGTGAAAAATTCCTCTCAATGCACACTGTATGGCGTATACCCGTCTGCATTAGCCCTGCTCGGAGCAGAACTGTAGGACGTTAAACCCCATTTCATTTCATTTCCTATGTTTGAAATGTTTCTTACGCTATTATGTCTTACCAGAAAATATTTGAACTTCACATAAAGTAACTACTTCAGTCACAGTGACATATACAGTTCTAGCAGATATACTAGTTGATGTAGACGAAGGTTGATTACATCTCTCTATTGTATATATATCTTCTACTGTTGATGTTGTATCTTTATAACATGATGTGGCTGATTGAAATACGGCTTGATTACATTGACCACTAGAACTTAGCTTAATCTCAAATCCCTGTAATCTTTCTTTATCTAGAAAATATTAGATCTTATTGAAATGTAACCTTAAACCAGAAGTGATGTCGGGTGTTCTAGAGATGAGGAGGTTATGCTTTCTGATTCATGACCGTGAGGCCAAAGACCCCCCCCCCCACACCCGCCCAGGCACCAGACAATTACAGGTTATTGTACATTTGCAATTGTTATTGTCTTATTAATGTACAAAGTTTGTGATTAGATGATGGTATAATGTAGTATTATACATTCTATCTATATATATCAAATGCTTCAAACCCTTCTCAATACATTTTAATCCGAAGAAAACTGCATTATGAGACGAGAATATAATTGTAACAAATTTGTTTGTCACATGAGATTATTATGGAGTAAATCAATCGTGAGCTTATATTTTTCCATAGTCGCTGTCCACTGACCACACATATAGAAGCCTCCTTTTTTCACTGTTTAATTGTCTGTAAACTATTCCGGGGTAATAAATTTGTTGCAATTTAACCTAATATCAATAAAATATAGCGTAATCTAAATGCCTTTGTCGATAAAACACGTCGCCTGATACGCAGTAACAGTCGGCATTTGCTAACAGGATTGACCAACGGTTCCCCACCTTCTTTAGATGATATCTAAGAGTTACTACACATTATTCTCAATGGTGAGATTTCTTCGCCCATCAGTTTCAATTATTCAGTCATCACAACCAGATTATGTTCACAATATCTACCATATATGACTAGTAAACAAAAATAACAATGAAACAAATACAAGAACACAACAAACAAACAAAAAATGGCAATAGAAAAAGAACCACTTACTGTTATCTCTGTTAAATAGTTTTATGGTGTAAATATTATAAATCTGTTGTAGATCAACACACCACCACACATTACCAGTATTTAAAGTATGTGTACAGCTAGACATCCCAAAGCGATTATCAGTATTATCATCTACAGCTTTATTTGAATATGCGGTTTGAAATGTGGAACTCTGGTCGGTTGGTTTTCCAAGGGCAATGTTTGTACCTGTAAATGCAACATATAAGTACAACATGTAAATGCAACATATAAGTACAACATGTAAACTCAACATGGTAAATATAACATGTAAATAAAATATGGTAAATATAATACATGTAAATACAAGATATAATACATGTAAATATAACATGTAAATACAGAATGTAAATACAACATGTAAACACAATATATAAATACAATAATAATAATAATATCGTCATTTATAAAGCGCGTTAATACTGAAGAAATCAGTAGACAACATGAAAATACAGCATGGTAAATACAACATATAATGCATCATGTAAACACAACATGGTAAATACAACATATTATATAATACAACATGTAAACACAACAAATAGACAACAGAAAGGTCTAAAACTGTATTCACACCGTGTTTTTTATTGAAAAGTGTAGCTAAGAATGGTAATTTATTGGATTCTGATTGGTCGATTAGTGGCTTCGAATGAGTGTAACAGTAATTTCCCAAGTTGCAAACAAATCGCGACTTCAAATGATTTAAGCGGTATCAAATGGACAATAACAGTCCCCATATTCTGAAAAGTCGGTATTTATCTCCTAAATTCAGATCATTTATTAGTTGTTCTCGATGTTTTTGTTCGGACCCGCTAAACAGTCGCATTCTTGAATTGGGATCCCATTACAACGGCAACTATTCAATACAATAGTGCGGGTAATACCTGTACAAACACCACATGACCTCATACAGTTCTCTCTATAAAACTCATCTCTAGGGTATACACTATCACCACATGATTGACAGTTGGTGTTGTCTGTATCTTTACATTGATCTAAGGCTGTAAATAAATATAGCATAGCTTTAAAAAATAAATACAAAATATTATATGTTTTACTATCATAATAATGTCGATTTAACGCTTAGATGACTGAAACGGGATGTTTAATGCATGAACATGGGATCATAAGGTATGTTATCGATGCAGGTGTGGTCCCAGGCTAGTTAGCGGCAAGGAGTACACATATCTACCCAAGCAAGTACTAAGTATAATATGCCATTCAGTATGTTCTAGATCCACGTTTCTCAACATTTTCTCACCGCTCACCCCTAAATGAATTCTCAACCGACCCAATTACCCCCAGAGTTTTGAGGAAGTTACTGACCGCGGAGCCGTGGCCGGCAAAGCTGGTCACCGCGAGCGCCGTAGGCGCGAAGCCCGTCGAGGAGGGTCGGGGGGGGGGTGGGGCTCCCCCCTAGGAAATGTTTAGAAATTGGAGCCCAGAAACTTGATTTCCAGCCATTTCAGACACTCTTCCAGGCGCGAGTAGGGTCTGCGGGGTGGGGAGGGGGTTTCCCGCCTAGGAAATTTTTAGAAATTGGAAACGTGATTTCCAGCCATTCCAGGCACTCTTCCAGGCGTTTCAGAGGAACTTGAAAATGGCCTTTTTCTATAGAAGCCATCCGACACGAACCGCGGATCCTTGCACGGGCCTGCACCCCTGACCACATTGACATTGAATATGGAATGAATACGATTCAATAATCACCAAATTTATTTTTTAATGAAAATACGTTGTTTCCAATTCAGTGCGAAATTTGCTCCTGGTGATTGTCATAAACAATTTTTTTTATTCTCGGGACAGTGTTTGAGAGTGCTAATCTCAACTGCACAACCTTTATATGACCATTTTTGAAGTTACTGGGAGTGTGGTCATTCATCCCCTGGACGCGAGCCATTCCCAGGCTGAGAAACGCGGTTCTAGATTGTGTTGAGTGGCCGTTTAACCATATTTCTCTAGGGGATGGGGGTGGGGTGGGGTGAACGAATGGTTAGCGTGCGCGCGCTGTATCATACGGTCTGCCATTAAGTCAACTGGCGTGGTTTCGAATCCCCAGTTAAAAATGTAAGTACTATATGTTAATGATTACTAATTACTTAAACCAGAAATTATAACTTCAATGTTAATGAATACTGCATACCTAAACTATAATTATAATTCTATATAAATACCATGACATGATTACTACTTACCAAAACTAGAACTTACTAAAGATGATATAATTATAACTGCTGACAACTGTTTGACGTTCATTTTTGACCACATTCGTCAGGCCTAAGATAAACAAAAGAGTTAAATTCCATTTTTTTAAAACTTTCATTTGTGATTTTTAAATACAGTTAGCAGGCCCGTAGCTAGCCCAAAATTGTTAGGGGGCAAAGGCTTCTGGGGGCGCCGTTGAAGCTTCTGTGGGCGCCGATGTACCTACACTCCACGGAGTCGGGCTAATCGGGAGTAAATTATGACTGCCGCAAACGTGTTTTCCTGCTATTCCAGTCCGTGAATACAGCAACTTAAATGTGGTCCAATATAATCTACCTTAGGTGGCGTACCATACTCCTCGCAGTGTTTAGTTTGATCAGAGCTAATCCCACTTAACACTGCTATATGGAAGCAATTTTCTGTTCCAAATTATGGCTAGTCAATAGGCCTAAAGAAAGATGTGCAATTGGCAGATTTGGCTCTTGTATAACGTATGTTGAATTAAGGTCAATATATAAATTTCTATGACTATCGACTTCAATCTATATATTATTTTTTATTGAAAATATCCGTTAATAATAATGACGCTCAGTGTGCTCATAAATATTATAAATCTTATAATTCTTTCGTAATACATCGCTGGTTTTTACGAATAATATAGCCCTTCTATCCTCCTTAACGCTATCACTTGTTTAAATATGTACAGATATTTGAGTAGCTTCCCTGTAGAACACGTATGTCATTAAATAATGTATATATTTAAAGAATGTTGTGTGTATAATGTGCAACATCTTCACCATTAAGTACGTGGTCGCCCTAGATAAACACACATGCATATATCTTTACATGCTCCGGAGGCCATACAGAAACTAGTATGTAAGA
This sequence comes from Patella ulyssiponensis, assembly GCA_963678685.1. Classification (NCBI taxonomy): domain Eukaryota; kingdom Metazoa; phylum Mollusca; class Gastropoda; family Patellidae; genus Patella; species Patella ulyssiponensis. The sequence goes on from OY783228.1 coordinate 9,306,968, forward strand.
CACCTTTAAAGCCCCAATAACACTCTTGTTGTAACTAAATAATATGTCCCAATCTTCATTCTGGTCAATAAATTGTATCATTTTACAATATTCCAATTAATTGATGATATAAATTTCATCTTAACACACCTAATTTTAAAAATTGGAAAAATTCAACTAATTGATTTGAAAAGTTTAACGTAAACCTTTTCAAATGTGACTTTGATTTGAAATATTTTCGAAACCTCTGGACAAGTAAAATAGGTCGTAATGAATAATTTACACAACAGGTAGGACACTTAAACATCTAGTACTTAGAATAAGGCTATTATTTATTTTCCGAGGCTGCCAAGCCAGCAAGAGTGTTATTGTCCCTTTAATTCCCACGAATGACGGGGATTGGTTGACCAAGTGGCTAGCGCGTACGCGCTGTATCATAATGTCTGTCATTGAGTCAACTGGCGTGGTTTCCATTCTCGCTTGTACGTGATAAGTAGTAGGGTCGATTGTCCAACCTAGTGGGTTTTCTCAGTGTTCTCCCATTGCTAAAGACCCGTACGCGCAAGTAAATTATTTGAATAAATTGAAGCATAATCTAAGTCATGAAATAGCCTGGTTTGCGACAAATGGACATTACCCCCCCCCCTCCTCCCTCTCTCTCTCTCTCTCTCACTCACACACCATTGACTTTAATGTTAATTTTAATCACATTGACCGGCTGTAACTTTACACCGAATTTTAATATTGCGATTTGCAGTCCATTGTATACCGACAAAATAAATTGTAGAGTTTAGTAGCAGGTTATAGGTCTTAATATTTATATATGACTAGAGTGTGTCACATCCTCCTATTTACGTGTTTGTCATCGTTCATTCTATATCACAATATGCCCGACTTATTTATTATAGTTTGTGAATAATGAAATACTACTAGACGATGGGGTTTTCCCATATCGCCGACTCACCAAAATTTGCGTCACTCTTTGGTGGGTTAAAAACGGATTAAAAGCGTTAATGAGTCAGGGACCAGCCATTATTAATATAGTTCACATTAAATTGATTTTTATCATAATTCAACTCACTCACTAATTAATAAAATGAATAAAGTTCACTTAAATAATATGAACTTAATTTCGTCAGAATTCAACTCACTTATTAATTAATAACATAATAGGCTACAGTTCAACATGAAACTGACAGGTCATGGAAATTCAGTTCATTCATAAATCATTCCAAGACAATTCATATTCATTTCTTTCTACGATGGCTAATGCACAATTACATGTACAATCCAAGTTTAATCCTACAGCAAAAGGTATATGTGTTGCTGGTTTTAAGACAAGACTGAATAAGAATTTATTATAATTTTTGGACTAATTTGGACACTTTATGTGAGCAGAAAGTTAAAATTATGTTAATGGCTGTTTAAGTTTGTTATAAATTAAAAAAAATAAATAAATAAATTCTCCCAAAATTATCTGCTTTTTTAGTTTTATCCTTCAGCTTGGGTCCATTGTTCTTGGCCACTCAACCACTTAACACTGACCAAAATTTTACCCCTAAAACTCGGCGAGTCGGCGATATGGGAATTAACCTAGACGATATACAGAGACAGTTCATGTCGTATATCTTCTTATAAGACGTATATATTTCTAGTTGAGGATTTCACATACCAAATCAATTGGTGTTGTGTTTTTGTATGATAAACACATAGCTAGTAAACGTCGATATAAAATCCTTATTCATGGTTTACTTTTGTCGAATACAGTTGTTAAATTTAACATAAAAACTGACAGGTATTTGAATCTGCATTATTGTAATATTTGTAGGTAATAATCCTTTAAAGCGGGAATTTCATATTTTCCAAGAAAGTCAAAACATATTTATTTCTATGTCTTTTGCTCAATAGGTTGTGAACTCACTATTATACAATCATAGGCATTATTTTCGACACTGAAACATCTTTAACATAGGAAAAAATAACAAAATTTCCTCCTTGTTTTCCCATTCCCCCCATGCAATAGCTATCTTCAAACGTTTGAATTTAATGTTGAAAGTGATATTTTTGCCAATTTTGCAACTGGCAATAGTGAATTATAGGATTATTCTTTAACAAGGTTGGACTGTTTATAGATACCATCTATTTTAAGGCTTTATTTTAATATATTTAAAAAATATAATTTAAAAATATGAAATTGCAGTGAATTATAGGATTATTCTTTAACAAGGTTGGACTGTTTATAGATACCATCTATTTTAAGGCTTTATTTTAATATATTTCAAAAATATAACTTAAAAATATGAAATTGCAGTTTTAAATATATCAATATAAATTATAAAACTTACCATATATTCTGTGCCAATATCAACAGAACATCAAGCAATTAAAATACGTCCGTAATACGTACCTCAACTCAATGAAATGGGTGAAACCAAGACCTCGCATGGTATAATTTTAGAGGAGGAAGTAAATTACAGTAGGACTTGGTGACCTGTATACAGATATTTGTGAATATATTGTCACACTACAGTGAACTATTATAATATAGCGCAACATAAGCTAATAAAAGGTTGATAAAAAAAATCTACTACCAGGTTAAAGTACATACAAAATAGGAAGTTTTATGAAAAGAAAAAAAAACTAATGTCATCTTAGTTAATAAAAAAAATCTACTCTCGGGTTAAAATATATACAAAAAGAAAAATACATAATTCCATCGCAAGCGCTTCACCCATTAAGGGGATTATCAGGCATTGGACATTAAATAAAAAAAATCAAATGCTTAGAGCTTTCAGTTCCAACAAAACAACATTAGATATCTAATGAGTGCCCAAGTTGAGCAAAGCAGTACTGTAAAAATGTTATTAAACCAGTGTGAAATCCGCTTGTTTTGGCTATCTTTTATCTTCCATTGTTTACCGTATAACACAACTTTACGATATCGCTATTTTTGGTTTTAGTATCCTGTTTGGATATAAATTTGATGGATTGCTAAACTTAAGATCAATCTATGATAAATAATTCTCTTTTTTCGGCGACAACTAGAGTGAATGTGTGAGTGAATTGCACCACAAATGTAGACCGGATGAAACCCGATGCTCTGTATACACAAATAAGGAAATGGAATGACATAGGATTTAACGTTATCCTGTTCTTCAGCGAAAGGGAAATCTTAAACAGTGACATTATGGCGTATTTTTATAGAGAGAGAGAAATGGGGTTTAACGTCCACTCAACACAAACTAGGTCATTTCGGGACTAACTTGGTTTAATTTTATTTCAATAATTCGCTTGCGCGTAGGGCTCTTTAGCACTGGGAGGAAACCGGAGTGCCCGGAGGAAACCCACGAGGTTGAGAAGGCGCCCCTATTTCCATGCCACATACGCTCACATCAGGGCTCGAAACCACAGCCGCAAGCCAGAGGTGACCGGCCAGCTAGAGGTCGAAGCGCGGCACTCTAGACCCCCCCCCCGTATTTTTATATAGTATTCTAACTGTCAGGGTTTCTTATACGCGCAGTGTAATTTGTACACGGGATCGCCGTATTTCGTCCCATTCGAACTACTAACGGGAAACACGTCGGCAAAATACCGATCACCTTTCAGCGCCAACAAGGGGTCGAATACGGGATCCCAGCTTAGCAAGCCAACGCCTTACGCACCGAGCCCCCATCCCCCATTACGAATGTTTAGCATTGAGTAAACTGGCGTGGTTTCAATTCCCCGGTTGTACGTGGCAATGAGTAGAGTCGCCTGTCCAACCTCGTGGCTTTTCTGCCGGTCAGGTACGTTTCATGTCAAGAAAATGAAGAGCTTTAAAGTGAAATGACAAAATATGGCGGGCGGGCAATGTGCCAAACTCAAAGCATTACTTGACTTTATAAAGCGGGACTTTCCACAATATTCATGGAGTATTATTGTAACTTTAGACAGGAACAGGGGGTTGGGATGGCCTAGTGGTCTAGAGTGCCGCGTTCTACCTCTAACTGGCCGGTCACCTCTGGCTTGCGGCTGTGGTTTCGAGCCCTGGTGTGAGCGTATGTGGCATGGAGATAGTGGCGCCTTCTCAACCTCGTGGGTTTCCTCCGGGAACTCCGGTTTCCTCCCACGGCTAAAGACCCCTACGCGCAAGTGAATTATTGAATTAAATTAAACCATGTTAGTCCCGAAATGACCTAGTTTGTGTCGAGTGGACGTTAAACCCTATTTCTCTTTCTCTCTCCATTGTATATAGAACATGACGTGTTAAACCAGTTCTATCACATATGTGATAATTACTGATACCAATAATGTCCTTCATGGGCGTATGGTTCCGTCATTATGTTGTAGTGTTTGCAATAATTTCAGCATTTAATATTCAGAATTTGTCTGCGCGTTTTGGACTCTATTTTGACATAAGCTATACCGATTACCATTCCAGAAAGTATCAAACATCTATTTACAATGATTTTAAAAAGATCTTGGCCAGTACTTTCTGTTAGAGGGGATTTAAATAACGTTATTCATCTAGGTGTATTTGTTATTTCTGTTCCATTGGATGAACTTGGGGGTACTTAGAGGAAGCTGATTTAATATCCATAGTATCGATCTATAGATGGACTGGTTATTATTCTACTACAAAATGGTTTATTTGTCAACTTTAAAATTGTTATTTCTTAACGTTCCTGGATGAATTTATTAAGTTTGGTCAAGTAAACTATTAACTAACCATATCGAAAATATTCGACCTGATTTAGGGACACTAAATAAAATTTATTCCATTTTTAAGTGAGCAAATAGTATTGTCCTTATCCAATTGTACTGCTTTTAAAAACGTTTTTGTCCCATTCGATTGTTATGAAAATTGAGCTAAACAAACCCACCAAATGTCGCAGATTAAAGAAAGTGAAGTCTTATAAATGGGTAGATGTTGAGCGACGTGAGTAATCAATGCCAAATGAGCTCACGTTGATAACTTTATAGAAAAATAATGTATTAGGAATTGGGAAATTAAATGTCTGCACTTAAGAATTTCGTTTTCAAAATTGTTAAAACGGCATATTTTTTAGTTATATTTTTAAAAAATATTAAAATAAAGCCTTAAAATAGATGGTATCTTTAAACAGGCCTACCTTGTTAAAGAATAATCCTATTAATCCTATAATTCACTAATGCCAGTTGAGAAATTGGCAAAAATATCATTTTCAACTTCAAATTAAAACGTTTGAAGATCGCCATTGCATGGAGGGGAATGGGAAAACAAGGGAGGTAATTGTGTTATTATTTTCTGTGCCAGCCAGTTTAATCCCCCTGAAATATTGCCCATGATCCTAAAATAGTGAGTTGACAACCTTTTGAGTAAAAGACATAGAAATAAATATGTTTTGACTCTCTTAGAAAATATGAAATTATCACTTTAATATTGTTTTTACTGAGCCATTATCGCGTTGTTAGCATTGTATGATGATGTAGCCATTACATTTGTACCTTTCTCTTCCGAAGCGCTGACAGTGAAAATGGTAATATTACCGTGGGCCGAACCTGTGTACGTAAAATCACCTGAATACCAATTTCATCTTCGATAACTGGTTTCATTTCATATGTACACGTTTCGGATTAAATTCTTTTAACAAAAATATATTTAAAAGTTGGAACTTACAACACACGTGCAAGTAAATAAAATCATTCTTTAATGTCCAATGATCTTGGATTTTAGATATTCGGTAACAACATCCGCTCCCAACTGACTATACCTTCGCCCACATTTTGAAAAGGGCAATCTTGTAGTCTGGGATTTTATAGTGGTGAAACCTATATCTAAAGCTAATGCTTTAATAACAGCAGACCTTTTGTTTGGAGAATCAGGGGGGGGGGGGCTGAGTTTCGTTCTACAGCAAACTGATCGTCTATTCTTACTCTATCGTAGGTGTAGGACACTTTCAATAGTTGTTCTTCTAATGCACTCCACTTCTACTTCCGGTACACCCCTGCCTTCCTTCCTTTTCATAAGTCTGTCATTTTCGTTTATTGCTTCATTTCTATAACGTTTCGATTTCCCCGTGGAATTACTGACATAATGAATCGTTTTAAACACTAAGTTTCAGTCAGTTTATAATAGAAATGAATTTTAAATATTGTTTTCAATTACGAATATATTCCAAAAAATTGGGGTTGGGTGGACGAATGGTTTATAGAGATAGAGAGAAATGGGGTTTAACGTCCACTCGACACAAACAATGGTCATTTCGGGACTAACATACGGTTTAATTTTATTTCAATAATTCCCTTGCGCGTAGGGGTCTTTAGCAGTCGGAGGAATCCGGAGTGCCCGGAGGAAACCCACGAGGTTGAGAAGGCGCCCCATCTCCATGTCACATACGCTCACACCAGGGATCGAAACCACAGCTGCAAGCCAGAGGTGACTGGCCAGCTAGAGGTCGAAGCACGGCACTCTAGACCACTAGGCCATCCCAACCCCCCGAATGGTCTATAGCGTGTGCTTTAGATCATTATGTCTGTCATTGAGTCAGGTGGCGTGATTTCGATTCCATGTCCAACTTCGTGGATTTTCGTCAGTCGCTAAAGAATCCTAAGCACAAGCTAATTATTGAAATAAAATTAAACCCGTTCCGAATCTCCGGCCCTAGTCGAGTTGTGTGAAGAGAAAGTAGCTTAATTTGTAGAATAAGCAGGGTGGGTCAAAAATGAAAATGAAATGAAATGGGATTATCGTCCAACCGGTGTATCAGGAGAAAACCCACGAGGCAACCCTACTCCTTGCCACGTACAACCGGGGATTTGAAACCACGCCAGCGGACTCACGCTACCATTCGGCCATCCAACCCCCCTACAGGAATCAGTAGATTCAAATTCGTCGCCTGGATGGTAACGTGTACCGTTGTACTCGCAGTTAATCGTGGTAGTTCAGTGAGTAAGTAAAAAAAAGTGATCGATTGGTTTTTTTTTCAACATAACCGCTCTTGACTGCACTTGTTCCATTGTGTCTTTGGCATACCTAACCTGTCTGAAAACCACTGATTGTCGCCTGACCCTACAAACGCCCCACCTTATCACCCGTCCAAAGTCTGTGGCATATTTAAGTTGTCAGTGGAAGCTAGATCTGAAGATTAAGCTAGATGAGTGAGGCTCACCTGCAGCGCTCATGGTTACTTAGGGCTGTGTTTGCTAAAGCAGTTAGTCACCTTGCATAGCGATGTTTATTTCAAGACCTTTGATTTGAAAACGTAACCTTCATTGTTGGAACCCTTCGTTATGGCGTATGTCTGTCTGTCAATGAGCTCCAGGGTGATGCATGCACATAGTACACATGTGACCCCCCCCCCTGCGACCTTTCTAAAAAATTATCAGCACCAAACAACTAGAAATATTCTTTCATAAATGTGATTTATTCAATGCAGACTACCGAGCAATTTTCGTGCAGACTACTGAGTCATCGCTTCGACACACACACGTGTTGCAGCCATCAACAGCCGGGAATGAGTTTATAACATTTACCTTTTTTAAGAGCATGTGACACAAGCGACGTCTGTGCATTCTACACGCCCTGGTTGGTAACGTGTACCGTTGTACAGACAATTTCGGTGCAAGGTACGGTTCCGTTTTCCGAACACCAACAAGTGTTACAACCATCGGTAGCATTAAATTCGTCCCCTGGTTTGTAAAGTGTCCCGTCATACAGGCAGTTATTGCACGCCATGTCTGTACATTGTATGGTTCTTGATTCAAGACACATACAATGATTACAACCATCGATAGCTTCAAATATTTCCGTCGGTTGATAAAGAGTGCTGTTGTACAGACAATCATTGCAATTGATATTTGTGCAAGATACCGTTCCAACTTCCATACACCGGCAAGTGTTACAACCATCTGTGGCTTGGAACAGTTTCCCTGCCAGGTAAGGAGTGCCGTTGTACATACAGCATTTATAGTCACTACATTTTGTCGTTCCATCGAGACATTGGCAAGTGTTACAACCATCGGAACTAAAAATTGTATCCCCAGATTGGAAAAGTATTCCGCTGTACATACAGCATTTATAGTCACTACATTTAATCGTTCCATCTAGGAGACATTGGCATGTAATACAACCATCGGAGGAATTAAATGTATCCCCAGGTCGGAACACTTGCCCTGATCGATCCATTATATCCTCAAGTGGGAACAGATGCTCTCGCCTGTATGGTGAAATGCTGAAAGTACAGCATTTATATTCGCTACATTTTGTCGTTCCATCTAGGAGACATTCGCAAGTATTACAACCATCGTCGGCAGGAAATGTCTCCCCAGGTCGGACGACACGAACCAAGTCGTTGAAACGGCAGAAATAGCAGTAGACTTCGGAACATGATGCGCGTCTAAATCGTCCACACTGACAACTGTAGCATCCATCTGGCGCTCGGGATACGTCTCCTTCGCGGTAAAGTGCACCGTTGCCAGGACAACACATGAATTTGGTACATACGGTTCCAAATTCCGTACACCGACACTCATTACAAAGATCAGTAGCATTAAACACGTCCCCAGATTGGTAAAGTATTCCATTGTACATACATTCACTGCAATTGAATTTGGTACACGATAAGATTCTGAATCCCGTGCACTCACAACTGTTGCATTCATCAGTAGCTGAGGGTATTATGTCTTGTTCATAATATCTGCCCTTATAAATACACCTATCTGTAGACACTGAAAACAATTTCGAGAAAAAAAAACATTGATAATTTTGAGAGATTCACTAAGATAGATAAATATACATGTATATGGTGACTTGGCAACATGAAAAGTTGATAAATGGGTATGGTAATCTGGCAACACGAGAGGCTGGTGGTTGAAAAGGTAACCTTGCACCACCAACGGTTTAATACTAGATCCATTTTGTTTTAATGAAATCCTCAACAATCTGAATAACAGTCTTTTTAAAGCCCAGGGCCCTGTTTCACGAAATTTTAACTTAAGATAAAATCCAATTTTAGTAGATACTTCAATTTTGATTGGCTAAGCACTAAAATCAATCTAATATTATCCAATCAAATTACTAAAATTGGGATCTTATCTTAGTTAAAATTTCGTGAAATAGGCCCCCGGTTTGTCAAATAAATCAATTTATAAAACAGTCCGCTTCAAATTTTTTCAATTGGATTTGCGAACGCCACTGCAGATCAACAGCTGCTTAAAATCCAGTTCAAAGATACATTGGTTAAGAGTTTTTAAAATAAAGGGTTAACATTTCTTGCTATAATAATTCAAAAATAGATGATATAAAATCAAATATTGGACATTTCAGTCAAATTACTTTATTTTGAAAGAAGTCGTCACTGTTAGTAGTTTGGATAAAAAAAATTGGCATCAATTGTCTTTCAGCACCGTCTCCAACAATTATCGAGCATTTTCAAGTAACATTCGAAAATGCTATGGTACATTCAATTGGCAGGTCTTTCATCGGCAGTCTCCGGTATTTAAGTCAGTGACTAACGGCCAACGTTAGCTTAGTCAGCCTTTTATTGATTTAATTACTATGTGGACGACTATTTGCAAACAAGCATTCTGAGGATCTATCGAGTTGATTTTGAGCTTGGCATGTAAATAAAAGGTCCAATTAATACTTTCCTACGTTATTTGAAAAAAAGACTGGGAATAGGCAGATTTAACTCCTAACTAATGTATCTTAACCTATGCTTCTGAAGGGTATACAGCTGTATTTCAGTCGCAACCTAACGACCTCCTTACAAAATGGTGTTGAAGATTAGACTTACACTGAGTTTCAACAAACGTTGAGACCACAGCCAAGACGATATAGAGTATCCATGGTGTTTTCTTCGTCTAAAAATATATAATGAAATATAAGGATAAAATCAATTTAAATTCAAACAAAATGAAATGTGGTGTAACGTCCTTCTTTTCTGCTAATGAAGACATAGTTGAAAAAATGAGGTATGGCCACTGATTCAAATCACGTCACCATAGAGCGATTTATCAGGATTTAAAACCTGGATGTCAGAGAGAGGGGGGGGGGAGAACTCATGACGGGAATAACATGATTCAGTTTTATTCAAATAATTCGCTTGCGTACCAGGGTTCTTGAGCAATGAAAGGAAACTCGCGGACCCGGAGAAATCCCACGATGTTGGAAAGTGATCCTCGTTATCGTCACGTACCGGCGGGGCATCGACACCTGACACATTTGGAGGGGAGGGGGGCGAATGGTTATTTTATACGGCATGACATTGAGTCAACTGGCGTGGTTTCGAATCCCCGGTTGTACGTGGCAAGGAGTAGGATCGCCTGTCCAACCTCGTGGGTTTTCTCCGGGTGCTCTGGTTTGCTCCCCTGCTAAAGACCCCTACACGCAAGCGAATTATTGAAACAAAATTAAACCATATGTTAGTCCTGAAATGACCTAGTTTGTGTCGAGTGGACGTTAAACTCCATTTCTCAATCTTTTTCACATATTGACGGACCTTGTGAACCATTTGGTGACCAAATCCCCCGAAATCTCATATATATAGCGCGCATAACATGCAATATATATAGGTTGAAGAAAGTAAAATCAACAGGGTTTATTCAACCGGATTCTGATGCTGCACCTCAAATAAGAAACAACCCCCACCCCCATTTAAACGGTAGCATCCATCGTGTGGGCATGTCAATTGTTGGCGGATCGACGGGCTTTATCAAGTAACACTCGAATAAAGGCGCCTAAAAATGGTCAAACGTGACGGAATAATACGGACATACGAACGTGAACCACTGAATTATCTTCTCTTTGACTGGATTTCAGAATTTGACGGAAGTGAAAGCCTAAGGAAGAGTCACAACAAAAACTCTTGATTCTTTTCACCCTGTATAACATGTCGTTATTCTTTATGAACTTATTTGTGGTAGCACGGACATCATTCATTGTGACTGGCGTAGCGGAGTGTTCCGGAAAAACCCGTGTGTATAGTATTCCAAAAGTTGCATTTGACATGTAAATGTATACCTCACCTTTTTTTTATAGAAATAACCCCATTCAAGAAACACAAATCATTTGCCATCATCTAAAACAAGTGGTTGACATACAAGGCAGGGGTGAATAGGAAAGATTATGGCCACTGATGGTACGACGAATCGCGTGCTTCCAAAGATCGGTGAATACTTACGCAGTATTGCGATTGATTAGACTTAATCTCACTCGAAACATCCGTAAAGAAAGCAAATTTATGTTCCAAATTGTGACTGCTCAATTATTAGACTAACAATCAGAACAAGATTGTGTAACAATATCATTCGGAATTAAACAGAGATCCAAATATGTTGACATAACGTTACGTCATGATTCACGAAAAATATTAACCAGTACATAGAGGAAAAATCCAGAAAACTACGTGCATGACAAACAAGGCTATCAAAAATATGCCTAAAATGTCCACAGTACTGTTTGGAGTCGAATAAAACTTTCAACGTTTATAATACCTTAATTCACTGTCCAAGCTTTTAGAGAAGACCCTAGATTAAACAAAGTGCCGGTATGTTGCTGTACTTGAAGCAGAAGAGATTAGGATGATCGATAATAGCCACAGTCGAACAAAAGCTCAATAATCCGAAGTCAATCCAGCAATGACCATAAGGGATTTCGCAGGCAATTGCTTCGGGAATAGATCTGTGTTGTAAACATGCTTCTTTTAGTTTCATCAAAATCGGATACTCCCCTAGAGTGCCCGCACTGGATTTTTGGTACAATCAGGACTTATAACCCGGGAAGATACAGACCGATATACGCGAAAACCGAAAGGAACCTCAAATCCAAAATGTGAACGGACGGGCGGATCGCAATAAAGTTTCACGTATTAAGAAAAATTATAATACTTACCATCACGTTGATAGGTTTAGGTGTAATAATATTTAACTACCTGATTCCCAAATCACAAATAATTACATCATAACGGGTTGGTGCCTTATATAGGCCTAATCAACAGTTCACAAATTTTAAAGGGACAAAATGCCAAATACTGGGAACATGCTTAAAGGACATAGCACCTTTCGTGGTGGATATTGACCACAATAAACCTAGAACATGTAGAAAGACGACAACCATTTAACAAATTACTATAATCATTGATCTTTTTTAACCTGAGAAATTGAAACATTACTGATGACGTCACAAGCGCATTCTTTAATAAAGTGTAGAGCTTAAATGGAAGAGTCGGCACATTTTCTAAAAGTTGATAGATTTCGCGGTTGTTATTGTTTATCGGTTTATCGTCAGGTAGAAAATAGAAACATGTGGAACAATCTCTTTAATATGTTGAATAATATTTGGACGTGTCAAAATTTTACATATAATATTCTGAATGGTTTCTGTCAACGTAAATGTGTTGAAATGTCATTACTTTCTATTAATGGATTTATTTCGCAACCAACAAACTGCCAAGCTGTCCATCGAAACATTAATTTAGTGAAATGTGTCAAATAGTTTGATTTGCGATCTTGTTTACTGTATTTCAACCAGTTCGACCAGCGTGCAAAGTATGGCAACAGCTATCTAAAGAGACACGTCGTGGATACGCCTTTCACAATTCCTGTAACTAATAATCTGATTATATTTCATTTGTATACGTCCCTGTCTCTGTGTCTCTGCATACAGGGCGCAGTTCTTACTGGATTTTCTTCAAACTTTGTATACTTATTCCTTTTACCCTAAGGATGACCCCTATTGTTTTGTTGCATGCCCGATCCCCAGGGACAGAGGCATTGTAATTTGTGATCCATGTGATGGAGCATGTAGACACTTTTTAGATGAAGTAATAAAAGTACATGTATGACTATATATACAGAACTAATGAAATAAATTATCGCTAAATTAAAGTAGATAATTAACCAAAAAAAATGCTTATACATTTTCAGGTCGGAACATCATTAGTAGAATAATTAAGGTGAGAGAACCCAGTCATACATATTAAATATTAAACCTTCAAAATGCAGCAATTGTAAAAGTTAACATTTTATCTGTGGCTTTTGGCCTTTTATTTAATTTGTTTTGTTTTTAATACCCTCAGAAACAAAAGTATTTTTTATAAGCCCACATTTTCATGTGGGCGTATTATGCCGTCGCCCCTGTCCGTCCGCCCACAATGTGTTTGTGGACTCTCTACAGGTCACAATGCCTATCCGTATTTGACGAAACTTGAAATATAGGTCTATCCCTATACATTCTCGGCTGCTTTAGATATTGGCATGTATCGGATCGAAACTTCATGGATTGTGGCCCCTCATTGTACGAAAATCATGTTTTTAGCTTGTGGACCTTATAGAGGTCACAATTTTGAACTGATTTTGATGAAACTTGGCATGTATATTTATAACCAACCCAACGATCTTGGTTCTTATCGATATTTGCGGCCATCGGATAGTAACTTCCTGAATTATGGCCCCTGATTGTCCGAAAAAGGCCCGTTTTAGCTTGTGGCCCCTCTGGAGGTCAAAATTATTATTCGATTTAAAAAAAAAACGTTTGATTGTATCACCGTTAAATGGTAATGAAGATTGAGTTCGTATTTCGTGAAAATCGGACCAAAATTGACGGACAAAATCGCCGCCGTTTGTACGCGAATAGTGTGAAAATATGTTATATCAAGGTTGTGGACCCTATAGAGGTCACAATTGTAATTCGATTTTGATGAAATTTGACATACATGTTTATAACGTAAAGATCCATTCCATATTTGCACATATGGGGTTGTAACTTCCTGCATTTTGGCCACTGATTGTACGAAAAATCGCCTTTATTAGCTTTATTAGGTCACAAATATTACCTGATTTTAAAAAAAAAAACGTTTGATTATATCACCGTTACAGGGTAATCTATTTTGAGTTCGAATTTCGTGAAAATCGGACCGAAATTGACGGACAAAATGACCACCATTTTTACGCGAATAGTGTGAAAATATGTTATATCAAGGTTGTGGACCCTATACATACTCCTCGCAGTGTTCCGTTTGATTAGAGCTAATCCTACTTCTCACTGCTGTAAACAGAGAAAATTCCTGTTCTAAATTATTATTGGTTAACAGTCCCATTAACAACCAATGGCTTAAAAAAAATCGTTAAATTTGAAACAAAGTTCCATATTGGACCAAATATGTTTACATAACGTTACGTCATAACTTTTATTATGCCCAATTAACCAGTGCTTAGCAGAATATTGTAGGAAAAACTAATTGTGTGACAAACGAGGTTATCAACAATGTGAACAATGTTGTATGAAGACGAACAATACTTTCACCGTTTTTAATGCCTTAAATCACTGTCCAAAGTTTTAGGGAAGACCCCACACTGTGGGGCCCACAGTAAACGAAGGGTTGTCATGTTCCTGTACATGGGATAGATTTGATTGAACGGGGAGAATACACACACTCCCTCAAAACCTCAAGTATCACAGAGGGATTTCTCGGACCATTGCTTCAGGAATATGTGGACCATACAGAGGTCACAATTTTAATGCGGGTTTGATGAAACTTGAAATACATGTTTATAACCTACAGATCTTGGTTCCATTCCATATTTGAGCATATGGGATTGTAACTTCCTGAATTATAGGCCCAAATTGTAGCAAAATCGACTTTTTTAGAGGTCTCAATTATTATCCGATTTTAAAAAAACCCGTTTAATTATATCACCGTTACACTGTAATGAAGGTTGAGGTCGAATTTCGTATAAATCGGACCAAAACACTGCCGGACAAAATGGCTGCCGCTAATACGCGAATAGAGTAAAAATATGATATATCAAGGTTGTGGACCCTTGTAGATGTCACAATTTTAATCTGATTTTGATGAAATTTGAATTGCAAGTAGTTTATATTACCCAAAGATCGCGGTTCCTTTGATATTCCAGCACATTGGGCCATAACCTCCTGAGTAATGGCCCCTGATTGTACAAAAAGGTCACAATTTTATTCCGAATTAACAAAACGTTACACATTAATGATGGCTGAGTTAAAATTTCTTGAAAATCGATAATTAAACAGCTTAATCCATAATATTAAATGTTTTGCATACTAAACGTTAGCATGGGGCAGAACTTTATAAAAACCAAACAAATGCTAATGATTTTCTGATAAATATTTAATATGCGACAACTCTTGTTGACTGCCCGGACGATTTAGCTGCCGTGGGCGTATGTTTCGTTGCTTGACAACCTATTTTTAATTCATTACAGAAATGTATGTACAATATTGACTGTATTACCTCAAAATCACTCAGAATTTGGTCAGCAATTTTAAAATAACATGTACAATTAATAGATCATAGTATATTCCAAAGGCGGGAATGTTCAGTTTTGACCTGTGCCGCACTTTCATGGATCGAACACAGCAGGTGCATATAAACAGAACTGTGTCTCAACCTTGCACTATTAGGATAGGTGTTCCACAGGGTTCTGTATTGGGACCTCTACTTTCTCTTCTATATATTCTGCCAATTGGGCTAATCATAAGACATGGGGTACAAAACCACGACTTTGCTGATGACACCCAAATATATGACTATTTTCAACACTATCTCGTTTCCAAGGATCAGTAGACAAGAGTCTTGCCTTAATGACATTCGAGGATTAGGCTAAAACTTAACGATGACAAATCCGAATTTCTTATCATATCATCAAAATCACAGTCCAGTAAATTATTTAAAGCAGACTCGTTTCAGATCAGTGATTGCTCTATATCGCACAAGAAGCAGGCTAAAAATCGTGGCTGTGTGACCGATGAATTTATGTCCCCAGTTCCCCAAATCAACAGTATCATACGGAAAATGCATCTTCGAATGAGAGCCATTTCGAGAATACGCTCTAGCAAGCATCAGTGTTAAAATACTGATGCTTGCTAGAGTGTGGTACTAGAGCATTAATAACATCGCATATGGACTATGCGAATTCCCTGCTATTAGGAGCAGCAGAAACAGCTTTAAACAAACTACAGATAGCGCAAAACAATGCTGCACGTCTCATAACTAGAACACGAAAATTTGATCATATATCAGCTATATTACAGAAGCTTCCCTTTCGAACGAGGGTTCAATTTAAAGCTCCCGTGAATGTGTTTAAATCAATTTATTCTGACACTGCACCCAGTTATTTAAAAGAACTCTTTGATTTATGCAGTCCCCGACGATACAACCTTCGTTCTTCAAATGATCGTAGCGTATTGAGGATTCCTAAATATAATAACGTTCTGGTGAATATGCTTTCTCCGGAGCTTTAAGAATAACTTAAAAACATATTTATTTCAAAAATGCTTTTGAAATTTTGTGTTGTGAATGCGCTTAGAAACACGCATGTGTAATGAAGCGCTATATAAATCGAACAATAATAATAATTATAACACAAAAACGCTTGAGCTTCATTTGGAATATTGAAAAAGAACGAAAATAGTTTTCAAATCATATATTAATGGTACATGAGAATGTATGACTTATACTTTTAAAAAACTTATTGTACTTTTGAATTAATTGTATCTTACATATTGGATATTAGATTGCCATATTTTTACCACAACATCAATATTGACTAATATTGAATCCTAATTCATGTTTTTAATTTAATTTTGACTATTATGGAAAATATTGAGTGGGCTTTACCTTGCTGTTGAAATAAATGGGTATCAACGTCCTACGTTAATACTCCAACTGGGTATTGGAGATAGTATTAATACGCAGTTTCTGTGAGGGTAGTTTTGTCCGACCAGCAACGCTTTTGTCTACTCTTGCATCAAATTCCAATTGTTAATGTTTCTTTTACTTTCACCCGCATACCAATGTGAACACAAGACCTTGTTTTTCCGTTCTATACAAATAACTACTTGTTCCTTACGAGGTCCTGCCCCACAGGTTGTGACCTGTACGTAAATATAAGCCATTTTCTACCTTATTTATGTTTCATTTATTATTTAATAACCTTTAATCCTTGTACTTAATTGTTATTTCATGGTTGCTCTTTTCATGTATAAATTTAATTTTGTAATTTGGTGATCGCCCTATACCAATATTTAACTTCTAAAAACTCTGTAAATATGTTGTAAAATCTTTTATATTCCATGAGTCTAGCACATTTCATTTTTAAACGCATTTCAATTTGATTCATAATTATTAATCTTATTAGTGGTGCAGAAATTCTTACCCGGGCATTTTCACTCAATTTCGAACCATTTCGGACAGTTGCTGCAATAGAAATGTGCGTTTATGGTCGGTCTAGACGTTTATTATTACCCAAAAAAAGTCCCAGTCCGAACTCACTGCCCGAATGGGTCAAATTGGCCAAAATCCAAAATGTCCACCGGTTTTGCCTTGGAAATTCCGATTGCCACCCAGTTATCATACTATGGAGTTGGTTTATCAAAATGTACGTGTTTAGGGTACCTGAATCCATTTCCATGCACATTTTTATACGCCCACATTTTCATCTGGGCGTATATTGTCGTCGCTCCTGTCCGTCCACAATTGTTTGTGAACAGTCTACAATCACGATTGTTATCCGATTTCAATGAAACTTGAAATATAGGTTAATCACCCTACGATCTCGGTACCCTACGATATTGGGATGTATCGGACTGTAACTTCGTGGATTCTGGCCCCTGATGGTACGAAAAATCACGTTTTTAGCTTGTGTTCCCTCTAGAGGTCGCAATCATCCGATTAAAACAAATCTTCTGATTACATCACCGTTACACCATAATGAAGTTTTGAGTTCGAATTTCGTGACAATCGGACCCAAATTGCTGGACAAAATGGCTGCCACTTCTACGCGGATAGTGTAAGGTAGAGATAACAATTTTAATCCGAATTTGATGAAACTTGAAATAAATATTCATAACCCAAAGATCTCAACCTTGGTTTCTTTCGATATTAGCGTATACCAGGCCCGAGTTCACAAAGCATTCTCAGACTTAAGTTGAGAATTTACTTAGCTTTCAATCACTATTTATGAGAAATATCTTTGATCTAAAAACATAAAACTTTGCACATAGTTTCTTATTGGTGTATTTGATACATTAAAACCACAAAATTATTATAAAGGGCTATATTTTAGTTAAAGTAAAGCGAACAATTTTGAGTAAATTCTCAACTTAGTCCATAGTTTTCAGCCCGAAAAAGCTTTTTGTTCGAAAGATTCTGAGCTGACGTGCCAATACATAAAACCACATTTCATTTAATTTTGAAAGATTCTCCAACTTAACCCTTGTGCGGTCAGGTTGCACAAAACACGTTGTCGGCAACAAGGGGTAATCTAAGACCCCAGACAAAAATAGGTTTTTGGGTGCATAATTTTATTCTAATACGATCAAATCAATCAGGGTTTAAAACAATATTTGAGGTATTAACTGTGACGATATGAATTGTAAGGCATTTTTGAAACAATACAAATCTACACATAACTTAACTGTCATTTCTAGGTAGAATCAGTCTTTTCGATAGGGTTGGTGGAGTACCTAGAATTGCTTTCAAATCTAGATTACTAAAATGACCAAAACAATATCATCAATAAGAAAGATTCCAAATACAAAGCTAGCACCAAGCGCAGAATAGATTAGACACTTGTAACCAGACAAAAATGAAAAGAGGGTGGGGGGGGTCGACATTTCGTTGTGTTCGATAATGTAATGCACGTAGTTTCTTGTCAAATGATGATTGTTACCACTGTCTCACGTCTATTCTTTTTTGTTAAATTAATCCGAATGGTTTATATTAATGCAAGAAAGATTGAATTCATTGCGGGAAGGGACGCAACTCTTATTTGACTTGGCCAAATAAAAATGAATCGGTGAAATGTTGTTTTATGGCATGTCAGCTCCAATCGGGCTATATTGCGCCAAACATACGGTGAGATTAAGCTGGATAATAACCCACTTGCACAACAATACTCTTGGTTACTCGTGATCAGTGGATCCTGTTGACGACTAGGAGGTTCTGGGTGACCGGGACTACTTTAAAGCTTGAAAACAGCATTATGGGGTATTGATGTAATCGCAATCGTATTCTCTAATAAAGAGTTGTACTTCAACCGAAGAAGCGGCAAATTTCATAAACGTTGATTCAATTTAGCTGTTATTATTATTAAAGATACATAATGGGACATTAGATAAGTTGACAGTTCTAACTATAATAGTTGAAAACTAGATCATGTAATGGCAATGTGCTGAAAATTCCAGTCAATTTGGTTCACTATGAACCGAAAACAAAGTCGGTACGGTAAAAAGCATAGTCTCGATTATCCACTTAATGATTCACTCGGATCATAATTCACCAACGATTGCAGGCCTATGATGCGGTCGAGAGTTGATTATGGGCTGGATAAGTTAATTAATGTCTAATTAATAATTTACAAAACATTTCAGGCCTAAAGATATACCTGCAATAGGCAGATTTAGCTCTTGCATAATGCATGTTTAAAATATTTCGTTATAGTATTGAAAATAAGGTCCGGCCCGTTAATAATGTGGTGAATAATACCTGTTAGCTCCTGGACATGTCTATATTCTATCTATATGTAGTTTTATAATTGATTTACTGACAAGTTGAACTGTCATTATTTTCAATTCGTTGAAGTTTTTTTGCAACAATCAAACTGTCAATATGTCCGCTGCAGCATTTTTATTGCGAAAGGTGTAAAAGAAAACAACTTTGATATGTGGTGCTTTATTTCAGTCCAAGACACCAGCTTGCAAAGTATGAAAAAGCCACACGTTAGTGCATGGTCTTCATCTCTGTAACTTGACGAGAAATTACATTAGGTTAGCATTCTCTGACCCGTGTAGTACGTCACTGGTTATAACCGAATTTACGAAAACCAATTGAACACCAGGTGGCTCTTTAATCGTAAATCAAGGTCTAAGAGCTGAGTTTTTACTGTTCAAAATGCAAAATTACCAAAATAAATGTTGGCGGACAGTTCGCTGTACACGTCACTGGTGACAGCTGAATTCGAAAGATGTTAAGTTGAAACATTTATATCTTTACATTAAAGAAGCAAAATCTCTATTCTTTTTAATCTAGAAATGAATGTAAATGGGTAGAAACTTATATAATAATGTTTTCACCGTAATTTTTAATCAGTTATGTTTGGCGAAATCTAGACTAAACCGGTAGTATTCTCCCGTTAGGTATGTTTTGTCTCTTTCACCGAAACGCTTAATTACAAATAGCACTCGAAAACGCGTGGCCATTCAAAATTCTCATTTTGTCTTAAATATTGGATATCAAAGGCTCGTGTTTTCTGGCACGCGATTCGTGTGCGAATATCAAAAGCTCAATTTTTCTGGCACGCGATTCGTGTGCGAATTTTAAACTACCCATTTTGTCTTAAATATTGGATATCAGAAGCCTATCTTTTCACGGTAAGATAACAACATCAATTTTGATTTAACTGACCAAAAAAGCCGTACATGCAATGACGAAGACTTGTGGATGATACGGAGTTAAAGACACCCATGTCAGGCAATATATCAAACCAGCCCTACTGGCAACAAGATATATTATCCCTCCTCATAGTCATAACGTGATCATATTATGCTGTCTTAATTGAGGATGTGTGTAATTAGGTTTGTGAGGGTGGTTGGATTTGGATGGCTTCAAACCTTTGCATTCTTATTCCTTATACTCTGACATCACTATTAATCCTGAAACCCCCCTTCCCTCTCATGTTGATATTTTATCTGTAAATACTCTGCAGATGGCAATTATTAAGCGGCTTTGATACTGGTGGTTGCTGGGAAAATACCTCGTGTTTTCCCTACGTCAGGGGCAAGGATCGGTGTCCAGTTGCTCGGATAGGACACAAGTGACTTGACAATTTGGCGTGCACGTAAAAGAACCCTTGACAGTTGGAAATCGAAATAAGAGTAGGTATGTCAGTGTAGTAGGGTGTAATGTGTAAATGTTTTGTTGTTTATATGTAAATAAAGTTTATGTAATATATGGTGTTATTGTAGCTTCTAATTTGTGTCTTGGAATCTGGCCAAGATGTAGTGTCCAGTGTGTGTGTGTTGTATTGTGTGTAGTGAGTTGTTTTAATGAGTTTACCTGGCTTGCACCTTATTTGAGATCTGCACTTTTCTCTTGACATGACTTATGACAAGACCTTGGTATTTCTTCATCTTCAGGTATTTTATATTTCTTGTTTTTAGTAATTTTATAAGTTTAATTTATCAGTATATATGTTTAGTACAGGTTGGTTCTAAGTAGTTTAAATACATAATTCTTGTACTAAGAGTTTCTCAACTTTATATACGGTAATTATAGATCTTGAGTTTTCCCGCCATTTTCGCCCTTTTCCCAGTGGTCTGTACTTATTGTGGTGTTTGTTTTATTTTAGCTTGTGTAATATAATTCTTCCTTACCGGCATTGTGATATAATTAAAACACCTTTCCCAGGGTATGTTTAGTTTTTCTGCTTTTCTATTATTTTAAATGTTCATATATATCCATAAATATAAATGTATTTAGTTCAAATCATGTTTTATCTTTCTTTTGTATATTTATTTCTATCTTGATTATGTTCCGTCCGCTTTGTTTGCATGTTTGTAATCTGTTTGTATTTATATTTTCAGTGTTTTTGGTTTTTTTGGTTTTCCTTCTTTGTGTTTGTTGTTTTGGTAATATGTAAATAAACTGTTGAAACCAGTACTGCTTCAGCTCCTTGATAACCCGAAATCCCCTGAGAAAAAGCTCCGGCTACATCAGTCTGCATTATAGGCAGATCGATGCGGAAAAGGAAAAGAATAAACCAGATTACATTTCCATGGTTGCTGTTGAAATAAATGTAAAATGGTGGGGGTTGGATGGCCGATTGGTTAGCTAGTGCGTGCTGTATCATAAAGCCTGTCATTGAGTCAACTGGCTTGGTTTCGAATCCCCGGCTATACGTGAAAAGGAGTAGGGTCACCTGTCCAACCTGGTGGTTTTTTTTTTCCAGTTCCTCCGGTTTCCTCCCACTGCTAACGACCTCTACGCTCAAGCGAATCATTGAAATAAAATTAAACCTTATGTTAGTCCCACAATGACCTAGTGTGTATTGAGTGGTCGCTAAACCCAATTTTTTCTCTCTCTGTATGTAAAATGGTCATTGAAAATGAAAATGAAATGGGGTTTAACGTCTGTTTCTCAACTGGTCTAATGAAGCCGGCATGTGCAAAATATAACATGGTGAAATTTTTTTAACGTGGTCGTTGAAATTAATGTAACATGGTTCATGTTGAGATAAATGTAGCATCCTACATCCCCCCGTGAAAGCCAATCGATTTTGTTATTCAGATACGATGATTGTACCAAACGTTTCCGGCCTCCTTAAATAATATGCGATCTATGTGACAACAGTTACTGTTCAACACAATCCCTTGATGCATTTATTCCATGTTTTCCAAGCATATTTAACAACGTCGGAAAACCACGGATTGTCACATGACCATTAAAACGTCCCCACAACAGTGATTTGAGTTCCTTAAAGATGAAGGAAGTCAGAGGTAGCTGAATTGGAAGAATAAAGCCAGGCTGACACTTGCACGATTCCGTGGCACGCATTGGTACGACTCGAGTCGGCACGACACCGTCCGATTTGCGCAAACTCGTCGTGCCAATGCGGGAAGTGCGTAAACAATGCGCAAACTATCCGCAAACTATGCGTGAACTCGTCGTGCCAGTTCGTGTCAATGTGGACACTGATGGGCACGACAAAATCGTGGCAAAAGTCGTGCAAGTGTCAGCCTGGCTTAAGAAGGGAGAGAAAAAAAGAGAGGCTTCCGGCCACGCTCACTGCTGCTAGTAACAGTGTGTGGAAAACAATAAAACATCTCGGCTGAACCCTTCTTTCGCTAATCCATCATGATTACGCCCTAAGATTTTATCCCATAGCACACTTCATGGAGAATATCCGTCTTCATTAGCCGGGTTGGTGCATAGAAGTAGGACGTTAAACTACATTGCATTCGGTTTACTTAAACAAAAGTGCCACATCCTATCCACCCTCCACCACTCTCAAAATAGGTATCAACAACAAGTACGTGTATTATTTTATATTGTATTATTTATTCATTGCTGTCGCAAGCAATTAACGTGCAGACTACTAAGCCATTACTACGACACCCGCATCTGTTGCAGCCATCACCAGCTGGGAATGAGTCGCCGGGTTTATAAAGTTTACCATTATAAGAGCATGTGGGGCAAGCGAGTTCTGTGCATTGTACATTTCCATCGTTATAACATTTGCACGTGTTACAGCCATCAATGGCCGGGAAGGAGTCGCCAGGTTGGTAACGGGTACCATTGTACTCGCAGTTAATGCAATAAATTTTGGTACATGCTACTGTTCCATCTTTCGTACACCGACATTTATTGCAACCATCAGTAGCAGGGAATATTGCGCCCTGTTCATAATGTATACCATCATAAAGACACGGAGGAACTGAAAAATATTTGAAAAAAATATATTGGTAATTGTGAGAGGTTCGCTATGAAATGTTGCCGAATATATGTTAACTTGGCGTACCATAATATATGGTAAACTGGTAACATGAAAGGTTGATAGATTATGGTGGTATGAAAGGTAACAGCGATAGATGGTACCTTGACTTTGACAACATGTCAGATCCATTTAGTAGATTAAAATCTCCAGTGCGGCTGAATAAATCAATATCTTTGTGTCGAGTGGAGGTTAAACCCCATTTTTCTCCCAATCTCTCAAAACTAATATCAAAATGGTGTAAAATCTCCAGTACGGCAGAATAAATCAATATATTTTTGTCGAGTGGACGTTAAACCCCATTTTTCTCCCTCTCTCTCAAAACTAATATCAAGATGGTGTTAAAGATTAACCTTACACTTAGTATCAGCAGCATGCACCTCGAATAAAGATGAGACGAAAACCAAGAAGATATACGATAACCATGTTGTTTTCGCCTGAAAATATACAGTGAATAAAATGTACCAAGAGTGATAGAGACTGTATGTTAATTAAAGGACAATAATGGTGTCAGTCAATGTCACACATGTCGATTCCAAATATAATTTTAACACCGGGGGGGGGGGGGAGAAATGGGTTTTAACGTCCACTCGACACAAACTAGGTCATTTCGGGACTAACATATGGTTTAATTTTATTTCAATAATTCGCTTGCGCGTAGGGGTCTTTAGCAGTGGGAGGAAACCGGAGTGCCGGGAGGAAACCCACGAGGTTGAGAAGGCGCCCCTATCTCCATACCACATACGCTCACACTAGCCGCAAGCCAGAGGTGACCGGCCAGCTAGAGGTCGAAGCGCGGCACTCTAGACCACTAAGCCATCCCAACCCCGGAGGTCATTGCTATGATAGATGAGTAATAAAGGTTTCCACAATGGGAAGTGTTAAAATTATATTTGGAATCGACACAAATATGGTTCAGTTTTAGTTTCGGCCGTTTCGGGGAACTGGGGGACTGGGGAAAATTCACGAGGTTGGAAATAACACATACTGTTCTAGAAAGTCACAGAAGGCTAAAAAAATCACCAGATTCGTCCCTTCGGACGCCTGAAAAATCAGTAGTGTCCTAATGCTTCACCAAAAATATATAGAGAAAAAAACATTAATATTGTATGGTCTGTACCGTGTTCATTGTTGACGGTTTGACAGACTTAGCGGTATAATACACTGAACTGTAGGCGTATACAAAAGGGTCGAACCTAGGGGAATTGTGTATCGGGGCTACTGTATGGAGCTTTTTAATTTGCGAACGCTGTTTACAAATGAGAATTGCGGAGTTGTATTCTCTTTGAACTGTTAAGGCCTCTGACTGAATTTCAGTATATTACTGAAATGAAAGTCAAAGGAGGAACCATAGCAGAATTTCAGATTTGTTTCCGCCCGGCATACATAAGCTTCGGAATTCACAGCCCGCGAAAACGGTACATGATAGAATTACAGATATTCGCGGGTTTACTTGCAGCACGGACGCATCCAATTGCGAAACTCAAATTAATTGTCACGATAAGCAAAAACCACACCAAGAACAATCCTTGTACATGAGACTACATGTTGTATTGCCAACGAGAAAGTTCTGTCTATCCCAGTCAAACTAATTATGATTAGTCATATTGTCATTGTGGTTTAAAGGACAATATTGGTGTCAGTCATTATCACATGTGATAGAACTGATTTAATACATTCCAAATATAATTTTAACACAGAAAACATTGCTACGATAGTGGAGTAATAAAGGAGTCATGAATCGGAAGTGACGAACGCCAAAGGAAAACACTAGGCATTCCTCTATATAACTGACTGAAGTGACTAGTGATAACAGATACATGGGCGAATTTCTGCTCACTAATAATTCCTTCGAAGACCAAAATTTGTTGTGTGACACTGTGAGAGGATATCTGACAATTCATAAATAGATAAGAGAACATGAAAGAAAAACAGATGAAAAGTCCGTGCATTACCATGTTTTTATAAGGTAGGGGAGACAGGGGTACATTGCACCACCATGGATATATCCTTTATAAATAATAACAGACAACCCAAGGCTATACAGAAGTGAGATAACTTCTTAAATCAATTTCTCCATCAATATGCAGTAGCCAGGTGCTGTCAATTAGTCTTTTATGCAATGAATTTTTCAAAAGAGCGCTTAAAAGTAAAAAAAATAATCCACACTTGTTAACTTATAATCAGTTCATATGTCTAATCTACAATTCAGATAAACCGGGGCTTGATCCAAATAAGAGGGCATATTGATTTTTTTTTTTAATTTTGATCATGAAACTGTGATGGGGCAGATTGAACCACTGTCAGCGGGGTACTTTGAACCATGGTTCAATGTACCCCAGTGAATTATAGACTATATACCATTTAATAATTTGTTTAGCCTAGGAAATTCTTGTATGTCTAATCTAATTTAGAATATCAGTTGATCCAATCGTATAAAAGGAATTAAACTTGTTCGAAACTTGGCTGTGCCATGCAGGGGCGCAATTATGGGTCTCCCGGACTAGAGTCGCTCGTCAGCAAATCAGGCTGTGCGAATTTAGACAGAATATTGAACAAATTTTTGTTTGATTTACTACAAAAGTTGAATTTGATCCCACCAAACTGCCAACTTATGTGTACTTTACGGCAATTTGTAGTAGCCTAGGGAATCAAGACGCCTGCTTGTTTCGATCGTTGCATGGATGTCAAATCTGTGGATATTTCTTCTTAGCTAAACACGGATTGTTTGCAGATTCATTAGATCACTACGAAATAAGTGACTAAGTTTGAGATCTAAATCCAAATCTATGTTAACATGGAATTTTTACCACTGTTCAATGTGTCCCATTAATTGGTTAAACCTGCCCCGACTATTTTGTAAAGAGGGATACACTGAACCATTACAGCCAAGTGGAATGTTTTTTTTTAAAGTTAAAGATTAATTTAATTGAATCTGATACACGATAGCAACTATGATATGTCTTCAAACAATACAATAAAGTAAAGACATCTGCTAATTAAAAAAAATGATATGAAATGAGGACAAACATGTATGTGAACAAAATGGTTCAATGTGTCCCGGTCTCCCTATAGAAGGAATAAAAACACGGGATTGTACGGACAATTTCAACTTTTCTCCTGTTCTCTTATCTTATGACACTTAATTACTTTATTGAATCGTCAGATATCCTCTTGCGGTCCCATATAACAACTTTTTGTCTTCGAAGGAATTATTAGTGGGCAGAAATTCGCCCATGTATCTGTTATCAATAGTCATTTCAGTCAAATACATAGAGGGATAACCCGTGTTTTCCTTTGGCGTTCGTCACTTCCGATTCATGAATCCTTTATTACTCCTCTAGCGTTGCAATGATCTCTGTGTTAAAATTACATTTGGAATGTGTTTAATCAGTTCGATCACATATGTGATAATGACTGGCACCAATATTGTCCTTTAAGTCGAACCATAGTCAAAAGCAGCCCCCAAATCACCCAAATGCATATTGTGTAATAATTAAAACACTACATGAAAGTTTCGCATCTTTGAATTATGAAGTATTAATATAAATTATTATATTTACCATTTCGTAGATAGGTGGAGTTACAATATTCAGCTATCAGGTTCGCGATCATAAATAAATATATTACAACGATTATATATACCTTATATATAGTCCAAATCAACAGACCACACATTTTAAAGGGACATAATGCAGAATACTAGAAACATTTTAAAGCAACATAACGCCAAATAGTGGGAACATCCCTCTTGATGGTTACTGAGCACAGTAAACCAACACTCATTGACTCTAATGATAATTCTCATCTCTTTGACCTACTTTTGCACACAATTTCATTGGTTAGGACGTTATCTGCAAAATGAGATTTAGTTTAAAATGCAGGTTTTCTCTAATAGTATGGTGGCTCGTACAAATGAGATATTGGGATATGTTGACTAATAAATTGTTTTTGTTAAAATATGTTTTATGTTATTCAGATCAAATAGAAATGGCGCAGTAGAAAAAAGCTAGTTGGCCGTCCAAATTCTTCGAATAGTTGTTTTTTCTTCAATTAGTCACTTTCGCACAACAGGTCTTTAGTCGTGGGAGGACTTTGGGAAAACCAGCGAGATTCAGGAACACAATTACAGACCCTACGATCTGTAGTTCATGCCTCAGACAAATCGACTAATACCCCTACCCCCGTGGGCATTGGCTGTTCCGAACTAGTAAGCACGGTCTGTCTCGTACACTACACCTGTTGATACTTTAAGTGAGCTAAAACTCTTGGGTAAACGATAACATTGAGCAATAATATCCAGGTCTGCTGTGTCGTAAAAGTTTCGTGTTGTCAGGTTATGAAGAGGGGAGAGAGTGAGAGAAATTGGGTTTAACGTCCACTCGACACAAACTAGGTCATTTTGGGACCAACATATGGTTTCAATTTTATTTCAATAATTCGCTTGCGCGTAGGGGTCTTTTAGCAGTGGGAGGAAACCGGAGTGCCCGGAGGAAACCCACGAGGTTGAGAAGGCGCCCCTATCTCCATGCCACATACGCTCACACCAGGGATCGAAACCACAGCCACAAGCCAGAGGTGACCGGCCAGCTAGAGGTCGAAGCGCGGCACTCTAGACCAGACCACTAGGCCATCCCAACCCCCCTTATGAAGAGGGAGAAAAGATCTTGACCACTATCAGCCACCATACTATTTGTGAAAATAAAAACCAATCCTTTTAATATTATACCTGTTAACACATGAACGTGTCTACATTTCACATATAATTTAATAAATGATATTCTGCCAACTGTCAATTAATGTTAAGTTACAACAAACAAACCGGCAGACTCTTCGTTGGTGCGTATAATTTGTGAAACGTGTAAAATTATTTGATTTATGATATTGTTTACTTTATTTCATCTAGTTGCACCAGCTTGTAAAATATGATGCCCATGAATTCGTTCATTTTTTATTCGTAGATTCACCAAGGTTGACATGGACATACCTAGTGAATGAAAATTGGGGAATCGAATTATAGAAATAAAATTGAACCATATTAGACTTGAAATGTTCTAGTTTGTGTCGAGTGGACGTTACCCCCTCACCCCCATTTCCCCTCCCTCCACCTCTCTCTATCACTCTCTCTCCCTCTCTCTTTCTCTCTCACATACACAGCCCCCCCCCCCCACAAACAGCCGTCGTTTGAAACGGATAGCCAGACGACAACCTTTTTTTAAAATGAAGAACGCCATATTAATTAAGCTGTCATTATTATTTATCTATTGTTAGAATACAGACAAATAAGGAACCGAACTTTCAATTGTATATTGAAAAATACTTGTTGGCACTTGGACTTGTCAATATTTTAATTATAATTTTATAAATCATTTTCCGAGAACTTACCTGTGTTGAAATGTCATTACTTGCAATTAATGGAGTTATTTTATAACAAACAGACTGACAGACTCTCCGTTGAAGCGTTTAATTTGTTAAAGGTGTAGAATTGTTTGATTTATGATATTTTTAATTCATTTCATCTAGCATGCAGTGTACGTACTGACGTGGGTTATTTAAAGCGAAAAGTCACGGATACGTCGATCTCATAATCTCTGTATCTTAGCCTACAATCTAAATAAAGTTGTTTATTTTCATTGGGCATTATTCTAATAAACAAAAAAACATATTATGGAACACAATTACTATTTTAATTTAAAGCGACGTTTCGTTGAGGATTCTATCAACGTTTTCATTCGTTTGAAAAAGTTGAGAGAATCCTCAACGAAACGTCGCTTTAAATTAAAATAGTAATTGTGTTCCATAATATGTGTTTGTGTTTATTACGTATGTCAATTGCTAAATTCCGCTCAATGTTTGTTAATATATTCAAGTTCCTATCACCACCACTGCCTGTCAAATAATATTCTAAATGGGTATAACCCCTCCCTCCACAATTGGGAATCGTGAGGCCCACTGTTATTACCACCCCTTATTTAATTCGTCAATGCAAATCATTGGTGCTCATGCATCAGATCCTTTATTTATCTTTGTAGCCTGATTAGCTGCATTTTGTCGGTGTGAGATTGTTTGATAAGCTGCATGTCGTGAGGATAAGCTGCATGTTGTCAGGGTGGGATTGTTTAATATGCTGCATGTCGTCAGGATAAGCTGCATGTTGTCAGGTTGAGATTGTTTGATAAGCTACATGATGTCAGGGTGGGATTGTCTGATAAGCTGCATGTTGTCGGGGTGAGATTGTCTGATAAGCTGCTTGTTGTCGGGGTGGGATTGTCTCAATCTGATGATTTAACCACCAAAAATAATCGTATTTGAGTCCAACCTCATCAAATCCATGCGAACAATCTGTTCAAATGTTTAAATCTAGTTCAATGGCTAATTGTGAATCTCGGATATCCCGCTCCATACGGGTTGCTACCATAGTAGTGAGAAATTACTATATCTCCAGTCATTTTTGTGCGCCATCTTGGAATAATTTTTAAAGTTCAAGGTTAATTAAATGACAAGGTTATCGTGGAAGTCGCTATGTGTGATTTGCGTATGTTGGTGTGACAACCTCTGATCGGACGCTACTGTTCACGTGTCTGTGGCAAAGGGAGTCAAAGTAGCTGTAAGTCGGGGGATTTCAAATCAATATAGCAACGTCTAGATGTTGTAAAACTAATAGTCGTTGCTTCATGAACACACCAACAATCCACAGACAAAAAAGGTATATCAACTAAATGTGGGTAAACTGCCCCGGCGCCCGGACTATTAGTTGGCCACCACCTACCCACTGAATCACCGTGTGACTCCTTGAAATGAAATTACAAAACAAATGTTGGTATCCACTGGCCGGTACACGTCATTGGTAATAGATTTGAACGATATTAATTTTGAATAATTTATATGAAGATAAATCCTCTTACATTAACACCTGTGCGTCAGGTAATTTATAAAAACCGTACCTTATGTCAAAACGATATATTATTCTACATATTCTCGGACTGGAAATTTCTTTTAGTTTTTTATTATAGCTGTGGACCTTCAAGGGGAATATTACATTCGACTGATTATGGTAAATATATAAATATTTCATTTAAACATATTTTATTCATAGCGTGACGCGACATCACTTGGCTCGTTGAATGTTTATACGCGAGCCTGACTTACAATTGGAGAACCCTGAGATTTTACAGGCCGTAGATTCGGGTATCATGTGAAAGGCATGCGAAGTTGAAAACTCGTGTACCTTGTTGCAATCAAGCGAAAACAAATTTCGGCCAAAAAATATGAACTGTTACAATTACAGATCCTACATTTAAAACTAATAATGGATTTATTTTATCCTTACAAAATGAGAGAGAAATGGGATTTAACTTCCATTCGACACAAACTAGGTTATTTCGAGACTAACATATGGTTCAATTTTATTTCAATAATTCACTTGCGTGGGGGTCTTTAGCGGTCGGAGGACCCGGGGGACACCCACCCGCTATTAGAATATAAGTTATATCATAGGAGCTTTGAATATAACGCGTCAAAAGAATGGACAACGAAATGCAATGGCTTTTAACGTCCTACTGTTCTGTACCGACCGGGATAATGCAGACACTACGGCCTACTCATATCAAATTCCAACTGTCAAGGGTTCTTTTACGTGCACGCCAATGTGTACACGTTCATTTCCAGGCACTCCGTCGTGCATAAGTGACAAACTCCATACTATTATCCGAGGTGTCGTGTTCACGCGACTTCAAATCCCATTCGATTCCATTGAACAATTAATTTGCGGTTAGAAATTGTAACATGTTTTTACACGGGCCGCGAATTATGTATTGGAGAATGGGTTTTATATTTTGGAATCGGCCATTTTGTAAATTAAATCTGTATTTATTGTAGGTGGAAATTAATGTGATACCGTTCCTTTTTTTGTGTTTTACAATTAGTTGGGCCAAAGTAGAAGGTGAGTATATTCATGTATTAATACAGCGAAGATATTAGTATAAAAGCCCATAACTACCTACTTTTCTCCTCGTCAGAACACGGAAGTCGAAAAGCCGAAATGTAGACGTGAGGCGACAACACGCTATACAAACCAAAATCGACTCGAAAATTGGAAATTCAACTATAATACACCGCGATATATCGCTCCTCGTTTTTCGACTTGGATTTTGGCTTGTATACCGCCTTGTCAACTTTCGACTTAGTCATATCTTTGTATTTATTGTTGGCAGTAAGAAGTCGCCAACACGCATACCATGCAACTCGAAAAGTAGAAATTAGGAAATTAACACATCACGCTATTAGCGACCTATCATTTTGCTTGCTGTCGATTTTTCAAGTTTCGCCTCGGAAGTTGTAGTAGTCGACAAGGCGGTACATAAGCCAAAACGTGAGGCGAAAATACGAAATTAGGAAAAAAAACCGAGGGGCGCTATTAACGCAGTGTATTATTTCTTAACTTCCTATTTTCGAGTCGATTCTGACTTGCATGGCGTGTTTTTACCGCACATTTTGTCATAACTTCTACTTTTCGACTTTCGTATTTTGAAGGGGCGAAGAGTAGCATTTACGAATGGTAGTTATAATCTTCCATACACCAGCACACATAAAGAATAAGACAGCCAAGACGTTATCGTTGGGATGGGATGGGAGGGAGGAGTCATGGGGCGACAGAATTGAACCGTATCAAAAACTAGTGCACGTTTCGATTACTTACATAGTTATATTGTCCTTACCTGTAATGCCAATGTTCTACGCACTTTCTCAGTAAGCAAGTTACAACGAAATGTTAATCTTTAAACAGATTTGTGAATTCTTGACCCCCATCCTCCCACCCCACCTGTCCACTTAATATACATTGATAAAATTCCCTTTTTGAATGGACGGACATTGGCTCTAAGCAGGCCAACTGTTGTTCTTTTAGCAGGTAGTTGTTCATTGGGTTGTTTGAATGGCGGAGTTTGTAAAACAAGGGCGATAAGTGGTTCAACACCAGCTGAATATTGTGAATGTCTAACAGTTGATACGGACACGGTTTATACCGGAAGTAGATGCGAGAAATTGAGAATTTCAAGTAAGTTGGGGGGTTTTGTCGAGGGGTTTTCAGTAATTAGGTAATAATATAGCATAATAGATGGATGACTGAAATGAAATAAAATAGGGTTTAACGTCCTACTCTTCTGCACCTAACCTGGGCTAATGGAAGACGGGCATACGCCAACAGTGTGCTATGAGGGAAATTTTGCCCGGACAGCGGCGCTACGGCGTACTCTTGTATCGAATTCCAACTGCCAAGGGATCTTTTACGTGCACGCAAATGTGTACACAGGACCTCGGTTTTCCGTCCCATCCGGACTAGACAGCTGTCTTTGTCAGGCCCTCCGTTCTGCATCACTAACAAGGGGAAACCACGCCGGAAAATCGAGATAAACTTTCCCGGCCAATGCAGGGATCGAACACT
Source organism: Patella ulyssiponensis (assembly GCA_963678685.1). Lineage (NCBI taxonomy): Eukaryota > Metazoa > Mollusca > Gastropoda > Patellidae > Patella > Patella ulyssiponensis. The sequence continues at coordinate 9,339,873 of OY783228.1, forward strand.
CGACCTCCAGGCTAGCGAGCCAGTACTTTACCCACTTAGCCACGTGATCCCCAATATATGGATAACAGTTACTGTTTTGATATACTAGCGACATTTTCTTCTTTATTGAAATATTATAAAATCAATATTGATAAGAACAAAATTGGAATAGTTAATGGCCTGGACTGTGTGGTAACACGCGTTATTTTAGTCCGGCAGCCAAACCCCATTTTAGGCCTTAACGTGGAAATATAGTCCACCTAATGTTTTTTGATGGATTATCAGTATGTGCAGATTAAGAATCCGGATGATGCCAACCTGGCACTCTTGGGGAAATTTAAATATTCAAGATGGCTGCCATGAGACCTTTTCTGGTTATTTTACAAGAATTAGACCCACTGAATCCAATGAGCATGGATATTCCCCCTAAAAAGTACGGCTAATTCCGCTAAGAGGCCAAATTCAAAATGGTGGCTTATTTTGGCTAGAAATGTGCAAAGTTCCCTGAAACGGTGTGTAATTTATTGAAATACAGGTTTTTGGTGTATTATATATCTTTTCAGAATCTGGGTGATGCCCTCGATCCTGGCATCCTTGGGGAAATTAAAAAATTCAAAATGGCCGTCATGAGGCATTTTCTGGTTAGTGGGGTAAAATTCGGGACAGATTCTCTCGGATTTCGATATAAAGGTGATTTCTGTCAGAATGTAACCTCTGAATCCAATGAACTTTGGTATTCTTCCTTAAAAAGCTTACCCATTCCACTAGGGGGCCAAATTCAAAATGGAGGCTAATTTTGGGGAAAACTCATAAAGTCATCCCAAAAGGCTGTGTAATATATTAAAAAATGGGTTTTCGGTGTCATTTACTTCAGATATAAACATAAAAACATGTTCTGTTCAAAAAGTATTCCAGATTGAGCTTAAATTCAAAATGGGGGCCATATTTGGCAAGACATAACAATATTCATTATGTTTTAAACTATAGGTTTTCGGTTGCGCCAAATTCCTATCTGAATGGTGAAATATGCCATGACCGAACGAAACACCAATATGGTTCCCAAATTCAACAAAATAACTAAATTTAGTGACCATGGAAAATAATAGAGCCGTTAACGTAAAGACTTATGTATCACTTGACTAAGAGCACAAATTACAGAGCCATATGAACAGAAGCTACGGAGAGCGAATTGTCAAGCATAAATTATGATCCACTATGACACCCGTCCGTGTCACCTTCTCTACTAGAAAACAGAGTAGAATTAGGGATGAAAAATGTTTCTCAGCGTGATACAAACCTCAGCTTTACCGCTGCGTATGAATGACCAAATAACTTGCAAGACAAATATCATCCCCGTTGCATAACGTGGATGAAATGGGAAGAATCAGAATGTTCTACCGATTGCGAGTATTCCAGTGATTCAAGAGAGGGTGAGTTAGACAAATTCCCGAGGTTGCACAAGACAAATATGTGACAAATTTGCTTTCACCTCACGATGGTCTGATAGTTGATTGTGTTTGACCGTGTATGCTTTGTGCCCTTATAAGAATATTAGGGGAAGAATATCATCGGATTGGAACACTTTTTGCTTGAATGTGTATTTATGTTTATATCCGAAGAAATTGAACATGAAAACCTATATTTCAATATATTACACACCGTATAAGAGAACATTATGAGTTTACCGCCAAAAAGGAGCTGCCATTATGAATTTAGCCCCCAAGCGGAATTAGTCGTCACTTTTAGGATGAATACTCAAGCTCATTAGATTCAGCGGATCAAATTCTTACAGAAACCACCTTCATACCGAGGTCCGAGAGAATTTTTCCCGAATTATACCCCATTAAATTAAAGTAAATAACCAGAAAATGCCTCATGGCGGCCATCTTGAATATTTTAATTACCCCAAGGATGCCAAGGTGGCATCATCCGGATTCTGAAACTACACATATTGAAGATAGATAATATACCCAAAACCCATATTTTAATATATTACACGCTGGTTTAGGGATCTTTGTAAGTTTCCAGCCAAAATAAGCCACCATTTTGAATTTGTCCTCCTAGCGGAATTAGCCGTCACTTTTAGGGGGAATATCCATGCTCATTGGATTCAGTGGGTCGAATTATTGTAAAACCCGTCTTCAAACCGAGGTCCGAGAGAATCTGTCACATATTTTACCTCACTAGATAACCGGAAAATGCCTCATGGCGGACATCTTGAATATTTAAATTTCCTGGCATCATCCGGATTCTTAATCTACACATACTGAAGATATATAATCCATCAAAAAAAATTAGGTGGACTATATTTCCAGGTTCGTCGACCTGCTGCCGGACTATTTCAGTCACCGGGCGATTGTCTTTAGATTTATGAAATCGTTTCAGGGGTTTTACGGGAATATTAATTACTCCGGGCTTCCTGTCAATTTATGTTTTGATTTAACAAATCACTAGAAATGATTTTTACCGCTAGTTGTTATTCACAATGCATTTTATGCTAAAATTTCTTGATTATATAACTTGCAAGAAGTACGAAGCCAAATAGTTGGTTGAGTAATCGGTGGCAAGTGTGTGGCTACATATAGCCTGCAGAATTCAACTTGTAAAACATTCCATCAAAAATGCGTCTGCGTCTGTCCAGAACCATAAACTGGCGAATTTTGTGAAAGATATTCTGGTGAAGGTAAGAAGCGGCGTGTGCAAGAATGCTTTCTTACAGGGGTGGTACACATATTCCATTGGACAGACACAGCGATGGATCGTACACATATTCCATTGGACAGACACAGCGATGGGTCGTACAGATATTCCGATGTACAGACATCGCGATGAAATGAAATGAAATGGGGTTTAACGTCCTACTCTTCTGCACCTGACCTGGGCTAATGGAAGACGGGCATACGCCATACAGTGTGCTATGAGGGAAATTTTGCCCCGACAGCGGCGCTACGGCCTACTCTTATATCGAATTCCAACTGCCAAGTGATCTTTTACGTGCACTCCAATGTGTAAACGGGACCTCGGTTTTTCGTCCCATCCGAACGACATGCAGCTGTCCTTGTCAGGCCCTCCTTCTGCATCACTGACAAGGGTAAATCGCGCCGGAAAATCGAGATGAATTTTCTCGGCCAATGCAGGGATCGAACACCCGACATCCAGGCTAGCGAGCCAGCGCCTTGCCCACTTAGCCACCGTGATTCCAGATATCGCGATGGATCGTATAGATGTTCTATTGGACGGTACTCAATTATGGATTGTATAGGTAGTCTGTTGCAGTGATGGATATGTATCGTACTGTTGTGTTTTCTGTGTCTCTTGTGAGCATGGATGTCGCTTGATTATAATCAGCATAAAAATGACAAAGACAACTTTGGATTTCACCTCTAACCTCACTCAGTCAAGGTCATTTATTTTCTAAGGGGAAGTAACTCCATTATTTATGGACAATATTGGATTCAGACATGTCATGTAAGACCAATATATATGACATCCCCCTTTTTGAAATAAAGCTCCCCCTTTTTTTTAAAGTGAAGCTTTTCCAAAAATTGGAATAATTGTTAATAATTACAACATAATTTTACCTAAGTAAACTCTGACATTAACAAACAGTTTGTCACAAAAAGAATTATAATAAAACAATGTTATTAACGAATTAAAAATAAGAACCAACTATATTACAAAATATTATACCCTTTTATGAATAGTATAGTTATCTGAAACTCGAATACGAAATAGTCTATATTAAAAGTTAAAAGAAATTGATGCTTAACTGTATGAATAGTACTCCACTCTTAATAATAAATGTTATCGTAATGACATAGAAGTATATATCAATCAACTCATTTCTTAGTTCAAAATACTAAACTATAATAATTGTAGATATGAACAATAGCACTAAGCTAATAGACCAGGAGCCCAGAGGGTCGAACCTAGACGAACGAGGTACCAATATCTGACCATATAGGCATCTACATACTAACCTGGGATGCACAGAAGTGGGCGTCTGCCGGGGCCCAGTCCATGGGTGTGACCCTGGTGACCCCTATAATGACCCCAAAAATGGGTTAAACTCATACATTCGAGGTACCGGTCAAAACCAATTTTAAATGAAAGAATACACTCTACTGAGTACGAAATTGCCCATAACAGACGATTTTGGTCCTGGGATGGCCCAAACTGACACCCCAAATATGAACCCCAGGGGGCTTGAAAAAAAAATTATATTCATACATTCGAGGTACCAGTTGAAACCAATTACAAATGAAAGAGTATATCCCGCTGAGTACGAAATTACCCATAACAGACGATTAGACCCCTGGGGTGGCCCAGACTGACACCCCAAAGCCGAAGGGAGTGGGGTGGGGCAAAAATAGAGTTTGCTCATACATTCGAGGTACCAGTCAAGACCAATTTTAAATGGAAGGGTGCATCTCACTGAGTGCGAACTGGCTCATAACAGACGATTTTAGCCTTGGGACTGCCCAAACTGACACTCTAAATACGACCCCCCCATCCTCCCTGGGCGGCTTAAAAAAAGGTTATATTCATACATTCGAGTTATTAGTAGTTAAATGAAAGAGTATATGCCGATGATTACGGAATTGTCCATAACAGACGATTGGGCCCATGGAATGGCCCAAATTGACGCCCAAAGACGATGGGGCCATAAATTCGCGGTACCGGTCAAAACCAACTCTAAATGTAAGAGTACATCTCACTAGGTACGAAGTTGCCCATAACAGACGCTTGTGGCCTTTGGACGGCCCAAATTGACACCCTAAATATGGACCGCAGAGCCGAAGGGTGAAAAATAGGTTATACTCATATATTCGAAGTACCAGTCAAACCAATTTTAAATGGAAGAGTACATCTCACTGAGTTTGAAATTGTCCATAACAGTTGGTTTCGGCCCTGGGGGACAAGCTGACACCATAATATCGACCTCGAGGCTCGAGAAAAATTTATATTCACACATTCGAGGTATCAGTTCAATTTAATTTTAAATGAAAGTGTGAATCTCGCTGATAACGAAATGACCCATAATAGATGATGGTTCAAACTGACAAAATGCATAAAATGGTATTGTGAGGCCAGATTGAAACAGACTTTAATTTTGTCACCAACAAGTACAATCATGCACCTGTAGTGTTAATATTGTTTTCATACCAGACCATCTTGTGAACCCATCAGGAATCACCAGAAATGGAAAAAACTGGCTATATATGTGAAATTTTTTAGGGGGGGGGGTAAAAAATCAAAAAAAATCTTCCTGGCCGGCATCCAGGCCTTGCAGCATCGTTGGCAATGGTGTAGAAAAGTTTATGGAACCATCGGCTTTGTACAATTTTTTCAAAAAATGGCCCAGAACATTTCAAATCAAAGTGGAGAGGGGGGGGGCAAAACTTATCAGTATATTTTTTTCAAACCTAGAGGGCAAAATTTAGGATGTCAGTTAGGACCATCTCAGAGCCAGAATCATCTTCATACAAGGTACTAAGCGACGTTTCGACGAGGATACACTCGTCGTTATCAAGCAAACGATGCAGATATGTTCGTTCGTTCCTTGGGTTTTACATCTACTTCCATCTAGAAAGGGGGAGGGCGGGGGTGAGGGTGGGGGTCAAGATTTGTTAGAATAACTTTTTTCAACCTAGGGATGTAAAATTTAGAGTGTCAGTTTAGACCAAAATCGTCTATATACATGTACAAGGTACTAAACGATGTTTCCAAAAGGATACTCTCGACGTTATCAAGCAAATGATTAAGATATGTTCGCTCGTTCCTGGGGTTTTACGTCCACTCCTACCTAGGGTGATAACACAGACAATGCAAATACATAAATAGTACACAAATATACAAAGAACATGCAACACAAACACAACAATGAAATACAATAAAAACGCAAGACTTTCGATTAGGGGGCCATTTATAACTGAACCATCACAGCGGAAACTTTTTCAGGCATTAAAAGGCAGTGGGCTGGCAAGCTATTGATTTATCAAGATCAATGTATTTAAAACTATTAAAGGGAAACCAATTAACCTGGACCATATATAACAGATAATTTAAAAACAATGTGGGGGTGTAAATCTGTTATGAGCCATTTTGTACTCAGTGGCGTCTATACTTTCATTTAAAATGAATATATTGTATGAATATAACCTATGGCGTCAGTTTGGGCCGTTTCAGGGTCACAAGCGTCTGTTATGGACAATTCCGTACTCAGTCACATGTAATCTTCTGTTATGGACAATTCCGTACTCAGCGGGATATATTCTTTCATTTAGAATTAGTTTGAACTGGTACCGTGAATGTATGAGTATAACCCTTTTTTAAACTCAGGGGGTCATGTTTTGTGTGTCAGTTTGGGCAGTCCCAGCGCTGAAATCTTCTATTATGAGCAAGAGAATTCTATGAGTATACCCTATTTGCGCCCACCCCCTCCCCAACCACCCCTTTTCGGCTTTGGTGTGTTGGTCTGGGCCATCCCAAGGGTCCAATCGTCTGTTATGGGTAATTTTGTACTCAGTGGGATATACTCTTCCATTTGAAATTAGCTTCAACTGGTAACTCGAATGTATGAATAGGACCCTTTTTTAAGCCCCTGGGATTGGGTGCCACGTTGGGAAGTCCCAGGGCCGAAATCTTCTGTTATGAGCAATTGTGTACTCAGTGAGATGTACTCTTTCATTTTAAATTGGTTTTGACCGGTAGCTCGAATGTATGAGCAAACCCTATTTTTGCCCCACCCCACCCCTTCGGCTTTGGGGTGTCAGTCTGGGCCACCCCAGGGGTCTAATCGTCTGTTATGGGTAATTTCGTACTCAGTGGGATATACTCTTTCATTTGTGATTGGTTTCAACTGGTACCTCGAATGTATGAATATAATTTTTTTTTCAAGACCTCTTGGATCTATATTTGGGGTGTCAGTTTGGGCCATCCCAGGGCCAAAATCGTCTGTTATGGGCATTTTCGTACTCAGTATATATGTAGAGTGTATTAATTCATTTAAAATTGGTTTTGACCGGTACCTCGAATGTATGAGTTTAACCCATTTTTGGGGTCATTATAGGGGTCACCAGGGTCACACCCATGGACTGGGCCCCGGCAGACGCCCACTTCTGTGCATCCCAGGTTAGTATGTAGATGCCTATATGGTCAGATATTGGTACCTCGTTCGTCTAGGTTCGACCCTCTGGGCTCCCGGTCTATAACTTTAAAGAAAGAATTGTAAGATAAATTTACATATTTAAGATCTACTCAACAATCTAAGTTCATTTCAAAACATGTGCATAACATATTAGTAACTCATTCTAATAGGATAAGTTATATTTACGTAGACTACCAACTATTTTCAATCGTTTGTTCTCAGACAAATCTTGCACAAAATTGCATAACTCTAAATTATCATCTATATTTATCCATTCACAATCTCTAGTTTGTTTTGGATTAAAATTAACTAACAGTTGTAATTTTCCACATTTAAATCTACCTTTCTTAAGTTCTAATAAATTATCATTAGGTACAACTTCCATTAAATGAAGTTGCTGTTCCAATTGGGAATGAGACAATTTACATAAAGAAGCAAGATTATGATTAACCTGCACATTATCTAAACATTGATTAATATCAACTGGTGATGTGTATCTATTACATAGAATATTACTTTCAGGAATTTCAGGCAAAAGACATCCATTAACATCTGTTAATTGAAAAAGATTCTCTTCTTCACTAATACTGTTTAAAGTATCATTATTTTTACCTAAATAAGATTTCAATTCATCTATATGTGTAATACGTTTAATTTTATCGTTAGTACGTATAAAACAAGGTTTTATTCTATTTATAGAATATACATCTGGCATAATCTTACCTTGTAAAGACGCCAAAATATAATGTGTACGATCTAGTATTTGATGTATAACGAAAGGTCCACACCAATCAGCTTTAATTTTCTTACTATTTGATGTAATTGCTGATGATAAAGGCTTCAACACATACACAAACTGACCTAATCCATAAATTGGATTTTAACTAATACTATGAGATATACTAACATTTTGAGTTTGCTGTTGATGCTTTTGTAAATCTAACATTACAGATGAAATATTATTAAACTTACTCTGTAAATGAGTAAAATATTCACTATGAGATTTACATGAACTATCAAATTGTCAATTAATAGCGGTTAAATTCCTAGGTTCCTTTCCAAATACTAATTGAAAAGGACTATAATTCCCAAGTTGTGGTGATACAAATGAATTATATGCATATGTACTAGTAGGAATATATCTTACCCAATCAGTACCAAACTGATTTAGATTAAACTTTAATAAATCAGATATTGTCTTAATATGGCGTTCGACTAACAAACTGCCATGATTTGCAAGTATTTATATATGTAGCTATAGTATGAAACATACTAGGAAAATAAAACAATTTTCTCATTGTTAAATATGTTCTTGTAATTCCTTGATGGTTAGACAATAAGCCATCATGATAAATACTAACTAAGTTTTGTGACATAGATTCTGGTATAACTAATTGTAAAGTGAAATTATCACTATCATGAATAAGAAGTCTAAATAAAATTTTATCACACAAAATATACTCTTCACATTTATTCTTAACCGACTTAGCAGCTTCACCATTAAATGGCAAAATTCCATGACACAAAAAATCATAAATGGGTTTAAAAACTGGTGATGATTCCTGTTCTAGTCTTAACCTATTACTATCTATAGGAAGGTTATAGTCACGAATAATTTTCCTTTTAATGATATTTACTAATTGATCTAATTCTTTCTGTTTAGGAAAGTGACTTTGAACAAGATTATCTGGGTTATGAATAACGGATTTGGGTGGCATACATAATTCTAATGGAATCTCAATCTCAGATTCTGGTTTTTCCAATACATTATCAACTAATCGAAGTTCAGTGTCTAATTGACCTGAGTGTTCAACATGTGGACTTCTAAATTCTACATTTCGTTGTCTAGATACATCTGGTGTAGGTTTAAGTGTACTTGGGCTTGATTTCTCAACATTTAATTGAGATGGGGTTATCTTCTGTGGAAGAGCAGAAGGCAAATCATTATGTACAACTTTCTTTTTCCTTTCAGGATATATATTCTTAATTGGAATTTTGTTCTCCTTGGCCCATCGTCTAGTAACAGGACGCTCTAGCTCATGTCTTAGAACAAAACAAGTGGGTACGATTTGATCAATTTCAGAATCGTCCTCTAATGGACTACGTGACAAAAAATCTGCCAGGACAAGTTCGGTACCCTTTTTGTATCCGACTTTAAAACAATAATGGGAAAGTTTTATCAGCAGCTTTTGCGAACGACTTGTACACGGCATTCGTTTGGAATCAAACAATTGAACGATAGCTGAATGATCAACATCAGTGGCGGCGCCAGCCGTCGGTGGTTGGAGGGGCAAAGCTGGGGCAAAGTCCAAGGTTAATGGGGCAAAGGCACGAGTATCAACTAAGGGGGGGGGGGTCTCCCCCAGAAAATTTTGAAAAACAGGCTGCCAGAAATGCAGCCTGGCAGTATTTCAGGCAATGACCGTTGAGGTAAAGTGTCAAATGAACGGACTTGCGAACCTCGACGAATCCCACTCTCGAGCGCCAATGTCGAGAGTATTTATGGAGGGTATGGGGGACCTCCCCCAGAAAATTTTGAAAAATAGACTCTCGGAAATGCTCTCTGACAGCGTATTCAGTCAAGCACCGATCGTCGAGATAAATAAATCTGACCACATACTGTCCGTAGCCTGATCACTAGTTTATACGATCAGAAACCAAAATGGCAAACGAACGGACTTGCGAACCTCAACGAAGTACCTTTGTGAGCGCTAAAGTAGCGAGTCCTTGTAGGGATTTTGGGGACCTCCCCAAGAAAATTTTGAAAAATAGACTGTTGGAAATGCTGCCTGACAGTATTCAGGCACCGATCGTAGAGATAAATAGAGCTGATCGGATGCCACCTGTGGCCTGATCATTAGTCTTTCCGACCCCAGAGAGGAAAGTGTCACATGAATTTGAAAAGTCCCCAGTAATTTGAAAAGTAGACTGCCCGAAATGCAGTCTGGCAGTATTTCAGGCATTGATCGTCGAGATAAAGATACCGCCTGTCGCCAAATTACTAGTTTATCCGACCAGAGAAGAAAGTGACAAACGGGCGGAGTGAGTGACTCAAAGTGAATGAATATTTTCGCCACTACATCTTGTGAAATAAACGGACTTGCGAACCTCAACGAAAATTTGAAAAGTAGACGGCCCGAAATGCAGTCTGGCAGTATTTCAGACATTGATCGTCGAGATAAATAGAGCTTAACAGATACCGCCTGTCGCCAAATCACTAGTTTAACCGACCAGAGAAGAAAGTGTCGAGTGGGCGGAGTAAGAGTGACTCTTGTAAAATAAAATGCAGCCAGGTAGCATTTCAGACATATTTTTTCCGAAAATTATTGGGGGGGCAAACAGAGGGCAGGCAAGATTTTTGGGGGGGCAAATGCCCCCCCTTGCCCCCCCTTGGCGCCGCCACTGATCAACATACGCATCAAATTCGATACCGCGAAGCAAATACTGAAAATTAGTGACATTGACTAATAAACCAAATAATTCCAATTCAGTTACTGAATAATTCTCACATGCTTTTGGAAGTCTTTTCGAATAATATCCCAATAATCTCTCATGGCCATTTATAACTTGTGTAATATATGAACCGGTGGCAGCACGTGAAGTATCACTATATAGCGTTATTCTACCAGTTCCGCACGGCATATATAAAACTGGCGGTTTTACTAATAAAGATTTAACTTCAGTAAACGCATTTTCTTGATCCTCAGTCCAAACAAATTTTGAACGTTTACTCGAAATCTTATGCAGTGGTTGAAGTACGCATTGTAATTTGGGAAGAAAGCTCGAGATATAATTAACTGCACCAATAAAACGTCTTACTTCTCTTGTTTTCGGCCGCGTAAGATTTTGGATTGACTTACACCGATCGGATAATGGCTGTATAGTAAGTGAATCATGATCATCGATTTCAATTTTGTGACCCATATAAATAACTTCTTTTCGAAAAAAGAGACATTTCCGTGGTGAAATGCGTAAACCATGTTCCGCCAAAGCATGAAAGATTGACTGTAAATGTTTGGTATGAGATTCAATATCTCTGCTAAAGACAATAATATCATCATGATGAGCGACACAAAAATCATAACTTGACGATACTGTTGATAATACGTCATCAATAGTTGATTGAAAAACTGCAGGTGAAATACTCAAACCCTGGGTAAGCCTCTTAAAATAATAATGCTTACCTCCTGCATAAGAGGATATACCAGTATACTGTTGTGCTTTTGGGGAAAGTGGTAAAGAAAAGAAAGCTGATTTAAGATCAATACAACTTAAAACTTTCGGGGAAGAATGACCAATTCGCTTTAATGTGTCACTTAATAATGGAAACGGGTGATTGAGTCGTTTTATACGTGAATTTAAATGTCTAAAATCAACGACCACTCTCTTTTCCACAGTACCTTTCTTTGGTAAAATTAAAACAGGCGAAGTATAAGACTGATGTCCTACAGCAAGTATACCAAGTTTAACAAGTTTTTGTAATTCGTCATCTATAATCTTTTTTTCCGACTCAGTAGTTGGGTATGGGCGAATATAAAATGGGTTATCGTCTTTGACTTCTATATCAACATGTATATTTGGACAATTCCCTATTTCACCATTTAGACTAAAGGCGTGTCGATTATTACACAGTATATACTATTCAAAAAAAGTAGGGGATATTTGATTTTGGGGGCATAATACTAACATATGCAAATGACTACGAAAAAAGTCACTATAGAACCTAACAGAAGAAACATTTCCAGTTACATGTGACGCCCAAACGCACCATTAGCTACCGCATGGAATGCAGGTGATGCTTGGGATCGTCATGGGGGTCCAACCCAAGATTTGCACGACTCGGACTTTGAATGTTACAGTCATTGTGGCATTGAATTCCAGGGTGGAAACATCATTTTAATTGTTTTAGTGACCAGAAAACAAATTTTGATATGCGTCGGCTTACCCAAAATGAAAGGTTACGTGCCCTTGGCATGCTACAGATCGGCACAACACAGGCGGTTGTGGCGCGGACGATGAATGTTTTTCAGTTTGTCATAAGCAGGCTATGGTCCAGATACCGTGATACACAATCTGTACAGGACAGACCACGCTCAGGTCGACCAAGGGCGACAACTCAAGCCCAGGATCGATTTATACGTACCTTGGCCTTGAGAAATCGTGTCATCACAGCAAATCAGATCAGCGCTCGTCTTCAAACAGACACTGGTGTGAGAGTGGGTGGCCAGACGATTCGGAATCGACTGCATAGGGGTCACCTTCGCGCCCGACGTCCTCGCGTGATCCCTTGTTTGAGAGATCATCACATTCAGGCAAGACGTCGTTGGTGTAGGGATCGTCAACACTGGGATAATCGGCGCTGGAGCAATGTGATGTCAAGGTTCACTGTTGATTTTTTGGACAGACGTAGGAGGGTGTGGCGTCGTCGAAACGAGTGCTTCCAAGACGTTAACGTCATCAGACATGATCGATTTGGGGGTGGTTCTGTTATGGTGTGGGGAGGCATCACTGTTGCTGGAAGAACGGCTTTACATGTTGTTGCAGGGCGTGCTACAGGCCAGTACTACCGGGACAACATCTTGGCAGTAGTCCATGTTGTGCCGTTCGCACGACGTCATGGCCGCCGTTTCATCTTCCAGGATGACAACGCAAGATGTCACAGGGCCTGGATCGTTACAGGTTACCTCCAACAACAGAACATCACCACATTACCTTGGCCAGCACTGAGTCCCGACCTCTCCCCCATCGAGCATGTCTGGGACATGCTTGGACAGAGGTTACGTCAACGTCAACAACGTCCTGCCAATGTCCAAGAACTTGCTGCTGCGTTGCAACAGGAATGGGACAATCTGGACCAAAATGACCTTAGACGTCTCATTAGGAGTTTGCCACGTCGGATCAATGCTTGTTTGGCAAATAGAGGAGGATTTACCCGTTACTGACTTTGTTGTGATGCTGTGGTAACTTTGCTGTTTGACCCCGGGTATCATTTTACCCTTATAATGGCCAGTCTGTGCCTTACTTAGTCTAACGATCATTTGGAATAAATCGATGAATGTGAACTTCATTTCATTTTGTCATTTGTTTCTTCATCAGTTTCATTAGGTGACTTTAATAACATTAAAAAATCAAATATCCCCTACTTTTTTTGAATAGTATATTATAAAAATCCTCTTTCTGTCGATTGGTAAGTATGCTATGTGACAGATCAATACATTTTTTAAAGAGGTCTTTATCAGACGGACTGACTGACAAATGCTTTCTATTTTCAACTGAAACATTAATTTCATCACAACTATAAATGTCGTTCAATAAAGCATACGCTATTGGCTGAGATGGTTTAATATGTAACACCTAACTACTAATATTATGTAGTGGAATCGTAACTCTATTACGTTGTAGTTTGGCTAAAAATAATGCCGGACACGATGTCTCCACTGGGCGATGAGAATGCATAACTATTTCCTGATTACGAAACGTTGCAGGAATCTTACCTTGCACCGTCACAAAACGTGTTTGATTTGGCTTAATATATACATCACCTATGGAACTAAAAAGTACTTTATCATTAACCTTACAGTTAAAACATTATCCTTAAAATTTAAAGTACCATCCAAACTAGCTAGAGTCTCTTGACCAATAATAATATCTACTCCAACTAAATTTTGAGCAATATAACAATCAAATACAATAGTATGATCTTGAATCTTAACTTCAATATGAACCATATAAAAACATTTCAAAATCTGTCCATTACCCAAACGAAACTGAATAGGGTTAGACAATTTAACACGTTGTAAACTATTAAGATAAGTCGACGACTCAAATGTAAGTGATGACAGTATTGATTTCGATGAACCACTATCGAAAAGTATTAAAGAGGTTTTGCCATCTGGAAACTGTCCTTTACAATAATTCCTTTTATTGAGTTGTATTTCCGCTTCACTAAGATTATGAATTGCATTATTTGTTTTGGGGAATTCATTTGGAGTGGAATAAATTCCCTTTAACAAAAATCCTGCCGTCTTTTATTTGACAAATCTTTTTGACGAACAAAACACTGTCTCCATGTGTGATATGGTTTTAAACAGTAATCACAGAATATTGTTTTACGTTGGTTCTGTGAACCAGATACATACTTATTCCCATAATAGGAGCGCGTACTAGGACTACGACTTTGCATATCTCGACTTCGATGTGGACGATCATCACGTCGATGATAATAACTAGAACTAAGACTTGGTGACCGTTTTCTCTGATATGGATTAGGATTAGGATTGCGAATGTCATTAATAGCATTACAACCACTATTTATAGCAAATGATACATTTGGTTTTGACACATTTCTAGAATTTAGATCAAAAAAACATTGTGCTTTAGCACAAATTTGTGATAATGTTGTATTTTTTCAGAAGTAGTCATTACCACTGTCTTCTGACAAGCCTCAGGCAAAATAGAAAACAAATTATGCTTAAGGTGTGCATCACCAACGTCCAACCGGTTTCCAAGTTTGTGTAACCGTTCAAGGTTATCACTGGGAGAGACAGTAGGATCATACATAAAATCAGAATACTTCTGATGCAAACCAAAAGTTGTGTTGATTTGTGAGAATTTATCAACAAATTGTCCCTTTAGGTCCCCAATACTTCGGAAAACACAACCCTCAATCCACGACCTTTAAGTGTCTGTTTAAATAAATTAACAGTACGATTAATTTCGGCAACAGATATAGGTTCTGTTTCTTCCTGATTGAACTCGAGGTAGTCCATAAATGACAAAAAGTGTGCAAGAGCTTGGTCTCGATTTGGTGTTGCACCCTCAAATCTATCAATACCTAATCTGTTTTGATCAGCCATACTTAATGTTAATATTAGGACTAATAATAATGAAAAGAAGATAAACATTCTCTAATAATAATACGAAACATTATCAAAACTACGGTAATTAAAAACACAGGCCTACATACATGGGCCTACATGACAACTTGACATAATAATATATAATATTCGAAGTCAATAACATGAAATAATACACTTTTCATTTTATGAAAAGACTTTTGAGGCTAAACTGAATTGAACTTATCTATTATAATTATAATAAATATACAATTGTTACAATTAGTTGGAAAATGTCTTTAATCTGTATAATGAGACAACAAATTATAAATATTAAAGTCTACAGGAGTGAGGATGCAGGAACGAATCTTGACAGCAGAACAGGAACAAATTATAATTAATTGAGTCTACACGCAGGATACAGGAACAATTTAAAACAGGAACACATCATTATTATTTGAGTTGTTTACAGGGATTCAGGTCAGGAACAAATTCATGTAACAGTTGTAGATGACACTTTGATACTAATTCTCAGTGTACATTAGTCTTCGGGAACACACATTATAATAAGGCCTACACGTATCAGGATCATAATTATATTTTGAGTCTGCCTACATTGGCTACATAGGCCTACACACTACACCTACACTGTTACAGCACAGGAACAAAGTTATAAAACAACAGCGGAAGTCTGTGATCAAATTTACAGCATTAAAGCCCGAATCCCGAATTTCATAGAATATTTTTCTTCAATTATCTTGTTTCTTTATAAAAAAATATGTTGTCAGAAACGATGAGAGGGATCATTTAGGCATTCTCAACCATGATGTGTTTTCTGTGTCTCTTGTGAGCATGGATGTCGCTTGATTATAATCAGCATAAAAATGACAAAGACAACTTTGGATTTCACCTCCAACCTCACTCAGTCAAGGTCATTTATTTTTTAAGGGGAAGTAACTCCATTATTTATGGACAATATTGGATTCAGACAGGTCATGTAAGACCAATATATATGACAGTACATATATTCCGTTGTACGGACCGAGTGATGAATGATACATATATATTGTACGATACGCAGCGATGGACCCTGTAGACACTCGGCAAACCTCAGCAGATTCCAGTACCCAGACACAATTTTGAGAACTTCTTTCTTAAAGCGGCAAATGTTCGTAATAAGTAAACTGGCGCCGCATCACAATTGTATAGACGTAGGTACATATCACTAACTGTCATACGGGGGGTTGGGATGGCCTAGTGGTCTAGAGTGCCGCGCTTCGACCTCTAGCTGGCCGGTCACCTCTGGCTTGCAGCTGTGGTTTCGAGCCCTGGTGTGAGCGTACGTGGCATGGAGATAGGGGCGCCTTCTCAACCTTGTGGGTTTCCTCCGGGCACTCCGGTTTCCTCCCACTGCTAAAGACCCCTACGCGCAAGCGAATTATTGAAATAAAATTTAAAAAAAACATATGTTAGTCCCGAAATGACCTAGTTGTGTCGAGTGGACGTTAAACCCCATTTCTCTCTCTCTCTCTTACTGTCATACAGCCGAGGCTAGATGTAGGTTCCGGAATTTGCCGAGGTTTTCCGAGTGACCCTATAGATAATCTGCTGGACGGTAATGAGGATTGTATCGTCTGTTAGGTCGTATAGAAGAGATAGATCGTATAGAAGTCTGCTGGAAGGAGATGTGAATCGTAAATTACAGTTTACTATTTATACATAATGTGCGATTTGTAAATCACGATGTAAAGACAGCGATTTTGTGTTTACTATTTATTTAAGTTGAATGTACGAAAGCTTGCCAGAATGGTGGACGGTGTGCTCTGGTTGACAATGGTGATGAAACGTGTATTCAGTATAGTTGTGTTTGTCCTACAAATTACACAGGTGAATTCTGTGAGACTTATGACAACCAACGTGAGTATAAGATGTTTTGTTGACGTTTTTCTTCCCTATTTTAAAGCTCTCCATATTTAAGTGAATTATAGAAACGCTCAATCCAACCCTGCAGTCTTTCAGAATCTAGCCCGGACGCTTCTCTCATAATCCAGTCTTGAAGTTCATCACAATCTGAAGTGTCTCTCATAATCCAGTTTTGAAGTTCCCCACAATCTTGTTTTGCATTCCCTCGCAAACCGGTCTTGGAATCGGAAGTGTCTCTCATAATCCAGTCCTGAAGTTCCCCACAATCTTGTTTTGCATTCCCTCGCAAACCGGTCTTGAAATTTCTCATAATCTTACATTGAAGTCCCTCACAATGCGGTATTAAAGTCCCCACAAAGCGGTCTTGAAGTCACCCACAATATGACCTTGAAGTTTCTCACAATCCAGTCTTGAAATCTCTCACAATTCAGCCTTGACGTTCCTCACAATCCGGCTATGAAGTCTCCCACAAGCCAGTCTTGACATCCTTCTTAAAAAAAGAAGAAAACCACCCCTTATACGTCAAGGTCGCCTGAGGAGGAATGGTTACAGTAAGCAATATTTAATTGTAAATGTGTATGTTTTGTAGTTGAGTGTAACCCGCCATGTGTATCCGGACAAGGCGATTGTGTTATTATAGAGAATTCCAAACTAGCACCTCACCTAACAGATAAGGCTTATTGTAATTGTTCATCTAATGCTACGGGTTATTTCGTTGGAAGCCAATGTATGTTTTACAGCCAAAGACCTGTTGGTAAGTTAATACTGATGATATAGAAATAATATAGATGTAAACTGCCGCCTGTCTGTCTCGTGTCAGTTTAATGTCTGCTAGCCTAGGCATAAATAGTATGAAGTATGACGTAGTGTGTGCCGTGCCGTATTTCCGTCAGAGAATCGTAAAACGTTTTAATCAAAATTTTCTTTCTGGTTTAATAAGATGGCAGGGCAGTAATATAAGAACTTTATGTACAAACTGTGGCCACCTGACTCCCTCCCAAGAACAACACCACCCTTTAATAAACAAAGGTCAATTCTGGTAGGACAGAGGATCCTGCGACCAGTGCAAAACATTTTTAAAGGCGCCAGTTCTAAATTAATGGGATATGAAGTTTATATTTGTATGGATCCAACGAGGCTGCACTTGTGCGTCTCGTATAACTAATCAATTAATAATTATTTTCCTAGCTTATTTGTCCAGATGCTCTTGGTAGCTCGTCTGTGATTTCACCCTTGGAGGAAGCTGGCGAACTCAGATCCATTTTTAGATTTCACAAATTTAATTTTTCTTTCTTTCCAAAGATGATGTATGTAAGATACCATGTAAAAGTGCCTATTTCAGAATGTAATATGACTTGTTTAAATGGGGGAACGTGTTTAGGATCAACATGTACATGTCTTAGAAATCTTACTGGATTCTACAACGGTGACCATTGTGACAACTTCACAAGAAATGGTGAGCAAAATATGTTTTAATATAGCTCTTTATACGAATAAGGCGAAGTCGTTGTGGCTGAGAGAGTAAGATGCAGTAGGTCACTGATGCAAACTTGGCGTGGATCCTCGGTGGCTCCCCAAATGTTGTACTAGTCGTCCGAATACGATGAAAACCAATCATTTTCATACTGACATGTAGCCGAACAGTGGCGCGTCCTTTTCGATTTCCAACTGCCAAGGGTTCTTCTAGGGGGCACACAAATGGAGTTCACTTCCGAGCTACTGTACAAACTCCCCCTGTCACTCCGGCAGTCGCATCTTCTCTACCTACTTGGCACACCCCCCTTGTCAGTGACGCAGTGGATACCATCTCCTCGAACTACTGATCACACCTCCCCCGTCTGTCTGGCAGAAATATCTTATCGACACTCCCCTGTCAGTAACGCAGTCGACACCATCTCCCCGAACTATCACTCCAAGCCTTGTTTGGAAAAATTCCGAATATTCTCTCCGAATCTCGGGATATCCTATTTTATTTGTTTTTATAGTTTTGGTACTGACACTTGGTTTTATTGGTGCTGTGTAAGTCATTTGCTGGAGAGAGAGAGAGGGGGAGAGTTGGTTATATAGGGGGAAATTTTTCAATTTTCAATTAAAGATATTTATGTAAATGTTGGTATTCCATAATCATAATAGCGCAATAATTGAGTTGGATATATCGGGAAATTTATCAATTAAAGACAGTTGATTAATTTATGTAGATGTTTGTGTTCCATCATGTGTTAATGGATATTGCGAATATGGAAAATGCCTGTGTTTCGAAAATTCTACTGGGCGATTCTCGGGAAAGCAGTGTGATCAATTTGACCGTGAAGACGGTAAGTAGAACACATAAGAGATTCGTTTAGATAAACTAAATGTGTCTTATTGAAGACAAAGATTGATAATCTAAACCAACATAGGTTTTCACTCGACCTGGCTTTGTCTGTCTAATCCCTTCCTTAGGGTGTTATTTAACTGCAGCATGTGTATTGTGTACGACGCGCGATGTTCACAGGAATGTAACACTATGTAGTGATAACAGAGACCAGTTTGGTACATGTTGGGTTTATTTACATCGGAACAGAATATAACACAGCTACATAACTACAACAGGAACATATTATATTAAACAGGAACACGACTGAACATAACTATAGTAAATCCACCATCCCGCGCCTCTGTCAAGGCAGCGGCTAAACTCGGGTGAGTCCATACATTCGTCCAAGCCTCTCGGCGCGCGATGTTCACCTTGTCACCTTGTCGATATTCATAAAAAGAAGTCCGGCTATGAGGAGGTGAACGACTAGTCCAGCGTTACAAATTTGTGCAAGGAGAGAATTTATTGAACCACTTCAAGTATGAATTTACATTACAGAAGCCTGTAGTCGAGCATGTGAAAATGGTGGTGTGTGTAGCTATGGTAGATGTAAATGTGAATCTAATTCAACTCATCGTGTTTATGGTTCTTCTTGTCATCTGACTTCAGGTATTAAGATAGCCGTAATATATAACAACATTTTCACGGCAAGAAACACAATAGTTATAGAAAGACTGTCTCAGGTTCACTCCTAGTCAGGCGTTTTTAATTACCCTCGTTGCTGGTGCAGTACACCGCCTAGGCAAGAATCCATAACATTTGGAATTCGAAATACGAATAGGCCGTAGACCGTAAATCTACCGAGCAGCCAAACAATCCCACACAGTACACTGCATGGTATATGTGGTTCTCCATCAACCCAGTTGACGCAGAAAAGTAAACATGTAAATATTTTGTTTATTTTGTACAATTTCGTTGATTATACAGAGATCGGGGGACCAGACAAACTGCCAATGTCATAACTATACCCGAAGACACTGTGATTATAAGGTCCCGTGCCTTACATGATACTTGTTTTTTACTTAGAGTGTCCATTTTAAATCTAAGATAATAGTGAGTTTCGTGTATTAATAGTTTGGTGGATATTTTTCAGAATGCTCTCCAGAATGTGAAAATGGCGGTAAATGTAGTTATGGTGGGAAATGTGAATGTCCATTTAGATATACGGGAGAACAATGTCAAGATTACGTACAGGGTAAACGAATTCTACTTCTCAAACTTTCAAATGACTGTAATGGTCTTTTAAGATTAAAATGGCGGTGGTAATCGACTTTACTTTAAAAAGTAAAGTCGATTACCACCGCCATTTTAATGTTGAAATTATAACCGACATTGAAGAAGGCGACACCGAAGATAATGAAGTATGTTGAATACAACGCGTGTAAGAACTATTTATGACAGTGTAAAATATATTTATGTCTTGCCGGAGAACGCCTAGATCTCGCGGCCCTTGACGTAAGCTTGCTTAATGAAGACGTCACTAAGCGTGTGATGATATTGATGAAGCACTGTTTAACCTTGCCATTGCTGGATAAGTGCTTACATTTATTTATAATTACAGAATGCCCGTGTGTAAATGGAGGATTTTGTGCGGACAATAAATGCAATTGTGTATTTAACGAAACAGGAGTTGGGATTGGGTTATCATGTCAAATTGTTATTCCTCTAAGTAAGTACACATTTTTAGTTCTGACGTATGGTATTTGTGTTTTTATGCTAGATCTACCAAACATAGCACTTTTAGGACCAATCCAGGTGTGCGCGTGGGATGTACCCCCGCCATTTATTTTTATATGCACCATACAAACTAGCGAATAACTGTACGTCGTATAGGTTGTAATTTATCCGGTCCCAGTAAACGGTGGATTCTGTTTTGCACTGTTGTAGCCCCGTGTTACACGGTCTCACATAACGTTTAGATATACCGGAGAACAGGCCACCTACACGAGATGTAATCAAATCTAGGGCTAACTTATACCCAGATCATGACCTTGGCGAAGTCTGCAGGTAGCCTTGTCAATTAGATCTAACCCAACATGACGGCGTATTCTATGGTTCACTTTTTCACTTTTTTAGCCCCGTGTTATCCAGCCCCACTAAACGGTGGTTTCTGTTTTAACCAAGTTACGGTTTGTCCCTATGACGAGTATGGTTATTTCCATGGTGATCAGTGTGTCGAATACGACCGCCACAGTAAGTAACCATATTTAAAATTATGAAAACATCTCAAGGGTCGGTTTTACGAAATTTTAACTAAGATAAAATCCAAATATTAGGTTGATTTTAATCTTTAGCCAATCAAAATTGAAGTATCTACTAAAATTTGGATTTTATCTTTAGTTAAACATGCATTGTGCAAGAACAAAATCTACCTATTGTAGGTCTTTCTTTAGGCCTGAAATGTTATAAAAACTATTAATTAGACATTAATTAACTTATTCAGATCATAATCAACTCTCAATGTCCAGGCGAGCATGATATTTTTGTTGAATTATAGTTCGATTCGCTAAAATATTGTCCTTCGTGATTTAAACTGGATAAGCGAGACTACGGGTTTTTTCTTACCGACTTTAGTAATGATGACCGAGGCTAAGCGGAACTTTCATTCGTTTAGTTCTGAGTTCATAGTGGATCAATTTGACTAAAAATTTTCCGCAAATTGCCTTTACATTATCTAGTTTTTAGCTATTGTAGTGAGAACTGCCAACTCTTTATCTTATCAGGGGCGGATCCAGGAAATTTTGCAGGAGGGGGTTTGCCAAGTTTCTGTTACGGAAATCTGCTATCATCGTCTCTAAATTACATAGGCATACATACAAATTAAGCTTTTTAAACAGAGAAATCATTTTTATACTGATGTAGGATCACTTTGTGATGTAATTTCATTGATCCAAGGCATTATTTTTTTTTATGTAGCTGAGCAGGGGGGGGGGGACCCCCCAAACCCCATCTCTGGATCCGCGCCTGCTTATCTCCCAAAATGTATCTTTAAAGATTTCGAGAAACAGGGCCCACACTTAGATAGTTTGTCAAACTGAAATTTGACGATTTAATATTGGGATTTTCTAAATTATTACACACATACACCTTCTTGGTGCTGTACTGGTTGTTTCACTTCTGTTCACTGATATTCTAACATATCGTTACACATGTTTTTGTGGAGCAGGGTCAAGACATTTACTACGTATATTTATACCAAAAAGTAGAAAATATCTTAAACAATGTTTTAAAGATATTTACCTTGTATTCTTATAACGTTATTTAAGTTGCATTTACTCAGGGGCGGATCTAGGAATTTTGAAAGGGGGGGGGGCACCTCAAAATGAGGGCACTGACCGCGGAGACGGGACACGCCGCTGAAGAAGGGGGTGGGGGCCCCAAGAAAATTATCCGTCATTTCCTTGCATCTGTAGCCAATCCAAGAGCTATTTGGCTGATATTTTCGTCTAAACGTTAGGAAATCGTAGAAAAAGAGTCCTCACCTCAAAATCGAGCAAAAAAGCTAGTTGAAAGGCACTTTCAGTAGTACAAAAAGGACACTTGAATCCGCCTCTGTTAGTAAATAGATAAACATAACATGAAAGTTTGTCTTTATCAAGAAACGAGTGACAACCATAGCACAACGAAGATACAAAATATGGAATAATGAAAACGTTAATGTACAAAGAGAGATAATCGTTAAGCCAACCATCAAATTATCTCTCACAGTATATTTGTGTTTTCTTTGTTTCATATATAGATAAAAACAAAATACGTCCAGGGATAAAATTCACCACTTCACGTCATCCTGGCTTACATTAATATAAGCTAGCTGTCTGTCGTCTATAGGCGTCTTCAGATATTAATAATATATACGGGATATTGCATTTACCATAGAATAATAGATTTCCATGACAATGGATTATAAATAATATTAGGTATAGATATAATCGCCAGTCTTTGCTTGAGAGAATCTTCGTCGAAAATTGGACAGAAATAAATCTTTTAAGTAATTTTTTAATGTATAATTGTGATTACACAATTGTAAAATAAGTAGTGGTTGGTTTTTTTTATCCAGGTTGCTCGACAACATGTTTAGATTTCCAGTATTGGGTAGGTGGCATCTGTGTATGCCCGTACAATCTGACCACGTCTCCAAGATATCTCACTGAAGGCCTACGATGCGACACCAAAACATATTTGTAAGTAATGGTTTATTTAAAAGCATATTGAAGCAGCTCACTGGAGTCCTGAAATGTTATCTAAATTATTGAGTATATATTAAGTAATTCATGCAGACCATAATGAACCCTGGATGCTATCGTAAGCAAGCGATATTAAGTGGACTGGAATATATTTTGTGCTGGATAATTTAACGTAAACTGGATAATGGTACCAGCATTAGTAATGACAAAATCTCAAGAACACTAGTTTTGGCTGATCCAAGTATCTAATTCACAATAATTAAAACTGAAAATATTTGAAGGATGCAAGTATTTTATTAGCTGAAAGTTAAAATCATAGTTAATAAATTTAGTTCTTATCCAATGGAAGCCTGGAATTCTTCAAATTCTTTCAGCTAGGGTTGAAAGTAGTATAAGTTAGAGCACTTACATGGATTATAATGTTTACGTGGATTGTAATAAACCAGAGTGATTACATGGATTGCAATAGGACAGCTCTTTTACGTGGGTTGCAAAGGGCTAGATCCTCAGTAATGTGCCAGAGAGTCTAGAGCAGGTACATTCCATCTTCCCATTATGTTTTCCTTTTGTAATAAGCCGGCTGCGATTAATCGTAGTGAATCGAAGCATTTTTGTATCAAAAGAACTGCATGAAATATTTTTTGTTAGATCCACGCCGGTGTCTGTTACCTTTACTAATACACCAGTGAAGTGGAATGGGGTTTAACGTACACTCAACAAAAACTAGGTCATTTCGAGACTAAGATATGGTTTAATTTCATTTTAATAATTCGATTGCGCGTAGGGGTCTTTAGCAGTGTGAGGAAACAGGGGGACACGGAGAAAGCCCAAGAGGTTAGACAGGTGACCCTACTCCTTGTCAACTACAACCTCGGATTAGAAACCACGGCAGTTGACATCCAATCCCCCATATTAGTCTTGTGTATTCATGTTATCTTTTTATCGTTTCAGTTAAGGCAGACCGAATGTGAAATAAAGTTTCATTAAACACCTTCATTAAAGATCTTCTCTTGTTTTTCCTGACTAAAGCGCGAAAATAACAACAATATTAACAAATCTATTTCTTAGGGAGGGAGAGAAATGGGGTTTAACGTCCACTCTACACAAATTACATCATTTTGGGACTAACACATGGTTCAATTTTATTTCAATAAATCGCTTGCGCGTAGGGGTCTTAAGCAGTGGGAGGAAACCGGAGGACACGGAGAAAAACCCACCAGGTTGGACAGGCGACTCTACTCCTTGCCACGTACAACCGGCAATTCGAGATTCGAAACCACGCCTGTTGACTCAATGGCAGGCCGTATGATACAGCGCGCGCATACTAACCATTCGCCCCCCACCCCCTTAGGGTATATATTGGGTCATACATTTTATCCACAGAGATTGTTGATAAATTTTCGCTTGATGTATCTTTGACATTACATGACCATTCTCGTCATTGTGCAACAGCTACTTTTCGAATATTTATGGTCGCAACGGTGGCTCGGTAAGTAAGACGTTGACTCGATAACCTGGAAGTACCCTGCTGAATCCCAGCGTTGGCCGCGAAAGTTCCTCAGGCTTTTCCGGCGTTGTTCCCCTTTGTCAGTGGTGTAGGATTGAGGTCCTGGCAAGGGACAAAGTATAGTCGTTCGGCTGGAACGAGAAATAATGAGGTACCGTATACACATTTGCGTGCAGTCCAGTCCGAACAATCGGACGTTAATGCCAATTTAATTTCATTAAGAACATTTCAAGGGTACCTTTCAATAAAGAATGCAGTCGTAGCGTTATAAACACTATCGGATATTTAAAGATGATGCCCCAGAATTGCTGAGACAGTCAGCCGAGAAGTTCCTTGCAGTTTTATAGACTGAATGTCTGTGGTTGTGGGGCCTATTTCACAAAATTTTAACTAAGATCAGATCTGAATTTTAGTTATTTGATTGGACAATATTAGATTGATTTTAGTTCTTAGCCACTCAAAATTGAAGTATCTGCTAAAATTTGGATTTTATCTTTAGCTAACATTTCCTGAAACAGGGCCCAGGTCAATGGGTTGGGGAGGGGATTCACGGATACCCATCCGTTTGCCTGTTGGAGGTGTGCGTAACGGAGCAAAATTGCCCTTCATAACACACTGAATAGTCAATGCCCGTCCTCGTTATCCCGGTTTGGTACTGAAAAGTCCATGTGATGGTCTTGACACAGTATCAGCACAATAAGGACGTCATCCCGGTCTGACGGGTTTATAAATGATCGACAGTCTTTATGGGATAAGGAGTAGGTGGGGGTGGGTCGGACATTCTAACCTTTTCAATAATACAATTATCCATCATTTCCTTGCATCCATACCAAGAGCTATTTGGTTGATATTTTCGTGTAAGTAAACGTTCGGAACGGACATATTTGGGTCTGAGAAAAGGCACTTTCTGCAGTAAAAAAGGGCACTGATGAAAATTAGGAGGGGGGGGGGACTCTGGATAGTAACTAGATGCCAAGTATCTGTTGCGACCGTAGTTTACACTAGCTGACCACACTTGAACCCAGTTAACCGTTATTTGGAAAGACCAATGACATAATCACAAGAAATTGCGCATAAACACCAGATGGGATCTTTCATTTATCAAATTGTACAGGTCTCCATGTTCTAAATAAACAACTGACAATAAATGAAATATTACTATAAAATTTATCACATCAGAAATCAATTTATAATAGTTTTACTTACACCTCATCCCTTATCTGTAACATATTTACATGGTTGCTTCTTTCAAAAATGATTAATAACTATAGTTTCAAATATCGCTATAAAATCACCCCCATTTTATGTAATACTCATCTGGACGATTGTTACTTAGTCATAAATGGGTAAGTTTCATTACAGTTTAGAAAGTTAATTATATGTTACTTTAAATTTGGAAGACACCATGGCTCGCTAATCGAGAGGTCTCGAGTTCGCGCCCAGTTTTTGCGTCTTTTCGAGAAGCCTGGCAAGGAACAGTGCGTAGTCGTTCGGATTGGACGTAAACCATTGCGAGATTGAATTGGAAATAAGAGTAGGCGCTAGGGTCGCTGTTTGGGCAAAGTTTCGATCATAGACCACTGTATGGGATACCCCAGCGCAGGCCACAATCTGATTCAAAAAAAGATCTATATTTCGTTTTTGTTTTTTTTGTATACTTTCGATCTCCTACACTAAATCTGACAAGTTATACTGGAAGTTTGTGTCAGTGGTCGTACGAGGGACTTTTGGTCCTTTGACGGCATACTTTGATGAATCAATTAGCGGTGACGTCTCTAGTGGTTTACCCACGGTTCCGTGCACGACTCTCCGAGAATTCGCCGTAACAGACCGTTTCATTGACTAATCCCTCACTTTAATCAAAACGCCGGTAAAATAACAACTCTTCCAGATTCTACTGTAGTAAAGACGAGTCAATCGAAATTTTGAACTATAAAAAACGAAACGAAATAGGATCTGTGTTTTAATCAGATTGGTACAGGCAATGATGAAAATTAAAATATTTTGTCACAACTAGTATATAGAACAAATGATGTTGGTGGGATCGAATACTTCTCAGATTCAACTGGGCCAATCAAGACGATGACTGAAATTTGGGAAAGCAGTGGCGTTGTCGCACGATCGTCCTCGAATCTCAGCCATCAAAGGGTTGTTATACGTGCAAGCAAATATGTACTTGCCTTTTTCTGCTACATCCCACTTAAAAGGTGCGATCCGGCTGGAAAATCTCGGCCAATATCCAGAACGGTAAAAGTCGGGAATGTAGAATGATCAGAAGTGTCAGCTCTTGCCAATACGAAGGTCACATGACACGCCGCGTCCAAATACAGAGTTGGTTTTCTCTCATTCAAGGAGGCATTTGCTGCGTTAATTATGATATTGGGGGCACTGCGAATTATTGAGGATTTGACCCCTGTGAAGGTTAAAAGTTATATCTGTTTGTATTTTTATAGAATTACGGGTGGTTATTTTATACAAGTGACTATTCGCTGTGTTATTATGACAACTCGATACAGCTTGATAATGGTTAGTGCGGGAAGGCTGCACCAGCTACACGCAAAAACCAAACCGACAAGACGAACAAACCCTCTGCAAGAAATATACATCATCTAGCATATCAACAAGGGCACATTTCTGGGACTGTAATTATCACGTGTGTTTGTAGTTTAAGTGCTTGACGTAACGGGGGTGGGGCTGGATGCCGAGTGGTTAGCGCGTGCGCGCTATATCATAAGGTCTGTATTTGAGTCATCAGGCGTGGTTTCGACCCCCCCCTCTCTCGCTCCTCGCTTTACATAATCCATATGTTAGTGTACAACAGTCAGACGTTAAACCCCATTTTATTTCATCTAATCTATGTTTCTTTTTTAAAATCGCAGGTGTAGTAATGTTATCATATCCAGTAGAGATGTTTGTTTGCCTCGTGGTGCTCACTGTTGTGTCTGTTAGTGCTGGCCCAAGGCATGGATTTACGTGTTTTAAGTCTCTGAAAAGGTGTAGGAATTGGTGTGGTGGATATGATCAAAGCCCTGATGGTGCCGGATATTACTGCGACGATTACTGTCGAATTATCAAAAGAAAACAGTCCGGTTCTTGTGAAGTACAAACAAACACAGCAGCTTGCCCAAACCGGATTAATATCCCATATGCTTACCAATGTAGATGTTCAGATGAACCACCATCTCGACGTTCGAATGCAGCTAGTCCCGAATCTGGAAGTAACTCAAAATCTGGTTCTGATAGTAACGCAAAATCTGGTTCTAGTAGTAACTCGAAATCTGGTTCTGGTAGTAACTCAAAATCTGGTTCTGGTAGTAACTCAAAATCTGGTTCTGGTAGTAACTCAAAATCGGGTTCTTCTGAAGACGAAAATGAGAGGATTTGTTTCAGTACTAGAAAGAGTTGTGCAGCTTGGTGTGGAGGATACGATCAGAGTCCTTTTGGCGCTGGATACTACTGTAATGAATATTGCCAGTTTGTGGAGGGTCGAGCTGGAGGTCGATGTATATACTACGGCAATACCAGAACATGCCCAAATAGAATCGGCACGCCATATGCGTACCAATGCGCATGTTATTGAGGAAAATCGCTGCCACAT
This sequence comes from Patella ulyssiponensis, assembly GCA_963678685.1. NCBI lineage: Eukaryota > Metazoa > Mollusca > Gastropoda > Patellidae > Patella > Patella ulyssiponensis. Next base: position 9,368,405 of record OY783228.1, read on the forward strand.
TGGGACGGTTGATGTGTAAAACAGACGCATTCCAGTGATAATAATAAAGTAATACAGCAGCCTACTCATTACGTTTAGCGATTTTATTATTTTAGACAATATTATATACAAGCTGATAATAACCCTTTCAAAGTCTAATGGTAAAGCCAAGAAGACGCGTCAAATGCAGGCACAGAATTATGGAGGTCGGTGTGGGTCCTTCTCCATGGGTCCCGGTAATTTGCCCACTTGAGACAACAGAAGGAATTAATGCAAGGATGGTCTACTTTTGCAATATGAAAACCAGTTTTGCAATGAAATGTCGATAATAGGTATAAAATTATATTGAAATGAAATTGGGTTTAATGTCTGCTCCAGACTCGGCTAATGCAGACGGTCATACGCCATACAGTATGCTGTGGGATACATTTTGCCCAGAAAGCAGCACTACGGCCCATTCTTATATCGAATTCCAACTGCCAGGGAACTTTTACGTACACGCCAACCGAACGACTAGACAGCTGTCTTTGTCGGGCCCTCCGTCCCGCATCATTGACAAGGAATGAAGTTTCTCGGCCAATGCAGGTGCCTTCTTACCTTGACCCCCGACAATGATGTTACTGGTGATAGTACGCACGATGAATCAGTATAATGATTCTAACAATTATCAGTGGTGAAAAATGACAAACGAGTCACGAGGAAAATGCCAAAAGAGGCAATTATTGCAGAAATGGTTTTTTATTGCAAAAATGGTCACGTGCTGTTTCTCATTTTTCAAAATGGACCACGTTTGCAATAAAATTGTCCCGTACTATTTCTAATTTAGAAAGATCGCAATAATTTAATTTTATTGCAAAAAATGGTTGTTATTTTCCCGCTGCCCGGGGAAAATTTTCCTCGTAGCACAGGTAAGGTGCAGTAAGAAGTACCACGTGAGGGGGGGGGATGCCCTAATGGCTAACGTACGCGCGCTGTATCATATTGCCGGCCATTGAGTCAACTGGTGTGGTTTCAAATCCCCGGTTGTACGAGGCAAGGATTAGGGTCGCCTGTCCAACGTCGTGGGTTTTCTCCGGTTTCCTTGCACTGCTAAAGACCCCTACGCGCACGACTTATTGAAGTAAAATTAAACCATATGTTAGTCCCGAAATGTCGAGTGGACGCTAAACCCCATTTCTGTCTATAGTAGTACCACAAGTAGGGTACCACTTCACTTTGTTCACATTCAAGCACCCTAACCTCTTCATAGAGATCATGTCCACTGCCCCTAAAGTTCACAAACCATCAAAATAATAACATAATCTTAAAATGATGTGAACTTTATATCAACTTGAAGAAACGGCTTTCCGACGAGATAACAATCGGCGAACAATGCAATATGCGATCTATGTTCTGCAGGGGCTTTTAGTGTTATAGCCCGACCCTCTCCCATTCACAGTTTCTAGATACGTTACTGATCAAATCGTACTTAATCTCGCTCACTTGCCGCGCTCCGGAGGCAAGGGATACTAAGTGTGGAGGCAAGAAGGCAAGCGATATAAAAATGGGAATTAACGTCGTATTTTTCTGTACCGACTAATGAAAACAGGCATACGCCACGAAGTGTGCTATTAAAGAAATTGTGCGGCCTACTCTTATATCAAATTCCAACTGTCGAGGGTTGTTTTACGTACACGCCACCCGGACAGGCAAATCTTGGGTCTCCCCAAGTCAGTAGTACAAGGCTAGATGTTTTGCAAGAAAAGGCGTGTACACGTTGGCGTACTCAGAAAACAACCGTATGGTGTCACGCTCATTATTCATTCCCAATACGGCCATCATGAGTTATTACTGAATTTCATTTTTGACGTGCCGTAAATGTGTTATATAGTGCAGACATTCTTGCCGAAGTGTGCCCCCCCCCCCCGACCTTAAATGTATTAAATAATATCATCTTTCTGAATTAACCTATTTTTGAGTGGTCAAATGTCACCATTTGTCGGCTAAACCAAAGGACCAATATCCACTTCCCAGAAGGATTGATATTGTCAGTATTAATCCTAAGGAACTGTTTGACACGGTGTTACCTCCAATTGGCCTTCGCGACGTCTTTACCCTCAAGTAGCCTTCTCGACGGTTTTACGTATATTATAATAATTGTTAACGATACCCGAAAGGTATGTAACTCAATAGTTCAAATTAGATTTATTTCCCTTTAATCCTTTAGGTCGCTAACATCACGTAGTTGCAGGGGTCAGGTGCAACACTTAAAACACAAAGATATAATTCAAATACTTGGTGATTCTTTACATGGGATGGGGTTTAACGCCCTTTTCTTTACCAACGGCACCAATGAATATAGGCATAGACTATGTGCATCCAATGTACTATGGGGTATATTGTACGCCTTTTTGTCACACCCAAACGACTGGACGACTTTCATAGCTAATTCCCATTTCGTGTAGGCAATACCCGAGTAATAATATTATATTATCCACAATGATGACGTCTTTAGTAGGTGGGCTATCGCATATATTTTCTCTATGAATAATATATTTGCTTAATGCCTGTGTTGACCGAGAGAGTTTTTCGCCATGTCGTTAGAATTGAGCTTAAATCGAAGTCCCGTTTACACGTTGTTGAGCAGGTAAATGAACACATGATAATCGGGATTGGACATAAGAGTAATCCGTAGCCCCGCTGCCCCGACACGATTCCCCAACAACTCACTGCATGGTACATGATCCCGGTTGGTGCAGGAAACGTAAGACGCTACAAATAATGCCTAATTGGGTTACTAGTAATACGTCAACGATGTAGATCTTAAGGTATATTATCTATACATGTTGTTATGGATGAAATGAAATAGGGTTGGACGTCCTGCTTGTGTGCTCCGACATGGCCAATGAAGACGGATGTGCGCCTTACAGTGTGTTATAGGGAACATTTTGCCCTTACGGCGGTGCTACGCCCCATTCTTAAATGGATTTCCAACTGTCGTGTGATCTGTTACGTGCACGCCCCCTCCCTCCTAGTTCTGTTGGAGTTCAAAAAGAGAAGTTCAAACAACCGACCCCTGTAAATTACAATGTAAGTCTCAAAATGACAAATTAAGTGTTCATTGAGATGTTAATCTCCACTTTGCTCGATTCGATTGGGGTGGGGCCGGTATAAAGGGAAATCCAATACATCCCTCCCCCCTCATCCCCAAACACTCACTCAACCAAAATGTATTGTTTATTATAGGTACACGCTACCCTGCCCTTTCAAAATTTCTTATTCATTTATGTTCATGTCAATGTGTACACGGAACCTTTGTTGTTCTCCCACCCGAACAGCTGTGGGCGTTATACCTTATTTCTCTCTCTCTCTCTCGCTCTCACTCTCTCTCACTGAAGCGAAAATAAGCACAGATAAATATATGCAATTATTTATTCATTTATTTCATTGCTTTCAGGTGTATTAATTAACCCCAGCAGTAACATCGGTAAATGCCATACGAACGGATCCGGTTCGGACATCCTCGGTTGTTCCTGTAATATTTGCAATAACCTCCTCCTTTCTTTTTGACGACTTTACAGTAATTATTACAATAGTAACCGGAACCGTCCGGGCTTGCGCTATAGCCACCACACCATGCGTTACAGCCACTGACACTAGTGTAACAGGTTCGTTCATCCCCGTCACCTTCATCGGACGTGGAAGAAGAAGAAGAAGAAGAAGAAGAAGAAGAAGAGGTGCATGTACATTGGTAAGCGTAATTTGAACGTATGCTGTTGGGACAACTCCTTGTATTCCACACACGTTTACAATACCCACCATCCCGACGTTCAACTTTTCTGCAGTATTGGTTACAATAGTAGCCAGTACCATCAGGCGATGCAGAATATCCCCCACACCACGAATAACACCCACTTCGCGTACTGTAGCACGTTCGTTCATCTCTTGTGACCCTAGGTGCAGGGGTAGTAGTTGCTCGGTTGTTAAAGCAGGTACATTGATAGGCATACAGGGTACGGAGAGTGTTCGGGCAGCCATAACTGCGGCGTAACCTGCAGCTACCACCGTCTTTTTTCTGCACCTCTTTGCAATATTCATTACAATAATAACCTGATCCTCCGGGGCTCACAGAATATCCCCCACACCATGCATTACAGCTGCTTCTTGAGAGATAACAAGTTCTTTCTTCTCTGGGCCTACTCACTGAAACGTTGTAACAGCTGCATTGGTAGGCATAACTGGTGTATATTCTGTTTGGGCAGCTTGACCGAGTCTGTAATCTACACGACCCTCTATCAGCGTGTTCAAATCTTCGACAATATTCGTTACAATGATAACCCTGACCATTGGTACTTTGTGCATGTCCACCACACCAGTTACGACAACTAGTCTTAGAGTAATAGCAAGTTTTTGCATCATTCCTAGTACTAGGGGCAGACGTTGTAGCAGTGGTTCGTGCGGACACGGGTGTACGTCTTATGATCCTGTAACATGTACATCGATAAGCGTAGCGGGAACGAATTGAATTTGGGCAATATCTACTCCAATGTAACAGACAATAGCCACCGTCTTTTTTCTCCACAACCCGACAATACTCATTACAGTAGTAACCGGAACCGTCTGGACTCACGGAATATCCTCCACACCAAGCATTACAACCAGCTCTAGTGTTGTAACATGTTCTTTCGTCTCTCGCAGCCGTAGTCGTTCTAGACGTTGTTCTAGGTGTTGTTCTTGTACTGCCAGAACATACACATGCGTATACAAAATAAGACGTGAGTCTGTTGGGACAACGTCCAGAATTCCGGAAATTCCGAAACTTTTGACACGAACCGCTGACCTGGTGCTCTACTTGTATACAATATTCGTTACAGGAAAAGCCATCGGTACTTTGAGCATACCCACCACGCCAAGCTCGGCAGTCCCCAATGTCTCTATAACATGTCTTCTCGTCCGGCTGGTTTGTAGTGGTTATCTCTTCCGTAGTGGTTAGCTCTTCTGTGGTCGGTGGTGCAGGATCCTGTGTTGTGGTTATTTCTTCTGTAGTGGATACATCCGAACAGATACATTGGAATATGTCACCATTATCACTGATCGCATTGGGACAATAATGGGTGTTTTCAATCTTTTGACACGAACCGCTGACCTGGTATTCTACCCGTATGCAGTATTGGTTACAGGAAAAGCCTACGCCATTGGTACTTTGGGCATACCCACCACGCCAAGCTCGGCAGTCCCCAATGTCTCTATAACATGTCTTCTCGTCCGGCTGGTTTGTAGTGGTTATCTCTTCCGTAGTGGTTAGCTCTTCCGTGGTCGTTGGTTCCGTAGCCTGTGTGGTTGTTATTTCTTCTGTAGTGGATACATCCGAACAGATACATTGGAATATGTCACCATTATCACTGATCGCATTGGGACAATAATGGGTGTTTTCAATCTTTTGACAGGAACCGCTGACCTGGTATTCTACCCGTATGCAATATTGGTTACAGGAAAAGCCTACGCCATTGGTACTTTGGGCATACCCACCACGCCAAGCTCGGCAGTCCCCAATGTCTCTATAACATGTCTTCTCGTCCGGCTGGTTTGTAGTGGTTATCTCTTCCGTAGTGGTTAGCTCTTCTGTGGTCGTTGGTTCAGTAGCCTGTGTGGTTGTTATTTCTTCTGTAGTGGATACATCCGAACAGATACATTGGAATATGTCACCATTATCACTGATCGCATTGGGACAATAATGGTTGTTTTCAATCTTTTGACACGAACCGCTGACCTGGTATTCTACCCGTATGCAATATTGGTTACAGGAAAAGCCTACGCCATTGGTACTTTGGGCATACCCACCACGCCAAGCTCGGCAGTCCCCAATGTCTCTATAACATGTCTTCTCGTCCGGCTGGTTTGTAGTGGTTATCTCTTCCGTAGTGGTTAGCTCTTCTGTGGTCGTTGGTTCAGTAGCCTGTGTGGTTGTTATTTCTTCTGTAGTCGTTGGTTCAGTAGCCTGTGTGGTTGTTATTTCTTCTGTAGTGGGTACATCCGAACAGATACATTGGAATACATAACCATGATTACTGATCGAATTGGGACAATAATCAAAGTTTGTAATCTTTTCACACGAACCCCTGACTTGGTGCTCTACTTGTTTACAATATTCGTTACAGGAAAAGCCTAAACTATCGGTACTTTGAGCATACCCACCACGCCAAGCTCGGCAGTCCTCAATGTCTCTATAACATGTCTTCTCGTCCGGCTGGTTTGTAGTGGTTATCTCTTCCGTAGTGGTTACCTCTTCTGTGGTCGTTGGTTCAGTAGTCTGTGTGGTTGTTATTTCTTCTGTAGTGGGTACATCCGAACAGATACATTGGAATACATAACCATGATTACTGATCGAATTGGGACAATAATCAAAGTTTGTAATCTTTTCACACGAACCCCTGACTTGGTGCTCTACTTGTTTACAATATTCGTTACAGGAAAAGCCTAAACTATCGGTACTTTGAGCATACCCACCACGCCAAGCTCGGCAGTCCTCAATGTCTCTATAACATGTCTTCTCGTCCGGCTGGTTTGTAGTGGTTATCTCTTCCGTAGTGGTTACCTCTTCTGTGGTCGTTGGTTCAGTAGCCTGTGTGGTTGTTATTTCTTCTGTAGTGGGTACATCCGAACAGATACATTGGAATACATAACCATGATTACTGATCGAATTGGGACAATAATCAAAGTTTGTAATCTTTTCACACGAACCCCTGACTTGGTGCTCTACTTGTTTACAATATTCGTTACAGGAAAAGCCTAAACTATCGGTACTTTGAGCATACCCACCACGCCAAGCTCGGCAGTCCTCAATGTCTCTATAACATGTCTTCTCGTCCGGCTGGTTTGTAGTGGTTATCTCTTCCGTAGTGGTTACCTCTTCTGTGGTCGTTGGTTCAGTAGTCTGTGTGGTTGTTATTTCTTCTGTAGTGGGTACATCCGAACAGATACATTGGAATACATAACCATGATTACTGATCGAATTGGGACAATAATCAAAGTTTGTAATCTTTTCACACGAACCCCTGACTTGGTGCTCTACTTGTTTACAATATTCGTTACAGGAAAAGCCTAAACTATCGGTACTTTGAGCATACCCACCACGCCAAGCTCGGCAGTCCTCAATGTCTCTATAACATGTCTTCTCGTCCGGCTGGTTTGTAGTGGTTATCTCTTCCGTAGTGGTTACCTCTTCTGTGGTCGTTGGTTCAGTAGCCTGTGTGGTTGTTATTTCTTCTGTAGTGGGTACATCCGAACAGATACATTGGAATACATGCCCATGAATACTGATCGCATTGGGACAATAATCAGAGTTTGTAATCATTTGACACGAACCCCTGACTTGGTGCTCTACTTGTTTACAATATTCGTTACAGGAAAAGCCTGAGCCATCGGTAGTAAGAGCATACCCACCCCGCCAAGCTTCGCAGTCCTCAAATTCTACATAACATGTCTTTTCGTCCGGTTGGTATGTAGTGGTTGGCTCTTCCGTAGTAGTTTGCTCTTCTGTAGTGGTTGGCTCTTCCGTAGTGGTGATTTCGTCAGCCGCCTCCGTGGTTGTTATTTCTTCGGTGGTGGTCTCTGTAATGGGTGGCGTTGTATTGGCCTCAAAACAGGTACATTGGTAAGCGCCTGTTGAACTGACCGAGTTTGGGCAGTTCGCAGTAGTGGCATAAAAGATACATCTGCCACTGTCTTTATTTTTAACAACTTTGCAGAATTCATTACAATAATAACCAAGGCCGTTTGGGCTGACGGTATAACCCCCACACCAGCCACCACAACCAGGTTCCGTTTCATAGCAAGTAAGTTCATCTTCTGGTACAGGGGTAGGCGCAGGAGCATCATCGTGACATGTACATTGGTAGGCATCTAAGGAACGAACTTTATTTGGACAGGTCGCCGTCGTGTTATAATAGTCGCAACTACCACCGTCTCTCTTCTCGACGGCTATACAGTATTCATTACAATAGTAGCCTAAACCGTTGCTGCTGACATCGTAACCGCCACACCATTCAGCACATTCGGCACTAGATGGGTAGCACGTTTTGTCGTCAAATGTAACTGGATTCGGTGCTGGTGGGTCATCATAACACGTACACTGGTAGGCAGACGAACCACTTAAAGTGTTGGGGCATTCGGTCTTGTTGTCCAGTCTCCTACACTCGCCGTGGTCCCTCGACTCCACAGCTTGACAATATTGGTCACAATAATAACCAGTGCCATCCGGGCTTTGTTTATGCCCACCACACCAATTTCTGCTGCAATCACTCTCAGTGCGGAAGCAAGTTCTTTCGTCCGGAATCGGAGCGTCATTGTTTTCACAAACACATTGGAAAGCAAAGTATTGTTTCACGCTATTGGGACAATTTGCTGTATTACTGACCAGTACACACCGTCCGCCATCCTTGTATTCAATCGCTTGGCAATATTCGTTACAATAATAACCGGTTCCGTCACTGCTTTGTGCTTTTCCACCACACCAAAGGTTACAGTTGTCATGTTTGATGAAACAGGTCGGTACCTCCTTGGTACCAAATGCTAGTGACGCAAGCGACACCACCAAAAGGTAAATGATCATCTCTACTAATTTCGTTTATCTGAAAAACAAAATAGAACATTATTGTATGTGGCGATTCGAACCTTCCTTTTCAAATTGTAACTGCAAAGCAGTGGTTGTGGGAATTTGCGGAAGCCGGGGCTGCCAACAACTCTATTTAGCACTTTTACTTTGATGTTGATTATTTTGTGGTCTTCGGGGATGATGATGTGTAAAGGGGGTGGGGTAGAGGGCTGTATATACCATTCGTTGAATATAAGTTGTTTTTAGCATTACCGGTATTGGCATAGACGATGCCTTTGGTGTGAATGGAGCTGCTACAATAACTAGGGTTCAGTTCCCGCCTAGTGGAGACGGGCATACGTCGTCTATCAAATTCTATAAGGAAAAGAGGGACATGCCACTGCCATGGCTAGATACCCTTCCAGCATAGACTGCTTCATTAGTACTATCGGTATTGGGATCCACGCACGGTAGCTTGGTGGGCATGGTGCTTGCATACTAACTAGGTGGTCCAGAGCAGAGGTGTGAGTTTGGACAGGGGTAGATGGAAACTCCACTTTCCTGAAACGACCCATCCTTCCAGCATTATTGCAGCCAGTATTAGGGCACACAGTGGCTTACTGAGTCCTAGGTCCATTACCGGTGAACCATTCCAGTGGAGACGGGCATAAGACGGGAGGGAAATCCGATAAGGCGTATACTGTCCTGACAAGGTCGCACTATCCATGGATGGCAACGAGGCGAATAGATACTGTTTAATTTGATTGGCATTTAGTAATTGAACATATGAACACAAGGTGCAATTTTCCTTGATAAAGATGAGAGTATCCTGGTCGAAACATCGCTTGGTATCAAGCACAGCATAAAATTTACCTTGTGTTTAATTATATTAATATAGATGAACTTACCCAGAAATTCTGTATATGTTTAATGGTTACCAAACTACCAGCACTCCCGACAACACATATGTTAAAGAAATATGAAATTGCTGAAGGTTATATAACAGTTTACACACATCATTAATCTTCTTCCTCCTCTGGTAGCTGTTGACTCAACAATATGGCACCCAAGTCATTTAAATAATATAAACACGAAAACACAACCACCAGGGTTGATTAACGAGGCTCATTATTCACACCACGCAAGGGGGATTGGACAGCGGGCAATAACCCCAGTTGATGACTGGCCTAATTTTTATTGGCCAACAAGTTTGAAATCTAGAATCAGCCTTTGAGTTTGAACTTGACTGGGTGAATTTTATTCTGGGTTTGCATGATTGTTGGTGAGAGTTACAGTGGCTTGGCGAGTATGCCTCACTAATCGAAATGTCTCAAGTTCGATCCAGGTGTAGACCGAGAATGTTCCACGGATTTTCCATCCACGAGGTCCATCCGTTTGGCTGCACGTAAAAGGTTCCCTGGCAGTTGGAATGCAATGGAGAGAAGACCGAACCCCTACGGGTTGGGTCATATTTCCCTCCAAACACACACCTGGGCATATGCCCGTCAGGTTTGTGCAAAGCGTTCCACCCAACTTCATTTCAGGCACTGCCAGCGTCAATATTTATATAACAGAGTCTTCGTCAAATCCATAACCATTTGCCGAACAGACCGGGTTTACACATAGTGGAATTCCAAGTCGGGATCGTTACCGACATTACTTCGACTGAGTAAACGGGGGATAAATGGAGCGTAACCATTTATTGATAGGCTATGATCCATCTTGTGTATCTCTCCCAGTTAGGATTGCAGCGTCTCGACAACATAACAGCCCGGACTTTATGAAATTAGTATACGACTATTGTACTCTACCATGGTTACGCGTATATATGTTATTGAGCGACTGCCATTCGTCTCCCCTAACTTTGAAAAAAAATATAAAAAAATAACCCAATAAGAATATGAGTTCACGGTAACCACACTCTTTGGGAGTTTTGGACGTGGTTTCGCTTTGTCAGTGGGGCAAGACGGATTGACCGACAAGGACAGCTGTGTAGTCGTTCGGATGGGACGACAAGTCGTGTTCCTGTGTATACATTGGCGTGCACTTAAAAGATCATTTGGCAAATGATATTCGATATAAGAGTAGGCTACAGTGCCGCTGCTCGGGCAAAATTTTCCTCATAGCATTGTGTAAGAGCAGAACAGTAGGATGTAAAACCCTATTTCATTTCTATACGCCGGTGACATTGTTGGCGTCTACGATAGACTATGCCGTGGTGAGATTGTTAAGGAAAGTATGTTAGTCGTTTTTGGTGGGCAATTCGTTTCGCCTACCTTTCAAAATAAACAGTCTAAAAAAACAAAAAAAACCCCAAAAACAACACAATCTTAATAAACAGATCGATTTTAAGTAAAGCAATACGTATTGACGGCTCGTTTATAACTCATAGGATTTATAAGTTTCAGTATTCATGTGACAAAAGCATGTTATACAGTCAATTAATGCTATCATTGAATAATGAGCAAAGCTGTTACAGGTCTTATCCCAGCAACTGATCAAACCGCCAAAAGCCAATATTTATTGTTCGATATTATGTCAAATAAACATTTGAATACATTAATGCATGTATAGTCAAGGCTATTATTTACATTAATATGTCCAAATCAAGAGGAGTCGCAGTGGTTCAGTGAGGAAGGCGTTGGGCTCGCCAAATTGGTGGTCCCGTGTTCGATTCAGGTTTTGTTCACAAAATTCATCGGGATTTTTCGGCGTGGTCCCCCCTTTTCTGTGGCGCAGGACAGAGGAGCTGATAATGGGCGTCAGTCGTCCGGATGGGACGAAAAACCGAAGTCCCATGTACCCATTGGCGTGCACGTAAAAGAACCCTTGGCACGTGGAATAAGAGTATGCCGAAGCGTCGACTATTTCTTATCTGGCCTTCCTTGTTCGATTCAATATAATGTAAGACTCAAGATAAAAAGTCGAGGAATTGGTTCCAGTTTTCATATGAAACATATTTTAAAACAGACACGTTTTTTCACTTTAGTTTGTATGGTATCTAGAATTAATTTATTATGTTCCGCGTACACATTGGCGTTCACATAACAGATACATTGGCAGTTGCAATTCGGTTTGGATGAAGGTCGCTTTGCGGCTGCCCGGGCCCAAGTTCCCTGAACAGCACACCGTCTTTATTAACCCAGTCGGGGTAGAACAGTACGACGTTAAACCTCATTGCATTTAATTTTATGTTATTGTCCCAGATTGGTGGTTTCGAGCCCTGGTGTGAGCGTATGTGGCATAGAGATAGGGGCGCCTTCTCAACCTCGTGGGTTTCCTCCGGGCACCCCGGTTTCCTCCCACTGCTAAAGACCCCTACGCGCAAGCGAATTATTAAAATAAAATTAAAAACCATGTTTTAGTCCCGAAATGACCTAGTTGTGTCGAGTGGACGTTAAACCCCATTTCTCTCTCTCTCTCTCTCTCTCTCTCTCTCTCTCTCTCTCTCTCTCTCTCTCTCTCTCTCTCCCAGATTGAGATTTTTCAACAACCTAACGGTTTATATATACTGTAAATTGATAAGTAAGTGCCATACTGTAAGATAATAAGCAGCAATCTCTTTCAAGGGAGTATTACGAAAGTCGTCCAATAACTCTGTAAAAGATGGCTGCTTTCAACCCATGACCTCACACCACGCAACGAATCATTGGCTCAATGGCGGCGCGTGCATTGTCAACATAAGACGTTACTGGTTCGGGTAGAATGATGACTTTTATTCATTTTACATACCCATTTACACTAAACAGAACGTATTTGTTACATACATATACTTGAAATATTTTTTTTTTATTTTTCTATTATTGCTTTAAAATAAAATGTTCTAGAATTTAATTTGCAGAAGGACAAAAGTAAATATTGTTGACTCATCAAGTCATGTATGCATCACGTAAACAATACCCACTCCTTCCCAGCACATTAACAATGATTTACATTTAAAAGACAAATTCCGCGTATATTTTAGGGCGTAAAACCATTGAATTCAGGCCGCAAGGCACATTCAAAACTTCATTTCATTGTGAATAAAGTCATTCTTAGCGTTTTTTAAAACGCTCTACGTTTAATGTTTTAACGTCCCAGGTTTAAAAGAGCCAAATCGCAAAAAGTAACACTGGCTCGCTAGACTGGATGTCGCGTGTTTCATCCCGTTGTTGGAGTGCACGTGAAAGATTCCTTGGTAGTTGCAATTCGATATAAGAGTAGTCCACAGCATAACCGAGCCAATATGGCTGCCTCTTTAAATTGACACGTGACCTCGTGGTTAATGAGGGGAGGTTACTAAATGTGCATACCGTGGCTCCCCGTGACAGATCATTTGAATAATGGCGGGTTACATTATAAACATGTGTCATCAATTATTCTGAGCGAGAATATTGAAATGTAAACAGTTATTAATGACGTCGACTAGCCTCGGTTATATTGTTCTATCTGGCGTATCTTTATAGATGAATTTGACTTGAATAGATTATTAATCATTTGTCTTTGTAAACATATAAATGAAGATGTCATTTTCCTTAAAAGAGAAAGACAGGCTTACAATTATTTCACCCAAAAAACACAGGGTCGATAGAGCTGTTTTTCTAAAAGTTATTTTGGGTATGGGTTTAAGATTAGGACCCCCCCCCCCCCGATATTCTATTAAATATGGTTTAGTCCGCCATTTATCAATTATTGCAGGTTCGACTCTGTGTAAAACACCACGTGGTTTCAACAAACGACTGATACCGGTCAAATCTGTCCACACGCAGAGAGGAGAAAAAGATGAAAACGCCAGCGATATCGCGATATTTAAAAAAAAGAAAGCGCGATTTTGAAATTTTAAGTCATAATTCACGTAAAATCCAATCAAAATACTCGAAAAAAAGGAGAACAAATCAAACTTCAACAAGTGCCGATATAATATACGAACGAGATTTTTTCCATTTTGCGCAACAGACGTTAGTTTTTAATGCAAGGGGTCGACTGTCACTAGGTCACCTCATGTTTCAAGTCGGCTATATTTCACTGAATAATAGTTTAGTATTAATCATAACTTTCCACGTGTAGGCAACAGACATTATAACGGTAAGGATTCCCGACTCGCTACAATATACGTCCCCATTGTGACGAAGTGGTCATTTATCATTGATTACCCAGTCCGTTGAAAATTACATTGAAAAGCCGTCTGGATAATATTTCCTTTATTCTTTGAATAACATGGCTTCTGAGGCATCCCAGATTGAAAATGCCTATGTTCTCGGTGATATTTCGACACCGCACGTGCTAACAACGAAAAAGGACACATCTTCTGTGGTGTGGAAGATAGAGAGAAATGGGGTTTTACGTCCACTCGACACAAACTAGGTCATTTTGGGACTAACATATGGTTAGACAATTAAGCACATGACTATTATCATTTAAGTTGCTACTGATGTTGATCTTGAGTACACACTTACTGATGAAATGTAAACACTTCCACACGTCTCTGAGTTCCGGCTTCTAAAATGCCGAAATAAACAAATGGTGTATTCTGATTTAGGAACAGTTGAACACTAACTCATGGCAAATGCACCACAATTGCACGATGAGTAAATGACCATAATTGGGTACCGTCTTGATTCGAAAGTGTACTGACGTTACTTCTAACTAGATACTTTGACCAGTTGGTGTAATCAGTAATTTAGGAAGTGGGTGATCAAATCGTTAACTCTAAACCTTGATTCATTGGTTAGTTAAAACTTAATTGTTTTTGAAAATAAAAAAACTAGTTCCTTTTTAACTGTCCAATGCACGTAAGGTGGAATCCCATAAGGTGATATCGCAGTAGATTATGAAATTTACCACACCAGCAGTATATACTGTAAATGTATTATTGGGTGATAAAGGTTTTTCAACAAAGACACCGAGTCACCACAAACACAAGAATCAACGCTAATCAATCATTGTTCAACCAGTTGAAAAGTTTTATCAATGTACTTTGTCACTAGAGATATGCGCCTATTTTATTATCTGACAAAACTTAAACCGTACCATCAACATTATAATCAGTACAAAAGATGGCCGACGACTATAACCTTATTAAATATCAGGTAAATAATTATTTGTTATTAATTAGATCACTAAAACCTATACAGAAATGAAATCGGGTTTAACGTTTTACTTTTTGGACCGACTGGGCTAATGAATATGGACATACGCCATACAGTGAGATATGGGGGGAATTTGTCTGGACAACGGCGCTAAGGTCTAATGTTGTTTCGAATTAAAACTATCAAGGGTTCATTTACATGCATATCAATGCATACACGAGACCTCGGTTTTAAGTCCCACCCGAAGGACTAGACATTATCCTTGCAGGACCTCCACCCTGCACCACAAACAATATGAAGGAGAGAAATAGATATACACAAACTAGTTCATTTCGGGACTAACATATGGTTCAATTTTATTTCAATATGTCGCTTGTGTGTAGGGGTCTTTAGCAGTGGGGGGAACCGAAAGACCCGGAAACCCTACTCCTTGTCACGTACAAGCGGGAAATCGAAACCACACCAATTGACTCAATGACAGAACTATGATCCAACGCACCAACGTTAACCACGTTAGCCTTCTAACTCCCCTATGAATGAATAGGGTCTGGGCAGATTATGGTATTAAGCTCTATTCCAACGGTTCTTATGTTAAGCCCTGTACGACGAGCCACAGAGTCTAGTATTAAACCCTGTTCCAACAAGTCCTATTCCAACGACTCTTGTATTAAGTACTGTTTCAACGATACTTGCATTAAGGCCCGTTCCAACACGTCTTGTATTAAGCCCATTAATTCCTATTCCAACGACTCTTCTATTAAGCCCTTTACCAACCAGTCTTGTATTGAGCCCAATTTCAACGAGTGTCGTATTAAGTATATCAATGTTTTATATTTCAGATAGTGGTGTTGATCTGTTGGTTATATTCATCACCAGTCAGAGCAGATGGTAATGTTTCATTTTATTACAGTAATCTATAACCAGGGACGGATTTAACTGCTCAGACCAAACCCATCCGCGGGCTTTAGACATAACTGATCCGTGGGCACCGTATTTATTAAAATGTTGGCATGTATTGGGCCAGACCTATCTACTTACTTGTGGATCCTAGAAACCCGTAGGCCTATGTCAAGATCATCAATATTAGTGGGCACTAGGCCAAACTCGTCAGTGGGCCCTGTGGCAAAACTCATTAGTAGGCCCCTAGATATTCTTGGGCCCTAGATCAAACTCATTAGTGGGTCCCTAGATACTCGTAGGCCCTTGGCAAAACTTATTAGTGGGCCCCTAAATACCCGTGGGTCCTAAGGCTAATGGCTTAGTCTGCAATTTTGTAAATACGACCCTGTGTTGAACTCGTATCGTCATGTTACCTTTACATCTCCACTGATCACAAGAAACAAACACAGTTAACATTAATAAACAGCCAATGTATTGTGAATTTATTTATGGTCAAGGGTAATCAATTTCACAGGTTTGGTACAGTGCCTGAAAAGCATCTATGAATAAGAGACTTTTGTCTATAGTTGGGGATCACAAGACGTGGTTCATGTTGGGGTCTCAAGATGTAATTATATAAAATGCAAGACCCATCGATCCTTATCAGTAGTCGGGGGATCTTTAACGTGCTGACTCTGGGGTTTCATTCTCATCCTGGGGTCTACACCATGGAAATTTAAGCAAGCCTGGACAATCGCAAGGAACCAGGATCGACGCCTGGTATACGTGATGCAGTGTCAGGCTCATTTAGCCACCACCGCACCCAGAAAATGTTTGAAATTATCAAAAAAAAATAATTGACCTTTTATGTAGAATTATATATCTCTTTGGAAACATATTTCAGAAATTAAAGCGACGACACTTCCCAAACTACCAGCAGATTACCAGGTGAGGTCAGAGGTCAATTTGGTCAAACAATCGAGAAGTCAGTCAGTAGTTGAGTATGTTCAAACCGGGGCTAAAAAAAGAAGCATGACAATAACCCAAGATGGCCACGACAAACGATATTTAATCGACTACAATACTGAAGACTTATTTGAAATCTCAGGTTAGCATACAATCTTAAATTATTCATTGATAAATCCTGCACATCAACTGCGATATTTGATACAATTTCCCCTCATGATTCCAATATTGTGACCTTATCAAATCAAAGAAAGTCTATGGCCATATATGCTATATAATAATGGCTACACTAGCCAAGGCGCGTTGATGGTAGTGATGATCATTTTGATGGCTTGAATAAAGCGCATGACTTATAGTATGAATGCTCCGCATCGACAATTGCTTGAATGAATACCGCGCATGTGTTTGAATCCTCGCAAAACCTATAGCTATTTGGAATGCCACGCAAGACGACTATCGTGACGCGCATGACTAGTAGCGTAACGCGCATGACTAATAGCGTGGCGCGCATGACTAGTAGCGTGACGCGCATGACTAATAGCGTGACGCGCATGACTAGTAGCGTGACGCGCATGGCTAATATAGAGACGCGCATGACTAATGACGTGTCTGAATGACGAATCTCTCTATATATATATATTAAATTGGAAACAAGATACGTGATTCTATGAATCGATATACATCAAAGGTGTTTTAATTGTAATTCTGTGTTATTATCTGTACATTTCTAATATACAGGAGCAGGTTGTCTACTTCTTGTCCGCGATATCACTAATGTGGAAGCAGACGTTAAACCACCAGCTACTACTACAGGCTACTGCCCAAATTTAAATTCACTTTTCCCAGTGTTGAGTTACGGTTTCACGGAAGACCCACACGCTGTCCTTCTTCTTCTTATTATTGTTATTATCATTACAGGTTCTATATGTAACAGGAAGAACGTGACAACATCTCGTATATCTGAAGGATATGGTTTATTTCTAATTGATATTTATAACAATGCTCAAGGAAAAATTCTGGTAAATTGATATTTATATAGCAATCTTCAAGGCAACATTCCCGGAATTTTCCACCGGGATTATTTACCCTTGTCATTAGCACGGAGGGACTGGCACGGACAATGTCTATTCGTTCGGGTGGAACAAATAAAATAACCCCGGACTTTTGGAATTCGAAATAACAGGTGGCCGTAACGCAGATATGCGGGCACAAGTTCCCCTCGTAGCACACTGTATGGCATAACTAATAATATTTTCCAGCCGGGTATGCAGTTTTAGTCTACTTACTTTTTATAATCTTGAAAGTGAAAGAGAGAGAGAGAATGGGGTTTAACGTCCACTCGAGACAAACAAGGTCATTTCGGGACTAACATATGGTTTAATTTTATTGGATTGATTCGCTTGCGCGTAGGGGTCTTTAGCAGTGGGGTAAACCGGAGTACCCAGAGAAAACCCACGAGGATGGCAGGCGACCTTACTCCTTGCCACGTACAACCGGGGATTCGAAACAAATTCAATACAACAGTTTATGTATAAAATCACCATGTTTGAATGTTGTATCAGGTGATGAAACATCTGGTATGTCTGTTTTCTTAAACAAAAACACAAACACATGGAGAACAATCACTGATTTGTACACATATAGCACGACGTTTCGACAACTGTTTTTTTTTATCATTTTCTTGCAAAAATTGTATTTTTTTTAATTTGATCAGTGTGATTAAACCAAAAATCCTATTTCATTTCGTTTTTTATTGTTCAAAATTTCGTTTTACTTGCCTCTACTACACTTGGATCTGGACGAGTCTTCTATCAGGTCCGGCGGAAGCAATTCTTGATTGGGGGGGGGGCTTCCATCCTAGGTCCTTATAGGCGAAGGTCCAGGGTCCGCAATAACCTGGAGAAAAGAGTACTTGCGGCCAAATTATTGCTACTACCACCAAGACCTGCACCCATGGCCGCTATCCCTACCCCCCCCCCCCGCCCTAATCCGCCGGGCCTGAATCATAGGGTCAAAAGCCACTATAGCTTGTCAGATCTTTATGTGGTTTAGGCCATCGAAAGTATAAAAGAAAACGAAACGAAATATAGATCTGTATTTTATTAATCAGATTTTTTTCTTAATGTGCTCAATCGCCAAAGATCATTATGTCTGTTTTCTTCATGATAGAGGTATAATGGCGTACAGTCGGTGCGTGGGATACCTTGTATGCAATTTACAACAGTTGGCGACACCTTTAAACTAGATCTTTACTTCTCTTGTAAGTATCATTTTTATTACAAGCTATAAACCCCCGCCAATCCCACATTCTGCCCACAGAAATCCATTTACTTCATACTTCAAGAATAGGTCTCTGCCCTAAATGGCCGCCATACCCAGAAATTAGTATACTGTTTGTGATGCGCTTCTACCCCGTTACACATCTGTCTTACACATTAAGACTCAAAACATTTTTTTCAATTTTATTAAATGGAAGCAGAATAAATTTAGTCTACAAAATTTTCGAAGTGTGCTTAGTTTTTTCGACTAAATAGTCGGTCAACTAACTTCGTGTCTATTCTCAAGCGCAGCTAACTGTAAACAGACAAACTTTTGACTTGATTTCGGACTTTGACGTCCACATCCACTTCCACGCAGGTGATATCGCAGACAAATGTTTCCTGGAAGGCTTGCAAGAGGAGTCAATCTTTAGTGAGAGGCTCGTCCACAGTAGCAATTGGGAAATTCGACGAATTCATGCACGGGCCTTTTGAATTACAATGCCCAAGGGTGGAGGGCCAACCCCAACTTCTTATAATCATTAGAAAAGCTAATGATTTTGAGTAGTGTGAAAGTCTGCTTACCACCTATATAACAAGTAATGTATGGCGGATGTCCGTTTCGTTAGCCCGGTTAGTAGTTGACATTAAAACCGATACTTAACTGGTTTTAAAAGTAAATGGGTTGAAATGAAATGGGTTTAACCGTCCTTCTGCTCTGTTCCGACTGGGCGAATGAAGGCAGCAAACGGCTTACAGGGTGTTATGGCCTACTCTTATATCGAATCCCAACTGCCAAGGGATCTATTACGTGCATGCACATGCACCTAGGTTTTTCGTCCCACTCGAAGAACTAGACAGCTGCCTTTATCAGGCCCTCCATTCTGCACCACTGACAAAGAGAACCACGCCAGAAAATCCCGATGAACTTTCCCGGCTAATGCACGGGTCCAACACGCCACCTCCAGGCTAGCAAGCCAGCGTCTTACTCACCTAGCCACCGTGCCCCACCCATTTAAAGGGATGAACTCTGTGCACGTTCGTTAAACACATTGAAAACAAATTAAAAAAAAGTGTGCTACATTTTATTTATCTGTCACGTGTCACGAGGTATGTCTCAAATTTTGCATGCAACGTGTTTTGAAAGTGAACGATATGAACGTATGGTTAAATCATATCAGATGGAAGATACATTAAAGATACTTTATGTAAGATATAGATAAAGAGAAGACAGGTCTCTCTATGTAGTTCACAAATAGATAATGAAAACATGCAGAAAATTTCAATCAAATTATTTCATTCTGGGTAGAATTATGGGCGTTTGAGGAACACTGTAGTTTCAATTATAATTACGCAAATATACAAAGCCTCGATTATGCACGTTTCAATTACTTTAATAACTGTCAATTATGTTAAAATCCGTTGAAAACCAATTCCATCCGATGATAAAGAGGGTGTATTTATTTTCTAGCCATCTTCATAAATGATAAATGCCAATCCTATGTAATGATGTATATAATATTTGAGGTCAAACGAAAGATCTGTATTACGCAGATTGAGCTAATAAGATTAATATTGGTTATCGATATCGAATGTGATTGTTCTTTAAAGTCGGTGTAACTATACAAAAATAACACGTCAGCTGTGTGAAATCATCAACTGTGAAGTGGTATCGCATGTTCTAGAAAGGATATTTGATTAAAATACAGATCTATTTTTCATTTCTTTTTTTTTATACTTTTGATGGCCTACACTAACAAGTTATAGAGGTAGTTAATGTCAGGGGTCAAACGAGAGGCGTTTGACACTATGACGTCAGAAGTTGAATAATCAATCAGCGTTGACGATTCAATGGGCTTTACCCACAGCACAGAGGATGCCAAAAAATCGCCGTAACCGACCGTTTGATTGGCCAATTCCTCACATCAATAAGAATGCCTATTATATAACAACTCTTAAAGCTCCTAATGTAAAAAAAAGACAAGCAAAATGAAAATTTTAACAGTAAAAAACGATACAAAATAGAATCTGTGTTTTAACCAGAATATTCATTATATTAGAATTTGATTTCAGTGCAAAATTGGACGACATCGACGACGTATCCCAGTGTACCTGTGAGAGCTGTACTACATGATAACGGGTATACGATAGATTATTATGATTTTTATGCTACTGTCGTGGACAACCCGGATGTACTGGAGGTAAATAATCTTTATTAAAACAACTTGCTGAATATACATCGAATTAACTACGGTGGCTTAGTGAGTAAGATGTTGGGTCGCTAACCTGCAAGTCATGTATTCGATCGGGGAGTTGGGATGGCCTAGTGGTCTAGAGTGCCGTGCTTCGACCTCTAGCTGGCCGGTCACCTCTGGCTTGCGGCTGTGGTTTCGAGCCCTGGTGTGAGCGTATGTGGCATGGAGATAGGGGCGCCTTCTCAACCTCGTGCGTTTCCTCCGGGCACTCCGGTTTCCTCCCACTGCTAAAGACCCCTACGCGCAAGCGAATTATTGAAATAAAATTAAACCATATGTTAGTCCCGAAATGACCTGGTTGTGTCGAGTGGACGTTAAACCCCATTTCTCTCTCTCTCTCTCTGTATTCGATCTCTGTGTTGGTCGCTAAAGTTCAACTGGATTTTCCAGGGTGGTTCCTACTTTTTAAGTGGTGCAGGACACCCAGACGGTCTGGCTAGGGACAACATGTAGTCGTTTGGATGGGACGACAAACCGAGGTCCTGTGTATACGTAAGCGTGTAGGTAAGAAGGCCCTTGGCAATTGAAATTCGATCAAAAGGTATATCCCGCATTAGCCAACTCAGTGCAGAGCAGCAGAACGTTTAATCCTCATATTATTGTATTTCATTTCAAATATACAAGCGGTTACTGAAGGAAAAAAAGAGCACATGCATGATATACATTCGAATTTTACACAGATTCTTGTGCATTGTTAGTAGTATAGATTTTTAAACTTTAATTGATTTCAGACGCCAGTTAATGTTTATTGTCCGGGACGAACGTACACCAAAGATCTACCCCCACTTCCGTCATCTTTCCATTTTACGACGAAAATTATGAATCTGGATATCAATAAAATAACGACTTTAGAGGTAATACATACTTGACGACCCCTTTTCTTTGTTTGTAGTCGGGGGCAAGGTGTTGAAGGGGATTAGGGGTGTAAGGGGTTCCCATTGATGTATTCATGTGCTTGAATTTCGAAACTATTTGTACGTAGTAAGCGGTAGTGTTGCCGGACCAACCTCATTGATTTTTGACGAATTCGCAATAGTTTTCACTGATTGCTGTCCGTGAAATATTATTGATGCGCCAATTCTAAATCCAATTGAATCAAAGCTAGGACGTTATCTATCGTCGGTATTTTGACTTTATTTTCATAATTAATTGGTAAGTAAACAAATTTGAATTTGTAGCGAAAATGTAAATGACGCACATTTTTCTCATAATATTTAAATCTGGTATCAAAAATTGTTTTATCATAATGTAGCGCAGTTGACTCTCACGGCTAGTCCCCGGATCCATTCACTTATTCGATTGTTTGTGATTTCTCCGTATTGTGTCTTATCCATGTATCTGTGTTTGTGTGGATTATGTGTGGTACAGTCTCCCTGCACTTACAATTACATCTGGTATGATAAATTGTTTTATTATAATATTTAGAGCTGCTATGATAAATTGTTTTATCATAATATTTAGAGCCGGTATGATAAATTGTTTTATCATAATATTTAGATCTGGTATGATAAATTGTTTTAATATTTAGATCTGGTATGATGAATTGTTTTATCATAATATTTAGATCTGGTATGACAAAGATAAGTATGTAGTCAGGATCGACTGGACACCAAGTAAACTGATAGCACCATTCTGGACGACAGACCCAATTATAGAACTACAAGACTTCACTACAGGTGGTAACTTTTATATATCCATAACACATAGATACAGGAACCACGTTGGTTCAGTGATTAAGGACATGAGGTTGTGGTTTGGAGCGTGCGGCCTGACAAGGACCAGTCGCTAGTGGTTCGGATGGGACTAAAACAATCCATGTGCAGTTTGGCGTAAAAGAACCTTCGACAGTTGTTATTCGACACAGCTTCGGGTCCGGGTCCCGTGAACACTTGGGCGTAAAATAACCTTTTATGGACGTATATGAGCTTTCCTTCACCCAGTTGATGCAGAACAGTATGACGTTATCTCCCCCTCCATCCCCCGCTCCTCCACTTTACACTTCATTTGAAGAAAATTGTCGGATTTTCTTATTACGAACAAGACGAAGACAATCGACCCTTCCCGAAGATGAACATGTTCCGCCTTAGTTCGATAATAGGTTAAGCAGGGTGATTTTAATTGATATATATTTTGGGACTTGACAGCTTTGATTTTAATTCAGAAAGTGTCGTGAATGTTGGTGTAATTCACCTATACCGTGACTTACGTCCGATGGCGAGCATTGTCTGCTACGGATGAGAAAGGTGATAAACAGTAATTACCCAATACCTTCACTTGGTCTAATGGTGTGCATTGTCTGCTAAGGCTAAGCACTCGATGCTTTAACAAGTAATTAACTTGTATTTTTGGAGGGATGGATAAGAGTTGATTGCTAAATATTTATGACAAGATAAATTTACAAGTAAATCCTGTGAGTTACCTATTGATTTTGGGGAACGTCAGCCTAGTTATTGACTTGTCTTGTCTCCCCCTACAAACCCCGCTTCTTGTGATTTTATTTCTCAGGTGTCCAATATATCATCAATCAGATCAATGGTAATTGTACAGTTGTACCCATGGGGAAGTTAGTCACATTATACAAGCAAATTGCCAATGGAACCCATCCGTTTCCAGCACCAGAATATTTATTTCAAATTGATGCAAATTTTACCTACATAGGACTGGTAAATATCACTATATTCTTGTCTGATCGAATCCAAGCTCGTTACGTTACGTTAAATATTGTGTCTTTTTGTTATGGGTAGCCGGGGTGGCGAAGTGAATAAGGAGGTCTCGGGTATACTAAACCTACCCTGCTTGTTTACAATTAGCTCGGTTTGAGAACTGACACGAAGCTACTTGACCGACATTTTAAATCCTAAATCGACGATTTTAGTCGAAAGCATTAAGTATACGTCGAGAATTTTGAGAAGTAATAGAATTGAAACGTTTTAGTTAGACCTGTCGCGTATGATAGATGTGAAACGAAGAAGAGGGCATTACAAAATAGAATACTAATTTTTGATCATGGTGGCTATTCAGTACAGAGATCTAGTCTCGTAGGTGATAGGTCTATGTATGCAGCATAGGTCTCGAGTTCCCAAACAGTTCGTTATTTTCCGGTATGGTTTCCCTTTCTATGTTGTGCATAGGGCATGGAAACGAACTTGTTATAATTTTCTTTAGTGTCTTGATTATGCGTATAGCACGACGTTTCAACACGTATTATCGTATCGATTTCTGAGTGCTGAATGGTAAATCAGTGATTATATTCAATATGAATAGTTGTGGTATTCATGTATGGTCTGTTTTAAGCTTATTAGCTATATCTTCCGTATTATATCTTCTAGGAAGGGGATGGGTGTTAGAAAGGCTGTTATAGCCTAATCTTCAATCGTTCTTAAATTGACTTCTGTGGTGTAAGATAGGGTGACTGGCAAATAAAGGCGTCTAGCCATTCGAATGTAAATATGAGACGGTATCCGGTGTTTGCCATTGGCACCACGTTAAGAAACTCAAAACAGCTAAAACTCAAACTAAGGGTAGTTCGAATCGCCAATGCTTGGATACACTACTCCCCCTTCATAACACACGGCTTGGCAATCTAATTGAAATTCAGATCTATATTTCGTTTCGGTTTTTTTATAATTTTGATGGCCTACACTACATGTAGGGTTAGGGTTACCCTAACCCAACCCTAATATAGTAAAGACTAGTAAAACGAAATTTTGAACTATAAAAACGAAACGAAATAGGATCTGTGTTTTAATCAGATTGACGGCTTGGCTATGCCCGTGGTCATTAGCTTTGTTCGCGTTGACATAAAGGCCATTCAACCTTATTTAATTTCGTTTCTAACCGCCTAGTTTGTTGGCTATTTGTTAGTTTTTGAAGAGGTTAATCGGTATTTATAACATATTACTTCACCGAGTTTCTTTATTTAAGAGGACTGTGAATGGTTTTCAAGCGGAAGCTTTCCAGGCCTTAAAAGGCAACGACATCAAGACCATCTACTATGCTAAGGTAAGACAAGGCCATCAACTACTCTAACGTAAAACAACACCACCAAGGCCTTTTATTCCATTAAGGTAAGACAACACAGTGAAGGTCGCCTACTACGCTAAGGTAAGACAACACCACAGCAACATCAAGGCCTTGTACCCCACTAAGGTAAGGCAACGATATGTAGACCGTCGTCTACGGTAAGATAGGACACCGATACCAAAATCATCTACTAAGCAAATTTAAGTTTAGCTTCTTACCCTCGCATCATGTAGACCATAATGAGAAATGTAGCCATTTCAAAAGAGATAACATTAATAATTTATTCAAATTAAATAGGACAGCTTAAAAAAACAAAATCAATAGCGATAATTTCATATTTCACGATTCTAAAATATAAATTAATAGTTCCAGATACTAAATGATAAATTAACATTTCAATATACATTACATTTCTTTATCTGAATCGTACCCACAGTAGCTTTATGAAGTTATATTTTTAAATTTATTTAATCTTATCAACATTGTCTGATGTTATAAAAGTATATTTAACGGTATTTTCTTTTTGTATTCGTAACGTTATAAAGTTATAAAATTATATTTGTAACGTTATAAAGTTACAAAATCATATTTGTAACGTTATACAGTTATAAATGCATATTTGTATATTCGTAACGTTATTAAAGTTATAAAATTACATTTGTAACGTTATAAAGTTATAAAATCATATTTGTAACGTTATAAAAGTATATTTGTAATATTATGCAGTTATATATATGTAGTAACGTTATAAAGTTAAAAGGGATATTTTGTAATCATATGACGTTATAAAAGTATATTTGTAATGTTATAAAGTTATGAAAGTATATTTGTAACGTTATAAAGTTATAAAAGTATATTTGTAATGTTACAAAGTTATAAAAGTATATTTGAAATGTTATAAGAGTATATCTGTAATGTCATCAAAATATTTGTAATGTCATGATGTTGTATATTTAACGTTGTGTTATTTCAGAAAGAAGACATGATGATACCAATATTATTAACTATCAGTAGACCAGATGTAAGATATTACCGTCTTTAGTTTGACCTAATTAAATATATAACGATCGACAACTCTCATCGAATTGGTAATAACGTTTGCTTAGGATTTGAAATGAATGAACATAAAGACATCCAAATAAAGCTTGTGTCATCAGAACATTTAAGATAAACTCGTAGGGGGGGGGGGGCACCGGTAGCTCAATGAATGTATGTTACACCATAACAATGATAAAATGTTTCTAATTGACCACCAGTGGTTGTTTTGGATCTTTAAAATGACCATATTTGATGTTGTCGTGTCAGGTTGCTAAATTCGACATTCTGGTAATTTTGTTTTTTTTACAGGAAGAAACTGGAGATGAAATTTATTTTGACGATTTTACCACAGAGAATTTGAAGTCATCCCAACTTGATTTCTCGGCCTGTTGGACTAATGATCAAATTTTAAATGTCCGGATGCTGTTTCCAGGTATCAAACTAATATTATATCGTTTATTATACGATAATATAATATCCAAGTTTTACAATATAACTAGTATTAATATCAGGACGTTCTTCTCGTATTCTTCATCAACCATCAATGAAGCTTGAACTTACAAAAAGAACTTTCTCATTCCTTATTCTCTGCTCATCTCCCTTATGGAATTCATCGGCTTACAACATCAGAACCACAGCTATATGAATAGAGGATCATTATTACAATTACAATATTATACGCAGCCGAATTTGACCCTGAATTATTAACCAGCATACTAGAGCTGGGAGGATCACGTAGACACCAAGACACATTTTTCTCTTGTGCTTTGGCATCTTAAAAACGGCAAGATGTAATACCAAATTGATTCCATTATTTTTTCTAATTTTAGATATGGATACGACTATCGCTGAGAACAACCCAATCAGTTTATCGCATGAAATACGTATGTATCTTGCCGATCAACTATCTGTAACACCACTAAGGATATCCGAGTCTACATTCTATAATCAAAATTCGGATAACCAGTCTGGTAATAAAGGCGTGTATGCAATATTTTCTATCTATGATAGAGTAGCTTCTATTGGTAAGTGCATAGAAATAATTCTGAATGTTCAATCAAAGAGAATGCTATCTATGATAAGAAGGAACAAATTGCCATCTTAAACATTCCTGTGGGAACTAAGTTGATTGCTATGCTTCTGTTTAAATTTGTCCTCTACATCTTGACCCCAAATTTTGGACGTCAGTCACCGATTACAATAAAGCAACCGTTAAGAAAAACTATATGAGACGAGAACCGAGCTTGGCACAGTAGGCTTTTGGATTTGTGACGTCATATAAAACGTGGGCCATAATTACAAGGTACAGGTATGTGTGCCTGTGTTGGGGGGTGGGTGGGGGGTCTAAAGCATTTTTTTTTAAAAATGGATTCTCTTCAAGAAAGAGACGATTATCAAGTGTACGGAAGGAGGTCCTAGTTCAAAAAGTAATACGAAACCAAATATACCGGAAGTATGGCTAATTATCTCCCCATAACGTCATCCATTTTGTACTCTTTTCATTTCCTTTCATTTCAGATAAATTTGGTTCAGTGGATAATAGTGTCAATTTGCGATTCCGCGAAAGAAGTTTATTAGAGAATATTTCTATCAGTGCATGCGCAGACGTGTGTGAAGACGCGTTACTGGATGTTTCTGGGATGTATAAAGATGCAAGCGGATTTTATTGTTCGGGGTTTAATTACTGCGCCACCACTGAACAATGTTCTTTATATGAATCTGATCCTAAAATACAACCCCTAGAACCAGGTGGATCATGTGACTTGCGCAGAAGTAAGTTAAAATCAAGACGCTATTGAAACTCGCTGTACTACATTTGTATGTCCTGGGCAATATGTAATTCTTTATAAGTTAATCCATACTGAAATATCCGCAAATGGATTATTGATTATTAACATTTAAATAAGATAACTGAATGAAAAATCAATAGTATTTAATCTCCTGGCTTTAATTCGACATATTAAACTGACACCCTTCAAAACTGGCACTGGTTTGTATATTTCTTTTGCAGAGGATGCCGAATAAGGCGCCTGTTCATAGAGGGCGGGGTCCGGACCCTCCAATGCACGCGGACAACATATCTTGGTTGTCCTACCTTTATCGCAATAATGTCGAACATGTGCAAAAACGTGCTACCATTTTGGACTCACTGCATTGATTTACATCTAAATGAACATTGTTTCGGAGCTGCTTATTCTCATGTTATCCTCCAGACCCCCAGCTTAATTTGACGTTTTGCCATCTTGGGGGACCGCCGCTGCACAAATTACTGAAAACGCCCCTACTAAATTATCATTTCATCATTATTGTCTTTCTGATACCGAACCAATTCTGAACAGATATTCTTTTAAGAGATTCATCTCTTATCATTTAAAATTTCTGAAATGACGAATATCAGATTTAAGAGGAGTCTACACACAGCCCTTACTTTATTTCGAGACTAATGAATCCATGCAAGAGATCGTCAACTGAATTACAAAGTGACATTTGTCTGAAATCATTGTGTTTTAAAGGTTTCGTTTCTGTTAAATTTTCAGGAACCAGTGTATTAAGCGGGTTTACAGAACGGAAGTTATCTACCGTTTGGTCTTTACTTCAGTCCCTAGTTAAATCACGAGCTTTCCGGTTGGGGTTGGATCTTTCAGTTTCAGGAAAGGTAATAGAACGTTACTTTATTCAGTAATTCAGATTAAAGATTCCTAGATTTTCTTCCCCGCCGTCATTAGCCCAGTCGTAACAAAAACAGTACGTCATTTCAGATTTACTTCACCCACTGGGCGATTGAAGACGGGCAAATTGAAGCCGCACTGGAGAATCCCAACAAACTGTCTCGGTAAACACCGGGATCGACCCCAGACCTTCTGATCTTTGATTCACCACGCGGAAGGCACTCAAGGGGTTTTTCCTCTGCCTTTAATTCAAGTAGGGCGAAAAACATGGCACATCGTGTACACAGTGGCAAGCACATTGGCTTAGACAGTTGGAATTCGAAATAAGTATAGCCCGTAGCATACCTGTCCGAGCAAAATAGCTATCATAGAAAACTGCACGACTTCCGATCATCTTTATTGGTCTGGTTACTGTAGTAGGAGGACCTTAACCCTCATTCCATGCCATTTCTACTCCATTTTGGCACGTTCGATCTTGCTTGATAAAGAATGTTAAATTCTGTTTATAATGAAATCTTACGTTGTTACTATTTATGGTTCTCTGTGAAATTCTCTGTTGCTACTATTTATAGCACTTTCTGGAATTCTTTGTTAAAACTATTTATAGCTCGTCCAGGAATTCTATGTTGCTTCTATGCAGTATCTGTTGTTATTTATAGCTTTTATTGGAATTCTCTATTTTGCAGAATTCCATCTTTATACCCACTGTTGTTACCGAAGATGATTCCAGATCATACAACGTAACTCAAGGTCAGCAACTAGTTTTTAAAACGGGCATTTAATAAGTTGCAGAAATCCACTTATCACAAGATCAATCATTTTGCTTTAATTCTGTACTTTCGATCCGAACTTGGCCTATGATTGTTTGTTTCCAGTGTTCTGAGGTAACGTCCACAACCTGTACACTGGACCTCGGTTCATCGTCTTATCCGAATGAGCCGACACCGATCCCTGCCAATCCCCGTGTCTGGCTCGACTGTCATGGGCAAACAACGCCAGACAAAACTGGGGGTGAACACAAGATCTGGTCAGTGCGCACATGGCCTTACCGACTAAACCAACGCGTCTCCCTTGTACAAAATCCACGCATTGTCATAGAGACCATATAAATAACATTACCGAATATTAGTCTCAAAATAACGAAGTAAACTGTCGATCAGACGTTAAACCTCATTCGATTATCGATTTCTTTATTTCAGACATAGATCTACAAGAATTTACTGTGTTTTTACCCGATACAAAACTTATTCTCACGACTGACGTAAAAGACGACATTTCAGTAGGACGTTGTGCAGCAGCCTGTATCAACGACCCAACTCAACTCTGCCCAGTATTTTCTGTATGTTTCACTTCCGGGTTAGTAGGGCAGTGTTCACTTGGTGGATTCTATCCTGATGAAATGCCTACGTCATATAATGGAGCTAAGGGCTGTTCTTTCTATACAAGCAAGTACTGTACTTTTATTTTGCCTTGCAGAATCGGTTTGTCAAATGTTTAGGGACTGTGCTTTAAATAGTAAGGCGTGTCATTGAACGAAGTGGTTTCGATTTCCGGCTTGTCAAAAAGTAGATCCGTCGGTCCAACCTTATGGTTCTTTCTGCAGCAGACCACGAATTATTGAAGTAGAATTGAACTGCGCGTTAGACTGAAATACCAAGTTTGATGTTACACCCAATTTTGTCCTATCTCTCCAGCATACAAGAATTTTTTTAAGTTCTTCATTAAAATTTTCGCTTTTAATAATAATAATATCGTCATTTATAAAGCGCGTTAATACCGAAAAAGTCAGTTTCTAAGGCGCTGTTGGTTTTTATATTCACTGATTATTTACAGATCAGGGTTTTGAAATAAGAATGTTTTAAGTTGAGATTTAAAATGGTCCACAGACGGTAGTTGTTTCATTGACTGTGGTAGTCAAATCCTGAGTAATTGTTCTGCTTCTATTGTTGATGAGTTTTAGGTCAGCTGACGAGTATTGAATGTTCATTGTCATCAGGTTAAATCTTGGGTTAGGTGAACACAAACTCACTAAAAATACACTATATGACACCAATACAAATCCATAAAGCATCCATAAAAGACTGGTTGTACCATATATCATATTTTAACTGGTGGATTATGAAACTATGAAGGTTTTGAAAGACATATATCCAACTTTGAATTTTGACAAACACTTGATTTGTTCACAATCAGTAGAAAATATGGAGAGCTCTCAACTGCTGCTACAAAGCGCAAGGGAGATAACTCATATTTTCATCTTGACTACACGTTTCAAAATAATCTAGCCTTAACGACATCACTCCCGCGGTTCTTCATTAAACATTTCGCTTTTTCATCTTGACTACACGTTTCAAAATAATCTAGTCTTAACGACATCACTCCCGCGGTCCTGTACATCATTATTCCAAAGATAGGAAATTTAAATTGGTTTGGTTTTATCAGAGTTTGAAAATCCTGTTATTAGCCACTCTTTATTAGCTCTGGTACCGGCAGTTGATTATTTGTACTGCTGTGTCTTTTAGAAATTCGATGTGCACAATATTATATACTTTGCAATGGAAATGGAATGAAATGGATTATAACGCCCTACTGTTCTGCTCCGACTGACTTTACAATGGATTATAAATCCCTAAAATGTCGATCAGAGACTTTATAAACAATAACCCTTGTTTAATCTTATGGGCTTCAAGGCATAAACAACTTTTTATCATTTCAGGGAATTATCTAACATGGTTTGAAGAACTACCAGGTTTCTTCCCACCCCCACCATCTGGCTACAGAATTATGGGAGTGCCAAGTACAGAGATATGTGCCAAGAGTTGCTACAAGGTTGACAATGGGGGATGCGATATATTCTACTATAACCCAAAGCGATACGAGTGCTGGACATCCGCGTCTCTGTCACTTGATATAGTTGGTTATACCGGTATTCCAGTCGATCATTTAGGATTCAAAGCATTCTGTATAAAACGTAAGTGTTATGTGTAATGGTCAAGTCAAAGGGTTACGTTTCAAAATGTCACAGCCCAATCCATAACTATAAGTTTCTTCATCTGTGGCGGAGAGAGGTCAACCCAGCTATCATTTCGGGAAAAGGTGGAGCCATGTATTATCATTCAAGTCATTTGTGGTCTGCGTCCTCCTAGAAAACTAATTATCTGTCGTGATCTATTGTCATAATTCTAACTAGAATTAAATTCAAACATGTTTGTCCCTTCACTTGTAGATAAATTAAATTATTTCCTTAAAACGAACAGTACTCAAATGGTTGATGTAAATGGCACAATGGTGTCTGATATAACTGCTGAAGACTGTGCTGCCATCTGTAAACGAATGGGGTATCACTCTTGTCGGCGTTTTACAAGAACAGTAACCGGGCAGTGTCGATTTTCCAATCAGTTTACCGGACCAACTATATTCGATACTTCATCAACACTGTATACACGTATGTTATATGTAATTATATTTGTGTCTGAGTTCACGAAAACGAAACAATGCCAGTAGTGATTCGATGAAACTGAAAGGGGTATAATAGTTAGTTTTCTGACAAATTCAGGCAAATTATGCGAGATATTAGCTTTTGAATTTTAGTCCTACTCTCGATCTGCATTACTAAATTTGTTACGATAAAAACATAGTCTCGATTATTCATTTTTCCATTAAATCATCAATGACTGTTGAGCAGCAAATCGGATTCAAATCCAGTACATACCGCAGGCTAGCGATGACATCGAGAGTTGATTATCCAGAATTAACTAATGTCTAATTAATTATTTAGATCACATTTCAGGCCCTAAACAAAGACCCACAATAATAGGCAGATTTAGGTCTTGTATAAGTGGCAATGCTTCTGTCCCGGCAGCATGTTGCCTATAGCATATTGCATTTGGTACGCCTGTCGCCATTAGCACAGGTGTCGCGGTACACTAGGACGTTTAAACTCATTTTAAGTCCCCGTATTACAAATGTGGCAGAAACTTGCAGAAAAAGATATAACTTAATGTACATAAAACATTATAATATAATTTTTTTTCAGTTAAAACTACCAGGCCTGCAAAGCAATCAACAATTAAACCATCAACAGAAAAACCGTTAACAACAACAGGTAAAGAACCGTGACACTCGAAGTACCTACTTGAGCCTATAAATTCATATTGTAAACTTTCCGAACTCTAAAATTTGCCACGTCTTGCCACCCTATTGCTATATACAATCTTTCGGTTCTAGAACATTCCAGTACAGTGCACCCTTTTTGTGGAATTCCTTATCCGATCATCTTAAAAAGCTCCATCACTTGAATCTTTTAAAACAAAATTAAAAACTCATCTATTTACCACCGCATTTTAGTTGGAGTGGATCAGGAGTCGTGTGTAAATAGTGACCATAGACCATGCATTTGTGGATAAATTGAAGCTTTACAAATATACATTATTATTATTATTATTATTATTAGTGAGATGTCATTTGGTGTGTGCAATACTCCTGTTTTGTTTCAGTGCAACATGGTCAACGACCTGGGAACATCGTTTGGTATAGTTTTAATATTTATGTATATTATTACCTGTCATTTCACTCAAGTGGCACGATATGGCGTCATCCGTTTGCGACCCTAGTACAAGGCGTTACTGTAGTTTTAGTTACTATTTTTGCAGGTGTAGGCACGGTTGTTATAAATAATGGTACGACTACAGATTGTCAAATAATCAAAGTGCAACCAATTATTATTATTATTATTATTATTAGTGAGATGTCATTTGGTGTGTGCAATACTCCTGTTTTGTTTCAGTGCAACATGGTCAACGACCTGGGAACATCGTTTGGTATAGTTTTAATATTTATGTATATTTTTACCTGTCATTTCACTCAAGTGACACGATATGGCGTCATCCGTTTGCGATCCTAGTACAAGGCGTTACTGTAGTTTTAATTACTATTTTTGCAGGTGTAGGCACGGTTGTTTTAAATAATGGTACGGCTACAGATTGTCAAATAATCAAAGTGCAACCAATCGGTAAGCTTTTCAAAAATTCGATTAGACACAATAGCTAAATTACTATCTACATGTATGAACTATATATCCATTTGTCCTCTTAGATCAGTGCTTCTCAACCGGGATCCATATGCAACCCCAGGGGTGAATTCGAAATGTTCGGGGTGAAATTTGGAAAACGGGGGAATTGTGAATAGGGGGGAATTTGCAGACCCCTGACCGGGACCCCTCAGTCAGAATGTTACCGACCACAAATCCGTGTAGCCATTGGTCGGAAAGTAAATGACTGACTAGCACTAGCATAATTAATTTCGACACTGAGTATAATGACGCTTATCCTATCTCGCTGTACTGTTGATTGTCCGGGAACTGGGTAACCTAGTCTCACCTCATTGTCTGAACATTACTGCACGCGGCGACCCATGACATCTGTTCATTAAATATGTGTTTGAAACGATACCTAATTAGCATGTTTCAATTTTTAGTTTTTAGTAATTTGATGTTTTATAGTGCCAGGGGTGAATAGCGGAGAAAATATTTCTCAAGTGGGGAATTGTATCATAAAGGTTGAGAAGCACTGTCTTAGATGATGTTGATATTTCAACTTTATAAGGTGCTTTGTTCTGTGACGTGTTATGGTTTTTATTTCGCCAGTTAATCCTTAGGTGAAATGATGTTGGCCCCATTTCTCTCTCTGTGTTTGTTTTTAAATCTTAGAATGTGTGTCATTCTCTGTTCTAGATTCCGCTAAGGTACAGTTTAACCTGTATAAACAGGACACTGTACTCCTGTCTAATGACGCCACTCGAGCTGAAAAAGTGGGTGATTGCATGTTTTATTGTTTTGCTGAAACAACATTCCAATGTGAAGCGATAAGTTTTTGTCCAGATAACGGAGAATGTCGCTTTAGTTCGTATCACCCCGATCGGAATGCTACAATTTTAAAAAGTCAACCAGAATGTCAAGTATATGCACGTAAGTATTTTAATGGTGACAGTTCTTGTTAGTTTATTTGATTACGCTTTCGGTCATTTTCGACAAAGGGACGGGGTATAGAAATGTGGTAACGTTAAAGGCACAACAAGAGAGATCGTTCACATATTGTCGTACAAGTCCATAAGTAGGACTTTAAACTCCATTCATCTCATTTTATTTCCCGTTATGCAGGAAGTTACGTGAGTGAGTATATTCACAGCCCCGGAACGGAACAGCCTGGTACAGCAGATAAAGAAGACGTCAATATACCTACAGCTGATATATGTGCTAAAACATGCTCAGAACGTGTTGAATTCACGTGCAGGTCATTCGATTTTTGCCCGGATACAGGACAGTGTATGACGTGGAGATCACATGATCAACAGCACGCGAGTAACAGAAGTCAGTTAGATACGTCATGCAGTCATTATTCAAGTAAGTTGTTATTAATCTTTACATGGACCGGAAGCATAATCGTATCAACAGTGAGAGTTTAAATAATCAAAATCAGCAATAACAGCCATAGCCGATATTAAATATTTCGATAGTTGAAAAATGCTACCATATAATTTATCATATACCAAATATTCACAATTTTAAGTCAGAATTATTTTGTTGTAAGTAGTAAGCATACTTATTTTGTAACGTTTCATTTCCGTTTCATCTCACATGATAACAAACATACCCTTTTTTCCTTCCATCGTTGATTTTGTAGACAAGTCGCCATTGGTGTTTCAAGTCGTTACTAGGGAAACTAGTTTTTGAGGGGGCAGGCCAATGAGTGATGTGTTTGAGTCTTTGAGATAACGAGAGGAACCAGTGTAACAGTTTATTGATGTCTACTTTCAGGGAATTATCTGATAGATTTTAAAAAGAAAGCCAACCACAGTTTTACGGATGACGTCAAATATGAACTTCACTTTGGTTTATCACTCGCCCAATGTTCCCAGCAGTGTGTGGAGGAAGAGGAAGTGACGTGTAAAAGTTTTGTTATTTGCCCTGCGCTAAATCAGTGTCGTATATTATCCGTTCATCCTATAACTAATAATGGTGCACAAGTTATACCATCTCAAACATGTGATCTGTACACACGTGAGTCATTATTGTATGGTTTTGTATTTAGTAGTCTGTACTGTCGTTCTGTAGCTCTTTTCATTCTCATTTCGTGGTAGACATTTAAAGGGTGCAAGTCTGTAACTCAGTATCACCCACCGTCCCCGACATCGCAAACACGACTTGGTCAATTTAAATCAACATTGATGTTGTTGTAGTACCGTGAAAAGAAGGGTTTCCGATATCCAATACTTAAAAAAATGAAAATTTTAAAATTGCTTTCGAGGGTCATTTGTAATGAAACGACTCGATGAACAAGGCTAAAAATGCCCCACAGGAGAATACTACCGGTGTGGACTACAATAATCAGACGCCAAAGAATGCCATTCAATTTGGACTCTTCGCGTATTTCGCCGAACATAACTGATTAAAATTTATGGTAAAAAAGAAACGATTGAATGTAAATCTGTTTATATACATTCGTATTCCATTATTAAATGCGTTGCGACGCACTTGTTTCCATTTCTAGGTGCAAAGGATAGAGATGTAGCTCCATTAATTGACAATATTGGTGTTAGTCATTATCACATATGTGATAGAACTGATTAAACACGTTCCAACCGTAATTTAACACATATATCATTGCACTTGGCAGCTTATTTCTGGGTTAAAACATGATATACATGGTAACTCATTAATTCATTTCCTCGCAATGCTCTTAGAAGTTGAAGTGGAAGGAAGCAACGGCACCCAAATAAACACGAAATAAGACAAACGTCATCTCTTACAGTTATTGTTGTTAATTAAAGATTTAACGTCTAATACCTTAAGTATGATATTATGGACAGCTTTCTTACACTTATACAAGGGTGCTTACTTTAGATTTCATATCAAATTTGAGGCAGGCCTGCCATCTACTGCTGGCATATCTTGCATTTCAGGAGAATATTATAGAAATGGAATTACACCAACACGTACACCAGTAACAATACGAACACCAGTCTGCCCAACTAGTAATCCAGTGGCGGTACAAACAACGCCTTGTCCAACAAGTAAGCCAGTGATAGTACATTCGCCATCTTGTCCAACGTCATCTGGTACGACAGTTTTATCAGGTATGCGAATAATATAAAATTGATCCGAACAATCGTTCTAATTGAATTTACATACACATCCGCCGCAGTGGTCATTAAACCGTAGAAAAACATAAACAATTCATTTTGATTTCATTTCTTTCTTGTTAAAACACTAGTCACTCAGTAATAAACACAATGTTATTCCACAGATTAGTGTCTTGTGTATACGGTAGAATCTTAAGTATTTCGACTAGATAAATATGTTTTATTTGTAAGGAAGATATACGTATTGGGAGTAGATTAAGGTGTGGAATCATGGTAGTAACGCCTCCCTGTCATACACAAATAATATTACATTATAATAGTGTATTTTAAGTTGTTTAATGGTCGAGAGCGAGACATTAAGTAATATATTGTAACAACATTTTTACAATATATTACACAATGTCGTAAGCTCGAGACCATTAAACAACTTTAAAAATACAGACACTCCGCACGTGCTTCTACAGTGATATACGTCACACGAATCCACTATTGCACTATTAGAAATAATCTTCAATTGGCAAGTTGCTCGTACGATTATTTGAAATAATGGTACGCCAACATCAAAGGATGACGTCGCATGTATTTTAAGTCATTTTAATGATCGCCAAAATTACAACAGTTTCTGAGATATTATTATAGTTCTCATGTTTCAGGTCCACAGACAACTGATCCAATAGAAACAGATCCAGGAAAAAATCCATCAACGTTAAATCTTACAGCCGGTATTTACCTTTATTCACATTTTAGTGTGGGCGCATAATGTCGCCACCCTGTACGTTGGTCCGTCAATAATTGACTTGTGAACGCGACAGTGGCTAAAGTATTTGTTACCGATTTAAGCCCCGCTTTTCCCAAAATCTTGTGAACGCGATAGGGGCTTTAGTTTTAGATGAATTCTTTTCAAATTTGGTGTGGAACATTGCGGTGATGAGAGGACGAACCGTATTGATGTTTTTGCCTTCTGCGAGTTTCGGTTCCAGAGTTATCCCCCATTTGCCGAAAAATCGTGTTGCGGCTTTTATTAGGGTAGGGTAAATACACTTTTTTCTTCACTACGAGTGTTTCTAGAGGCGAAATTCGACGCTGAATCCGAATCCGTTAAAATTTTCGACCCAACTTAAGTCTTTCGGTCAGTACAGCCGCCATGTTTGAAAATGGCGACCAAAATATGACTTTTTGGCCGTTAAACTCCTAAAATTATGTGAGATATGGCCTATAATATGTCTTTTCTATGATTTTCTGGGTTGCTGAGTACGATGTCATGTTCAAAAATGCAATTAAAAGCGCCATAGTGAAAATATAATCAAGTATCGGTAAAAAAATCTGATATTTGTCTCGCATTTACGACCACTGAAGCACAAAAGAAGCGGAGAAGTCTTGGCGAAAATCTGGGCTAGAAGTTCATCACCAAATCTTTAAGGAAAAACAAAACCAGTATAATAATGCTATCGCTTATGCCAAAACCCAATTTTTAAAAGAGAAGATTAACAATGCTGCCAGTAGTAAAGTATTATTCTATATCAGCAAAAGTCTCACGAAGAATTCGTCTTCAGACGCTATGCCATCATGCTATAAAGCAAACCAACTACTAGCTATCTTTGCCAGATATTTTACAGAGAAGATTGAGAAAATAAGACAGAGCTTTCAAATTGAAAACGATTTTATTGACCATAATGACCAGAAGGATGATTACATTCCACCGCTTAAGGTAAAAGAGATATCCGCAGACTACCTCATGAAGTTAATCCAGAAAGCTCAAAAAAAATCATGTGAATTGGATGTACATGTATTACCTACATGGCTTTTTAAGAAAATTTCCTGTGGGAATACAACATATCTCCTTGGCCTTATCAATGGTACAATAAACAGCTCAGAATTTCCCGAACTATTTAAGACAGCTTATGTGAAACCATTCCTGAAAAAAACGAACCTTGACCAAGATATACTGAAAAATTACAGACCAGTTTCAAATCTATCTTTCGTTTCTAAAGTTATTGAAAAAATCATTGCGGATCAACTAAAAGACCGCATGAATCAACATAATCTTCTAGAAACATACCAGCCTGCTTACAGAAATCTGCATAGTACAAGGGTTCACAATGATATTCTCCGAGCAATGGACAAAAAACATGTTTTTCTATTCGTAATATTGGACTTATCAGCCGCATTCGACATCATAGATCGCCAACGTCTCCTGCAGCGCTTAAAGCAAAGAATAAAGCTATCTCATTCGTCATTAGGGCTTATCCTATTCAACATGCAGATCGCAATTAGTGTGTGTTGGGGGTGCAAAATCACTTCTACAGTCCTCGGCCCAATTCTTTTCACAGTTTACACGCTGCCCCTTGGCGATGTTATCAGGGAATGTGATGAAAATTTTCACCTCTTCGCTGATGATACCCAGTTGTATATCAGAGGCCCACCTTGCGACGTCCCAGAGAAAAAACACCAACTGGAAAACTGCATTGACAAAATCAGTGTGTGGATGCATGGAAATTACTTGAAACTTGTTCAGATAAAACAGAATTTCTTTCGATCTATAGACCGAGCATACAAACCTCCACAGCAGATTCCAACAACAGTCAAATATCTATTGGAGAATGTGTAATTCCTGTGGTCGATTCACCCAGAAATCTTGGTGTTATCTTCAATTCATCCATGAACTTTAATAAACAGATTTCCTCCTTAATCAAATCCTGTTTCCTTCAGCTGCACCAAATAAGTAAAATTCGAAAATATCTTGATATGGATTCGACCAAAACTCTTGTCAATGCCTCCATAGCTTCTCGCCTGGACTATTGTAACTTCCTACTTTACCGTCTCCTAATAACGTCATTAAATCGTCTACAGAAGATTCAAAACACAGCCAAACCAAACTAAAACCAAACTTCATGATCATATTTCACCAATCCTTAGGGAACTTCATTGGCTACCCGTGAGGAAATGTGTAGAATTTAAGATTATACTGTTGACATACAAGTTTCTTCATGCCACAGCTCCAAATTATCTCCAGGACCTAATTCAAATAAAATCCCATCAGAGGACAACCAGATCGTCAAATATACAACAATTTGATATTCCAAGAACAAATCTCGTATCGTGTGGTGATAGGGCCTTCTCTTGAGCAGCACCAGTCCCGTAGAACAAGTTACCCCAACATGTGAAAGAAGAAGGAACTATTACAGAATTCAAAAAGAAACTAAAGACTCATCTATTTATTTCAATATAACATTTCTTTTGACAGATAACTCCGCGCCATTGAGCAGTCTACTGGATAATAGGCGTTATATAAATACATTACTATTATTATTATTATTATTATTATTATTATTATAATAACATACATCCAATTATATGACTTGGAGCTTACATTTGGAACGGAATTCTTCCTCTTCATTGTAGCTAACACATTTAAGTTCATGAACTATAGCATCGCTACGAGTTGTTTTCGCTTTGGTAGTTGATGCCATCACATCATATTATCTCTGGAAGTAAGCTTACACAAATAACAAAAAACTTAAATCTCTGATAAGCTAGAGCACCTAAAAAATTACAACCTGGAAGAGAACATTCACAAATCATCTCCGATACTCAAAAATAACATTCATCGAACACTTCCATCACCGTAGATATGATGAAATAGCACAAAACAAACCAATTTTGGGCGTAAAGGTGGACTAAAATCATTACTGATCCATACAATCATATTTTTTAACACGGCATCATACTTAGCGACCCAGAAAAACATAGAAAACTTATATTACACACCATATTTCGCATCATTTTAGAGTATAACAGCAAAAAAGTCATATTTTGACCACCATTTTGAAAAAATGCGATTGTACTGACCTAAGCACACATTTTAGGTCAAAAATCTCTTGCGATTTGGATTCAGTGTCGAATTTCGCCTTAAGAAACACTTGTAGTTTCAGTGTTTTGTAAAAAAGTGATGTATTTACCCTACCCTACTTTTATTCTTGTTAAAACACAGCATATGTTATATTTTGTTACAGGTACTGTAAGTGGTATATGTGTGAGTGTTTTTGTATCGGGCGTCCTGATTGGTGCATTATCATGCTACGTTATTCAGGTTGTTAAAAAACGAAGATCGAATGACATGGAGATGAGACTACTTTCACCCAAATAAACATTTATAAATAAATCATGGACAGTTCTCATTCAGAAGTTCTCATATCGTCATCTTCATCAATATTTATCACATGTAAATAAACGTAGTACTTTCTTAAACAATTCTCATTATTGGTGGTTTTGTATCTCTGTATACACGAAATGAAATGAAATGGGGTTAACGTCCTACTGTTCTGATCAGACCGATCGCTATACATGTACAGTGTGCTATGAGGGGAATATTTCCCTGGTAGCGGCACCATGGCCTACTCGAATTCTAGCTGCCAAGGGATTTTTTTACGTGCTTGAAAATATATACGATGAACAGCGTTCTTGTTAGGCCCTCCTTCTTGCACCCTCCGCCCTGATGAACTTTCTTCGCCAAAGCTGCGATCGAACACCCGACCTCCATGTTAGCGAGCCAGCGCCTTACCCACGTAGCCACATGTAAGCATTCATTGATCGTTCATCATGGTCATTCCAGTAACTGTTTCGATGAAATGGAGATTGAACAGCCTACGTTTTGCGTACTTTTCGGGATAATCTTGTCAGAAAGACTTCTTTAACGTGCATTCTACGTTTCCGTGTAATCTTCGTTATATTCCAATTGCAAATGATTCTTTAACGTAGCCCATACAGCTGTTACTGGACAAGGTAAACTCGACACAAACTAGGTCATTTCTGGACTAACATATGGTTCTATTTTATGTCAATAATTCGCTTGCGCGTAAGGGTCTTTAGCAATGGGGGGGGGGAAACTGGAGGAACCGGAGAAAACCCAAGAGGCTGGAGAGGCGACCCTACACCTTGTCACGTACAATCGAAGAATGGAAACCACGTCATTTGTCTGAATGACAGACCGTTCGGCCAACCAACAACACGCTTAGAATACAAAAAGAAACAAATTTTATTCAGAAGATATTATACAAAAATATATATAATATACATAACTGTTATTAAATATTATCGTAAACGTTGAAGTTCGATGTCCGAAAAACGAAATAGTCTATATTTCCGACACAGGTGAAGACCGCCCATTCCTGATATCACGCCAATTATTAACATAGCAAATGCCACGCCCACTATTGTTCCTGAAACAACAAGTATTCAACAGCTAAACCATTTTCACAGAAGACCACAACAGAGTTTTGGTGTGAGGGCAATGGGGAAATTGGAAATCCGTGGGATGGACAGTGAGGACTTGGAGGACTGACAGGGCAATTGAAAATCGGTAGGCTGGCCAGCGAGGATTGGCAGGCCTGACAGGGCAATGGAAAATCGGTTGACAGCACAGGGAGAACACAGAGGACTGACAGGGTGACAGGAAATTGGGGAGTTAGACACTGGACGGTGAGGATCAAGAGGACTGATCGGGTAATAGTAAATCGGTCGGTAGGACCAACTCTTTGCCAACTCTTATATCGAATTCCAACTGCTAGGGGATCTTTTATGTGCACGCCACTGTGTTCAATGTACTTCAGTTTTCGTATCAAACGATTGAATATACGTTGTCTCTTGCCCGGTCCTATTTCCTGTACCATTGTCAAGGGGGAACCACGCCGGAAACTCCCGACTGACTTTCTCGGCCGACGTAGGGAACGAAGATGGAACTTCCAGATCAGCGAGACAATGTCTTACCCACCGAGCCACCGCGGTAGCCCAAATGTAAATGACGATCAGCGACGAAAAAGATTACCAAGTATAATCAACCAGCACCGAATTCAAAAAAATAATACATATATCCAGAAGTATTAGTACAGCGTAAAGCTGTACGGTAAACGATGAAAAGATAAAAGGTATGCCCACACATCTTGAGCTCATCAAAATAATATCTTATATTTTACCTGTACCAAGTATATTCAAACAGTTCCTGATCCAACAATAATTTATATACTTTACCTGTATCATTCGATTGCTGTGGAGCAGGTGTTACTTCTGGCTGACCAGCGGACGTGGAACCACACGGTACTTGTGTATCTGTTTCAAAAACACAATAAAATATACTTAAAGTTTCACGTTCTGAACAATTCAAATCGTTTGTTCTATTGCACGATACTCTGTGATATAGAGTTGTGTCTTCCACAGTGTCAGCCTACTAGTACCTGTGAACTTAAACCGTCAGAATATCAGGTATCAAGCACGGACATTTGACCCGATAACGTCAGTAATTCGATTAACCAATTAGCGACCGCCATGCTTTTTAAAATCTACGTTTGTTTTGTTTTGATTTCTATCCGCTGGTGTTAGTATAGACGTCATTGGCTGGTAATATCTACCCACAGTTCCACGCATGAAAAGGTCAAACGGTCGATTCGACAGACCATTTGATTGGCTGACCCCTCATTTCAGGCAGAACACCAGTTAAATAACAAGTCCTCCAGATCCAAGAGTAGTAAAGACAAGAAAAAACGAAATTTTGAACTATAAAAAACGAAACGAAATTGGATCTGCGTTTTAATCAGATTGCCCTTGTCTTATCTTTACTAGGAATTGCTGTTCTATTATCGCCTCTTTGTCGTATAGTTACTAGCGGCAGCGGTTCTATTATCACCATCTATTGGGCTGCTGTTCTATTACCCCCTTTGTCTTAACATTACAAGCGCGCCTCACACTAATGTGGGGACAGGCTGTACATGAGCACTCCACATTAGCGGCTGTTTAAAATAATAATTATGAAGTATGTTCCCACATATATAATTTATGTATATTACTTGTGCTTTTAGGCTGCTGTGGAGTAGTTCTTGCGTTAATGGGTTTTCTTGTCAGGGTCGCTGGAGCGTTGGCGCTAGTGGGCGCCGGTGTGACGGCAGCTGTAGTCTTTGGAACGGTGGGACTAGTGAGTGGCGGTGTGAGTTTTGTAGCCGTTGAAACAGATAAACTAGTCGGTGCCGGTATGACTGTTACTGCAGTCGTTGGAACAGTGGGATTGGTGGGCGCCGGTGTGACTGTTGTCGTAGTCGCTGGAACACTGGGGCTAGTCGGTGCCGTTGTGACTGCTGTCGTAGTAGTCCCTGGGACGGTGGAGCTAGTCGGTGCCGGTGTGACTGTCGACGTAGTCGCTTTAACGGTGGTATCTCTAGGTGCGGGTGTGCCTGTTCAAATATCAAGGTCAAGGTTTATTTTGCGTATATATGTAGAACACTTACTTCGTGCACTGTTTTTTTTTATTTCTCAGCGCCACCCGCATAAACAACAGCGAAATCATCTCTGTATATATATTTAATGTATATATTCTTTTATAAACTAGGAAATATCACGCTATAAATTTTCATCATCCTAGGCTAGT
This sequence comes from Patella ulyssiponensis, assembly GCA_963678685.1. Lineage (NCBI taxonomy): Eukaryota > Metazoa > Mollusca > Gastropoda > Patellidae > Patella > Patella ulyssiponensis. Next base: position 9,412,665 of record OY783228.1, read on the forward strand.
GCTTATGTGGAGACTTAAGTTCTCCCCCAAATTCTTAAATCTAACACTACACCTAGACAATATCAAAGAGGTTATAGCAAAAATCTAGATTTTCTTAATGACAATTACATTGGATATGAAAAAGAATCGATTTATATTGGTGAATTTTAACACATACTTATGGCAAACAGCTACTACTTTTATTTCTGCGATCTTTCGAAGAGTATTTCTTCAAAATGTGTTCATGAGTATGTGTTATAGTGCATTATCCATAAGACATATTAAAAGCACCAATTGGGATTCAGTATTGGTCCATTCCAATCAAATTGATGTTATTACCATGAAAAACTGGGATCATAATATCCAATTATTAAGACAATGATCATTTTAAAATGAGCTCACAGATGAAAGTACTTTATGGTTTTGGGCGCCATTTGTAATGTACAAAGACAAACAATGCTGAAGTAAATAAAAATGGCCGATTCGTGAACGACAAAACATTGGGGTTTTTTAATGTTTAGAATGGACCAAGGCAAGGACTATCGTTCAATTTGGACAGTTGCATCTAACATAATTTATTTTCAAAAACTGATTGTAAATCACTTTATATATATTCATATTACATTGGTACATCTAGACTTATTTTCCCTTTTTTTAAGATTCCAATGAATAGTGTAAATACGCCCTATATTACCTGTACTCGTTGACTGTCGGGGCGCTGCTGTTGTTGTTGTTTTAATCTGTTTAGTTGAAGGATTCACTGGAACCGTTGGACAAGTAGGTGTCTGTGTACCTGTATCAATCAAACAAAAATACAGGTACATACATTCACCAATATCCTCTCTACAAACTATTCATATTCCTGAAGCAATGGCCAAAGAAATCCTTCTCTGCCCATTGCTGGATTGACTTCTGATTCTTGAACTTATGAGGGAGTGTTTCTATAATTCCCGTTCAATCAACATGACAGTCCTACGTTTAATCTGGGTCTTCCCTAAAACTTTGGGCAGTGATTTAAGGTATTAAAAACGGTGAAAGTATGTTCGTTACCAAACAGCATTGTTTACATGTCATTCGACTTGATAGCCTCGTTTGTCACGCAATTAGTTTTACTGCAGTATTCTGCTATGCACGGGTTAACTGGGCATAATAAAATCGTGAGCCATGACGTAACGTTATGTAAACATATTTGGTCCAATTTGGCACTGGTTTTAAATGTAAAGCTTTTGTAAAGCAGATAGTCATTGGTTGTTAGTCGGACTACTGACCAATCAAAATTTAAAACAACAATATCCACTCATTACAGCTGTGAGTAGTGGGATTAGCTCAAATCAAACGGAACACTGCGAGGAGTATGCAAACTATTGTTCACGGCTGCTTTATATACTAATGAACATAAAAATGAAATCAAATGGGTTTAATGTCCAACTTTCCTGCACCGACTGGTTTAATGCTATACACTGTAGTACTCTTTATTTTGAACTGTCAAGGGTTCTTTTGTGAGCAATAGCATCGCCGGTTTTCTTTAGTTTTTCGTATTTTATTTTACCTGCTTAAAGATGCATTTTGTAGGAGCTAGATCTGTCTCTTGTAGGTTTTTTTTTTAAAAATTTGGCTTCAAATGTTCATTTATGGCAAGGTTTGGGGGCATTTGTGTGGAGCTTTTCACCACAACAATTCCACAAGATATTGGACTTAGAAAAAAAAAAATTTTCTCCAAAATTATTTCTCAGACCCTCTGTATGCCTGTGTGGAACCACATTCCACAAGATTTTCGACTTAGAATAATGTTGATAGTGTTTTGGGCCTGTGGTGTTTTTTACCACAGGAGTGCCACAAGATATTGGACTTAGAAAAAAAAAATTTTTTTTTCCAAAATTTCTTCTCAGACCCTCTATATGCCTGTGTGGTACCACATTCCACAAGATTTTCGACTTAGAATAATTTTGATAGTGTTATGGGTCTGTGGTGTTTTTTACCACAAGAGTTCCACAAGATATTGAACTTTAAAATAATTATTTTTTTTTCTTCAAAATTTCTTCTCAGACCCTGTATATGCCTGTGTGGTACCAAAAAAAAAATTATTTTTAAGTCCAATATCTTGTGGAACTCTTGTGGTAAAAAACACCACAGACCCATAACACTATCAAAATTATTCTAAGTCGAAAATCTTGTGGAATGTGGTACCACACAGGCATATAGAGGGTCTGAGAAGAAATTTTGAAGAAAAAAAAAAATTATAGAGGGTCTGAGAAGAAATTTTGGAGAAAATTTTATTTTTTTTTCTAAATCGAAAATCTTGTGGAATGTGGTACCACACAGGCACAATGGCACATAGAGGGTCTGAGAAGAAATTTTGGAAAAAAATTTTTTTTTTTTTCTAAGTCGAAAATCTTGTGGAATGTGGTACCACACAGGCACATAGAGGGTCTGAGAAAAAATTTTGGACAAAAAAAAAAGATTTTTTTCTAAGTCCAATATCTTGTGGCACTCTTGTGGTAAAAATCACCACAGGCCCAAAACACTATCAACATTATTCTAAGTCGAAAATCTTGTGGAATGTGGTACCACACAGGCATATAGAGGGTCTGAGAAGATATTTTGGAAAAAAAAAAGATTTTTTTCTAAGTCTAATATTGTGGAACTCTTGTGGTAAAAAACACCACAGGCCCATAACACTATCAAAATTATTCTAAGTCGAAAATCTTGTGGAATGTGGTAACACACAGGCATATAGAGGGTCTGAGAAGAAATTTTGGAGAAAATTCTATTTTTTTTTTCTAAGTCCAATATCTTGTGGAACTCTTGTGGTAAAAAAACACCACAGACCCATAACACTTTTTTTTTCTGATTCGAAAATCTTGTGGAATGTGGTACCTCACAGGCATATAGAGGGTCTGAGAAGAAATTTTTGAAAAAAAAAAATGATTTTTTTATTAGTCCAATATCTTGTGGAACTCTTGTGGTAAAAAACACCACAGACAAATAACACTATCAAAATTATTCTAAGTCGAAAATCTTGTGGAATGTGGTACCACACAGGTATATAAGGGGTCTGAGAAGAAATTAATGATTTTTTTTTTGATTTTTTACTAAGTCTAATACCTTTGGATCTCAGGGGGTCTGAGATGAAATGTTTGAGAGCACACAACAGAATAAAATTTTGTAGAATATATTTTCCCCACATTTTACATTATTATTGTTCAAGCAAATTTTTCATGGTCCACTTTTCAAAACGCCCCCAAACCTTGCCATAATGTTATCTAAACTATTATTCTGGCATTTATCTATATGACAAGCCAGTAATCATCAGTCGAGGAAATTGGATGGTGGTGATTTAAACGGATTAAAACAATCGATAATGAACATTCTGTGTCAAGGCTTTAAAATCCGTTATTTATTACCGGTTTAGGCTATCGAACTTTCTATAATCCTCATTTGGAAACTTCTAGAAGCCATGAAAACTTGTGGAAACTTGTGGAAACAGTGTTTAGAAATCATTAGAAGGTTCTGGAGCGTTCTAGAGCACGTTGGAAAGTTCTAGAATTTCCTCAGAACTATATAAGTCGGACCAGGTCAGTCTTACCACATTATACAAAGCTAAACGTTTGTTGCAAGTTTCCGTTTAACCCACGTGGTCTATGTTATTTATTGTTATTCCGTCCCATTTCCAGAGAAATTATCATTGTGTTTTACATTGTACTCTCTATAGAGAGAGAGAGAAATGGGGTTTAACGTGCACTCAACACAAAATAGGTCATTTCGGGACTAACATATGGTTTTAATTTTATTTCAATAATTCGCCTGCGCGTGGGGGTCTTTAGCAGTGGGAGGAAACCGGAGTGCCCGGAGGAAACACACGAGGTTGAGAAGGCGTCCCTATCGCCATGCCACATACGCTCACACCAGGGATCGAAACCACAGCCGCAACACCCCTGTTTTGAGAGACATGATCTCTCTCTTGCGGATTATTACCACATCGGATATATACCGATTAAAGGGTTATTCATCCTGTTCTTGTATCACCACGACCCTGTGTAATTCTGTCAATTTGGTAATTACTACGGCAACACCGAGAAGGCATCCATAAAGGACTGTCTGCAAACAACTACTTCAAAGCAGTAAAATCATCGAGAGCAAAGACGATTTCAACCGAATACTGTGAGTAGTCCCGCATATTGATTCTGATCAACGCTGTTATACTTATATCAAATTTATCATTTGTGTATATTGTTAGATCGATTGTTTTAGGTTTTTAATATATAAGCTGGCTGTTTGCTATATTTTTAGCGTCATCAGATGTTATAATCTATAAATATCTTACTTGATGGTTGCTTGTTTGGATTACTGAATGCATCGACTGATATATCAGATGCCACATAAACTGCTGCCTGCAAATAAATATACAAACATATTTAAACATATTACAACAATTAAATCAACTTAGTTAAATCATATCAAAGCTGTTTAAGAAATCCAAGTTGACTCATAGGACATGAATGGGATTTAATGTGCTACCTATCTGGCCTGTGACTGGGCTAATGAAGACGGGCATACGTCATACAGTGTGCTATGCGGGGCATTTTTCCCATGAAGCAGCACTATGTCCCTACTTTTACACCGAATTCAAATTGCCAATTCCTGCACCACTGGCAAGGTGAAACCACGATTGAAAACCCCGATGGAATTTCTCGGTCAATGCAGGGTGAAGCACGCCCACTCCCAATGACATCCCGCACGTGGGATTTGGTAAGCTTGTAGTTTAGCTTCCGTATACTACCGGCTAGGTTACAGACACAAATTCGGACATTAACTTACCTTGTTACCATTAAGTTCTATCTGAAAAGATTTCTTTGTAATTTGCTCCTTTAAGATATTCCATACGTCTTTTAAAGCCACTTCCTTGTCAATTTTGTCTCCAAGAACACCTTTAGAAACACACAACAAACAAGATAGCACAACAGGAACACCTTCATAGATTTACAAGATAACACAAGAACGCAAGATATGTTAGAGGCTGACATTCGGGATATAAGACGGGGAGTGATATGGGATATGTGACCTTTACCACCACTTTCTGTTTCAGAGTTATACTACTTCCGGTTTAACAAGACTCCTATAAGGCAGCTTCATAGGGCTTTATCCGTCCCAACGCTAGGTAAACAACGTAGTGGTAAACATGTATGCACTTATATTTTTACCAGGAAACATGTAAGTCCCTTTTCGGTGGACAGATGTTGAAATCAGGGTTTCTGTGGATGTATGCATGAAAGTAACTCGATTTTTTTCGAAGCAACATAACTCAGTAAATATAGATTTATTTTCAAAGATATTTAGTTTGAAATCGTTCAAAGAAAGAATCCACAACTTACGTGTATAATGATCACATTCGAGACCATCATTAAGTTTTACTCCATCTGAATTATAATCTTTACTTAAAGTACACACTTGTTTCCCAGCACATATATCAAAACTGTTACAAGTAAAGGTATCAACACTATCACACTGTTCAGCACAGGAAGTTGGATCAGTTACACCTTGTAACGTCTGAGTATTCTTAAATAGGGGAATTTTACCAGGTCTTCTTCTGTATTTAGCTGAAATAAAATCCAATTTCTTGGTTCATGTTAATATAGGCTGAAAAGGTATATTTAATTTTTTATAAAAAACAAACCCAGAATGGTGAGGGCTTATAGCATAGCGAGCAGAAAGATATATGATTTGCCTTTGTGCAATCTGAACGGAATTGAGCCATTTTTCTTTAACGCGAAATTGACGCACTGGAGAGAAAGAGAGAAATGGGTTTAAAGTCCACTTTATACAAATTAGGTCAATTCTGGACTAACGTGAGGTTCAATTCTATTTCAATATTTCGTTTTGTGGTATTTAGAAGTGGAAGTTAACCGGTTGACCTTGAGAAAACCCTCGAGGTTGGGCAGGCGACCCTACTCCTTGTCACGTACAACCGGGAATCGAAACCTCGCCAGTTGACTCAATGGCAGATTTTAAGATACAGTGCGCACGTGCTAACCATTCGACCATCCAAATCCCCTTGACGCATCGGGACTTTAATTTTAATTTACCTCTTCGGGGTGGCTTAGTTTAAGGATGTAATAGTTTGCTTTTGTGATCGCCTTCTGTAGATGATGATACAGATAATACATTTATATACCACAGGATAACCAGATGAAAAGCAATCTGATTAAAATACAGGTCTATATGTCGTTTGCCTCTATATGCCCCTACAACATGAAGATCTGACCAGTTGTAGTGGAAGGTCGCTTCAAAAGTCATACGAGAGGCTTTTGACCCTAAGACTTCGGCGTCGATGTTTCTAATGGGTTATCCACAGTTCCGTGCAACTCATGTCAAAGACTTGCCGTAACAGACCGTTTCATTGGCTAACCCCTCACACCATCCAGAACGCGGGTTATATAACAACTCTTCTAAATCCTAGCAAAGGCAAGTAAAACAAAGTTTTGAACTATACAAAACGAATCTGTGTTTTAATCAGATTGGGCGAAAAGTTAAGCAAACACCTTAGGTAAGCTTCCTCAACGTGTCACAATTCAATGCGTCCCCACATATTCTGAACAACAAAGAAACAAAGTACATAGACGACAATGACGACGACGATGATGATGATCATGATGCTCATGGCGTTGTAGACGCAGATGTTCATAATAATGTTAACTGTGGGCAAGCTTGGACGATGATGATGGTAACAATGATGACTATGCGGCTGCTGATGCTCACGACAATGATAAAGTTCATGTGCAGATACATAACAAAAAATAAGCTGAAGATTTCACACTAACACGATCGTAGACGTGGGACGAAGATATGGTGTTAAATGAATACACAGGTACATGGGGACAGGAACGCCCTTATTAGACTAGGCCTATTATAATGTGTGAATTTTCAATTTTTTTGAGTTTCTGTTTTTTTTCTGAACATTTTTAAAATTTTTGATCTTATTTTATCCATATTTGATGCTAAATGATATAATATTTACTATCAAACATGTAATTTATATTTTTTAAAAAAATACCTTCTGATGTATTTATAAAAGAGAGAGGTAAGACACTTTTCTGTTGGCGTTTCTTTTCCGTGAGGTACCTCTGTCGCTATTTACTTCAAAATAGTGAATAAAATTGGTTTACAATACAAATCAACCACCCAGTTCCTTTCCATATATATTTCTTTCGATAAAAACACACGTTTCAGATTTTTTAAAAAATGTAAAGTCAATTTATTTGCCATAAATCACTCGAGAATTTTTACATTTTATCGACATTTGAGTAGAAATGACGGAAGTGGTAATAAGGGAGACAACTCTGTCAATTAAAGTAACCCGAACGACTCATTCGACACACCTTTATTTACGATTTCTTGGAATTCATCGGCATTACGAAAAGGTAAGCCGAATGAAAAATACGGGAAAATCACATGCGGTCAAAAATATATTGAATAAAGGATGAATGTCAAAAATTTGCGTTCATTTTAGTGGCAAATGGACAAATCCTGGTCATAACAGGTCAAGCTAGAACTAGAAAGACATTTTTAGTAAAGAATATTCTTGACCGCGTGTGATTTTCCCGTATTTTTATTCGGCTTACCTTTTCGTAATGTCGATTAGTTAAATCAACATAATCATTCCCATTACAAACTTCTTACTTTTCTAGCACATACTCCCAGAATAAAGCTTATTTTGATTATTTTCAATTTCAAATTTGTGCGCCAAAACTACTTTTCAAATATTTTTCATTCGGCCTAATGAAAATGAGTCATTCAGGTCAGATCAGATGACAGAGTTGTCTCCCTTATTACCACTTCCGTCATTTCTACTCAAATGTCGATAAAATGTAAAAAATCTCGAGTGATTTATGGCAAATAAATTGACTTTACAATTTTCAAAAAATCTGAGACTTGTGTTTTTATCAAAAGAAATATATATAGAAAGGAACTGGGTGGTTGATTTGTATTGTAACCCAATTTTATTCACTATTTTGAAGTAAATAGCGACAGAGGTACCTCACGGAAAAGAAACGTCAACAGAAAAGTGTCTTACCTTTCTCTTTTATAAATACATCAGAAGGTATTTTTTTTTAACAATATGAATTACATGTTTGATAGTAAATATTATATCATTTAGCATCAAATATGGATAAAATAAGATTAAAAATTTAAAAAATGTTCAGAAAAAAACAGAAACTCAAAAAATTTGAAAAATCACACAGTTGTCAGAGGTGAGCCATAGTCTAATAAGGGCGTTCCTGTCCCCATGTACCTGTGAAATGAATATACTTCTATACTGACCGATAGGTGGCGCCTTTTCCAGAAGTGTTCCTATAAAGTAAACATTGCTGTTATCCCAGTGGACCTCTGTATGAGTTATTCTCAGGGGTGACATACCTCCAGATAATGACGATATAAGTACAATGGTCTGGTCAATGAACTCCGTTCTGTATTCCGATAATAAATAGCCCTCCTTTGCTTGTTAATAAATAACGTGTATAAATTTTAATGATATGATATAATTTGGTTATTTGCAATTAAAGATAGAAATAATGCTCAAGCTGTAAACTTGGCAAGACTGTTTTATAAAAAGACGGCTTAATATCCTTTACCAGTTTTGGATTTCCTGAGCTGCCACAACGGTATCAACAAGATTAAGACCTACACACGATGTTCTCGTGCTTCTTACACCCATCTACTTATAACTTTCGATGTAAATAAGGACATTCACATTTTTTTTATAAACAATACTATTAAAGTTGGATAGTACTCTGAATCCAACCACATTGCATCCTTGGTTACCCAGTGTACTCATTCCGTGCTACTCCACTATACCCTGTGTTAATCGATAGGGTTTACACGATTTCAAATTATCTGCCCTGGCGGATTGTGATATTTGTATCGTCCAATCCCATAAAGCGTTACTTGGAAAGGTGATAGACGAAGGGAAGTAACTCTCATCGTGTTCCAACAAAGAATACCCCAAACATGGCTACCTCAGTCCGTTCATGAGCACTTTGCAAATATGTCATAGGGAAAAATACCTACCACGTAGTAGAAAAATCAGTGTGATTTAAGAATTTCATGACAGAACTTTCCCTGCCATCCTTTTGTGTGCATGTCAATTCATTTATATTAAATCTTTTACAAAATTTCCCATAATCGATCAAACAAGCCGCTATATTGTTTGTCAACAATGTAGTTCTATGACGTATAAAATCACGCTAAAGAGTCTACGTAAGACTGGTTTGTAATCGAGGATGACCACATTCGAGACATCTCCCATATATTGGACACAGATCACTAAATATTTCTACTCCGTCACCCAGGGTGAAAGTTATTTTTAGTCTTTCCCTCCCTTCCCTTTTTCCACCTTTTGCAGGGCGAAAAGGGTTCGAAAATACATTTTCTGCCAGGTTTAAGTGAATATTCATGATTTTGGGGCGGAGGGATACAAGAGTTGTGAGGGCCGAAAATTGCGTGTTTAGTTGTCTCTACTTTCAGCTTGTGTATCTCAAGTTTTTCATGGTGAACTTCATACATGTTTTTGGGCAAGAGTTGACCACATGTTGCTACATCTGTGGCAGAAAGCGCTCTAACCAACGAATATTTGGGGAAAAGTTAGAGCCGGTCGAAGAGACGAGAATTAAGTTAAAGGCAATGGGAAATAATCAGTGGTCTATGACCATATATTACTTTAGAGACTGGTTAATGACAAAAACAAAAATATTGTGGTACGTTAGCCTGGTGGTCACGGGTGTCCGATCCCTGCATTGGCCGCGAAAGTTCATACAGATTTTCAAGCGTGATTTTCCCTTATAATGGATGCGGGACGGAGGGCTGACAAGGACAGCTGTCTAGTCGTTCGGGTGGGACGAAAAATAGAGGCCTTGTGTGCATATTGGCATGCATGTAAAATATCCCTTGACGGTTGGAATTCGAACAAGAGTAGGCCGTAGCGTCGATGCTCGGGCAAAATTGCCCTCATAGCACACTGTATGGCGTATGCCCGTCTTCATAACCCAGTGCGGAGCAGAATAGTAGGGTGTTAGACCCCATTTCATTTCATTTCAACTTACAGGGGAAGGTTATCCAGAAATCTTTTTGTTCCGTGTCTTTAAAACAGTGGCTGATATCGAAGGCTGTCTGTATATCTGGAGCTTCGGGGTCAAAATTATATATTTCATATATATTTTCATAACCAAACGCCTGAAACAAAAAAAAACTAGCATAACGATATATTATGTCACAATTAAATATGTTTATTATCTTGTCAATCAAAATAATTTGATTGACATTTTCAATTCGTTCATTTTTCATTATCTATTATAGAAAGACCAACCAGTTTGAGTCATCTAAATCTTACATAATGCATCTTTAATAGCTTGCAGAGGTTGACATTTTGCCAGAATTTGAACTATTCACATTGAAAGCAATAGGTGAACGTGGGTGTTTATTCTATTTAAACATGCATTATGCAAGAGGTAAATCTGCCTATTGTAGGTCTTTCTTCTGGCCTCAAATGTTATAAAAACTATTAATTAGACAATAATTAACCTATTCAGACCACCATAATCAACTCTCGATGTGTTGGATTGTAGTTCGATTCGCTGAAATATTTTCCTTCGTGATTTACCAATAAAAATGGATAACCGAGACTATTGGTTTTGTCTTACTGACTTTAGTAATGATGACCGAGGCTAAGCGGAAATTTCATTCGCTTAGTTCTAAGTTAAAAGTGGATCAATTTGACTGAAATTTTCAGCAAATTGCCTTTACATTAGCTAGTTTTTAACTATTGTAGTGAGTACTGCCAACTCGTTATCTAATCTCCCATATCTTTAAATAACTATTTTCTGTCTTTATCAGATTATGAACCATGGATTGAAAAATTGCCGAAGCTTCGCAGATGGAATCGAAACCAATCTTATTTAAATACAGATCTATATATCGTTTCGTTTATTTATACTTTCGATGGCCTACACGACATGAAGATGTGACCGATTAAGTGGAGGGCCTCTTCAGATGTCATAAGAGATTAACCAATCAGCGTTGATGTTTCTATTGGGTTAGTCGCAGAATGCGGGTTACATACCAACTCTTCCAGATTCTAGTGTAGTAAAGACAAGTAAAACGAAATTTTGAACTATAAAAATTAAAACGAAATAGGATCTACGTTTTAATCAGATTAAATGGAAACCGGGATATTAGCTTAAATGTCCGTGTCCCCAATTTTTTTAGGGCTTTAAAACTTATCATCTAACTCAAGGCAGTGTCCGTATGCTTCAGCATGGTGTCTCCTCTGACAGCAGTGGCGGACTGAAGATCTGGCACGGAACAGCGTCTAGCGTTCGGGTGGGACAATAAATACGATGTCCCGTATACATACTTGCGTGTACATTAAGGAACCATTGACGATTGACATTTAACGAACAGTTGGTGGACAAAATTTCCCGCTCGTAACGCTGCAAGACGTGTTGGTGCACAAAAGTAGGACATAAAAAAAACTATTTTTAGAACTGCAATGTGAAAATATATTAATGATTAAGATTTTTTCGCCTTTTTGAGCTGTCAATAATCTATTACTTACATCCTCTAAGCCCGTAAACAATAAACGTATAGGTATATCTGCAGCACTCTCCGCTAATCCAGTATCATCTATGGATACCCAGTCTTCCTGCAGAGAGAAAAAGAGAGCAGGGGTATCGTCCACCCGATACAGGGTAGGTAATTTCTAGATAAACATGTAGATCAGTTTTATTTCAATAATTAGCTTGTAGTGGGTTTTTTTAGCAGTGGGGGGATCTGGAGATAACCCACCAGGCTCTTACCAGGGTGAACAGGTGTTCCTTCTCATTGTCACGTAGGCTACAAGCTTGGGATCGACAATAACAGTCCTTATAAACCAAAGCGCACAAGATGAACCACTGCCCCCACCCCACCCAAAACGAAAAAAAACCCATCACAATATACAACATTACAGTATCACTACTTACTTCGGCAGACATTCCGAGTCCCGTGTTCTTATCAAACGAACTTCACAGCCGATTTGCAAAACTTTCATGGCCTAACAATCTGGACTGCAAGACTTTAATGACCTGGGAAGACTTTTACGACTGGAAATTCTGTTCAGTAACCTTGAGTCAGTAAACCACACGAACCTCATGGCCGGATACTCTAGAGATGAGTCCGTGTAGTAACCACAACCAGGCATTAATAATGCGTCCTAGGTGCGATCACTCCATTAATGATTCTATTTCTACAAAAAGACCGTGCACTCACACTACGATCATTAAGGAGTGTAGTATAGTGACGGGTCGAATATAAGGTATGTTTACCACCATTAGGGTATTATCTTATATATTTGAACGTTTTATGATAATATATAACATACTGAGAGGAAGTATATCTCGTAAACTGTTTGTCCTCTCCCAACATCCTTTCTTGTTGAAGTAAACACATCACAATCTATACCACGTGCTTTTCTCTGGGAAATTATAAAATATAGAATTATTGTACAATGTCTAAACTTGCCGATTGAAGGCGCACCCCAACAATGTATCGTTCCTGTCCATTTAACTGGTACTGGACAACCTCCACGCATCATGCACATCAAATTTGTTGATAATCAACGTTTGGCATCCACCCTAGCCAGATGCGGTACACCACGCATGATCTCCCTTACTCAGGAAACGTTTAAGAGCAGTATAGGCCTCTGGCTACTTACTAAAGAATGACCTAATTTTGCAAATCAATTGACAAAAAGCAACACAGACATCTGATACTGCTAATTTATTTCAAATAACTGAGCTATATTATAAACGCACATGTATTTGTTGGTGTCTTCTACGCTATCTTTAGAAAATTTACGGTATCTTCAGCAAGATATCTGATACTGCTATTTTTTTCAAATAAGTTAGCTATATTATAAATGCACACATATATGTATATATATTACGATATGGTACGTTAGACTAAGTCCGGTGGCTGAAGGGAGGAATCGACACCCGAGCTGTGAATTTATGGGACCAAGTTTTTCTAGACCATTTTTTTGTGTAGATCGCGAATCTGGGTGGTGACCAGGCGTTTGCGGGGGGCGTTTTCGAGATACAGGGGTCAAATGTCTACAATGTGTGTGAGTGTGTGTGTGTGTGTGTGGGGGGGGGGGGGGTAATGTTTACATAATAGATTAATAAAATAAAAATTTCTAGGACTGCCCATCTTTAAACATAACGCTAACGCTACAATATACGTCCACATTCCTGCTTTGATTGATATGGTACTTTGTCAAGAAGGCTAGGCGTTTGGTTTGTTTAGCGTTGAGGGTCATGCCTCATGATCAATAATTGCCGTCCTTAGAGTATAAGGAATAAGTATACCAAGATAATCCATTCAGAATTGTGCCTTCCTAACGCTTAAGGCAAAAAGTGGGCGTGGCCCTGCCCCTGGGGGTCGGGACATTCATCAAAATCAATAGTGGACGCCCTTAGGCTATAAGGAATACATAATCCAAGTACCAAGCTGCTTCATTCAGAATTGCGGCCTGTAAACGATAAACACAAAAATTGGGCATGTCTTGCCTGTGGGAGTCGGGACATGCAGTTGACGTCCTTAGGCTATAAGGAATACATATCCCAAGTTTAAAGACGATCCATTAAGAATCGTGGCCTGTAGACAACACACACAGACACGAAGTACAAATGGGCATGGCTCTGCCCCTGGGGGTTAGGAAATCACCAAAAACAATACGGGTCATCTTTAGGGTATAAGGAATAGGTATGTAAAGTTTTGAAAGGATCTGTTAAGAATTGCATCCTGTAGGCGAACACAAGACACAAAAGCAATGGGCGTGGCTCTGTCCCAGGGGGTCCGGCATGCACCAAAAATAATAGTGGTCAGCCTTAGGGTATAAGGAATAAGTATAAAAAAGTTTTCAAGACGATCGATTAAGAATTGTGGCCTGTAGGTGACACACAGACAGACAAAAAGAAAATGGGTTTGGCACTGTCCCTGGGGGTTGGGCATGCACCAAAAACAATAGGGATCTTCCTTAAGGTACCAAGAATTAGTATTCATAGTTTCAAGATGATACATTAAGAAATGCAGCCTGTAGACGAAAGACAAACAAATACAAGAAATGGGTGTTGCTGTCCTATGGGGGTCGGGCATGCACCCAAAACAAAAGGGATCATCCTTAGGGTATAAGGAATAAGTATTTTAAGTTTCAAGATGACCGATTAAGAATTGTGGCCTGTAGGCGACACACAAAAAGAAAATTGGCGTGACTCTGCCCCTGGGGGTTGGGCATGCACCCCAAATGATAGGAATGTTCCTTAGGGTACAAAGAATAAGCATTCAAAGTTTCAAGATGATACGTTAAGAAATGTGGCTTGTAGACGACGAACAAATAAATACAAGAAATGGGCGTGGCTCTGCCATAAGGGGTCGGGCATGCACCAAAAAACAATACGGATCATCCTTAGGGTGTAAAGAGTAAGTATACAAAGTTTTAAGAAAATCCAGTTAGAATTGCGGAATGTAGGCGACACACAAAAAGAAAATGGGCGTGGCTCTGTCCCTGGGGGTTGGGCATGCACCCCAAACGATAGGGACCATCCTTAGAGTATAAAGAGTAAGTATACAAAGTTTGAAGAAAATCCAGTAAGAATTGCACCCTGTAGGCGACACAAAGACACATGAAAAGAAAATGGGCGTGGCTCTGCCCCTGGGGGTTGGGCTTGCACCCCAAACGATAGGGATGTTCCTTAGGGTACAAAGAATGTGTATGCAAAGTTTCAAGATTATAAGTTAAGAAATGTGGCCTGTAGACGACAAACAAACAAATACTAGAAATGGGCGTGGCTCGGCCCCTGGGGGTCGGGCATGCCCCAAAAACAATAGGGATCTTCCTTGGGGTATAAGGAATAAGTATACCAAGTTTGACGAAAATCCATGAAGAATTGCGCCCTGTAGGCGAACCACAGACACACACACACACACACACGCACCCACCCACACACCCACATACACACACACACACACAGACAGGGGCGACGGCATAATACGTTCACATTATGAATGTGGACGTATAAAAAAGTGTTTATGATGTCCTGGACAATTGCTTTGATTTGTGGGAAGGTGGGGTTGGCGTACGGGTGTAGATGTGTGGAGGGGGGGGGGGGTCATTATATTGACATAAATGATGATCATGTTACATATTAATAAAGCATAAATTCCTGGAACTGCCCATCTCTAAATAAGTGTTTATGAAGGACCTGGATTGTGGCGTGAGGGTAGCAGGTGTGCGTGTGTGGAGGGGGTGGGGGTAAAATTGTCGGGAAATGAGTTCACGTTGATTTAAATGATGATTTTCTTAGAGCTTGGTAAACACATTACTGCACATCTCTAAATATGTGTACAAGATTACCATATTACCATTGTATGAGGGAGGGGGGATAAATATATTTTGAGGGACAGAAACCACTTGGTGCAAAGTTTTTCGTTAAGTACCAATATTGTCATTCAAAATATTAAATTATAATGGTACTTTCGAGAGATCTGGAATTTAAACATAAAAAACGCATGTTCAGATATTAGTTTATTCTTATAATATGAGTTGACCAGGTCCATCATAAAAACTTATTTAGAGATGGGGAGTCCTAGAAATGTATGCTTTATTGATATATAACATGACCATCATTTATGTCAACATAATGCCCCCCCTCCTCCACACACCTATACATGTCCAGGGCATCATAAATAATTTTTTAAACATGGGCAGGCCTAGTTATGGGTTTTTTTGTAATAAGTCATCATTACAATCACCCCTAACCCCACACACACACGCATTGTAGACACTTGACCACCTATATCTCGAAAACGCCCCCTCAAACGCCTCATCACCACCCAGATTCTGAATCTACAAAAAAAACTGGTCTAGAAAAACTTGGTCTCATAAATTCAGAGCTCGGGTGGTTAATACGACCCTGTCCATATTTGCAGTTTATATTACCTTAAACTGTGTGAATAATCAAGTTGAATACCTTTCCGGAGTAAACATACGTGTCATCCAGGTAAAAAAAAAAACGGGGGCTTCGCAATTTAATATATGTTCCAGAACTGTCGTGGACGGAATCAAAAGTACCATTTGGTATCGGCATGATGCTGCAATTCTTTAATACTTTATCAATGACATAGGCCACGCCTACAATGAAAAACAATGGAAATGGAATTTTATGTTTATTATTATTATTGAACTTATACTTCACAATTGGATTCTCAATAAAACTCTTGAACTTATACATTTATATATTGTAATTTGTTGTTAGTAAATACGCATTTAATATAATTTGGACTTCTTTCATTTCGGCTATCTTCTGGCTTGCATTTTGCTTACTTCCTTTGTCAACGTCCTTTGCAACTAACGGTTTATGGGATTTGTCCATAACACAATCATCTAGAACAAATAGCTTTTTGTTTATATAAACAATATTCTATTCTCAGAAATGGATTGAATAACAGGCTAGGCCTATATTACCTGTATTGAAATCATGTATTTCAGTAAAGGGTTTTTTGTTAGTGTATGACGGGACCATTCCCAGAAGTCTGGAATCAAATCGCACTAACTTCCGATCAGAATCATACCAGATCTAAAAGGTATTAAACATTATATTTTAACTGACAGACGAGACTAACATGTGAGCTTAAGATCATAGGGTCTGCCATTGAGAGTCATGTGGCGTGTAATTTCGATTTACAAGTTTGTACGTCCCAAGAAGCAAGATCGACTCCCCCACACTCTCCCTCAAACACACTCCTGCACTTTATATCCTATTTGCCGTTTGAGCGTTCAGACTTTTGTTGTAGTTTGTACGTTACTCCATACTCATTGTGGGTCCCCTATAGGCAATTAAAGTCTATTATAAATTGGTCTTTCCAAACATACTGTCGGAATTTACTGCCATGTGCTAAGCATTCCGTCGCCAGTTCCATTTTTCATTCCGTTTGCACATTCCGTTGCGCGTTTTAGCAACATCCCTATAAATTGGTATTTCCAGGTCCCTTTGAAACAGTTAGATTAAATGGGTCACGTTTTTATGAAACTAAAGACTCACGTCTGCTTGTTGGACGTTTTTTCCCCCAGGGGAGATAATTTCTTCACGAAAATAAAATCTCTTGCTCAATGTAGGCAACTCTCGTACTTTCTTTCTACCGGGACACGATATCCCTGCTGGCGTCTAATAGAAAAATAAATAACACATGAGATATATATAAATACGCCAATAAAACCGTTAATAAGGGAATAGCCTCTAGTCGTCCGCATGGGGCGTAAAACCGAGGTCATATGTATGTAGAAGAGCGCATAACAGTACGAATCATAAAATTTGAAAAAAAAAGTAAAATATTTGGAAAACACTCGGCATGGGGAGCCGCGGCAATTCAGCGTCTAAGGGAATGGAATGAAATCGGATTTGGCGTCGTACTGTTCTACTCAACCTTGGCTAAGGAAGACGAGCATACGCCATAACCACTTAGCCATCGTGGCACCCAGCATCTACAGACCCCTACGCGCAAGCGAATTATTGAAATAAAACCTAACCATATTTATGTTAGTCCCGAAATGTTTGTGTGTAGTGGACGTTAAACCCCATTTTCTCTCTCCCTTTGTACAGGTTGATGTACATGTAAAAGTACCCGTTACATTAGGAATTGGATACAAAGGTAGGCCTGCATGCATGGCATATAGTCTTCATTAACCAGTGGTTACAAAAATCAATTGGTTAAAACCTGGGTCCTGATTCACGAAATCTTAACTAAAGATAAAATCCAAATTTTAGAAGATACTTCAGTTTTGATTGACTAAACACTAAAATCAATCTAAGATTATCCAATCAAAGCACTAACATTTGGATTTTATCTTAATCAAAATTTTGTGAAAAAGGCCCCTGCTCATACACGCTAGAATCATCAGGCATCCCCGTACTAAAATCTATAAAATCATATAAACCCCAACTCATTTCACGTCATACCTCATAAATACTTGAATCATACGGCATCTCGGTGCTAAAATCTATAAAATCATATATATGATGGAATTCTTGTGATTCACCAGCTGCTGTAGTCGTTATACCAGTGACTTCAGCTCGTAGTGGTACACTGGCTATACCAGCAGGATTACTCCAACCTGGTGCTATAAATATATAATCATTTTTTTTTTTAAAAAAGCAATGTGTTTAAGTCTAATATTATAGGGGTTAATTTAGTTCTATGAAAGGTGATCTATTCAATATATTGAAGTGAACTGGGCTAAGTATCGATTGTGCAAGATTCAACTTTCTTAGACTTGCTCGCTGACAGTTCTTGCCACCACCAATTTCTGGAAGTAGGTTACTGGGGTACAGTCATCTCGTAAACGATAATTGTCCCGCCCTGTATAAGAAAGGGCGGGATTGAATTTCCCAGGGTATTCATCATACGGGGTTTCTGGAGGGGCGTTTAGCCTGCTCGGCTTAGTGCCCGGTGTACAGAAAATA
Source organism: Patella ulyssiponensis (assembly GCA_963678685.1). Classification (NCBI taxonomy): domain Eukaryota; kingdom Metazoa; phylum Mollusca; class Gastropoda; family Patellidae; genus Patella; species Patella ulyssiponensis. Next base: position 9,431,195 of record OY783228.1, read on the forward strand.
TTGCCGTTCCTAGATGGACGTATAGTCGTCGCGGCTTACAAGCTAGGATAAGGCATCATTGGCGTTCCTAGATGAAGGTATAGCCGCCTCGGCATATAGGCCGAGATACCGACACCATGCTGGGTTCTTAGAAGTCTGCAAACTCGCAGCCTCCTCTTAGCGGCTGGGATAGAGACAACATGTAGTCTTCCTAGAGAGACATGCCTTTAGTCGCCTCGGCTTTGAGAGCGAGGGTGATTGCCGTTTAGACTTAGAAAGAAAAGCGTAACTACACAAAACACAAGGTATGGGATAGGGAATTTATATTTAGTTTATAGTTAATGTCATGGCTGTGTGTGTAGTTTCCTGTATATAACCGTTGTATTATTGATATTATAGCGCTATTCAAACGTAGTTATACCAACAAAGTGTTCCAGAGTTACTTGTCCATTGACGTTATACACAACGTTAAAGTCCTGACTAGATAAGTGTCACTGTCCGTACTCTGGATGTTCGTTAATAGGATAGTGTCATATCTAATTTCTTTTGGGTACCGAGACACAGGATAGTGTCTCATACGCAAGTTTTGAATTCTAATTCTTACCACTAATCATCGATTGTCTAGACCTAGACTGATAATTATGCAGTGGTTAGCTTTTAATTCCCTAACGAGAGATGTACTTACCAGAAAAATAATAGTCTAATGTGAAGTTGGCATTTACAACAGGCCAATACATACAGGTCTGCCAGTGGTTAGCCTTTAAACCTCTCACGAGAGTTTTTGATCCCATATACGTCTATAAATAAAACAATAACCCAAGTATGAACCGATTTGATTGTCTGGCCCCCAATAAACTTAAACCTAACTCTAACAACCCTAACTGTGGTGTGTAATACCGGTAGCAGTGTCAGTTACGAAATCATACCTAAATCTTGCCAAAGTAACCCAAGAAAACAATTGTCCGCCATGTACATTGCATTGACACCATAGACGCACACTTATGTCGAGAAAAAGACCTTAATAAGGACAGTTTGGTTATTAGCTGGCTGTTGGGAGGTATAGGTAGAGTTTAACTAAACAAATTCCAGGAAATATATCTATGATTGATTACTAAACGGTATTCTAACCTCTCAATAGCCTCTTGCTCGTTATCAAAATGGGATCTATTTATTCTAACCTCTCTTGGTTACCGAATAAAATAGAATATTTATTCAATTCAATGTCTCCTGGTTCCCGGGTCAAATGGAATAGATATTTAAATCAAACTTCTGGGATCAAAATTAAAAACATATATTTGGATGATAATTAAAATAAAATACTCTAACCTCTCCAAGTTCCTTAGCGAAACGTAAAACACCGGCTGTGGTATGTACATGGGGTATTCCATCTTCCATATCAACACCACCCAGTAGAACGGTATTGAAGTCACCGGTTAAATTACTAACAGTACATCGACTTCCTAACAATAAGTAAACAAGTCGGACGATACAACGTGGAAATATTCCAAACAAAAACATTGAAATGAAATGAAATGAAATGGGGTTTAACGTCCTACTGCTCTGCTCCGAAGGCGGATATACGCCATACAGTGTGCTATGGGAGAAATTTTGCCCGGCAGGTGGCACTATGGCCTTCTCTTCTATCGAGTTCCAACTGCCAACGGATCTTTTACGTGTACGCCAATCTGTACACGGGACCTCGGTTTTGTGAAATGGCAAGCTGTACTTCCCATGTCGACTGGACCAACCAGACGCCTGCCGTTCAATTTGGACTGCTCGCGTATTTCGCCAAAAATAACTTATTGGCAATTACAAAATAAATTTTAAAAAATGAATGTGCTTTTCATTTTAAAATAATATGTGCATTTCAACGCATTTTTGTCAATTTTAGTTCTAAGAAATAAAACGGAAATAAAATGACAAACAGTTACCAACAATGGAGAAGAGTTGATTGTTTGTAAAATCGAAAATCACATCCGTTTCTACAGCATTTTTCCACATCTTCAATACAGCTCTGTTATTTTCAGCATCGACATATTCTACTGCTGATGTAGTGTATCCCTTGTCTAATATATTAGCCTCTATTCTCGTCCTAAACGATCGTGGTAGTGAGGGTAATGGAGGGTCTATAATAAAACAATAAATATGATATACTCGAAAAGAAAGGATACAAAGTGTAGTTAAATAGGGGAATGCGTTTAAACCTTTTATCATCACGTGATGAATGAATGATGGTTGCACCAAAATGGCTGAAGAAGACTGTGATACACACTAGCAGACTCCGGTATCTTAATCTGATGTATGACGGGGAGAGAGAGAGAGAAATGGGGTTTAACGTCCACTCGACACAACTAGGTCATTTCGGGACGCTGTATGACGGTAATTTATATGTAGCTACACTCATGTAATTGTGGTGTGGATACCGGTTTACTTATTTGGAAATTTGCTGCTTTGAGAAAGAAGTATTGAAAATGGCGTCATTGCACATTGGCAACCCCGCAAAAGAATGGTGATAAAGGTCACCCCAAAACAGTACTTCGGTTTTTTTGAGAATAACATGGTTATTTTACGTGCATATTCGAACAATTAGACAACATTTCACTTGTCAGCCAACCAGATATTGTCCCTGACAAGTGGGACAGAGCTTGAAAGAACTCGTGGCGTATGTGAACCGGTTTTATATAACGTCCGTTTCCACCGAAGTGATATCGCAGATAAAGGACCTTATTGTCATCTGAACAACATATTATAGATTAAAGCATTGAACTAGCTCTATCTGCACAACTACTTGTGGGAATGTAAATTATCGATAAAATTAAACATATACGTTTGAACAATATAATATGAGCCTTGAGAACACAAGCCGTAACATACATACATTGGCATTGAAGGATCCAGGTCAGGTCTAAATGCAATCTGATTAAAACACAGATCCTATTTCGTTTCGTTTTTATAGTTTAACTCGTCTTTACTACACTAGGATCCGGAAGCGTTAGTATCTTTGTTGTGTTCTTAACGATGTGAGGAATTAGCGAATGAAACGGTCTGCTACGGTGAGTTCTTGGCCTTTTTACGTGCGAAACTGTAGATAAACCCTTAGAAACGTCAACGCTGATTGATTAATCAATGTCTGACGTCATAGGGTCAAACGAGCGTGAACTCCTACTAGGACTTGTCAGATCCTACTGTAGTGTAGGCCATCGAAAGTATACAATACGAAACGAAATATAGATCTGTATTTTAATCAAATTGGTCCTGCTAAGATCATGTTCCTTACCTCCTGGTTTAGGGGCAGCATTTGGTATAGCCGTACATGGTGTCCAAGCAGCCTTTGTAGAATCCAGCAAAGTTACAAACAGCAAAGTCTAGAATTAAACGAAACGATAGAGAATATGTTATTAGGTATAGATCTAGACTTAAAGTATAAAGTAACAACAGTGTTTTATCCATTGATATACTACGACGGCTCGACTTTACATAGATATTGCATTTGAAAACTTCAATTCCTAAATTGTTGACTACCAAAATAACGCTTGTTTATAATAGGCGATGTTTTGTAGATATAAACAAATACCAGAACTTTATATTCTTCGGGTTCTTTTACTAGCATCCAATCGACAAGACGTTGTTCCTTGTCAAACCCTTTATCTTGTACCACTGACCAGACGAAACCACGCTGGGAAATCCCGAGGAACTATCTTTGCCAACACCGCAATGGAACGTGTGACCTCCTGGTTGGCGAGCTAGAACTTAACTAAATGTCCCCGTGTGTTATTTATAAAAATGTTTATAATGATTATTACCTTGAACAGGAGATGAGAGATGTCGGCCATGATCATCCTCGGATCCTTATCAATACACGTCATATAATCAATACACGTTACAGGTACGTACAGGTAAATATATGTTTATCACCTGCTGATATCAAAAGATACAGGTACTTAAATACACGCTCATCGACCTTGAGGGGGTGGGGGTCAGATAGAGATAGAGAAGGAAGGGGTGTGATATAGAGAAAGCGGGAAAGAGAATTATTGGACTAACGCATACCCGACTGATTTCAACACTTTCTTCGTCATGGCGGCGACGCACGCACCCTACGTTGAAATTGCAATGAGACGTTAAACCCCATTCAATTCTATATTAATGTTATTGGTTTTCGTTATTTATATCTTTAAAAAAAAGTTGTGTTTGTTATGTGTGTGGCTTCGCTTTATAACATTGTTACATTTAGTATTACTAGTATCTATTGCTATTATATTACTTAGAAGTTAACATGGCTCCAGCAATAATTGGGAATGCGGAAACATTGGATCATGATTTCAAATCTACTCTGGTGCGATGAGGGCGGTGCTGCCCTAGTGGCATGAATCTCAGTGAACAGATCGACCTGCAAATATGCAAGAGAAAGTCCCATCGACGTAGAACAGAGCCTTGGGTTTCAGCCACAAAATCTACTCTGGTGGGATGGGGGTGGTGCTGCTCCAGCGACATTAATCTGAGTAAATGGTCGAGCAAAACCCATCGGAGTAGAAACGAGCCTTAGGAATCTCACAACCCCATTTAATAGCAAAGACCGTTCACTCCAACGCACATTGAGCCAAATATTTAGGACAGCCCATCGGCTTGACCTCAGTTAGTAATGTTTTTAGGGGTAGGGATTATAAGCTAAATCAGGTCCTGAGATTACAAAATGTTTTGTTTTTTGGGTTGTTTTTTTTAGGGGGGGGGGGATGCTGTTAGATCTTATTTTATTTAACTCGTAATTTCAACTGGTAGACTACTGATATAAAGAAACGCAATTGTGAAGAGACGACCACAGTCTAGACCGGTCGCATTACGTCTTTCCTGTAAGTGGATGAATGCGGTTGGTCCAAGGATCCATTCACGTGATTTGATAGTTTAGTTTCCGATTGTGACACTCCTTATGGTAGACAAGCACAATATCCAAAAGGAAAAGGACACCGAGACAAAATTTTGAACAATGTGGCGGCCATCTTGGATATGGCGTCAGAGTGACGTCACAGGGGCATAATCACATCATTTTTGGATTTATTGGGGTCGACTATCTATAATACATTTACAGGCCCAAAAGTCAATAGTTAACGAGATATCTGACAATCTAGCAGCAATTGGCGGCCATTTTGTATTTATGCTAATTAGAAGGTCAAAATCTCAAATTTCGGCTTGGGAACATGGATATTCGTATTCAGCACATCAAAATCATTAAGAAAAGTGATGTTCCCCACTTTTACTAAAAATGCTTCTAACATTCTGATTTAACGAAAATTTGACTAGTCTATCTGAAAAGTTGACAGTGTATTAAATGCTCTTCCAGTGCTAACGTGTTCTTTTCAGTCCCACGGGGTTTTGTTTTCAAATTGTTCTGTTGCTGTGTTGCCGTGGAAGTTGCTGATGCTGCTGATGCTGCTGATGCTGCTGGTGGTGCTGCCGCTGCTGTTACTGTTGCTGCTGACGATTTGGATCATGCGAACACAACACGTTCAAGTCGTGAGTCCGGTATTCAAGATCGATACGACGCCGAGTATCTATTACGTTGTACGTAAAAGGGCGTAGGCTGTTGGAATCCGACGAAAGGTAGGAGGAAACGCCACTGTCCTGACAAAATTTCCCTTACAGAACACTGAATGGAGCATGCCCTTCGTCAATGAGCCCAGATTGTAGAGAATAGTATAACGTTAAAACCCCATTCATTTTATTTTTTATTCAAACGAATTATCTTATTATTGAATTGTGATGATAAACTATTGTTAACATGAAATCCACACATATAGATGAAGAAATAGAAAGATAAAATATTTAAGTAATTGAAAAATAAAATATTTAAGCGAATTATCCCTTTATTTATTCAACTTTGATGATAAACTATGGTTAACGTCACAATCTCACACATAGACAAACTATTTATTCATATAACTTTGATGGGAAACGTAACAACAGATGGAATAGTTAAAGACATTATTTGTGCGAAAAATAAACTGAGTTAAAATCTCAATCACACCACACACACATGTGTATTAATATAGAGTTATCATTTCATTGATTATTTAAGCGAACAGTCTCTTTAACAATAGGACAGCGGCAAACTACTGTTCGACCGTTAGGGCGGTGGGGGGGGGCATCTCAGCCGATAAAATGATTTAAAATCGCAATCAAACGACACAGACATGTGTATAATTGTAGCTAAATCATTGCATTGACTAAATACTGTTCGACCTTTGGGGTTGTGTTGGCATCTCTGGTCATTTAATGGATATTTAGTTTAGTTTCCAAATAACGAAAACCGGTCGTACGCAACGTGAAGTGAATAAGTATTGATTCTGAATTCTGAATTATATTAAATTTCCTTCAGTGGAAGCAAGACCGGTGCCTTTATGGCATAATATAATACAGAATACACTGGCTGACTGTTACTGAGCGACGTTTCGACCGGGAGTCACTATAGTGACCAAGTCTTTGTGGAACGATGATAAAGACCAGACATAGAATACACTAACTGACGTTTTGACCGGAAGACACTAGTGAACAAGTATTTATGGAACGATGATAAAGACGAGAGATTCCTTGTCGAAACGTCGTTCGTATACATTAGTCAAAAAGTCATTCGTAGTCAAATGTGATTCTTAGTCAAAACGTCGCTCAGTAAAGATTCCATAATATGTTGAAATCAATCAACTGTATCCTGAATAACACACATTTGTTTAATATTTTTGTAAATGTTTGAGTTCGTAGCCAGTAGCACCTCTTGCCCGATATCTCTGAAAGGTGTAGACTCCGACAACTCCTAATATGGCACCAAGTATAAGCATACCAAATGCCACACCTACTATTGTTCCTGAAATATAAAATAACATTAATAAAATAGCTTGCACCAAAAAAAAGACTTGAGCTAGAGAGAGAGAGAGAGAGAAAAATGGGGTTAAACGAGAGAACCACAATTGAAATATTTAGTGGTCTGTATCCATAAGAAATGATATTATGTTATAAAAGCTATTTGTTATAAGAGAGAGAGAAATGGGGTTTAACGTCCACACGACACAAACTAGGTCATTTCGAGACTAACATATGGTTTAATTTTATTTCAATAATTCGCTTGCGCATAGGGGTCTTTAGCAGTGGGAGGAAACCGGAGTGCCCGGAGGAAACCCAGGGGGTTGAGAAGGCGCCTATATCTCCATGCCACATACGCTCACACCAGGGATCGAAACCACAGCTGCAAGCCAGAGGTGACCGGCCAGCTAGAGGTCGAAGCGCGGCACTCTAGACCACTAGGCCATCACAACCCCCTATTTGTTATAAAGTATAACATGTATATTACCTGTTTGGCTGGCCTTCTGTTCTTGAGGACTTGTTGATGTTTCTGTCGGTTCTGTTGTTGGATTTGGAATTGTTGGAGCTGATGGTACGTGTGTGGCTGTTGATAAAGACCAAAAGACCAAAGGGTAAAACAAAAAAAATGTGTACAAAGATATAGACGTTCCCATTTTGAAATTACAGATAACGACCATCTCTTCCCTGGGAATTTCCGAACAGTTCGTAACTAAATACAGAACTACTGACATATTTGATTATCCTGAGCTCTAAACATTACTGACCTCACTCCACTCGCCGCTCGGAATGCAGTTTGATACAATCGCCACGTACATTACGTTCCAAAGCCCTAACTCCTGCTGCCTAAATATCAATATTGGACCTCACAGACATTTTTTTGCAACATTTCGCAACTGCCCCAGCTTCAATCCATTGGCCATCCCTTTTTGTCCGTATTCCTTATCTGTTTGCATATTGTATTTTTTCTCGTATGATATATTTATTTAATCTCAAACACTTTCCATTCGTCATATGGAACCCAATAAAGTCTAGAACCAACAAACATCGAGAAATGTCCAGTTTGGTGAATTTAACTCAAATAATATTGATGTAGAAAATGTTTGGGGTTCGTTTTAAGACCCAACGTTGAATGCAGGAACAATTTCTAAAACAAACACAGTCGCGATCGTATTGACGACCTGTATTGCCTTGCTTAATTTCCTCTCCAAATTCCTATTAGTAAAACGTTCGAAAACGTAGCTTTGATCAGTGAAAAACAACACTGACAACCAAAACGGAAAAATATTTCGACCTTAAAGCCCCAATAACACTCTTGTTGTAATTGAATAATATGTCCCAATTTTTATTCTGGTCAACAAACTGTATTATTTTACAATATTCAAATTAATTGATGATACAAATTTCATCTTAACACACCTAATTTAAAAAATTGGAAAAATTCAACTACATGATTTGAAAAGGTTAACGTAAACCTTTTCAAATGTGACTTGGATTTTAAAATATTTTCGAACCTTCTGGACAAGTAAAATAGGATGTAATGGATAATTTACACAACAGGTAGGACACATAAACATCAAGTACGTAGAAAAAGACTATTATTTATTTTCTAGAGCTGCCAAGCCAGCAAGAGTGTTATTGTCCCTTTAACAAAATGTAAAAAATAACAAAACATATTGATCCCGCCAATGTTCAATTTCAATTTGAAATTCTTAGGTTTAAAAAATAACAACGTTTGAATTTTCGCATACGTTTGAGTATGCATCTGTTAACAATATTGACCAATTTTGGACCAAATCCTTGGGCGTAGCGTCTGACTTATTTCATCATGATAAGAAGAATAAGAACACGAACTTCTTTAACGAAATAAAAGAGATAAATTCACTGACAACGCTACTAAACTTCACAATTTCAGTATTATCTTCAATATTTCAATTCTCACAAATGTAGTTTATAAAATCTACTTAAGATTGGGATTTGGTGTGCTAGGATTTTGTTGACTAACGCATGGCGGATTTAGTTGACTAACACATGACCGATTTAGTTGACTAACACATGACCGATTTAAGTGACTAACTTACCTCGACTAGAAGCTTCTGTTATATGTGAAGTTGTTGATGCTTTAGTGGGTGCGTCTGTAACGAAAACAGTAATTGTGTTAAGTTCTGGAAGGAAACCGGAGATAAAATTCACACAGTTCGGCAAGCAATCATTCATACTCGAAAATAACTTTCCCACGTGGTGAGCATGGGTATAAGGTGTTTTATATTGAGTAAGCATATCCTTTATAAAACACGGCCATTACCTATAGTCAGAACTGCAGCCATTTCGCCATGTTGTTATCCAAACTAAGTATAAAAAAATGAAAACGAACAGATTGATAGTTCTTTATAATAGATCGTTGGAAGTAGGAAGAGTCTATAGTTGCATAGTACAAAGCCACGTGGCTATCCGACAGAGTTCAAGTAAATGTGGTATTTAAAAATGACATGACGATCGATGAGAGAGAGAGAGGGGGTTTAACGTCTACTCGACACAAAATAGGTCATTTTGGGACTAAATTTGGTTTTCAATTTTATTTCAATAATTTGCTTGCGTGTAGGGGTCTTTAGCAGTGGGAGGAAACCGGGGTGCCCGGGGGAAACCCACCAGGTTGAGAAAGCGCCCCTATCTCCATGCCACATACGCTCACACCAGGGCTCGAAACCACAGCCGCAAGCCAGAGGTGACCGGCCAGCTAGAGGTCGAAGCGCGGCACTCTAGACCCCTAGGCCATCCCAACCCCCTAGACGATCGATGAACAAGACGTAAAGGATTAAACAATATAAATAAATGAACTAAAACAGAGGAAGAAATGGATCCAGGAATCCATTTCAATAGGACATCCAATCAAAAAGTAAAATTAAAATTATCTTGCTTTAAATTTGAAATCATCTTTGTTAACTTTTGTGTACAGACTACGTTGTCCTATACCCTAGACTTGAGTTCTTGGGTATGTAACGAGTTGGTCCAAGCCACTTACAGTTTTCGTCAAAGTCAGGGTATGTAAGCAGGGTTAGAGTTAGGGCTAACAATAGCCCTGTTTACATCTCGTAAACCTAACACAATCTGCAGGTGACCTTAATATTTAGATCGAACCAACCATGCACGTCGCTGAGTATTGTTACAGTACCTGTTATTGTCGGTGTTGTTCTGTTTTGGGTGGTGGTGTTAGTGGTGTTGGTAGTGTTGCTAGTGAGGGTGGTTATTTCTGGCGTGGATAAGTCAGCATTGTCTGTGGTGTTTGTCATTCCTTCCTTATTGTCGACGGTCGTCATTTCCACTGTGGGTACAATATTATCTGACGTTACTCCCGGTACGGTTGCGCTATTAACCCCCACAACACAGACAATGAAACAAAATATTCTAAAAACCTGAAAATAAGAGAGAGAGGGGGTCAGAAATTAAGTTTTGTCTGATAGCAACATATTTCGTTGCTCGACACAGGTCATTTCGGCACTAAAATATTGTTCAATTTAATTTCAACAATTCGCTTGCGCATAGGTGTCTTTAGTAGTAGGAGAGAGTTGGAAGACCCGGTGATAACCCACGAGGCTGGACATGCGGCGACCCTACTCCTTGTCACTCAGAGAAAACACAGTTGATAAATTCAAGAAATTATATGTTCAGTTAATGTCTTTAACCAATAAAATACTGATCCATAGCGAGAGAGGGAGAAATGGGGTTTAACGTCCACTCGAGACAAACTAGGTCATTTCGGGACTAACATATGGTTCAATTTTATTTCAATAATTTGCTTGCTCCTAGGGGTATTTAGTAGTGGGGGTAAACCGGAGTGCCCGGAGGAAATCCACGAGGTTGAGACTGATCCATAGATATTGCCATGGCGATAACCTGAGGCCTAGATGAGTAGTTAGATGAAAGGTCGTTTATTTTATGTACTACTTTCGGTTTTGCTTTAAAGATAATTCAGATATCGTTTACCCGTTAAAGAAAGATTATACGTTATACGTGTGTACTTGTTATAAGAAGACTAATTCAATGTTATGGTACGTCATTCTGCACACAGTGAACGTGGTTCTTTAGTCTGTGTCACTACGGCCCCGGGACTGTACAGCGCAGTGGACGCTTATGGCTAGCCCCCGGATCCATTCACTCATTTTGAATTGTTTGTTTGTTTGTGGTCTCTAAATATGATGTCTTGTCCCTATATTTGTTTTTATGTAAATTATGTGTAGTGCAGTCCCCTGCTCTTACCCTTTGAGAATAGATCTGTACCCTGAATGTCCGCCATACAGAAACTTTATTGTACTATTTTCTTATGCTAGTCTAATCCGGTTTCACCTTTCATATACACATACGAAGACTAAATAAACAGTTTCAATTTCATGACATGGGAACGGAATAGATACTTCGCAATATTCTCGTTGAATTACGAAAAAAAATGTCGGCCTGTTCTCAAACAAAATTGTAGTCACACACAGCTTCAGTTTAGTTTTTCCAGCGTGGTCCTCCCTTGTCAGTGATAAAGGACGGAACACCTGACAAGGACAGCTGTCTAGTCTTTCGGATGGAACGAAAATTCCGAGGTCTCGTGTACACATTGGAGTGCACGTAAAAGATCCCTTGACAGTTGGAATTCGTTATAAGAGTAGACCATAGTGTCGCTGTCCGGGAAAAATTCCCTTCATAGCACACTGAATTATGGTGTATGCCCGTCTTCATTAGCCCAGTTCGAAGCAGAACAGTAGGACGGTAGTTAGATATTGTTTATATTAGGTTTCTGTTAGAATAACTCTTAGATGACCTTAAATGTCTAGCGTTTCGTACATAATAAGCATGTTATGCCCAAATAAAATGAGAGAAAGAGAGGGTGGGATTTAACGTCCGCGCGACAAAATCAAATAAAATGAAATTGGCTTTAACGTCCTACTGTTCTGAAGCCACTGGGGTAATGAAGATATACTATGGGATAAAGTCTTTTGGCCAATTTTAATTCTGAATTCTAACTGGTAATGGTTCTTTAAGAGCACACCAACGAATAGGCGTTGTTCTTTGCCATCTGTACTAGAAAACACGCCGGATAATTCTATCATCACTGTAATCGAACCCAAGACAAAGGACCATTCTTTGTACCAATAGAGAGAGAGAGAGAGAGAGAGAGAGAGAGAGAGAGAGAGAGAGAGAGAGAGAGAGAGAGGGGGGAATGGGGTTTAACCTCCACTCGACACATTCTATGTAATTTCTGGACTAACATATGGTTGAATTTAATTTGAATAATTCGCCTATTCGTTCGGATCGTTAGTAGTGGAAGCAAACCGGAGGACCCGAAGAAAACCCACGAGGTTGGACAGACGACTCTAGTCATTGTCACGTTGTTGACTCAGTGACAGCCTTTATGATACAGCTCGCAAGTACTAACATTTTTGCCATCCACCCCACCCCCCACCCCTAAATAATACCAAAATTATATTAATTTAGAAACAAATTATTTACCTTCATGGTGTTAAATACAGGTATTTTGTTGATAATGGGTGATAATGGGTGATTCATTGTTTCTACAGCTTGTGATAACTACAAATAGATTATATTAAGGGCGGTCCCTGATAACTTATACATATATTAACTATTTTTAAATATTGATAAAGCTGCCCGTTCATGTCGAAACTAAATGAAATGAGTAAACAAACCACGTGATCATATTATTTACATTCATGTTGATTCAAGTATTTATTTGTAGATAGTTACACCTTTATTACGTAATATCATTTTAGTCCGAAGGCCGATTCCATGCGTACCAAGAGGCAAGGGCGTACATAATGATTTTGTTTGGGGGGTGGGGGGGTAGCCAAAATGCGACCAACTGATGCACATACCCCCACCCCACCCCGGTACGAGTGATGACGCAGCCAGGAGTTGGTGGTGCGAGTTCTCTAGGGGCCAATGCAGTCGCGGATCTAGAAACTGGGGATATTTGTATGGGGTGGGCCGGTTCCAAATCTAGGGCGCCATCCACAGCCCCACCCCACAATGAATGTCAACATAGATAGTATTGTATTATATAGCAGTTCGCCGATCATTGTCTCGCCGGAAAGCAGTTTTATTTAAGTTGACGTAAAGTTTATGTCATATATGATGATTGTGCCTACAACACTGAATAATTTGAGAAAATTTTGAAAAATTGAGTCAATATCCTGGCATTTGAGGTCAGTGCTAGTAGAAATTCTTGTGGAACAGAGGACCAGAAATGTGAGTCAATGGAACAGAATCTCGAGATCTGTTTCGTAAGAGCTGACAGAACATCTACAATCTGACGCCCCATGACCCACACACCAGTGGTACTACTAACTGGACAGTTCACTATATAATCGTGATGAAACAGAAGAGTAGAAGAATGATATTATAATGGTGCGATTTTTTTTAGATATGTAACCGAGTTTTTGAATTTTTGGGACGGGCTTGAATATTTTTATCAATGTCACGGCAAATGGAACCAAATTCTCGTTAACGAGAGGATAATAAATGGGACAGAATCTTGAGGCCTATCTGTCAACTTCGCCTGTTTTTTGATTGTTTGTTTACCTCATTAATTCATTTAATCTCAGACCGTCAGAAGAGTAGAAGAATGATATTTTAATAGAATAGAGCAATGCAGGCGCGCAAAAATTTCAAATATGTAACCGAACTATTAAATTTTGGGGACTGGGCTTGAGAAATTTTATCAATGTCACGGCAAATGGAACCAAATTCTCCTTAACGAGAGAATAATAAATTGGACAGATTCTTGAGGCTTATCGGTCATTTTCGCCTGTTATGTGATTGTTTACCTCATTGATTCATTTAGTCCGAGACTGACTGTGATGAGTACATCTTTTGAGACCGACTATTGTTTTGCCATGGGGGGGGGGGGGGGGAATTTCAAAGAACAACATACCGGTACTAACAGCAGAATAAGAGTGACAAGCATTTTTTCAAACATTACAAGCAGAATTGTTTATTTTATACTATAGTTTTGTGTGACGTATGCAATTTAGGCTCACGGATTCACGCAAATACATAGTATTTAAGATCTATATTTTGGCTTTGTTTGTTTACCTCATCAATTAATTAAGACGCCGATGCATAAATTTAAGACCGACTCCAGTGTTTGCACTTATTTGACTATTTTTCTCCCGGGGTGACATTTTGTTCTTAGACCAACATACTCACAACAGAATAAGAGTGAAACACAACATTTTTTCAAACATGGTAAGTTGACAAGGTTATTTTATACTAATGTTTTTCGTGTGTAGCGTGACGTATGCAGTGGGCACTTATTTTGATACCGACTGCTCCTATTTTGCGACCGACTGCACTGATTTTGCGACCGACTATTTTTTTCCACCCCCACCCCACATTTACGTCCCTGCCAAGAGGTCTTGATGGCGGTGTTCATTAATTTTAAACATACATTAAATTCAAGAGCTAAATCTGTCTATCGCAGGTCCTTTGTAGGCCAGAAATGTGGACTAGATTAGAATCCTATATTCTGCTTCACGGTCATTGATGACAAGTGATGGCCGAAAAAGTCCATCGGGATTTCCCGCGTGGATGAATCTTGTCAGATGTTCAGGATGGAGGGCCTGATAAGGACAGTTGTGTAGTCGCTCGGATGGAAAAATGAGGTCCCGTGTACACATGAGCGTGAACGTAAACGATCCCTTGGTAGTCAGAATTGATATAAGGGTAGGCCATAGCACCACTGTCTGGGCACTATTTCCATCATAACACAGTGTTTAGAGTATGCCGTCTTTATTAAACCCCTTTTCATTTAATTTCATTTGTACACTCTAATAATGCTGCTCCGAGTACCACCTGACTCGTTAGTCGTTACACCACTGGTCACTGATGAAAGACGAAGGGCCTGGCATGGAGTGTGGTCTAGTCGCAACAAAGTCCCTTGACATTTGCAATTCAGTGCAGATCATAGGCTGACACGCAGATCCCATGCCATTTCAGTGGCGGATCAAAACTTTTTTGAGGGGGGTGACAACCCCATGTTTTGTATCAACGACCGCGGTTTACTGAGCTAATTTCTGCCTCTAGTAACATAGATGCTGATTGTGTGTCTGATACGATGCGCATCAGACATGATTGTTTGCTGTATAATATATATACGACCATGCGTGCATGTCCCAGTGGAAGCTTGTAGGGCCCGCGATTCCTATACACTGGTGGGGAGGGGGGTGACAAGTCGCACCCCCCCCCCCTGGATCCGCCCCTGCATTTCCTGACACAAATGACCCTATAGCTTAGATGTAGTCCATCATCATGGACCCATTACGATTGAGGGCGAGTTTTGCAGGTGGCGTGGTTTCGTGGCCTCTACAAATTAATTTTGAAATAAACATATTTTAGTCAAAAAAGAATATAGTTTGTGTCAATTTGATGTGTGTGTCTCTCTCTCTCTGCGCCAATTAAACAGCGGTTTTTTCCGATTGTCAACGGTTACTTTATGTGCAGGCCGACACTTGCATTGGAATCGACCTTTTGTTCTAACCGAACGACTGGGCATTGCCAGGGAAACCAGGTTGTAACTTCTCGAGGAACTGCCTCTGTCAACTCTCGGGATTTAACACGGGACATCCTCTCAGTGGGTGTGGATGGGTGGCCTAATGGTTACCGTGCGCGCTGTATCATACGGCCAGCCATTGAGTCAACTGGCGTGGTTTCAAATCCCCGGTTGTACGTGGCAAGGAGTAGGGTCGCCTGTTCAACCAAATGGGTTTTCCCGGTTCCCCCTTAAAGACCCCTACGCGCAAGCGAATTATTGAAAAAAAAATTAAAACATATGTTAGTCCCGAAATGACCTAGTTTGTGTCGAGTGGACGTTAAACCCCATTTCTCTCTCTCTCTCTCTCTCTCTCTCTCTCTCTCTCTCTCTCTCTCTCTCTCTCTCTCTCTCTCTCTCCTCTCTAGTCAGCCAACGCCCCACCGAGCCACCGTGGCTCCCTTACACTATACAGTCAGTAGTCAAACATAATATAACAATTATCTGCTAGATGATGTATAACAATATAGATAATGTTAATATGAATTTATCTAAAGATGTGTCGTTCTATCTAATGGGGGTATCAGCCAGTAACAGTTAGTAAAATTAGTGATAAAATAATATATTATCAATTAGAAATTACTTATCAGTGCACTTTGATTCGTCGACAGCTCACTTGAGTGTATCAGGCTTTCATACAGGCCGGAAGACCAAGATGGACGACATCTTTTACCGCCTACCAAAGGTAATGATTTATGCATATTATATTTGTATTGTATAACAAAAATATTGAAATAAAATACTGCTTTTACAGATGCTCGTCTAATCCACAACAAATGATTAAAACGATGCGTGGATAAGAGAAGAGTTACATTTTGGATAGATACCTGCACAAAATTGTCTAGAATGAAGTATCTGAAATTTTTTTTTAATTTTACAAACTTATTTACAAGTCTAGTTAAAGAAGAAGGATATACACCATATAGTGTGCTATGGGGGGGGGGGGAATTTTGCCCGGACAGTGGAGATACGCCTACTCTTATTTCGAAATTCCGATTTCTGTCATAGCTCACTGTACGACGTATGCCATTTCATTTAAAGTTGATGCAACCGTTTAGTTCAGATTTCTCACAATGGAAAATGGTAACTTTCCGTGGTTTAATTCAACATGCAATAACATGCATTGGTGCAAATTCTGTTAGCTTAAACTTCGTTAATTAAACCACACTCAAATAACACCCTGTGTTCGCAACAGCGAAGACAGGCGTCATTTTTGGTTGCTAACTGAGAAACAGTAACTGTAAATGGCTATGCCCATAATATCTGTTTTTACACAGAGCAGAGGGGTCACCAAGGGCTAAGTGGGTAACATTCTGGCTCGCTAGCCTGAAGGTCGCGTGTTCGATTACAGCATTGGCCGAAAAGGTTCATCCAGATTTTCCAGCATGGTTCCCCCTTGTAAGTGATGCAGAACAGAGGTCTTATCAAGGACAGCTGCTGTCTAGTCGTTCGGATGGGACGAAAAACGAGGTCCCCTGTACACATTGCCGTACACGTAAAAGATCCCTTGACAGTTGGAATTCAATATAAGAGTAGGCCGTAGTCCGAGTAAAATGTCCCGAGTAGCACACTCTTCATTAGCTCAGTTTAGGAGCAGAACAATAGGACATTAAACCCCATTTCATTTCATTTGGGAGCGTATATTTTATATGATGTAGTTCTATTTATTTTCTAGTATCATTGCTTCATTTGTAGGCTTTTATCTTTGTAACATTGCTGGTTTCTGCCAAGGCAGCATGGACACCATGTTCTTCTACTCCAAACGCTTCACCTAAACCAGGAGGTAAGGAGTCGAACTGTTCCATAATGATGCCATAACCTTCGCTCACACCAAACATATGTAATTCAAAATAAAATCAGGAGCAAAACAGTAGGATGTTAAACTCAAATTCATTTCCTTTCATTTCAAAATTAAAACAATATTAAACTTTAAAATAAAAAGTATACAAAACTTATATCCATGACAAAATCTAAAATGTATGTCGTTTGCCAATTTTTTGTGGGTCCTGCATCAGCTGTACCATGTGCACATTCGTTGATCCAACAATTGGTAATCAAAAACTCTGTAATGCTCTTTATTTATTGAATGTGCATATTGACGTGCATGTATAAGATCCCTTGGCAGTTGGAATTCGATAAAAGTGTGAACCATAGCATAGCACTCTGTGGGGCGTATGTCCGTATATCATTCCATTTATTGATTGCTATATTACAGTTGCACTATGTAAGAATATTGTTTGTCGTTTTTCTGGCTTCATATGTTATACAAACTATTAGTTAGACATTAATTCACATGGTAAGCCTATAATCAGCTCTCTAGAACATCTGAAGACCGACATTCAAAATATTAACGATAAAATGAATAATAGAGGCTTAGTCTCGATTGTCATGTACTGCTCCTAAATTTGAATGAATATAATAGTTTAAAAGACCCTTAACGATGAAATGCATGTCCGGGGCTTAGCCTCAATTGTCAAGTACCATTGCTAAATTTCAATGCAATTTTAAATATATTCAATTTTCATTATCACAAGAACGACCAGCCCTTTATTTAAATCTTCCGTAGGTAACCGGAAAGGCTTCGGGTTTGTTTTTTTGTTTGTTTTTTTTTTTTTGGTTTTGTTTGAATAATGGAATTGTGTCAACATATTCTTTCCATCAGTATAACACAAAACAGAATGTCCATGTTACCTTCTACAAGTAAATTGCAACGTTAATAATTCCCGCCGTTCTCCGTGAGTACTCGTAACTTTCCGTCAATAATCAACCTGTGACGTCAATTTATTCCCTCTACTCATAGAAATATAAACTAGAATATGTTGAAGATAATACTGAAATGATTCAGGTTCGTGTTACACTTATGGAAAGGATATGTTGACATTAAGTATTTGCGTTATTTAAAAGAGAAAAAGGAAGCTTTTCCGGTGATCTTCAACTTTTCATTTGCCTTCAGTAAAGACAGTAATTTTATTTGGTTTTTTTTTACAGACCCTTCATTACCGTCGCTACCGCCATCGTTCCAGACGAGAATAGAGGCTAATATATTAGATGCTAATTACAGTTTATCAGCAGTAGAATATGTTGATGATGAAAATAACCGAGCTGCGTTACGGATGTGGAGAAATGGAATAGAGTCCGATGTCTACTTTGATTATGATAACAACCAAATCTTCTCCGTCGTTGGTAACTGTTTGACAATTAATTATTAAAAACGTTGCCAAGAGTTTTCAAAGCATTGTCAGGTTCAAGCTAAGCCCTTTATAAAATTTTCTATTGTTTTAATCTAGGCCATCACATACATCAAAACGTGCTAAGTTTTGTGTTTCTGGATCAAAGATATTTCTCATAAAGAATGATTGAAATTTGAGTAAATTCTTAAATCAAATCTGAGAATGTTTTGAGAACTCGGTACCAGTATTATATGAAACAACTGTGGTTTTACTAGCGGTTGACCGAGCGTATCACGGGTATAACTATGAACCGGAGGTAGTAAAACCCCGAAACCGGACGTGGTGGGCCATCACCACCAGGTGTATGTCACTCCCCGGTCCCAGCTTCCCTTATGCGCCAGAGTTTACCCTCGGGACAGCCCAAGTGTAACAGTCAACCCTGCACAAACAGGCAGAAAACACAAAAGAAAGTCGCAAATATTAGAATAGATTTGAATAAATTTCATCCCTTATATGTAGCCGTAAATAGCTAACTAAATGTATGACCACCATGACGTCATTATTTCCAAGAAAGCTGTATCAATTTAGAAAAATAACACATATAATTTGGATTTACTGTAAAAATTAACAATTTTTATTTGATGTAGATCTGTAAAATTACAAGCAGATAACGGGTAACCTTCGCGAAGCATGCACTCTGGGTCAAATCCTAAAATTATCAGTGCCCGCATAATGACAATTAACTCAACAAATTAACAAAATTTTATCCATCTTAGGCTATATAACTTTTGTATAAAATCATGATTTTGCTAGTGAAATGACGTCACAATCATTGAATAACTCGTGTATTGCCTAATATTTATAGAGAATACCTGTACTGTTAGTAATTTAACTGGTGATGCAAACACAGTTATATTTGGTGGAGGTGGTGCCGCTGGTGGAATACCTCATGTCTACTCTACAGCTGGGGTTTTACATTTCGCTAAAGAACTTGGAGAGGTTGTGTACTAACCTTATACTTATTATATATTTATGGTTATATTAGTAATTTATTATTAGACCATATACTAATATATTTAGTCAATTATTATTAGACCATATACTAATATATTTAGTCAATTAGTACTAGACAAATTACTTATATATTTAGGGTTATTTTAGTAAATTAATATAAGACAATATACAAAAATACTTACAGGTATTTTAGTATATTAGCATTAAACCCTGTACTATTTTAGTAATGCAATGTTAGACCTAATACTAACGTATTAAGGGTTACGTGTATTTGAGTAATTTTATATTAGGACATAGGCTAACATATTTTGAATTATTTTAGTAATTTAGTATTAGCCAATATACTAATATATATATATATATATATTAGTAAATTAATATTAGGCCATATACCAGCATATTTAGGATTAGTTTACTAATTTAGTATTTAGACCATACACTAGTGTATTTAGATCTATGACCCAGTACTAATATGTTTTAGGAGTATTTCAATATATACTATATAGATTATTTGTCTATTTATATACATATATGGGTTATTGTTTTATTTATAGACTTATATAGGATCAGGAACTCTCGTGAGAGGTTTAAAAGCTAACCATTGGCAGACCTGTATGTATTGGCCTGTTGTACGTGCCAACTTCACATTAGATTATTATTTTTCTGGTGAGTAAAATTATCATTGCTGGTGTCTTTTGCATAGCAATAGGCTATCTTCACTATAATAGTTAAAAAACTAGATAATGTAATTGACTTTTGCTGAAAATTTCAGTCAAATTGATCCACTATGAACCGAAAAATGAGCAAGTCATATTTCCGCCTACCCTCGATTATTATTACAAAAATCGGTACAATAAAAGCATAGTCTCGATTATCCAATTAATAATTAAACCGAGAAGTATTATGGCCTGGTTAAGTTAATTAATGTCTTATTGATAATTTAGATAACATTTCGGGCATAAAGAAAGACCTGTAATGGGCGAATTTAGGTCATTATTTAATAAGTCAACCTCGCGGGAGGAATATGGTATTTATAAAGATCAAAATGAATGGTTGAATTTTGTTGAACTGGAGTCGTGTTGGGCTCTGTAGAGTTAAATTTTAAATGGCCGGTTGGGGAGGATGAACAGAAATTTATTAAATCTTGTGTGCTTTCTGGTCTAGATTCGACATGGCTGCCACAATGCAATTAATAACTGGTATGCTCCTACTGGGCTTATAAGGACGGGCATACGCCATACAGACTCCTGTGAGCGAAAGTTTTCCCGGTCAAATCGAATTCCAACTGTCAGGGGATCTTTTACGTGCACGCCAATGTATACATGGGACCACGGTTTCTCTTAACATTAGAACGACTAGACAGCTGCCCTTGGCAGGCCCTCAGACCTGCACCACTGACAAGGGGTGAACCGCGCCAGATAATCCCGATGAGCTTTCTGGACCTATACAGGGATCGAACACACTACCTCCAGGCCAAGTAACCAGCGTCTTACCCACTTAGCTATAATAGTTGATGAATCAATAAACTAATCATTTTGTATTGAAAATATAGTACCTGGCTGGAATAATTCGGCGGGAACTCCTAGTGTGCCACTCAGAGCTGAGGTGACTGGTGTATACACCATAGTAAATGGTGTAACGCAACAATTCCATCATATATATGATTATATAGATTTTAGAACCACACCTCCAGATGATCCCAGTGTGTACGAGGTAAGTTCTTAGGGAGTATTGATTGAATAGCATTTAAAGTGGCATTATGGGAAATTAGAACAGAACTGACAGCTCGTGCTATAATAGTTAAAAATAGATAACGTAAA
This sequence comes from Patella ulyssiponensis, assembly GCA_963678685.1. Classification (NCBI taxonomy): domain Eukaryota; kingdom Metazoa; phylum Mollusca; class Gastropoda; family Patellidae; genus Patella; species Patella ulyssiponensis. Next base: position 9,452,617 of record OY783228.1, read on the forward strand.
GAGAGTATGCTGAAACATTCAGTCAAATTACTCCCCTCTGAACCGAGATATTGAATTTTAGACCTAGCCTCGATCGTCATTACTTAAATCTATATACGATTATCCAGTTTGACGTCAAATCATTCATCACAAAATGTACTTAAATCCAGTAAACATATCAGGCTATAGCGATGGCATCAAGAGTTTATTATGGTCTGGACAAGTTAATTAATGTCTAATTAATATCATATAAAGAAAGGCCTACAATATACAAATTTAGCTCTTGCATAATGTATTTTTTATTGTAATATTTCGCGGTGGGAGAAAACTGGAAGACCCGGAGAAAACTCACGAGGTTGGACAGGTGACCCTACTCCTTTTCACGCACAACCGGAGACTGACCTTATGATACTGCGTGTACACCTCCCCACCGGCCACATTAGAAAAGCCGCAAAATAATTGCCACCCCATCCACCCCCACATGACAACGGCGTTGACGTGTCCTAGAATCCCTATGTGAACAAACACGACACAGCTGTGATATAGATTCCATGTTCACTTCTAAATATCGTATATATTTTTCTATAGACACCGGCAGGAATATCATGTCCAGGAAGAAAGAAAATTCGAGATATGCCCAAATTAAAATCTAAATATTATTACCGTGAAGAGATTATCTCCCCTGGCGGTCAACAAATTCAACAAGCAGACGTGAGTTAATAATTTCTCCCAAACTGTATTATTTTTGTCACTTTCAAAAACTATATTTTGTAGCCGCCTCCCCAAAAACTGCCAGTCTAAATGAGCCAGGTTAACAGAAACCCCTTTTCATGTCTCACAAACTGATAATAACTAGGTCATTTCCAGACATATGGTTCAATTTCATTTCAATAATTCGTGAGCGCGTAGGGGTCTATAGCAGTGGGAGGAAACAGGACATGGAGAAGAGTCCACGAGGTTGGAAAGGCGATCCTACTCCTTGTCACGTACAACCGGGGATTCGAAACCACGCCACTATGCTATGTTAACTCGGGGCTTCATGCGGCCAAGGTAGTACTGCAGAGCGATCACCGATACTCATACGCCATGCAGTGCGCCATGCGGGACATTTTGCCCGGACAGCAGCGCTATGACTTACGCTTATTTCATTATCAAGTGTTTTTGTACCATCCGAACGACTAGGCACTTACCCTGCACTGTAAAATATCTGTAACTAGTATTGAATGTGTGTTTTGGTTTATTCTAGGTATGGTATGATTTTGATTGGCAGTTATTACGATATGATTCCAGACCCTTGGATATTTCCCCGCCATACAATAACCTAAACCCTTATACAGAGATACACGATTACAACACAGGTGAGTTTACACAGAAACACGTGATTACAACACAGGTGAGTTTACACAGAAACACGTGATTATAATAAGGTAAGGGAAATACATGATTACAATAAGGAAAGGGAAATACATCATTTCGTGTATGTAATGGTAATTTGTGATTGGGTGACACGCGAGGGAAATACGTTACCAAAAATCTACAGACATAAACACATAATTACAAAGACACAAACACATAATTATAAAGACACAAACACATAATTGCAAAGACACAAACACATAATTGCAAAGACACAAACACATAATTACAAAGACATAAACACATAATTCAAAATTTCGCGGCACACCAAGAAAGATCTCGTGGCACACACAAACACATAGTTATAAAGACACAAACACATAATTGCAAAGACACAAACACATAATTGCAAAGACACAAACACATAATTACAAAGACATAAACACATAATTCAAAATTTCGCGGCACACCAAGAAAGATCTCGTGGCACACCTGTGTGCCGTGGCACACAGGTTGAGAATCACTGCAATAACGTAAGGGAAATACATGATTACAATAGGGTAATTGAAATACATGATGACGATGCACGTAAGGAAAGTACGTGATAACGTGCATGTAAGGGAAATGCGTAATTGCGTGACACGTAAGGGAAATACGTTACCAAACATCTACAAAGACATAACAGTATGGGTAAGGGGAATTCATGATTACACTATGAGTAAAGGTAATACATGATTACAATACGGGTTGGGAAAATACATGATTACGTTATGGGTAAGGGAAATACATGATTACGTTACGGGTAAGGAAATACATGATTACAATATGGGTAATGGAACTACATGATTACGTTACGGGTAAGGGAAATACATAATTACATGTACCATATGGGTAAGAGAAATACCTGATTGCAATACGGATAAGTCTAGTATTGAATAAACCCACAAACAATACAAACAACAAACATAACAAACACATACACCCCAAGTAATTAATAATATCCGTATATATCAAATCAAGTTAATGACTCCGGAGGTTAGTCGTACGTCCCAGGTCTGCATAATCTCAAACAATAACGTGAATGAAATAAACCTCAAAGTGTGTTTCTAGCACTTGCCAAATTATCATTTTTTTCCCATGTATTTTGAAATTGAACGGTACTGTTATTTTTTTTTAGGTGTCGCCTATGCCATGGATAAATTAATAAAGAATTGTACGATCATGCCAATAGAAAATGGAACCTGGGATTCTGCTTACAACAGTTCCAGACAATTTCTCCATATGCGAAGTCCTGGTTCGCTGTTTTTCTTGGACGATTCGTATGCCTACTCCGGACAGGTAACGGATACATTTATTAGCATGTTTGGGAATCACGATGGCTAAGTGAGTAAGGCGCTGGCTCGTAACCTGGAGGTCGGGTGTTCGATCCCTGCATTGGCCAAGAACGTTGATCCAGATTTTCCGGCACGGTTTCCTCTTGCCAATGATTCAGAATGGAGAGTCTGACAAGGACAGCTGTCTAATCGTTCGGATAGGACACAAAACGAGGTCCCGTGTACACACTGGCGTGTACATAAAAGATTCCTTGGCAGTTGGAATTCGATATAAGCGTAGGCCGTAGCGCCGCTGCCCGGGCAAAATTTGCCTCATAGCACACTGTATGGCGAATGCCCGTCTTCGTTAGCCCAGGAGCAGAACAGTTGGACGTTAAACCCCATTTTATTTCATTTCATTTCTGTTAGCCTGTTTATTACTGCGGGACGTTTCGTGTGGGCCACTAGTCTTGATCAAGCAATGATAAAATATAAATAATGAATGTAAACTACAAACAATACTTAGTTTATGATTACCAATCAGAGAGATGCCAATAATTACCTTGAATGGGGGACACCTTACTTGAATAAAATAAGTGGGGTCTTTGGTAGCATCTCTCTCAGTTATCTGCAGATTTAGTAAATTGACATGATCGAAGCATATGGACACTTCAAGCTGCTTTCGTCCGTCCGAGTTGGATAGTCGAATTGGCTGATGCGTGTGCTTTAGACCTTCCGTTAAACGGACACGGACACGGTTGAATGTAAATCAGCTTATATACAATATCTAGGTCCCCAATATTGCCGATTTAGCGCCTTTAAACAGTTCAAAACCAAATGTTCCTCGTAGCATATGTCCGTCATTGTTAGCCCGGTCGGTGAAGAAAAATAAGCCGTTATATTTTGTTTGTAGACTTTCTAATGGTCTCTAATATGTTTAAACATATATTTTTATTAGTGCTGTGTTATATGTTTTTATATTCTTATAGAGAAAGGCACGAGGTATAGATTGTGATGTATATACTTCAACAAGATCAGATTTCAGTGACGGATTAAACGTATTCGAGATGTACTTCCTTCGGGTATGTAACATATATACGTTTGTTATTAAAGGAGTGCTAAGTGGGTAAGGCGCTAGCTCGCTATCCTGGAGGTCGGGTGTTCGATCCCTGCATTGGCCGAGAAAGTTCATCCAGATTTTCCGGTGTGGTTTCCCCATGTCAGTGATGCAGGACGGAGGGTCTGACAAGCTACCTCGGTTTTCGTCCCATCTGCACGGCTAGACAGGCCCCCCATCCTGTATCACTGACAAGAGGGAACAACACCGGGTAAATTATTCCTTGGACTCTTGGCCAGGTCGTGATAGTCATATTGTTAGTATACGAGTGAGTAAGACGGGTCGAGATAGTCGAATAGTTAGTACACTTCACCCACAACCAGTAAGGTCGGCTCTGATAGTCGTAGTGTTAGTACGATCAAGTCACAACACCCGCAACCAGTAAGGCCACTGGTCGTAATAGTTGTGTGGCCAGTACAATGAAATTTGAGGGAAGGGGGAAACGTATGACAATCTCAACACTTAGGTACGGATAGATCTAATTGATAAGGCCAACTTCCAGTACGGTCAAATGCCATGAGATGTAAACAGGGCTTGCCCGAATCCAAACCCTCTGGACCTAGCCCTAATGCTAACCTTAACACTTAGCTACAATCTCGCCAAAAATTAAGCTGACCTTAAGAAATAGATTTAGTACCGTGTGGACGATGCGTCCATTCCCATTCCATTTAAAGTATAAACGTTCACTTAAATGTATATTTAAATCTATGTTCAACAGGAAGACTGGTCAGCGATGGATAATATTGGTTTTGACACAGACACTCCAGACATTCCAATACGATTGACAATAACAGGAGCAGGAGATGTAAGTAATAGATCGTTTACAATATAAAATCAGTTTAACAATACGAATAGTACGACCGTGGTGATCGGAAGCATCCGATTGGTTGCTGGATGACATCAATTAATAGTTAGACGGCCGTGGCCTGAATCCGCGGTTGTCGCGTGTTGAAATCAAATTAAAAAAGCAATAAGTATGCGATGGTGGTCGAAAGCTTCATTTGTGACAATGTATTATGAATTTAAAAACTTAATAGTTAGACGGTAGTGGTCTGATGCCTCAGTTGTCATAGGTTATAATCAATTAAAATCCTAATAGTTAGGCGGTATCTGAGGCCTCAATTGTGACAGGTTATAACCAATTTAAAAAACTTTATAATTAGACTGTAGTGGTCTGTTGCCTCGGTTGTTAGAGGCATAGTGGTCTGGTGCCTCACTTGTTAGAGGTTATAATAATTAGACTGTAGTGATCTGGTGCCTCACTTGTTAGAGGTTATAATAATAGTTAATAGTTAGACGGTAGTGGTCTGATACCTCGGTTGTTAGAGGTTATAATAATTAGACTGTCGTGGTCTGATCCCTCAGTTGTTAGAGGTTATAATAGTTAGACTGTAGTGGTCTGATGCCTCAGTTGTTAGAGGTTATAATAGTTAGACTGTAGTGGTCTGATGCCTCAGTTGTTAGATGTTATAATAGTTAGACGGTAGTGGTCTGATGCCTCAGTTGTTAGACGTTATAATAATTAGACGGTAGTGGTCTGATGCCTCAGTTGTTAGAGGTTATAATAGTTAGACTGTAGTGGTCTGATGCCTCAGTTGTTAGATGTTATCATAGTTTGACTGTAGTGGTCTGATGCCTCAGTTGTTAGATGTTATAATAGTTAGACGGCAGCGGTCTGATGCCTCAGTTGTTAGAGGTTATAATAATTAGACGGTAGTGGTCTGATCGAAAAGTTGTCAGAGGTTTCAATCGTTTGTAAGCTGGGGGGAAATTTTGAATGACAACAAAAGGTAGGTTGCGGTCGTTTACACGGTGCGTAAAAAAAACTAGATTTAAAGATAAATAGACGACACAACGACTGTCTTGTCACAATGCCTCCCTCCCACCCACCTACTATTTTTAACCAACCACACACTGACAACAGAGATTAACGGGAAGAAACGCCATAGGTTTATAAAAGGGTAGCTGCGTCATAGGTTTATAAAAGGGAATACACAACATGGGATGCAGCCATGGCGAGCGTAGCGCCATGTGGGGTAAGCTTGTTCTTCTAGACACCTGTTACCACTGTTTGTTGTGTAGTTTGTACACAGTGAACAATCCATTTGCTGATTACAATATTTTGCCTCGACCGTTTTTAGGTACTTCGAATTTTGTCTAATTATTTGAATTGTTCGTAATTGGTTTTATTTTATTATCCCATAAGTTTATAAACGAGGAGATGCTTTATAGGTTTATAACCGGGGACATGCTTTATAGGTTTATAAAGGGATGGGTTTATAAAGAGGGCATGCTTTATGTGTTTATAAAGGGATAGGTGTATAATAGGGGACATGCTTTATAGCTTTATACAAGAGATGTCTAAATTATATATTATATTTTGTATTAACAGTTCGGATTCACTGTCATATATGAATTATATGATTTTGATCAAGAAACACCAGATATACAGACAGCCTTCGATATTAGCAACTGTTATAACGACCTTGAAAAGATAGACTTCAGGATCACCTTCCCTTGTAAGTTGAAGATACTGTACATTCAGACATAGTGGGAAATACATGATCGAGACTGGGCGGAAATGTCCAAAGCCAATATCTTGGTTCATAGTGGCAATTTGACTGAAATTTTCAGCAAATAACCATTCTATTATTTATTTATTAACTATACTATTCAAAAAAAGTAAGGGATATTTGATTTTTAAGTGTTATTAAAGTCACCTAATGAAACTGACGAAGAAACAAATGACAAAATGAAATGAAGTTCACATTCATCGATTTATTCCAAATGATCGTTAGACTAAGTAAGGCACAGACTGACCATTATAAGGGCAAAATGATACCCGGGGTCAAACAGAAAAGTTACCACAGCATCACAACAAAGTCAGTAACGGGTAAATCCTCCCCTGTTTGCCAAACAAGCATTGATCCGACGTGGCATACTCCTAATGAGACGCCTATGGTCATTTTGGTCCAGATTGTCCCATTCCTGTTGCAACGCAGCAGCAAGTTCTTGGACATTGGCGTTGACGTAACCTCTGTCCAAGCATGTCCCAGACATGCTCGATGGGGGAGAGGTCGGGACTCAGTGCTGGCCAAGGTAATGTGGTGATGTTCTGTTGTTGGAGGTAACCTGTAACGATCCTGACCCTTGCGTTGTCATCCTGGAAGATGAAACGGCGGCCATGACGTCGTGCGAACGGCACAACATGGACTGCCAAGATGTTGTCCCGGTAGTACTGGCCTGTAACACGCCCTGCAACAACATGTAAAGCCGTTCTTCCAGCAACAGTGATGCCTCCCCACACCATAACAGAACCACCCCCAAATCGATCATGTCTGATGACGTTAACGTCTTGGAAGCGCTCGTTTCGACGACGCCACACCCTCCTACGTCTGTCCAAAAAATCAACAGTGAACCTTGACTCATCTGAAAACATCACATTGCTCCAGCGTCGATTATCCCAGTGTTGACGATCCCTACACCAACGACGTCTTGCCTGAATGTGATGATCTCTCAAACAAGGGATCACGCGAGGACGTCGGGCGCTAAGGTGACCCCTATGCAGTCGATTCCGAATCGTCTGGCCACTCACTCTCACACCAGTGTCTGTTTGAAGACGAGCGCTGATCTGATTTGCTGTGATGACACGATTTCTCAAGGCCAAGGTACGGATAAATCGATCCTGGGCTTGAGTTGTCGCCCTTGGTCGACCTGAGCGTGGTCTGTCCTGTACAGATTGTGTATCACGGTATCTGGACCATAGCCTGCTTATGACAGACTGAGAAACATTCATCGTCCGCGCCACAACCGCCTGTGTTGTGCCGATCTGTAGCATGCCAAGGGCACGTAACCTTTCATTTTGGGTAAGCCGACGCATATCAAAATTTGTTTTCTGGTCACTAAAACAATTAAACTGATGTTTCCACCCTGGAATTCAATGCCACAATGACTGTAACATTCAAAGTCAGAGTCGTGCAAATCTTGGGTTGGACCCCCATGATGATCCCAAGCATCACCTGCATTCCATGCGGTAGCTATTGGTGCGTTTGGGCGTCACATGTAACTGGAAATGTTTCTTCTGTTAGGTTCTATAGTGACTTTTTTCGTAGTCATTTGCATATTTTAGTATTATGCCCCCAAAATCAAATATCCCCTACTTTTTTTGAATAGTATATTATAGCGAGAACTGTCAACTCTTTATTTATCTAATCCTCCATAATGTATCTTTAAGCTGAAGTTGGTAATATATTATCTGAATTATATTGTGTTATTTTGTTTTATATTTTTTATTATTAAGCTAAGGCTGGTAATATCTGAATATATGATGTGATATTTTATTTTATAACTAGCCAAGGCCGGTAATCTGTTAGCTGAATATAGAACGATCTTCATAGACCAGGCCATATTACTGATAGCTTCCTTATCTGGAGGTCTGTCACCTCTGAGAATAACTCGTACTGAAGTCCACTGGGATGACAACAATGTTTACATGGTAGGAACACTTCTCGACAAGGCGCCACCTATAGGTAAGTAGTATTATATCTTTATGTAAAGCCGTGGTATGGACACTGTTCAGGAAATCAAATGAAATCACTGTAAAGTTGATATCGTTGACTAAGTAACAAATAACTGTTATAAATGACAATATACGACACCAAAAGATCAAAGTCTTCAGTTTATATACATAATGTGTATTAGTTAAAATTGTAAGTCAGGCGCGGATCCAGAGGGGGAGCACCCGGCGCACGTCCCCTCTTTTTTTTGAGGTGATGAACAATTTTTAGCTCCATATATTCTAGCGGGAAAGGAGAACAAAAATAGTTTAGGTTGGAAATCGTAAGTTACAGTACTAGTATGAAATTAGTCCTTGTGGGCATTTTATCCGCTCAAAAATCACAGGCCGGGCTTCGCACTCCCAAGTAGGTGCAGCACCCCCCCCCTTCTGAAAATCCTGGATCCACCCCAGTTAGTAATGAGGCAGTAGTCACAAAGGTGTTAAACTGTGACTATTGTATGATAAACGCCATTCTTAAGCAGGTTTTTGTATTCAATAGTGATGCTGTCATTACTAAAAGGCCCAGGTTCCTAATGGTGCCAGCTTACCAGTGAGAGGGGGTTTAAATTTTGTGAATTAACTGTGATAATGAAAACAGGGATACGACATGATATGAAGTATATTTAGCCCGGTTAGCAGGGCCTCGGCCTTATCTAATTTCGGTTTTCAGCTATCAGTGGATCTTTAATCGGCCAATCATATACACACGACTTGAGGTTTTTAGTGCCTTTCGAAGGAGTAGACTACCAAACACCACTGAAATAAGAAAAGTCTAATAAACCATCTAATAGTAAGTGCAGGAGGACCGCACTACAAGCAAAACAAAAATCAACAAGATAAACCTGCGAACAAGACAGAAAATAGACATTGCAAAAAATAAACATTTCGGGTCCCCTTCACTAATTCTTTTCTAATCCTAAAGACTCACGCTCGTACCCCTACCCCCACCCCATCCATCTTTCCCTCTTTAAAGCAAATAGTATAGTATATATTTTATTTCAGCTAAGTACGTCAAATCGCCTAGTAAAGTTGCTCCGTTTAAGAATTCTCAGACGTTACAAGGTGTAACTGATCCATCTTCCTGTGCTGAACAATGTGATAGTGTTGATACCTTTACTTGTAACAGTTTTGATATATGTGCTGGGAAACAAGTGTGTACTTTAAGTAAAGATTATAATTCAGATGGAGCAAAACTTAGTGATAGTCTGGAATGTGATCATTATACACGTAAGTTGTGGATTTGCTCTGTTCATCCGAATGACATGAAATGAAATGGGGTTTAACGTCCTACTGTTCTGCTTACACTGGGTTATTGAAGACGAGCATACGCCATACCGTGAACTAAGAAAGACAGTCGCACTGTGGCCAGGTAATTCTTGAATGAGAGCACGTTGTTGCTGTCCACTGCCCTGCATCACTGACAAGGGATGGGTTGGGTTTGGGTATGCAGAAAAATCCACATGAACTTTCTCGGTCCGCAGAGGGATCGAACAATGGACCTCCAGGTGAGCGAGAACACGTCTTACTCACTTAACCACTATGGCTCCTCATATTTCCACATCAATTATCGAGTTCAGGAATCAACTATATAATACTTTATCATAGAGGTTAAGGTACGATTACGTGCTCTTTTACCTTTACGCCGGATACTCTTGTATGAAAATTGAAATTAAATTGCACCACGTTAGTCTCGAAAACACAAGATCTTTTGTCAAGTGGACGTTAAACCCCGGAATCGATTATAGGCTTGTATCCGATTTGTGTCAAGTGGGCGCGAAACCCTTTGACTGTATCCAGTTGATTGTAATAGCGGTCAAAAGAGAGAGAAATGGGGTTTTACGTCCACTTTATACAAACTATTTCCGGACTAACAATAATTAGATTGCGTGTAGAAGTCTTTAGCTTTGGGATAAAACCGGAGAACCCCAGTGAAAACACACAAGGTTGAACAGGCAACCCTACTCCTTGTCGCATACAAACGGGGAATCAAAACCACGCCACCTATCTCAATGACAGCCCTTGTGTTTTCATGTTTTGTATTATATTACACAGGAGTCGTGGGCGGAAGAGTTGATAAAGAGATAGCGTTAAATGATGCATGGATTGTTCTAACAGACCAGGTCGTAAAAGGAACCTTTCAAGTAACTCTGAATCTTGATGATGGTTCGGTATGTTCATTTCTCGGATTTACATGTAAAAACTTTGACAATCAAAAGGCTTTCGCTGATTTCGAGCAAGTGTTTGTACCGTGGATGTTTATTGATCGACATTACCGGGCAGTAAAGAAATATCTTTAGACCCAGAAAAAGTGGCGCCAAATCATATTATAACAGCAGGAAATATTGGTGTGATATTAATTCGCCTGCCAAAGTTTAATTGAAGGCTTTTATTACGCTCACTTTAGTTGAGTTGGTGATGATCTAGTGATGATCGATTGTCGCCAAAGGCCAGTTCGCATTTCATCAGAGGTAGCGCTTGTGCGGTGGACAAGAAATGGTTTCTTGACAGTTGAAATCGAATGAACATTTTAAGCTAATGAAATGAAATGGGGTTAAACGTCCTACTATTCTGTTAATGAAGACTGGAAATTTCGCCCGGACAGTGGCACTATGTCCTACTCTTATATCGAATTCCAACTCTCAAGGGATCTTTTACGTACACGCCAATGTGTACACGGGACCCCGGTTTATCATGTCGTCCAAACGACGCGCTGTCCGGAACGCTTCTCCCCCTCGCAATGCCACGTTATTGTTCACATTAACGAAATCGTGTGTTGACGAGACATTATTTCACCATACAATTTGATGGAGCGAAGAAATAATTAGGACCGGAAGTAGATTGTTGAACACGTATAGTAGTATGCACAAATATGGCGGTCATATTGTTGTGCAAATAACAAGAAATGACTTTCCATGACATTAGTTTCTAGATTTTGATATTTGAATATGTTTGATTTTGTTGTTGTTGTAGAAACAAGTGTTGAAGGGTTCAGATATAACGTCGGATGTTTTAAGAAATCCCAACAGAGTAGCATCAAGTAAGCTATGATATCATCTTCATTATAAATACAATGCGATTTAAAATACTTTCTACACCAAGCCGGTTGAAATACTTTCTACACCAAGTCAGATAAAATACTTTCTACACCAAGTCAGTTAAAATACTTTCTACACCAAGTCGGTTAAAATACTTTTTACATCAAGTCGGTTGAAAGAGAAAGAGAGTTAAACACCCACTCGACACAAACTAGGTCATTTCGGGACTAACATTATCATTCAGTTTTAATTGAATAACTTTATTGTGGGAAGCGCCATATCCACCAGACACCTTGGTTAGCGCCACACTCACTAGCCACCGTGGTTAGCGCCGTACTCACCAGCCACCTTGGTTAGCGCCATACTCACACGCCACCGTGGTCAGCGCCATACTCACCAACCGTGGTTGCCTTGGTGTAGAAACGACATTTCATGAATAACCTGCATATCTGTATGTATAGTGGTCATGCAAATGATCAGCAGCTAACTATGGATATTATACTGTTCAAATATAAAGCTCCATCCCAGGTTCCATTCTATTTCCTTTACAGAAACAGCCCTACAACATTTCAGTGGACAAGCCAACAAGCAAGTGAACGGATTTGATGATTTGGTTCTAACCGGGACATCTATAGATGACTGTGCTAACGAATGTCTGGGCGAGATAATATTCACCTGTCAATCATTTGAGTATTGTTATGACACGGGTTATTGTATAATGAGTCACACCCACCCGGATGAACGACCTGATTTAATAACTGCTAGTGATCACTGTGATCTTTATACTAGTAAGTGGAGCAGTTGGTATTAACCTGAGAGAGAGAGAGAGAGAGAGAGAGAGAGAGAGAGAGAGAGTAGGCAAATTTACATCTTGCATAATGTATGTTTATACTCACATATAAGGGTACTAGCTCGCTAACGGATGCCCGAGGGTTTTGGGGTGGAGAGGGGGGGGCCGCTTATTTGTCATATTTCCCAAACATTTCCACTTGGGAATTTGTTCAACACACAACATATTCATATGCAGGTACCTTCATGTGATAATTGCCTAAACGAAGCCCACACTTAGGCAATTATTGTAGGAAAAATCGAGAAATCGGGAAAAAGCAATTATTGTAGGAAAAATCGAGAAATCGGGAAAATGATGAAATTCCTTTTCAAGTTACAAACTTTTTAAACACGTTTCATTAATGGCACTTCTCATACATTATGGGGTATTAGACTAAGAGCTGGCAGTTAAAACTACAATAGATGAATAAAAACTAGTCAAATTGCTTCACTCTAAGAAGAAAAAACGTTATTTTAACATCTTTGCAGCCTCGATTGTTCAGTGTTGCGTTTAATTTTCAATGTGCCTTGAACAGCAGATCGATTTCAAATGACGTCGAGAGTTGATTATGGTCTTTTCATGTAAGTTAATGTCTAATTAATAGATTCGGGCCTAAAGAGAGACCTGCAATTGGCACATTTAGCTCTTGCATAATGCATGTTTAACACCATCATCATTAAACCCTTTAACTGCATTAACTCGTGAATATCAGATGCGCCGTATTGAATACAAAACTTTGACCTGGCGGAGGCGGAGTAGGGGAGGGGGGGGGATCTTATGTTGGTACCTAAAATATTATATTGGTCCAGCAAAAACTCCTGCAAGTGGATGTAAAAAGATGATTTATAGTCCGATCCCACTCTAGCATTCGCTAATCAACCAATCTTATTAAAACACAGATTCTATTTCGTTTCGTTTTTTATAGTTCAAAATTTCGTTTTATTATCTTTACTACACTATGATCAGGAAGAGTTGTTTTATACTGTGCATGTAACTGTGAGTAAACCACTAGAAACGGCAACGCTGATTGATTAATCAATGTAGGTCAAAAGCCGCTCATAGTATCAAAAGCGGTTCGAATGACCCCTAACGCGGCCTCCCACTGCAACTGGTCTGGCCCCGAGTTCACAAAGCATTCTCAGACTTAAGTTGAGAATTTGCACAACTTGGAATCACAGTTTATGAGAAATATACTTGATCCGGAAATAACAAACTTTGCACATAGTTTCTGGTGTATTTGATACATCAAAACAACAAAAGTTTTATAAAGGGTTAAAATAAGGTTATCAATTTTGAGTAAATTCTCAACTTAAGTCTGAGAATGCTTTGTGAACTCGGGCACTGATCTTCAGGTAGTAGAAAAAACGAAACGAGATATGTATTTTAATCAGATGGCTAATCTACCAAATGGTTTTTCTTTACAGGGTCCTACACGGCCAAATTCACTGAGACGCCTGGTACAACCGTCCTATCCTCCTCAGACACGATCTACCAGAACATCAACTCGGACAACCAGTGTGCTAGACTGTGTGTAGATTATAATGAGTTTGATTGTAAATCGTTTGATTATTGTCCAAACATTAACACGTGTTTTCTGGGCAAGAAGCACGTGTTTGACGTTCCCAAATCAAATATTAAAGAAGATCCGCAGTGTAACCATTACTCAAGTATGTAAAACTTTATTTTTTTCGTGCTATTATTATTGATATTTAAGGGTGCCACGGTGCTTCAGTGTGTAAGGCACAGACTTCCTAACCTAGAGGTCACGTGTTCGGCCCATTGTAAGCCGAGAAAGTTCCTCCGGACGTTGAAATTGGGTTTCCGCCTTTTCTGTGCTGTCGTACCTGACTTGTCAAGGATGAAACGAAAATCTTCGTCTGGTATACACGTAAATCAGCTCATGACATTTCCAACAAAGGGCAAAAACTTTTATATTATTTTTTTCAGGAAACTATGCAGATGATTTTAAACTAAAAGCACACAAGGAGATAGCTCTGCGAGATAATCGTGTGATAGAAGGTGTCAGTGCTGAACAATGTGCTAAAATGTGTGTAGAAGAGGAGTCGTTTTCGTGCGCTAGCTTTGATTACTGTGGAAACATGACGGAGTGTCGCCTTAGTGACGCCGCCATGTCTGATGTTGGGCAGGTGACCATACAAGCGTCGACATTTTGTGAAGTTTATATACGTATGTTTTTGTTCATTTACATGTAGCAACATTTTAGTTTTTTTTTTGCCAAAATGGGGATTTTGGTTTGGGATGTCTTTTTGGAGGTTTCCCCTTGTCAATTGTGCCGGAAGGAATAAAATCTCGTAGGTCGGATGAGGCCAGAAAACGAAATCCAATGTAGACGGGGAATGCACGTACAGAAATAATTAGCAGTTGCTATCCGATGAGGTGAAGACAGGAAATACGACAATGCATCTCGTATGCACGTCTTTATCCCGATTGGTGCTGGAAAGAAGAACATTAAGCTCCATTTCACCTCAGACCAACAGATAGTTCAGCTCTGAACGTAGGTCTCATTACAATCGCCAGTACTACGTTCAGGTTTCGTCCTATTGAATCCATGTCGAAACTGGAGTCTGTCCCAGTCAATTTTACTGGGCAACTTTTCACTGCTAAACGGTCGCGTTTCAGTCCCTGTGAACGCTTGAACAATGTAAATGAACATCTTAGTGAGACAATAAGACCTGGCTTACCTCGCTAGAACCAGTATGGTATGACCGACACAACACGCTGTTAAAAAATACGTCTCCGTCTGCTAGACGACTTGTCCGATGCCATTGATAGGGTAATGCACAAATTTACGAAGTCGGCCATATAAGATGAAACGAAATTTAGGTAAGCCTGGGGGAAAAAATTAAAATCTTTTCAAAAATCCCAACTTTTTCCCCCAGGCCTACCTAAATTTCGTTTCACCTTATATGACCGAGTTCGTAAATTTGTTCATGTACGTAAAAGAACCCTTGACAGTTGAAATTCGATATAAGATTAGGCCGTAGCATCGCTCACCGACCAAGATACCGTAGACCTGTTTTCATTCGCCCAGTCGGTGCAGAATGGTAGGATGATAAACCCCAATTCATTACATCTCCAAAATTTTGTATGTAATTTGGCTCTCTCTATTGACTTTATTCGGACCCGTATAGGCCTACGTTCAACCCCGTTTCATTTTTATTTCATTTTATTTGATTGTATTTATCTCGGTGTCTTTCAACAGGTTCGTATTACCCAGATGGATCAGTTTATACTAAACCTACTGCTAGTGGTTACTCATCAGGTAAAGTAATATAATCATCTCGTTTACCTCGTTTCGATCAAAGTGGGGGTGAAAGCGCGATTAGGACAGCATGTAACGGATATGAAGGCTGTGTTTGAGTTCTCGGGATCCAACATAGGGCTTTAATATTGTAATTTATTTATTGATGAATCATGGGATATGACAAGAAATATAAAACATTGGGCAGAGATGAATTTCAAAATGAATTCAGTTTCGGGCTAAAAAGAACATGTCGTTTGCATGCAATAATCTTAAGCAGTGGGAGGAAAACGGGGACCGGAGAAAATCGCGAGGTTAGACACGTCTACGCTTTCTCACGTACACGTATGATATCGAAACTTTGCCACCTAGGGGTTAGACATGTCAAGTACAAGTATGATATCGAAACCATACCACTTTACTAAATGACAGACCCTAAGATCTTAAACTCAAGTATTAGAACCACGTGTTCACCAGGGGCGTGGTGACCCAAGATTTTGCATGTCGAACAAGATCCCGCCCGGGCCCCCAAAATGTGTATGTGTGTGGGGAGAGGGGGAGGGGGAATCCTATTTTATGTCCATATCTTATTAACGGGGTAGTATAAACGCCACAGTCCCGACACATATAACCGAAGTATTCTGCCGACAAAATTGTAAAGGGTGTCGGATTCCTTTCTGGAACGATCTCGTATTTTCTCAGTGTGGCGTTCCCTTGACGCCGGTGCGGTGGACCTGCCAATTATCAGCGTCAAGTCGTTTGACCGAAACCCCGAGTTCCTGTGTTCACGATACATTGGCCGATGGAATTCAACGAAGAGTATAATATGGTACAGACAACCCTATTCTAATTCATTCCTCGCATTTTCTATAATTTCAGGTGCCATGGGAGGCCTAGGATTCGCCATGTTGGTTTTAGGGGCGTTGCTGGCCGTGGGTATATATGTAGCGATTGGCAAATACCAGGGAAAATCTCTGGATTCTATGACCATTTCTTTTAAAAATATGGAAAACTCCGATTAGCCCAGAGAATTAATAATAATAATAATTTCTCCATTTATAATGTGCTATATCCACAAAAAGTGCTTACATGGCGCAATTTCATTGTCTACTTTCATTTTACATTGTTATACTGTTGTTAATTTGAGACCTCTGCCGCTAGATCACGTGTCTTTGGATGCATGACGATTTAAATACAATTTTATCCACAATTATTTTGCAAGACACAAGAAATCCGTGTAAAGTTGATACTGTATTTAGATTTGATTGTTTTGTTTATCTGGCAGCGGTCGATTTGTCATCGAGTTTTGCCTGCCGATATGCTAGCACCGTGCTAGTGTTCGGTGCTGTTTGTTTCATTGTTTAACTCCATGGTGACGATATAATTTATGTACTTTTTAAAATTACATACAAATTCTAATTACTGTACATATAAATCTAATTGTTGTAAATATCCTTAGATTCTAGTTCTATGATTTAATAGAAAAAGGTTATCAGTAGGGATGGGTAATCCCCTTAATCATATAGGGTTGGGTTAGGGTAATCCCCTAAATCATTGGGTTGAGTTAGGGTAATCCCCTATATCATAGGATTGAGTTAGGGTAATCCCCTATATTTATAGGGTTGGGTTATGCTAATCCCCTATATCGTAAATATTGTAACTAAAATGCAATATTTATTCATACATATACGATATTTGAGGCAATTTTTATTCGTAAACATTGTGGTAATCTTTATTCGCAAATACCCTGTTTATGAGGTAAGCTTTATTCGCAAATACACTGTTTATGAGGTAAGCTTTATTCGCAAACACTGTGGTTATGGAGTAATTGTTATTCGCAAACACTGTGGTTATGGAGTAATTGTTATTCGCAAACACTGTGGTTATGGAGTAATTATTATTCGTAAACACTCTAGTTATGGGGTAATCTTTATTTGTAAACGCTGTAATTACGAGGAAATCTTTATTCTTAAGCTGTCCGATTTAATACAAAGAAGTTGAGCGTTTAATTGCGGATAGTAATCCAAGTTGATCAAATCCCCCTCCCTCACTATCCAAGCCCGTGATATAGCTATACAAAACACACCAAATGTAATTCCTGATCAGACCATATCCTCTGTGGAAAATCAAGAGAGTGTCCAGTATTTCTATATTTGTATCACGGTCTCGCCTGAAAAATTATTTTATTTTGATTTTATTGTGTTTGTAAAGACTATCTTGTATATCTTGTATAGAATAAACAGTGTTATCATCTATTTTTCGTCATCTCAGCCACAGCCATCTTTGAATATCAAAGCCTGTCTGCTTCAATGCGCAATTGTCCGAGAATCAATCCAGACTTTTAACGAATACAAGACGACGAGAAGCGATTGGTCCCGTCAGCTCCTGGTGTAAAAAAATTCTCGAGACCAGAAATAAAAGCCGGTGGCGTGGCTGCACTTGTTCAAGTGGGGGGGGGGGGGTAACTACATTTTGAAATCCCCTCCATTTTTTGTCTAACAGTAGTTATTCAATCAATGTTTACATAATCTAAAGATACAAATATTTAATTATGCATGGGATTTAAAAACAAGCGGGAGCTTATATAAATTCATTTTCCTTCATTGACTTTAATGTTGAATCCTAGCGTTCCTTGACTCATGTTATATCTCCCGACGATCTTAAAGATGCATTATGTAAGAGCTAAATCTACCTATAGCCGGTCTCGCGTTTGGGTATATAAGGGGGTTGGGGTGGCCTAGAGTGCCGGGCTTCGACCTCTAGCTGGCCGGTCACCTCTGGCTTGCAGCTGTGGTTTCGAGCCCTGAGGTGAGCGTATGTGGCATGGGGATAGGGGCGCCTTCTTAACCTCGTGGGTTTCCTCCGTGCACTCCGGTTTCCTCCCAAGGCTAAAGACCCCTACGCGCAAGCGAATTATTGAAATAAAATTGAAACCATATGTTAGTCCCGAAATGACTTGGTTGTGTTGTGTGGACGTTAAATCCCATTTCTCTCTCTCTCTGGGTATATAAATCTTTAACCAGACATGTCAAGCCCTTAATCAACTATCTATATGTAGAAAAGTGGTTCTCAACCAGTGTGCCGCAAAATCTTCCCAAGTGTGCCGCGAAATTTTGAACGGCACACTCAGAAAATGTGAAAAACCACATCACCCTAATTGAGTATTAACTGGTGTCTAGTGGTACGTTCATAGCTGTGTTTTGTCTCTTAAGTTTGAGTCATTCGTTGTGTCTATGACTTGCTATGTTTTTATTTTGCAAAATTCAGCCAGGTGTGCCGCTTTTTTTTTCAAGTGTCCCAAGGTGTGCGATTGTCAAAAAAAGGTTGAGAACCACTGCTATAGAACATGAGATGGTTTGGATTTTTGATGGATTTTAACACGGTGCCAGTTAATAATTTAATTTAAAATGGATAATCGAGACTTTTAGTATCGCAAAAACGATAGCAATGGCATAACGCCGCTCAGAATGAAGTAATGTGACTGCAATTTTCTACATATTCCCTTTTCATTATCTATGGCGAAATCTGTCAGCATTTTACCTAAATTTTACATAATGTATTTTTAATCTTTATAACCACAAAGTGACCAATATGTGACAACGGGCCCGTAGCCCCCAAAAATCCAATTAGCCCCCCAAATATTTCGCCAACAATAATGATTTTTAGGGGTCTGCGGGTCCGTGTGACAATAGTCGACGAAATTAATGTTGAAAGGGGTTGACCCATGCGAGTCGAAATTGTTCGGCATGTGGCCATGGGGAGACCATGCCGGAAAACCCAAGGAACTTACTCAGCCTCTACACAGGTATCGAAGCGAAGACACCCCCCCCCCCCCGTAACCGTTAACTAAGATAAAACCCAAATTTTAGTGGTTTGGTCGGATAATATTAGCGAGCCAGCGTTTTACCCACTAAACCAGAGGGGCTCCCCTTTCAAAAAGGACTGGAAATATCCCTCTCTCTAAATTAAGTACTGGTGATACTAAATAATAATAAATACATTTAAAATAAACACGTACTAGTTATTATGTGTTAGATAAAGCACGAGACCTGGGTCATGTTGGGGAAAGAAAGGCTGAATAAAATAACCCGAGAAGGAAAAAAAAAAAAGTCGAGGACTTTATCTTTGTTATAAATCGTCTATATTTACATGAACGCAAAATGAGAACATTCCAGAATTCCAGATAAATCTAATATCATGCTTTCTTATGGAAAAAAACTACCATGGAAGAATAACCCGTTACAGGTTTACAGAAAAACTTTGAGAAGAATAACCCCAAATCACAAGCATATATCCCAAACCTCCCCCGTCTTTCAGACAGCAAGTTATTCTGGGCATATAATATACCCCAAAGATCAAAGAGATTTACCGTTATAGGTTTATAAATGAAAATAAAATACAAGTATATAATATATCAAACTGTATATATTCAATACATACAACAAACATCATTGTAACAATTATTCTAAATGCCTTTATCTATTCTCTGACCATTCCATATCCACCGGACCCCTGCAGTTCTTGTGCTTCCTGTACCAAGGCACACGGATGGCAGAATATAACGCTAAGCAGGTCTCCGAAACAGCTACCTTGTATGTTACTTTGTTGGCGGACTTTTCCGCGAACGGAGACTAAAGCGACCAGATCGACGACTGGAATAAAGTACAATAATCCACACAAAATACAACTCTCCCCGACTTGTTCGCTGTTTTTACCAAATGTGTAGCAAGGTACGAAATAGGTGATGATACATATTCCCATATTATCAAAACAACCCAAAATAGAATGCTGCCAGTCTCCCATCTTGCTCTTTTACTGAAATAAAAAACAACGTGGTTGTGAAACAAGATTCTATCTAATGAGAATGTCAACTGGCAGTCTATTGCCAATTGAAGAGACGACCACTGTCAAGACTGGTCGCTTTAGTTCTGTTACGTCTTTTTTGTAAATCATTTTATTTTTTCATTTTTAGTGAAGCCTGTACCAGAATAGGCCCGGGATTGTACAGTGCAGTGAACTCATACGACTGACACCCGGATCCATTCACTTGATTTGATATTTATTTTGTTGTTTTGGGGGGTTTTTTTTGCAATGTCTATTTTCTGTCTTGTCCGTGGGTTTATGTTGTAGATTTTGGTTTAGCATGTAGTGTGGTCCTCCTGCACTTACTATAAAAGACATTTAAAGTTTAGGAGTAAGCACATTAAAGTCTCTGAAAGACGTTTCTAATGATTTTGAATCGCTTCTAACCTGCGATATTATGAAGGAGGTATCTCTAACAGACTGATCGGCCCACATATGGTTGAATTTTGTGTTCATTATTAACAAGGATATGTCGATTTGAAAATTTGTGAAGATTCGGCATCTTCTTCATATGACTCCAGTAGGACTTTAAACCCATTTCATTTCATTTCAAATGATTCACCAAATGGGGTGTAACGAACGTCCTGTTTGTCTGTTTAACCGGGATAATGGAGACGGGTTGTCGCCATGCAGTGTGCTACGAAGATAATTTTGCCCGGACAGCCGCTTTTCTGCTTATTCTTCATCGAATTCCAATTGCCAGGGGATCTTTAATGTGCACGGTAACGTGTACATGGGACCTCGGTTTTCCATCCTATCCAAAAAAAACTAGACGGTGTTCAGACCCCATTGACAGGAAGAACACACGGCAAATAAAATTTAAAATCCCCCCAAAAAACTCTACTGAACCCCGCGGGGGAACTGCTGAAAAATGATTGCATTGCTCACTTGCTAACAATTAGGTCTACATATTACGGGCACCTGCACATTTCGTCAAGGTCGCGAGATGTAAACAGGACTCGTACTAACCCTAATACTAGCCTTTAATCTAACAGTCAATCTTGTCAACAATCACGTACCCTTACCCTATTTACATCCCGCGACCTTGGTGAAATCTGCAGGTGGCTTTAACATTTAGACCTGACCCTGGGTCCTCGTATCATCACGATTCAAAAAGTCAGAGCCACATATACATGTTGTGTAAACATTTTGATGTGGTTAAAGTCTGTCATTGAGTGAAAATGAAATGAAATGAAATGGAGTTTAATGGCACGTTAGCGCCAACCGGGCTATATTGCGCCAAACTTACGATGATCGTTACGAGACAGGTTAAAATATATCACAGAAAAGCATTATATGCATAAATAAAAACAATATCACAGTAAGTAAAAACTAAAAATTAAAACACATCCTTTATGCATATAAATATTTAAATACAAAAAAGAAATGATATATATATATATACAATTAAAATTTATGATAAAATCCTGTCTCTTTTAAAAAGTTTAATACTTTATCATATAAACCCGGTTGGGCAAACAAGTGATGTAATGACTGACAACGGTAAAAATGAGATCTAATATCCTTGAGATGCTTGCACTCAATCAAAATGTGCTTAACTGTCAAAGGAACATGACAGTGAACACATTCTGGTTGAGGCTCTCGCTTCAAAATATAAATATGAGTTAAAAAAGTATGACCAATGCGAGAGCGACACAAAACCACTTCATCCCTCCTACTGGTTCTATAGGAGCTTGGCCAGTCTCCTAAAAGAGGCTTAATGTGATGAAGTTTATTTGTGTCTGCAAGATCCCAAGACCGTTGCCAGCGGTCAAAAATAAAAAAGTTGATGGACGATTTAAAATCAGTGAAAGGTAAAAGAAATTGTGATATGGGAAGATCTAACGCAGACTTGGCAGCTAAGTCTGCTTCATCATTCCCTTTAATATCAACATGACTGGGGAGCCAGCAAAGGACAGTGTCCTTGCCGCTAAACTCGTGTGACAGTAGCAGACTATATATGTCTGCTACCAAAGGGTGTACAAGCTGCTTATTGTTTATTGCCTGTAAAGAGGACAAAGAATCAGTAAATATAACATGTTTTAAAGATGGAGAGGATTGAATGAACTCCAGTGCCTGAAAGATGGCCTGGAGTTCAGCAGTAAATATTGAAGCAGCAGGAGGAATGTCATTGAGTGAACTGGCGTGGTTTCTATTTCCCGGTTGTACGTGGGGTCGCCTGTCTAGCCTCAGTTTATCTTCCCATCCGAACGACTAGACACTGCCATTGCCAGACCCCCCCCCCCCAACGCCTCCCTAGTCCGGCACCACTGACAAGTGGAAACCTTGTGCCCAATCGAATGTCACCACGCCTCTTTCTTGTTGAATCAGCGCAACAGCTTGATCAAAATGTAAACGTTGTTTTGGTCAAAATCAACGCGGTTTGCAACACTGAGGACTACACATCTCCTTAGAAACAATGGGAACTAATCAAAAACATTAAAAAATACATTAAAATTAATATTTATAATTACCTTTTCAAAATGAATCAACGGTTTTCTTATTCACTTCACTAAGGTCAAGGTCCGTATAGAGCTTCCTTATCCGTTTGTAACATACACTCCCACAATGAAATAAAATGAATATAACAGTGACTTTTGTTGCGGTCTTTCGACTATTGATGTACACAGCGATATGGGATATAGAAACTGAACATGCAACAGTTTTATCCAATAGTTGTACCTTTTAATTCAGGGTGCAGCAAAAGTTACATTTTATTTCACAATCGTCTACTTGGATGTTATCGTCTGTGTTATCGGGTGCCTTGTTATCATGTGCTGGAGCAAGATATCAAAGTTTAACCTAAATGGCCAAAATCTAAAAAGGCCATAAGTTTAATTAAGTTGTTTTGTGGGTTGATATCAGAAACAGGCTAAAAATACCACTGAGATCTGAACCATGAATTTAGTGTAAAACTAAATATTGATATGCAATATTTATAAGGACTATTGAATTGTAAAGCGCATCTGAGCACGTTGTGAAAGATGCGCTATAGAAATACACCAAAATAATAATAATAATAAAATGACTATTGATAGGACATATTGATAGAGAAAATTGATGGGGAATATTAATAAGGAATATTGAAAGAGAATATTGACAGGGAATATTGATGAGGACTGTTAATAAGGAATATTGATACGAAATATTGACAGGGAATATTGATAGGGAATATTAATAAGGAATATTAATAAGGAATATTGACAGGGAATACGAATTGGGAATGTCGGAAGTGTTAAGGAGTATTAATTTGGATTGCATTGTATTAATAAAGAATATTACCATATCGATACGGGATATTGATTGGGAATATTGATAGAGAATATTGATAAGGAATGTTAATAAGGAATATTGATGAATTTGGAATATTAGTTGGGAATATTGACATGGAATACTAATGAAACCATTCTAGTATGTTGTATCTGTATGTTAATTCTTTTTCCTACAAATTATGCAAAAGAGAAAATAAATAATGTATTACCATTTTGTGTAAAATGTTGAAAACTAACATTTAATGTGTTTTTATTTCTATGGTGAGGTGCGGTGGATAGATATATAATAATTATTATTTATTAGGTTAAATTCTTCAAAATTGTAAATGGGCTATAATCTATACTTGATTGGAGGACCAAAGAAAATGGGCTAACGTTCTGTTTTCCGGCACCCACCCGGCTAATGATGATGAGTTCATCAAAAGTTGGCGTGGTTTCTCCTTGTCAGTGATGCAGGACGGAGGGCCTGACAAGGATAGCTGTCTAGTCGTTCGGATGAGACGATAAACCGTGGTCCTGTGTACACATTGGCGTGCACATAAAAGATCCCATGGAAGTTGGAATTCGAAATAAGAGTAGGCCGTAGCGCCGCTGCCCGGGCAAAATTTCCCTCGTAGCACACCGTATGACGTATGCCCGGCTTCCATTAGCCCAGGTTACGTGCAGAAGAGTAGGACGTTAAACCCCATTTCATTTCATGTTATTCTGACGGTAAGCCAGCGTTGAAACTTATCCTGCAAACTGATTTAATGATACAACATGTAAGATTTAGATAAAGAACTAGCCAGTCTTGCTATAATAGTTCGAAAATATTTAATGTAAAATGAATAATTTGAAAATTTCATTAAAAGTACCCCATTGCGAGCGAAGATATTAGCCTTTGCTTTGATGGTTTATTTAGATGTGTGTAATAATTTCAACCACCGTACTGGTTGTTCGAAGCTAAAACTCCCTCCTCCATTTTAGATTAAATCAAAATACGGCTAAGCCGTTCTTATCTATTTAATATCGGAGAAATTCGATGCCATCGAGAGTTGATTATGGACTGGATCAGTTAATTACTGGCTAATTGATAATTTTTAGAAAACATATCAGGCCCAAAGAAAGATCTGCAATACGCAGATTTAGCACTTGCATAATGTAATGTTTAATAAGGGCTGTAAAACTTGTCATGTCTGAGAGTGGCCTAAGAAAAGAATGAGACACGAGTTTCCTTGTCACAAGCCTCCTTGAATTATTTGGCTATTAATATATCTTCCATTTGTTATAAATCCGCCCACTTGATTCTAGGTCACGTGTGTAATAATAGGTTCAAAAGATCTAACGATAACGATCATCGTGGATTTGACCTAATTATTAATTTTCGACAATGCAGAAACACACCTTAAAATTCATTAGGCCTACATCTAATATTCGAACAATCAATACAGCACACAGGAACATAACATTCGTCATAGCTGCTGTGGGGGTATGTTTCGTTGCATGGCAATCTATCCTTATATAATATGTAAACATTTACATGCTATGTTGTTTTTTGGTTTGTTTTGTTTTTTGTTTTGTTTTTAATCTTAATTATTAGCCTTTGTCATAAATGTTGTTTTCTTCTTAAAATGTATTGTGGATATTTGTATGCTGCCTCTTATTGGGTATTGATATAACACCTCTCTCTCTCTCTCTCTCTCTCTATCTATCTATCAAGATTGTAGTCATTACGGCAGTGGTCCTCCTCCTTTTTATGCTAACGGCACACTTTGGAACATATAAGAAAATAGGTTGCCAGGCAACGAAACATACGCCCACGGTAGCTAAATCGTCCGGGCAGTCAGCAAGACATAATCAGGAAATCATTAGAATTTGTTTGGTTTTTATAAAGTTCTGCTCCAGAATAAAATTGTGACCTCCATAGGATCCACAAGGTAAAAAACATGATTTGTCGTACAATCAGGGGCTATAATTCAGGAAATGATGGTCCAATGTGCCTGAATATCGCAAGGAAACGCGATCTTTGGATTATAAACTTACATTTCAAATTTCATCAAAATCGGGTTAAAATTGTGACCTCTACCGGGTCCATAACCTTGATATACCATATTTTTACACCATGCACGTAAAAGTGACGGCCATTTTGTTCAGCAATTTTGGCCCGATGTTCATGAAATTCGACCTGATCATCCATTGTAGTGTAATGGTGATATTATCAAACGTTTTTTTTATAAAATCAGGTAATAATTGTGACCTACAGACGGGCCACAAATAATAAAGGCGATTTTTCATACAATCAGAGACCATAATTCAGGAGGTTACAAACCGAGATGCGCAAATATTGAAGGGACCAAGATCTTTAGGTTATAAACATGCCTTGCGATATGTAATATAAAAAACATAGGTTGCCAGGCAATGAACCATACGCCTATGACAAAAATGAAATGCTGTTGGCTTTTCAATCCTACTGTTCTGCTCCGAACTGGGCTAATGAGGGAAATTTTGCCCGGCTTACTCTTGTATCAAATTCCAACTGTCAAGGGATCTTTTACATGCATGCTAATGTGTATGCATAACCTGGGGTTTTCGTTCCATCCGCACGACTGGACAGCTGCCCTTGTCAGGTCCTGCATCCTGCATCACTAACAAGTGGAAACCACATTGGAAATCCTGATGGACTCTCTTGTCCAATGCTGGGATCAAACACACGATCTCTAGGCTAGCGTCTTACCCACTTAGCAACTGTGGCCCCCGAAGTTTTGTAACTATGGATCTTAATACCATACAACATGACATGACTGGCTCCTTGACCATAATCAAGGGCAGTTGTTAGAAATTGTTTAAATCTGCCTATTGTTTTCTCTTTAAATCTTCTATATAAATAATATCAAAGATGTGTGTTAATATGTTCGGCGATTTCACTTTGTCACCAATGCTCCACCCCCATTATTATTATTATCACATTAATCAGCATGATCATTTGAATCTCATAGTCCACCAAATTTGGGCCTGGGTGAATAACGCTTTGTCGCTGAGCTCCACCCCCACATATAGTATCAAAGTTACCAGCATCACCCTAGGAATGTTTAGGCAATCAAATCTGGGACCCGGGTCCTGGGCGATTTCATATTCCTGAAGCAATGGCCTGAGGAATCACTCTCTAGCCATTGCTGGATTGGCTTCTGATACTTGAACTTTTGACGGAGTGTGTCTATTCTTCCCATTAAATCAAATCTATCACTTGAGGACAGCAACATGACAGCCCTATGTTTAATCTGGGGTCTTCCCTAAAACTTTGGACAGTGATTTAGGGTATTAAAAACGGTGAAAGCCTCATTTGTCACGCAATTAGTTTTACTGCAATATTCTGCCATGCGCTGGTTAATTGGGCATAATAAAATTGTGAGCCATGATGTAATGTTATGTAAACATATTTGATCCAATTTGATGCTCAGTGCGGCTCAGTGTTAAGGGTAATGCCTATGTAACGCAGTTAGCGATTGGTAGTTAATCAGACTATTGACCAATCCTAATTTAGAACAAGAATTTTCAGTCTTTCCAGCAGTAAGTAGTGGGATTAGCTCTTATCAAACAGAACACTGTGAGGAGTATGGGGCGATTTGGGCATTCTGCTAGTACATGGGAAACCCACAAGTTTGTACAGACAAACGACCCTACCCCTTGTCACATACAAGTGTGGGATCGAAACCAGGCCACTTGACTCAATGCCAGAGCAAATGGTCTAATAATCATGTGTTAAGCATTGGTCCACCCACCCCCTGCACTTGACAGACCTTATGATCTAAAGTACACTAGAGTACACAACAACATTAATCAGAAGTGTAAGAGTGAATAATAATATTAAATGTTTTATTCTTAACAGACTCATACATTTTATTTTCGCTTTTTTCCAAATTTAAACTATTTTTACGTAGTTTATTTTGATGTATTCAATAACATATACAATGTCTGTTGACACATTAATAAAATGAATAGTAAGTCCTCTTATTTTAAACGTTAGTCTATATAACACACTTTTTATACCACATCTCTACTTTCAATTTAACGTTTATTAAATCCAGGTACATGCATGGGAGGTGGATCAAGATATGGTCTGCCTTGTTTTTTTCGTTCTTCCTCCATAATTTTATATCGTTGATACTGAAAGTAGAAATAAGAGACTTTATTTGAAGACACCGATCCTTATTATAGAGAGGGAGAAATGGGGTTTAACGTCCACACGACACAAACCAGGTCATTTTGGGACTAACATATGTTTCAATTTTATTTCAATAATTTGCTAGTGCGTAGGGGTCTTTAGCAGTGGGAGGAAACTGGAGTACCCAGAGAAAATCCATGAGGTTGGATAGGTGACCCTACTCCTTGCCACATACAACCGGGGCTTTGAAACCACGCCATTTGACTCGATGACAAGCCGTATGATACTGCGTGCGCACGCAAACCATGCGACCATCCAACACGCCATCGTCATTATAAGCAACAGGAATCTTTCGCAATTTATAATTTTGTGAAAGATGAATGTACATATCAAGTACATATCAACGAAGTTTATAGAATTAACACATCAGTCAAATAATGCTTACATTCTGTTCAGTATTTACAAAAATATTTTGAATGGAAATTTCAACAATCTATGCTGCTTGATATCTCGCTATGTGATAAGCCCAGCTTCATATTGTTGAAAAACCCATTTTATTTTCGACTGAATCCAAGCCAGGAGATTACCTCAGTATTTTGATTTTGGTTTTCTTAATTAAAATAAATGTTAAGTAATTAATCCGAGTACACATTAGAGTGGGTGAAGTTGTGAGAAATTTGATATTTTATTGTCAAGTCAATAGCGCATCAGGGCTTCAACAACAACGCAATGTTACTTTAAGCTGTGAAATATTAGATATTGTCTGCTTGTTCACAGAAAATAGATTTAACGATCTTTTATGGACAAATACTTGGAAACGTTTAGCACCAGTGCTGACACAGCATAACTTTTCACATGCACAATGGCAATGCCAATTACTTGTAGTGAATTGGAGACACCATATGAAGAGAAAAGAAACAGGTTTAACATTCTACTTGTCTGTAATAACGGGGTTAAAGCTTCAATAACACTCTTGTTGTAATTGAATAATATGTCCCAATCTTTATTCTGGCCAACAAATCGTATTATTTTACAATATTCAAATGAATTGATGATACAAATTTCATCGTAACACACCTAAATTAAAAAATTGGAAAAATTCAACTACATGATTTGAAAAGGTTCACGTAAACCTTTTCAAATGTGACTTTGATTTTAAAATATTTTCGAACCCTCTGGACAAGTAAGATATGATTTAATGGATAATTTACACAACAGGTAGGACACATAAACATCTGGTACTTAGAATAAAACTATTATTTATTTTCTAGAGCTGCCAAGCCAGCAAGAGTGTTATTGTCCCTTTAATTAAGGCGGGCATACAATGTGCTATGTGGTAAATTTTGCCCCGACAACTTGTCTACCGCCTTCACTTAGTACTCTAACATGTTCAATGTATACTGAATTCAAACTGTCAAGGATTCTTTTGCATCCATGCAGTGTGGCCTTGATTTTTCGACCCATCCCAACAACTAGGCACTTTCATAAAACCAGCCTTGTTATTATTTCCCTGTAAACTGTAATTTAAACATTCAAACAGCCTTTTCTTACATGCAGTGTGGTCTTGATTTTTCATCCCATCCCAACAACTAGACACTGTCATAAAACTGTGTTATTATTTACCTGTATACTGTGATTTAAACACTCAAACAGATCTTCACGTTCTTTATTACATACATCATACACTTTACCATATCCTACTCTGGATCCACATCGGTATAAATCCATTTCAAAGTCTGCACATGGTCCCGACTGCCATGTTACCCATCCCTGCATACGCCTCGTCAGATCTGTATAAATTACTGGGTTCAGATTAAACGTTGACATCTAAAAAAAGAAATTTTAAAAAAAGATTACAACAATACTGTTGTAGAAATGGGTATTACACCTATGACTGGGATGCACCCACCATCAGCCTATGATGACCGGAGAAGGCAGATGGGTCAAGGGGTGACTCCTTGTACAGTCCAGGAAAGCTAGATAGTCTGCTATATATATAAGGGTACTTATCAACCACTGTATTAATCAGTCAAACTAAGTAAACTTCTTATGTCTTCCAAATCACCACAACACTGGTCAAGACAGGATATTGACAGCCAAAGATCAGAAGGGTGAATGCACATGAGTGGAGGCTTTTTATACCCTATAACAACACATGCACACGCATAAATACAGCCCAGTCCATTTTAGCATAAGGGAGACTGGGCAGGTTTACAACAATACATTGAATGAATGATTGAATGAAAGAAATGGTGTTAACTGTTCTTTCAAATCTCCAAATTTGAAGAATATTGTAGGTATTTTACCATATTTTCGTATCAAAGCTATGTAAGGCCCAATTGGAACTGTCGGGGGACATCGTCTGCTCAGAGACAGTTCCTAAAGGATCTAGAAACCAGTAGCCTACACCAAAATCGAAATGAAATGGGGTTTTGCGTCCGACTGGGCTAATGATTACGGTACACATGTATGCGGGAAATTTTGCCCAGACAGCGGCTTTACGCTATGTTACCTACTCTTAGTTAGCCTATATCGAATTTCAACTACCCCCCTTTGGGAACTTTGTTTGATCGCTCCTTTTTATAAGCTGAACAAAAAGTCAAATGGGTCTGGCTTTAGAACAAACTATCGTGATAAAAAAAAACAAAAAAAACCCAAACTAAATCTGAAAATGAAGGTTTGACATTCTAAACAATTTAATTCTTGTTGAAGTCCACAAAATAAAATCCTGAAGCCTCGTCCTTGACCGTGTCTTTTGGTTTTGCACCAGTTGCTAGGTTTAGAGATGGTAATACTCCTCCTAGCAAACAAGTCAACAGGAAAATTATAAGCCTACCACAATAGGTTTGCAAAATGACTGAACTGAATAAAATATAGCATTTGGTAAATAAATTAATAGACAGTATTTATAAACGTACTTTGACGGACGAGACGATCCAACACAACCCAGGTGGCGCTCTCGACAAGGGGGGATTACTCTAAGTAATCGAAGAGAAAAATCGTCTTCAAGGGGTTCAAAGATCGTAGATTCATTTGAAGATAAACAACATAGCAATAAGCAGACACGATGCTTGGCAGTATTTGGAATTTTGTTAAAAGACACAAAAAGAAGTTCATCTTCTCTGGGGTCGTGGTTGGAGGTAAAGATCAATAGTTTGAAAAAGCTAGTAGGGCCTTGTCCGACGAATGACGACGTTGTGTAGTGCCGTTCGCATTCTCATTCTGCATTGTTATACTTTGGATATTTTTATCTTGGATATGAATTTTATAAATTACGTTTTAAAGTTAATATATAACTAACCAACAGTTCCCGCGTTCGATCCAGTTGCATGATTTGTGCTTGGCCTTGGGTCAGGGACGACCTGGCAATGAACCTTGTCTAGTCGTTCGGATTGGATGAAAGACGAGGTCCTGTGTCAGTGTGTAGACCAACACCTTGGTGTGTGACTGTGTGCCTTAAAAGAACCCTTGAAAGTTGATATGAAATGAAATAGGGTTTAACGTCCTACTCTTCTGCACCTAACCTGGGCTTATGGAAGACGGGCATACGCCATACAGTGTGCTCTGAGGGAAATTTTGCCCGGGCAGTGGCGCTACGGCCTACTCTTAGTCTTATACCCTTAGGCCTTACGTGCAAGCAAACGATTGAAATAAAATTGAACCATGTGTTGGTCACGAAATGACCTAGTGTGTGTGGAGTGAACATTAATTAATCTCTCTCTCTCTCTCTCTCTCTCTCTCTCTCTCTCTCTCTCTCTCTCTCTCTCTCTTTACCACTTCTGTCTAAAATTGATTAAAATGATGTATACAATAATATTGTAATAATTATTACAGGAACATGGATGATGTATAAATATTTATTAAAGAGAATAAAAGAAATACGAGAAGAAGAAGACAAGGAATACATAAATGTTGTCAGGTAAGAGAGGTCACAATATTCCAGACAAAACGCTGATCAGATTGAAAAGCATGTTTATTTTATCTCAAACAATGGCAAAAGGCTGAACAGTGTGCTTTGACCATGCTGTGTGATTGTGCTGTTTGTTGTATATTTATTTACTTCTGTCCTCTGCTTGATGTTGGCACGCGCTCTACAAACAACGTGTACTACGTCACTGATTGTATCTATACTATTTTGTATCTCGTCATACTGGCACCATGCTCTTTTCTATGGTTGAATAAACAACATGTCTTGAACTAAAAACGACTTTAAAATTCACAACCACAGGCTTGTTAGCATACACAACACTATTTATTTGGTTTTTTCTTGTCATCCTTGTGTAAATCTTTGTAGACTACTGGACAAAGGTTTCACTCCCTACAGGAAAAATGTAGCCCTTGACTCAGACCCCTAAAAATGCATGTATGCCAGACATACAGTGTATTGCACATCTATTGAACACCGGATTTAGAGAGATGGAAAATAATGGTGGACAGATTCTGACATCATTCAATTTGAATTTGATTTGAAAATTTATAATTGCTAAGGATTAATGTTGATTTTTTTTTCTATAATTGTAGAAGACAACATCATTTTGACAGTAATCAACGAACATGTAATATGACAGGTCAGTTCAACTTCAATTTAATTTTCTTTGGTTTAAACAATTTTTAAAAAATTGACTTTCATTAATGTCAACAAATGGATGATGTTGTGTAGGGTAGTGTTTCTGAATATGAAACTCTCAGTGTGGTTTCCCCTTATCACATAACACTGTTGAGTCTGGCAATAAACAGTGTCTAGTCATTTGGATGGGACAGAAAGTAATGAGCCTCCATTTCAACACTGATGTGCATGTAAAAGATCCCATGATAGTTTGAATTCAATGAAGAGTAAGCAGAATTTCAGTTGTCTAGGCAATATTTCCCTCATGCCTGTTCCAATTAGTCCTGTTGGTGCAGAAAATCAGGACTTTTTGTATATCGGTCATCTTCCAAGAGTCAAGGTACAGCGGATTAATCAGACGCAAGCATGCTGTCTGTCTTCACTCCATTAGCCTTGTGCGGACAGCTTTTGTTTAGACATGCCATCAGTTGGTAAGGATGACAGCCACATGGCTACACCTTATAAGCATGCAATATAAAAGAATCCTTGACAGTTCTAAATGGAAATGCAAAATCATCTTACCTTGTATTGCACATGTAACCATAGCAGTAAAAACTACCATGTTAGTCTCCAACTAACTGAAGCATTGTTTTGATGAGACATGAAACCCCATTCTAGTCCATAAAAGAGAATGGATAAAGTTTACTTTCACTTTATATTTTATAATAAAGAAATTTATATTGCGCAACAATTCGTCCCACTTGGGGATGCTTTAGGCGCATGAAAGTGTTCACAAGAGTTAATTATAGTGACTAAACCAGCCCAGTTTTCAAATGGGAGGTGGTAGAGAATTCTATAGAATTGATGTATTATACTGAAATGTCTTTTTACCATATTTGATTGTTTTTATGGTTTTAGTTTTATCTATGATTCCGAACATTAGAGAAATACTGATAAACAAATTAAATACAGAAGAATATACAACTCAACTTAAACAGAGGTAGGTTTATAGTACAATTTACTTTTATAGTACAATTTACTTTTAATTCATCTACATGTCCGCAGGAACTGCTGCGACTCGGTATGTAAGACACTGTCTCGTTAACCAGGTGGTTTTAGGTTTATCTCTGGGTTGGACGAGAACGTTCTTTGGGATTTTTTGGCTTGGTTTGATTTTGTCAGTTGTGTAGGACAGATTGCCTGACATGAAATAGGGCTTAGTCATTCAGATGATACGAAAAACTGAGGTCTTGTGTACACTTTGGTGTGCACATAAAAAAACTCTTGGCACCTGACATTTGATGACGATTAGACAGAAGCCTTTTTTGGAAATAATAATTTTTGATTTTTTACCAGACAAAAGGTCAGACATGCATGTACGCACATATTTCCAGGCTCAGTGTAAGCTAGAGGTGGGAACAAGTCACTGCACCTCGAGTCTGAGTCCAGCCCAAGTCGCTGCACCTTGAGTCTGAGTCAAGTCCTAAGTTGTTGCACCTCAAGTTAGAGTCGAGTTCCAAGCCTTCGCAAGGTCTGAGTTTTGCTCAAGTTGCCAGTTCATAAAATGAGTTGACAATTCATGGCGAATAAGTTAAGTTAGAGTTATGCCCCTTTGTCCCAACTTGAGTCCTAAGCTATTTTAAGTCGAGTCGAATATTGGTTCATTGATGTGGCTGAAGTCGGACTCAAGGCTGAGGACTTGAGTTCGGACCTCTGTTGTGAGCAGACGTTAACCCTATTATTTTGTTTACCCGTTGGAATCAGATTAGACTGTTGTCAGTAAATTAAACCATGAGAAAATGTTGTAAACGTGAAATGTTTATTTTGTAGCCCTGCTAATAAATTAGAATTATGGGCAACATTAAAAGTCTGCAGTAAGTATCAAGAGTTGTATTAGATCTAATTAATAACTAAAGGCATTCTTTAATGTATTTATGGTTGATTTTATTCATGACTCCCATAATTCTGTGCATACATGGCATATTGCCCGACTTAAACAGGCAATTTCATTGAATAATCCTCCACATCAAACAAAATGTTGTTGATTTAAAAAATCTTAGAGGTCGTAGCGTCTCATAAAACCAAATTTAATGCATGAAGCAGAATAGAGTTTATTTTCTTTAGAATTTTCGAGAGTCGACTGAATTTCAACAATAGAAAATAAAACTTAACCTTCAAAAATAAAATGAGGTAAGATGTGTGTTTTACTGAGATTGTAATTATTTGTATTTTGCAGGTTTTTCCCGAACGATAGCGTCAGTGTATGGTTGTTGTCTAATGTCCGTCATATTACGAGTACAGTTAAATGTTATGGGTGGATATATTTTCCTTGATAATTCACAAGATTCTCAAAATGGATATGTAAGTTTAATCGTTGCGCGTGAAATCACGAGGTCGGTCATTGAGTCAAGTGACATGACTTCGGTTGTATGTCCAACCTCGTGGGTTTTCTCCAGGTTCTCTGGTTTCCTCCCACTGCTAAAGACCCCTACATGCATGTGGATTATTGAAATAAAATTAAACCATATGTTAGTCCCGAAATGATCTATTTTGTGTTGAGTTGATGATAAACCACTTTACTCTATCTCTCATTAACTGTTGACCAGATGGATTATTTAACCGTTTGTTCAATAAAAAACAATCGATACACACCTTCAAACACTGATAACCTCGCTTAGAATAAAGTAATTTCAGTATATTCATTTTACATTATCTATTTTGAACAATTGTTAGGGAGAATAGTCAGATCTTTATCTAAATCTTACATAATGCAGGTGTAACAGTTGGCTTTCACTGTCTGGGCAAAATTACTTAAAGTTACATTATGGGAGATAAGATAAAGAGATGGCAGGTCTCACTATAATAGTTAAAAACTAGATAGTGTAAAGGTAATTTGCTGAAAATTTCAGTCAAATTGATCCACTATTAGCCGAGAAAAAAGCGTTTGAAATAATCACATAGCCTCGGTCATCATTACTGAAATCATTAATACAAACAGCATAGTCTCGATTATCCACTTGATTGATTTAATTATCAACAGCCATTAAGCGGCATATGGGAATTCAATCCGCCAACATCGAATGCTAGCCTTGACTTTAAGAGTTTATTATGGTCTGGATATGTTAATTAATGTCTAATTGATTATTTAGATAACATCTCAGGCCTAAAGAAAGACCTGTAATAAGCAGATTTTGCTCTTGCATAATGCTATTTTAAAATAGTGATTGAATGCTCTTCCATCTATCAAGCAAACTAAGGGAATATCAGATACAAAAACATGTATTTTGGAAAACAGATGCCAGTGTATTGAAGGCTTTAGAAGGGTATTCCAATCTGATTAAAATACAGATGTATATTTTCTTTCGTTTTTTAAACTTTTGATGGCCTACACTACATGAAGATCTGACCAGTTGTATTAGAAGGTTGTCCCAGTTGTCGACAAGACATTGATTAATCAGTTAGCATTGACGTTTCTAGTGGTTTACCCACAGATCCATGCATGGCTTATCCTTCCAGATCCTATCATAGTAAAGACAAGTGAAGACAAGTATAAGAAAATGTAGCAAAATAGAATCAGTATATATGGTCGCCTGCCCAGCCTCGTTCGGTTTCTCCGGGTACTCCGCTTTCCTCCCACTGCTAAAGACCCCTACGCGCAAGCAAATTATTGAAATAAAATTAGTCCCGAAATGACCTAGTTTGTGTCAAGTGAACGTTAAGCCCCATTTCCCACTCTCTCTATAATGGTAATGTCGTTCTCACAGAACCACGCCACTATTGATAAATAAAATGACTTTATTGTTTAGATTGCCAGAAAACATCGAACAACGAAAGCTGTACAAGAAAGATATTTGTCATTAATTAAACATTTTGTGGGACCAGGTAATGAAATACAGACTATTTATTTTAATATCATATGGTGGGAGGAATACAAAACTAAACCAGGCTTTGATACCAACATTGAGAAAATTCATAAGGATTTTCCCACATGTTTCTCTGTGTTAGTAGTGCAGGATGGAGGTCCGGTCCAGGGACGGTGTCTAGTCCTTCAGGGGTCCCATGAACACCTAAAAGAACCTGTGATAGTTAGAATTTGTGAAATGGTGGGATTACCATTGTCCAAACAGAATGTAATCCATACATGTATTATGGCATAAATTAAAACAGAATTAGAAAGTTTACCCATCACTAATTGTAAACAATTAGTTTTCACTTAAATGAAAGATGATCACGTCCACTGAATTTTTTGGAGGGGGGTTGGTTGGCCGAATGGATTAACGTGTGTTTTGGATCATAAGGTCTGCCCTGTCTTCATTAGCCCAGTTTGGAGTAGAACAGTAGGACGTTAAACCACATTTCATTTCATAAGGTCTGTCATTGAATCAAGTGTCATGGTTTTGATTCTCCACTTGAACCAGTTTATTATGTTAGTCCCAAAATGACCTAGTTTGTTCCGAGTGGACGTTTAGACGCCATTTCACTCTCTAAATTGTTTATCAGTTAAAGTGGACAATAGATAAACCTGTTTCACACCTATGTTATTGTTTAAAATACTTTAGGTTTAGAAGATTTAATAGAAGTTGTTAAAACTGCTACAGCTAAAGAACTGGACAGGTGAGTTATACACCCACATTATTACCTTTCTTGAGAATGCAGAAACTTTACTGCTGGCTACCCAGCGCTTGCGCTACCGGATGCCAAAGTTTGCTTCCAGTATTTGCAGAGAAAGTTCCTCTGGTTTTTCCAGCGTGGTTTGTCCTTGTCAGTGGTGCAGGACGGACAACCTGGCAAGATCAGTGTCTAGTTGTTCGCAAGAGTCAAAAAACAAGGTCCCAATTACTCATTGACATGCACGTGAAAAACACTTGACAGTTGGAATTCAAAATAAGAGCAGGCCACAGAAATGAAATGAAATGGGGTTTAACATCCTACTCTTCTGCACCTAACCCGGGCTAATGGAAGACAGGCGTCATAGTATATTGTACAGCGTATGCCCTTATTCATCGGCACAGTCAGTTATAAAAAAGGATGACGTTAAACCTCATTTTATTTCATGTACATATATATTACAGTTTATCGTTAC
Organism: Patella ulyssiponensis; assembly: GCA_963678685.1. Lineage (NCBI taxonomy): Eukaryota > Metazoa > Mollusca > Gastropoda > Patellidae > Patella > Patella ulyssiponensis. The sequence continues at coordinate 9,489,971 of OY783228.1, forward strand.
GAGATCAGTTGAGTTTAGAAAATATGCAGTCGTTAATTCAACATATACGTGATCGTGTAGAACAACAACATGGTCTGCCGTCAACGCTTCCTCTCTCATCATATCTCATGCCTAACGAACAGAAACCAGATATAGTAAGTGTGCTTTTAAATTGTTTGTTTACATCGTGCCCTGATCAAAAATAAAGTTTATGAACATTTAATCTTGTGTGGCTGGCGAAAATTTCTTTCACATTTTTTTATGTAAAAATTCGCAAAAATCATTTTAAAAACCCCAAATCATCTAATTTGATAATTGTGTCCAGTTTTAAGCTGACTGGGGGGTTGGGATGGCCTAGTGGTCTAGAGTGCCGTGCTTCGACCTCTAGCTGGCCGGTCACCTTTGGCTTGCGGCTGTGGTTTCGAGCCCTGGTGTGAGCGTATGTGGCATGGAGATAGGGGCGCCTTCTCAACCTCGTGGGTTTCCTCCGGGCACTCCGGTTTCCTCCCACGGCTAAAGACCCCTACGCGCAAGCGAATTATTGAAATAAAAATTGAAACCATATGTTAGTCCCGAAATGACCTGGTTGTGTTGAGTGGACTTTAAACCCCATTTCTCTCTCTCTCTCTCTCTCTCTCTTTAAAGCTGACTGATTTGATTTGATAATGAGTTTCCTATTGACAAGTATTTAACATCCTGAACACTGATCAAAAATTCATCATTACACTATAAACCTCAGAATGCCTCGTTTGGCATGTAAAAAATGCTTCGTTGTCTGCAGTTCCAAAACAAGTTTTTATTAAATTGCTCTGTTTTTGGAACGAGGCTTGGTAAAATGCCTTGTTTACTAAACAGGTTTTTTTCAAGATAGTTATTAGCGGTATTTGCTATCACCGAATTTGTAAAAATTAAAATTGATGTTATTTAATACAAAAATAAGACCAGTCCAAACTATGATATTATAATTAGAGAAATAGACAAGACAAGAATACACGCCATAGCACAAATTATTTTCGCATTATTAATATCCATATGTCTTCATAATTAAACATTTTAATTAAATTTTAATGTATAAGGTGTGCTTTATTTCTCATTTAATTGACAATTGGCATAAGCCGACAAATTTATCGCTTTGCGTTTATATAACTTTGCTCCAATAATATTTTGTGCAATGTCATGGGGTTTCAACAGAAACAGCCATTTCTAGGGTTAAATTATTTTTTTACAATAAATATAAAAAATAAACTGGCATATTGGAAATATGAGGTGAAATTTTATGCTTTTTCGATTAATAACAATGGATTATTTGTTGTATTTAGATCAGATAAACACTAATTTGTTGTCTGCGATGTCAGTTAGGTAGAGGTGTAAATCACACAGCTACCTTGATTAATTTACAACCCCAATTTAGCTTTCACAATACCTCAGTTGTTACTTAACTCCTATACCTAATTGGGGCAATAAATTAATCAAGGTAGCTGTGTGTCTGCAATAGTTTTACACCTCCACCTATGGCGTGTATTCTTGTCTTGTCTATTTCTCTGATTATAATATCAGAGTTTCGACTGGTTTATTTTCGCATAAAATAACATAACTTTTAATTATATGATTGATGTTTTTTAGGTGATGATTAATAAGGAAGAAGAAATTTACGATAAACTGATTCAAGAAACAAGAGATGTGATAGACAGGTAGATATAGACAGGAGGTAGAAACTGTTTGCTACCAGTACTGGCCAGGATGGGGTTTTATGACCAAATGATTACAACATGCGTGTTGTATCATAAAGTCTGCAATTGAGTCAAGTGGCGTTGTTTGAGTTTGGCAAGGAGTATGGTCATCTGTCCAACCACGTGGGTTTTTTCCGGTGTCTCCGGTTTCCTCCCACTGCTGAAGACCCCCACATGGAAGCAAATTATTGAAATAAAATTGAACCATGGGTAAGGACCCCTATGCATGCACAGGCAAATTAATAAACTAAAATTAAACCATATGTTAGTCTCAAAATGACCTAGTTGTGTCGAGTGGAACATCTTACTCTGTCTCTCCTCTCTGTGGCGCCAACTGGGCTAATCAACACGGACATATGGCATATAATGTAGTGCCATATAGTTGTGTCAAGTGGAACATCTAACTCTCTCTCTCTCTCTCTCTATCCTCTCTGTGGCGCCAACTGGGCTAATGAACACGGACATATGGCATATAGTGGCGCAATGGTCTGTCCTTATTTTGAATTACACCGGCGATATAGATTAAACATGATTTTCCTATTTTTGTTCTTTTTGAAATGTTTCAGTCCAGATTTCCAGACAGTGATAACAGTGTGTTTAGACAAAGGTTTTTCTAAATTAATGGATTATGTAGCTGAACACTACAAAAATATATCCAATAAACAGTAAGGCTTTATAACATTTAGTAGATATTATTATATTATTGATATGTAAGCAGAGACTAATTTATTATATTTACATGTTTCACTTCGTAACAAATAAAAAACCAGGGTAATGATCATGGTTGTTATATGAAGAGTTAAGGAGAAAAACGATCTATGTTACATTTTTGTCAAAACTTTGAAACCTGATGTCCCCAGCATTTCACATAAGAATCACCGAAAAAAAAATAACCTCGTGCGATATCTCCAGGAGCCAATGTGAGTGCCCATGTGGACAAGACTTTGCTTCGCTAACCTGGAGATACCTGGCGTGGTTCGTCTGTGTCAGTGGTGAAGGACAGAGGGCCTTGCAAGGGGCAACATAATCGTTTGGATAGGACAGACAAAAAACAAGGTCCCAGGTACATACTGACATGCACATAAAAGACCCCTTAACAGTTGAATTCGATAAAAGGGTAGACCGTAGCGCCGCTCTCCGGGCAAAATACTCTAACAACCCATTGTATGTCATATGCGCATCTTCTTTGACCCAGTTGAAGCAGAACAGTAGAATGTTAAACCCCATTTCATTTCATTTAATGATACCTCTAATTAAAATGGTGCCTGTTAAAAACGCTAGCTATATTTATGTTATAGGACTGATATACATGATTGTGTGATACCTCTAGCTAAAATGGTGCCTGTTATAAAATATAGATATATTTTTGTTATAGGACTGATATACATGATTGTGTGATACCTCTAGCTAAAATGGTGCCTGTTGTCAACGGTTTGGTGTTTAAAATCGTAGCAGATGCTCCAAATGTCTTTATTCAGGTAATATTTATAACATTTTGTAGAGTGCGTGTGATAATATTCATAGTTTGTGTTTCTTCCACAAAAATATAATATTGACAGAGTGTAAGAGATTGAATTTATCATGCATGTATGTTTTCAGGAGATTTGGGCGTTAAATGGCCGAATGGTTAGCAACTGCGCACTGTATCATAAGGCCTGTCATTGAGTCAACTGGCATGGTTTTGATTCCCTGGTTGTACTTGACTAGGAGTAGGGTAGTCTGTCCAACCTCATGGGTTTTCTCCAGGTCCTCCGGTTCCCTCACAACTACTAAAGACCCCTATGTGCAATCGAATTAGTGAAATAAAATTGAACCATGTGTTAGTCCCGAAATGACCTACTTTGTGTCGAGTGGATGTTAAACCCCATTTATCTATCTCTCCATGATATTTAAAGAAACTAAATGTCTTAACTCAGTATTACCCATAATATTTGAAATTTAAACCTCAAATTAGAATTCAATTTGGGTTCATTTCAATCAATGTTATCTTGCTGTGAAAATATGGGATCTTAATTGATATATTGTGTGTTTTCAGGAGTTATTACTGATGGAAGAAGTGAAGAAATTTGCAGGTAATATCTATGAGGCTTTTAGTCAACGAGAGAGTTCCTGAAATTTTCAGTATTGTTGATGGACAAATTAATCATTGTGCTATTCCAAAGGATCAAGTTTTGTGTGAATCAGATGTGTTTAACATTAAATCGAAGAAAGATAAAGGCAATGGAGAGTCGTCATAAATTATTATGTATGGAAACACCAAGAAAGTTACTAAAAGAATTTTGTTGTGACTCTGTTGTTTGATCTTTGCCTTGAGATTACTTTTCCAGTCAACCACCCATCTGGCCTCTAAAAAAGTCAGTGGGGAAAAGCGATTTGTCTTACTGTTCTGTACCAACTGGGCCAATGAGTACAGGAAAATCCAAGTCAATACTATCTCTCCATAAGCAATGATTGGTATTGTGCATGAGGCAGAGCACACTGCCATTTCTAGAATATGAGAGGTCACTCCTGATACATTTGTCACTTTATATTTGTTTTGGGAATATACCTTGCATCAGGGTAGCTCGGTTCATTTATTGTATATAAATGTCATTAAAAGTCCTCAATCCCAATCTGGCTTTTTTGTACAATATCTAATTTATCATAATTTAAACAGGCATTATATAAGAGATAAATCTGTGTATTTGCAGGTCTTTCTTTAGGCCTGAAATGTTATATTAATATTGATTAGTCATTTATTAATATGACAAGACCATAATCAACTCTCGGTGCCATTAAGTAGATTTGAATACATTTTATGGTTGATAACTGTAAAAATGGATAATCAAGACTTAGCTTATTATTGTACAACACTAGTAATGATAATCAAGGCTAGCCTAATTGTATCGCTGATAACTTGGCTCAGAGTTTAGTATTTTGACTGAGATTTTCAGCTTGTTCTCTTTTCGTTATTGATTTATTAACTATTATACTGAGAACTGTCAGCTCTTTATCTAGCTAGGATTTAATCGGAGTAAAATCAGACCCATAAAAATAATTTAACCAACACTTATAAGTGGCTCTAGTTTGTTTATATCTTCTGCTATAATTGTTCAAAGATAGATAATGCAAAATGAATATATTGAAAATTTCTTTCAAATTACTTCATTCTGAGCCAAGTTATCACTGTTTGAAGTTTTGACAAGATGTGTGCATTGATCATAACTACCGTACTGGTCATTCAAGTCTTAGTCTCGCTTCTCCATTTTGAAATTAAATCATTAAATCGCCCAACCGTTCTAATATAGTTATAATCTCGAGCATTCAAGTGTTGATCATGGTCTTGTCATGTTGAATGTCTGTTTGAAAGTTTATATAACATTAAAGGCCTAAAGAGAGACCTGCAATAGGCAATTTTAGCGACTTGAGATAAAATAGACATTCCCCTGGTACTTATTGAGTTTATTATCTCTGATTATTGTCAACATATTCAACTTGTTAACTGATTCCATTTATAATAAAAATATAACAGTATTGACTTGTTTATTAAGTCCTGCAATAAAAATGTCATTCTCCAAACAATCTTAGGTTGGGTGCCCGATTGGTTAACCCATGCGCGTTGCATCGTAACGTCTGTCATTGAGCTTGTACATCGGCTTGCTTGTTGCTTGTTCAACCTTGACTACAGTCTATTCTTATTTCAACAGTCATGGGATTATTGATACGCACATGCCCATAGGAACCCGATTTAACCCTCATCAGGAATAAACCCAGAACCCCACTCAACAGGCCAACATGGCTCCTTGACCAATAGAAATTATTAAAATAGCATTATGCAAGAGAAAAAACTGCTTATTACAGGTCTTTCTTTAGGCCTGAAATGTTATCTAAATAATCAATTAGACATTAATTAACATATCCAGACCATAATAAACTCTTGATGTCAAGGCTAGCCTTCGATGTTGGCGGATTAAAATCCTATATGCCGCTTAATGGCCGTTAATAATTAAATCAATCAAGTGGATAATCGAGACTATGCTGTTTTTATTAGTGATTTGAGTAATGATGACCGAGGCTATGTGAATATTTCAAACGCTTTTTTCTCGGCTAATAGTGGATCAATTTGACTGAAATTTTCAGCAAATTACCTTTACACTATCTAGTTTTTAACTATTATAGTGAGAACTGCCATCTCTCTATCTTATCTCCCATAATGTAACTTTAATCAGTAGTGAGATTGAATTGAAATTCTTTATTACAAAAAAATAATAATAATATTTATATACAATCGACAAAAACGTAATAAATAGTCCCCTGAATCTATCATACATTTCATATCCATATCTGTTCAACGGAATCACACTTGAAAACTCCAGACGTTCTTAAAACTGACATAGAAAGTAAAAATATTAATTTAAAGACATTTACAAAACAAATACAATGTATTGTTGTCACTACAAGTCTGATGATAAAATAAATGTCTGACCTATTAATAAACTACAAGTACAAAGGTGCTAGAATAAATAAAACTGGCCCTAATTAATACTATTTCATCAACCTCGACTATAAAGAACCCAAGATTAAAGGAAATGAATCTCTCAATTTTAACTAACCAATACCTTAAATTTATAACCGTATAATTTTCATTCTTATTTTATCTTTAAATCATCAACACCTTTACGCCACACCCATTTGGAATTTCTGTCCTTTGTAGGGAACAATTATTACAATTTTTTTCTTCCTATTTCTTAAGAAGTGGTTGCCAGGCAAGATGCGGGTACATTTTGCAAGAGATGGATAGAGAACAAGGTGATTTTTCTTACAATCAGGCACCATAATCCAGGAAGTTATGGTATGAGATCTTTGGAATATAAAGATATATTTTAAGTTTCATCAAAATCTTACCAAAATTGAGACCTCCTGAGGGACCGCAACCTTTGTATTACATACTTTTACACAATTTGCGTACAAGGAGAAACAGGGGCAACGACAAATGTGGGCGTATAAAAAATTGTTTCAATGGTATTTAGTTGCTGATCAGGAATATACATATCACAATTCTATGCAAAACAATTACAGAGCGACATATCAACTGGGCTCATCATTACTTAATAAAGATTAGAAAAGTCTACTTGAAATGTCACTCAGTAACAGAGAGAGAGAGAAATGGGGTTTAACGTCCACTCGACACAAACTAGGTCATTTCGGGACTACACTCAGTAATATGCAGTCATTATATTCTATAAAATTGTGACATGAATATTCCTATTTCTTGTGGGAATGGAAGGATAATTCAAAATCAAAAGCTAATGGTTTGAACATCTCAAAACCATTAGTTTCCAAATTTTAAAGTTATGAAATATTAAAGAAATTATTGTTCCCAGGACTCCAGTTGTACCACAAAGAACAAAAAATCCAATTGGTCTAGCCTTAACTATTCTGGTTATTCCCAGTGGTATCCTTCTTTTCTAATCCACTAACCTCTCGATCCATCCACGGGGGAGACACAGTCGATTTATCTGCCCTTGATACTTCTATTTTTATCGACCAATCGACAGGCAAAGGGAAGCAATTCGCATTTTACTGCAACTAAACTTGTAGCGAACGTAAACAACAACACTAGACTTGTGTATAAATCAAGCTACGATCAATTTGAATTCGTGAAAACCCTGTGGAGGGACCGAGAGGTTAGTGGAGTAGAAATGAACAATGCCAATGGGGATACCAAGAATGGGCCTCAACAACAACAATATTTAACGTCTTAAACCTATGTCCATGGTTATTACTTATCTCTTCTCAGATTTTCTCGCTTTCTCGTATATTCAATAACTTGAGCCTCTATTTGAGTTGTTCTTGCTACTATAATATAAGTATGTACACATACATATTTTCCCTGATGTCGATTATTCACTAAAATTTGTCGCCTCAGAAATCCAAATATCTTAATAGGAAGTAAATTATCCTTTTCAAATCCTAATGTATCCCTGAATAACGCGTTTTGGATTTTAAATAAGGTTTAATATAAAGAGGCAGATTGAAATCCAAAACAAAAGGCACAACAATTTTTAAACTTTCAATACAATACGAGTCCGGGAGATCAATGGACATTTTGATTAATAACTTCTATGTAGATCGGTGGTATGATTTTAAGATCTACGGAAATACTAGATATGATATTATTCCAAATTATTTACATTAATTTAATTGATGAGGGTGATACTACCACTTAAAGACATGCTCTTAAATAACTGAATGATCGTTACAACATGGACTATTAAATATTTCAGGTTTTCATATACAAGGCCAATGTTTCATACGGTTTTAAAAACCAGATAAGTTGAGTGACATGGGTTATCTCAGTACCGTTACTTCTGATGAATAGGCGATGACCAGGTTACAAAATATAAAAATTTGCACATCTTGTGACAAAATTTCCCAGAAAAATTGTAAAATAACAAAGAGAATTTAATCGTATTTGTAAGAATATTCACAAACCAATAATCATACACAAGATGATGGTCGTTTTGCCTGGGCAGTGACACTATTGCTTTCCCTTATAATTGAATTCCAAAGTCAGGTATCATTTTTACGTGATGAGGGGAACCATGCACCATCAAATAGAAATAGATAATGAACAGCCATATTACTGGGCATACCGTTAAAAGTTTTCATAGTGTTTCAAGGTGGTTTAGCCACCTGCTAAAAGTTTTTATGGTGTCACAAGGTAGTTCCTGACCTATATTTAGTAACATGTTCATCTCCTCTTGTTATACAGTAGTGGTAGTAGTCCCAACCTACCAGGCCATTGATATTCAATATTAGAGTGGGACTACAAAAATTACATTCATATTCTGAATGCCTGTTTTGATCATCCAGTCAGCAGTAACCGAGTGATAGTTTAACAAGTGGATAATCAAGAATCTATCCCTCAACACAAAATATCTGGATAATCACATAACGGTGAACAAAATCCTTTATGCAAGCTTTCACCAAAACGACGCTAATAACATCAGCTACATGCACCGATACAAATTCATAAAATAATTTTTTTTTTTAAATTTTTCAAAAATGACTTAATCTTTTATACATAAACTTAAATAACGTCTCCTCCTCGCTATAATATATACTTCGTATTTACACTCATTCAACCTAACAAAACACTACAGAGATAAACATAAAATATATACATGTTACTACCTACAACATTACATTATACATATACCCTGGCTTTATTTTATATTAATCACTTGTAAACAATATTTGGCAGTTATGTTCAAACTACAGATCAGGCCATCTTTATATATCAAACAATGTGTTTTAATTAAGGACATTAATGCTTTTAATAAATTTAACAAATCATTGTGAATAATGCCTTACTATATTACTTCATCCAGAGCTTGGTTATTTGATTATACTCTCAAAATACCTCTTCAGGACTTGAAGCCTTTATCTACTGCTCTACTTATCACTCAATAAAATACTGTATCAATTAAAATCGTCCCAGGATATTATCTACTTTTGATATTTGGCATTTGTTTTCTTAAATAAGCAATTTAACATGGATTAAACATACATTATGCAAGAGCTAAATCTGCCTACTGCTGGTCTTTCTTTAGGTGTTAAATGTAATATAAATTATTAATTAGACATTTCAAGATATTCCCTTTTATCATCTAGTTTTTAGCTATTGTAGCGAAAACTGTCTGCTTTTTATCTAAATTATTAAATTATGTAATACATCAGAAAATAAGTTAAAGATACATTATGCAAGAGTTACAGGTGTTTATTTTCGGCCTGAAAAATTATATTATTTAAACAAGCTCAAAACCTACTCTCTAGGTCATTTGATGGCTCCAATTTTAATTAGATTACAATGTTTTGGCCATTTGATATTATTTAAAAATGGAGAAGCGATGCTATGTCTTGAATAACAAGTACCGTTGTTACAATAATTATCAATCAATGCACACATCTTGTGAAGAATCAAAACAGTTATAGCTTGGCTCAAAATAAAGTAATTGGAATGAAATTTTCAGTATATTTATTTTGCATTATCTATTTTGAAACTATTACAGCAGGAACGTCCAGCTCTTTGTCTAAATCTTACATAATGTATCTTTAACTTCCAGATCTCAATATTGATTATAACATAAACATGTTGATTTGATATATAAAGACAACAATAGATTTGTAATTCATTATTGATTAAACTTACTACATCTAAATTATCTTATAATTCATTTCTAATTTCATACGACCATACATACAAACGTAAATAAAAACACAAGTTTAGTACACAAATGTTGATATTTGTAGTCTTTTAACACAAAAATTAGTCTTTTGGCCAAACATTGTTTCATTGGTCGCAAAGAAATAGGAATAAGTTTCCTCTCAGACAATAAAAATTATCAACCACCAATATTTAGAAGATAGGTTGCCAGGCAACGAAACATACGCCACAGCAGCTAAATCGTCCGGGCAGTCAACAAGGGTTGTCACATATTTTTACTTTTTTTTGGTAATGAAACATTTGTAATACACTAAAATCTGAGTAACAACTCATTATGTAATTATCAGAAAATCATTATTAGTATAGGAAACATTTAATATGGATTTAGCTGTTCAGTTATCAAAATTCATTGAACATCAAAATACTTGTTCGTTTCAACACCTTAAACTCTTCTGTGTATCAATCTGAAGTCAATCGGATGATAAGTTTGGCATCTACAGCGCCACAAGGTTTTTTGAAGTGATCAAGGGAGATAACTCTGGAAGTAATTATTTGAAATTGACGAAAATCAGTAGGCTTCTTCCTCTCAGGACCTTAAACAGTGTGTGTAAATTTAAAGTCAATCGGATATTAACTTTGGCCTCTAGAGCGTCCACAGGATTTTTTGATGTGATCAAGGGCCATAACTCTGGCACTAATTATCGGAAATTGATGCAAATCAATAGGCTTCTTCGTCTTATGACCTTAAACACTGTGTATAAATTTAAAGCCAATCGGACATTAACTTTGGCCTCTAGAGCGTCCACAAGATTTTTTGAAGTCGTCAAGGGCCATAACTCTGGTAATTATTATCGGAAATCGCTGAAAAACAATAGGCTTCTTCGTCTCATGACCTTAAACACTGTGTATAAATTTAAAGTCAATGGGATATTAACTTTAGCCTCTAGAGCGTCCACAAGCAATTGTGGACGCCGGACCGACGGACGGACGGGGGCGACGACAATATACGACCACATTTCAATGTGGGCGTATAAAAATGTATGTCCAAATAATTACGTCACACGACTCACTAGTTTTCATCTATTTTTAGCTTTTGGAATAAATTTTTATGCTCAAGTGTGATGATAAATACAGCCGAAAAACAAAATAATTCTGAGACTAATTTTTGTCTTTCAAAGACGACAATATCTGATAATTTTTGGTGTTTACATGAATGAAAAAAACATTCCTGAAACTTTTTCTTTTTCTTGATATTCTTGTCAGAAAGTGTAAAATAAATAATTCGTCAGATTTTACAATATAAGTTTTTATATCAAAAGATGTAAATACAGCTTGTGTTGAAATATGGAATGGGTTTTTAAAATATAAAATCATGACAGCTGTGAAATTATGAATAAACAACTACTGAAAAGTTAATTTTAGGGGTCAACTATTCCCTTACATCCTCAGAGCTGTTCTATTTAAAAATACCTGGGAGGAAATGATCTATATTTAGTATGTTGTTTATGTCACTAATTGAATTCTTTGGGGTGTATTACAAACAAAATACAACATTTTCACCTTATTTTTCAATTCTATTTGGAGGAAAATCCATGTGTTTTGTTGTTATTTCAACCCTGCTCCCAAGCAATTTTATAGTGAACAGCTCTGATACAGTTTCTTTGGTTATTATTAAAGAAAAATTCTTTGTCTTGATCACACCAGACTTAAATGTTTCCACAATTCAACTGCAATAAAAATTGATCTGGACAAAACAGAGTCAAACATCCTACAAAAATTAGCCTTATGGAACGTCAGTCATTTCAAGACTAATATATGATATTTTCATGTACAATGTGAGGGACAACAACAGTTCCCATAAGAACTCATGTAAATTGCATACATGAAGAATCAGATACAACATATTTGAGGCTATTTTGTCCACACCAATATTCATGGGAGTAATTGTGGAGACAAGTTGGGCAAGAGCAATCATGACTTGTGAAGTCAATAGTCTTGTGAAAAACTACGTTTTAAAATACAATAATAAAAAACATAATAACATAAACCCCCACCCCCAGAAATTTCATACTAATGCGATTTCTGTTTTGTGTACCACGTGACTTTTTCCTCCATTTCCTGAAAGAAAACAAATTATAAAGTTAAATGAAAATAAATCGATGAGGAGTTCACATAGTTGGTATGTCAATCATGGACAGTAAAAGGCATGTCAATCAGTCATTGACATGTGAAAAATGGTTGGTAGTATGTCAATCAGTCAATCATGGCTGATACCATGCCAAATATGTTTGGTACAATGTCAATCATGGTCAGTGACATGTCAATCATGGACAGTGATATGCCAATCATAGTCAGTAACATGCCAATCATGATTAGTGAAATACTGATCATGGTTGGCAAAATGCCAATCATGGTCGGGAGTATGTTAATTATGGTTGGGAGTATTTTACTAATTATGGTCGGAAAAATGCCAATTATGGTCCGTAAATGCCAATCATGATGGGGAGCATGTTAATTACGGACAGCAACATGCCAATTATGGTCAGCAAAATGTTAATCAAGGTCGGAAAAATGTCAATCATGATCGGCAGCACGTTAATCAAGGTCGGTGACATTGTCAATCATGGTCAGTAACATGTCTGAAAAATGGATTTATAGGAAATAATTTAATCGTGATGATTTTTGGTCCTACCTTTATGAGGGGAATTTTATCGTAAGATTTTCGATGTCTGTAGATACACTGACTAAGTATACTGTACATTTTTTCTAAGCGTTCAATATTATTTCCACTAGTTGCCATGACAACTGTGTCGAGAAGACGAGATAGCCGATGTTTATCTGTGGTAACAGGAGGAACTTTATGTGATGAGTCTTGTTGTGATTGTGTGGATTTTCTAGCAGATGATTTGTTGCGACTTTTCTCTTCTGAAATTTGAAAGAAATGAAATGGGGTTTAACGTCCTACTCTTCTGCACCTAACCTGGGCTAATGGAAGACGGAAAAAAAATAATAAAAGAACATATTCATTGTACATGTAAATCAAGTACTCATATCGAAGTCAAGAGTTCTTTAACATGCACAGGACCTTAGTTTTTCGTGCCATCCAAACAACAAGACAACTATCCTTGTCAGGCCCTTCATCCTGCATCACTGACAAAGAGAACCACGCTAGAAAATCTGGTTGTACTTTCTCAGCCAATGGAGGGATCGAACACCCAACCTCCAGGCAAGCAAGCCAGCATCTTACCCATTGAGCCAACATGACTCCTGTGATTGTTATATTCTCTATATGAACAACAAATAGATGGAGAGAGAAAAAAAAGAGTTAATGTCCACTAGATCATTTCAGGACTAACACACATGGTTCAATTTTATTTCAATAATTTGCTTGAGAGTAGGGGTCTTTAGTAGTGTGAGGAAACCGGTGAAAACCCATAAGGTTGGACCGGTGAAACTGGTCCTTGTCAGGTACAGACGGAGTGACAGCAATGTACAGGTACGGTATATTACTTACCTTCAGCTACATGGGCTAGATCTTCTCCATTTACCTGTAATAAAAATATAAATTCATCTGTTCAAGTCTCTATGGAAACATTACTTATCTAATAATACTCTACTATGTACTAATTTGATTGACATGTCCTATTTTTCATAGGCTGACAGAATTTTCCATCATGTGAAATGCTGATTCACGCCAGTGCAAAGACCATTTTCTTCAACAATGACAAGCAAATAGGTAATACAAAATCAACCAGAGGCTTAATTTCAACTAATGTAAACATTAGAGTCTATTAGTTGTAACGGGAAACAAAACACTAAAAAAATCTGCTGAAAAGACCTGGAAAAAAAAAAAAAAACAACTTGAATTTAAATTTTTGTTGAAGCAGTAAACTAACCCTATGGTCGACACTGTCTCTAGAGTCTCCATTACTATCTAAGGATGATCCCAGTCCACTATCCTGTACAACAGGAACATCAACAGTCTTAACCTCTTTAACCTCTTCGCCGTAAGTCTTACTGGCAATTTCCTCCTCTCTATCCGATAACATTCGAAAATCTGAATCATCATCCATGTCTGTATCCAAACCCGATCTTGCGTCAGAATCACGATCATAGACAGCAGCCACAGATTTTGGTCTACGGCGCCTCTTCGTACTCGACCATATGCACTTTTTAGCCTTTTTCTTTGGTCGAACAGACGAAGATTCACTCCGCACCTTTTTAGCAGAACTGTCCCGTGAACGACTAGAATGTTCATGTTGAACTATTTGCACTGATCGTCTTTTCTCAGAATGATCCCCTTTATCGGGACTATTTTTTGATAAACGTTTTTCCACCGCCCAGTTTTTCTCAACCATCTCCAAGGGAACGGTTGTATCAACATGGATGCCACGAACTCTGCGACTGAATCTCTCTGTACTAGGAATAGGAGGCGGAGTGGGTTTCGGAGGTTGGATTGGGGTAATACGACTGGGAACAGGGGGAGCTGTGTAGTAAAAATCTGGCACATCTCTGGATTTAAGACCTGAAAATATCACAAAGTCAACTTACACTTACAGTTAAAAGTTTCCTGGCTGATTTTTATAAACACATTTAAAATTAAAAGGTTGATATCATATTGTTCAACCATCCTATTAAAACATTTTTCTCAGAATTCTTATTTTTTCATGATTTTTGGTATTTTGGTTCTAGTAATGAAAGGAACCAAGCACCTCTGACTTAATCTAGTCATACGTGATGTAATTAGAATACACGCTACTTTCATTCTATGTGGTACATTTGATAAAGATTTTCAACTCTGGCAAAGACTATAACATAAGCCAGGGCCTTAGTTTAGTGCTAAACAGTGTCCCTTGCCAGGCTCTCCTCCGAGAAGGGGTAAACCACGCCAGAAGAACTTTCTCACCCAACATTGAATACGTTCAAGCACTCAGAAATAAGCTCAAGGTTTTATCCTCAACAAACTTTAGGAGTTGGATCTCAATTTTCATCACAGTGCATTAGAAAGTAAAGATCTCAATTAGTGCTGGCATGATATATTGTTGAATTTGAGTACTGAATCGCGAGACAATGATTCGATTTGTCGCTTCAGTAACTAATATATCATTCTTACTTAAACACCCTTAAATTGTATTGGTCCTTATTTTGATCCATAAGAATATCGTGATATAACATAGAACCTGGAGAAAACCCACAGTCGACCCCTACTCCTTGTCATGTACAAACGGGGAATCAAAATCCCTGCCAGTTGACTCAATGACAGACCTTATGACACAGCATGAAGATGAAGAGAAATAAAATCATACCTCTTCTTTCTCTCGCTTCTTTTATTTCCTGACATTGTTTTTCAAAATCTGAGTTGAGTTCTGCTTTAATAATAGCATAAGCTGTATCTTTGAAGGCACATGCTCGGTGTCTGATAGCTCGACCTGTAAATTAAAACAATATAATAATAATAAAACCTTTCAATATCCTCCGATTTTCTTTCTTCATTAACCCAGTCGGAGCTGAACAGTAGGATGTTAAACCCCCAATTTCATTTCCTTTCTCAAATACAAAACCGTCTCCATTAGCCCAGTTGAAGCATAACAGTATGCTATTAAACCCTATTTCATTTCCTTTCAATATCCTGAAAGGTATAATCTGCCAACCTGACAGGACAGTTTGGGAACCAGATAGTACTTATTTCAATAACAGTAATTAATTCCATGATTAAAAATTAAATAGTAATTATAATGATTACAGTTAATAGAAAGAGATTGTAATAATATTTAACCCTTAGAACCCGAAATGCCGCAAAACCGGCTTGACGTTGTATCGCATATACCCGAAATGTCGGTTTTGCGGCTTGGGGCATGTTCAAGCTCCAATTACGTTGACGTCATAATTAATATGACATCCTGTAAATCCAGGGAGGGACGTGCAACACCCCATGTAAAGTCAGTGTTCAAAGGGTTAAACCATACCTTGTGGATCTTTGGCTGGATTATATTCTAGAGCGTTACGACAAATGAGATCAATATCTGACATAAAACTTTTAACAGTGAGATATTCATGGAGATCAATTTTAGTCATCATGGTTGACATGTCCATTGGGTGTTTTATAATCACCAGGTAGTCAGGCACCTGAAACAAAGAAAACAGATGTAAACCATTTAGATTCAAAATTTATCAACATCTAAATTTAACCCAATTACACTGGAGCTGACTCAAGCCTAGAGTCACATGAGTAGCTATAAATTATTTAAAGGAAAGGTTAAGGTAAACAAGACATTTTACTGATAATACATTAATGTATATAATTTAATTATATTTAAAACGATTTTAGTAAGAAAAGATTTTAAAACTTTAAGCAAACTTTTACAGTTTATGTAACAAATGAAATACATATTTTTAAATATGAAAAAAAATGGGAAAGACAGTGAGTCAGCTCCATAATATAGCTGGGCATAATTGACAGGCATTTGTGACGGCTTTGGGTCACGGGTCAGACTGTAAATTCTTTCAACTTATAAGACCCTACCTCTTCAAGATCCACTGGTTTAGTAAACATACTAAACTTCCTGTCTCGTCCTAATTTGGTGAGAACGTCTCGTAAAAATATTCTCAGTTCTCGTAAAGTGGCGTCTTCCTGGTTTTTTAATTTCTTCAACTCCGCTTCCGTTAATTTTCTTGGTTTTGGAGGTGGGGCTATAGGTAAAACTTCTAATGCACGTCGGGCTAAAATATTAAAACCATGACATTTAATCTTCTAGTGTCATTCACAGACAACCATAATACTTCAAATAAGTTATTTCTTGTTATATAAAATGAAGCCTTGAGAGATGGGTTTTGAACAAAATATGGCAGGAATGCCCATGTCCATGAAAATTTTACATTTATAGCATACTGCATGGTGCATGCCCATTTTTCTTAGCACAGTTGATGCAGAAAATTAGAAGACAAAACCTCATTTACATTTTTTTAATACCTGTAGAAATTCCTGATAGACAGACAAAATTAATTGCTGAATCAACAAAGTTGTATTGAAAACAAAGTTGAGCTTTGTAGCATACACACAGAGATGCTAGCAGAATATAGGGTATTGTCATTTCTAACGTGTCTCTCCTTGTCTGACTGCAATCAACAATTCATGATTGCAACATAATGAACCTGACACCCAAGTTCACAAAGCATTACTCAGAATTGTTTGACTTATCTTAATCAAAATAAAGCCCTTTATAAAACTTTTGTTGTGTTAATGTATAAAATACATCAATAAGAAATGTTTAGTGCTTCTGGATCATAAACTGTCACTGGAAGTTGACTTAATTCTTAAATTAAGTCTGAGAATGCTTTGTGAACTCAGGGCCAGAGATCCATGTAATAAAGGTAGAAGATCGCAGTAATGTGTAATTACCTGCCGCCGAATGTTTTGAGGATACAGGTTTCGATGACTGATTTATAACTAAGTCCTGGTAATATTCACGCCTCTCCTCAGTCGTAGGGTTGGTCATTTGTATAACTTCCTGAGATCTCAGATCAAATAATCCCTGAAGCTAAAAATAAAAACACAATTTTACTTATAAATTTATCAAAGTATATACAAGCATGTAGGTGCTAGTTTATTTTCTCTGTATCTGACTCAAAGCCAAAGGTTTTATTATTCACAAATATATTTTGACTAAAATATTTGAAGAATTCTAGCCTTTCAGTAGTCAGGAACGAACATCTGGATTAACATATTAAGTCTCAATCAATGAAAAGGCAGCATCCCTAAAATATAAATTTTTGTGGCTTACTGTTAAGTCTAGGAAGTTGTAATAATACATCCAGAAATGAAATGAAATGGGGTCTGTTGTACATTAGTATAAGATGGACTTACCGTTGAGTCGAGTGAATTGTAAGAAACTTCACATGTAGCTAACATTAGCAGTGGTGATGATGGTGACAGGTTCTGTACTAATGTTAAAAACGTGGCGCGTAGAGTTTCACCGATAACATCCCACCATTTGTTGATAAAAGGTAAATATATTATACTAGGGGCTGTTCTACGAGCTTCACAAAATACCTGTAAATATATAAATGTCAGGAGATTTTTCATATGCTTCAAATGGTTTTCCATGACATCTGACCAGATGCTTTGCCAGACACTTCTAATCCTTCAATATTATGATTGGAAAACCAGACTGGGAATTCCTGAGGAAATTTTGTCCAATTATCGGGACCAAACCGGGCAGGTACTGGCCTTGGGTTCACAAAGAATCCTAACACGGAAGTCTGAGAATGCTTTGTGAACTTGGAGTCTGGTTAGTTAGACTGTTCACCCCCGTGACAAGATAGTTATAAGAGGACCATCAATAATAGAAGGCAAAGGTCTTCTTAACCTTATAATTTCCCCAGACATTTTCTGTATCAATTCGATGTGCATGACATTATCACACAAAACATCAGCAAATACATCCATGCATACAAATTAAATTTTTGAAAAAGCTTAGGAAAATAAACTTGAAATATTTTTAAGAAACGTGGTCCTGAAATTTCTCAAAGGTCCACAAATATCTCAATTGAATTTACTTGATAGTAACAGTGATGATCGTACCTGAGCACAAGATTCTTCGGGTGTTTTAGCACTAACAGCATATAAAGTTGGAAGATCAATGACATGGACTGGTAGTTGTTCCATATGATGTAATATAGCTGGTCCAAGGTGACTTGTCTGACCTTGACCTGCTGACCCTGATATTAATAATCGTGGTCGGAATGTTGTTGGTCGTTGATATGCTGAACTGAAAATAGAGTGGAATGGAGTAGAAAGAGACTTAACGTCTTGGCATAACAATATTTTGGTCATTTTGAGGTAATTTTCATTTCTATATACATGCAACCATCCTCAGTATCCCCAGTGGTACTCCACTAAGCCCATTCTCCATTCCCGGTGGAGATACAGTCAAATTATCGCCCCTTAGTGGGAGGATGTGGCCCTTCTCTACTTCAATTTCAAAGTGTCATGTTTTTGTTTTGTTGCATGAATGCCGATGTGTACACTGATGGATCTGGGTTGATTTTTGTTTCATCCGAACCACTAGACACACCCTGAAAACCTCAGATACGTGGGAATTTAGTGTGCTGACAGCTCAACTATCGGATAACTGATGGATTTGTTTTTTATTGATTAAACAAGACACGTGGAAAAGTTAAGGTACCCAGAAATGAAATGAAATGGGGTTTAACGTCCTATTCTTATGCACCTAAACTGGGCTAATGGAAGACGGGCATACGCCATACAGTGTGCTATGAGGGAAATTTTGCCTGGGCAGCGGCACTACGGCCTACTCTTATATCGAATTCCAACTGCCAAGGGATCTTTTACGTGCACTCCAATGTGTACACAGGACCTCAGTTTTTCGTCCCATCCGAACGACTAGGCAGCTATCCTTGTCAGGCCCTCCGTTCTGCATCACTGACAAGGGGAAACCACTCTGGAAAATCGAGATGAACTTTCTCGGCCAATGCAGGGATCGAACACTCGACCTCCAGGCTAGCGAGCTAGCGCCCTACCTACTTAGCCACGTGATCCCCTGTTAAGGTACCTAAGTATTTCTAGTAGGGATGTCTAATGAGCTGAAATGAATGGGGATTAAGTGTTCTACATTTCTTCACCATCTGGGCTAACGAGGATGAGAAAGTGGTTATAGGAATGAGGTGGTAACTTTAAATTCTGAAATAATATGACAAATTATTTTAAATATAGAAGCTAAATAATTGTTTACTTTGAGAATGAGAGGAAGGAGGGAGGTAGATTATTGTCGTGTCTATGGTTACCACGGTTACTCTTCTCGTAAATACTTGGTTCATCTTTATCTTCGTCACTATATAGATCATCCAGACCGTTATCACCATCACCTGTATTTTTATCTACAAAAAATATTGTACGTTATAGCACTCATAAAATTCCATTTCAAAACCAGAAACAAAATTTCATCCGAGGCAGAGCTGATCAACAAAGCAGCAGCAATATACGATTCCAAAGACTACATATTTCTATGCTTCATTTGTTTGAAAACATAGGCAACCATACTACGGATCAGGAACTGAATATTATGGTCCATGGACTGTACTTGAATTGGCTTCGCTAAAAAAGCAAAAAGAAGATAACCAAGTTAATGGATCAGTTCCCAGCTTTCAAAACATAAGATAGCTTGAACGGTTCATGGGATATACAGAAGATAGACGGAGCCTGTCTATGTATCATTCCTTTATCTTTGTTCAGCACAGATAAAAAGAGGAATTGTATTAATACCTGACTAATATGGAAATTCTTTACTCACTTGGTGCATCTAGAGACGACATTTGAGCGAGAACAGAAGGAAACGTTTCCTGTAACATCCTCAGTGTCTGATCAAACAAACGTTTTAATAGAGGTCGGATAACTGTGGATAGACAGCGACCCGGAGAGGCAATTGAACGTTGAGCGGTTGGTACAATAGTCTGCATAGCTTTGTAAAAGTCTTTAGCTGCCAAATTAATTGATTGGACATCTAGTTGTAATTTCTCTGAAGACGCGTAGATCTGTGGATAGCGTCGACGCAGGGCCATTAATGTTGCCTCTGTACATAATGCCTTCATGTCAGCCCCACAATACCCTACAAGAACAACGTTAAAATATAATATTATTATCACATTTTTTATTTGTGAAACTGTTTATTGCAAAAGAAGCTGATAAACTTAATGTTAATGAGAAAATTTCGGGACTAACATTTAGTAACATATGGATCAATTCAATTTCAATAATTCACTTGTGTATAGGGGTCTTTAGCAGTGGGAGGAAACAGGAGCACCAAGAGAAATTGGATAGCGACCCTACTCTTTGGGAACAGAAACCATTGCACTTAACTCAATGACAGGTCTATCTTATGATGCAACGCATTTATGTTAAAACCATTCGTCCCTGTTACTCATATATATATACACAATTTAAGGTGAATAAGTCACTGGCTGACTAACAAGGACATCCCAGGTCCGATCCTGTTATTTGTTATAACTAATTTAATTTCAGTGTATCAGTCATCTCTCATGGTAACGGACAAAGGTACAGATTGATTAATTCGTTATGAAACAGAACAGAAAAGTCTATTGAAAGTAACACATCTTGTATTGGTATTTCATTTGTTAAATCTACATTGGAAAATGGTTTAGGAATCTTGGATTACATACCAACACACCTCTCTCCTAACTCAGATATAAATTCTCCTGATAATCTGGGTGTCCAGCCTTTTGTGTGGATTTTCAGGATCTGTGTTCTTGCCTGTAAGAATAAAATGTTCCAGTTAATTAATTAAAAATGCAAAAGATTGATTAATAAAAAATGTGTAACAAAGAAATATTTCATTCGGATTAAAATGCAAATCCTATTTCATTTCATTTTCTATAGCCCCAGTCAGAACTTCATGTAGTAGAGTCCATGGAAAAGTATAAAAAAACGAAAGGAAATTTAGATATGTATTATAATCAGATTGAGAAATATTGATTGGTATTGGTGTAAACATTCCAAATTAACCGACTCTGCCATTTCGACCTCAGGCTCTCGAATGTGATATATTAGTGAACGCGAGACATTAGAGACTGAATGATATCGTCAATAGCTCATTGACATTAGTGCCCGACATTCTGTGAGTTAAAACTATAATCATTTTTTACATGCCTGTATAACCAAATCAACAACATCATTATTGTTCCAACCCCGCAAACTTATACAGATGGCATTATTACAGCACTTACCGATAAAGAAGGCAAAGGAAACAAAAACTCTCTATCAAAACGTCCTGGACGTCTTAGGGCTGGATCAATTGAGTCTATTCTATTAGTAGCCCCAATAACAACTACTTCTCCTCTGTTATCCAGACCGTCCATCAAAGCTAAAAGTGTTGAAACAATGGAGCTGTGAATCTGATCCTGTCGGCTTGATCTTACTGGAGCCAATCCGTCGATTTCATCAAAAAATATAATAGAAGGCCTTGCCTGGTATGCCTAGAAAATACAAATACAAATATAATAGAAGGCCTTGCCTGGTATGCCTAGAAAATACAAATGAAATGAAATGGGGTTGAACGTCCTACTTTCTGCACTTAACCTGGGCTAATGAAGACGGGCATCCGCCATACAGTGTGCAATGAGGGAAATTTTGCCTGAGCAACAGCGCTACAACCTATTCTTATATCGAATTCCAACTACAAAGGGATCTTTTACGTGCATGCCAATGTGTACACAGGACCTCTTTTTTTTTTGTCCCATCCGAAAGACCAGACAGCTGTCCTTGTCAGGCCCTCCGTCCTGCATTACTGACAAGGGGAAACCACACTGGAAAATCTGGATGAACTTTCTCGACCCATGAAGGGCTCGAACACCTGACCTGCAGGCTAGCGAGCCAGCACCTTAAAGTACCCACTTAGCCACGTGATCCCCCCCTATAAAATACAATAATAACAATAACATGTGGACATTAGATTTGATAACAATTTTATCTTTTCTTCTATTTTCATTTAATGTGCACATGTCTTTGTCCTCTTATTAATTCCCCGAAATATGCGCTAAACATCCTGTATGTGACCATGTGACAAACCCGAAGATTTTCATAGGCTACTTAGCCTCATGACCTATATGACCTTAAAATGGAGATCTCGGTACATAGAAATGAAAATATCTAACTCCATTCCTATACATCATGCTTACCTGATCAAACAGAAGTCTTAACTGTCTCTCCGATTCTCCAACCCATTTACTCAAACAATCAGCCCCTTTTCTCATGAAGAACGCTACCCTTTTATCTCCGTGGCTACATTCATTAGCGAGGGCCCTGGCTACCAGAGTTTTACCTGTCCCAGGTGGACCGTAGAAAATACATCCCCTCGGAGGTGTGATCTTAAATCTTTCAAATATCTCTGGATATAAAAGGGGAAAGACGACCATTTCTTTCAGGGCTCGGACGTGTTTGTCTAATCCTCCAACACTTTCAAATGTTATCTATAAAAAATGAGAAGAAAATTATTCTGATATCAATTTGTACTTTTAGTTAATCAATAACTTCAAGCAATTAAAACACTGGTGAAAATTATATATATTTATTTGAGAAGGAAATTTGCTTAATACAATACAGAATAGGCGTCATCCATTGATGTTGTACCATAATTTCAAATAATGGTACAAGCACTTTGGCATTCTTACAATATTTCATTGATAACAAATGATGTATTTGTACTTGCAGCCTCGGGTAGCACTATTATATCACATAAACTCTCGCTCTTGAAATACATAATTGAAAATTGGAACTTGGAAAAAATGTATTTCACCTGACATCAATTTTTTAGCTGTATTTTGGTCCTTGAAAAAATATAAAATTAAAATCCTTATTAACTTACGGATCTATCCACTTCCATTGGGTCAATATCAGCCAAGCTAGCGCCGATCTTAGCTCTATCCTTTAGTATTCCAGTATTCATATCTTCTTTTGTTAAATTAAATGGCAAGCACCGATTTCTGGATTTCATCATACTCTTGGCTTTACGTCTCTGGAATCTTTCCTCATCGCTAGAGTTGCTGCCTGTGTCAGATGATGAGCTTGTGCTGGAGCTGCCATGGAATGCTGCGCGCTTCCTAGAACAGTTTTCATTGGCGTTGCTTTCAAACGATCGAATTTTGCGAGGCCACCTAAAAAAAAGATTCCTGTTCCTACGCACCTAGCTTTTCCTAACTTACACCAATCCTTTTTTTATTTTCAAGAATCTCATTTGTGGTAATATTCCAGAACATATACCTCCGTGAGTTTTTGAGTGTTAATTACAAGCAAGTTATATCTAAAGCCAGTGAGTTAACTACAATAGGACATCATCAAGACTCTTTCTTTTCTATCAGAAATGAATGTCAGTCAAAAATACAAAGTAAACTACTGAAATTTGACCAAAATCTTTAAAAATAAACATAATTTTTCCAAAATTTCTTAATCTGATTTCACCAAACATCTTAAAGAAAGAGTCTTGACTGAGTTGTTAAGTGCTAGTGTTAAGATTTGTGGCTGAGTATATCTACTAGGGGATAGCCATATCATACAAGCAAGTTCAATTACAATAGTGTTACCAAAAACATACGATTTACATGTCGTTTGTAAAGAAAAATAAAGTTCTTTATTGGGTTCTTTCGTATCATTTTGATTACTAATATCAGTTTCATCATTGGCTAAGCATGTGAAAAGCAGAATAAGCAGGGTGTGAGATCTTTCATGCACACTGCTCTTCTTACCATAACTATAGTCGTACTCCAGTAATCTTCCAATTTCTCAATTTAAATATTTGAAAATTGAAGAATTAAAAGAATTAATATCTAAGATTAAGTAATTACCTATAAGCTTTGTCATCGGAGCCTTATTCATTAAAGTTTAAACTTAAATATTGCATACTGATGGTTAATTGGCCGAGTACTAGTTTTCAGGTTTTAAATTTGACATCGGTTCAAGAAAGTACGACTTTAGTTAAAGTTAGAGCAATATGTATGACCAATGAATTGTGATATTAATTATAAGAAAAAAGAGAAGCACATATAATGTATCAATATATCAATCTGAATAAAACATGGATCCTATTTTGTTTCATTTTTTATTCTTCAAAATTTCGTTTTACTTGTCTTTAACACACTAGGAACTGGAAGAGTTGTTATATAACCTGCATTTTGGTTTAAGTGAGGGATTAGCCAAAGCTGCGGCGAGTTCTTTACGTGCTGTGCACAGGACTCTGGGTATCAAACTAGAAACATCCATGTGGATTGGTTAATCAAATACCGGACATCATAGGGTCAAAAGCCACTTTATATTGGAAGTCATTGAAAGTATCTAGATCCGTATTTTAATCAGACTGACGTACTATGAGCATGCAACAATAAACATATTTCAAGATTTTCATATAAAAATCGCTGAAACGTTTTTGATATAGGTAAACGAAAAATAAAGTTGTTTTTTGGGTTCTTTCATATCATTTTGATTGCTTATATCAGTTTCATCGTTGGCTTTCTGTCGACAGATGGAAAACATAATTGTTTGTAACTCAACATTTGGGATTTATTTGTGGACACAGAAATCTGAACAAAAACAGATATGTCATCCTACAGCACAAATTAACTCTTAAAATCCCTAGATATCTACTTTTCTTTATTTCTGACCAAGATCATAGAAGGGTGCAATTCTAAACACATTTTCAGTCACCAAAACAATGATAGTATGATAGCTAATAGCTTTCTCTATGTGCTAAAGTGTTAGACGCATGCAAGACAAATTACTACAACATTTACATAATATGACATTAGCTGGCAAATACACAGCAAGCAGAGGTGTTAAATACAAGCAGAGGAGAGCAAGTAAAAAAAACTTCCGGAGGATTCTATCCCAAACTAGATTTTCATCTTTTTACATTGACAGAACAGAATCTTTTTTTTGTCAACATGTAGTGTAATAAATAAAAATTTACATTTTATAAAATATAACATTAGCCTACAAAATTGTTATTGCAATAAATAAGCTTATATAAATTGTTGGTATTGCCATAATATATACTTGATCATTTCCATCTTCAGCAAGATTAGAAAGGGAGGCAATTAGACACGCAAACCCTGAAGTCATATGACCTAATTCTACAGATGGTATATATTATATCATAAGCAGTAATAACTACAGCTCATGTCAAAACTCATGTCCATCTGTAACATTCAAAAAAATCAAGGAATTGGTTCTGTTTCGTCTACAGTGGCGTGACCAAGATGATATCGAATAGGGTCTGTATTCCTGACAGTGGATTATCCTAGGGTCTGTTTCGCTGACAGTGGAGTGACCTAGATGATATCAAATGGGGTCTGTAGACCTGAAGGTGGAATGACCAAGATAGGGTCTGTTTTGCTTACAGTTGAGTGACCCAGATGATATGGAACCAGACCTACCTGTGATGTTTACGTCTATGTGCGGGTGATCTGTATGTTTTGGAACGTCTGAATGAGCTGATGGTTCTAGGTGGAGTTTCTCCACGACTAAACACAGTGTCACTTCTTGGCCTTCGTTGTGGTTCTGTGAAGAAATAAATCATTGAATCAACATGAACGAAAAAAGAACTTGTCTATCCATCGTACATAATATAATGATGTATACCATTCACATTTAGCATCATGAACAAAGTTTTAATCTATGTAAATGTTCATAAATTTAGACATACCGAAAATAATCGTAACAAGCAAGTCAGGAAATGAAATGAAATGGGGTTTAACTGCTTCTAAACTGGGCTAATGAAGACGGGCATATGCCATACAGTTTGCTATGAGGGAAATTTTGCCCCGGCAGCGGCACTACGGCATAGTTCCATCCAAACCACTAGACAGCTGTACTTGCCAGGCCTTCCTTTCTGCATCACTGACAAGGAGGGAACACACTAGAAAATTCAGCGTCTTACACACTTAGCCACCGAGATTCCCAGCGAGTCAGGCATTTTATCGTAATGAACGTAAGATTGTAAAGTGGATGGGGAAATGTATATTTAGAATATTTTATCTCATAAGAATATGGCTTACTTATAGATGGAGCTTCGTATTTCTGTGTTCTAGGTTTATGCTCTCGTAGAAAATATGACCTCTGGGGTTTGTCACCTTCATCATCATCTTCTTCTTCTTCTTCTACTTCCTCTTCTTCTTCCCCACCGGAACTCTCGCCTAAAATTACACCACAGATTAATCAAATAAACAACAAATTCATTGGGAGAGATTGGGTTGAAGTCCACTCAACAGAAACTAGGTAATTTTGGGATTAACATGTTTCAATCTTATTTCAATAATTCGGTTGCTGGGAGGGGTCTTTAGCTGTGGGAGGAAACCAGAGGACCCGGAGAAATCCCAAGAGATTGGACAGGCGACCCTACTCCTTTTTACGTACAACCATGGAATCAAAACCACGCCAGTTGACTCAATGACAGACCTTATTGACAACTTTATTGACAAGCCGTTGCTAAGTTTGGCAGGGTAGGTTATCTACTTTTGGTGGAGAAGATTTGGTTAAGCTGTAAAATAAATCAGTGACGGAACCCACCTGACGTTTCACAATCTGTGTCAATAATTGGTACACCATACATATCACGTCTAATATGTCTTCTCTTACGTTTAACTCGGCTGTACATATCAGTGAAACACTAAAAAGAAATTGTTTCAAAAGTTTGTTGATAATTGATGGGCAACTGGAAATGAAGGGAGCCGGAGAGAAATGGGGTCTAATGACCACTCACATCAAACTGGGTCATTTCGAGACAAACGTGGTACAATTTCATTTCAATAATTGGCTTTCTGATAGGATTCTTTAACAGTGGGAGGAAAGCAAAGGGCCCGAAAAAAACATGCATTAACCTATCCCCCCTCCCACTTAAAACACTGTCTTACACAACGTTCAGAATGCGACATACTAGTTCAGTAATGCTCGACATTCTGTCAGGAACAATTAAAAAAATTATTTTCAGACCTGATAAAGATAACTATCATTTTGAGTTCAGGAGAAATTTCAAGTGACATGGTCAAGACAAATTTCAAGTGGCATGTTCAGAACAAATTTTAAAGTTACATTATGGGAGATAAGATAAAGAGATGGCAGTTCTCACTATAATAGTTAAAAACTAGATAGTGTAAAGGTAATTTGCTGAAAATTTCAGTCAAATTGATCCACTATTAGCCGAGAAAAAAGCGTTTGAATTATTCACATAGCCTCGGTCATCATTACTCAAATCATTAATATAAACAGCATAGTCTCGATTATCCACTTGATTGATTTAATTATCAACGGCCATTAAGCGGCATATAGGATTTTAATCCACCAACATCGAAGGCTAGCCTTGACATCAAGAGTTTATTATGGTCTGGATATGTTAATTAATGTCTAATAGATTATTTAGATAACATTTCAGGCCTAAAGAAAGACCTGTAATAAACAGATTTTGCTCTTGCATAATGCTATTTTAAGTGACATGTTCAGGACAAATTTCAAATTGCATAGTCAAGACAAATTTCAAGTGGCATGGTCAGGACTAATTTCAGATGACATGGTCAGGACAAATTTCAAGTGTAATGGTCAGGACAAATTCCATGTGACAAGGTTTTATATGTCACTATAATTACAGACTGGTCAGCCACTTTTATACAAACAGCAATCTTACCTCATCCCCTTCCACCTCTTCTCCTCCCTCATCCTCCCCCTCCCCTTCTTCCCCTTCAACTCGGGTCCGTTTCCGCGGTGGTAAACTTTCCTCTGTGTCTCCATAACCGTCTTTAGCACTGACCACAGCTTTATCTAGAAAGTTTTTATTCAATGTCGGGTAGACAGTCTTCTTTTGCCTCGTACTTCGACGTATTTCTTCAGGATGCATCCCTTCGTCTTCATCTTCCGCATCAGCTACAGCCAGCACCTCTCTTTGTCTCCAACTCCGTGATTTCTTTCTATCGACCTGGGGTCTGCTACTTCGACGAGATTGACGCGGAGGTTCTGATTTTAAAAGAAAACAAGTGCCACATTAAGAACAGGAGTTGCCAACGAATGTTTATTTTCCTTTTATTTCTAACTATTCAGACAAGCATTACTTATACTAGTTATAGCTAATAAATGAATTTGGACAAATCAGATTGTTGTCAGGTCTAGCCATAACTTTATCAATTAATAGCATAGTTGAAATCTATTTTTAAAAAAATAAATGAAATATGAAAAATTCAAGGTACCGTACATATATATATATATCTATCGAAACAATCACTACCGGAATTCCATCTAAAATTACTTGAGTAGGAATCTTTTTTAAAATGATCTGGTGATGATGGTCTAAAATGTTTAAGATTGATTCTGTTAAAAGAGAGGGTCTTAAAACTTTGAAAAATGTATGTTCTGTATGCATAGGATTTTTAGACAATAATTCTTTTGATAGAGGGGATAACAATTTGCATTTTGCTGTGTAGAACTAGAAGAAGAGACTATGAAAAGTGGAATTCCTAGTTCACCTCAGAGTTTTAAATGGAATTTAGAAAGTCAATTAGAAACAATCAGTGCATTTACCTCACATACAAAGATATTTTTATTTGGATTATGTAAACAAAACAGTGCCTTCAAACTGCTGTCAACAACCAACAATTTACAACTTTAACTACTTTAAGTGCTATATAAATTACTGTATGCTGATTAGGATTAGTTAGGCTTGAAATACCAGTGCCCCCAAATTATGATGCTTGGGTTGAAATTGTGTGATTTCCTGAACAGAAAAGAACATCAGGCACTGTCTTTTAAAGTGTGCGATTGCACACTGTATTGCCCTAAAATAGTTTGAGAGTCAGACAATAGTAAGCCTAAAAACTAAAAGCCAATCAAGAACAAGTGTTCCTTGATATTTCAAATCCTGATGAAAAAAGGCTAACTTTTTGGTGAGCTTGTACCTGCTCAGGCGATTTTTAAAAGACAGTGTCTGGAACATAATATCAACAAAAATTTTGATCCCACCCGTAGTTATTGGGCTTTTCTCATCCACCTTAGATTTGGACAATTTCTCACATGGAATGGACTCTCCTGTAATATTGCTATCTATAATACAAGTATTGCTGTTGTTGCCTTCCTTTTTCTTGGACTCTGAAATAATGTTTCAACTATCTTGGATTGCATTGTTAAAAATTCTCATTTAGTACTGGACCCTATTTGAAATTTTCATTGTTATGAATGCAAGGAAATTTGAATCATGATGATTAAGATTACGCTTCGATTCCACGAGAAGAAAAACAGACTGATTGTTGTGTTTTAATTTTTTGTTTCCACGAGAAGAAAAACAGACTGATTGTTGTGTTTTAATTTTTTGTTTTAAGATATAAAATCTCACCATCATCTTCTGTCGAATCTTCGTAGAAAAATGAACTTCTGCAAGAAAATAAAATGTTTGCAACTTGTGTTAACTGATTCCAAGATTAAAGTTAGATGTAAAACATGTAAATCATGGAACATCTCATCAACATACCACACATACCACTTTGTTGATTTTATTTCAATAATTTCGCTTGTGCCTAGGGGTCTTTAGCAGTAAAGGGAAACCAGAGGACCCTGAGGAAACCCAAGAGGTGGGACAGGCAGCCCTACTCCTTGTCACATACCCGTACAACAAGGGAATCAAAATCATGCCAATTGACTCAATGATAGACCCACCACCACAAATCCCCACCCCCTCCACCACATTGAAGACGAGATCCAAGCAGTGTGCCATGGGTGTAATTTTCTGCCCAGTCTTTAGTTTGAGGAATTCCTGGATCAGGACCTCGGGTCCAGGTTAGTAGACCAGTGTCTTAGTCACTTATAAAGTCACTTAGGCTCCAAAACCTATGGATTGAGTTTGAGATCAAAATTTGTAATATAAGATTGAGTTTATGTTTACCTGTTGGCTCGTCTAGGCCTTCTCGACATCCTTTGTGGATTATAATTATACGACTGATTTCTCCTCAATTCTCTTCTAGGAACAGACGACACCCCACTCTCATCACTCTGAAGGTCATCCTATCAAAACAGTTTAAATTTACGTTAAAAGAATATTAACTTATCAAATTTCTAATCTACTCATATCAAACTTTGTTTTTTTCATGTGAAAAATCCACTGCATCCCAATAAACCAATCCCATCGATAGGAACAGAATTACAGACAATGTTATTTAGTAACTAACATTAATTTGCAATGTGAGGGGGGAAATTTTGCAAAGATAGCGTTCGCCCGTCATTCTAAAAACAGTTCTTCCATTTTCACCTGCCAAGGGATGTTTAACATATTATGTACACTAGCACTAAACAGCTCTTAAAATCAACCTTTGAGATTGTCAATAAAAAAAAAAAAAAATTAAGATGCAGTTTCACTGACATTAGTGACAAGTTACTGACATCTGTGATCTGATTTCATATGTCGGCTTAAGATATTCATTTATAGTGTACATATACTACTAGTTTAGTGTAATTGCTTCCCTATTTACATTTTCATTACCGGTATTATTTTTGACATACTAAACAGATACACCAACTAAACTTTTTACAGTCTGTGTATCCCTTACCCTACCCGTAGTGTACCATCACAATAAAAAAATATCAGATCCATGATACATGTCTCCTAACAGACAGAATAGGTTGATTAAAGTTAAAGCCTATCTTGAGATGGTTTTCTGACGGAGCTGAGGTTTATTTGATTAATTTTTATTTAAAAACATTTAAGTTAATTTTTTTAACCGAATGGATCCATGGGGTCACAATCACTGCATCAGGCGTTTAAAACAATTAATATAATATTTATACATAATCAATAAACCACCAGAGACATCAAAACACCTATCAATATTAAAGAAGATTGGCAGACATTCCTGAGTTCAATGACCTGATTTTGTAAACAATCGTGCCGACTGTCGGGTTTAAATAAGTTCAACTCCGATCAAAAGAATCATGTTCTTGCCGAAAATAATGATTGGGCCCTCGGTTCATTTTTAAAAACTATAATCATTAGAAAGAAGTGCGTTTGTATTGTCGGTTTGTATTATAAAAAACGGCATAAGATTACAAGTGATAAAATAATTCGTCTGCGTGTAAAATTCGGAGCATTCAACCAGGGTTTTGTAAATCTGGGAGGGACGTGCGAGACAGACGATCAGTGGGTTATGAGGACGTGTAAGACTCGGTTTACCTCTGGAGGTGGGTCCTGAGACCTTCGAGAACCCCTCGTTCCAATCGTGATAAACTCAGAACCCTCGTCTTCTATCGGATTATGCCTTGTTCTCACCATCGTCTGATGTGGATTTGCCTTACATTCCCTCGCAGACATCCATCTTTCACCAAACAACACAAATAATTACTCTCTCTCCGCTCCTGAAATAAATCCAGATATTGTGGCTAATTTACTCTTTAATTTTCAATGGTGGAAATATAATATTAATATTTTATAAATTGGTCGGCAAAATGTCTTCAGAAATAATATGTTGGGCTAAATTTTTGTTTTTGTTTTTATTTGCGTAGTAATTACACATGCGGTCAGACAGTGAAGCGGTCTGGGAAATGGCGGGAAATAAGTTTGAACGATCCAGGAACAGAAAATATTTCAGAATAGCCACATTCTAACGAAGATGAAAATTATTATTGACAATATGAAAAGAAAATATGACTTTATTTTCACACGCAGTGTATTTAGAGCCACAGAAGCGAGTTTCAACGATAATTTCAACTTTTTAGCTGGCTTCTTTGTCCCCAGCCGAACTCACTTTAACCCGGAAATATAAATTTATTAGTTATTACGCATGTACATGGAGTTCACAAGGTCAAGAATGTTATGGGTGAACTGTCAACAAAGGTAGATTTGACTAAAATTAACTCTAAAACCCAGTTAATTATCGTCTGCTACATTCTTGTTTGTATTAGATAAGCTGCATAATATGCTTAATGTTTTGTTTTCTATTTTAGGCCATTTTGATCAACACGTTGAAGTGTTTTGCGGTGTTTTATGGCTGTTACTATGTTGTTAGTAGTGTTTGTTATGCGTTTTACAGGTAGGGTTCCTGACCCACTTTCACACATGTATTATGTATTCAATTTCAATAATATATACATTTCATCCATGAAGGATTCGAGACAGGGGGAATTAAATAAAAGTCCCAAATCCACTTTCTTTTCGTTATATTATTAATCATTTTTATGTCTTTATTATTTCCGTACAAAGTTTGTATTTTTTTCCTCCAAAAAAATTCAGTCATCGCTTATTATGCCACCAACAGTGTGAGTCTTTTGTTTTGGTGACCAATATCAATAGGCCTATTGGAAAATTTATATTTTATTTCTGACTAACTCGAGCAATAGTAGACGTACGTAGTAGGCAAATATTTTTTCTACACAGCTATGCGTGTCAGGGTCCAATTACATGTATAGTTTTAGTTATATAATTGTGATATTATTAATTATATGTTATAATGTTGATGTTTATCATATGGGTCTACCAAGTATAGGCCTATCTATATGTTTTATTCATGACAATATTTTTAAAGGTTTTACAACAGATAATAATGACTTGATCTTGTAACTGCAGATTGTCGAATTTTGATGGACGAATCCCGTTTAACTTTAAAGTATGGGTGAATTTATCCAACTGCTGTACTGGTTATACTGATGAAGAAATGGGTAAGATCAGAATTATCAGTTATTTTACCTTACTTACAAAAGTGATATGGTTAGCTTATATAAAAAAACAATCTGACATTGCCCTTGATTCACTGATTGCTGCAGATTAGTAAACAAAAATTCTTTCGCAGAGTAAGTGTATTTTTCCACTTAGCAACACTAAGGATTTTACACTAGACGGACAGATCACATCTCAAACTAGGAGATAGCTTACTAACCTACATGTATGCAAAAACAATTCGGTGAATTCATGAAAGACTATGAGTTACGATGGATTTGATAATATACTTTACATGGCCCACATTTAAATATTAAAGGCTGTGCAGTGACAATCTGGGGTAGGAAAACATTAATCATTTGGTATCTTATAGGGAGAAGCAAAGATTATATATTAGAATAGCCTAGAACCACATCCACAATGGATGGTTAAGGAACTACGTTCCACTTGAAACCGAACAAACAATTGAATGGAAGAATTTAAAGTAAGATATAAATTATAAATATATTTTGTATGTCAATGTTGTCTATATTTTTAAAGAATTAAATATTATATTTATATTTTATAGTAAATGTGATATCAATGGAAGTGAGTTATAGTTTATGTGGTATTATTTATGGTTTAATGGTGAGAAACTGGGCCTGGGATTATGCTGTATCAATAGCTCTGCTACATCTGGTGCTGTCATGTCTCGGTAAGTTAAATATTGACTAATCCAGTCCCCCAGATCTAACAAGCAGTTCACTATAAAGCCACATAGTGACACAGTAGACTGAACATCAGGGATGTTTTGGACAATATGTGGAGCTAATACTATAATAAAGGTAGGCTTACCAATGGTGTAAACAGTGGTACATGTAATAGGTATTCTCACAAATAACTTGTACTAATAATAGGTTCTCCTACCAATAACTGGTGCTAATAGTAATTGAAGCTTACTACCAGTATTGATAAAAAATAACTGGTGCTAATAGGTCAGCCTACATGGGTACCAATTAAAGTGATGCCAATAGTAATTGAAGCTTACTGGATAGGGATAGAAAGATATGTTGGATTTGTGTGAAATAATTTAAAAAAAAAAGTAAAATATCTGACAGACAGCTGACAAAGTCACATTGATATATTTTGGCATTAATATATTTGTTGTTTCTTTCTTGCAATGTCTGTATATTGTTTTGTTCGCAGGTTTGTCTCATCAGTTCCGTTTTACATGTACGTCATGTTGTTTAAATGTTTGAATTTGACTGTTTTTATTTTAGTCATGTTAGATTTTCCGGTCAATTGGTCTTGGTGGGTTTGTTATGGTAAGTCAGTGTAAGATTTTCTACATTATGTATTATTATAAGATATACCACACAAAAAAGCAAAGGATAAACTTAAGCCATAATAATTCTGTATGTGCTTGGAACAGGATTAGCAACATAATCAACTAATTTTTTATTCTCTCCAAACAATATGGCATTAGGTCTATCAAAAATATTTTGATATTAATTAGCAAATTATTTAAGAATTATAATCTAGGAATTAACAATGGTGGACAAATTCCAAATGGAAGAGCCATTTATGTCTATTTATTATCAAGCATAATCGATCCTAACCTCTCATCAAAATATAAAACTCATCTAAAGTTCCTTGTCAGTAGTATAGGGCGGAGGGTATGCCAAGGAAAAGTGTTCAGTGATTTGGATGGTATGAAAACCTGCAGTCCTGTGTAATAAAATAAGAGTATGCCTTACTGGGTCGCTGCCTGGGCAAAATTACTCTCTTAGCAAATAAATATACCCATCTACATTAGCCCAGTCGGGCAAAACAGTAGGACATTAAACCGCATTTTATAACAGTGTCAAATGGTAAAATTCACTAAGTAATGTCAACACATGAAAGAAAAACCATTATAAAAAAAGATTATTTGGTTTTATTTCAGGTTGTGCCTTATTGTTAAAGATAATATTTGGAGAAATGATCTGTTTCCTGTGGAAACTAAAGAGAAAAGTGAAAGTAGAACCTGGTGAAATTCCAACCCAGAAATCCTATCTCTATCACAAAATGTGACCATATTATTTACTTGAGGAACTGTTACTTACTGTCTCAAATTTTGCCAAAGATTTTACTCTGCATTTATTCAGTGGCTTCTCATTATCAGTGCCTGAATTATCTAATTGTTTTATTGAAGAGTGAAATCCCTTTTATCATTCAATATTTTAAATTTTAAGAAAGGATTTTATAGCTTAATTTTATAAAGTTACAAAAATTGTTTTGTTTTTGTTAAAATTTTAAATGTCTTTTTTAATGGCCTACAGGCCCTGGGTTCACAAAACATTCTCATGCTTTAGTCAAAGATGACACCATGGCAAAAACTGTTAACTGTGCCTTTTTGTTTTATTATGATATTCATAATTTTGAAAGGTGTAAGCTTATTCACAATCACCGATCATCATTCTAGATTTTTTATTTTATTTCATTTTTTGAATCCCAATTTATAGTCCATTGACCCTCTGTATTTGCAGGTGTGGCAATTTATTTTTGTGTTATGAAATGGGATGTCTTCACTATAGTATAATTAGAATGTCCCTGATCAATTTATTTTGCCAGTTATTTTTCATTCATTTATCCTCTTTAGACTCTAAATATTTAGAGTCCATTCAATAAAACTGCACTTTCCCAACAATTCTTGACTGACAGAACAGATTTGATTTGTACCACCGGGTCCCACCCTAGACCCTCCCTCAAAAAATCATGTATCCTCATTACAATGGGCAGTCCTATCTTTGTTAATTAATAATGTACGGTATCGTGTGTATTGGTCATTTATTTAATCACTTGTGATGAATACACTAGTCACGTTCTGTGGTAATAAACATTGTGCATCATATCCACATAATGGGACAGTCCTATCTTTATTAATTAATAATGTACGGTATGGTGTGTATTGATCATTTATTTAATCACCTGTGATGAATACACTAGTCACGTTCTGTGGTAATAAACATTGTGTATCATATCCGCATAAATTATGTGTATTGTATAACTAGGGCATTGTGTATATTCATAAAATCAGTTACATTCAACATGTTTAAACATTGTACGGTATTTAAGTTTAAGTTATAAGTTAATAACGTTCGTACGGTTCGTCCTTTTGCCAAGTACAACTGCACGGGTTTCCGCGACGTTTTCGCCGACGAAAAAGTCGATCGAAAAGAAATGTAATGTTTGGGGCCGTTTCCATGTAGGTCAACGTGGTGACAACACACACGGAAATACGCACATGTATGGAAAACGGGCCTTCCGGTAGTTAAATTTAAAAGAAGATTATAACGGAGATCTGTAACCCGTTAAAAGCCACTCGGAATTTTGTACGACCCATTACCGTAATTGAAATGTAAACCGTCTGTAACTATGGAAGCGCTATCTCGACTCGAACTATTCTGTTTGTTTTCTTTTCAATTTTTACTCCGTCCACTTATAAAATGGTCATTTATTCTTTATCAAAAATACTATTTTATTCTTAGTCTACATAGATAGATCTAATAACTTTTAAAAAATAATTATAATAGCTAACAAGATCTAGGCCTAACTTTACAAAAGAATTATAAAACGAAAAATGGGCCTTGAAAATATTTGCTTTTTTCCTGTAATTTAGTATGATATAGATCTATCATTGGCTATATAAATTGTTACACTAATTTATATCAAAAGTAAAAGAAGAGGGTTGATTACCATACAACGTTGCGACGGGGATATGTCTACATTCCCGTCTCTTTCAAAGAAACGTCGCCATTGTAGGCTGATAAATCAACCAACCCATTGTCATCACTCATTGTGTGTTCATAAATTTTTCAATTAGATCTACTAAATATAAATGCCTTTTAAAAACGTTTGATGTCTATTAAAATTAATTACATCTTGAATTGAAATGTTTATTTGCAATAGGGCCTAATAATGCTGACAATAAATTGTGACTTATTTGTTAAATGTTTGGTTTTTTTCTTCCTATCTAGATATCCTACTCCTAGCCCAGGTAAGATCAAAAATGTTGTATCAAAGGCTAGAAACTAGGTTTAGTCTGATTTCGAAATTCGATTCCGGTACAACTTGCACATGAAACGTACGGTTATGAAATTTACGCATCTTTCTGCGTCAGCGGCTTCATTGTATTTCCTATAGACAGTATTGGGGGCCCTCAGTCAATGGAATCTTTGCCACCATGAGCCATGTGTTTTTTTTTGGGGGGGGGGGGTCGTTTCTTACAGAGGTCTAAAGTTGCCATCATACTGTCTGCGGGGGGGGGGGGGGGGGCGTGGAGCAAAGCAAATTATTGAGATAGAAGTGCTGTGTCAAGGGTTTGTCTTCCAGTTGAGTATGACATGGTCATGCGGTATGGTAAGCCTGGTTTAGTCGTGGTATTTACCGACAAATTTTCTCTGGATTTTCTAGCCTGGTACCCTGTCGTCTGCCAAGGAAAGGCAACGTGTCGCTCGGATTGGGTGGCACACCGACCGAGTTGAGTTCCCACCCGTGTTGTCGTAGACCTGGCTTTGGCGTAGACCTGGTGCTGGTCCTACTCCTACTATCTCGGTTTGTACAGGAAATAACACTTACAGATCAAAAGTCACAAGATCGGATGAAACCTGTAATGTTTAATATTAACTCACCAATCTATGAAACCGAAGAAGATCTATTACTTTGGCAAGAAATTTCTTATTGTGTCCCAGCCAGAGATTTGAAGACTTTCCATGTGCAGCTGATTCAGAAAGAATGACGTTGTCGGAAATGTTTGGCAACTTTATGACGTCATGAGCGCACTTACATCATTACAATTATACGTCATACAACATTATAATTTTTACGTTGGTAGGCTACCACAATTCGCCACCAAAATGGCTTGTTGCTAGCTTAAAATTCTTTGTTGTCATTAATGTCAGTCCAAAATATTTGGGAATTTACCCCGGAAAATGTTTTTGCGGTAAACTGCATATACACGCCCTTTCACAAACGGTTGCCTAAATTCTTCATAAACCAGTTGTGACACCGTTCTATGGACATTCTTCGGCCTTTTGCCTCGACTCGGGCGAGAGATTTTTATTTCTCAAACATTATGTCTTTGTAATTTTGGACTGACATTAAGTATTTCAGATTTAATTAACAAACAAAAGCATCAACAGGAGATAATATCTTAGCTTGAATTCATGAATCCATCAAACATTATAATGCGGCGCTTGTTTGCTGAATGCTGGACATTTTCATTTCTTATAAAAACCTATAACGGTAAATCTCTTTGATCTTTGGAGTATATTCTTTGCCCGGAATACCTTGCGGTCTGGATGTAAAATCCGAACTTCTTCACGAATGCTTCGTAATGAAACCTAACTCGATTCAGTTTTTATTAAGCAGGACAGATGGGCTGCGTATATAACTTGAAACAATTTCACCTTTACACTGGAACAAATATCTTTTATAGCACATACTTTACACGAGTCGTGGTGGCACAGGGTCCGAATCCGTTATTTTGAGAGAGAAAAGAGAGAGGGAGGGAGGCTAACTTCCGCTCGTAGGCCTTCACAACCTAGGTCATTTCGGGACTAGCATATGATTCGATTTTGTTTCAATAAATTGCTTGCCCGTAGGGGTCTTGTGGTAGGATACGGGTCACGGGAGGACCCGAAGGAAAACCACGAGCTACGAGGCAAAGGACAGGCGACCCTTACTGCTTGTCACGTACAACCGGGTAATCGAACCCCCGACAGTTGACTCTATGCAGACCTTGTGATACAGCGCGCACACGCTAACCATTCGGCCACACTTAACTCCTCTGTTATTTTGAAGTTACGCGCCTAATTGATATCAGTTCGCGGAAAGCAGGGGCAGTTGTTCGACCAGTCAGAATTCAGTCAGCTAATTCAATATGATACATATATATTATGCCAGTGGTTCTCAATCAGTGTGCCGCGGCACACAGGTGTGCCACAAAAACTTCTCAAGTGTGCCGCGAAAATTTGAATGGCACGCTAAGAAAATGCGAAAAACCAGATGATCCTAATTGAGTATTCACTGGTGTCTACTGGTAAGTTCATAGCTGTGTTGTTCTCTAGTTTTGAGTCAGTCGATGTACAAACAAGATATAGTTTTCTTCGAAAATTTCGTTTTTAACACGGCGTTTAGTCATTCGAGTGGGACAAAAAAATAGAAAAGAAAAAAAGGAACTGTAATTGCTTCCCCGCTTTCATGATCTCAGTTTATTTAATTTCAGAAACGAAATACTGAGCATTATTTAACATTTTTTGGAATACCTAATTCCATATCTAATTTATTTTTCCAGCTAACAAAATATTCCGCATTTATAAATCTTGTTTTTTACAGCCAACTAAATTAATTTCCATGTTACATTATGTTCGGTACACTTTCTAAGGAAAGACGATAAACCTCTTTTCTGATGTATCGAAATATTGAATAATAAAAAGAAACTTTATTGCATAAAAAACCCAGGTTATGGACATATTTATATGGATAATACAATCTACATGAAACAAATACACATGTGCATGTACATAAGAATGAAATGAAGTGGAATCGGGCTTAACGTCCTATACTGTAAATTCTGCATCTAAACTGGGCTAATTAATTAAGACGGGCATACGCCAATTCTTATATCGAATTCCAACTGCCAATGATCGTTTACGTGCACGCTAACGTGTACACGGGACCCCGTTTTTTCGTACCATCCGGACGACTAGACATCTGTTTTTGTCAGGTCCTCCATCATGTATCAATGAAAAGGGGAAACCACGCCTGAAAATCTGGATGAACTTTCTTAGTCAATGAAGGGAAGTACCGAACCTTCAGGTCAGCTAGCCAGCGTTTAATCCCGTAGAGAAGGATACATAGATAGAAAACTTATAATGGCGCGAAAAATAATTGTTCGCGCCATTATTGATGGGCTATATACAAAAGATCTTAAGCATTTTAAAAAATTTATTCAACATCAAATAGGCCTTTTTGTAATTGTTCGAAAACTTACTATTCATCAAAATTTGATTTTTGGAATACATAGGGCCTAATTAATCTAAACAGTTCTTTTCTTCCTTCAGTTTTTTTTCAGTTTTCTTATGAAATGAATTCTTTAATCTTTACTAGGCCTACAGATGGATTAACCTAACCAGTTCTTTTCTTCCTACAGTACAGTTTTTTTGAAATAGTTTTTTTTTTATGAAACGAATTCTTTACACTGCAGATGGATTTGGTCCTCCATATATTAGCCTACATAAAATAAACGATCTTTGGCTTCTGATTAAATAGGACCATATAATAGGCTACTATATAATTAGCCTAGGCCCTATACCCCCTTTTCAAGTCAAGCAATCAGGGGCGGATCCAGGATTTTCAGAAAGGGGGGGGGGGGCGTGCTGCCCCCACTTGGGAGTGCGAAGCCCGACCCGTGATTTTTGAGTGGACTAAAATGCCCACAAGGACTAATTTCATACTAGTACTGCAAATTACGATTTCCAACCTAAACTATTTTTGTTCTCCTTTCCCGCGAGAATGTATGGAGCTAAAAATTGTTCGCCATAGCAAAAAAATAGAGGGGGCGTGCGCCGGTGCGCCCCCCTCTGTATCCGTGCCTGGCAATGATAGAAAAATATAATTGAATCATTATTATGTTAGTCTCGAAATGACCTAATTGGCTATATATGCCCGTCTTCATTAGCCCAGTCGGATCAGAACTGTGGGACGTTAAACCCCATTTCTTTTTAAGTACCGGTATTATATCTAAATAGGGGGGTTGGGATGGCCTAGTGGTCTAGAGTGCCGCGCTTCGACATCTAGCTGGCCGGTAACCTCTGGCTTGCGGCTGTGGTTTCGAACCCCGGTGTGAGCGTATGTGGCATGGAGATAGGGGCGCCTCCTCAACCTCATGGGTATCCGCCGGGCACTCCGGTTTCCTCCCACTGCTAAAGACCCCTACGCGCAAGCGAATTATTGAAATAAAAATTGAAACCATATGTTAGTCCCAAAATGACCTAGTTTGTGTCGAGTGGACGTTAAACCCCATTTCTCTCTCTCTCTTTATATCTAAATAATTATCTTATAATTTTTATATCATTTATTTGCACCTCAGCTTGTAGAAATTATATCTGGATGACAGAGTCTTTCAAGTTGTGTAACTCTGGTTCATACGCATGCGCATGGGATAATTGTTGCCACATGGGAACAAAATGTTATTGGAATTGGTAAGTCTGAGAAATAAGAATAATTTTTGGACAACACGCCTGGATTAATGAATAACATTCTAATTAAGCAATATGGAATTTTAGTGACACGCTAGTCCTTTCTTTTGGCCGAACAAAAACTATACATAAACTTCGTAAGAACATGACAATTCCTTGACATGTCCAAGTCGCAGGTGGAGCTGTCTGAGGAAGCGCGGGAAACAATACTGATTAATTACGATGTTAGGAAAGTGTTTTATTTAGTGGAAATTAGAGTGTGTTTATTTGTTTACGTAACACTTATACTGGAGTTGTACAGCGCAATTCGTGTTTCATGTGACACACCACTTTTTCATGTCAAAGTCCAGCCATAATTTAGCATAACACTTGACAAACACTATTATCTCTATGCTATTAGTAAGTGCAGGGGGACTGCACCACACACAATTCTACACAAAAACAAATATACAGATAAGACATTATACTAAGAGACCACAAACAGTTATGTATATTTCATTATGTAACTAAAGCTAAGTCGACTAAATGTCACTGTAACATTAACAATAAGCATGACTTGTGACTTCACTAAACTCAAAGAAAGTTTTCCCTTCAGTGAGGAATGAAACGAACTGAGCTTAAGCTTCCAACTTTCTAGTCCATTCAGGGTACCATAATGAAGACAGGCATAGGCCTACTACTACGTCACTACTGGCGCTCCCGTGACCAGTGCCTACCAATACTCTTTATTTCGAATTTCAAGGGTGATGGGTTCTTTTAACATGTAGGAGCCAGGGTGGCTCAAATGGGTGAATATCGGCTCGCTCACCAGATGTTCCGGTGTTCAACCCCTGTGTTGGCCGGGAAACTACATCAGGATTTTCCTATGTGGTTTCAACCTTTAGTCCAATCGCGAAACTGAATATTTCGAGTGAACCTGGAAATTGTATCAATGTATTAAAACAGAAATTTATTAAAACAACAATATCAATTTTATCAAAACATAATCAATAATATTCATTGAGTTGTCTTCTATCTTTGGATGAGTTGTCTGGATACTGAATTCTCTGTGTGACTTTTTCTTCTTGAACTTCCCAGACACAATTCATTATACTTTATAATCCAGGGACATAACTCTATAGATAGGGACTATTAAACCAGAAATAGGGAATCAAGCACTGAGTAGTAGCACTCATTTTGCAAGATGTCATGTCAATTTCGAGTAATTAAATCAATATTCATTTTGAAAAAATAAATCCCAGTGTATCCTGCTCCCGCCCTTCTCACTCCTGTGCTGTGAATAAAATTTGGAAAGATAGACTTTTTGATTAGCAATGCTGCTAATCAACTGTGAAAAATTACCGACAGCCCTGCATACCTATTAGTATGGAATGTGGTTGCTCGTTGATATGGTTAATTCCCCGGTTGTAGGTAACAAGGAGTAGGATCGTTTGTCCAACCTTGTGGGTTATCTCCAGGACCTCATATTCCTGAAGCAATGGCCCGAGAAATCTCTCTCTGGCCATTGCTGGAATACCGGTAGCGTCTGTTTCTTGAACTTTTGCGGGAGTGTGTCTATTCTCCCCGTTCAATGAAAGCTATCACTTAAGTACAGCAACATGACAGTCCTTCGTTTAATCTGAGTCTTCCCTGAAGCTTTGGACAGTGATTTAAGGTATTAAAAACGGTGAAAGTATGCTCGTTTCCAAACAGTATTGTTTACATTTCATTCGACTTGATAGCCTCGTTTGTCACACAATTAGTTTTACTGCAGTATTCTCCTATGCACAGGTTAATTAGGCATAATAAAAGCGTGAGCCATGACGTAACGTTATGTAAACATATTTAGTCCAATATTGGCACTCGTTTTAAATGTAAAGCTTTTGTATGGTAGGTAGTGATTGGTTAGTAGTCGGACTACTGACCAATCAAAATTTAAAACAACAATATCCACTCATAATAGCAGTGTGTAGTGAGATTACCTGTAATCAAACGAAACGCTGCTCGGGGTATGCCAGGACCTCTGCTTTCCTCCCACTGTTAAAGACCCCTACGTGCAAGCAAATTATTAAAATAAAATTAAACCATGTGTTGATATGAAATTGAACCATGTTTTCTTGAGACATACTAAACCAAAAGAAATTCTTGATTTATAAAATAATTTGTGTTTTTTTTTTACTTTCCAGATTTCATCTGTAACAGATTAGAATATGTGATATTCTAGATTGTGGCTAGAGTTATCTCCCCGTAATATTATTGTCATTGTGTGAAAAAGAAAGTTGAAGTTAATCAAAGATGTACAGTCAAAGGTAAGTAGAAATAAGACAAATCATTAAAACGTGAAGTACCGCCGGTACAAGTATTTGGTAAACAACTAGAGATCTCTTTCTTTCACTTGACAGAGTTAAATGTAGCTTAATATTAAAAGTAGGCAAAA
The DNA here is from genome assembly GCA_963678685.1 of Patella ulyssiponensis. Classification (NCBI taxonomy): domain Eukaryota; kingdom Metazoa; phylum Mollusca; class Gastropoda; family Patellidae; genus Patella; species Patella ulyssiponensis. The sequence continues at coordinate 9,533,728 of OY783228.1, forward strand.
TTTCTCTCATAGCACACGGTATGGCGTATGCCCGTCTTCATTAGCCCAGGTCAGGTGCATAAGAGTAGGACGTTAAACCCCATTTTATTTCATTTTACAGAGTTTGTAGCTTCTGCTCTACATATGTATCTATTCATGGCCAAATGGGTGGCACATACTCAGACTGGAAAGGAACAATGTAGTCTTGTTCGGATGGTACAAAAAAAACCTGAGGCCCTGTGGACACATTCGCAATTGGCATGCACATAAAATATCCCTTGGCAGTTAGAATTTGATATAAGAGTAGGCCATAGCGTCGCTGTCCAGGCAAATTTCCCTCAAAGCACACTGATTAGCATTTTCCTATCTTCGTTAGCTGAGTAGGATGTTAAATTTCATTTTATTTTTGTAGGCCAAATGGTGTTGGTGGTGCCGGGGTGAATACCATGAGTGCTAGAAACAAGAAAAGTTTATCGGCACCGTTTAAAGATCAAGACATCAGTCTTGGAGCATTGATGAAAATTCATGTGACGCATATCGCAAGTCCACAACATTTCCAAGTACAGCTCGACTCGTGTACAGAAATACTGAATATCCTAATGGACGACATTTTTGGTCGCTATGGTAATCTTCAAGAAAGCGAAATGGCAATGAAGTCATTTGCTGTAGGCCAAGCATGTGTTGCTAAATTTGATGGGGATGAAAATTGGTACAGAGCTAAAATTACAGGTTTGTTTTTACACTTTTCCCAGGGTTTGCGGAATAAAATAATGCTCCTTGTCTTTTAGTTTATTATTTCGTCAAGGGACATGCAATTGGATGTTCATGCATGTCAGATGTTCCAAACACACCACTTACTCTTTCAATGGAGAGAGGGGGGTCACAGTGAGTAAAACGCTGGCTCGATAGCCTGAAGGTCCGGTGTTCAATCCCTGCATTTGCCGAGAAAGTTCATCCAGATTTTCAGATCCGGTTTCCCCTTGTCAGTGACAGCTGGAGTTTGATACAAGAGTAGGTCGCAGTACTGTTTTCCAGGCAAAATGTCCTTCATAGCACACTTTATGGCATATGCCCATCTTCATTAGCCCAGTTGGTAGAAAACAGTAGGATGTTGAACCTATTTCATTTTGTTTCAACAGAGAGGGAGATGGGGTATAAAGTACTCAACACAAACTAGGTCATTTTGGGACCAACATTTGTTTGTGTGCAGGGAGGGGTCATTAGCAGTGAAAGGGAAATTGGAGGACCCGTAGAAAACCCACAAGGTTGGACAGGCGACCCCAAACAGAGAATTAAACCATGTCACCAGACTCAATAGAACATTTCCTAAAGTATCTGCAATTAGCAGATTTGTTGTTGAAAGTGCCTTTCCCACCCCACCCTTCCTACGGCTTTCTTCTAATTATTAAAGGGAAATTGTATAATGTTTATCAGTCCTGAAATGACCTAGTTTGTGTTGAATGGAAATAAAGTTCAATTTCTATTTCATTATACCAAGTTAATTTAAATAGAAGTTTTGCTTAAAAGTTTTTCTGATATTTTCAGGGTTAACAGCTGATAATCTAGTGGAAGTATTTTTTGTGGATTATGGTAATACAGAAATTGTTGCTGCAACGAAAGTCAAATCTATAGCTCCAGATCTACTGGATCTTCCTGCCCAGGCATTGACATGTGCTCTGGCTGGTGTGTCACCTCTACAGGGATACTGGCCCCCTGAGCACACGGCCCAGTTTGAAGATATTGCCCTTGATCAATGTTTTACTGCTTGCTTTAAAACCAAACATAAAGATGATCAAATATATCTGATCAAATTAATTAGTGAGGCAGGAGAATTTATCAATGAAACATTTGGAGCAAAGACTAACAGTGTGTGCGTGGAGGAAGACACGACTCTTGATATCAAACGACAAATTCATATGGACAATTCGGGCGACAAGCTACAGGTTACAGTTTCCAAGGGCAACACAAGTGACAATACGATGAACTGTGCAGGAGATAAAAACTCACGATTTAGTGTTTTAGAATTATCCAAAGGCAAATTGTATGACGTTAGTGTCATCTTCTCAGTGTCGCCATCTCAATTTTGGTGTCAACCTGCCCAGAATGCAGATAGTTTGCAAGTAATTGTGGAGAGACTGAGTGCCACCTATGAGAAAATGCCAGAAAATGCACACCTGTTGCGCAGTCCCATACCAGGAACAATTTGTGCCGCTAAATTCACTGAAGACGATTTGTGGTATCGCGCCATTGTAACTTCATCTGATTCCCAAAGTGCTGCTGTCTTTTTTGTAGATTATGGAAACTCCGAGACTGTTTCGTTAAATTTATTAAAAGAACTTGCGCCAGATTTGCATGATTTGCCGAGTCAAGCCGTCGAATGTATGTTAGGCAATGTTTGTCCTTTAGACAACAGTTGGAATAGCAACGTTATTGACGAGTTTGAGAAATGTGTATATGACCGAGAAATGGAAATTAAAATTATAGGTAGAGAAGGTCAGATTTACATTGTAAACCTTATTGACTCAGTTGAAGGTTCAGACATTGGTGAGAAACTCATAAAAACAAATTTAGCCCTGCCTTCTTCGTTAAATCAAAGTGTAAACCCCTATGGAGACATAGAAATTAACTTTCCGTCTAAAAGTTCGGTTTTCGTCTCCTGGGCAGAAAGTCCTGATAGTTTTTGGATTCAACTTTCAGAAAGACACGACTCGTTAGAAGAAATGACAGAAAGTCTGCAAACTTATTGTGATGAAAATGGAGTTGTTGCCACTAATATTCAGCCAGGAGTTCCAGTACTTGCGAAATTTTCTGAAGACGAATCCTGGTATCGCGGCGTTGTTCAATCACTAACTGGAAGCACAGCCGTTATTCTCTTCACAGATTACGGCAACACAGACACACTTCCAATCTCGACGTTAATCAAAGTTCCTCAAGAATACTTGAAGATACCATCATATGCCCTTCATTGTAGATTAGATAAAATTCGACCAGTACAATCGTCCAGTTCATGGATCGCTGATGCCAAAGATTTTTTAGAGGAATTCACTGCAGATGGAGCTATGTGTCACTTTATTCGCCAAGATGAGAATGCAGTAGTTGTTGAAATTTATAAGGGTGGCGAAAATTTAGAAGAAAAACTTGTCAAGGCTGGGGTGGCACGACAGAATACCAGCCAATCAAATTCAGGTAGACAATACAAATCGGGATTTCCAAATTCTGTAAAGTTATCTCCAAATGATTCTTGTAAAATTTATGTTTCTCATGTGGACTCTGTGGACAGTTTTTTCTGTCAGTTGTCTCAATTTCTTGACAGTTTGGATCAAATCATGGAACAGCTAGAAGGCGCTTATTCTGAGGGACAAGGACATAGAATAACCCCTAAGCCAGGATCACCGTGTGCTGCTAAATTCAATGAAGATGGTGCTTGGTATCGAGCAGATATATTGAGTTGCGATGGTAATGATATTCGTATATGTTTCGTTGATTACGGAAACTGTGATACAGTTAGTGCAAATGACATTTGTGTTTTAAAAGAAGAATTTTTATCATTCCCAACTCAGGCCATTCACTGTAAACTGGACATAGAAAATACAGGAACGGAATTGGCTGATAAATTGAATGATATGGTCGTTGAGAAAGAATTAATGATAAATGTTTTGTCTGTAAACGGGGACATCCATACCGTAGACATAATAGATGAATCGCAGTCCATTACAGCAATTTTGTTGTCAGCTTCCCCTACTGATATACCTCGTGCTCCAGTTATCCCCCTTACACCATGTCAGTTTAAGCCCACTAAGGTACCAGTGGGTGCGAAACCCGTCCAGGCCTACACCAGTTTTATTGTGTCCCCAGGCAAACTCTACCTCCAATTAGCGGGCATTGATGACCAACTTGCAGAAATATCCAAAAAATTACAAGAATTCTGTTCTATCAATGAATCTGTTCCAGAGGTTTGTCCCGGAGATGGCTGCGCGGCATTGTTTGCAGAAGATGGTGAGTGGTATAGGGCAAAGGTCATGAACTGTGAAGGGTCAGAGGTCAAAGTGTTATTTGTAGATTATGGAAACTCAGAAAATATTGAAAAAGATAGCCTTCGTTTTCTACCACCAGATGTTACAGACATTCCCCCATTCGGAATTGAATGCTCATTGGACGATTTAGCTCCTGAACCGGGTCCTGACTGGTCAGCAGAAGCAACAAGTATGTTAGAGTCTCTAGCATTAGATCAAGAATTGACGTGTGGTTTTATTTCGGCAGCCTGTGTAATTATCACCATAGACGGGGAAGAATTGGGAGATAAACTTGTTGACGCCGACTTAGCAAAAAGAATCAGTGCACCACCTGTTCCTAAGCAATATACATATCCAAATAAACCACCCAATGAAGTGAAGGCTTTCATAACACACATTGAATCAGATGGAGTCTTTTATGTCCAGTTGTCAAATATGGAACAAGAAATCATCAATTTGGCAAAATTGATGCAACGAGAAGGAAAAACAGCAGCTCAGTTTTCGTCCAAAACTACTTTAGAGAAAGGACTTGTTTGTTGTGCTAAATTCAAAGTGGATCAGAACTGGTATCGTGGTATTGTAGAAGCCATCGAAGAAGCGAAGGTCAGCGCAAGATTCGTTGATTATGGAAATTGCGACGAGGTCCAGTCCAAAGATTTAAGAAAATGTACGCTTGCAATGATGAAGGATCCCATTCAGGCTTTTCCTTGCAAGATGAAAAATCTGACAGAATGGAATGCTGATATTGAAGGTCGTTTGAATGACATGACAGATGAGATAACTCTTAACTTCCTGTCCGAGGAGCAACCTTTTGAAGTTGAGGCGAAAACAAAACGTGGTAAAGACATTGCTGATTTACTGATGAATCCACCCCGACCAAGAGTTTATGCCAAGGCAGTGTTACCAACAGAAGACGTGGCAGCTTTTATTTCCCATGTAGATTCAGATAATTCAATCCACATACAGTTAGCTGCAGATGCTGACGTGATCGATGAACTCTCCAATAAAATAGCAGAGTTTCCGATTGAAGAAGTTCCGGAGAGATTGAGTCCTGGTTATGCTTGTGGCGCCTTGTTCTCTCAAGATAAAGCCTGGTATCGAGCCATCGTAACAAAAGTTGGACCCAAAGTTGATGTCCATTTTGTTGATTTTGGAAATGGAGATTCACTTCCTGTTAATGACCTGAAAGAACTTCCGGAAGAATTACTTGATGTACCACCATATGCTTATCATTGTAAAATCCACGGAATGAATAATTGGACTCAGGACGCAAAAGATTTATTAGACGTTTATATGGAGAAAGAAATAACAGTCAACTTTCAATCAGATACATCTCCATATATGGTCAAATTAACTTGTGATGGCCATGAATTATCTCGAATACTGATGAGAGCTGATGTGAAGAGTTACCCACAACAAACGGCGCCCAATAAGATAGTATTAGGATGTGTCAGCCACACCGAGGATGATGGGAGATTCTATCTTCATTTAAACCAAAATGATGACCCCCTCGATAGAATCAGCCATGATTTACAGGCCTACTATAATTCAGATGAAGCGGAAGTTGCTTACGATTTAAAGATTGGACAACCCTGCTGTGCCAAATTCCCCGAAGATTGTCAGTGGTATCGAGCAATTGTTGAAGAAATGCATGAAAGTAATACAAAAGTTTTATTTTGCGATTTTGGAAATTGCTCAAAAGTGGAATCCCACGATATTAAATTCATGGAGAAAAAATTTATTCATCATCCTGCTTTGGCTTATGAATGTAAATTAAACAATGCTGGAAAATGGACGGACAAAAAACAAGAAAAATTTGCATCCATGACAGAAGGTAAAGAGCTGAATATCGAGTTTGTTACCAAGTCTTCTCCTTATATGGTGGTGGTTACTAGGAGTTTGGCAGACGTCTTACAAGATGATGCCGATCCGAGTTTATGTGAGGATGCTGATGACGTCGAGGAAGAAGATGAAGATATTTCTGATTATCCAGTCCAGTCTCCATCAGCTGACCAATGCTACGTATCCCATACAGATGGAGACGGCGTTTTCTATATTCAACTTGTAAGCGAACAAGAAAAACTGACACAATTGTCTGAAAAATTACAAGAGAATTATTCAGAATCGAGTAAATCTTTGAAAGAGACAAAGATTGGATCCGTCTGCGTGGCGAAGTTTTCCGAAGATGACATGTGGTACCGTGCACGAGTAGAAGTCATGAACGATGATGATGTCACTGTCCGGTTTGTAGATTATGGGAATACTGATACAGTGTCTGTAGATCGGATTAGAAAGTCTCGTAAAGCTGATGTCGAGACTCCTCCATTGTCGTACAAGTGTCGTCTGCATGGTCTGAGTGCCTGGACAGAAGAGACTACCAATGAATTTGAGAATGCTACAGCTGACAGAACTCTTCAAGTGAAATTTGTCTCGGCGGAAGATGCAGAATTTAGCGTAGAATTGAAAACAGAGGAAGGAAGTGACATACATGCTTTCTTCACTAATGGTGATGCAACCGAAGATGTCGATGAAACACAAAATTCTGAGGAGTTGAAATCAGAAGCTGGAAAAGTTGAGCCGGAGGCTGTTGAATCTGATCAAGCTGTCTATAATACCGCGTCAGAGGGTGAATTAGAGGAAAACGAAAGTAACAAGCCACTAGAAAACGAAAGCCAGGGATCAGAAAGCGAATGTAACCAGCCATCAGAAATCGAAAGTAGCCAGCCATCAGAAAATGAAAGTAAGCAGCCACCAGAAAACGAAAGTAGCCACCCATCAGAAGACGTAAGTAACCAGCTACCAGAAAACGAAAGTAGCCACCCATCAGAAACTCAGGATACAGATAAGGATGCTAATAACAGTGCTGAGAGCGACACCTATTTAGATGTGATGGATGAAAAAATGAAAGAAATGGTCATATCAATAGATAAAGATGTTATTGAAGAAAATGGAGAATTCCAAGCTGTTGATGGTGTGAAAGATGCTGACAAGACAGAAAATGGTGAGAATTTGAAAAACATGAATTTTAAAACTTTTTTTTCATTTTGCTAGGGATGGGTGTCGCATTCGAGAAACATATTGCTTAGATTATTTTTGGCATACCTGATTACTTTGCCATAGGAACAACAGGTTTGACCAGTGTAATACTATCATCAAATGATGTCTGGAGTAGAGTCTAAACCTCTCCCTACTCCTGTCTTGTTGTTGAACCACGGTGACTCGAGGAGTAAAACATTAGCTCGCTAACCTGGAGGTTCCTTCTTTGATTCATGCCTTGGCCGAGAAAGTTCTTCCATATTTTCTGGCATGGTTCCCCCTTGACCTTGTTGTAGGACGGAGCCTGTGATGGAGCAATGTACAGTTGTTCTGATGGTACAAAAAAACGAGATCCTGTGTACACATTGAAATAAGAATATGCTGTAGTATCGCTGTCCGGGCTAAATTTTCCTCGATAGCCCAGTTGGGGAGCAGAACAGTAGGGCCTTAAATCCAATTTCATTCCATTATCTATCTTATTGATCATTGCTGATTGTTTCAAGGGTGTCTCAGTGAGTATGGTTAACTAACCAAGTAACTTTGTATTTCCCTGTGTCATGCAGAAAGGAGGGAAAAAAATGGAAAGTTTGGCAAAATTTCCTCCATAACACACTGTCAGGTCAGGTTAAGTAGAACATTAAACCCCATTTCATTTGCTAATAGAAGATTTCTTGTTTTATAGAACAATGTATGTGACGACCATCTTTGCAACAAATTTTCTTGTAGTTCAAATTTCATATAAATGTTTTGTTAATTTTATGTTTTTCAGATAAAGGTATTCCAGATGTGGACTATAAAGTTGAAAAATTGGTTGAAGGTTCACGGATAGCCGTTTCAATCAGTTTCTCTTACTCTCCCAGTGAGTTTTACATCGTGGCAGAAAAATCCACTAAAAACTTAGATCAATTGACGAATGAAATGCTGGAGTATTACAATGGTTTGCCGGAAACAGAAGAACGACAGACGTCTCCTTCCATCCATCAACCAATTGCTGTCTACTGTCAAGATGATGAATTATGGCATCGAGGACGAATTGAAAAAATTACGGAACAGGGTTGCGAAGTATTTTTCGTCGATCATGGTAACCTAGCAACAGTATTGTTAACAGATATCAGAAAGCTGTGTCCTAAGTTTTTGAACCTGCCAATCCAATCTGTTGAGTGTTGTTTAGCGGGAGTTCAACCGAACGCGGAAACAGATGAATGGAGTGAACAAGCCATTGAAGAGTTTGTCAAAATTTCTGCTTACAAGTAAGACATATATTAATATCTAGATGTCTAGTTGTCAGATGATACGAAAAACCTAGGTACCAGATACCAATTGCCGTGCACGAAAAATATCCCTTGAAAGCTGGAACTTGATATAAGAGTAGGTCGTCTGGGCAAAATTTCCCTCATAGCACACTGTATGACGTATGCCAGTCCACATTAGCCAAGTAGGAAGTTAAACCCCCATTTCATTGTTTTCGCACAAGGTAAAACAAATTAATTGATATTAAAACAAATAATGGCGTACCATGGACAAGGTGGGATATCATAGTCGCCATATTGAAATTGTGACATCCAAAATCTTTTCAGTATGCACAATCGTCAAAGGAACGAGCTTGCCAAGTTTCATGTTGATTGTACGTAGACATAAGGTCTGTCATCGAGTCAACTGGCGTGGTTTTGATTACCCGGTTTAAGGTGAAAGGGACTATAGTTGACTGTCCATCCTCAAGGGGGTTCTCTGAGTCCTCTGGTTTCTTCCCACTGCTGAAGACCCCTACGCGCAAGTGAATTATGGAAATAAAATTGAAGCATATGTTAGTCCTGAAATGACACAGTTTTTGTCAAGTGGATGTTAAACCCCATTTCTCTCTCTCCCTCTTCTTGCTTGTGTCTTTTTTTGATTTTTGCTGAGCATATCTCATAAAACATCGTTCAAGATATCTTTATTAATCTTTCGACACCCATCAACCTGTTGAATTCTTATTGTTATAAATATTTTTCGGTACTTTGTTTCCTGATATTTGACACACATCAACGTATTAAATTCTTATAACATAAATGTATTTTTCAGTAATTTGATTGCTGATATTATTAAAGTTGGTGAAAATGGTAATTGTTTGGTACAAATTATGCATATGGGGATCTCGGTCTCACAGATGCTCATAGATAAAGACCATGGTAAACTGGCAGCCACACCAGTCTGTATCAGTAAAAAAATCAAACGAGTTTTCTCAGACTCACAGTCACCAGCTAAAAAACTCAAGATGACCGATTTAGAAGGAACAGATGCTGCTCTGGATGAAGAAGATGAAAATGAAAGAATCTTAAAGTATGTTTCTTGTGACCATTTTAGAAAGGGTTATCGCCTAGATTTTTTCAGCCTTGGGAACCTTTCAAAAGGGGACAATTCCTGGGTTTCAGCCATGGGATCATTTTCTGGGTTTTACAGGGGATGTTGCAGTAAATTATTTTGTATTTATTTAAAGAAAGACCTGCAATATGCAGATTAAGCTCTTGCATAATGCATGTTTAATAAAAAAGGATCAAGATTTAGCTTAAGCTTTCAAACATTGCAATAAAAGAATTTCATGGTGGGTAAGATGTGGCTTGCTAGCCTGGAGGTCGCATGTTCGATCCCTGCATTAACCAAGAAAGTTAATCAGGACTTTCCGACAGGATTTCCCAGGGGTACAAGACATAGGACCTGACAAGAACAGCTGATTAGTCGTTTGAATGGGATGAAAAACCGAGGTCCCATGTTGACACTGGCAGGCATGTAAAATATATCTTGGTAGTTGGAATTTGATGTGAGAGTGACCCAGAGTTTTGTTTCCTGGGCAAAATTTCCTGCATAGCACACCCTATAGCATATGCCCGTCTTCATTAGCCCAGTCGGAGCAGACGTTAAACCCTATTTCATTTCATTTTCAAATCTAGCAAAAAAAAGAATTGGAGACATGTCTGTTTTTCCCATTTACATAAATTTATTTTTATTTTTATTTTTCATTTTTAGATGCATTTCTGCAGAACTTCACAATCGAGAGAAAATACATGCGTCCGTCTGCCATGTTGAAAGTCCTTCAAAATTTTACTGTCACCTGACCTTTGCTGCAGACGCACTACAGACGCAGATGGAGAAACTGCAGACGGCTTATTCAGAAGTAGATGTTGAAGTTGCCAACCCTGATGATATTTCTACAGGTGATATCGGGGTTATCCAGTCTTCCAATTCAAAATTCTATCGCACCAAAATAGAAGCAATAAATGAGGATGATTTGACGGTTAGATTTGTTGATTTTGGACATTGTGGTGTTGTGACAAAACACAAATTTTTAAGCCTTCAGAAACCATTTTATCAGCTGCCGAGTCAAGCTGTATGTTGTGGTTTACACAGAGTTATTGCCCCTGATAACAAATGGAGTGAGGAAGCAAGATTAAAATTTCAAGAACTTGTCGACAAGAAAGAATTTGTTTTAGTTGTTAGAAAAAAGATGTCGAATACCTTATCCGTCGACTTATACGATGAACAAGTCTCAATCGGACAGTCTTTAGTTAATGCAGACTTGGCTTTAGGGGATGACACAGAATTATCCAGTGATGAAATTGACGATATCGAGGAGTTTGGACTAGATTTACCAGAGATAAGAATAAACAACGAATCATTGGAAGATTCGAGGCTCCAGGATTCTGTGTTAGATTCTCAAAAGGAACTAGATGATTTCTGTGATCCTGAATTGGAACTTGACACTGAATATGAAATCAGTATCATTCAAGAAGGTGCTTTGCCAGACGCATTCAAAGGACATTTAGTTGAGGATGATAAGCAGAACTTAGAATTATTTGAGAAGATTGCAAAGGAGATGGAAACTAGAGAGAAAGATTCTGATTGGTCACCAGAAGAGGGTCGGCCATGCTTAGCGTTTTATAATGAAAAGTGGAATCGCGGTCGAGTTTCGAAAATAGATGGCGATAAAATCAAGGTGAGTGTTGTCAGGAAAAATGAGGATTTAAATCAATTTGTTTTACTCTCTCCCTCCCTCACCCCCCCCCCCCCCCCATGTTATTTCTTCAGACTGTGTCACCCCTGCCCGTCCATCTGTCCACAATTTGTTTGTGGACACTCTACAGGTCACAATTTTTATTTGATTGATTTCGATGTTGCCATAAATGGGACCATAACTTCCATGGATCATGGCCCCTTATTGCCTTATTGGACGGAAAATCCAATTTTTAGCTTGTGGACACTCTACAGGTTTTGATGTTCATCTGATTTTGATGAAACTTGAAATGTATGTTTATAACCAAAAGGTCTTGGTTCCTTTCGATATTTGCGCATATATCGGATTGTATGAAAAATCTTGTGTTTAGCTTGTGGTCCCTAAAGTGGTCTGCTATAGGCAGATTTCGCTCTAGTATAAATCTATGTTTTACATGTAAATGGACGATACTTTTTAAATGCAAGTTTGAAACTTATTTTAGGTATATCTGGTTGACGTAGGTGAAGAAGTAGAAGTAGATGTCGTTGCTGCTATGAATAAAGAGTTCCTGTTAACGCCTGCTAAAATTATTAATTTCCGTCTGTCCGAGGTGACGCCAGTTAATGGCAATTGGTCTGATGATGCCATAAAACATTTTAAAGGTGAAAATAAATAAACATTAAATCCTAGCACTAATCTTGTGGTCCGTTAATTAATATGTTTTACAATTAAACTGTTATATAAGATAGAACTTTGTTGAGGTCCATTGACTTGTAGACTGACAAGAAATCGCGATATTTTTCACATATAATTCCCACTTGTCATGCCATGAGTCTACAAGGCCGACAAAGATAGTGTTGTTATCGTTCAACCCACCCTCCAAGTTCCTGTTCTTCATTCTTTTGTTCCAACCTCGTGGGTTTTCTCCTGGTCCTCCGGTTTCCTTCCACTTCTAAAAAGACCTCAATATGCAAGCGAATTGTTGAAATAAAATTGAACCATGTGTTATGCCCAAAATGACCCAGTTTGTGTTGAGTGGACCTTGAACCCCACCTCTCTCACTCTCTCTCTCTCTCTCTCTCATCTCCCTCTTTCTCTCTCCCTCTCTTTTTCTCTATCTTTTAACCATGTGATGTAGAATTCTTACCTGTTATTTTTCAGACTATATAAACGGGAAGATGATGGCTGCTTATATCTCCTCCATATCGGAAGATGGATTCTACGAGGTTTCCTTATCAGACGCTTCAGATATTGACACCGTTATTCTCAATCGGCAACTGGTTGACCTTGGTTTTGCGACGGTCATTCCTGCATCACAGCTGGAGATTCAGATCCAGATGGAAGGCACGTTAAATGATACGGATAGAATGGGTGAACTTGGTAAGTTATATGATGAATTGGACGTTGGATTGCTGAATGGTTACTGCGAGCGTGTTGTATCATAAGGCTTGTCATTGAGTCATCTGGCGTGGTTTCGATTCCCCGGATGTATGTGACCGGGAACACAGACAATGAACTTGTCCATTTTTTTTGCAACTGCACATGAGGGAACATGTAATTACGAGTACGATATTGCATGGAGATACATCACTCGGTCTGTTTCAAGGTCTGGAAACTTGTTTGAAATTCACCCAGTTCATTGCTAGTTCAAAAATGGCCGGACCCAGCACCGTGGGCGTTGTCTGAAGACTTGTGGTCTTCTGAGATGAGCACCAGCAAGGAAAATAAATGCAATAGCGGCATCCTCCTCATCCTTCCGATTTTCAGTAGTTGAGTTCACCGTCGAGCTATCAAAACAACAGTTCGCATAATGATGGTTGTGTCTTGTGTTTACAGTGTACTCTGTAACTTCCGGCTTTTGATCAGTCCGCCACTCGCCTAGATCTGCCCAAAACCTCTGGTCCCGATTTCTTTCCTTCTTGATTGCTTGTAAAACGTTTTGTTCTAACCGCCATTTTGTCACTTCCGCCTTTCGCCATTGACTCGAGGTCTTATGAGTGATTATCCATTGTTATTTAATCCTATAATCCGCCACTGTTAACTCCCCAATCACAAAAACACCACAGTTTATCAGACACTAATAATTCAAGTATAAACAAACAGTTCTCGACAAATCTTTTAAGGGTTCGTTGATTGGCAATCATTTTCAATAACTAACGTTAACACGTGACCGTGTCGGTGTCTTTAAACTCCCAAATTGGTCGTGTCGGTTTCTTGAATTCCCGAACAAAGCATTTGAATTTTGAGTTTATTTATAAATACAGGTGTTAAATTAAAAATGGGTACAGGTATTAAATTAAAAATGGGTATCAGTTATTTGATATCTTATTCTTATGCGCTATTCTCTTTTGTGATTTATTATGGGGAACACGAAAGTAGATCAAGGGACTGTACTCTGTTTTACAAATATTCCATTCACATTCACTTCCTGTTATTGGATAAACCGCCACTCGCCGACATCCGCCATTTCTATTTGGTCCTGCTTGATGCTGGAAGTTACAGAGTACACTGTATTTGCTTTCTCAACGTTTATATGTAGACTTTTCTTTTAGTTCTTTTACCTATCTTTCCATCGTACATTGCACGCGCCTATGGATATGGGCGGGTACAGGATCAGCTCACAAGGTCACAACAACACAAGGGAACAGCCTATGGATACAGGGCTTAAGATAGATACCCTGCAAAGCAAAATGTTATTCCAGTAACCTATAATTCCTTAAACTTCCATAAACTTCCATAGTAATTTTTCAAAAATTATTTTTCAGAAGAATCATTTCAAAATGTTTCATTCTTAAGAGAAAATTCTATTGGAGAGACTGAAGGGCAAGATTTAGGTGAGTAGTTCATTTGATTTACGTTTCAGGCCTGTTTCTGCTTTGTTTATGGTGCAGGACATAGGCCTGGCAAGGGACAATGTATAGATGTTCGGATGGGACACAAAAAACTGAGTTCCTGTGTACACATTGTTGTGCATGTAAAAGATCCCTTGTTAGTTGAAATCTGATATAAGAGTAGGCCATAGTACAGCTGTTGGGGTAAAATATCCTTTATCACACACTGTATGATGTATGTCCGTCTTCATACGCACAATTGGAAGCAGAAAAGTAGGCCGATGTTCTACCCCATTTGATTTTGTTTGATGTGATAAAAAAAAATTGACTTGTAAATTTGACGATATTTACATACATTTGAACGTTATTTAATCCTGGATGTGTTTCAACTAGTATCTGGAGGGTTACCTCCCATCTTTTGGATTTTCCAAGGACCATTTAGGTTTAGCCCTAACTGTGTCACTGAGATTCTACCCTTGCCTGCACTCTCACAAACATTAAACCACTTTTTTCAACTCTAGTTTGTTATTTCATTTGGGTTATTGATACCCTTGGATGACTTTGGTGTTGCTTCGGTTTACTCCCATGCTGTAAGCAGCATTTAATGCCCTACTTTTTCAATCTTCAAGGAGAATCCCACAGATTTCCCCCCTAGAGGCAAAATAATCTTTCAATGCATCATGTGACATAACTTTTTGTGATACTCTGGTTACCTTTCTTTGCTAATTTCTCGATATATTTCCTCCTCTTGCTAATAGGAGGGCCTGGTGTGGTTTCGATTTCCCTGTTGTACGTGCATGGTTAACCTTGTGGGTTTTCTCCCAGTCCTCTGGCCCCTCCCCCCTTATTACTAAAGGCTCCTATGCGCAAGCAAATTATTGAAATAAAATTGAACCATATGTTAGTCCCAATATGACCTAGTTAAGTCGAGTTGATGTTAAATATCGTATATCTCTCTCTGATTTCTAGAATGTCAGTTTTGAATCCAGACGTGATATAATCAATCAAGTATAAATTTCGTGTTTTATTTTGTAGGAGAAGGATTTGATGATACATGTGCTACTATGAATACAACTGGTCATTCAATTTGTTTATTGGATGAGACAACAGATCTCAATCTTGATATAAGTACAGGTAAATTAATTCAAACCTCTAGAAATAAAAACAGGTAAATTAACTCAAACCTCAATTCACTCAAAGCTCTAGAATTAAATACAAATGATTTAACTCTAAATAAGCACAGGTAAATTAACTCAAACCTCAAATAAGTACAGATGATTTAACTCAAAACGCTTGTATTAAGCTCAGGTAACTTAAATCAAACCTCGAGAATTAAGTACAGGTAAATTAACTTGAACCTCTAGAATTAAGGACAGTTAAATTAGCTCAAACCTCTTGAGTTAAGTACAGGTAAATTAACTTGAATCTCTAGGATTAAGCACAGGTAAACAAACTCAAACCTCTTGGGTTAAGTACAGGTAAATTGACTCGACCATCTAGAAATAAGTACAGGTGAATTAATTACCAGAAATAAGTACAGGTAAATTTACCCAAACCACTGGAAATAATTACAGATAAATTAACTATAGCATTGTTGAAGAAAAATATTCCAACTGGTTGCAAATACCATTATTTGGGCTGCAACGATACGCCAAGCCACGATACGATGCGCATCTCGATTCATACCCCATGATACGATTAATATCGCAATGCAGGAAATAAATTTAAAAACTGCTGTTAAATTTTAAAAGTCTTTATTTTTTTACGTTAAACATAATATTATGACGTTTTTCAATGGTTTGTATAGATCTAAATGTGTGTAATATAAACCCTTTATCACATACTTGCATTATATATCAATAATTACTACTATGATAATTATCAACTTTGGCCAAAGCCCAACTTAACCGGAGCGGGGCCTTGGGCCTGACTAGAATCAGGGGGCCCCTAGCATGACGAAAAGATGATTTCATATCCCTTTGAATGGCATGCCTCGGTAACACAAAGTTAAACGGTTTGCAATACAAAAATAATTACATAATGTCTGATCACATACGAAATCTATTCAATTCCGAATGACATACAAGTCTAGCAGCCTAGACCATAGAACTGTACCGATAACCGAGTGAAACTACACAGAGAAGGTTGGGGGATAGCTCATACTCGACACTCGCGCCGCTAGATCGATTACTGTGAAACTGTAATCTGATATTTTTTCTTTTTGCCATGAACTGCGGGGCCCTGGGCCTGGGCCCCTCAGGCCCATGCCTTAGCGGGGCTTTGACTTTGGGACATTGAATTTGTTGACGAATGCATTATTATAAAAATTCAGTTGCAGAATCAATGACTGGCTCGTATTGCCACAACAAGTTCAGCCAATGAAAAGCTTTCTCGTTGTCAGGTCAGTCGCAGATGAGGCAATGGCGAAGAAAATAACAGTACGGAATTTTGAATGTCAAAATATTATACATCAGACATATAGAAATGATAATTGTGCTGACCAACGTATGCACTAATCGCCAATCTCGTGCATTAATCTTAGCACACATCGCATATTACTGACGTATTTATAATAATATGCTCTATGTTTTTCTGTATATTAGTCAAGTGTGTAATTTGCAAGTTACCTTATTTCAAGCTCGACTTGCTTATCCAGACTGATATTATTTATTCTTGGCGAAATAACTAAAGTCCATGTGTCGAGAGTGTGATAACACGTGCTCGCTTAAAGTAAAAAAAGTAATTTTGCTCATGGAATTATTTACGCATTCCACGTTAGGATATTTAAACGACAGAACGCTGGTCTATTTTTGTGGATTTTTTGGATAATGAATCGCGATACGGACATTGATTGTATTGTGCATCGTGGATTTTTACACAAACGCGATTCATCGATGAATCGTTGCAGCCCTAACCATTATCCATCTCAAAAATGTGTTTGGTGCATGTGACGGCTTTGTAAAGTTTTAAATTTGCATTCACACATAAATATATGTTAAACTTACTTCCAAGTAGCTTTCGAAATGTTAAATATTTTAAGACAATTGAATTTTTTGATGTGATTTGAGGATATAAAATGTGATTTGGGCAGATTTCTTTTTCAGACATTCTTTATTTTAAATGTTCTGTTTGATTTTCAGCGGAAAGATCTACAGTAGAATTAGAATGTGAAACAGATACATCCACAGACTCTAAAAATACAGGGAGTGATGCTGTTAGTGAAATCCAGAAAGAGGCTTCAAACGACCAGGATGAGACTAAACAAGATGGAGAAACAGATGAAAATGTGACAAAAACCGAGAAAGAGAACGATCAGTTGAGTGAAACTGAAAAGACAGAAAACGAAGCTAGCAAAGTTGATACAGATCAAATTGAACTCGAGGACAATAAAACTGTGTCTGATTTACATGATGGTGCTGATGTAAAGGACAGGGAGACAGAGGACAATAAAGATAAAATAGAAGTAGCAGACAGTGATTCTGTAAATACTCAAAATGAATGTGAAAAAGATGAAGAAAGTGAAGAAAAGGACAATAAATCGGAGGATTCTGGTATAAACAATGTTAGCGCTGAAAGTGAGTCGTAGCAAATGTTGTGATATTCGCATCGTAAAGACAAACAATAAATTTCCATTTTGGTTTGAGGTCAGTTTTTGAGCTCTAATGCCAATTTCTCCATCTTAAAGCAGGGAAATCCAATCATTACAGAATTACATCCAGTTATTGATGTTGAACCTCCTACACCGTTACAGTTGTCATAGCAATTTATATTCTTTAATTTAGTTATGTTGTGATATGGTACAGAAGAAATTATATCGTGTCATTTTTATTTATGATTTTTGTCTTCGAATGATCAAAAGTGTCATTTGAATTATGTATTTGGTGCTTATTATCCAGGAATTCCAAATCTCCTGAAATAGAAAAGCCCCTGATTATTTGGTAATGTTACTTTAAAGTCGCTGACCTGGGTATTTTTTCGAATAGTACGTAATTTTTCATGTCTTAATCCAGTTTGAAATGTCCTGAAATCGGTTATTTAATGCAAAAAACAAGACCAACATATTGACAAGAAATCCCCAGGATTGGATTTAATGGATTAAAAGTGGACGATCAAAACATTTTATCCAAAATTTCTGCCTAGTGTTAAAGCCTCCAATACCACTCTTGTTGTAACTAAATAATATGTCCCAATCTTCATTCTGGTAAACAAATTGTATTATTTTACAATATTCCAATTAAACATACATTATGGGAGAGCAAAAACAGACTTTCGTCGGTCTTCCTTTGGGCCTCAGAAGTCATAGAAATTATAAATTAGATCTTTATTTAAACAACAAGCCTAAAATGAACTATGTAGACCCACGGATGGCTTGGATTGGGCTCGGATTAAAACAGGATTTCGTTGACTGATTTAATCACTATGGCGTCGTGGGCGGGGCTTCTCCGTGACGTTGACGTCATCATACTTCCGGACTGTTTTCTATTCGTCTGCTTAGGGAGTCGCTTAGGCCTACCTGAAGTACAAAAGAGTACACGCAGGCAACGCAAGAAGTCGGCTATTTATTATAATTTATTTACAATACTGCCTCGTTGATTTGGCCCATTCCTTTCAAACTTTAATATCCTATCGCAGACTTTCTCTTCTTATCTATATGTTAAAAGTCTTAATTCTAATTTATAGTAAAAAATAAATGTATACGAATTGAATTGCAGTCCTGTCTCAAACCGAATACGCTATCGGTACTAGTCATTGTAAACATTACTTGATAATCGAGACTATATAGGTGGAGTTAACGCCTGTCAATCAACAATCGGCCATAATGGGAAAACGGTGTCGATGAATTTTACCTACCATTTCTAGTAAAAAATTATAGTGGTAACAACTTTGTTCAGGATAAAGTAATTTGACTGAAATTTTCAATATATTCTTGTTTCAGCATCTATTTTTGAACTGTTATAGCAAGAATGGCTAACTCCTTGTAAAAATCTCCCATAATGTATCTTTAATTGATGATACAAATTTCATCTTAACACACCTAATTTAAAATATTAGAAAAATTCAACTAAATAATTTGAAAAGTCTAACGTAAACCTTTTCAAATGTGACCTTTGATTTAAAATATTTTTGAACCCTCTGGACAAGTAAAATAGGTCGTAATGGATAATTTACACAACAGGTAGGACACTTAAACATCTAGTACTTAGAATAAGGCTATTATTTATTTTCTGGGGCTGCCAAGCCAGCAAGAGTGTTATTGTCCCTTTAAAACATTTTCAATTCGTCCTTTGAACCATTTGTGGGGGGTAAAAGTCTAAAAATTAGAGGCAACTGTAGATTTTGTCAAGGTCGCAAGATGTTAACAGGGCACATGATTTTTTGCAAGATTGTGGGTTGGGACAAGGACAAGGGTTACCACTACCCTTGTTTACATGAACAAATCTGCAGTTGACCTTAATTTTTAGACTTAACCATTCGTGGACTAATGTTTGTTTCTACACAATCTTGTACTTTGCGAGGAATTCAAATTTACTCAAATCACTATCAGCATTAATTAAATCATTTAAGAAATATTTACATTGCATTGTCTGGAATATTTGTGCCAAATGGGAGAATTAATTTTGGTAATAATTTATATTAGAACCATTAAGTAAACAAAAATAGCTTTCTTTAGCAGCAGTTAAAATCATCAATGGAATTTACAATGTAAGAAAACTATTATTGATATACATTATGGAGAGGGGGTCTATAGGCTTCTGCCTGTTCTCCAATCCAGATTATTTGTGTAAAAATGATCAGAAATATATAAACCATTACAGATATGAAACTTTTGAGAGGGAAGACATACAAAAATATGGAAGTGTAGTGCAAATATTTGTAAATGTTGTTAAAATTATAAATTAATGGTCTTCCAGCTGACTGAAATGAAAACCGTTGTGTGCATGTAAAAGAATCCTTTTTTGTTTGAATTCAATAAAGGGATGTCAGAAAATTTTAAACGAGCAAAATTTGCCTCATAACAAACTGCAAGGCACATGTCTGTCTTCATTCCCTGGTTAGTGTTGAAAAGTAGGCAGTTAAACCCAATGTCATTTATTCCATCCAACCGACAATTAACTGGCCTGCTTTCAGACATCGGTTGCATTCCTTAGTACTACATAAACATCGGACATCAGATTACATGATCATGTCAACCAATCCGAAGGTGTGTATTAGTATACAGGAACTTATTGACCAATCAGATTGTGTGTGTTAGTATACAGTAACCTACTGACCAATTAGATTGTGTGTATTAGTATACAGGAACTTACAGACCAATGAGATGGTGTGTATTAGTATACAGGAACTCACTGACCAATGAGATTGTGTGTATTAGTATACAGGAACTTATTGACCAATCAGATTGTGTGTGTTAGTACAGAGGGCTACTTTTTGTTAGTGATATTTTCCATATGGGCATTATCAAATGGGAAGTAATCTCCATAAAAACCTCAAAATTTTTGTCATCTTTATTTTGTTAATATTTATATAATTTACATTTTTGTGATGTGTGCCATATTATATGTAAATGATATACAGTATTAGTTACAATGTACCTTCATGTTGGGAATTCTAAGCTACCCCTCAATAGTTTCCTTAAGACTGATATGGTTCAGTCGATATGAAATAAATGTACATTTTAATTATTTTTATGATGTCGGAAGCAAGAGTACATTTCAAAAGAATATTTATTACTGTCTAGTTAATGTTAGAAATTGATTAAGCAATCACAGAGTTATTTTCTTGACCGTGTGCAGAAACCCTGACATCATTTTCACTTTTTAATTAAAGCCAAAGTTAATCTTTTTTCAAAGCTAATGCGTTTTTATGAAATTTCAAATATTTTAGTTTTATAATATAAATACTGACTTCCATTTTCACCACTTTAATTAAGCCAAAGTTGAACGTTAAATATCTTTTTCCAAGCTAATGTGTTATTGTTAAAAATGTCAAATATTTTAGTTTCAAAATATGAATACTGACAATTGGTCAGGAAGTGTTTAAGTATCACGGATTAAAAATTTCAAAACTATGACTTTTACGCTTATGACCCTGAGTCTTCCTTCATTTGACGTTGTTGTGGTGTTTTTTTGTGTGGTAATATTTATCAAAATATGATTAATTTCTATTTTATTACATATATAATATTATATACGTACATGTTAGCCTGAAGTGTGCGGAAAAGTTGCACACTACAGGCAATGTGGGAGTGCCTGTATCCTCCATTTAAATATCAATATTATACAGTTAAAGATTTAGATATAAAATAGGTTATATTTTTATAATTGTTTGTGAATGTGGGCGTATGTTTTGATTGTTAAAAGGTGCTTAATCAAATGAGAGGGTGCTGGAAGTATGCAGGACAAGCTATGAGTTCAATCTTTCGTCAATGGTCACAAGCTGAAGAATAGGGGCCCAGGGGGTTATAGTAATAATATTACATAGGGGTTATGTTAATAAGATAACATAGGGTTTATTATATTAAGATTACATAGGGGGTTATGCTAATAGGATTACATAGGGGGTTATGCTAATAAGATTACATAGGGTTTATGCTAATAGGATTACACAGGGGGTTATGCTAATAGGATTACATAGGGTTTATGCGAATAGGATTACACAGGGGGGTTATGCTAATAGGATTACATAGCGGGTTATGCTAATAGGATTACATAGCGGGTTATGCTAATAAGATTACATAGGGGCTTATGCTAATAGGATTACATAGGGGGTTATGCTAATAGGATTACATAGGGGGTTATGCTAATATGATTACATAGGGGGTTATGCTAATAAGACTACATAGGGTTTATGCTATTAAGACTACATTGGGGGTTATGCTAATTGGATTACATAAAAATAAGATTACATAGGGGGTTGTACTTATAACATAATTACATAGGGGGTTTTCATAGTAAGAATACGTAGGGGTTTATACTAAAAACAGTAAATAGGGGTTTTTAGTAATGTGTACATAGGGGGTTGTGCTATTAAGATTACATTGGGCTTTATACTTATAAGATTACGTAGGGAGTTATGCTATAAGAATACACAGATATTTATGCTATTAAGATTACATAGGGACTTATACTATTAAGATTACATAGGGGTTATGCTAATAAGATTACATATGGGGTTATGTTATTAAGATTACAAAGGGGTTTTGCTTATAAGATTGCATAGGGGTTATCCTAATAAAATTATGTAAGGGGCTATGATAATAAGGTTACATAGGGGTTATGCTATTAAGGTTACAAAGGGGTGTTATTCTATTAAGATTACATAGAGGGTTATACTAAATAGATTAAAAAATAAAAATAGTTTGTGTATAACCTGTATACTCGAGTGTGTTAACTTCTAATGACTTGAATATGTTTAAGCATTCAGCTAATAACATTATGTGTGGGAGTAATTAGTGTGTGTTCATTCTGATAGCTAATAACATTGTCTTTATGAATGAAAATACAGTTTGTATGTTGAGTGTGTTCACATCTAATAACTTGAATGAATGAATCTCATCTCATCAACGCATATTGAAGATGATTTGTAAATTAGTGCTATTAATTTGTAAAAAAAAAAAAAATATTACATTTTGTTTCATGATGCAAGTCGGCATTTGTTCTTTATTTTTGTTCCACTTTCATCCCTTTATCATTTAATTGTTCTAAAAAATAAAGTATTATTATAGTAATGTTTTTCTATTTGTATTTTTATATGCCCACCTGGAAATGTGGACATATTGACGTCGCCTTGGTCCTTTGTCCACATTTTTTTGTGAACGCTCTAGAGGCTAAAGTTGATATCCAATTGACTTGAAATTTATACACAGTGTTTAAGGTCATGAGATGAAGAATCCTATTGATTTTCAACGATATCCGATAATTACTGCCAGAGTTATGACCCTTGATCACTTAGAAAAATCTTGTGAACGCTGTAGAGGCTAAAGTTAATACCCGATTGACTTGAAATTTAAACACAGTGTTTAAGGTTATGAGACAAAGAAGCCTATTGTATTGGTTATCAGAGATTCATGTGTCGTAGACGTCCTCCTTACTGACAAAAGAAAAAATATGCGACAACCCTTGTTGACTGCCCGGACGACTTATCGTTAAATAGTCAACATATTAGTGGTTCGGTGAGTAAGACTTGGATTCGGTCATCAGAAGGTCTAGGTTAGGATGAGTATTTTTGTGGATCGGTGGATACAACCCTGGGTCAGTAATCAGGGGGTCCTGCTGTTGTGGGGGGTTGGGTGGCCTGTCATTGAGTCAACTGGCGTGGTTTTGATTCCCTGGTTGTATGTGGCAAGGAGTAGGGTCGCCTGTCCAACCTCGTGGGTTTTCTCCAGGTCCTCCGGTTTCCTCCCACTGCTAAAGACCCCTACGCTCAAGTGAATTATTGAAATCAAATTAAACCATGTTAGTCCCAAAATGACCTGGCTTGTGCCGTGGACGTTAAACCCCATTTCTCTCTCTGTGCTGCTGTTGGGTGAGAAATTGCTAGTGATTTTCCAGTCTGGTTTACCCTTGTCATTGGTGCAGGACAAAGGATCGAATTTTCCTCAAGGTCGCTGAGCTGTAAGTAAGCATAGGGCATGTGATTGTTGGCAAGATTGTATGTTAGAGTTAGGGTAAGCAGTGGAGCTAGGTCCAGGGTTTGGGTTAGGATTGGTGCTAGCCCTGTTTACATCTCGTGATCGTTGACCAGGACAGAGTACCTGGCATGGGACAACACCTTATTGTTCTGATGGGACGAAAACCTGAAGTTATTTACACAGGTAAAGTCAACTGTCCGGGCAAAATTCCTCTCATAGCACACTGTATGGCGTATGTTCGTCTTCAGTAACCCAATTGGCAGATGCAAATGGCACATTAAATGGAGATGTCTAGTTAGGTTGGAACGTAAAATCCTTGGTCCCATCCATGTAACATTGATGGAGAAAACCCATGAGGTTGGACAGAAATTAAAAGCCATATTAGTCCGGTCGGCAAACCCAATTTTTCGATTGAACCTGGAAATTATAGACTAAATTTTTTTTACGGTTGATTTTAGTAGCCTAGGGTGTTGTCCTCTTTCAGAATCTGCCGGATGATTAAAACCATAATTATGTAAGTCCCGAAATGACCTAGTTTGTATTGAGTGGACGTTAAACCCCATTTCTCTCTCTCTGTAAATATCTAATGTCTATTTTGTCTAAATGTCCCTCCATGTTCATGTCTGTTTTGTAATGTTCTCGCCTGTCTGTGTGTGATCGTCTCTACTGGCACTTTATATAATTATATCTAATTATCCTTTTTCCACTGATCACATTGTAAATATCCTCACTATGTATAAATAACATGTTATCGTCTGCGATATCACCTCGGTTGAAGCGGACGTTAAATAAAGCTATTTCACACACTGCACAGCTGCATTATTTGGGTAATGCCCACTAGTCTGTGGCAAACTGATCCCGCAGTGAATATTCGCTATTCGTAAGTAATTCTCTGTGAAACAGATTGAGTCTGTGGGTGCACCAGTCCGCATGTGCACTAGTTCGCGGGTGCAGTAGCCAGTGGGTACATTCGTCCTCGGGTGCACCTGTCCGACGATATCTACCTCTGCCATTTTTACGACTGATGATCACTCGTAAATACATAACCGTACTAACACAGTCACCCTGGCAATGAGAGAGAGAGAGAGGGGGGGGGGACGTCAACTGGAGAGTTTATTGTACACTCGAGACTTATATTTGGGTTCAGTTTTATTTCAACATGGACCTAATAAGGTCCATGATTTCAATAATTCGCTTGCGCGTAGGGGTCTTTAGCATTAATAGGAAGCCTGACCCTGGCAATGAAATGTAACACAGCCACACTGACAACAATGAATAGTACAGCACCGCCTCGACAATGCAGGGAAATTTTGCCCGGGCAGCGACACTACGGCCTACTCTTATATCGAATTCCAACTGTCAAGGGATCTTTTACGTGCACTCCAATGTGTACACGGGGCCTCGGTTTTTCGTCCCATCCGAACGACTAGGCAGCTATCCTTGTCAGGCCCTCCGTTCTGCATCACTGACAAGGGGAAACCACGCTGGAAAATTGACCATCCAAATCCAACGGTGAAGGGTTTAATGTGAGCTTGGGTTTTTGTCCGATCTCCAGTTCCACCACTACAAATTGTTCCTTACCAGGCCCTTAGCCCTGTCCAACCTCTTTGGTTTTCTCCGGGTCCTCCGGTTTCCTCCCACTGCTAAAGAGCATACACGCAAGCGAATTATTGAAGTAACACTGACCCAAATGTTAGTTTCGAAATGACCTAGTTTGTGTCGAGTGACATTAAACTCTCTCTCTCTCTCTCTTTCTCTCTCTCTCTCATCTCTCTCTCTTCGTCCTACAACCACGGAAAGGGAGACACCACACTACGAAATCCCAGGACACGTACAAGACTAACATCAAGATCAGTGTATCTCTCTCTCTCTCTCTCTCTCTCTCTCTCTCTCCCACACCAGCGAAAGGGAGACACCGCGCTGCGAAATCCCGTGAAACGTACAACACCAATGCCAGTATCATTGTATAAAATAATCAATTTGTATATTAGAGATAGATAGCCGATAACCCAACAACCCGATATCATGGCATTTTACCTACATTACAACATTTTATACGTGACATTACAACATTTTATACGCGAAATTACAACATTTTTATACGCGTTGTCGCGTAAAATGACTTATTGACGGCTTTAAATGGCGTGATATCGGATTGTCTTATTTTCGGAATAAAATGCCGTGATGTCGCCTGCTGGGTTTTCTTTTTTGTTTTTTTTTTTTTGATACCCTTATTAGGGGGATCAAGGTGGCTAAGTGGGTAAGACGCTAGCTTGGAGGTCGGGTGTTTGATCCCGGCATCATTCAGATTTTCCGGCGTGGTTTACCGTTGTCATTAATGCAGGACGGAGGGCCTGCTGGGACAGCTGTGTAGTCGCTTGGATAGTACGAAAAACTGAGATCCAGTTTAAACATTGGCGTGCACGTAAAAGATCCCTTGACAGTTTGAATTTGATATACCACACTGTATGGCGTATATTCGTCCTCATTAGTCCTGTTCGGAGCAGTACGACGTTAAAACCCATTTCTTCTCCCACTGCCAAAGATCTCTACGCGCAAGCGAATTATTGAAATAGAATTAAACCATATGTTTGTCCCAAAATGACCTAATTTGTGTCGAGTGGCCGTTAAACCCCATTTCTCTCTCTCTCTCTCTAAACCCCATTTCATTTCATTCCATATTTGTTTAAGCCAGTTAAGTCTTCCGTACAACTGCATTATTTATATCGACAAGCTGGAGGCAATTGGAATTGTTTTAGCGTCTGGTTAAATGTGTCTATAATGAGTCACGGTTGACTGGTTATATCACCTGTGTTAAGGTTTGTGAATGTTAATAGGATACCTGTGCAGGTATTGTCAAGTTTATTGTGGTTGTAACACTGGGTCACGTTGAATCCAACTGTTCTTTGTTTATAGATGTTGTCTTCTACTGGTAAGATTTGTTTTTTTTTATATACATCGTTTTGACATAGACCTACTTTCTCTAGTTGAAAACACACTGACAGAAATCATTCACATTTATAGAATACCTTGCCTTTGTTTACATTTTGTTAATATGTACATTTTGATCTCGCGGCGTGCATGTTAAAGAGCATTTGACAGCTGGAATCAGGGGTGTTGTGGAGGGTAGGTCCGACCTATGTAGTTATTCCTTCTCCCACAACATGGTAGGCCTGGGTAGGCTCTGTACATGTATGATTACGTCATGTATAATTTATAATAGTAATACGTCTTCACCATGCTTCCTCATTCCTGAGTGGTTAGGTATTTTTTTAGTCATAGCGGGGGTAGAACTGACTTCATCAACCTTCTGCGGTCGGTGATCTGCTGTTGCCCCGATAGACAACCCATCCAGTTGGACTGATTACCCATCTGTCTTCCGCTCTCTCTCCCTCTCTCTCTCTCTCTCTCTCTCTCTCTCATACATATGTTTTGCTGTCATTCATTTAGCGACCGAATGTGTTGGGTTTGTTTACATTTTGATTTGTTACAATGTAGCCGTTATACAATATAGGTCACTTTTCCTTTCACACGCCTTTGTTAGAATGAACTAATGTGAATGAAATGGGCTCAACCTTACTACGTGTACATTTTTTTAAGTGTCAATTATATTGTACGTTGGGTCATAATTGTGGCCACATTAAACATACATGATGCAAAAGCTAAACCTTATAGATAAACTAGTAATTAGACAATAATTATGAGAAGGCAATAATCTACTCTCGATGCCATCTGGTGGCTCTGGTTTTCAGTAGATTAGAACGGTTCTGTCATTTAATGATTTGATTTAAAAATGGATAATCGTGACTTTGTTTCGGTGGCTAAGTGGGCTAAGCGCTGGCTTGCTAGCCTGGAGGTCGAGTGTTCGATCCCTGCATTGGCCGAGAAAGTTCATCTCAGCTGCCTAGTCGTTCGGATGGGACGAAAAACCGAGGTCCCGTGTACACATGGGCGTGCAGGTAAAAGATCCCTTGGCAGTTGGAATTCGATACTCATTTCATTTCATTTGTTTATTATGTTAACAACGGTAGCAATGGCAATCGATGATATTCTTCTAACGGCGATATTTCGACTCAGAGTGAAGTAATGACTATGAAACTGTCAACATATCCCCATTTAATTTTCTAGTTTTTTAACAATTATAGCAACAACTGTCAGTTCTCTATCTATTCTTACATAGTGTCCCTTTAATATAGCCTACATTTGTGATCATAGACATAGTGTGAAATTAACCGAACACAGTTGTTATGGGTTACAATCACTAGTTTTATTCTAAAAGCACAACGTTTCGCATGTTCCTGAAGCAACGGTATACTAGTTTTATAACTATTATAGTTATAAAACTAGTATACCGTTGCTTCAGGAACATGGACGTTTCGACAAGTATCCTCTTATCGTTATCAAGGACAAGTTTGTCAAACCCCATTTCGGTCTCCTTTTTAATAGCATCTTTGCTGGGGCTGGATTAATAGCAACAAACAATGTCTCTTGATGTTGGGGAAAGTGGGGTACAACGGACCCCTTAACTTACTGCTGAGCATAAACACAGCTAGCCAAACAGTGTTGCTATTTATTACAAGCAGGCCTATGGTGAAGCAGGCCTGTATCAAGTTGATCATATTTTATGCATTGGTACAGTTACGTTATTGGTAACTATTATAGCGAATTGTTCAAAATGCTATCTGAGTTATCACTATTTCTTGTGCTATTGTATAATTTTATCTTAATGACGACATTCGACAATTAACCATCGTCCTTTGCATTACGTCTACCTTGTAATCATAACAGAGCCCTACCACCCCCACCTGATGCTGATTTTGTGCCCCTCTGGTAAATTCAGTGGTCATCGCAGGGGCGGGTCCAGGAGTCTTTGCAAGAGCGGGTTTGGCAAGCTCCTGTTAAGAAAAATTGACAGTTGACAATGCATGATGCCATTGTACGTAAGCATACATACACATTAACCTTTCAAAGACAGACATCCAACACTCCGTTTGATGTCAATTTTTATAATGAATGAATAGGATCACATCGTGATTCAATTTCACTGATGCAAAGCAGTGATTAATATATCACACATGTCTATATCATTATTTCACACTTTGAATGCCAATCCCATCCCGAAATCTGGTGATAAAGCACACGGCCGTTACACAAAATGCTGTTTTACAATTCAAAGCCGTAACTAGCTCAGAGCAACGAGAGAGAGAGCGAGAGGGGGTGGGGGTGTTCTCAGGGGTGCTGTAAAATTAACGGACAATGTATATCTATTGTTTTTATGGTGGACAATGGCTGTTTATTTAGATGAGCGCCTGCGTTTAATATATAGATGAGCCCCTGCATCACGTAATAATGTAATCGTCTGGTTATTCGATCAGTGAAGTAAACCACCAGGCCAATCGAATTCATTACTTTTATTTTGACTTGGATTAAAGAGAACTACTTCCTTCAGGTGTGTCTGAACTTCACACGTCATTATTCTAGACTCCGGTAATAAAACCTGTTAATCAATATATATATATATATACTGTACACCGGATATCCGTTTCTCTCACGTGTAACTTTCAGTGGTTGAGATTTGGAAATTAGACCAGGGGATTTTCCGCCACATTATGTCCTGCTATTAATCTATCATTTCAAGTAGAACATGCTCGACTACTCAGAGAGAGAGGGCGGGAGAGAGAGAAAGAGGTGGGATTTAACAAACTAGGTCATTTCGGGACTAGCATATGGTTCGATTTAGTTTCATTAATTCGCTTGCGCGTAGAGGTCTGTATCTTTTACTGAATAAATGAAATACGTAGAGGTCTGTATCTTTTACTGAACAAATGAAATAAAATAGGCTTTAACGTCCTACTACCCTGCTACTACTGGGATATTGAAGACTGGCATGCTACATACAGTGTGCTATCAGGGAAATGTTGCCCGGACAGCAGCGCTATGGCCCACTCGTATATCGAAATCCAAATGTCAAGGATTTTTTAAAAGGATTTTAAAGGGTGCAAAGCTCTATTTCTATCTCTCGGCTTGCATTGAATCGGATTTTACTTAATTTTAGCTTAGATGATGGGTGGCGCTGGCATTTTTTTAAAATTTTTTTGCTGCTGTATTGAAGAGGCCCCGGGTTCGATTCTGGTGTTGGCCGATAAAGTTTCTCGCGCGTGATTTCCCAGCATGATCAGTCTAATTAAAATATAGATCTATATTTCGTTTCGTTTTTTATACTTTCGATGGCCTACACTCATGTAGATCTAACTAGTTATAGTGGAAGCTCACGTTCTATGACGTCAGGTATCAAGCACGGGACATTTGACCCGATAACGTCAGTCATTCGATTAACCAATTAGCGATCGCCATGCTTTTCAAAATCCACTTGTGTTTTGTTATGATTTCTATCCGCTTGTGTTTATAGTATAGACGTCGTTGGCTGGTAATATCTACCCACAGTTCCACGCATGAAAAGGTCAAACGGTCGATTCGACAGACCATTTGATTGGCTGACCCCTCATTTCAGCCAGAACACGAATTAAATAACAAGTCCTCCAGATCCAAGAGTAGTGAAGACAAGTAAAAACGAAATTTTGAACTATAAAAAACGAAACGAAATTGGATCTGTGTTTTAATCAGATTGCAGCATGATTTACTCTTGTCAGCGGTGTAGTCCGACGGAAGGTCTGAAAATGAAAGATACATAACCTTTGGATGGAACGAAACATTTTGGCATGCACGTAAAAGATCTGTGGATAATTGAAAGAAATCTAATGACGATTAGGCTATATATAGCAACGCTGTCAAGTTGAGGTATTCCCCATAGCGCACTGTATGACATACGCTATATCTGTCTTCGTTCGAGAGTTAAGCAAGATGTTACACCCAAATTCATTTAACGATCCTTCGTTAAATGGAAAGAATTTGTCGCGATAAGACTGTTTAATTACTTTTGCTGTCTGTAGTAGACTCAAGCCAATGGACAGACATAAACTCTGTTTAAACATGGGGTTTGGGGTGGTTGAATAGTAACCGTGTGTGCTTTAAATCATTGAGTCAAGAGGTATGGTTTTGATCCCACACTTGTGCGTGACAAGTAGTATAGTCGCCTGTCCAACCTCGTGGGTTTTCTCCGGGTCACCAGGTTTTTTCACACTGCTTAAGACCTTTACGCGCAAGCGAATTATTGAAATAAAATTGAACCCGAAATGTTAGTCCCGAAATGATCTAGTCGAGTGGTCGCACCCCCCCCCTCTCTGTCTGTCTGTCTTTGTTTTAACATCTTTAAAGATGGGCCTACATTAAGGAGATTAGATAAAGAGTTGGCAGTTCCCACTATGATAGTTAAAAACTACGTAATGTAAAGGCAATTGATGAAATTTTCATTCAATTGATCTACTATGAACCCAGAACTAAGCCATTGAAATTTCCGCCTAGTCTCGATCATCATTACTAAAGTCAGAACGATAAACGGCATAGTTTCCATCTCGTGACCTTTGGCCTAGCTTGAAGTTGGCCTTGTGAAATATATCTAACCCTAAAATTGTTTAAATGTCGGTCAATCAGCTTCGCGTCTGTTCTCAAGCGGAGCTACATTGTAACTGCAGACATAAAGCGTAAGTTTTGTATGAATCGTACGTGTTTGTTACCATTTAGACTACCTGTTTGACAACGTCACTTTAGCCAAGTATTAACCTATTATCTCTTTTAGAAATCATGCTTGCTGCGATTGGTATATAATTTTTTCCGCCGCCTATCGAATCAATCTGTTTCACAGAAAATTACTTACGAATTATCTCTGTATCAGATAAGTGTCCATACCACGCCAGTCATTGGCTCAACTGCTCGTGCAATGTTTACTTAACACCTAACTGCTTCGGGCAAAATGATGCATTTTACTCATTTTAATACCCATTTACACTAAATAGGAAATATTTTTTTAACTTCAAATACTTCAAACGTCTTTATTTATTTTTCTTTTACCTCAAAAAAATGTTTGAGAATTTAATTTGTGGGAGTAAAAAAGTTAATATGCCGTACTTATTAAGCCTCGTCGATGTCATGCTTATCAGTGATTGTAGCGGCCAAGCGAATATTCACTGCGGGATCAGTTTGCTATCGAATATTTGCTCACCCTCTCAAATGACAAATAAATCACGTTGTTTCAATGCGGGTTTCCAAACTACAATCGTAATCAAAATCGCGTCACGAAGGAAATCATATATGATCGGGATCTGCAAGCGTAGCGATCCAAAACGGGACTTCGGGGAATAATTTCGAATCCAATGACCGCATATTTCGAAATTCTGACGACCATGCATATATATGTATACAGTCGCCCATCCGCGCTGACTGTTTCGTATCAGTACTTGCTGTGTCTGTATTTAGAAGGTAATTAGATGGATCCACAATTAGCTTCTGCCTTCAGGACATTCAATATACATAATGACCTGTACGTCCTGTTATTAAAGCAACATACATCTTCTATATAATAGGTGTGGGTCATATATATACAACTAAAAGTACAATTATAGAGATAGCTAAAAGTACAATACCCCATATACTTATTCTAATGTAGGAAAGGGGGTTGGATGGCCGAATGGTTAGTACATGCGCGCTGTGTCATAAGGTCTGTCATTGAGTCAACTGGCATGGTTTCGATTCCCCGGTTGTAGATGACAAGGAGTAGGGTCGCCTGTCCAACCTCGGGGGTTTTCCCCGGGTGCGCCGGTTTCCTCCCACTGCTAAAATTAGACCATGTGTTAGTCCCGAAATGACCTAGTTTGTGTGGAGTGGATGTTAAACCCCAGTTCTTTCTGTTTTTTCCTAATATAGAAGTAATCTAACCAGACACATTTTACTCCAAATTATTTAAATCAACCGATTCTAAGTTTACACGCACAACCATGTTAAGATAATAAATTTAAATCAACCCCAAACTCGCCTAATTGAGAATTATCGAATATCCAAACAACTTACCACCCCCCAAAATTAGTACAACTCGGGATTTAAAAGAGCGAGAGAGAAATGGGGATTAACGTCCAGTCGACCCATTTCGGGACTAACATATGGTTCAATATTATTTCAATGATTCGCTTGCGCGTAGGGGTCTTGAACAGTGGGTGGAAACTGGAAGGCCCGGAGGAAACCCACGAGGTTGGACAAGCGACTCTACTCTTTGTCACGTACAACCTGAGAATCGAAACCACGCCAGTTGATTCAATGACAGACCTTATGATACAACGCGGACGCGCTCCCCCCCCCCTCCGGATTTAAGACATGGGCGATTTGTCTGCAATTTATATGGAGAGGGGTCAAGTGTGTTTAACGCGTGCGCTTTAAATTGCGAGGTCCGTCATTTTGAGGGAAATTACGTGGTTTCAGTTATTTGTACGTAATAAGGAGTAGTCTCGTGTACCCATCCTCGTGGGTTTTCTCCGAGCCCCACGGTTTCTTTCACTGCTAAAGATCCCTGCGCGTAAGCGAGTTATTGAAATAAAATAGTACCATAAATATGTCCCGAAATGACCAAGTTACACCCCTCACCCATCTGCAGTTTTGCACACATTTGATATAAACATGCTCTGGTTAATTTGATAGTAAAATCACTTAAAATAGAAAAAAATTGTTTTACCAACTACTGATAACCGCTTTAGCACCGTGGGCATTCAAACGAAAGTCATTTGTCATTTTCAATCAAGTTTTGTCCTTTAGTCTTTTGAGTAGCCAGTATATCGTTGAACATTTTCAAACAAGCCTGTCCAGTTTTAATATTTTATTTTTTGGCTATCCAGTATATCTTTTGTCACGGCCAAGTTGTAAAACCGCGGGAGAAGTTTATGATCTCACCAGCCGCTAGTCTCTATACTAGACCTTAATCCGCCTGGCCCTGTTTCTCGAAATCTTAACTGAAGATACAATCCAAATTTTAGTGGATACTTCAATATTGATTGGCTAAGCACTAAAATCAATCTAATATTATCCAATCAAATTACTAAAATTTGGATGTTATCTTAGTACAATTTCGTGAAATATGCCCCAGGATACAAGTCTCTATCATTCAATCGAATATTCCTAGGTTGAAGACAAGGAGGTTCTTGGTGACCGAGACTACCTCGATACCATTCTTCTACTTTCGTTTTATTGTGCCTCCTGTAGTTTTATATCTCTCAATGTCACAAAATATAAAACAATCTACCCGATCATAAAATAACATAAACCCAAATGTGGCTCAGTTAGAAAGGCGCTAGCACACCAACCAGGGGGTCAAGTTTCTAAAGTTTTACCAGCCCAGCCCCGTCGCCCCTGTTCGTGGTCCAGGATGAGGGGCCTCGTTCGCATTGGTTGGATAATCGGTTTGCCCACAAACCGTGAATCATAGTGTCTGTCTGGCGTGGTTTCGATTCCGCAGGCGTAGGAACGCCTGTCGAACCACATGTGTTTTCTCTGGGTCCTCCGGTTTCCTCGTACTGTTTAAGACCCTCCACTCGACACAAACTAGGTCATTTCGGGACTAACATGTTTTTTAAAGAAATTTTATTTCAATAATTCGCATGCGCGTAGGGTCGGGTTTAAACCCACGAGGTTGGACGGGCGACCTAACTCCTGGTCACGCACAGCTAGAAATTCGAAACCATGCCAGTTGACTCAATGACAGGCTTTATGATACAGCACGCAGGTGCTAACCATTCAGCCATCTATCCCCCCACAGCATATGTTAGTCGCAAAATGTTCTTGTTTGTATCGAGTGGACGTTAAACCCTCTCTCGCTCGGCACTGAATAGTGCACTTTGGGATTGAACCCTCGACACTTGAGTAGATGACAGACCTTATGATCTAACATGCTCTCTTTTCCTTCCTCTGAATCCGAGACTTTGAAACTTTGACTATTTTAAATCAGTTGAATATCAAAAATTCTAACAAAAATTAGACTGTTTGTCCACTGAGTATGTAGGCTAACTGTTTTCTCATTCCAATTCGAGCATGTTTTGACGCTGTTCAAGTATACATCACACATAATTAACAATTAATAGTTTAAGATGTTGTTTTCGTATATAAAATGTTCAAACTGGAATGTATTGTCCCATTCGGTCTTCCATATATAGCATTATGTAGAGGGAGATAACTCCTATTGGCATGCCAACATTCCTCGTCTTATCTCGCAGTTGTCAAAAAAGGACAAGGCTCTCGAACGCTTTTAAGTGCATCTAATTAAACTGCAAGGTGAGGGGAAGGTACATTCATCCCTTGACCAAGCAGAATAATGACGTCTTTAGGGGAAGCTTGGGGAAGGGGGCAAGAAGCGAAGGGGGCCCCAATTGAAGAGGGCATCAGAGTATAGCATAATAATTAAATGATATATGAGAATGGGCTGTGTAGCCTATGATAAAACGTTTGCCGCCAAAACACCTGTAATCTACATGACCAGCTCCATGGAATCGTCTATTTAAACAAATAATAGCGTGTTATCTAATATTTTATTGTATCCATTTCACTAGACCTAATCGTGTTTATTTCAAGTGGTTTATTTACAAAACACATGATTTTAAAACTGTATACATAAATCGATATTATGATATATATATATATACACAATGCAACATACAATTCATGCACAGCTTTCTTTCTCAAATAAGCACATGTTGACATCATTAGCCAGCCAAGGTCCGACTGACGCTGCGATATCTCGACAACTGCAGTCCAACCAGAACCCCATCAGCAGTCGAACCAACCAACCCTTCAGCAGCAGACAGTTCACTTACAAATCAAAGTAAGGATCTCAGCTGATCAAAACCCCATACTAATCTCTGCACTGAGCTTGTGAGATATTGTAACCTATTTATGTTTTCAATTGCAGATAAAGAAAAATGGCGGAAAGTTCTGTGGTTGGATGTGGAAAGTGTCTGAAATATTTTCTTATTATTTTTAATTTTTTATCTTTTGTAAGTTGAATATATTATCCACTTTTAATTGGGGTGGATGTTAAGATTTACAATGTGTCACGTACTGGAAAATATTTTTTGCAAACACATTCCCCAGCCGACTAATGACGCCGGGATTACAGCCATACAGAGTGCAGCTTGGGAAATTTTTCCATTACAGGTGCACTAGGGCCTACGCCTTTTCCGATTTTCAACTGTCGAGGGTTCTTTTACGTGCACGCCAATATTTACCCGGTATCTCGATTTTCGTCCCATCCGAACGACTAGACAGCTGTCCTTGTCAGGCCCTCGGTCATGTACCTCTGACGAGGTGGAACTACGCCGGCAAATCCCCATGAACTTTCACCACCAACACCGGGATCGAACAAAGGACCTTACCAACTGAACCAGCGCGATCAAGTCTTGGTATTCGTTCCTTACTCTAGGAGCTAATATTGGATGTCCCTACTCCGAGAGCGCATATTAGGTGTCCCTTGTCAGAGATTTGATCTCCTTTCTTTGAGCGCTGACATTGGATGTCCTTTCTTTGGGAACTCACCCTGGGGGTCCCTTCTCTGGGAACAGACTCTGGATGCCCTTTGTCTGGGAAGTGATATTGAGTGTCCATTCTCTGGGGACTGACATTGGGTGTCCTTTCGCTGAGGATTGACGTTGGGTGTCATTCCTTTAAGTGCATAGCTGACCTTTTTTGGACATCTGTGTCCTTTTTCTTGGAGCTGACATTGGGCTGTCCCCACTCTTGGAGCTGACATTGGGTTGTCCCAACACGGAGAGCTTACGTGGTAAAACTGCCAAGGGTCCTTTTATGTGCACGCTTATTTGTACACGGCCCTTCCCTTTTCGTCTAATCTAAACGACTAGACAGCTTCCCTTCCGCCCTGCAACACTGACAAGGGGAAGCAACGTTGGAAGATCACGAGGAAGTTTCTTGGTCAATGCAGGTGTCAAACAGGCCACCCAGTCAGCGTCTTACCAACTTTGCCACCCTGGCTTCTGATATTCTTAGAAGTTACTTGTTATGGTTGGTGACATATACTTCATACCCTGACAAAGCAATCAAAATGTCCCTGGTTCAGACTGTGAAGGAAAGTTTTAGCTTGTCGTTCAGATTGGAGTGCAAGTAAAAGAACCATGGACAGTAAGAATTTAAAGACGAATATGGCGAAATTACCCACGTCGCATTGAAATGAACTTTATAATCTCAAAATAATCTATTATTAATTTGTTGTCCAGACAGGGGGGTTGGGATGACCTAGTGGTCTAGAGTGCCGCGCTTCGACCTCTAGCTGGCCGGTCACCTCTGGCTTGCGGCTGTGGTTTCGATCCCTGGTGTGAGCGTATGTGGCATGGATATAGGGGCGCCTTCTCAACCTCGTGGGTTTCCTCCGGGAACTCCGGTTTCCTCCCACGGCTAAAGACCCCTACGCGCAAGCGAACTATTGAAATAAAATTAAAACCGGATGTTAGTCCCAAAATGACCTGGTTGTGTTGAGTGGACGTTAAACCCCATTTCTCTCTCTCTCTCTTGTTGTCCAGACGGTTTGCCCAATTTCATTAACTATTATTATGTTTAGACAATGGGGTGCCTTTAATTTAAGATTGTCAGAAATCAGTAAGATTATTCTATTATTGTATATCCTGTATTTTATAGCTGGTCGGCTGCGCAGTTTTAACTGTTGGCCTTTACACATTGTTGACTGATTTCGGTTCAGACGAAGCTGCCGCCATCTTGGGAAGTGATATCTACAAAGCCGGTTCGTATACGTTGGCTGCTGGCGGAGGAATAATTCTAGTTGTGTCGTTATGCGGTTGCTGTGGATCCATTAAAGAAGATCGCGGTTTCTTATGTTGTGTAAGTTGTCCCCCTTTTTTATGATCTTAGCCTTCTCATTGATTAGAGACTACAGTTATCAATGTTAACCATACTCCGCGCAGCGTTTCGTTTGATTATAGGTAATCTCACTACACACTGCTATTATGAGTGGATATTGTTGTGTTAAATTTTGATTGGTCAGTAGTCCGACTATCAACCAATCACTACCTAGCATACAAACGCTTTACATTTAAAACGAGTGCCAGTATTGGACCAAATATGTTTACATAACGTTACGTCATGGCTCACGCTTTTATTATGCCTAATTAACCCGTGCATAGGAGAATACTGCAGTAAAACTAATTGTGTGACAAACGAGGCTATCAAGTCGAATGAAATGTAAACAATACTGTTTGGAAACGAACATACTTCACCGTTTTAATACCTTAAATCACTGTCCAAAGTTTTAGGGAAGACTCAGATTAAACGAAGGACTGTCATGTTGCTGTACTTAAGTGATAGACACACACCCGCAAAAGTTCAAGAATCAGAAGTCAATCCAGCAATGGCCAGAGAGAGATTTCTCGGGCCATTGCTTCAGGAATATGAATGTTAACAGGCATGCTATAACTATCGCTTGTCAGACCAATTGTCTGGAGGAGTGTGGGAGGGGGTGGGGGGATTCTATACGTAGGGAAAACTCATCAATATGGAATTGTTACGTGTCTCACGCTACCACTTTTAATTTTACAAAAATGATAAGTATATAGTTGGACTTGATTTCGATTGTCAACAACTCAATATGACATGGCCCCTAAAGAAATTACCACAGCATGTTCGTCCCTTGCCCGATTTATCACCAAAACGCAAATGGGGTAATGACTGTCTGTGAAGCTTAAACTAAAGAAAAGAAATGTACCGTGATATCTCTAGTCGCTGGCATCTCACAATCTCACCAAGCAATCAATGACACGGAGTGCTGATATTGACTTGTGCGATCCACGTCCTAGAATAAGACAGCTTAATACAACCATCACAAATAAAAAAAACCCGAAGTGAACGTGTAGCTCTAGAGGTTTAAAAAAAGCAATGATTCTGATCTCTGGGGAATTTTAAACGATTATCAGTTACAATTACTCAATCCTAGTCTTTCCTGGCTTAAAGTTGTATTCCAGAAAAGTCTCCGGTTCAGATTATATAGGTGGGATATATTTAAGACTCTGGGCAAGGTGGTCCATTGGGTTTGGTCTGTCATATAATCAAATGACCACAGCGTGTGGTCTGTCCAATCTCGTGGGTTTTCTTTGGGGCCTAGTTTGTGTTGAGTTAAACCCACCTCTCTCTCTCTCTCTCTCTCTCTCTCTCTCTCTCTCTCTCTCTCTCTCTCTCTCTCTCTCTCTCTCTCTCTCTCTGTATCTAGTGATTTAGACAGAGAAAACACGCCATCTTATCACTTGTGTGAGCCATGATTTTTGTGAAGGACACTGAGATGTAAATAAGGGTAGGGTTCGTGATTGTTTGTGAGATTGCGGGTTAGGGTTAGGATAAACAATGGGGCTAGGTAGAGGATTAGGGGTTAGCGTTGGTATTAGTGCTAGCCCTGTTTAAATTGAGCTGGTTTTATCATTTAGCACAAACTCTGCAGATGGCCATGCTGTCTTTAAATATTGTTTTGAATTAAGCTATTTAAACAACTGGGTATCTTAGGTTATGTAGTTGCCACTGTGGATAGAGAACCTTAGTCTGTTCAGATTTAATTCAGTCTTTTTCTTTTTTGTTGTTAATGGCAGTCAGAAGCTCGATTACGTGTAATTGACGTACGAGACTATTGACTATAGCCACGATTGATCCAGTAAATAAAGCGAGAAACAGGAGGAAGGGATCAAAGCTGGATAATTGAAACAATCCGAGACGGATGAAGAAAAGTCTCCCTGGTCGATATAAAGACAGTGACTGACGAAAGGATGAATAAATAGGAAGAATAAAATGCAAAAATGACAGTCGACGTAATAAAAAACAATGGCAAAAACCAGGCCAATATACATCGTTGGGTTGGGTGGATGTAATTTGAAGCCTGTCTAGTTTTAAAACCACCCCAAAACCCAACGTTTCGTGGGCGCTCGATCCTTCAACCCCCATCGGACTTCTGCGCCGCTCCCACCGTCTTTCTGGAGATTTCTATTTCGATCCTGCAACCCCCATCGGACTGTAGGATGAGTAATCTCGTGACGACGATTTTATTAGGAAAAAACCCAACCCAACTAGATATATTTGTCAATCCTAGCTCCCTTGGGTAACAAATGCATCATTGGATTAGAACCCGATCTGCGACTCAACGCCCATGGATGATTAAAGTAGCTAAGTCTCTAACTCAATATCATCAAAAATCTTCAACATTGAAAACACGAATTATTTATAAGTTTAAATCAACAATGATGCTATAATCTTACTAGAAAAAGATGGGCATCTGATATCCAATATTTAAAACAAAAAAAAAAACATTTTACCGATGGTACACGAATCGTGTACCATAATGCGTTTCAGCCCCAGCTCTAGCAAGAGACTCGAGGAACGAGACTAGAAATATTGCACCAAATCAAACGGCGTGTGTAGAGTGGAAAAACCAGACGCTAGAAATTTGCATTCGATTGAGACTGCTGGCTTATTTCGCCGAACATAACTGATTTGAAATTAGAGTAAAAACGGAAACCATTGAATGTAAATCAGTTTTTATACATTTCTAGGTCCCAATTTCTAGATCCCAAAAGTTAGCGATTTAGCTCCTTTAAATAAAAAATGGATAATCAAGATCATGTTTCATCGTACCGACTTTAGTAATGATGACCGAGGCTTGGTCCAAAAATCAATCGCTAATAACTTGGTTCAGAGTGGATCAATTTGACTAAAATTTTCAGCAAATTCACCTCACATTTACTAGTTTTTAACTATGATAGTGAGAACTGCCAGCTCTTTTTTCTAACCCTCACAATGTATCTTTAAAATTTCATAGAAATGAGGGGGGTTGGGATGGCCTAGTGGTCTAGAGTGCCGTGCTTCGACCTCTAGCTGGCCGGTCACATCTGGCTTGCAGGTGTGGTTTCGATCACTGGTGTGAGCGTATGTGGCATGGAGATAGGGGCGCCTTCTCAACCTCGTGGTATTCCTCCGGGCACTACGGTTTCCTCCCACTACGAAAGACCCCTACGCGCAAGCGAATTATTGAAATAAAATCGAACCATACTGTATGCCAGTCCCGAAATGACTTAGTTTGTGTCGATTGGACGTTAAACCGCCTTTCTCTCTCCCTCTCTCTCTCAAAGCGAAGAGTTATACGCCCTTTAATATTTTACTCTTTACTCGAAAATTTACTTTAGTTTTATCAGCGATATTGATGGGCTGTAAATACTTTACTTGAAGATTTGATAGGGAATGTTCATGTCTGGTGAACATAGACTACATTGAAGTCACCATTATCCAACTAACGATGTTAGTATATCATCACAGGGGTTGGCTGTAGAATCCGACGCCTTGGTTTACACGATACGCGGATGGAGCTGGACTAGAAACCGGTTGATGATGACGTTAGGGGTGATTAATATTGAGAATCAAGTCCCCGGGGAATCAAACAGTAATTTAATACTGATTTAACACGGAATAAAACCAAGTGAAGAAGAAATTGGTGATTTGTTTTTCATTTTCCGGGAATATAATTTAAATTTGGAGTTGATTAAATGAAGCGAAAATTGGGGAAATTTCTTTTTTAGTTTTCATTAAAGCAGTGAAATGAAAAGAAATGAAAATGAAGAGTTTAATATCCTACAGTTCTGATACTAAACTGGGCAAATGAAGACGGGCATACGCCATACAGTGTGCTATGAAGGAAAATTGCCCAGGCAGCGGCGCTACGGCCTGATTTGTCTACTGACTGTTGATATATCTAATGACTGTTTATATGTCTACTGACTGCTTCTATAATGATACTGACTGTTGATATGTCTACTGACTATTGATATGTCTACTGACTGTTGATATGTCTACTGACTGTTGATATGTCTAATGACTGTTAATATGCCTACTGACTGTTTCTATATTGATATGTCTACTGACTGTTGATAAGTCTACTGACTATTGATATTTCTACTGACTGTTGATATATCTACTGACTATTAATATGTCTTCTGACTGTTGCTATATTGATATGTCTACTGACTATT
This sequence comes from Patella ulyssiponensis, assembly GCA_963678685.1. Taxonomy (NCBI): domain Eukaryota; kingdom Metazoa; phylum Mollusca; class Gastropoda; family Patellidae; genus Patella; species Patella ulyssiponensis. The sequence continues at coordinate 9,575,139 of OY783228.1, forward strand.
GATATGTCTACTGACTGTTGATATGTCTACTGACTATTAATATGTCTACTGACTATTAATATGTCTACTGACTGTTACTATATTGATATGTCTACTGACTATTGGTATGTCTAATGACTATTGGTATGTCTACTGACTGTTACTATAATTGATATGTCTACAGACTGTTTCTTTATTTTTTTCAGTATTTTGTTGTATTTATATGTTTGCTGACAGTATTTATTGCTGCTGGAGTTTTAGGATTTGTGTTCAGGAATCAGGTAATGTTGGGGTTCTTTGTCTTTTAAACATGAATACCCTTGAAATTATATATATGATTCGTCATAATCCTGGTTCCAATTTGGGGAAACGAAGGAGTGGATATTCGTTAAAGGCGGTATAGCGATTTCATTCATTTCTAATTCTTCACAATCGGATTAAAACACAGATACTATTGATTCGTTTCGTTTTTTATAGTTCAAAATTTCGTTATACTTGGAAAAGTTGTTACCGTTGACGGTGATGTGAGGGATTAGCCAATGAAACGTTCTGTTACGGCGAGCTTCTGCCGTGCCGTACACGGAATTGTTGGTAATCCACCAGAAACATCAATGCTGATTGGTTAATAAAATGTCTGATGTCATAGGGTCAAAATCCACTACTATGACCTCTGTATTTTAATCAGATTGATTTGTTTACAAACCAGCAAAAAGCTGAACCTCTTTTATTTAGGCAAAATGTATTGGATTGTGTTGCAGTGATTGGATGCGATATGGTTATTGTTTGTCTTATAGGTCGAGAGGAGGTGACAAAATGGGGAGAAACAGAAGATTGGGGCGGGTTTCTAGTGGCATGGGGGTTTTAACGTCAAAATGGGGATAAACAGAATATGGGGGCGGGGTTTCTAATGGGGTGGGGGTTTTAACGTCGAAATAGTTCCAAAAATGGCCCAACAATGATTTGTTCCTAATTGACTGGATGTTAGCTTGAACCAGATCACCCAGTGGACTTAGACGTATCAACTATGGCGATTTACTACCAATCAGATCAGAGAGATTTATTCTCCTCATTTATCATGTGTTTTATAGACCAGACATGGTATCATTATAATATAAAATATTCCCTGATCAGTTTAACCCTATACCCAGTTCACTCCCTTGATCAGATTATTGAAGACAATAACACCACAGTAAACCATTTATTATCTACTGATTTACAGACTGATAAATACTTAAACATGGCGTAATTACACCCCTGAGTTCAATGTACCATCATCATATTATACACTCAATATACAATACACTCCATCATTACAACAACTCATCGCTTTAAATAGACATATTGGTTTAACTCATGTCCAGCTGCCTGCCCCAGCACATACACGCCGCCATTTCAGGACACAAAAACAAATATTCCTACATTTTGTGAGACAGTCTATCCCAAATCTATTCTTTCGGTGACTTTAAAAGCCATAAATCCATACAAAGTGATATTGAAAGTTCAAAATTCATGTATTTGGTGACATTTAACACACAAAAAGTACTACATTTGGTTCGCCACAGATATAGTGCCCTCTGTTTATAGCGCTTTTCTCTCCTTACTTCATGGGCATTGCGATATTTTGTTGATTATTTTGTGTAGATGCGAAAAGGGCGGTGTTTGGAGGGTATTTGGCCGAAAATTTCCTTTGTCATGCGAAGTTTTGGAATGAATCAAACATTACTTAAAACAAGTTTTCTACGAAGCTGTGAAGGTTGTTTAAAATTTTTCAATCGTGCAACTATATTTCTGTGATATATGATCTTATTCTCTTGTGTTTGCCCCGGCCCCAGCCCCCCCCCCCGAACCACAACCCAACCACAACCCATCCCAATTCCTACGCCCATGCTTCCTTGTACAAAGCGGGGGTTGGGATGGCCTAGTGGTCTAGTGTGCCGCGCTTCGACCTCTAGCTGGCCGGTCACCTCTGGCTTGCGACTATGGTTTCGAGCCCTGGTGTGAGCTTATGTGTCATGGAGATAGGGGCGCCTTCTCAACTTCGTGGGTTTCCTCCGGGCACTCCGGTTTCCTCCCACTGCTAAAGATCCCTACGCGCAAGCGAATTATTGAAATAAAATTAAAAACCATATGTAAGTCCCGAAATGACCTAGTTGTGTCGAGTGGACGTTAAACCCCACTTCTCTCTCTCTCTCTCTCTCTCTCTCTCTCTCTCTCTCTCCTAGTACAAAGCGATGCCATTTCTGTTGCTTTTTCCGTAAACAATCAAATTTTCCACGACTTACTCCACGCTAACATGCACTCACATTAAATTATTAGACATTTAATTAAGAAACCAAAATCCAAATATCAACTGTATAGATAATCTTGTGACTTGCATGCAGATGCTTTAAGCTGTATTTAATAGACATGTTTGTCTTGACCATAAATGTCAGTGTTTGCTGCTATTATATACCAGGGAAAAAATTCATTGATATTTTAACGGGTCTTTGGAAAAATGAAAACAGAAATAGCGAAAGCGTTGATTGCCAAAAAATGCAGCAAGTTTTAAATGTCAAAGAAATTAGTCTGTAAAGATCTGACGAATTCTAAGAAAGATAAAAATCTGAGTTGGAGTGATGACTAAGTCAAAGAGGGGAAAAAGTCAGAATTTTGATGGACAGAATTTAGAAAGAATTAAAGTGACAAATCTAATTTCGTATTCACATGTCAACAGAATTTCTTGAGTGTAATTCTAATACCATCGCCTGGTTACTATAGCAATGATTCCAGGGAACTGCCAGGAAATTAAACACGAATTTTCCATTTCCTTAAACTGTTAAACCAAAGACTAGGTCGGATTTATCTGAGAACAAGAGTCGTCGCCATTACAAATATTAAACAATCAAACGCCAGTGTAATCTAAAGAACTTGGAATAGCTTAGTTGACTTTTATAATCCGAAACGAAAGCAAATACTTGTTTTCCATTTTAGAGTGTCTTTTTAATTCTAAAATGGTACCGAGAGATAGTTTAGTCGTCAATGGAATTGATTTGGTGCCAAGTGTATTCCACTGTTAGTACTGCACGTGGCATTTATGTCACGTGATTTGGATATCGTCATGGCTGGATTTGACGTTTTCATTGACGGAATTCCCCCCGGTCAAAACCTACATTATTTTAACCAAGTCAAGATATAAGTTAATTTGTAAGAGGGAAAACCTTATTGTAACTATTTTACCATCAATACAAAACGATTATTGAATTAATATTTACTGTATTCTAGTTTACTAAGACTAATATTCGATTTGTATATAATTTTTACTTTATTCACTCATGATTCAAATACGCCTTTCGTATTTTTGAGGACATTTTCTTAGACAGCGGTGCCACGGTCTGTTCTTATTTTGATGCCCACATGTCAGGTGAATCTTTAGTGTGATGATTATGATATACGCAGATACTCTAAGTTTTTAGTCCCAGGTTTTTCATTTCAATAAATGAGATTAATTAATTTGACACTAATGAATTTGTCATTATCAAAAATATTCTTGACTACAGTACAATGTCGGAATTGTCTTTCTTTTCAGATTATAAATCAAGTCCAGATAGAGTTGGAAACGAGGTTAAAATATAAATATGGCGTCGATTTGAATTCGCCAGAAAATCAACAATTTACCGAATCCTGGGACAAATTACAACGAAAGGTAAAATGATTAGATAGTAGAAAATCAGAGGCCATGAATTAGACACGTGACTGTACAAACCCAGCCAGAATCAAACACCAATTTAGAACATTACACGTGTTCGGTCCTACGGTGGGGGGATTTCCCAGTTTACCCATGTTTATCGCCCATCTGAACAACTAGACTCCGGGTCGGCCGTCAGTCCTGTACCACTGACAAAGAGAAACTACGCCTGATTATACGTGATCGAACCCAATATTTTCCGATTCCTTACTCATAAACACAACATGGCCCCATCTGTATAGTGTAATAAACGAAGAGCACAGGGGACGGACGATCTAATTTCCCGCATAGCACACTCATAGGCGTTCGAGGCGGGGGAACCGGGGGGGGGGGCACCGGCCCCCCAAATATTTTCATGAAAAAAAATAGAAATCTGAAAAGAGCTCAGAATTGTGAGATCGGTCATTAACCGAGGAGTTTTTGAAAATTGGGTTGGGGTAGGGGTATGGCCTTGTCGGGGAAGGCTATGGTCTTGTCGGGAATGAATGCTCAGTTTGTCGGAAAGCGTCGCGCCGTCTGTCGGGTTTTGAATATTTTTAATAATATGGAAGCGGAAAGAAAGCAGTCCAGACAATGATGAACACGTACGCCATCTGAATTGAACTAGCACGTACACATGGCCTTTTCTCAGTTCTTGAGTACTGTGTTCCTGTATACTGGCATCCAACTCCATGCACCGGACGAGCCCAGTGATAAAAGTGAGCAGCTGAAAATTTTCTTTAATAATAATTGATAAGTTTTTAATAATATTGTACCTTGTAGTCACATATAATATACATGTACGATGGCTCAATAGGCCGTAAATAATTCGACATTGAGCCCTTTTCTTTGGAAATAAATATTCATAGGTGAATGTAAAGTGCCACTGGCAAGAGTTATACAAAGATAATGTGCTCAACAACGCTTATTTTACTTATAAATCTCTCCAGGAAAAAGTTCCAAAACCACTATGATGTAGATCTTAAATATATATACAAGTCTTCTATACACTTCAGATCTCTATAAAAAATGTGAAGTCTCATAAAATGAAAAATGTGGCAAAAGTAAATCGTTCGACTTGTTCTTGTTTTCGTAGTAATAGAGCTTGTATTTTAAAGATGACTTTTAACCAGTTTTTATGCTGCAACTGACATAATCTACTACCCACTCCAAATTACTAGAAAGTATTCGAAATGCCTGGAAATCGCGTCTACGGCCGTCTGGTTTTCAAAATTTTCTGGGGGAGGCCCCCCAGACCTCCCGTCGGACGCTTCGCCCCTCCGGCACTCGCGGGCGGACTCTAAAGAAATATATTTGTCGGGAAAATATGCTGGCCCCACCAAACAAGTTCGGCCTCGTACGCCTATGAGCACACTGTATGGCGTATGCCCCCTTCATTAGCCCGGTATAGGAGCAGATCAGTAGGACGTTAAACCCCGTTTCATTTCGTTTCTTTTCTTATTGTGACCTGTGTATATTACTCCATGTTTATTTTTTCATGATTCAGTTGATGTGTTGTGGTATTACTGGTGGTATCAATTCAACAGAATCCTGGGCATTTTATAAACTTTCTCATACTAAATGGTATCAACAGTTTTCATCAGGTATAACAATTTATTAAACAATTATTATTCATAAATAAAACATTAGAATTTAGACATCTTCATAGTCTGACACTGACCATTGCTCGTGGAACTCTGGCTCTTCAATAGCTTTACACGGATCGTGGACATGTTGCTAGTGGCTCGAGAGACTGCAGCCGACCCAAATGTACTAACAGACAATATGTTCCATTGTGCTGACATGTAATCAGTGATATTTTATTTTATAACAAAATGGTATATTTTACACCAAGTACCACATAACTGACTATTAGTTTCCTATTTGTGTCCTGATGGTGTTTGCTAGTCTGGGAAACAGCCAGGGCTGACAAGTACCACAGAACTGACTATTAGTTTCCTATTGGGGTCCTGTGGTGTAGGCTAGTCTGTGGAATGGTCAGGGCTGGCAGTGAAATGAAATGGGGTTTAATGTCCTATTTTCTGCACTGACTGGTCTAATGACGACGGAAGACAACTAGTGTCCCATTTGGATCTAGGGGGTGTAGCTAATCAGGGACGGGGTCGGGACAAACAATCATTACCCCTTCTGGTAAGTGTAGGTAACCTGGGAAGAGGGCCTTTCAGAACATATGTTCCTCGAGCCTTGATGTGCGTCAAGTGGACTAGCCATCCTTCCCAGGAAGCTCAGGGGTTCTAACGATTTAAATGTCTTAAGCAATCAATAAAAGAGTATAAGAACTTTATTTATGTATGAAAATGGTGTTGTCCTTGGGATCTGTCAATATTTAAATGATTTCTATTTACAACAGGTGTACCATATGTACCCAGTAGTTGCTGTGATCCGGCTGGGGAATTACCCAAATGTGACGGAACTATGGCCTTTAACAGTCCACCTAGCCTCGGACCACCAGTTAATTCTAGTATGCTGATGAATGAAGCTTTATACCCGGAGGTAAATGATGGAGTTTTGTAGGTTGCCAGGCAACGAAACATACACCCACAACCAAATGTGGGCTAAACATCTATGAAAATGTCAAAATAATGAGTTCATAAAGCCGCAAAGATTTTGGTAGGAATGATTGGGAATCAATAGGGTTGTACGTGGGAACAATAGACACCTCTGTATAGACCACATTTCCGAACTCTCCCACCAAATGGATTTGCCACATGAGCACAATACCCATAACATAACACGTGGGAAATAACACCCCGGAAATAACGCCATGAAAATAAAACCCGAGAATAGCCCTTTAGAAATAACACCCGGGAAATAACACACTGGAAATATCACACTGGCAATAACACCTCAGAAATAACACCCTGCAAATAAAACCCGGGAATAGCACCCGAGAAATAACACCCCAGAAATAACACGCTGGAAATAACATGCCAGAAATAACACGCTGGAAATAACACGCCAGAAATAACACCCCAGAAATAACACACTGGAAATAACACGCCAGAAATAACACACTGGAATAACACTGTAGAAATAACACCCGGGAAATAACACACTGGAAATGATATCCCTAAAATAACATCCTTGACCTACCCAGTTCCGGGCTTTATTTTGACCAAGTCAAAGAATTTGAGTTCCATTAAATCCATGTTATGTTGACATTTACATTTGATATACATTTCAACATTTACTTCCTGTGTCTCCAAGGAATAGTTTTAGAAATTTCTATTGACATTAATTAAACTGGATGCTCAAGGCTAGACTGGTAGATTATCCAGACATTGAGTATTGCATTATTGAAGGTTATTGTTGATTATTTTTATCTTACCATAAATAGAAGTATGAGTGATAAACGTATTTTACTGATTAATTTCAGGGTTGCTATGACAAATTACAAAACTCCCTAGAGATGAACTCCTTACTGATTGGTGGATTCGCTCTAGCAACGCTTGTTGTCATGGTGAAAAGTTTTTCTTTATATCAAATCATCTATTTGTAGAATTGTAAAAATTATTTCTGTGATATATAAAATGTAGTTATATACCATCCAGTTATTATAGTTGTCAGAGTAGTTTTGATAGGGGGGTGGGGTGGGGGGTGGGTGGCTGAATGGTTAGCACGTGCACGGTGTATCATAAAGCCAGTCATTGAGTCAACTGGCATGGTTTCGAATCTCAAGTTGTAGGGGACAAGGAGCAGGGTCGCCTGCCCAGCTTCGTGGGTTTTCTCCGGTTCCACCGGTTTCCTTTCACTACTAAAGACCCCTACGTGCAAGCGAATTATTGATATAAAATTAAACCATATTATGTTAGTCCCGAAATGACCTAGTTTGTGTGGACATTAAACCCCATTTCGCTAGTGATGACCTCTGGCTATTCGTTTTCAAAATGTATATAAATATAAATATTATCAATTATTTTATCTTGCAGGTTATTGGTATTTTATTTTCTATTTGTTTGTTTCGACAACTTGGTGGTGGACAGATGGTTTGAACAAAATATTTCATGTACTCTAGACATTCATAAATAGTCAACGATATGGGGGGGTGGGGGTCTGACGTCATCATTATCAAATCTTTAAAGATAAACAAGCGTTGTTTTAGCATTTATCTTGATTACTATAGTCATGATCATTTTGTCTTGTTTATCTTGATTGATGTAGTCATGACCATTTTGTCGTGTTTATCTTGATTGATGTAGTCATGATTATTTTGTCTTGTTTATCTTGATTACTATAGGCATGATCATTTTGTCTTGTTAACCTTTAACTGGATTGCTGTAATCATGGGGCCTGTTTCACGAAATTTTAACTAAGAAAAAATCCAAATGTTAGTACTTTGATTGGATAATAATAAATTGATTTAACTGCTTAGCCAATCAAAATTGAAGTATTTATTAAAATTTGGATTTTATCTTTAGTTGAGATTTGAAAAAACAAGGCCCTGATCATATTGTCTTGTTTTGTACACAGTGTTATGAAATCCTATGATGTTATTGTTCACCCTCAGACCACCCCAAGTTACATTCACACTTTTTATCGCTGAATCATTTTTGATCTTGTATAATTATTATTAGTTATGTAATAAAGGATTTAGGTGGAAAAATACCATGGGTCTATCTGTAAAGAACCGGATGTGACGTTATGAGGGGAACTGTAAGTCAGTGCCAGTGTTTATATATACATAAAACCAATATACCCCACCCCAACCCTTCGCACACTGTAAACACGTGGCATATACAAAGAAAGTCGTTAGATCGAAGACTATTTGATTCACTGAATTACAGGGGGGGGGGCGAATGGTTAGAACGTGCGCACTGTATCATAAGGTCTGTCATTGAGTCAACTGGCGTGGTTTCGATTCCTCGGGTGTACGTGACAAGGAGTATGGTCCTCCGGTTTCCTCTCGCTGCTGAAGACCCCTATGCGACAGCAAATTATTGAAATAAAATAAAACTATATGTTAGTCCCAGACCTAGTTTGTGTCGAGTGGACGTTTGCACACATACACACTCTCCCCCTCTCTCTCTCCCTTTCTCGCTCTATCATTTATTTACAGTGGATAGCAGTTACCACCATGACGCTAGTATAGGGGTTTTATTTGTTAAAGGGTTGAGTAAGTTCGAAACCTTTTCAAATGGTAGATAGCCTGTACAGAATCTGGAAGGTTACAGATCAAACCCGCCTACCACTGTGCCGTATGGGTTGTAAACCGAATAACCGTTCCTACAGTCGATTAATCTAAAAGTGATTTTATCTGAATTCATCTGAACACAAAAACTGATTCAAGGGGCCGAGGAATTGTCAAGTTATTGGTTTTATCTTCTTGATTATCTTCCCATTTCACCTCTGATGTAAATTACACGATTCAAGGAGGAGAATGAAAAGCTCTTCAACTTTAATCAGGAAAGGAAAACACAAAAAGTATCGACTTCAAGTCAACATGGATCGTTTCTTCCTTCAATATTGAAGAGTTGTATTAATCTTGAACAGCGACGTGATGACAACACTTTTATTTTCGATTTGAAGAATACAATTTATTCCCGTGTTATGTTTTTTATTCGCCTTGAATTGAACATATTATCGGATAATGATATCTAGACACGAACGGCGAAAAAAACCCAACTATACTTCACCTGTGTCATAGGCAGTTGGGTGGTCGAGAAATGTAACACGTGCGTTTTATTCACGTGCCATTTAGGCAAGTGACGTGGTCATTCTGCACACGAATAAAATAAAATGGAATGGGGTTTAACGTCCTACTTTTCTACTCCTAACCTCCCGGGTTAATGAAGACGGGCATACGCCATACAGTGTGCTATGAGGGAAATTTTGCCTAGGCAGCGGCACTACGTCCTACTTTTATATCGAATTCCAACTGCCAAGGGATCTTTTACGTGACGCCAATGTGTACACAGGATCTCGGTTTTTCGTCCCACCGAAGGCCTAGAGAGCTGTCCTTGTCAGGCCCTCCGTCCTAGAACACTGACAAGAGGAAACCACGCCGGAAAATCTGGATGAACTTTCTCGGCCAATGCACACAGAGATCCATCTACTTCCAGGCGCGGATCCAGGATTTTTTGCAGGGGGGGGGGGGGGTCTAGGTTTGATAATTTCTTAACTACTTGCGCTCAACCAATTAACGGGAAAAATTTGGTAAATTAGATTCAATTTGGTGCATTCCGGAAGGTAAATTCCAAAATTACAGGTCTAAAAATCGCCAATAAAATCGCATAGATTTAAGTTTCAAATTTTCAAGACTGAGCAGGGGGATTGGGGGGTCCGGACCCCCTGGACCCCCCTCTGGATCCGCGCCTGACTTCCAACCTGGAGAATAGATGTCTGTCCTAATTGGCCGGCATATCCAACATACGAAGACTAAATAAACTTTTGCAATTTGATTAAATGGAAACAGAATAAATATATTCATCTAGCTTAATGTTTTGTTCTCAAGCGGAGCTATCTGTCGACAAACAGCCTAAGTTTAGTATGGTGACGTGGTTCCATCCCATACCTGGTCTGGTAAATTCCCTGGAGTTTTCCAGTGTGATTTCCTATTTTAGGTGGTACGCTTTAAATTCCTGGGGGGGGGGGGGGGTGGTTGGTTACAGTGTGGTTTCCTGTTTTCAGTGGTACGCTTTAAATTGTAAGATCTATCATTGATGCCATATACTACACACCTGGGGCGGTATTTATAAAAATTCTAAGAGTTGGAACCAACTCTTAACTGTCAAAAATTACTCCTAACTTTGTAGATTTTCCTAAGACCTATTTATAAAACATTTTACTTTAAGAATTACTCCTAACTATGACACATATTTAGGAGTCCTCCTGTAGCACTCCTAACTTGTTAAAAGTACTCTTATCTTGGTTAACATGGCCGTCTGTGTACGCCGCCTAAGAGAGTTGAAAACAAGAAGAGATTTCTTAGTGGAGTACAACAATGACGAGTTGATAAGGAGATATCGAATGGACATGGGTGGGATTCTTTTTGTGACAGGAGTCCTACTAAACGAAATTTCTCAATCGACGCTGAGATGAAGCTCGCCATTACGCTTCGTTTCCTAGCTACTGGTAAAATGCAACTGTGTAGTGGTGACGATTTCGGCGTCAGTCAACCTACAGTGGCTATAAATAACTTCAGGGAATCCCCGGATTTCCCATGGTTACATCGCTAAGAGTTTGGTTAGGACCCAAGTCTTACATTTAATTAAAAGTAATTCTAAGACCCTTTATAAATATTTCTAAAGAGTAACTTTTAACTAAATGTTGTTTTAGGAAGTCGTAGAGTAAAAGTTATGAAAACTCTAAGAATTTTTATAAATACGGCCCCTGATTCTTATATGTAACGTTATCAGTCTAACCTCGTGAGTTTTCTGCGCATGATTGAACAAAGATATACCATGATATGTTAGCCCTGACGAAACCTGTCGACGAGAAACCATGATATAATTAATACCCAATATACAGTGTATTAGATATATGCCAACCATTCGGTTGCCCGTCAACTCTCTTGTATTTGTACCCCTGGCGCATGCCTCAATTACCAACATGACTCTATTGAGAATCGAGATGGAGAGAAATGGGGTTGAGTTTGAGGGTCGAGCCAATCATTACCCTGTCAGCTTTCAAAATCGTTCGAGATAATTTAAACAGTTTATGTACACATATAGAATTATCTCCTTTATTTAATATTTAACAAATACAAATGCTACTTTCAATTTATAACAAATTCTAAATGATACACACCACGATTCGTCATCCCTTATATAGTAATTGGATAAGAACTATAATTAAAATGGTTGCCATGTAAAAGTGTCTGATTTCTAATATTTCTCATATATTTTGACATTCACTCTATCAAACATGGCGGCTGTTGTCAACTGGAAGACAAGATTCAATATATAAACATCACAACTCTGTATTTTATTTTAGAAACAAGAAAACTGTTCTTGTCCTTTTCGTGCGGTTATCGATTAACCGTCCAAAACAAATATTAGTCTGGAAAAATGAAAATTAGATACAGAGTTTGGCTTTTAATATCGCTTTTATTTGATTTCATTTGATTCTATTTTAAAAAGATTGACAGAAATGTTTCAGACTGTGTCTTTGAATTTTTGTGAGAGACGGTAATAGGCATATAAATCTTGGTCATTTAGAGGGAGAGAGAGAGAGAGAGAGAGAGAGAGAGAGAGAGAGAGAGAGAGAGAGAGAGAGAGAGAAATGGGGTTTAACGTCCACTCGACACAAACTAGGTCATATCGGGACTAACATATGGTTTCAATTTTATTTCAATAATTCGCTTGCGCGTAGTGGTCTTCAGCAGTGGGAGGAAACCGGAGTGCCCGGAGGAAACCCACGAGGTTGAGAAGGCGCCCCTATCGCCATGCCACATACGCTCACACCAGGGATCGAAACCACAGCCGCAAGCCAGAGGTGACCGGCCAGCTAGAGGTCGAAGCGCGGCACTCTAGACCACTAGGCCATCCCAACCCCCCAGGTCATTTAGAGACAAATGGAATAAGGCGGTTTATACTTTCAGAAATGAGATCGCGGACACGCCTCTTTATCCTTGGCAGGTAATTGAATAACACGGGGAAACCCACGTGAGGTTTTTTTTATAGGTGTGGGGTATTGTGATACACAAAGAAGTTAGAAATGAAATAGTTTTTAACGTTCTACTGTTCTCTTCCGACTGGGCTAATGAAGACGATCATACGCCATACAGTGTGCTATTGGGGAAATTGTGCCCGGGCAGCGGCTCTATGGCCTACTGTTATACCGAATTCCAACTGCAAAGGGATCTTTATGTGCAATAATGTATACATGGAACCTTGGATTTCCGTCCTATCCGAACAACTACACAACTGTCCTTGCCAGGCCTCACGTCCTGCACCACTCATTGACAAGGAGAAACCACGTAGGAAAACCTAGAACGAACGAACGAACACCGACCTTCAACCTAGCGAGCGAGCGTCTTACTCACTTAGCCACCGTGGCTCCCTATCCCAGTAGGGGCAGAACAGTAGCACGTTTAAAGGGGAAACCATGCCGGGAAAAAGAAGTTAGAAACCAACGTAAACCTTTGTTTGTCATTGATATTTGGTGTCTGCCCAGGACCTGTTTGAGACGGCTGGTACTGTACTAAGCGCTGAAAACATTACCGGCATATTTCTCCCATATATATGCAAATGTGATATTAAAAAAAACAAAAGATACTAAATCGTATATAAAAGGTGAGAAATGTATGGTTTAAATCTGTGGTTGCTCTGTAGATCGTACATTCGAAGTATTGATGTCTCCTCTCCCACGTTTAAAGACTTCAACGTGAAACCTGTTACCCCCCCCCCCCTCTCCCGCCCATACACCGTCTTCTTCGCTCTATTTAATCTAACGGATGTTCTCTTGGGCAGATAGTTTAAGCATTGCCAGCAAACCCGTGAAATAGGAAGTGAGATTTTATGACGTTACAACTTAAGAACAACCTAAGAAAGGATTGGGCACGAGTATAGAACCGCTATGTTTGATAGAAAATCAACTTTATGATGTCAATTAACAGCAAAAATATTCAAAGACAAAAACTTTGAGACGAATGGTCTGTTTATTTACTTTCTAACCAACCCCTGGAGCTGTAAAATACAGGAGTCACAATTCGCTTATCGAACTATATCAATGATTTCCATTGTCTTTACAAACATCACAAGATGGAAGAATCGTGAATATTTCTCACAAACTCTTGACAGAAATGAACACCTTTTCTTCTTAATGATTAGTAAGGTGTCTATAATATAACTATAATTTCCTCCTCGGATAAAATCGATACCAAACCACCATTTTTATTTGTGTCAGATAATGATTTGAAGGTGTTGATGTGACACCGAAAGACGTGTCACTCCTTTTAACAGAATCTATGTAAAAGTATTCTGTGAATCTACCACGAAGCTGTTAAACGGCACCTTATTCCAAATATGTTTAACTATATAAATCAGGTTAAATAAATATTGTAACCCTCTAGTGAATTTCAGACTAAACCTTTTGTTTTGACAATAACTAATAGTCGAAAATTATGCAACCATTATAATTACATGTATTTTAAACATGCATTATGCAAGGACTAAATCTGCCCATTGCAGGTATTTCGTTAGGCTTGAAATGTAATATACGTTATTAATTAGACATTTAAAAACAAAACAAGACCATTAATTAGCTCTCGATGGCATCGGATACTCGAGATTTTAACAAGGTTCATCTTCAAGAGAAGACTTGATGTCGAATTAACTACGTACATCTTATCAAGGCCTTCATGTAATACCCTGGATATTTCGGCAGTAGTAGAGACTTTTGGCTAGTGGAATTTTCAGCATCCGTATCACGTATCCGTATCGCCACGTGATACGTTGCGTCAATGTAGTTTTAGAGTTTTGGCAAATTTTCGCGCCGTGTACATATGGGTAGCTGAGCTGAGCTTAGTTCCAATACAACATGGTGGCAGTTATCTACCAAGATCACTACCAGTAGTAGACAAGTGCCTAGCCTACAAATTCCTGCGTGGAATAAAGTCACTCGACTGCGGCTGAGCTATTTAAAATTTAAAAAGAAATTTAATGTCAAATCTGTTTTGGGTTTCACTATGTATCATTTCAGAAAGTATAATATACCCCTTTTAAATGCAGATTTGCAAGGCCCCACCTCCCTAAAGTTAGCACATAGATCAACCAGCATGCAGATTGACAGACAGTTAGACGGGAAAATATGAAAATTTTGCGCAAATCTCATCAAAAGCAATCATTAAATTCCTGTCTTTATCATGGTTAAAATCGCATCAAATATACACCTTCGTGTTCTAGAGTACACATAGATTCATAAAAACACTATGACACAACATTTCAACGTCTAAAAGTAGCAAAAAGTACGGTAAAAAGACGACGATGTTATACGGAACTTTTCAGAATGAAAGCTGTTCTATACTTGCTGCCGTATTCGTGTGCAGTATCACTTATGAGAAATACACAAACATTGTTGACGTCACACACAAAATCGATACGGATACGCGATACGGACCAGAAATTTACGCTTGCCAAAAGTCTCTAATGGCCACAGATCACTAATTATTGCCCCATTGTCTTTAATGTTAATTCTCGTCTCTTAGACCGGTTGTAACTTTTTCCCAAATATTCGTTGGGTAGAACGCTTTCTGCCACAGATGGAGCAACATGTGGCAAACTCTTTTCCAAAAGCATGTATGAGATTTCACCATGAAAAACTTGAGATAGACAAGCTGGAAGTAGAGACAGCTAACCTTGCAATTTTCGGACCTCCCTTTCAACGTAACCTCACAACTCTTGTATCCTTCCGCCTTAAAATCATGAATATTCACCCAAACCTGGCAGAAAATGTATTTTCAAACCCTTTTCTTCGATTCTACACTAAAAATTCAACAAAAATCGCCATGCAAAAGGGGGAAAAAGAGAAAGGGAGAGAAGGACTAAAAATAACTTTCGCGTTTCGTGACGGCCCATGAATATTTGGTGATCTGTGTCCTATAATGTCGTCTGGATACAAGCACAGCTTGTGAGCTTATCAGATGGTTGGCGCGAGCGCGCTGAATCATACGATTTGTCATTGAGTCAGCTGGTGTGGTTTCGATTCCCCGGTTGTTTACGTGACAAGGAGAAGGGTGGCGTCTCCAACATCGTGGGTTTTCTCCGGGTCCTCCGGTTTCTTCCTCGTTGTAAAGAACCTACGCACAAGCGATTTATTGAAATAAAATTGAGCTATAAGTTAGTCCTGAAAGGACCTAGTTTGTGTCAAGTGGACGTTACCCCCCCCCCCCCCACACACACACACACACACACACACGCGCGCATTATCGACACATTTGTAAAAAAATAAAATAATAACAAACAGAATGGGATATGCACCGAAACATTTCTACTTTGATCAAGTATAATTTGTATTGGTTTGTTCACGAAGCTTCAATGGGACCTTTGGGAAACTCAAGAATTAGTGTCCATGTACTCTCAAGAGTTGACCATCTGAATACCGCCAATTGTTTTCGACAAACATGATTTCCAAAGCATAAACCATTTTCTTATAGACTATGTCGTTTTTATGATTGGGTATACGATAATAGAGCAAAAGACTGCTAGTCATGTTTTGTAGGTCATGAAATAGAAACTTCAATGTACGTGAAGTGATTTATATTTAATTTTTGAATATTTATTGTAAATTATAATCGATTATGTCAGGTGAAATACTTGAACTGTCCAAATTGACCGGCGTTCGTTTCCATTCTATACGCTTTTTAAAAAATATTATATTGTCGTTTTTGAATCACCAATAACTAATTATTTCTACATTGCCTCGTAGAATATCATTTTCAATGTTCAGAGGGGTAAATTTCAAGTTTAGATAAATGAATGTTAGATATTCCATTATCATTGACAATATACCCATCTTTATAACCGCATTGGCCGAGAAAATTCATCTTGATTTTCCGGCGTGGTTTCCCCTTGTCAGTGATGCAGAAGGAGGGCCTGGCAAGGGCAGCTGCCTAGTCGTTCGGATGGGACGAAAAACCGAGGTCCCGTGTACACATTGGAGTGCACGTAAAAGATCCCTTGGCAGTTGGAATTCGATATAAGAGTAGGCCGTAGCGCCGCTGCCCGGGCAGAATTTCCCTCATAGCACACTGTATGGCGTATGCCCGTCTTCCATTAGCCCAGGTCAGGTGCAGAAGAGTCGGACGTTAAACTCCATTTCATTTCATTTCATTTCTCTTTATAACCGGGGGGGGGGGATGGCCTAGTGGTCTAGAGTGCTGCGCTTCGACCTCTAGCTGGCCGGTCACCTCTGGCTTGCGGCTGTGGTTTCGATCCCTGGTGTGAGCGTATGTGGCATGGAGATACGGGCGCCTTCTCAACCTCGTGGGTATACTCCGGGCACTCCGGTTTCCTCCCACTGCTAAAGACCCCTACGCGCAAGCGAATTATTGAAATAAAATTAAACCATATGTTAGTCCCGAAATGACGTGGTTTGTGTCGAGTGGACGTTAAACCCCATTCCTCTCTCTCTCTCTCTTTGTAACCTGAGCAACGGTGTTTCAGTGAGTAAGATGCTGACTCTCTAACCTGGACGTCGCGGGTTCGCTCCCGGTGTTGACCGCGAATCTTCCTCTGGATTTTCCGGCGTGGTTCCCCTTGTCAGTGGTGAGGGACAGAGGATCTGATAAGGACGAACGTCTAGTCTTTCATGTGGGACGAAAAACCGAGGCGCCGTGTGCACATTGGAGGGCACATTAAAGATCCCTTGACAGTAGGAATTCCATATACGAGTATGACACCGTGCCGCTGTTCGTGAAAAATTTCCCTCATAGCTTACTCACTGTATGCTGCATGCCCCCTTCATTAGAACAGGTTAGGAGCAGAACAGTAGGACGTTAAACCTTATTTCATTCTATTTCTCTTTTAATTAGTTTTTATTTTGAATCCATAACTTGGGAATTGGTTGATCTAAAACACTTTCCAGATTCATTTTGCACGGCATTATTTTTAAAAACTGTATTGAATTTTCGCCATCATCCCCGTCCTTCAAGTTAATCCCAGGGATTGAGAGATAAGTAAGTAAATAAATAAAAGATAAGTATTGATTGGTTTTCTATGTAAATAAATATGAAATAAAGTTAGAACAGTAATAATTCAATCGTTACTTCAATAATAGAAATAAATATTATTCTGTTATTGTTACATTATAGTGTATGAAATATGATGTTATACAACTGATTACCATGTTGTTATATGTCTGGACGAGAGAGAGAGAGAGGGAGAGAGAGAGAGAGAGAGAGAGAGAGAGTATGAAATATGATGTTATACAACTGATAACCACGTTATTATAT
The DNA here is from genome assembly GCA_963678685.1 of Patella ulyssiponensis. NCBI lineage: Eukaryota > Metazoa > Mollusca > Gastropoda > Patellidae > Patella > Patella ulyssiponensis. Next base: position 9,592,733 of record OY783228.1, read on the forward strand.
GTCTGGAAGAATTAACGATTAACGGACATAAAATAGAGATTACATTCATCAAATTATTCCTGCTAAAAATAGTAACATAACATTAGAGACATGAATGAAATGGAATGGGGTTTAACGTCCTAGTTTTTCTGCACCAACCGGGCTAACGAAGAAAGATGTAAGACATGCAGTGTGCTATGAGGGAAATTTCCCCCGCTTACTCTCTAAGGCTTCTTTGAGGTGCTCACCAACGTGGAGACGGCGCTTTGGTTTCTCGCTCCATCCGAACGACTAGCCACCGTTCCATTCCCTGTGCACCACTGAGGATCTTTCTCGGCCACCACCTGGCTAACCTACGTAAATGATCCACAACCACACCAATTGGACCACCGTATCTCCTCAAATCATCTCGACTCGATTATTATACCCCATTCGTTTGACGTTATCATCATAGTCGAAATGGGCCGTATACCAGAGTACTCACTGAAGTGCACGCTAATGAACCCTTAACAGCCAGTATCACACATAGGGAAGGGAACGAGACACCATAATTTGGGTTGAGTACAAGATCAGAAATTCCACTAGAGGACCGCTTGTATTACTCGCAAAGAATGTACCACCGAATGCACAAAATCGAATCTTTTTTCAAAAAAACAATTTCTGGGCCACACTGGACCCTACGTTATTTTATTCTCAATTCAGCTCCCACCCTCTCCAGTCTCCACCATTGATTTGGCCGGTTGGAATCGATAACGAGTGGGTGGAGAATAGCACTGATCGCCCCGAAATGACATATATGGCTGTTCTACCGCCGAGAAGTTGACCCTCTAACTGACCTCGGTAATAGTCAATATATAAATAGTGTATATTTGTGTATATGGTTAAGTGTAATGGAGATATGGATATAAATTGTTTAAAGTGACGGTAATGAGATATGAGTATAAATAAATCATCTATCAATGTGTTTATATTATAATTCTCACTCGATGAGTTAAACATCAACACTCACTTTAAATATGTTAATAGACACATATCTCTATTACAATCAGCATCAAAAGTGAGTATAATTTACAATGAATGAATAAACAAATAAATGGCGAAATGGATGAATGAAACAAACTCGCGATGCACAAGCAACGGAATTACTAGACATGCTTTTCTGTTAAAGGGACAATAACATTCTTGCTGGCTTGGCAGCTCTAGAAAATAAATAATAGTCTTATTCTACGTACTAGATGTTTAAGTGTCGTACTTGTCGTGTAAATTATCCATTACGACCTATTTTACTTGTCCAGAGGGTTCGAAAATATTTTAAATCAAAGTCACATTTGAAAAGCTTTACGTTAACCTTTTCAAATCATGTAGTTGAATTTTTCCAATTTTTTAAATTAGGTGTGTTACGATGAAATTTGTATCATCAATTAATTTGAATATTGTAAAATAATACAATTTGTTGACCAGAATGAAGATTGGGACATATTATTTAGTTACAACAAGAGTGTTATTGGGGCTTTAAAGTCAGCATGGAAATGAAATGAAATGGGGTTTAACGTCCCACTGTTCTGCTCCGACTGGGCTAATGAAGACAGACATAGAGTGTGCTATGAGGGAAATTTTGCTCGGGCAAGGGATCTTTTATGTGCATGCCAATGTCTACACGGGACATCCCATATTCGTCTCACCCGAACAACTAGACAGCTGTCCCTGTCAGGCCCTCCGTCCTGCATCACTTACAATGGCAAACCACGCCAGAGCAAGAATCGAACACTCAACCTTCGGGCTAGCGAGCCAGCGTCTTACCTACCTAGCCACCGTGGCCCCGAGTCAGCATGAATCAACGACGAGTAAAATTTACCATGAACTACTTTGTGTCGAGTGGACTCTAACCTCATTTCTCTCTTTTCTTATTCTAATCTTTTTAACTTTATTCTAACCTGTTCCTGAAATAATTGACAGAAAGGAATATAAAGAAATTAAAAACCGACGAGGACAGAATGGAATAAGCTGACTTAGATTTGTTCAGTTTCTGTGAGTGACCTGTCTAATTACTCGGTGTCTCGAGGTCTGTCCGTCTGTGTACAGAACACTGTAAATTAACGTCGAAGTCTTATGGGAAATTACGAGAAAATAGATTTGTGAAAACAAACAGAGCAGAACATTATGGTATCACTATACAGCCAACAGTCAGATATGTGGGGAGCCGCGGGAGCTCGGTGAGAAATATGTTGGCTCGCTAATCTGAGGGGTCCCGTGTTCGATCGTGGTGTTAGCCGAAAAAGTTCCTCTGGTGTGCGAAGGGGGTCTGACACGGCAAGCGTCTAATCGTTCGGATGGAAGGAATACCGAGGTCACGTGTACACATTGTCGTTCACGTAAGCGAACCCATGACAGTTGGAAGTCTATAAGTGTAGTCCGAAGTGGCCCCGTAACACACTGTATGGTGTATGCCGGTCTTCATAAATCCCTGTTCGGTGTAGGCCCATCTAAATTAGTCCAGTCCGTGCAGAATAGTTGTCCCTTGCCAGAGCCTCTGTCCTGCACCACTGGAAAGGGGGAACCACGCCGGAACTTTCTTGGCCGATGCAGGGATCGAAAATGTTAGGGAACCAACGTCTTACTCGCTGAGCCCCCGTGGAGTCCAATATTTTAAGAATACTATGCTTAAGTTTGAATTTTCTTGAATGTATGACCCCGGCTAGCTAATATAAAAAAAGGACAAATTAAACATTTGTTCGAAAACTAATTTAATTCTTTTCCGAGTTCTAATTTCTTTGATACAGTTGACAATCCAGACATAACGATTGGATAAATTCCACCAATCAATGACGGTTATTGATATAACGTGACTTTTCCAGAGTCAGCCATATTTGTTTGGAATTGCTACAATCGAAGTGACAGGGTCGAGGATAAAGTGTTGTCTATGCTCGGTCAAGTCGAACACCAACGGCTTTTAAAGAGCAATGGATAATGTCTTCATGTCGGATGGTAAGCTAAAGTGGTTAAAGTAGTTTCACATCCTTGACAAATGGTGGTTAATAGTGAATGTTTGAATGATATGACATCCATGAAATTGGCTTTAATATTGAATTGTAGATAACATTAAACCTTGGAAGGGATATTACAATCTGTCCACCATATCTTATCTGAATTGACCCGGATGTTTACTGTCCATTGTGAAAACCGTTAGAGTGACCGGTGGACAGACATGAAATAGGATTTAAAGCGGCAATTTCATATTTTTTAGTTATATTTCTAAAATATATTAAAATAAAGCCTTAAAATAGATGGTATCTATAAACAGTTCTACCTAGTTAAAGAATAATCCTACAATTCACTATTGCCAGATGAGAAATTGGCAAAAATATCACTTTCAACAGTAAATTCAAACGTTAATAGCTATTGCATGGGGGGAATGGAAAAACAAGGAAAGTAATTGTGTTATTATTTCCGATGTGAAAGATGTTTAAGTGTGGAAAATAATGCCTATGATTGTATAATATTGAGCTGACAACCTATTGAGCAAAAGACATAGAAATAAATATGTTTTGACTTTCTTGGAAAATATGAAATTCACGCTTTAAGTATATCGATAGGGCGTTAAATCTATCTCATAAATCAGTAAACATCTAGAGGTCGGATGGCCGAATGGTAAGCGTGTGCGCGTTGTATCATAAGATCTGTCACTGGCGTCAAATGGCGTGGTTTAGATTCCCCGGTTGTACGTGACAAGGAATAGGATCGCATGTCCATTCTCGCGGGTTTTCTCAGATTCCCCCCCCCCCACTGCAAAGACCCCTATGCGCAAGCGAAGTATTGAAATAACATTGGACAATATGTTAGTCCCGAAATGACCTAGTTTGTGTCGAGTGTAGGTTAACATCTCTCTCTCTCCCTCTCTCTCTCAGGAACAACTATTGGCTGTGTATCATACATATTCCCACAAATAGACTTTATATTTTAGACACTTAACAAGAAAACCAATTCTCATATCACTCAAGAGTTTTAATGCAAACTCCAAAACCCTTGTGGTGAAAAATCAACGTTTACCGGAAGTCCAGAAACTAAAATTACTAGTCAAGTGTTAAGCAATCGATTCGTATGTTATATTTTATTCCCGTGCAGACGGAAACGGGGTTAAGACATTTTATTTTATTCTTTCACGGCTCAACTTGCGTAGTTTTAACGACAGTGATACAAAAATTGAAACGGTAGAAAGTCTGTGGTTGTCCCTGGTGATATAGTTGATTATTCCTGATACGAAACTTGGGTGAAATAAAAATCGAAGTTGGGAAGGTTTTGACAGATTGATTTCCTGTCCCTAACCGGATGCGAAGAAGACGTGAAAGAATCAATTACGGTAAATTCAAGGAATTCTGGGAATGTCCGGGATCTCTTGAGAATTTTATTACGACTTTGACGCGTGAATTTAAAACCAAAGAAGAAACTTTGCATATGATACGTGTCGGTAAATTTGTTATCTAACAGGAATATGAGAGATATTAATTGGAAGTTGTACAAAAATCGATTACTTGTTAAAAAAACATATTTATAGCGTAACAGAATCTTATAGTTGACGAGTTTGGTTCTTACAACAAAAGGTCCAGAGTCCAAATCCCAAATGATGGCAGAGAAAGTTCGTCGGTATTTTCCATAGTAAGTTCCCCTTGTCAGAGATGAAGGAGAGAAATCCTAGTAAGGAACAACGTCAGAAGGGAGTCTGAGTAATCTACAGCGTCTAGTCGTTCGGATGTCGGAAGGGACAGTGTCTAGTCGTTTGGATGTCGGAAGGGAGTCCTAGTAAGGGACAGCGTCTGGCTGTTCGGGTGTGACATCAAACCGGGGATCCCGTGTATATAAAAGAACCATTGACAGTTTCAATTCAAAACTCCACTGTCCGGGCTAAATGTAACCTCTATTAGCCCAGTTTTTTGTCCGATCCGAACGACTAGCTAGCTACACTTTCCTTGTCCGTCTCACAGCCATCATCTCTAACAAGAGAAACTCGAGGGAGAAAACCACGGAGGTTCATCTTTTCCCACGTCGAGCTGTGTCTAGTCATATGATTCGCGTGTGTTGTCGTTTGGCTGGAATTGTTCATCCGGTCGCTAGGCAGAATACCATGAAAATTATATTGCGCTATGATCTGGATGTAGTTTGTCAAGCTTGTAAAATTGATCTCCAAAAGCCTTTCTTTTTTACAAAACCAAACTGAATGGAATAAATATGTTACGTTGGCAACAGATTCAGCTTTTTGTTTTTCATGTACAACAAAGTACAATCGACAAACCCCCTGGCCGATAACGCAAGGCATTTTGTTCAGTTTTCAGAAGCGACAGCATTTGCTCAGTCCTTAATTGCATGTCATAGTTCCACAGAATTCCACTGATTCTTGATTGTAACGCTCTGTTCATCTTGAATCAAATGTTGATGTTGTATTCGGGTCAACGTTGATTAACCTCGGTACTTCAGTTGAGACCAGATGTTTTTTATCAAGTTGTTTAACGGTAGGAGAAACTCTTCAAAAGATAAAAAAAATCATTTTTTGTGATCGCCTGGCGTCCACAATGTTGTCATTTTTATCGATATTTCGATTTATGATATACCTGTTACTTTACAGTCAACCCAGCTTCCCCCATGATTTTTGTTTAACGGGGGATTGGATGGCCGAATGGTTAGCACGTGCGCTGCATCAACTTGCGTGGTTTCGATTCCCGGATATACGTGACAATGAGTAGGGTCGTCTGTCCAACCTCGTGGGTTTTCGCCGGTATCCTGCCACTGCTAAAGACCCCTAGGCACAAGCGAATTATTGAAATAATATTGAACCATACATGTATGTTAGTCCCGAAATGACTTAGTTTGTGTCGAGTGGACGTTAACCCCCATTTCTCTCTCTCTCTCTTTCTGTAAAAGATCATTGGAATTCCACTTCCGGCCAACGTTGTTAATTAGAAAATCGAACTATTGAATCGTTTCTCTTCTCGTGATAATTATCAAGGACAGTCAGAAAATGTTTCTACACTAAAACTATTTAAACAATGATGATAATCAATAATTATAAAACAATGTTCTTGATTGACTGCTTCATATTTATAATTAACGAGGAATTTGATTACAATGGAAGATATGTAAAGTATGGAAACCAATCGATGTATTAAAATATTTGTCAAGGGTTTTGTAAATATACATTTAGTTACAGTAAAATATCAGAATAAAGGAAAGTGCTAGAGTTAATATGTATGGCATAAATAGGGGGATTGAACATTTTACAGGGAGTCGAGGCGACTCAGTGAGTAATGTCTTGGCTTACTAACCTGGAGGTCTCAGTGTTGGTTGATAAAGGTTTGTTTTGTTTTTGGGTTAGGGCTAAAGATACATTATGGGAGATTAGATAAAGAGCTGACAGTTCTCACTATAATAGTTAAGAACTAGATAATGTAAAGGGAATTTGCTGAAAATGTCAGTCAAATTGATCCACTCTCAACCGAAAATTTAACGATTGAGTTTTTCGGCCTAGTCTTGGTCATCATTACTGAAGTCGGTACGATTAAAACATAGTCTCGATTATCCATTTCATGAATAAATCATGAATGAAAATTGAGCAGCAAATTTGAACCTAATCCAGTAAATATCACAGGCTCGAGATGACATCGAGAGTTGATTATGGTCTGGATAAGTTAATTAATGTCTAATCAATAATTTAGGTAACAATTCAGGCCGAACGAAGGACCTGCAATAAGGATCAGAGAATAAGGATCTGGCTTACTAACCCGGGATGCCTGTTTTTGGTTTGGTTTGGTTTGCATTCGCTCTCCGCTGATTTGTCTTTGTCACTGGTAAAGGACGGGTGCCTGACAAGAAACATTGTCTGTACGATCGGTTGGGGCGAAAAAGCGAGGTCCCTTGACAATTTGAATTCGAAATAAGGGTAAACCGTAGCGCCGCTTCCGCTTCCTTGGCACCATTTTCCCCATAGCACACTGTATGAACTAAGCTCGTTTGCCTTTCATCCAGTCGGAGTTGAAAATTACGACGTTAAACCCCATTTCATTTCACAAATTGATTTAATGTCTATTTCTATAATTCTATCAGATCATCGTTAATTCTTCCAGACATATAACAACACTGTAATCAGTTGTATAACATCATATTTCATACTCTCTCTCTCTCTCTTCTCTATCTCTCTCTCTTTCTCTCTCTCTCTCTCTCTCTCTTCCAGACACATAACAACATAATAATCAGTTGTATAACATCATATTTCATAGTCTATAATGTAAAAATAACAGAATAATATTTATTTCTATTATTGAAGTAACGATTGAATTATTCCACTTCTAAGGTTATTTCATATCGAGACCCCGACGTTAACAATTGGATGGGATAAGTTGCGCCCCGTGCCAATGTGGGACCCGGGCGAAGCCAGATATTATGCTAGTTCGAAATAAGCGTAGCTCGTAGCGTCACTGTTCGGACAAAATTGCCTTGGCGTATGCCATTCTTCATTAGCAGAAACCCCAAATTATTTCATTTCATTTCAGAGAAGACCGCATGGTGTTTTCATTATCGTGCTTGGTTCAGGAACGTCGGATGGTCTTCCATTTCTTTTCATTACTTTTCTAGGGGGTTGGGATGGCCTAGTGGTCTAGAGTGCCGCGCTTCGACCTCTAGCTGGCCGGTCACCTCTAGCTTGGGATGGCCTAGTGGTCTAGAGTGCTGCGCTTCGACCTCTAGCTGGCCGGTCACCTCTGGCTTGCGGCTGTGGTTTCGATCCCTGGTATGAGCGTATGTGGCATTGAGATAGGGGCGCCTTCTCAACCTCGTGGGTTTCGTCCAGGCACTCCGGTTTCCTCCCACAGCTAAAGACCCCTACGCGCAAGCGATTTTGAAATAAAATTAAACCATATGTTAGTCCCGAAATGACCTAGTTTGTGTCGAGTGGACGTTAAACCCCATTTCTCTCTCGTTCATTTCTTTTCTAGTTTTGATGTGGCTTAAACCCGTGACCTTATAGTATAGAGGCCAGTGTCTCACCGCTAGACCACCGCAGCCCAAGCCCAGATACGAGATAAGCGAGCCAATGTCTTACTAACAACCCCGTCTTCATTAGCCCTGTCGGCACACAACAGTAGCACGTTAAAACCTCATTTATTTTCACTTACTCACCGACACACCGCGACCCAAGGCCAGATGCGTCTGTTTAACACTGCGACCGTTTGAATATTTAATGAATAATATGTGTTAAAACGTCTCCCAATATAAACACAATTCCTATTGTTATTATTGACATTTACAGCAGAGAAAGTTAACCTAATTAAACATCAATACTCTAAGTGCTTCCTATTATTTTCATTTACTTTTAAAAGGTCACGTCAACGGTTTTTACTCAAATCTTTCTTCGGTACATTAAATCTTAATCTTTGTTTTTTATTGTAAACATTTTTAGTTTATTCCGTTTTAAGTTCTAGTCTGTAGTTCTTCTTATTTCATTGACAATATTTTTAAAACAAGTTTTTGTTCGGTTTCAATTTCTCGTCTGTTCTTGTGTGTTGAATAGAAATGAAATGGGAAAGGTTTTAATGAACATGAACTTGATGAAGAGTGAGATAGGAAAATAAAATGGTTTAACGTCCACTCGACACAAACTAGGTCATTTTGATACTAACATACTGTTCAATTCTATTTCAATAATTCGCTTGCGCGTAGAGATCTATAGCAGTATGACGAAACCCACGGGGTTGTAAGGAGACCCTACTCTTTGCCACGTACAAACAGAGAATCAAAACCATGCCACTTGACTCAATGACAGTTCTTATGATGCAACGAACACGTGTTTATCATTCGCCACCGCGCGCTTCCTCTGTTTGAAATAGAATGAATGAAATAGATAAAACACAAAGTACTTGATCATAATGTAAACATGATAATGAATCTACACGTGCTTATCTTTAGCTGTAAAGTCTTAGACAGGAATTTAGAGAAACGGGGGAATTAGGGAGGTGTGGCTCAAGAAGAGATGGGGCGGGCGGGGGGGGGGGGCTCTGGGATTTAATGTTTTTCGTATTGACCGTAGTCCCGCGGTCTTAAGTAAAGAGCCGTTTTCCATGTTAAATATCTTCGAGTAGTGAGAGTTCGTCTTCCAGATATACCCCACTCCCCGTATACCTGTGTGTCGAAGGACAAAACATAAACTTATAGAGAAATTCCACGTGTGGGGAAATTTCCTTATTTTGAGCAAATTCGTGTCTGGGTGTAACACAATGAGGTAATGACAATGCAATATTTACTAACGTTTTTGTACAAACATTTTTTGGGAAGGGGAGGAATAAGGGACTACTGTTCGCCCAGTTGGGGAATCACCGAAAAAAGGTTGAGAAACACCGTTCTAACACTAACAAACTGAATGGTGACAAGATGTACACAACATAACGCGGTCACGAAAACAAAGCAAAATTTGTAGACATTTAATCCAATTACAATCGAGCTTTTTCTTTCCTTCGATCCGGTTTTTAGCCATATGTCTCAATCACTTCCGTTCTGAGTGACAGAAATTGAAGCCGACACACGACAAAACGATTCGATTTACAATTTTATCTTGATGCAATTAAGCTCTGAGAAAAATTGGCGGTAATTTGTTTTACTTTTGTTCTATCTTGGGAGATTCGGGGGAAGCAGACGCCGGCGTTTCCCGCCAGGAATAAATCCGCAGATTTTATCAATGACCTGTGGAATCGCAATGGGCAAATTACAAGCAATCTATGTAACGGTTTCTACGACTGGAGCTCGACAGCTAATGTTAGTTTTACATATAACATGATGAAGTTTTATTTTCAATAATTGGCCTTTTATCGGATTTTACGCTTTCTGCCAGGATTTTGATGACGATTTTGATGACCTCATGTTCGACCCTCGATGACATCATCATACCACGTTCAATAAAGAACAACCGTCTTAATAAATCTGTCATTTGATTGGCTTAACAAATCACGTGTTCCAGTGTAAGACGTATCTGATGTCTGATATGGCGTTAATGTTACAATCTGAACGATCTGGAACAGTTGCAATAAAATAGAAAACTGGTAGAAGTTTGTGATTTATTTGACAACTGATTTGACGTATCTTGAAATTGAATCCGTAAATATGTGGTGTTTTATTTCTATCTCTAACTTTAAAATAAAAATAGTCTATATTTTATAACGGAGATCATTTAATAGGCTTCAGATTGAAAACTAGATACTTATATTAACGTAATATTAAAACCCCATAAAAAAATTGTCATGCCAGTAATATAACTTGATTATATAGGCCTACATGGTTTGAACAGTAGCTGGACGTTAAACCCCATTTCATTTCGTTTCCTACCTATTTTAGTATATTAGAACCCGATAAAAAGAGGATTGGGAGCAGGAATATCATTGGACGTTATGTAACAATAACTTATTAAGGAAATTGTTGGAATTCGTCATTTATTTAAACTGGGGCGTATGGGGTGGGTGTCTACACTAAGAAGGGAGTTGGTGTCGTGCTGTATTCAGTGGGATATTTTAGCTATGAAGAATGGAGTGTCTTGCTGGATACAGTAGTGTGGTGTAGCCCGGGTGTACTACGTGGCAAACACTAATGTTGCACGTGGCAAGATAGAGAGAGAAAGACAAGGAGGGACCGAGAGAGATGGGGTTTAACGTCCACTCGACACAGACTAGGTCATTTCGGGACTAACATATGGTTCAGTGTTATTTCAACAATTCGATTGTGCGTAGGGTGGACGGAAACCGGAGGGCCTGGAGTAAACACACAATGTTGGACAGGTGACCCTTCACCTTGCCACGTACAACCGGGGAATTGAAACCAAGTGGTGTTTTATAGAAGTGGCAGGACGTAGTGTTTTACGTGGCAAGGAGTAGTGTTGCATGTGGCAAGGAGTAATGCTGTACGTCTATCCACATGGGTTTTCTCAAGGTACTTTCTGCTTCTAAAGACCCCCCGATCGCTTGCTCTCTCTCTCTCTCTCTCGCACATTAATAATTAACTAAATTAGCTTGCCATGGACGCATTGTACAGTATTTCCTGTGACATCGTCCTCGGTAACAAACACCGGAATTAATTAAATCGACTATTGGTATTTTACTCTCTTAATAAACGGGATTAATTATAATAACTATCTATTGTAGGCCTACCACGTTAAGATCTAAATATCAAGGCCACCTGCAGATTTCGCCAAGGTCACGAGATGCAAACAGACAGGGCTTGGGCACGCGGTTGTTACCGTGAAATGTGGGTTAAAGTTAAGTTTAAGAATCCCGTTTTGAATTGTCAGATATCCTCTCACAGTCCCATAACAACATTTCATCTTTAACGGAATTATCAGAGAAATGAAATTCGACCGCGTGACTGTTACTGCTCGTTAATTCACCACTTCCGGTTTCTTCAAATGTGCGTTACACGTCAACAGTAGCAATGATCTCTGTGTTAAAATTATATTTGAAATGTTATTAACCAGTTCTATCACATATGTAATAATGGCTGGGACGTGATTTCCCAGTGGTGCAGGACGGGAGTCTGACAAGAACAGCTGCCGTTTAGATAGGACGAAAAACTGTGTCCCTTGTACACATTGGCGTGCACGCAACAGATCCCTTAGCAGTTGGAATTCGATATAAGAGTAGGTTTAAGTGCCGCTGCCCGGGCAACATTTCCCTCACAGCACACGGTATGGTATATGCCCGTCTTGTATAGCCCAGTCGGGGCAGAACAGTAGGACGTTAAACCCCATTCCATTTCACTTCATTTCATAAAATGTACAAACGTGAATCGCACACGAGGTAACTCTAAAACCAATTGTTTTAACGTTTAACGTATCTTCACCAACTGAGATAATAAAGACGCACATCCCTTGGCATCTAATTTGATATAAAAAGTAGGCCCGAGCAAAATTTCCGTGATAGCGCACTGTACGGCGTATGTCCATCGTCATTGGCCCAGTTGCAGCAGAACAGCAGGACGATCAAAATGTACCTAGTATCGAGTATGATAAAGATGTATGAATTACCGTCATGTCATCTTCTCTCTGGTATATCCTTTCAGCTTATCTTGCACTAGTTAACATGTCTGATTAATATGTGTAATATTCCATACCAAGTTAAAATGACGGGATCGCTTTGCTTTCAGTATAAAATGAACTGTGACATCCGGGTTAGCGAGCTACAGTCTTACTTCCTGAGCCGACCTGGCTTCCTTTCACTTATCAGGGTGATAGGGGACGCTTGTCTTGTTGTTAGGATGGGACTAAAAGCCGCGGGTGTACACGTAAACGTCCCATTGACGATCAAAGTGGAGAAAGTGGTATCAACTCTGTCAGATCAAATGACCAAAGTGTTCTGTTGACGTCACGTTAAGGGGCCAATCTCACATAAAGATATATAAGTACAGAATATAACTGCACGGTTTTCTGACCATCCGAACGACTACACAAGTTTACTTCCACCCACGCATCACTGACATCGTCGAAATAGACGCGAGACTCCTGTGGTAGTTTCTAGTTCAGATATGCGATCGAACCGTTAGCTAGTAAGCCAATATATAGAGAATATCTTACGAGTGTTGTTTTCTTGTAAAAATTCGATAATGGAAAAAGAACGAGGCTTTGCGGAGTGTTATTTTATTTTATCGACGAGTGTTGATATTTTTGATAACAAAAAAGGTTCGCAGGAGATTTTATTTATCACTCAACACTTTCCATCGTATGAAGTCCAAGATGAAAATTATCAGCACCTTAAAGCGCAAATTGTTTAATTTAGATAAACGTTTCCAGTTTACCATTGAATAGCCAGGAGCTGCGTTGTCCCCTTGTGGGTGTGCTTTGGAGGGGGGGGGGCATTTAACCGTTAGAGCATTCACGTGGTTCTCAATCTTTTTATGCCAACGGCACACCTTGCAACACATACAAAATAGCGGCACACCTGGCTAAAGTAAAATAAAAACATGACAAGTCATAGACGGCATACAACCGTAGACGCAGAATATATTTATAGAGCGACTCAAACTAGCCGGATTCCTTACTTTGATATTTTGTCAGCGTGTCTGTTCGAAATTTCGCGGCACACTGGTTGAAAATCACTGCTTTAGAGCGACGCTACTGTTTACTATTATTTCGAATTTCAACTGCCATGGGCTCTTGTAGGTGCCCGAAAACGCATACACCTGACCTTGAGTTTTCGTATCATTTCGAACGACTTGCTGGGCCACCCGTCCCTCACCAAGACGTGGAACAACCGCCCCAGTAATCTATCTCACTGAACCACGGTGACTGCTAAAGGGAACGAGGGTTGGATGACCGAAAAGTTAGTACGTGCGTGTTGTACCATAAGGTCTGTCATTGGCGTGGTTTCGATTCCTCGGTTGTACGTGACAAGGAGTAGGGTCGCCCGGTTTGCTCCCACTGCTAAAGACACCCACGCGTAACTGAATTACTGAAATAAAATTGAACCTTATGACCTAGCTTGTGTCGAGTGGACGTTCACCCCCCCCCCCCTTAGTTTGTGCTGAGTGGACATTAAACCCTCTCTCTCTCTCCCTCTCACCGTCTCTCTCTCTCATTAAACTCTCTCTCTCTTTCTCCCTCTCATTCAACTCTCTCGATTTTCCGGCGTGGTTTCCCCCTGTCCCGAGGAGGTCCGTGTACACATTGGCCTGCACGTAAAAGATCCCTTGGCAGTTGTAATTCGATATAAGAGTAGGCCGTAGCGCCGCTGTCCGGGCAAAATTTCCCTCATAGCACACTGTCACTGTATGGCGTATGCCCGACTTCCATTTGCCCAGGTTAGGTGCAGACGAGTAGGACGTTAAACCCCATTTCATCTCTCTCTCCCTCTCACCGTCTCTCTCTCTCTCCCTCTCTCAGATTGAACGTAAACAATACGTGGTAACTATCATATTTACTGAAGCTGCTAATAAAAACAGACAGAGAAAATAAAAACACAGAGAATGTTTTTTACCTCGATACAACAATATACTAACAACCATGGAATCATACTATACACACACATAAACAAATACCATACCATAAATACCACACTAGAACAATCACGTCTACTACTTATTACACTCGATCAACCAGTGTTTAGTCAATGATGGAGTATTGATCAAGTACTGGGGAATGAGTGCACGTGAGATTCGTGTGTCGACCTAGTAAAGTTATAACAATCTGTGTGTGTTTACATCTTGAGTAAATATGAAATGTTGATAAATTGTGTGATTTGGAGGAGATATCGATGGAGTTTGAGGAAAAGAAGCGAAAGGTAGAGTTGGCACTGTCTAACCGATCGAATAACGTGTATAGGAATCGTGAGCCTGAGGTAGGTGATTTTACTCATCAGTCTAACACTTACTATACAGTCAATATACACTACATATAGTTCTTATATCATGTTGAGACACTGGGTAAGGTATTATTATATACATGTAGTTTAACACACAAGTTCTACATATAATATATCATGACAGGTGTGCGGTATTGATAGTTTAATACAGGTTCGATAAATAACAGTTTATATAACAAAGCTTGACAGGGGTGGGATATTATATTATTTAACACAGGTTCTACAAACAGCAGTCTCAATGATATATCATGACACGGGGTGGGATATTGCTATATAGTTTAATACAGGTTCGATAAATTACAGTCTATATAACAGGGGGTGGGGTATTATTATAATACTGGATCTACCAATAACAACCTATATAATATATCATGACACAGTTATATATAACACAGTTTCTACCAATAACAACCTATCTTGACAGGGGGTGGAGGTATTATTATATAATATTCTATAACCAGGTTCTACAAACAACAGATTCTATATAGTATATCATGACATGGGTATTATTATGTAACCTAACACAGGTTTACGATTAACAGTCTATATGATATACCATGACAAGGGTATTATTATATAGTTTAACACAGGTTCGACCAATAACAGTCTATACATGATATAATATGACAGGCGGGGGTGGGGGGGGGCTTTATTATTATATAGTTTAACACAGATTCAACCAATAACAGTCTATGTGGGGTGATTGGTGCCATTACACCTACCCCACCTGTATACCTTACAGCTTCTACCTTTATTAATATAACTCGTGAAAGGTATAGGCAGGACACGATTATTGATATGTCTCGTATAACAGTGAGTGAGTGGGTGGGTTGAGGTCCCTGCTACACCATGGTTGATTGATTTAGATTGTACATGGCATGGGGATGGCGTACCCAATCTTGTCGCGGTTGATTGATTTGGCTTGTACAAAGCACGGGGTTAGGGGTCCATGCTAGGACACAGATATCGATTTGTTTTATAGACACAGGTGGGTGGGTTCCGGGCTTGAATCCAATTCTTTATGTCTGTTGTAACATAAGGGCAAACCGGATTGCAGTGGATATAGCTAAATGTAACATAATATATCAGAATTACGCTCTGTTGTACATTACATCGTATTCTATTTTTACATATCATTATCTATATCTCATGTACATATATTATCCATACCCATTTACCATTCCATTGGCTAGGTTTGGTGTGGAAATAATTCCTCTGGTTTAGTATTGTCCAATGTTATAGAAAGGAATGTCAATGTCCGTATGCCGAGAAACCCCTTAGAATTTTCAAGGTCGCCCTTCACGTGGCAAGGGTGGCGCCAGTGAAGCTGACAAGGGAAGTGTGTATAGTCCTTCGGATGGAATGGAAACCGCCAGATCCACCCATGTGACAGCTGGGCATCAAAGAAGACTGGCCAGAAACGTCGCTGCCTGGCCAAAATTCCCCTCCTTTGTTTCGCACACTTGATGTCTCAAAATGACTGAAGTATAGTACTGACGAGACTCCCCCCCCTCTCAATGTCTCTCTCTCTCCCTCTCTCTCTCTCTCTCCCTCTCTCTCTCTCTTTCTCCCTCTCTCCCTCCCTCCCTCTCCCTCTCTCTTATGACTTGTATGTGGCTGTGTCTATTTGTCTATTATACAGGAATATAGTATATAATATGTAGACAGACAGTAAGTTATTGTTGTGGGATGTTTACGACGTTCTGTGTTAATTACAAACAGTAACCAACTTATTTTATAGACATACCATTGTTCACATGAGTGTTACTATAATAAGATGTTTGATGGTTTTCTGTAAGAATTTATTCTATTAAATCTAGAAACATGTTATAGAATTTGATGGTTCTATCATAATAATCAGTTTCTTGTGTTTTCTCTAAGACTTTCTTTAATAGGCACTGTTTACAAGCTCTATCAAAACAAACTGTTGTTATGTTCTACCATAATGCGTTGTTTGTACGTTCTACCATAATGATTTGTTTCTCCGTTCTACCGTAATCAGTTGTTCCTACGTTATACCATAATGGATTTTTTGTCCGTTCTACCACAATGAGTTGTTTGTACGTTATACCATAATGAGTTGTTTTTATGGTCTATCATAATGAGTTATTTCTACGTTCTACCGCAATGAGTTGCTTCTATGTTAGACCATAATGAGTTGTTTGTACGTTACACCATAATGAGCTGTTTGTACGTTCTACCATACTGAGTTGTTTGTATGTTCTACCATAATGAGTTATTTGTACGTTCCACGATAATGGGTTATTTGTACGTTCTACCATAATGATTAGTTTCTCCGTTCTGCCATAATGAGCTGTTTGTACGTTCTACCATGATGAGCTGTTCGTACGTTACAAGGTTTGGGTTCCTTCTACTACTAAAGAGCTCTACGCGTAAACGAATTATTGAAATAAAATTGAACTATATGAAAGTCCCGAAATAATGTAGATTGTATGGAATGGACGTTAAACCCCATTTCTTTCTATATATACCATAATAAACAGTTTTCGAGATTCTGCCATAATAAGCTATTCTGAGGTTCACAATCTATCAAAACATACAGTTTCAGAAGTGCTACTCAGTGCTGTTTTATTTAGTTGATTCAGACGTAATAATATTCGGCGCTTGGGTTTTGATACCTTTCATTAAAACGAATAATAACTAGCCTATTTCTCAGAATTTCCTCAAATAATGGCGGCAACAAGAACGCTAAAAATCATTTAATTGACTTTTTAATGAAGGACAAAATTAAATTATAATAGAGATAACTATGTATATAAGACATCATTAAAATCAAGTGTTATGAAGTACATTTATTAATTCGGAATGTACCATAACAATATTGTGTAGATAGTGAGAATTACCGTTATGGGATACTTCAAATGTTACAAACCGCGAATTATATCCTTCGCAAACTACAATGCAGTGAAAGTTGAATCTTTAAAACAGATATCTGTCTAAAAACGATTCAATTCCCAATTCCTGGGCTAAAGAAGAATGTCATGTGTATGACATTGTTCTATGTGTTAAATTTTTCCCTGGACAGCGGTACCACGCCCTTATCATGTTCCTAATTATAAGTATCAAGAGTTGTTTTTAAGTATTGGCCAATGCTAGTACGGGACCTCGATTGTTTGTTCCATGCGAACGACTATTCTCCGTGGTCGGTCTGTTCAGGGGTTGCGGCTACACTTGGGCTGCCCCAAGGCTGTAAAATGCGGTATAGGGGTAGCTCAGATTTTTTTTTTGGGAGGGGGGGGGGTAGCATAGGCCTGGTCTACTACTTCCGGTGTCGGAGTTACTACTTCCTGTTCCTGGTGTTACGTGTTCTGCGCCGAATCAATCTCTTTTATAAATAAGATACCCCCTGATATATTCTAATATGATATACAAGTCACAATTCTATGAAATACAATTACTGCTACTGAGCAACGTTTCCACTAGGCTTGATCATGACTAGAGAAGCCCAGTCGAAACGTCGCTAAGTAATAAATGCCATTGAAACAGTTTATAGTATAGTTTGTATAAATATTGTTTTAGAATTCAACAGATACAATCATATAATGTTTTAATATTGTGGAATTCAAAAGATACAATCGGAGAATGATAATATTGTGGAATTCTGTTGATGTAATTATTACAGGAATGTTTCAGATAGTGTTATTTATATAAACATGTCAATTAAACAATATATCTGGTCGATCTCGTCTATAGTTAAACAATATATCTGGTTGATCTGGTCTATAAATCAATTAGATAATGATAACTTGACATTTCAAACAACATTCCAGTAAAAAATAAACATTTTATATAACTATTTGTAATTGTGTGCATGGAATTTGCTATTTTTTAAAATAATTCCGACCATAAGGTCACATCAATGTATCACCAATTCACATTGGTGGCCCTGTGGGTAAGGCGCTGCCCCCCCCCCCCACACAAACATGATGCGACAGTAAACCTATGTCCCGTATATGACGTGCACGTTAAATAGCCTTGGCCGTAAATTTGGAAATCATTTAAGAGTAGGTAGAACCCGGCGACTGTCTTGCCGTTCAGATAGTACGAAAAACCGAGGTCCGATTCACACATGGGTGTACACGTAAATATCCCTTGGCAGTTGGAATTCATATTAGTAGGCAGAAACGGCAGTGTCCGGGCAAATTTCCCCTCATATCCCACTGCATTGTATATGCCAATTAAGGATACATTATGGGAGATTAGATAAAAAGCTGGTGGTTCTCACTATAATAGTTACAAACTAGATAATGTAAAGGCAATTTGCTGAAAATTTCAGTCAAATTGACCACTCTGAATCGAAAATGCAGCGATTGAATTTTCTGCTTAACATCATATATTAAAGTTGAATTGCAATTGGATCCTAATCCAATAAATATCACAGCCTAGCGATGACACCGAGAGTTGATTAAAATTAATTAATGTTTAATTAAAAATTTAGATAACATTACAGACCTAAAGAACGACCTGCAATAGGCAGATTTAGTTCTTCCTTAATGTATGTTTAGCCCGATTGATGCAGAAAGATAGGACGTTAAACCCAGTTTCATTTGCTAAATATACACATATACACGATGTAAGAGAACGCCATCTAGAGGCAGTACGAGTAAACATTCTGTATCTTGATTGATGATTTACACCCCATAAACTCTCAGTCTTTGTTATAAAATATCACTAATTAATTATTAAAAAAAAAATACCACAAGCTTTAAAGGATCTGTTCCAGAGAGTATTAGTTGGTTTAAATAGAGAAAGAAATGGGGTTTAACGTCTACTCGACATAAACTAGGTCAATTCGGGACTCTCACTTACAAAAGAGCCCGAGGAGCAAGCGAATTATTGAAATATATTTGAAACATGTCATTTCCGAAATGAACTAGTTTGTGTCGAGTAGACGTTAAACCCCATTTTCTTTTTCAGGCGGAGGGCCTGACAAGGACAGCTGTTTAATCGTTCGGATGGGACGAAAAACCGAGAACCTGTGTACACATTGGCGTGTACTAAACGATCCCTTGGTAGTTCGAATTCGATATAAGAGTAGATTTCCCTCATAGCACACTGTATGGCGTATGCCCGTCTTCAATAGCCCAGGGGGGGGGGGGATAGCCTAGTGGTCTAGAGTGCCGCGCTTCGACCTCTAGCTGGCCGGTCACCTCTGGCTTGCGGCTGTGGTTTCGAGCCCTGGTACGTGAGCGTATGTGGCATGGAGATAGGGGCGCCTTCTCAACCTCGTGGGTTTCCTCCGGGCACTCCGGTTTCCTCCCACTGTTAAAGACCCCTACGCGCAAGCGAATTATTGAAATAAAATTAAAAACCATATGTTAGTCCCAAAGTGACCTAGTTGTGTCAAGTGGACGTTAAACCCCATTTCTCTCTCTCTCCCTCTCTCTCTGTATGGCGTATGCCCAGGTTGGGGGCAGAAGAGTAGGAAGTTAAACTCCATTTCATTTATCTTTTTTCACTAACCAGTGAATCTTGGTTCGATTCCCGTGATGGTCGATAAAGTATCTGGAGCAGGGAACACTATCTTGTCGTTCGAATGTAACGGTAAATCGATATCCGGAGTACACGAATCGTGTCATTGGTACACGAATCGCGTAAAATAATGCGTTCACCACCATGCGCAATATCGATGTAGACTGGAATAACTAGACACTTGAAATCGCCATTCGATTAAAACCGCTGGCATATTTCGCCGAACATAACTGATTAGAAATAATAGTAAGAACAGAAACGATTGAATGTAAATTAGTTTATATACACATTCATATTACACGATTGAATGTAAATCAGTTTATATACATTCATATTACATTATTATATGCATTGCGACTCATTTGTGTCAATTTCTAGGTCCAAAAATATTAGCGATTTAGCTCCTTTAATTATTGATTTTTATAGAGAAATAAACATCATCTCGTATCATCATCATTATTATATGATTTTTACAGTAATTAATAACTATAATAAAATGATCTGTAAATCGGTTCCTATTAATTATCATTAATTATAAACATTACACGAGTAAATCATGGTGTATTCTCTCCGTATCGTAACTTGATGGACTCATTATATCTCCATTTAATCACCTGTTCCATCTATCGATTCTAATAAATATTCTATAGTTCCAAATAAATGGCTTTTTCATATTGTATAATGTTTTCTAACCGTATCGTCAGTGCACAAAATATAATCAATCAGAATTTTAAAGTTGGATTCCCTTGGGTGCCGTTTATGTGTGTACTATCAGTACAGATACTAAACAATATTATGATTCGCACTGATCAGCAGTGAATATTCGCTTGGCTGCTATAATCAGTGATAGGGATGACATCAGTACGGCTTACCGAGCCCTCAATATTTTTCTTCTGCAAAATACTTTCTGGATTATTTTTTTAGAAACATTGAAAAAATAAATAAAACTGTTTAAAATATATGTAGGTAACAAATATGTCCTATTTAGTGTAATTGTGTATGTAAAATGGGTAAAAGACATCATTCTGCCCGGAAATGTAACGTATTATGTAAACAATGGACGCGCTATTGAATATGATCATTTAATTTTAATTTCGCCTTAGATTCTTCTGATTGTGTATTGTTGTTATACTAAACAATTCAAAACACAGAAATAACTCTTTATGTTATGGTTTATGTTTTCGTATTGTGACTCTATAAACAATTAAATAATTTAGATTCCTCTGTGTTAACCTTTGTTTATGTCATATCGTTACTCAGTAAGCAATTCAATATTTCAAAAGACGGATTCCTCTTCAACTGTTGTTTACGCCGTATTGTCACTGGAGCAAATCAATCTGATTAAAACACATATTCTATTCCGTTTCGTTTTTTGTAGTTCAAAATTTTGTTTTACTTGTCTTTTCCTGCACTAGGATCGGGAAGGTTGTTATTATAATAAGCGTTCTTATTGATGTTAGGAATTAGCGCTCTCTGCGCGGAACTGTGGATAAACCCCTAGTAACGTCAACGCTGATCGATTAAACAATGTGTTACGTCATAGAGTCAAAAGCCGCTCGTTTGACCCATGACGTGAACTCCCGCTATAACCTGTCAGATCTTCATGTAGTATAGGTCATCGGAAGTATAAAAAACTAAGCGAAATATAGATGTGTATTTTAATCCGATTATATAAAAATGTATCAAATATGCGATCACTTTTATAATTTGAGCTTCGATTCTCTTGAGAGTTTTTATTTTACTCTAAACATGATGGAACCATAGAAAATAGCCTAAGAAAGACGGGCATACGCCATACAGTGTGCAGAAAAGTCGTTGTCCGTGTAAATATTCCCATCCCTAATAGCAAATGGTATGTTTGTTCAAAACTTTAACGTTAAACTACATTTTCATTTCTTTCATCAATCCAGTTTCACAAATATTTATTTTCTGATATAAATATAAGCTTCTATTATATATAACAATGAAAGAACGGTTGTATGTTTTTATCATGGTTTGACGAAAGAAATAATTGTAATC
The DNA here is from genome assembly GCA_963678685.1 of Patella ulyssiponensis. Taxonomy (NCBI): domain Eukaryota; kingdom Metazoa; phylum Mollusca; class Gastropoda; family Patellidae; genus Patella; species Patella ulyssiponensis. The sequence continues at coordinate 9,614,599 of OY783228.1, forward strand.
AGATTTCAGATTTGTTGGAAATATCGTTTCTGGATATATCTGTAATGTTTATTGTTGTTGGTGCCTGCTGGAATGATGGATGCAGGGGTCATGGAACCACGATCTCTCTCTCTCTCTCTCTCTCTCTCTCTCTCTCTTTCGGATGCATTTAGTGTAAGCAGATTATTAAAATGAACAATTTCCGGTGTGGATTCCCCTCGTCAAGAACAGCTGTCTAGTTGTTCGGATTGGACAAAAGCGAGGTTCCGTGTACACATTGGCGTGCACGTAAAAGATCCGTTGACAGCTGGAATCCGATATAAGAGTAGGCCTTAGGGACGCTGTCGGGGAAAAATTGCTCTCATAGCACACTGTGTGGCGTATGCCCGTCTTTATGATCCAAATCCGGTCAGAACAGTGAGGCGTTTAACGTCATTTTATTTCATTACTTTTTTCAAAATGAATAATTAGTCGAGTGGACGTTGAACCCTAAATTCGCCTCCTCACTCAGATCTGGTCGTGGGAGATAGATAATACGTCAAGTGACGCAGGCCATACTTCGATATCCACATGTATATATAGATCATCCACACTATCACGGAACTAAGTTCAAATTCTATTTTTTTAGCTGGAGGCCTTCAACCAAAACATTACCACAAAAACCTTGTTAATAGACCCGTCTTGTCATAGAGAAATTCAACTTATTGTCTGTGATGGGTTGAAGTAGTTGATGAGAGGCGATCTGAAGGACGTACCGACTATTATAGCTTAGGTTTACAATGGAGGAACAGACGTGTCCCCAGGCTACCAACCGCCACACTGATTAAGTTGTTAGCTTGGCTACTGCGTGAGTTAATCGCGTTAAACGACTAACTGAATTACGTATATATTTGCCTTATGCTGGTTACAGTCATTAGAGATAACAGGCTCAAGGATACGTTTTTTTCTGTCATTTTGCAGAATAATACCAGACAAAAACAAATTCCTCTTTATGGCATTCAAAGACCCCGGATTCTACAGTTTCTCTGGTTCCTTTGAGATATTTGCGTTGCACGAGAGTTTTGGTGTTCTTGGGCGAAATCGTACGCTGTGCCCGAGTGTGAGTTAATCGGGTTAGAGAATAGCTTTTATACATGAAATCCGTTTGTGTTGGTCCCTTTCCTTTTAAAGATGCCTTTTGTAAGGATTATGTGGCCGTTCTTGCATTAATACTTCAAAAACAGATAACGAAAAATGAATATAGTGAAAAATTGATATACATGTATTGAAAATTTCATTAAAATTACATTATTCTGAGCGAATTTATGAGTGACCATACATTTTATCGCTAAATTATAGTTCTAATCCATTTGAATCTCTGCCACCTGATGCCCAAGAGAGTTAACTATTGGCTTGTCATGTTAATAAACACCTAATGCTATAAAGTTCCCACTCTCACGATTCGCCATAGAAAGTTCATCGGGATTTTCCGACGTGGTTTCCCCTTGTCAGTGATAAATGACGGAGATCCGGACAAGGGCAGCCGTCTAGTCGTTCGGATGTGACGAAAAACCGAGGTCCCTTGTATACATTCGCGTGCACGTAACTAAAAGATCCATTCGCAGTTGGAATTCGATATAAAAGTAGGCCATAATGCCACTGCCCGGGCAATAAAGGAGCAGACCAAAGGACGTTAAACACCATTTCATTTCATTCATATCATGATTTCCGCTACGAATGAAATCGTAGTTTTAATGATGGAGCAATCGCGGCGATCCTTAAATATATTTTTAGGCCAGTCGTGGTGATCGTTGACAGGACAACCATATCGTAACGTAACAGTAGAGACAGGACAACCATATTCTAACGTATCAATAGGGACAGGACAACAATAACGTAACGTATCACACGACAGTGGTAACCTAGCTTTACTGATAGTTTATATAACATTTAACGCCAAAATAAAGGACCGGCAATGATCAGATTTAGCTCTTACATGATGCATCTTAAATATCCAAGACATTTAACAGATCAAAGAATAAATGAAGTCGTCTGTGTAACGTTCAAACTTTTCGTATTTAAAATACAACTTTATGACATGAAAGGTTTGGGCGAACCCCCGGGAAAAACTTATGGCTGGAACGTTGGGGAGCCCCAAGCGTATGCCTGGAACGTTGAGGAACAATAAATAAATCAAGCAATAGCTTCGTTCGTTACTGGAGTTTAACGTCCACTTCCACCTGGGGTGATATCGTAGACAAAGTATTTCCTAAGAAACAAGCCTGTGCCAGCCACAGAATATAGGACTGGGTTGGCTTGTTGGGTAAGACATAGTGTCTTTGCAATAGCTACCGTGGTGTAATATATATACTCCCCATGAGTAATATCTGTCTTGATACAATAAATATACTACACACTCTTCACAGAGGTCAACAACATTAAAATCAAGTAATAGTTGCAGAGATACATATAGAATACACTCTTCGCACAAATCAACAATATTTGAATTAAATGTTAACAATCGTGCTGTAATATAGTACATACTCCACACGAGTAATATCTGCAGTGGTATGACTACCTGATTGTATATAACTATTGAACTAAAACGTGTTTATGCCGTGATACAACTTCTTTATTCATGGTATTAATACGAGGTATTCTGATACACAACATGCGGTTATAATTAATATTACACAGTAAATATCGTACATCACGCTATATAAATAATACATGGTATAATAACCAAACAGGTAGAATTCTACGTGTATCATACGTACTTTCACTACTCGTTTACCGTTTAAACATAGGGCTTAAAATGAAATGGGGTTTAACGTCCTACTGCTCTGCTCCTGGCTGGGCTAATGAAGACGGACACAAGCCATACAGTGTGCTATGATGGACATTGTGCCCAGACAGCGGCACCATGACCTACTCTTATATCGAATTCCAATGAATCTTTTACGTGCACGCCAATATAAACACGCGACCTCGGTTTTACGTCCCACCCGAACGACTAGACAGCTGTCCCTGTCAGGCCCTCCGTCCTGCATCACTGACAAGAGTGAACCACGTCGGAAAATATCGATGAATTTTCTCGGCCAATGCAAGGATTGAACACCCGTCCTCCAGGCTAGCGAGCCAGCGTCGTACCCACTTGGCCACCGTGACCCCCCAGGAGAATGCTATATGTGTACGTGCAGTATCATACACACTTTCACTACCCGTTTACTGTTCAAACCTTAGTCTTAAATATTTTAAAATTTCATTGGTCAGTTGCTATAAAATGTGTATGGGAATGTGTCGTGTAATTTGACGTATAAATCATGTAACATTCATTATTCTTCTTCGGGATATTCCAAGACCAATTTCCACTTTTCATAAAACCGAACATTGTAAAAACTTAAAATCTTACAATTTTCTTTTTTACATAATCGACTTGAGTTAATAATTTTTAACATCCAAAAATGACTCGTATTAGTAGATTCTCTATACTATACACACGGTAAATTGTTGAAGTACCAGCTCACTTTCCAGATGTATTATTAGTGAATCTGTGGAAATTAACTCAGATTTTATTATATATTAACAAGTATGTATTAAAGATAAAAGGCCGCGGTGGTCAAATTGCCTGGTTTCGAATCCATCGGAATTTTGCAAGCTAGGTTATCACTTCTCTGGAGTGGAAACCGTGGGGTTGACAAAGAAAACATTCCCAAACGCAAGCCCCCACCCCCTACACAACGGCCTACACATAGAATAATCCAATGAGTAGGGAAGTCTTTGTCCTGGTAAAAATCCCCCCCCCCCCCCCTGCATCGCTCACATAAACATAGAAATCGAATATTACCACAATGTAAATCACAAAATGACCGCGTCTTAGTATTGACCTCACGAGACATTAAACTCCATTCTATTCCATTCCGTTCCATTCAATTTACGCGACACTTGGTCGTATGACGATGATGTGATACCTGGTTGGTTGTATGATGATACTATGGCAACTGGTTGTATGACGATGATGTGATACCTGGTTGGTTGTATGATGATGCTATGACAACTGGTTGTATAACGATGATGTGATGATATAGATGTATGATGATCATTGGATAGTTGTATGATGCGACACCTGATTGTATGATGTGATACCTGTTTGTGTGACGATGATGTGATGATCAAGTTGTATAACGATGATGTAATACCTGGTGGTATGATGATGATATCTGGTTGTATGACGATGATGTGAAGTAGGCTAGTTGTACGATAATGATGTGATACCTGGTTATATGATGATGATACCTGGTTGTACGACGATGATATGTATATATTTGTTTATATAATATAGTAATGACGGTTTCTGTGTTTTACCATGGTTTATATAAAAACTCTCTGATTGTATAAAATATAAACAACTTGAATCCTCCAGACCCGAGTAGAGATAGAAATTACAACAGACTAGGGCTGGTTTATTCCCCCAGATTTTATATATAACTGTTTCTTTTCTTGACTACTGTTCGTGGTGGTGTCCTTCATTCTATTAGAGGGGAGTTGCATGGCCGAATGGTTAGCACGTGTGCGTAGTATCATAAAACCTGTCATTGAGTTAACTAGTGTGGTTTCGAATTCCCGGTTGTACGTGACAAGGAGTTGGGTCGCCTGTCCAACCTTGTGGCTTTTCTCCGGGTCCACTGGTTTCCTCCCACTTCCACTCTCTCTCTCTCTCTCTCTCTCTCTCTCTCTCTCTCTCTCTCAACTAGAATTTAGTCAAGATTTCACTATTGCATATTGTTGCAGCAGAAACTTAGGGCGTTATATCCAATCTCATTCCATTTTCATATTCTCTTCAACTGTGTCTGTTTCATGTAATAACGGAACTGGATAAACACAAGACACCGTTCTGTGGAATACAATTAATTACTTTTTATTATCCAGCCATGTTTGATCGTTTGCGTGATTCATATTAGAAAACCCTTGTCGAAACGTAGATTGGTGTGTAAAATAATATTCAAGTACATGCATTGTATCTTGTGCATCTCCAGTTACAAACAGTAATTTTATTCCGTAGAATTAAGTATGCCCTGTATATTTTGACTAACAGTTATTTTGCCTTGTGTATTTTGACTAACCGTTATTTTGCCCTGTGTATTTTGACTAACAGTTATTTTGATGTGTGTATTTTGACTAACAGCTATTTTGTCCTTCGTATTTTGACTAACAGCTATTTTGTCCTGCGTATTTTGACTTACAATAACTGTCTCCTTTGTATCTTGACCAATATTTATTGTGTGCTGTGTATTTCGACCAACAGAAATCGTGTAAATGTTGCCATGTATTTTAAATAACTTTGTAGGCAGTGATGAATCATGGTGAGAGCAACAGGGGCAAATGCCTAGAATCTGGGTCCCGATGGGGCCAGACGATTTGATGACAAAATGTTTTTATTCTAAAATTTTTATAGAAACTGAGCATGACTTCCTCCCCGGATATACTCCACAAACCACCATTCCAGGTCGAAATTTAAAAATAAAATCTCTTGGGAGGACCCCAAGACCCCCTCAACCCCTAGGATGTCACTTTGTCACTGGGACCCGGCATCTACACTGCTTCATGGCCTGTCGAAATCATGATCCGTCACTGAGTGTTGGTCTTGATGCTGTCAGGACACAACCTCCCTCTCTAGCACATTGCGTGGCACATGCCCGTCTTCATTAGACCAGCCTGCATAGAAAATAAGACGTTAAAGCCCAATTTCAGTTCGTTTCTGTAGTTACCTGTTTTAAATTCCATTCAGTTTTCCATGCACTTGAATTAATTTACAATTTGTCAGCCATCTTACAGAATTCAAGTTTGTTGTATTTAGATCGATACAGTGTTACACCGCGAATAGTAGACTGTGCAATATAATAGTCCCTTGGCAGTTGGAACGAAAGATGCGTGCGTTGACCTGGAAACTTTCTTAGAATACGTCTCATATAAATAATATATACGTCTGACATTCAAATACGCAAACTCAAACAAAACTTAGTACACAGACGTTGTTTCATTACACATGAACTGCCAATGGGCGTAAAGTTCAAAGCATTCTCACTTCTTTCAAATTTTAATTCTGCAAATCAGTGTTTTCTTTTTGTTGTTTTTAGGACGTATTAATACAATTTGTGTTATCGAAACTTCACTTTAAATTTTTTCACAGGTTTGAACTATGAAAAGGTTAAAAGTGTCATTTCGGGTTTGCGCAAAATGTTTACAAGCCAGGGAATTCGTTTCGAACCAGCATGGTGTTTTTTAGCTTGTCCATTGGCTGAGCTTGCAAGGCTACATTTCTAGTATATTTTAGTTCACGTTTTTATCAAGAATGCTCTAGAGATTAAATTATTCTTGCTCGGGGCCAGTCAGGGGTGGGGGACAACTTCTAAAAAGAAGAGTAATTGAACTCAGCCGGAAGCCTTATGGGCCGGTTTCCATGTGCGCAATTTCGCGGTGTTTCTGTGCGCAACTGTAATAGGACCGTTTCAATGAAAACGGTGAAAACGTGCGTGGACACGCTGAGAAAACGAGTGCATGGAAAACAATCATTACCCTAAGTAAAGTATAAGGCCCCGACGCATTAACCAGACAGTTCCTGGATCAATCGAGCCCCGGTTTCCCCTTGCCAGTGATGCAGGAGAGAGGGAGGGCGTCTAGCAAGAACGCCCCAACAGTTGTTATACTGGGCCTACAATCTAAGGGCCTCGTGTATTAGTTAGCTGCATGTTCAAAAATAAAAAGAGTAGGCCGTAGTGCCACTGCCAGAACAAAATGTCTTCCAGAACACACGAATGCACGTCTTTATTTTCCAAGTTTGTGCAGATAAGTTAAACGTTAAAACAATTTGTTTAAAGTCACCCCGTGTTCGAAAACAACGTTTGTAAATTTTGTTCATGCCAGTTTTCATTATCCTGTTTTGGTTAAGAAGAGCAGGACGTTAATCCCTATTTCGTTGCCTTTGTTAATCCATGGGTTAGTGTTGATACATACTAGTAGTTGTAGTGTATTGTATATGTGGTAGTAGTGGCCGGTTATTAACCAATGATATACAGTGTATTATATATACTGGCTCGTTCTACACTCAATAAACCATAGTTAATATTCCATGAATCACAATCAAACACACGCTATACACCCGTTTCTTAATGCATACCATCTTTAACACGTCGTGCAAATTACCCATAACTCGTAGTTATCTCCCTTCTGCATTCAATCGACTGTGATCACGCGGGTTAACTCGGATCGTCTGCTACTCTTGTCAGATTGACGACGTCTGCTTGATCTGCTGCCATGGATTATTGAGGATTATTGAAATGGATTTAGAGAAGTGTTCGGTGTAAATTGTTACACAGTTATTAGTGCGATATTAGTTATTGTGTAGTGTGAAACGTGTATTTATTTGTTTATTGAATATACGGGAGGGTAGTGTGAATGTCTCTAATGGGGGCAAAGGAAAACCCCCCTGATACAATCGACGACATACAAGTTATGGAATCACAGGTGAGTTTTTACCTATATTTCGGCGCGTGTAACAGGTGGATATTCCGATACAGATATTCCCCTGTCTATATTCCCTATGTTATGTTGCTATTTATACCACCGCCCCACATAATGTATTAATAGTGTAATAAGCTTTGTTAGACATCTGGTGTATATTGCTATATACCACAGTTACAAACAGGTAGATATAACACATATCATACTGCTATATACCACACATGTTACTTCAATATACAACATTGTTTCCATATCATGGTATTGTTTGGTAATATTGATACAAAAGTAAGAAAATCTATGATAAAATAATATGTAATATTTATTAAAACATTTACACAACGTAACAAGAGTTTTGTTACCGCGTAAACTTACTACATTTTAAACATTCATTGCCTATTCTGTTATAAATCTGCATAATATTGTATGATATTCATTATAAACAATTCATTATTTATTAGTAAACACTCGTGTATATACCACAGGTTTCTTACATAAAGTATTTATATATTTTATAATGTTCAGCTATTATTGATAGACTGAATATGATATAAACAATACAATATGTATCATAGATCATGCCATATTACACTTTTATTGTAACCCCCCACCCCTTTACCGGTATCATATTTATTACATAACGTTTTATCACACTTTGTTCTACGCAGCACCGGTTATAACACCCCCCACTCTGCATACCCATGCAATATTTATTAGTTATGCAACTTTTATCACACTTCGTATGCAGCACCAGTTACAATACCATACCCCCACCCCCGTACCCATGCAATATTTATTAGATAACGTTTTTATCACATTTTGTTATTTACAGTACCGGTTTCTGACTAGAATTTATTGGATACACTACAAACCACGACAATATTTATTCTTAAAACCATTTATATTACAAAATAGCATCCAACACAATGACTTTTATATACATCACTATTTTAAAATAAAATGTCAATTACATAAATCGTTTAATCTCCAAAATTCTACATAAATCATAAAGATATTAATTCAAATACAAAAATATACATATACATAATACAAAATACAAAAATATATTTATATTACATAACGCAAGATAAATATATTATAGCAAAACATCAATATATAGTTACACCATCGTTTTATGAATTCATCCATGCCTCGATATCTAAGAGAAATAATAGCCAGAACGATTGACTTGTATTAAAACCACGCTGTTACGTTAAACGGTGGTTAAATAATGTCGCTTAGATATAACCGCTGTATGTGATGACTTCAACATTATTTCATTTTGAATGTCCATATATACACTGATTTAATTCAGTATTAGGCTAAAGTCGTGATATAGATTCCTCTCCATTGTATAATATTACTTTATTCTCCACATATGGACACATAAAGACGTCTGTTTAAATAAAAAAAACATATACAAACATGTGTTGGCTGTACATTTTGTACATAAACAATTTAAAATATAATAGCAAAATTACTTGAAAATTGACACAACCTATAAACATTTTGAAAGGGTATATAGATGTATAGTTACAACATTAGCAAAGGACAACCATGTTATATTATGTTTAGTTACACTCTTAAAACAAAAATCAAAAAATCAAAAAAAAAAAAAAAAAATCCCAATCAAACTGCAGTAAAGAACAGAGTTAAAAGAATAAATTAGTACAAAATATAAACCATTTAAAAGGAAACATGAATAATATCTTATAGTTAGTTATATGCGTACATGTAATTGATATCTTTAAATGTTTGGACAAAAAATCCTGAACTATTATATTTATATTCATAGTGCATTTAACTATATGTTATATTGTACATGTAGATCTATTATAATAATGTCTCACAATGATACAATCTTTTCAATTTATTTCAAATATAATACAAAAGATTGGTGTCAGATTGCGAACTGTTATATCTACCCCTCGTAGAAGAAAAAAAACCCAGCAATGTCATATTAATGACGTGATATTGCTATCAGTCCATATAACTCCAATTGTGCATATAGCAACTTGATTTAAAAATTTTGTTTCTTTTTTTTTTATACTTCCGATGACCTAGGGTATTAACGATCTGTGATTTAAGCAGATTATGCATATTATGGCCTTTTGCTGTTTATACTGTATCCCCCAAAAATCATATTTAATCTTTCCTCGGTGTAAAATATACGTTCTCGCCCGTCTTGTTTAGGTACATTCGGCGCAAAAAGTAGGATGTTCAATTCCATTTCATTAGGTGGGTACCATCTTAATGAAAACCGCCCGAATGTTCCCAATGTTTGAAAACACCACTTTTACATTAGTTGTAAAATGGCGTCTGTTTATATTTAACGTCACTATCGAGAGATAAACGCAGGGGATATGAATTGAGAGAGCTTATGTTAATGATGCTTCAATCAATAGAAATTGTAAATTATTTAGCAATTAGCGTGATTAAATGACGACAAATTATGCCAGTCGACATAAACCTATTGTCACTTCAAATGTTGCATGGTAATGTTATAAAAGTGATCATTGGGATGGCCGAATGGTTAGCACGTGCGTGCTGTCATAGAGTCAACTGGCGTGGTTTCGATTCCCCGGTTGTGCACGTGCCCCCTCACCTTTCCCCCACTTTTCTGTGGGCCCGGTCATTGCACATAATATATTATTTGACGACCTCTTCATTGTGTTCCGCCGCTAGAAATGCCCGTAGAAGTAAAAATTTTAATACTGGTCTCAGAAGAACCGAAAGTTTGTGTTAAATCTCACATTCCATTCCTCGGAGCAAGTGTTTTATTGTATCGTGTGAGCTTTGGTTCTGGTTGTGTATCGAATTTAATGGATATTTCTGTGACATTCATTAGGAAAGAAGAATTAAATATTGAACTGTTTTTGTCGACAACAAATCTTGAATTAACGACTTCAGTTCTACTAAAAATATAAATTAAACTTGGTGACTGACGTATTGACAGGCACCATTTATTCTTTACAAAGTTTGATTTGTGCTTGATTTTATCAATGGCACGTGGCGCACGTTTAAGACCGTGTGTTAATGGAATCGGTGAATACTGTGGGTTATGTAATCTGGAAATTGGGGGGGGGGTGGATGGCCGAATGGTTAGCACGTGCGTGCTGTATCAAAAAGCCTGTCATTGAGTCAACTGCAGAAGACCATTACGCGCAAGCGAATTATTGAAATAATATTAAACCATACGTTAGTCCTGAAATGACCAAGTTTGTGTCGTGTGGACGTTAAACCCCCTCTCTCTCTCTCTCTCTCTCTCTCTCTCTCTCTCTCTCTCTCTCTCTCTCTCTCTTTTTTTGTAATCTGGAAATCAGTATGATAGATTTAATATAATACTGTTTTTATTACATGTCTAATAGAACAATATATTTTATATAACAACATTTCTACTTGATGTCTATTATAACAATTAATGATGTTTATAGGACAGACTGTATGACTATAATGATGTATTTCCGGTGTAGATTTTGATTGATGTCACGTGGATCCGTTTGTTTCATCTTAATCTATAATACAAAATATAATGGGGTTTAACGTCCTACTGTTCTACCCCGACTGGACTGATAAAGACGGACGGACATTCGCCATACACTGTGCGATGAGGGAAATTTTGACCGGACAGCGGGCTACTCTTATGTCGAATTCCAACTGCCCAGGGAAAAATTTACGTGCACGTCAATCTGTACAAGAGACATTGGTTTTTTGTCCCGTCTGAACGACTATATGTTTTCTTTGACATGCCCTCGACCCTGCACTACTGATTTTATCGACGCCGGTGACGAACCCGACCTCACTGGGCCACTGGCGCCTCGTTGGTTTATCAAATATAAAATCCCGGGTCCAAATTGAGTGAGCCATACCCAGTACATCACCATGGAGGCTTGGTATATAAAGTATATTGCTGTAATATTTTGGTCTATGAATGTAAATATATAGTTAATCTAAACCTGTAAAATGATCGTGTCATGTTGTGTATAATTATAATTAAACCAGATTAATTGATATCGTGTAATTAACATCTAATTAACTCGTATAATTACCTCATTATATATTTTATCATTTACATTAGCAAACAACGTTATAGTGTTTTTATAAAACGACGCGTGACATTGTATGTAATATAAATACTTGTGAATATTTTATTAGCTAATATATATCTCAGTGACGGGTCCCGTCCCTCTGGAAAACCGTACAGAAAAATCACGTAAACATGCATTAAGTTAGAGCTAAATCTGCCTGTTTCGGATCTTTTTGTGCCATCAAATGTTACAAATGCTGCTTTTTGTCTAGGGTAGAGTCAAAGATAAATGTATGTAACGCCTTTCTGACTAGTTGATGTTTAAAGTCTGTTTCCAAGATATAGATATCACGGGCATAACGCCTGCCATAATGCACTACGCAAACGTTCTGTTATCTGCACTAGTGAAGATTGGATCCCAAGTTTGTCCGCGACCAGGGATAGAGTCGCCTGGCTAACCTCGTGGGTTTTCTGCGGTTACCACGTCCCTGTTTATCTGTCAAGTTTTCACTTATCTTAAAGATCCTATGCCCTAGTGAATGGTTAAAATTGTTAAAAACGATTACCACCTCTCTCTCTCTCTCTCTCTCTCTCTCTCTCTCTCTCTAGCTCTCTCTCTAGCTCTCTCTCTTCCCGAAATCTGTTAATGTGCGAAGGCAAAATCAACATTGTTATCGATCTTATTTTATAAAAAACGTAAAACCATTGAGCGTATCTGTCATTGCGATATAACTAGGTAGAATTACCAGGATCACGTTCCTGTTATTTCCTATCAGTAAGAGACACGCCATCAAATAGCACTCAGTGTGATTTTCATCTCTCACCTGCTGGGAACCAATCATTGACAACTATCTTGCAGCAATCATTGAGTACCACGTTAATATCACTACGTTCCGCTGCCACTTAATTCCTTAAAAGGCTTTTTGTCTGCGATGTCAAATGTTTAGGAAGCGGACGTATGAGTAGTTAGAAGGCTAATTGTCTGCGATGTCAATTGTTTAGAGAGCGGACGTTTAAGTAGTTAGAAGGCTAAGTGTCTGCGATGCCAATTGTTTAGGACGCTGATGTTGAAGCAGTTAAGAGACTTTTAGTCTGCAATATCAAATGTTTTGGAAGCTCAAAGCGTGTTCTTCCATTGTATTTCATTGTGAATATGGGGTTTCATGCCACATTCAACTGGACGTTGCCCCAACTGGACGCAGTCAGTTAATTAGGAATAAAATAATAAAGTACATGAAATGCTAATGAAGACGCGCATGTGTCATACAGTGTCATATGAGAGGAATTTTGCCCAGACAGTGGCGTTTTCACCCATACCTCATCGGATCCCAATTGTCAATGGTTCTTTTACGTGGAAGACACGAAATCTAATTTGTTCGTCCCATACCAAGGACTTGACGCCTTTCCCTGTACCACTGACATAAGGCAACATGGCTGGGAAATCCCTAGGAACTATTTGATTGTGGTTTCAACCCTGTGATAGTACTTGACAGATGTGCAGATTTTATTTCTGGTGGGTTGTCGACTCATTCCTTTCACTTCCGGCCCCGAAATTGCCTTTTTGTAGACCAGTCAGACTTGTTGTTTATGTAGGTCGCGTGTTCGATCATGACAGGCCTTTACACGACGAGGAGTAAAATTACCAACCAACAAGCTGGGGTTATTCTGACTTTAAAGGAAATATGCGAACAATTGAAATGTTGAATATTTTAAAACAAACTCATATAACACTTGTTGTTCATCGTTAGCAGTTTCTGTGTAGTATAATGTTTGCCCACAGTTTTTTTTGCTTGTAGTGCGGTCATCCTGTACTTTATTGATAAAGTTATGCTAATTTATACGTAAAAGAAACAGGAACAGGTTTATGTTTGTAAAATCGATGTTTCTGCAGTAAAAACAGACTGATCATTAAAATGTAATAACAGATATTTCACACCTGTTGAACAGTCGATTTTATTTCAACTGCCATTACATTTTACTCCCTTGTATTGCAGTGGTGATGTATCATATCTTGTGTGCAAGAAATATAACTTATACGATGATCGTTGGTGCCATTATAAAAAATGGTCGAATTGCCACTCCGTGCTATGAGTTTGTTTCTCTGTCCACCGCCCCACCTCTAAAACTAATGCAAGACTTTCGTTTGGGAATCATGGTTGTTTAGCAATGTTGAACGTTCAGTTCCCCATCTTGCTTTATCAAGAACCAATGTTTCCTATGGTTACCGCCTTTTCTACCCAAACTCTGCACATATTTGAACAGTGTGGTTATAGTTTGCTGTTCTTATAAATCAATTTTTTGACAGCGATCCAGTGAAAGAGCAGCTGTTGATGTGTGGAATATTGAACAACTGAAGCTTTCATAATTCTACAGTCTCTACTATAAAACATTTTACTGTTATATAAAATGGTATCGGGAACTACTGTGTCATAAAATATACACAGATGTTCGGTAACAATTATCTTTTAGGGATCGGTATTTACCGTCTTAAGATCACCCCGACCCCTTTAAGACACTTTTTTGAATTGGACATCTGTCATTTTATTGAGCGGTCTGATTCCATGATTATAGACGATAAAACATTTGACGATTTACTATATGATAAAACGACGTTTATGGTACCCAGGCCGTAAACATATGTTGTATTTAACGTTTTATAATGGTTTAGAAATGAAACAAAAATTATATGCATTATAAAATATTGCCAAGAATAGAGCACAATGTGGTAAGAGCTGAAATAAAATGAGGGTTAAAAGAGAGAGAGAAATGGGGTTTAACGTCCACTCGACACAAACTAGGTCATTTTGGGACTAACATATGGTTTAATTTTATTTCAATAATTCGCTTGCGCGTAGGGGTCTTTAGCAGTGGGAGGAAACCGGAGTGCTCGGAGGAAACCCACGAGGTTGAGAAGGCGCCCCTATCTCCATGCCACATACGCGCACACCAGGGATCGAAACCACAGCCGCAAGCCAGAGGTGACCGGCCAGCTAGAGGTCGGAACGCGGCACTCTAGACCACTATGTCATCCCAACCCCCCGAAATGGCGGTTAAAGTCCTACATGCAAGCACCTAACGGGATAATTAAGACCGACATGTTGTTCGGACAGCAATTGAATTCCTACTTTTAAGGATTCTTTTACGTGCACATCAACGTTTACACGAGATCGTTTTTATTTTGGCCCGTTTCCTTGCATGTTGATTCGTCCAGTATCGCCGACAAGGGGAAATCACGCTAAAAAATCTCAGGGGAACTTTCGCGAAACGCAAAACTTTCCTCGTCGCATTGCACGCGTCACCATAGAAACGGAATTGAAATGTTAGTCACAAAATGATCGAATTATTGTGTTGACCAGACAAATTATTACGGTAGTCCCAGAAATGATCCAATTTGTACGGAGTAAGCGTTAAACCCCGTGGACCCTCAATCTTTTCCCTAACAGGCAAACTATCACCGTAGTCCAGAAATGATCTAGTTTCTATATCCCGATGGACTCCAGTCCTTTCCCTGACAGACCAGACACACCAGACAGACCAGACAGACCAATAGCTATCACGGTAGTCTCAGAAATGATGCAGTTTTTACCGAGTGGACTTTAAACTCCATCAACTCCAGTCCTTTCCCCCGACAGACCAACCGTAACGGTTGTCCCAGAAAGGATCCAGTTTCTATCGAGTGGACGTTAAACCCAGTCCACTCCAGTCCTTTCCCCGACAGACAAACTATAACGCTGGTCCCAGAAAAGATCCAGTTTGTATCGAGAGAGTGTTCAACTCCATGGACGTCAGTCCTTTGTAGACCAACAATTTTCCCAGAAATGATCCAGTTTGTATCGAGTCGACGTTAAACCCCCATGATCTCTATTCCTTTCCCTGACAGACCAACTACCACAGAAAAGATCCATCTTGTGTCATGCGAGCTTTAAACCACGTATCTCTCTCCGACTACCTCGGCCCCAAACATCATCAAAGACGTATATAAATAATACAAGACAATAGATAAAAGAAGATTATGATAAACAATAAAACAATTAATTTATCGTTTGATATCAAACAGATCGGAACAACGATTCACTGAATACCGTCACATCATCCCAAATCATCATAACACCAACTCCACTGTTGATACAGGCCCTTTGTGTCAATTTGGAAAATATTTTTACAGAAAATCGGTTTATTGGCTTAAGTTAGGAATCGATCATTTGTCAGTTAAATGATCAAACGTTTAAAACTCGATAGAATCTTTGTGGAAAAAAATGAAAGAAGGCGCTAAATCCACCGACTGTTTGTCTGAGACTGTCTCAATCTTTTAGATGTTCCAGAGTTTGAGAATAGACCGAATTAGAAACAAACATAGGATCTGGTTTTAGCCCCCAGGACTGATTGAGTCAGGAAAAGTGTAAAATTAGTCTATTATTAAGTATAGTTAAGTGAAATTTATACTGTCAGCTTTACTGCTATTTAAAAATCAATAGAAATCAACTAAACTGTCGACTCTAGACGCTTCAGGATTTCTTTCTATCATTTTCATGTCGTTTAAGAATTGAAGATAATCAAACACGATTCTAGTTCTTTTATTCAGGCCTGGATAAGCCATTAATAAAAATAAGCATTTGATTAGTGCTCCGAGAAAAGGGACGCGGGGGAAGCGGTCTACTCGAGAACGGGGTGCAGGGCTCCGCGGAGTTGCCTTTGTTCCAGTGATAAAATTCAACATGCTACCAATGGTGCATCTTAAACTAAAATGTAAAATATTCAATTCTGTTAGTATTAAACAGGTTCAAGTCTCTGGATGACCTTTGAGGCACTGTTAATATCTTGCAATTGTTGTTTCAATTGAATGTGTTAAAGGAATATCAGCCCAAAAATGGTTAAATTCCCGTTAGTTCTGACAAAGTTATGATAAATTGAAAATTCGTCAGGATTCGGCTTCTTGCGCTTCATAATGTCTGGTGCTGGGTAAAATGGTCTTGCTTACATCCAAAGCCTTCTACTGAACCTTGTTGGTTTTCTTTGGACCTGCCCCTCGCCGTAATGTTAAATATCCGAGTCGCATGCTAATTGTTAATACTAAAGATAAGCATATCTTAGTCCCTTTTGTCTATGTGTATAAGGGGCCACGTCTGGCATTGACCGAGAAAGTTCATCTAGTTTTTCCTGCGTGGTCCTTCTTGTCAGTGATGCAGGACGGAGGGCCTGAAAAGGACACCTGTCTTGTCGTTCGGATGGAAGGAAAAACCGACGTGCCGTGTATACATAGGCGTGCACGTAAAAGATTCTGGGTGACAGTTGGAATTCCAGATAAGAGCAAAACTGTCCTCTTATTACACTGTATGGCAGGCATATGCCCGTCTTCATTAGCCCAGGGCGTTAAACCCCATTTCATTTCTATATGTAT
Organism: Patella ulyssiponensis; assembly: GCA_963678685.1. Lineage (NCBI taxonomy): Eukaryota > Metazoa > Mollusca > Gastropoda > Patellidae > Patella > Patella ulyssiponensis. The sequence continues at coordinate 9,631,500 of OY783228.1, forward strand.
AAATTTCAAGAGATCGTTCGCTTGTTTCCCTTCGTATCACTGGGTTCCCCAGATCTCTCTCTCTCTCTCTCTCTCTCTCTCTCTCTCTCTGTTATAAAGTGACCAATGCTGTAAGTAAATGATGTTACTGTTATAATTACAACCAGATGGTAGAAGTAAGATGATCTGGTGAATAACTCTAAGTGAAACAGACAAGATAAGAAAGAAATTAGTCTGTTACACGTGTCTTCCTCCTGGTAGTATATAATTGTATACTAGAAACTCCTATTATATTTAATCAGTCAGATAAAGGTATTCTGTTTCTCTGGATATACCAGTTAATACTGATCTGACACTAATGCTGTTGAGGCCGCCGTGGCTCAGTGGGTGTTACTTCAATAACCAGGAAATACAGGTTTCGCTCTTGGTGTTGGCTAAGAAAGCCAGGGGTTAAATTTCATTTATTTCGAAGCGTGACTTATGTATAGCTACTAGTATTTAATACCGTCGTGTGTCTCTGTGTGTGTGTCTGTCTTTTATTAAAACTAGAAGTGACGCAATTGATTCATGCACTACATGTAGCTGGTCTCTGCACGAAGTATACTGTCATTTAAAAAAAAAACTCAAAAATAAAGATTTGGCATATTATGTTTAACAAACTATTTTGTTCACGCATGGGTGTGCAGCAGAGTGGTGTGGCGCCAATATAATACCCAAGTTACTGATGTTGATCATAATCAATTGAGTGTATTATTTTATAATTGAAACTCTGTCAAAAATGGTTATGGGTTTTTTTTGGGGGGGGGAGGGGGCATTTCTAGGGGAACCTTACTATTCCTTACTATGTACCCCCCCGCATCCCCGCTGGGTACCACCCTGTTGAATACTACAATTCGTGTGTCGCATTGATCAATAAAATAGGTTTAACTTGTAACAAGTACAGGCGTACTTTAAGATTTGGGTGACGTCATCACAGCCATCTTGGGATTTGGACGTCATATCAAAAATCAAAGTTCGTCAATCATTGCTCAGCTGTCCTGATAACAAGCATGACAATGAACAAAAAGATTATGAAATGTATGGAACCGGTCCCATGTCCATTGCCAACTCCATACTAACCACAGACTGCCTGTCTACTGCTAGCTCCACTTGAGAACCGACACTAATCTAGTTGACCGACATTTTAAGTCCTAAATCGAGAAGTATATATTCTGCTTTCATGTGATACAATTGAAAAGTTTAATTATTGTTTTTTTGCGTATAACAGTTGTGAACCAGAGTGGGATCTCAATATAAAACAGTTTATTTTATGATCAATAGTGGAATACCGCGTTTTATCCGTGAAATAAAAGTGTTATTCCACAGCCTAGCAGTAGACCATGTTGTTTTACCTAAAATGGTTGTAAAATCATAAAATAAATAGAACATTTGTCGTTTTGTCGTGAATAACATATTTTATTTCATCTCTAAGCAAGAAAACGTTTATATTTTCACTCATGCTATATCCTCAATATACTAATTGATGGATATGGCGACCATTTAGGGCAGAGGTAGTACTAGTAGAGGAGATAGTTCTCTGCGTGCACTCTGTTCCGACTTCACACTCTCCTCCATTATATTGCGACATTTAACAGAAAACACCACAGAGAGAGAAATGGCAGGAAACCGGAGGACCGGAGAAAAGCCACGAGGTTGGACAGGCGAGCCTACTCTTTGTCACATTCAACCGGGGATTCGAAACCACGCCAGTTGACTCAATGACAGGCTTTATGATACAGCACGCACTTGCTAATCATTCAGCCAGCCATACATCCAACCTCTCTCAGAAAACACCAACTGTTTTACTACTATAAGACTGACTGTTTTAACTAGAGGTATTATTGGGCGGTTTGAACTTTAAATAATGACCATATTATCATTGCTACGATAAAATCATTATTACACCATATGGTGTGATTCACTCGAGATCTATAAACCCGGTACAACTGGATAATCAAACTTTTATATAGCAATTCGATATGATCCTCGTAGGTGGACATATTTATGGCAACTGTTGTCCGTTTCTATGCTTCGCGCTCTTCAATGATACATTTAGTTTGTTAATGCCGTTTAATTACCTGATAGCAAAACATGTGTTATTCATAAGAATATGAGTTACTAGCGTTTAGTAAGGGATGTTACTCGTGAGAATGTGAGTTACTAACGTTTACTTACGTTTTAATTATATGAGTTATTAACTTATATCTTGTCGAGAAGAATCCTGTTCATACAGTTTCATTTAATGATCCCTAAGCAGTTTTAATTTAAACACAAATCTAATCGGATATACCTAATAAAGTCTTCCTGTCGAAAAACGAAGTGACGGGAAGTTCGAGTCTACATAATTGTAATTGTGGTAATGTTCAGCATAGGTGACATATACCCTGATAATGGTGACCCAATTCCCATTCATTTTAACTATATTTTATAATATGAAATTCATATCGTCATGTAGCCAAGTGTTGTAGAGTCATAGTTAATTACATGTAATGTAATATCAAATAGAAATGTCATTTATATGTTAGGTAATAAGATTTCCAAGCTGTGCATTCGGACATCTCTTCATAGCTTCGACAGCTTTTGCGTAGTTCTTGTGTCTTAAATGACAAAGGTGTGTTTGGTTGACGGAAGTGTTTTTGATTGACGGGAGTGTTTTTGATTGACGGAAGTGTTTTTGATATACTGGTTTTTTCCGCTGTTCGTTTGTTCCCCGTCCGTTCTTGATCGAACGAGAAGCTGACCCACATTTCAAGATGTCGTCTGCAGAAGGATCCACGCTAAAAAGTGACATGAATCAGGAGCAGTTGTTTCAGAGAATCTACGAACAACTGGAAACCATCACCCAGAATCAGGCCATCATTATTCAGAAAATTGACGAAGGGTTTGAAAAGCGAAAAAAAGTCAAGAAATCAGTAAGTTTAATTATGATGGTCGCTCATTTTACAGGGTTCCATGGGAACACAACCACCTAATAATATCTATATCGCTGGGTGATACTAGGTAGGTCCGGGTGGAAGGGCATTGGGTTGGTTCTCCCAGACACTTTACACGAGGATATCAATACAGGTCTCGCAATTCCGTCGGTGACCTCTGACCCAGTGTTTTGTTATACCTTTAATTACCGTACCTATGATAGCAACCATCAACAATTCCAATGTCTCTTATAACCTACAACACGTGTGTATACGCGTACATTTCATAACTACCACCCGTCACGGGCACGAGGCGTACTGTCAATCAAATTTATTGAACGTTCCTTTAATTGTTTAGATTCCTTTTCTATCGTTCCATCAAAGCGCGAGAATTATAGAAGCAATTTACACATGTTGGCTGGTGATTATTGTGTAGCCAATCGTTATATTGGGTGTATTATCGAGTATTTACAGCACATGGTCGTGCATATTGTGTTCTATACTCACGAGATATAATTATATTATCCAATATATAGAAATGAAGGATAATTGCCATATATTTATGTAACCTCATTAGACTATTCTCCATGGTAGTTAATTGCCTGGCCTGTTATTACTAATTATGTAACAGACACTAATTATTATTATTCTTTGTTAAATGTTATATGTGTAATATCTAATTCGACTTTTCCTTATTAAAACCTAGTCATTAGCAAATCAATTTTTTCATCCGCTGTCCAACCTTGTGGGTTTTCTCCGGGTCCTCCGGTTTCCTCCCACTGTTACAGACCCCTACGTGCGAGCGAATTATTGAAATAAAATTAAAACCATATGTTAGTCCCGAAATTATGTAGTTTGTGTCGAGTGGACATTAAACCCCATTTCTCTTTCTTAGTTTGCATCGGGTTTAATTATGCGAAGTTTGGTCGGTAATGGAGTTTATGTGGTTTAGATTTTTCTTTTTGGTTTTAATGAAGCTATATCTTTGAGATTTCAAATTCAATCAACTGAAACTGCTGTTTTTATGTTTTCTAAATGTGTTTATATTTTTGAATGTTTTAGTCGGTTCTACAAATGAATTATTTTTAATTATTGGAAGTTTGAGTTAAAATGTTGCAACTGCTTCGTATTATGAGTCATTAAAGTTAAGTCTGGAAATAATGAAGAATAGTTATGAATGAGGTTTGCTTGTTTTAATGTGGGATGTCGACAGGATTGGGGTCTGGGCTGTCGATGTTACATGGGCGCCACTGTGACTACATGAGTTACGAGACGGCTCACTAACTAAGAGGCCATAGGTTCGATCCCGGTGTTGGCCGAAAACGTTTTCCAGGTTAGGTTCCCCTTGTCAGTTGTGCAGAACGGATTGTCTGATCGGATAGGACAATAATAACCGGTATACCTCTAATTCAAATTTTCAAATTTCCTAGGTCGTGCATTATTCTGATAATTTAAAGTTTCTTCAATTGATTATTTGACATTTGATTGAGAAAAAAGCAAATATCAACGACAGATACCCCCCCCCCCCCGAGCTTGGATTCCATGAAGACAATAGCGAATGTTGCGAAATCGTTTGTTTATCGGTTTTTAAAAATGCCGAACGACACTGAACTATTTGAGACCGACCTTTCTGTAAATGCTTTGAGATTCAACGTTCACAATATTGAAGTTTGCAAGGGATTGAAGTTGCTCGAATCATCAGAGACTTTAAAGTTACTCAAAGGTGGGCAGCAGCGCAACGGTCCACTCTTATATCGAATTGCAACTGCCAAGGGATCTTTAAAGAATAAAATGAACCTCGGTTTTTCGTCCCACCCAAACGACATGACAGCTGTGAATGTGATTCCCCCCTCCCCGTTCTGCATCACTGACAAGAGGGAAATCTTTGAAAACAAAAAGACCCACAATGATTTAACCTCCGCTTCAACGATGCCGATGTATCGCAGGCAGATGTAAACAGGGTTATTGCCGGCTATAATAAACCAAACAGCATTAACGATAGGCTGGAATGGCCGAGAAGTCGAACGCTTATAGATGATAAGGTTTGTTATCTATGCAAGTGGTATGGGTTCAGCCCCAGGCTTGTGGGTGACAAGGTGACAACGTGTTGGGTCACCTATGGTTTTTGATTTTCTTCAAAGTCTACCCACTTTGGTCATTGCTGTTGCCGAAATTACATAGTTTGTTTTGAGTGACCCCCTCTCTCTCCCTCTCTCCCTTTCTCTCTCTTGTTATTTTTTTTATGTCGATTTGTGTTTGAATGTCATCATCAATATATTTCACAATTAAATTCTTACAACGTTTTTACGTTTTTCCTTTCTTCCTGGTACTTCAAATCAAGCTAATCATGTTGACTTTTACGCGCAATTGTTTTATTTAACGCATCTATTTATCTTTTAAATTAGGGTATCTATTTATCTTTTGTCTAGATTTTATATATTTTTAAAAAAAAATTAGAGAATCTTTTGTTTTTGTATTATTTTGTTAAATTGTATCTTTTGTCTGACATTTGTAGAAATTGATAGGAATCTAATGAAAATATTGATTTTGAATTCCAATGGCTGGTCAATTATTTGTTTTGCTCATAAACAAAGATGGGAATTCGGGTTATTAAAATGATTAAGATGTCGCCATAGTTTGAAATTTGATTGCCCGTCCTTCAAGGAAACCCAATGTTTAATTAGAATAACGTACAGTCGAGTACATAACACTAAATAACGGTACGTGTCCTCGTGAGCCCGATTCTCCCGAATCAATTGCTTGCTCGGTTACATGTAGCATGGTGTGTGATAGATACGTGTTTGAATGGGTCGACGAATCAGTCAAATAAATTTCATAGTAACAAAATAAATTTAAAAGTTACAAAAAGTCTTAACAGAACAAAATAAATTGCATTTTTCTAAAAGAAAAAAAAAATCTAAGTCCAGAACAATTTGTATAGTAATAAAAAAGCAGAATTTAATAGTAAAAAAGGCAAATGTCATCAACCAGAAGAAGGAACCATTTTGTATTTATGTTGGTGAAGAGTTCTGTAATCTTCTAAATCCGATTGATTTCTCTTTCTTGTCGGTTAACCTATTTCGATTATTGAATTAGAAAAGCCAAGAATTGTTGTTCTTTACAATCAAAAGTATTTTACGAGGATTTCTTCAGAATAGAAGCAAATCCCAGCGTCGTATCGACAGACTACACTTAAAACAGTGCAGATCGAAGTCTTGAACCATATGACGTTAGAAAAGTTAAACGACTCGGGGAAATTTGAGAGAAAATCGACTGAGTTTCACCGAGAAAAAAAATCGTTTATTTCTTCACAAGAACTCAGAATGGTTTATAAAGTGGCATGACAATTCGATCTAAAACAGTCCTACTTTATCACTTTGACATTAAAGACTGGTTAATCTGTTCTTTTAAAACGGCGACTGATAATCTCGTCAAATCTCGTTATGTCACATTGTAAAGGTCATGTTTTGGGTCGTGATATATGAGATTTAACCGTTTATAACCACTGGTTGTTCTGTTTTCACAAGAGATTTACTCAAGACAATATTTTCTCGATTTTATATCCCCAATGTTTACAAATTATATTATATCTCCATAGTCGCCTTTACGCGGTCGGGGGTTTTACTATTGACTTTAGCTTGTTGAACAAGTCTAGTGGTGGCCCGGAGGTTGCGCTCTCACATTTAGTTAACTGATGACTTGCGGGAATAGGGGAGGACGATTCGTGCCTGATTGATGACTTGAGGGAATTTGGGAGGATGATTCGTACCTGATTGACACAAGTTGATGAATAATAGACATGAGAAATTTAAAACCTATAACTATTCTCATGGCTACGAGATTTACATGTCGGATAACAACATGGCTGCCAGATTTACATACGGGATAACAAGACCAATAAAAGAGAATTTGTCGACTTGGTTCGTGAATAATTGGCCAGATTTAGTGATTAAGCCAATAGTTTAGATATTAAATTTGATGTTCATAGCATATTTGCTATTATTGTAATGATGTGTGGTTTTGGTACAGTTTGGGTATGGGTACCACTCAGTGACTCAGGCAGTAAGCTGCTGGCCAGTAACCTGGTGGTCTCTGGTTCGATCCTGGTGTTCAACTGGTTCCCCTTGTCAGTGGAACGGAACCCCAATCTGATTAAAATATAGATCTATTTCTCTTTTCTATTTTTATACTTTCAATGGCCTCTACTACAAGGAGATCTGACCGGTCACGTCAGAGGTCATACGAGCGGCTTTTGACCCTATGACGTCAGACATTTAATTAATCAATCAATCAGCGTTGATGTTTCTAGTGGGCTGCCCACAGTGCCGTGCACCTCACGCAAAAAACTCGCCGTAACAGACCGTTTCATTAGCTAATCCTGAATGCGGGTTGTATAACAAGTCTTCCAGATCATAGTGTAGTAAAGACAAGTAAAACGAAATTTTGAATCATAAAAATGAAACGAAATAGGATCTGTGTTTTAAACAGATTGTGAAAACCTCAAAAGAAACCTTGATGATTTGACTCAGACGAAGAGTAGGCGGCAACATGGATGTCTGGGTTAAAATATCCCGCAAAGGGCCCTGTAATGACGTAAACACATATTCATTATTCCAGACGGTTCCGAATGAACAATATACGAACACAACTTAGATGCTAATGATAAAAAAAACTCACAGCACGTACGCGCACGCTGGAAAAAAGAGCGCGAATTATTGCAAACTTTAAGCTTTAAGAAAAAAAATGATTCAGTAATGTGTATTGTATAATAACAGCGTATAGAAAGTATTTGTCAATAAACGTTGGTTATTTTAATCGAGTTTATTATAGTTTCATTGTTTTTGTTCAACATGGCAGTGAATAAAATCATTAAAATTCTAGTTTTCCCGTTGTTAATGAGGTCGTTAATGATGTTAGGCGTATCAATCCATAAATATTATGCAATGGCGAATAAAAAAATAAAACAAAACCCCTTGGGAATTTAAACAAGAGGCCATTAGAGTAAATTGGAAAGATAGAATTAAAACTTTACTGTATCGACCGTGCTAATGAAATCATGTAGTGCGCTCATTCTACACACATACTTTGAGAATAGGTCTCTGTCCTAAATGGCCGCCATATCCAAACATTGACACGCATACTGTGTTGTAATGCGGTCGTACTCTGTTTCAAATCTTATTAAATGGAAGTAAAATAAAAACAAAATTCTCGGCGACCATGGAGACCACTTCTCGATATCCGGGGTTTCCACTCCACTTTTACCACGCTTATGACGATCTTGGCGGGCTCTGAGACCATGTTCCTTCGCCGTAGCAGCGCAATAAGGGCGCCAACTCGGTCTCACGGGGGTATAAGATAACTTAGTGTCTGTTCTCACGCAGAGCTAACTGTAGACACAGACAGCATTAGTTTAGTATGGTTGTGTGATGTGAAGGAATGTTTGTTCTGGCAGTTGGGTTTCTGTCTTCGTGTCGTCACATTCCAACTGCTACCAAGGACGTGGTGTACTCTGATTTTCATCTCATCCGAATGACTACATGCTTTTTTCTTGTGGGAACTTCGCTCTGATTTACTAACTATAGGAGAATTACGCTGGAACTATATGTTACTCCCGAATTGACCTAGTTTGTGTCGAGTGGACGCAAAACTCTCCCCCCCCCCTCTCTCTCAGAACAGATTGGTGCAGACCAGTAGGTCGTTTAACCACACTTCATTTGATTTCCAACTGATGTCCATAAGTTAGATGTTTGTTAGGCTTTCATCATTTAAAAATTACCCCGATTCCATTATACATAATATCACTGGATTGGTTATTGGATTTAGTTAGACATTTTAATTCAGTAATATGAGACAGACCTGTCCCACTTTCTGATAAAAACAAAAACCCGGACAATCTGTATAAAACATCAAACAGTTTGTATGACCACATAACGATCATCCTTCAGTTCAAAGTGGGTTCATCACTACTTAAACCTAATGCGAATATCGAATAAAATTTCTTGTTAAAAATCTCGAGTTAATTGACTTTAATTGACCATCTTAATTGATCCACGTCCATTAAACAGACCATCCATTGATGGGTTAGAGGTTAAAATATCGCTTCGGATTCACCAGAGAAACGGCAACAATGTAGCCAAATTTTCTATAAGTGTTTATTTTTTGATTGGTGACGTGTCTTTGCGTGTGAGTCTTTGACGAGATAATTTTGTGATTTCACAGCAAACCTTTGATTTCAGATTCCTTTCTCTCCCAGTAATTTTAGTATTGCGTCTCGTGCAGTCTCGTTCCAACTGACTAAGCCACTACAAGTTAGTTAGGAAGCGTAATTTAGGTTGATAATGGTCGCCAGAATCACACAATCTCCCCAACTCCTATAAACGTGGAAATGAAAGATTTAGACTCGAGTCCTAACCATCATTTTCAATTATAGAAATTCCATTTACAGCTTTTTAGTCTGAATAACTCTCAATTTATTTCTCTTTATCGTCCGAGATTTTCCAATATAAACTACTGATCGGCATTATGTTCCAGCCTTAATGGCCTTCTGGATTCCTTCGGTGGGGTCAGAAGAAAGGTCAGCTCCATACGCTCGCCAAATTGTACCCGGACTAGAGAACAGAAGGTTAACAACCGTCAAACGATCGCCAGTCCCACCTCGTGAGTGGGGTTTGGGTGGCCGAGGGGTTAGCGCGTGTGCGTTGCATTATAAGCTTTGTCAATGATCAAGTGGTGTGGTTCTTGTACGTGACGAAAAGTTGAGTCGTCTGTTCAACCCCGTGAGTTTTCGTCTGGTCCCCGGGTTCCTCCCAAGGTAAAGACCCCTACGCGTGAGCGAATTAATAAATTAAACCATATAATAGTCCGGAAATGACCTAGCTGGTGTCGAGTGGACGTTACCCCCCCCCCCCCCCCACACACACACTCTCTCTCTCTATCCAGTTTTTACTAAGATGTAATGAATTAACAGGTTTCCACGACACCTATATTTTAATTGTGTTTAATCCAAATCGAGAGATTACTAGTTAGCGTGGGTTAAACCTTAGACTCTTTGATATTGTCCGCAAATTCCAAATGACTCATAAAGACTTTAACTCAGACATATCTAATATTTTGAGAGGCGCCCTGCTGACCATCTTTAATATTCCAACAAAGTTTTAATTACAACAAATATCATTCTTATACTTTGATAGACACGTGATTGAATTCTCTTCAAGGGACAAACTATCAATAATAAAATTCCATAACCCGATTCAAGGAATTGATACGGCTCCACGACAAGTCACGTGTGGTCGTCCCGAGAAAAAGGATGGATTACAAATTTATTTCTTTATGGCTGACCTTCTGTCGAATGGAACCGTATTAAAATGGATGGTTGTCTGAATGAGTGAAAGAAAGGATGGTTAAACTGTTGTTAGAATGACAGACGACAGATCAATCTTCCCGCCATTATCGGATTTTTTCTCTTCTCTCGATCGTCTGCTGGCATTAACAGCTACAATAAACAAGCCCACTACATTAAACCATAGCACATTGTCAGACTTGATGATCGATAAACCACTGACGCGATTAACCAGACAACGAAGAACAGAAGAATAATGTATATAAAGGCATTAAGAAGCCTTTAGGAAGCGATTCAAAGTAAATTGAAGTTTGATTGCACCACTGTAGTATATTTTTAGAGGAATAAAGGAAATAGGCCAGCTGAGTTCATTTCCAAATAAACGACTAAAAGGTTATCGACATGAAGAAAAAAATAGAAATTAGAAGAAATGAAACAGAGATTTAATGGCCTACTTATCGGTGCGGACCAGGGTAACGTAAACAGGCGTTTTGCCCAGAAAGTGACGTTTTATCGAAATCAAACGTGTACACTGGTCCATGACGTTTATTCCCGTGTTCGATACCTGCCTTGGCCGAGAAACGAGAAACTTCGTCGTGATTTTCCGGCATGGTTCCACCATGTCAGTGGTGCTTGGCAAGGCCCAATGTTTAGTCGTTCGGATGGGATAAAAAAATGTAAAAGATCCATTAGCAGCTGGAATTTGATATAAGAGCAGGCCATAGTACAGCTGTCAGGACAAAATTTCCCACATAACAAACTTCATTGGCCCACACCTTCTCGCCAGTAATTCCTTGCGCAGAGTTACATATGGAATAATATTACAGTTTATTTCTGAACAACGATTCTACTAATTCTAATGTTAGAATCGTGGTGAGCGGGTTTTCATTATGTCAATTGGGCGTTTTTAAAATAACAATTTCTCGTCTGAATACATTTGAAATATTTTGAGTGGGTTTAAACTAAAGGTATTTCTTGATTTCCGGTTTATGGTCGCCTCGCCCGTAATTTGTCCAATAAAATCTTTGGTAAATACTGGTTGATTTAGTTAAATCATGAAAGGGCATTTTTCACATTTATTTTATCACGCCCGGTTTGAGTATTATATTATTATATAACATAACCCGGGCAGCTGTACATTGGTAAATATAAGAGTTTTGCCAAGGAGGTGGATCGACTGGAAAACATGACCCAAACAGCTGTACATTGGTACAGTGAGGAGTTTTGCGAAGGAAGTGAATCGACCGACAAACATAATTTTAAATTTCCTGGCGCACGTGGCACTGACCAATCATTCGGATAGGATAAAATCTCGAGGTCTTCCCAAGATGTCACATTCATGTGCACGTACAGGAACCTTTAAAGATCAGAATTCAAAGAAGAGGATTGGCAAAATAACATTAAAATGATTTTACTAGCATTGTGTAGGAACGACGTGTGGACAAGGACAGCTGTCTAGTCCTTCGGATGGGACAAAAAACCGTGATCGAGTTAACACATTGACGTGCACGTAAATGATTCCTTGGCAGTAAGAATTTGTTAAAAGAGTAGACCGTAGCGCTGCTGCCCAGGTACAATTTCCCAAATAGCACGCTGCATGACGTATGACCTTCTCCATAAGCCAAATCGAAACAGAACAGTAGGATGTTAAACCCTATTTCATTAATTTCGGGGGTTGGGATGGCCTAGTGGTCTAGAGTGCCGCGCTGGCCGGTCACCTCTGGCTTGTGGCTATGGTTTCGATCCCTGGTGTGAGCGTTTGTGGCATGGAGATAGGGGCACCTTCTCAACCTCGTGGGTTTCCTCCGGGCACTCCGGTTTCCTCCCACTGCTAAAGACCCCTACGCGCATGCGAATTATTGAAATAAAATTGAAACCATATGTTAGTCCCAAAATGACCTAGTTTGTGTCGAGTTGACGTTAAACCCCATTTCCCCCTCTCTCCCCTTCTTCATTAGCCCAATCTGCGCAGAACAGTAGGACGTTCAACTTTATTTCATTTAATTTCCTTATTCCTGCGTTAATACACCCTACTGGAATTATATCATTTTCCAGATAACTATTATCAACTGATCTCAACTTTGACACACATATCAATTTAGATACAGACATGTTCAGTGAATATCGGTATTTGACGTGGGTGTCGCTGAGAGCAACAGGGAACCAAATATAACCCTCTCAAACTGTTTCCAATTCACCAACTCAACTAATTTCTCTCATTACTACGTTTACGTATTGTGAAACGAAAATATCCAATCTACCCAGTTCAACCCAATTTCCTTATCTATTTCCGGTGTCCTGCCTCCATCTTGACTCCATTTTATTATTCGTCTGTTTGTCGAGATCAACAACATGGCGATAGATTTCACGTTTGTTATTTTACAAGTTGTAAAAATGGCGACTCGAGCTCCTCTTCAAATCTCAACAACGTGCAATCAGAAATTCAGTCGTCTTCAATCCTCCATTTTTACTTTTTCATTAAATCTGAAAACATCTTAACCGCCTCTTAAAAACTTCGCGAGAACTCCTCGAGACTTGGGCATTAACAGCTCTTCGCTGTCTAGAGGTGCGATTGCCCTCTGTAGGAAATTAGATATCACGTGACCCAAAATGGCAGATCGAATTGCCAGCCATTGTTGGAATATTGACTAGGTTCGGCCATCAGATTAAATGAAGGCGACTTGAAGTGACTGAACCATATGCTTCGCTGAAAGGATTCCTGTCAATATGGGAATTAAAAGGATGTGCTTGGAGAAATAACTCTATTAATTTACTACTTTCACTTTCAAATACTCACCCCGCGATATCCATTTATTCACTAATACACCATCAGGTAATCTAATTGGTTGATGGCTTTAGTCATCCGAGAGTTAATCCAATCATGGTTATTGTTACAAAAGAGTGAATCAATTTACTATGGAGCGTACTTACGCCTTGCTGGAACCTCCGTGGTGATTTCAGACGAGAAAATATTGTCTTTAGTGGTTAGGAGCTGGTGGTAATGGTATTTACATGTAAATAATGGCGGGGTCAAGTCATTTAATGAACAGACATATTGAAATTGCGGGGGATTTAGTAGGATCTAAAATGGCCGAAATGACGTCTTATGACTCTATGGGTGTTTGTAATTATGAGATTTAAGGAACTTATCGAGCTTTATATAAGGAAGTGTTGTTGTTATGGAAATTGGTGGTCGAATGGTCTGCGGGGCTCTGCGCCGTGACTCTAGGCTTGTATTGGGTGTAAGCCACAAAGTTTATGGGTTTTCGAACACTAACAATTTTTGTTCAATTTGAACCAGAAACTGTTGTCTGGGGTCATTAACCCGTGTTTATCTTTGTGATTGTAAATGCTGCTGCCAAAACAAGGCGTGTCTACCAGAATGAGAATTTCATTTCTGCATATTCTATTGCATTGAAGTTGATGGTATGGGCAACCAGTCGTTGCTGGCATGGGCAACCATTTGTTTCTGACATGGGCAACCATTTTTGTTGTTGGACTGTGCAACCATTTTTGTTGCTGGCATGGGCAACCATTTTTGGATGTTGGCATGGGCAACCGTATTTGATGTTGGAATGGGTAACCATTTCTGTTACACATTTGTATTTGCACAATGAAATTAAGTGATGTAAGTTAAAGCGTATATATACATCTATATGCATAGAGGGGACTGTGGGATTGTTTTAGACCATAGAGTCTGCCATTGAGTCAAGTGGCGTGGTTCGTGCCCCGCATGTACGGAACGAGGAGTGGGATTGGGTTGCCTGGCCAACTTCGTGCGTTTTCTTTGGGTCCTCAGGTATCCTTAAACTGCTAATTTGACAGTTTGGTGGCGGTTAGAGAGAACAGATGAGCAGAGAGCGGAGAGGAGCAGAGGAGAGCTAAATACATCAGTTTTCCGTGCCACCCGACCGACTAGACCGACTCCGTTATCGGTCCTGCACCACCGAGACGAAGAAACCATGCTGATAAATACCGAGGAACGTTTTCGGTCAATATCAATATGTGGCCTGTGAGCCATTCAGCGAGGGCTATCTAGTATTGTACCTTATAATCACCGAAAAATAAAATGCATTATATAATTTGTAGAAGATTTTCTTTTTACCCACCTCTCATTTATACTGAATTTATCAAAAGAGATCAAATTTCGGGAATCGATGTGGATTTGTTTTTATGGACAATGGTAATATATTCATATATCGCCTTCATTCTTTCTTCTCTTTCTTAATAAAGTATAAATATACTTCTGTCACAAACCGGAAACCGTCTGCTCCGACCTGTCAATAACTGATGGCGGCAATTTCCTTCTTTTTCCCTCCATAAATAAGCTGAGCAGACGACGTGTGGAGATGTGATAATGGAACTGTTTAAAATGGCGCGTTCAGTGATTAACTCGACCACAATACAACCAACTGGTGAACTTTGACCACCTCTCCCGAGTTTCAAATACTGACTTAACTCGTGATTCCGTTTATATGAGGCAATCACCGTTTGATGAATAATATATTGACATGTCACGTGTTCCAGTCCCAAGGGTTTTAAATTTGGGCGATCTGATGAATCCATCATATTAAGAGATATCTCATGGTATATGCTAAACTACCGACTGATCCAACTAATAAAAGTCATAAAAATATTTACTAGTTATTTAAACGCCCCAACTAGATATTCCAATATTAACTAATCATTTGAACGCCCCAAATAATACATTTTATCACAATACCTGCTAGCTGTAAGGACGCCCCAACTATTAAACAATATCTCCATGTTTGCTAGTTATACGAACGCCCCAACAAACAAACGATATTGCAAGGGGGGGCGGCGAATGATTAGCACTTGCGCAATGTTTCATAAAGTCTGTCATTGAGTCAACTGGCGTGGTTTCGAATCCCCGGTTGTACGTGACAAGAGTAGGGTCGACTGTCGTGGGTTTTCTCTGGGTCCTCTGGTTTCCCTCCACTGCTAAAGACCCCTTCGTGCAAGTAAATTATTGAAATAAAATTGAAACCATATGTTAGTCCTGAAATGACCTAGTTTGTGTCAAGTGGATAATAAACTCAATCCCTCTCTCCCTCTCATCGTCTGTTGACAAATCTTCAATTCCTCTTTGTAAATACTGGAATGAAATAAACCATTTTGACACTGACGTCCCTTTCAGGGAATTAACTTTCACAGACTTGAATACTCAGATAATAAATCACAATCACTGACGACTGTATATGCGTCTTAATTGAATAAATTGCAAAAGACAATTCTATGATATACTTACATGAAATCGCCATCTTGGAACTAGTGAATAATTAATAATCGGTTTTAACATGTATATTACGCGGTCATTCCACCAGAGGTGATGTCGTATGGGAACTTTTTCTAGTGGGTAATTCGTAAGAACACTTACATAAGCTAAATTTGTACATGATTGTCACTGTGTGTAAGTATCAACTAAATCAGTAAAGATTCATCAGACAAGAGTATGACACAGGGGAAGTAATCCACTTAAACAATTGATTAAGTGATGTAACGAGACTTGTGTAATAGATTACATCGCTCTTTTATATACTAAATATCTATTATTGCTTATAATTTAATATCTATTATTGCGTATAATTTAATATATATTGCTTTATATATTGAATGTAATTATTGCCTTTATATACTAAATATCTATTATTGCTTTTTTAACTTAATATCTATTGCTTTATATACTATATATCTATTATTGCTTTTTAAACTTAATATCTATTGCTTTATATATTAAATACCTATTATTGCTTTTTTAACTTAATATATATATTGCTTAATATCTAAGCGAATTATTGAAATAAAATTAAAAACCATATGTTAGTCCCGAAATGACCTAGTTGTGTCGAGTGGACGTTAAACCCCATTTCTCTCTCTCTCTTGTCCCATCCGAACAACTAGCTGGTATTCCTTGCCAGACCGGAAGAATTTTCTCCGATCACACCGATCCCGAAACAGGCCCCTTCATTAGAGAGCCATCACCATACTAACTGAGCCAGATGCCTCTCCAGGGCCACAGCTTCATATAGGTTAAATATCCCCCCCAAAACATTATTTTTCTTGATTATGTCAGTTGTGGCAGTGTATGTAAAAGATCTCTGATTGACAGAAAAGAAACAGAAAAACAGGCCACAAAAAAGTTCATGTATTGTGTGTACTAGACATTAGACTTCATTTTTGTTTTTATTTTCAATGCTATCCGGCTAAATCTATTTGTTAAGGCCGGTTCTTTTTTTGTCAAGGTTGTTTAGATGTAAATAAGGTTAAGGTACGT
Source organism: Patella ulyssiponensis (assembly GCA_963678685.1). Classification (NCBI taxonomy): domain Eukaryota; kingdom Metazoa; phylum Mollusca; class Gastropoda; family Patellidae; genus Patella; species Patella ulyssiponensis. The sequence goes on from OY783228.1 coordinate 9,648,064, forward strand.
GATTGTTGGTGAAATTGTAGGCCGGGATTACGGTAAGCATTAGTGCTATGTCCAGGGTTAGACTAGGGTTAGGGTTGGAACTGGTGCTCGCCCTGTTTACATTTCGTGACCTATGACGAAAAATTGAGCTGGTCTTATTATTTGGCACTAACGTCTGCTAACCCGGTGATACAATAAGCAATCTGTAAAAACACAACAACAAAAACAATCTTCGACGACACGAAATATATAGAAAGAAATTGGAGAATAAAAAATAAAACTAGCACAAATTGAAAACATCTTAACACATTATGCAATTATTGATTATCTTTTAGACATATTCAGCTCAGTGACAATATTACCCGCCATTTAGCAACAAAAATCTGGACATTTTAAAGATTAATGATTGCCATGGTAATAGAATTTTATGTAATATGGCGGTAATATAACGAGCTCATTACTCTCGCGAGAATAACATTTCTAATTCTACAGTACTTTCAATTTAGCTTCCGTTGTTAAATGAATAGTTTTCTGATTCTGCCTTTTCATTGGTCCCTGGAGATGTGTGTATGTAGGCATAAGACACGTGATTGGTTATTCCCAGTGAAAACATTCTTTTTAGCACGTTTTACTGGTACGTGTGCTGGAATTAGATTTGTCTTATATCCTCTGAGAGCAGATGCTAACAGTTTTATTCAATTAATACGTTTTTCTATCGTGTTCATTAATCTATGCATCCATTGCAGCATTTTTTCCGGATCATTGAAAAGGTTTAGTTTCCATGTTGGTTGAAATCCATTGAGAAAAGATAACACCGTTTATAGAAGCTGTTTTCGTGCTGATCTGCCAATTCCTCGTGATGGATCGCTCTTAAATCTATCAAAATCCTCGTAATTTAGGAGAGAAGGGAGCGAGCAAACATACCACAGAAGCCATCTTTCTTTCGCCATTTTGTGTACCGTGACATTTTTTATATGCCGTTGATAATTCTTCTGTAACGATTCGTCGTCGCTGGTCGATGTTGTTCTTTGAAGAGTTTTTTTTCTGTGTTGAAATTGGTTTATGATGATGAATGTATATTTGATGCCCCTGAATGTCGGGGATATTACACAAGCTGTTCCTATTTAGTGTTGGTTCAACGGATGAATAATAAATCTCTACCTATGGAGAAAGATTACTGCATTCTCGTCTAATGGTTACAAATATCTTTACTAGTAATACCTCCGATCGTCATCTGTATCTTTCGGATAACGATTTAATTCACGCAAAACTGTATTCATATTTATTATTTAAAATCTACCCTACCTACCATCCCGCCTGTCGTAGATTCTATCGACGTTAAACGATCTTCGATTGCTGTTTTAATAGTTATTGCTCTGGACGGGGGCGTTTTAAGGTTTATCATGGCGGAGGCTATACTATTTTGAGGGCCCTCATTCGCGGGGGGGGGGGGGTCTTGATTGATGATTTTTATGCCAATGCAATGACTGTATTCTCATTCAGTAATGGATTCGACTGTGACAGTCTATAGAAAACGATTGACTCGGACTCGGGGCCCTTTCCCTTGGCTAGAGGGGCCCTTTTGTCAGAAGTGGGGCCCTTTTGTCTGCCTTTAGGGCCCCTAACTAGGGTACATTTTCATTTTTCTCATCGGTTTTAGCATTTTTCTCCAGTTTTATTTTTCCAATTTCTTTGATTTTTTTCGTGAGGAGGCTGGCGCCTCCAGCGCCTCAGCTATAAAACGCCTCTGGCTCTGGACTACTTCTTACAAAAGTGTGAATAGAATTTGCGTAGAGCACATAAAAACACTTGGTTGTTAGATTTCGAAGATGAGTGAAAATGTCGCTCTTGACGACGTCCCCCAAAGTCCCACTCACCCGCACCCTGTAGTATTGATCAGAAGGAGACGTTAAACCCCATTTCTGCCTTGTTTGGTTTTTGGGAGGGCGGGGGTAGAAAAAGAGAGAACCGCTCATCAAAGGGATGCCAGTGAAAAGAAAATGGTGTTTAACGTCCACTCGATATAAAATAGGTCATTTCGGGACTAACATACTGTTCAATTTTTTTCAATAATTCGCTGGTGCGTAGGGGTCTTTAGCAGTAGGGAAACCGGAGAAAACCCACGAGGTTGGACCCGACTCCCTGTCACGTTTAGCCGGGGAATCAAAACCACGCCAGTTGATTCAATGACAGACCCTACACAGTTAAAAGGATAGTGTTACTTTACACCCGTAGGAGTGGCAACTGAGCTGCCACTTGCAATAGCGTATATAAGCACTTCATTGAGTGTAATTAATTACACTTATTTGAGGATATGAGAAATCATCTAAAAGTGTAAATGTCTTCTTTATACCGTGAAATTATATCTAACAAAATTGTAAAATGTTCCTTTAAAAATATAATTAAACACTATTTAGGGTGTACGTATATCCTCTCAATGTGTAAACAAACACCATCTAGGGTATAGATATATCTTCTGAAAGTGTAATTCAACACTATTTAAGATGTAGATATATCTCGTGAAAGTGCAATTCAACACTATTTGGGACTTTGGTTTATCTTCTGAAAGCGTAATTCAACACTAATCAGGATGTAAGTATATCTCCCGAAAGTGTAATTCAACACTATTTAGAATATAGCTATGCCTTTTTAAAGTGTAATAAACACCATGTAGGGTATAGCTATATCTTCTGAAAGTGTAAGTGGGTAATATATAGGATACACTTTATCTTCCACAGGGTGTAATTGGATACTAAATAAGTGTAATAGAAACACAGCTCTGGGGTACAATATACACTTGTGGGGGTGGCAACTGAGCTGCCACTTGCTCCGGTGTACATAAACACTGTACTTGGTGCATGTGAATGCTTACAGTGTGACCACTCTTTATAAACAATACTAAGGATCTAAGTAAAGAGTAAAAATAACGTTAAATTGAAATGAACAATACTTTATTAACAAATAACTGAAAGATATGGATAAAAAGTTTTTTATGTACACACGTCTATTGCTGATAATTTCACTAAATATTTAATAAGGAATAGAGAGTAATACCACTGGACACCACCCTATAAGTATAACCTCAGATACCCCAAATCTTTTCATATCCATTATGAATGGTATGCAACCAGTTATGGGGCAGATATGTTAGCAATAAAGGTCTGACATAAACAGTAATTGTGATAAAAAGCTGAGGGTACCCAATAATAGTATCAATAAACATGTGTAGTAATAATGAAAAACTCATAATAAATCAAATTATCATTAATAATCAAATTAAAAGATTAATGGACATACATATTGCTTACCTTTTACTTATTTGTACAAGAAAACACATTGGTTACCAGACATCAAAACATGCCCACAACAACTATGTAGTCCGAGTATTCCACAAAAGTTGTCCCATATTAATTATTTTGTAGGTAAAAATGGGAGTCTTACAACAAACTAAAAACTATCAGGACTAATGACCAATGAAGTAATAATTAAAATCTGATTGGCTTCTAGTTCTTCCTAAAGCTAACAATTACATGTATTATACAAAACATGAACTGGAAATCAGATGAAAACTTTCCCTGGTTTTAGTAAAACTTTGTAATTCAATAGACATAAGTAATGTGTATATATTTCAAATCAATCAAAAAATAACAGCTATAAGGTCCACAGAATTTTAAAAATTGATCAAGGACAATTACCCCAAAAGTAATTATGGACTTCTTGATCTGATGAACATAGACATTGTATATATTTAAAGGCAAAGTTTTTTCAAAGTGATCAAAGGCAATAACATTGGAAGTAATTATAGAATTGTTGAAATATGCTGCCTTGCTTAAATTTATAAGATAACTTTAGCCTTTAGATGTCCACAAAATCTTTCAAATTGATCAAGGGTCATAACTCCCATCTGTAATTATCAGAAATAGCATTGAACATAAACACCATGTATAAATTTCTAGTCAATAAGATGATAACTTTAGCTTCTGATGGATGGTCAAGCGAAGGGTGATAACAATTATACAACCACATTTCAATATGAGTTAACAAATAAAACCCATAATATTACAATAATAGATCAATGTAATTTACATAATGATTGATTCAAAAATTCAATAGACATACTACTTCTCCACTTTTAGGTATTTCAGCAGGGAACTGCATCTAGTAAATTGTCAAGGCATGTTAGTAGCCTATTTGTCCATCAATCATATAAAATATGCGGGTTACATTCATCTGTCCTACTGATGCTATGTGTAGCGTTAGAATTGATTTCCTCAAAATATCATCCTTGGTTGCAATTACCTGAATTATAAGATACATTTAGCAAATCGTATTTGGGGAGAGGGGATTACCGTGTTATCATAGATAACACTGTGAGCACTGACGACAATGGAATGGCACGTTGTTCACCACTAATATTATTAGGCCTACGTCAGAAAATATTGATGACAACTTATTCATCCAGTGTAATATATTTGTAAGTAGGCCTATAGTAGAATTAATTAACGATTACCCCCACCCTGACACATGTCACCGTGTGTAATTAATAACAACATAATTTAATAATAAAGTAGGCTTAGTACTCTAGTAACCTACAGTCTTGACTTGTAATAGGCCTAGCAGCAGTGCAAATACATATACAGTAAATTAATTGTACCGGTAGGCCAACTGTTATTCTAATCGGAGTTACCCATGCTGACTGTGCAAGGGCTACCAATAAATCATTGTTCCTAGAAGTGTTTCGAGGTAGACAAGATCAAGCTTTAATTACTGATCCTGATGATTTCGTCACGTGATTACTGGTGTGTTGCACTGTGCACACGACTCTTACTAAGTCTTATAAGTCTTGGCTTGCTGGATACCTCCTTTTCTATTAGAACCCTACCCGAATTATATTATATCAGCGTGAATTCAAACTATATCGAAACTTTGTTGATTCGTGACGCAACCCTAAACTGACTATAATAAATTAAATAAGACGATATATTCGAAGACAAGCTCGATTTGTGTCACTTTTCCAGACCACTATACTATTGTGCATTGGAACTTAATTTTATTTATTATTATGGCGGTTTGCGAGGTTCCAATTCTGTTTAAAATACCATTAACACTGACTGAACTCTGCTTTACTAACCTTGTTCTGTGCACTTTGTTCCTATGACATCTTGGCCGGCGATAGGTTAACAATTCTCCAGCAACATCCATCAACGTACCGGTAACGAAACTCAGACAGCGTTCAAAAGTAGAGCGTTTCGGTGGGAGGAGCTCGATCAGCAGGCATCATGGGAGATTTGTTTTTATTTTAAAAGATATTGAATTATTAAAATAGACGACTTCAAATACTAGAATTAATAATTTTACGATTTATGTAAAACACTTCCACTCGTTATTCAGATTCGTATCATGACATTAGGGCTTAATCTTTCTCGGCTAATGCTTATAATAACACTTTTTAAGAGAGAAGTTTCTCTTTGTGACTGCAAACATTTCCCCAGTCAATCGAATTTTCGGATGAGTAAGGAAAATGTTTCTCTTTATGATTGCAAACATTACACCTTTTAAAGACAAATACAAATTTAGTGAAGACAACTCTAGCTGTCAGGTAATGCTACACATTCTAAGAGTAAGCATTTCCTTTGTGAGTGAAAAGTTACGCCTTTTAATCGAAGCGTTTCTTTTTTCCGATGACGTAACACCTTCTAAGGGAAATGTTTCTAGTTATAATTGCAAACATTATATGCAATAAATTAAAATACAATTTTCCGGTGAAGTAACACGATCTAAAGGAAAGGTTTCCCTTTATGATAGCAAACATCACACTTAGTGAAGATAAATACAGCTACTGTATAATGCTACACTTTCTACGAATAAGGATTCTCTTTGTGGGTAAAACGTTACACAGTCGAAGTTAAATTTATTTCTCGAAAAGTGTATCCTTAGAAACAGTGTGGGATCACACTAAGAATGTTATCAGGTGTAACCGGTTACACCATTGCCAGTGTATGTTGTGATCTCACACTTTAAAGGCCAAACTTTACACCAAAACAAGTGTTTAATTACACATATTTTTAACAGTGTATGATACAGCACGCACGCGCTAACCATTCGGCCATCCTCCCCCCCAAGATAAACAGTGACTGAGTTGCTGGGTATAAAATGTATTTAGAATGATATCATGTAATTGTTGATTCTGATGTTGAATGAATTAACCAGATGGAAGTAAATATTATCAGAACACTCAACAACATGCCACTAGAAATAATCAACGGGTTATTTCATTGATCGTCTTCTAGGTGCGGGCGAGGGGGGGGGGGGGGCTGTATCAGTCAAGATAAAATAACAAGTGTTACGATATTAAAGTGTAGACGCGGGTGTAACAAGGGGGAAATTACGCTGACAAATGCAGAGGAACTTTCTGGGCCAACACCGCCTTAATCACCGAGTCCTCTGGTATAACCATGTGTTATATAGCTTAACGAAATTTCTCTTAAAATTAACACACTTATATTCTTGTAAAGTTAAGTATACCAATCTTTGTGCACCCCCCCCCCCTTCCTGAAAAAACACGTTAAACCTCATGCCATTTCATGGCGCTGAACATTTATGGATGTCCTGATCATGTAGAAATGTACTGCTAGTTCCATGAAGGTTAATATAGCTGTAAATTACACCAGAAGTATGCAGCGGGGCCCGGTGTCTTAATATTTCCTAAGTAACCCTTCTTGATTTTATAACATCTTCAAACAAATCAAAACAAAATGGAGTAATGATAAAATTATAATGTTTTATTCAACGTTAAGTCCTCCTGGGTCAATAATCTTTCCCTGTGTAACGTAATAAATCTTTGAACAAGCTTTAACCCATTTAATAATAAATCCTTAAACAAGCTTAAACACATTCATAATTAAATGAATCTGTCAACATGAAGTGTCCTAAATTATCTCAAACTATTTTCACTGCCTTAAAACAGCTCTTGCATCATATGTGAGCGCAGGTGGATAGCCGAATGGGTATCATACGGTCTATCATTAACAGCCCTTGCATCATATATATATGGGTACATGTGGATGGCCGAATGGTTAGCGCAAGCGGTTGGTATCATACGGTCTAACGTTGTGTCAGCTGGCGTGGTTTCGATTCTCTGGTTGTATGTGACTGTCCAACCTCTTGGCTTTTCTCTGGGTCCCTCGATTTCCATCCTACTGCTAAAGACCCGTAGGCGCAAGTGAATTAATGAAATTAAATTCAACCATATGTTAGTCCCGAAATGACCTAGTTTAAGTCGAGTAGACGTTAAACTCACCACCCCCTCTCTCTCTCTGTCGCCCCTCTCTCTTTTTCTCCCTCTTTCTTCCTCTTTTTTTATATGAGCCCGTGTCTATATGGAAAGTACTGCTATATAGATCAATAGATAAAACAATATATGATTTGATGTATATTATTAGAATGATAAAGTGCTTGACGTTTTTAAATGGGTGTATTTTTGTTTTTGGATGTGTATATATTAAAACTGTATGTTTGTCTCCTTGAATCTATATATAGTAGGACGTGACAATAACCAGATATACCAACAAACTTATCTAATATACTAATAGACAATCTAAACAAAGGCCGAGTTGCAAGGGGGATTCATATCTTACGTTTCTAAATCAACCTGGCTAGTGAAGACCCTGTACGCATTACGGCCTTCTCGTCTCTGGGATATCAACTCGTCCCTAGGATATCAACTCTTAGGGGTTCATGCAGTTGGGTGAGTTAGCACAAATAAATGAAATGAAATGGGGTTTAACGTCCTACTGTTCTGCTCGTAAACTGGGCTAATGAAGACGGGCATACGCCACATAGTTGGCTATGAGGAAAATTTTGCACGGGCAGCGGAGCTACGACCTACTCTTATATCGAATTCCAACGTTCAAGTGATCTTTTTACGTGCACGTCAATGTCACGGGCTCGGTTTTTCGCCCAACCAGAATGACCCGACAGCTGTCCTTGTCAGGCCCTCCGTCCTGCATTAGCACAAATAACTAATGATTTTAAAATGATATGTTTTAATGTAGTGAAGACCCATTGTCCATGCCTACGGTTATAGACTGGTGTCTGGTTAAATGGCGTTTCTTTTGTAGGTTTAAAATAAATAGCTAATGCATATCTGACGATATAGATAAGAATATATCACTCATATATCTCGTATCACGTGACCTGTCAATGATAATATATACCCCATCTCATCAAACGCTATGGTGTAATTTGTCATCAAACGCGCGGAGTAATACATGATATATTCTAGTACACATATATCAATCATTGAACTTAAACCCCGGGCAATATTTACTTAATATAGATAATATATTCAACCATACTTTCTATTTCACCGTATATATATAAAATATATACAATATATATTCACAGTTATTGGGGTTAAACTGTCTCATTTGTTACTTGGCGCAGCGTGGAAAGCCGTGGTTCAGCGAGGAAAGCCCAGGCTCAGTCGCCAATGGTCTCAGCTCCGGTAGCGGTACCAGCCTAGATTTTTTTTACCCGTTTGGCAGTGGTACAGGAGGCGCAGGGGGGGGGGGCATTGGCGTTTGGAATTCGATTACGATTTGACGCGAGGCGGGGAGAGGGCGTTTGGAATTCGATTACGATTGCACGGAGATCCCTTGGTTCCGAACAACGCCGCATTGACTATCCATGACAAGAATGAACAAAGGTTTATCTCTGTCGACACCGTCTCGTGCCTTTTCGGCTTATCCAATGCCCCCTTTCTCAGAGATTGTGTAGACAGTAAATCACCACAGTACCCGGGGATGTGGATATTTCTGTATTAAAATATCACCCACATGTGTCTGTGTATTTTATGACAGGTTAATGTTGTAGGTCAGGAGTTTATATTACATTTACTTCATATATTTGACTCTAATATAGGTTTATTGATAGTAAAATCTGACAGATTGAGGACATATTTCCAGTCCTGTCGTTCTGGTAAAGGTCTTTACATTTATACTAACACGCTATTTCATGATTCGTTTTTCCTATTTTTAATTCCGGTTACTATTCAGCATGACACGGGCTCACTAAAATTAACGATAGGCTATGGATATCATACAAGAGAGGGTGTCCTTAGTACCAATAAGTTCTGATGTCCGTTTACTGTTACGACTGGTTTGTTCGCGCCACAATAAATCTGTGCATCCAGTAGTGTCATGTCGGATATAAAAAAGACACAAAGCCTCATATGTTACTTTTAAGTCGTCGTTTTTAAAGGAAGCCATTTATTAAAAAAAATATATACGATGTGATTAATGACATACATTTTTTATATTAATACAAGCATGTACATCGTATAGTCTCGCGACGACATTCTACTCGTGTTTCAACTTCTTGTGACCTTTATATGTTTGTTAGACCTTATTCAAAGAGGGCGGGATATTGCCGTTTACTGTAACTGGCATCCTGGAGCAGGACAGCGGGGCGTTAATCCCTTTTCATTTCTGTAACTGACATTGTGTGTTGACCCTCGAGGTATCATGATTAATATTCCATCTTTATATTGTAATTATCAACAAACAGGTCAGCGGAATAGGGTTTCAAGTCTCATCAACAGAATAGTTTGCTTATTTTGAGACTAACATATGCTAATTAACATGTTCAGTGCAAGTTATGGTAAATCTGTCTATAGACAGTGGCGCTTTTACCCACTCTTCCAATGATTCAGGAATAAAAGCGATGCATACAAGGGTGAACCCGATGTGTCCCGCCGCTGACAGATCAATGTCGGGCTTAACTAACTGATTATCAACCCACGCAGGGATTCTAACACAAACGAAATTCTTATCGAGACCGTTAGGCTGTCGAAGGAAGTAGCATCATTTTCAGTTATTAAGGGCCACATTATGATGATACGTTGTTTTTGGGGTGTCCCATTAAACTTGGAAGTTGCTGCAATTTATAGGGTCACGAGTGTACATATGCAAATGCAGAATAGGTATTGCTTGCACTGGCATACTGCCTCATTCCATTTCTGTTGTTGTAACGGAAGTGAGAGATGCCGAACGCTCCCGAATGATATATAACCCCTGACCATTCAGTCATCAACTGGAACCAATTACTGTAGGAATGTTGTATTGTCCATCTACCAACATATTGTAACAATAAAACTCGGGAGTATGGAATGACGAGAATGATTAGGTAGAGAACAGACCTGTCTTACCTTTATATTATAGTCATTTAACCTACAGTACTATAATATAATTAGTGTGAGGCTAGAACCTTGATGAATTGATGATTGATTTCACCTACACAAAAATAATCTCACTCAACATGGCCGATTTATAAATAATCTCAATCACAGTGTGGGCGATTTATAACACCATTACTCCCAGTCAACGATTTATCAGCCGAATATTGTAACTTGTAACCATACTAAAGGCTGATAACAGCTAAAGGAGATTGTGTGCTTGTTGAGGGTTAGGGTGGGGCATATTTCGTAATTGGACATTACTCACAGTAAACGATTTCAGAGCGTAATACTGTAACGTGTAACCGTACTAAAGGCCGGTGACAGCTAAGGGAGATTGTGTGCTCGTTGTTGGGTTGGGGGTTGGGGGTTGGGGGTTGGGGCGGGGCATATTTCGTAAGGGGGCATTACTCACATTTCTGAGCGTAATACTGTAACTTGTAACCATACTAAAGGCCGGTGACAGCTAAGTCAGATTGCCTGGGCGTTGTTGGGACTGGGACATATTTCTTAGCGCAGATAGCTGGGTATCTTCCAGATCCCAGGTGGGATTCGGGTGGCGAATGCTCCGAAACGAATTGATTTGTGAGAAGATTATAAACCAAAAAATTGAATCAAGTGTTCACGGGTTTGTACTATGGGCATGGTTGTTGTACTTGTCCTAGCCCAAAGTGTGCTCTGTGTGTGTGTGTGTGTGGTGGTGGGGGGTCGATATTATGCATTATCCCGTGATAAGGTGTAGGATCGCCTGTCTATCCTCGTTGGGTCCTTTCGATCCTCCCGAAACTCTTTTACACCGACGTGATGTTACAGACGACCTTGAACCCATGACATGCGCAGTCAACAGGCCTTATATCTACTTCGCCGCCGATCGACCAAACATAAAGTAAGACGTTTAATCCAATTATGATTTTCATCTTATTTCATGTGGTAGTGGAACAGACTGTGTAATTAATTGTCTGCCAGTAGAAATGGTATCCGAATGAAACAATGTGATTTAATGTATCCTAATCAGGTTTATTACTACCAGATGAATAGCACCGTCCTTTATTAATATCACTGATGTATTAGGAACATAACCAGTGGTCATTAACCCGACAAGCACAGCTATCTAGTCATTCGGATGAGACGAAAAACAAGGTCCCGTCTACACATTTGTGTGCACCTAAAAGATCTATTGGCAATTGGAACTCGATATCAGAGTAGGCCATAACGCCGCTTCCCGGACAGAATTTCACTCATAGTACACTGTATGGCACATTCCAGTCGTCATTGGCCCTCACCATCTTGCCAGTAATTCCTTGGGCAAAATTGCCTTCATAGCACACTGTATGGCGTATGCCCGTCTTCATTAGCCCAGGTTAGGAGCAGAACAGTAGGATGCTAAACCCCATTTTATTTCATTTTAATAATATTACTGATGCATTCGGAACATAACCAATGGCCATTATTAACATACGCTACTTAATTTCCAGTCAGGGCTTCCATGGTGTTTTGTTTCTGAAATAGGGTTTTACGTACTGCTTTTCTGCATCAGCCCAGATAATGAAGACGGGCAAACGCTATCACGGACATTTTACCAGGAGCGCGATCGACTTTTGCTTTCCATTTCCTTTACGAAAACAATACTGGTAAATCTCAAGAAACTTTCTCGAATCCGGAACCCCCTGGTAAATTGGCCGAAACTTCGTTTCTGTTCTAAACCGACCCAAGGCTTAGGGTCGTAGGTCTGTCATCTCTGCAACAGTTAATCTCCCTCTCTCTCTCCGGTTGTACTTGACAAAGAGTTGGGTCGCCTGTCAAACTTCTTGGCGTTTCTCCGGGTACTTCGGTTTCCTCCCACTCTTAAAGACCCCTACGCGCAAGCGAATTGAAACATGTGTTAATCCCAAAATGACCTACTTTGTGTCGAGTGTACGTACCCCCCGCTCTCTATTTAATTATTTGTTTGTCATTATGAGTTGGTTATACTACAGAGTCTGAGGATCGAGTTGTTAATATAGTTCCATCAACAGATTTTCTGGTACTCTTCATACTGGAAATATAACAGACACGTGTTAAGAATAAAACATGGTGGCTCTGATGTCATATTGTTCAATCACAGATTCTTACAGTGTCTTCTATTCACTGGATATACACGACTAATACTGATTGACTATAAATGGTCGGTGGTGTAGATTGTAGACGAGATTAGACCAGACAGGTGACATATTGTATCGACGAGTGTGTGAAAAGGCCGGCGTTAATTGACCATTATAATTGAGACTACTTGACTGTAGTCTCGATTGGGTGAGTGATATCGATTAACTTGTTGATTGTTGATTGAGAGCACGTGTTGTTTGGAGGTCTGGATAACCTAAACTGGTTTTCTGGGGAATATTTTGGGATGGCTTGAGGCTGGCTGAAATCTTGTCGATCGAGTTCAGTACTAACAATATTTTCTCGGTGATTTTATATTTTTTATGGTGCCGCAATTCCTGTCAATTTCAGATTCAATTACAACTTTGATGTTTGCCCTCAGAGAAAAAAAAGTGAATTGTCAATAATGTGCGCTGGTCGATTTAAAACATGTGCTTTTTTGGCAGTGGATTAAAAAAGATTGATGGAATAAAGATTGATAATTTGAAACATGTGTTGTGACATTATGGACTTTGAATGTGTTTAGACAATAACTATGATTATTTGAAAGTGGATTTGTGTTTCAATGTTGCAATTTCCATACACATGTCCCCATTAAATACAAGTAGTAACTTTATGTAATTCACATATGTGAAAACAGTATAAAGCAGTGTATATAATTCGTGCGCATGTTGAGAGTTTGAAAGGTTCATTAACTCCCGCTCTGTGTAATAATCATATTTTACGTCTGCTTCCATTATCAGGCGATGTCGCCAACAAGCGACGTGTTGCTGTTTTCTTTTGTTCATTAAATATGTGTTTGGGGAGCCATGATTTATACGGAGGTTAATTCTATGACTGAAGTTAAGTAAACGTAAGATTCATCCACTATACAATATTTCCTAGACGTGTGTGTAGTGGGCGTATTTTACTTCCGGTTCAAGGCCATTTCGGAAGTACCACGCATGTTCCGGTTTTAGTTATTTCAACAAGTATGGTGGCGCCCTATTACAAAATGGTGGTTCGAAACACACGCGTTTAAATTATCATTTAAAACAGCGTAAGTAGCTCTAAATATGTTTTGTGGAAAACGTTATTTTATATAATGGCAATTCTAAATAGATTCATTTAAAATATCCGCGGAGGCGAGCTCCAGAAGTAGCTTTATGGGTTTCAATCGTGCATGTAGAATACTCCACTTGATATAATGGCGATTCAAAGCCGATAAGTTTGAAATATTGATGAACTGTTGTTTGATGTTCCTAACACATACCAGGACGTTTATTGACAGGGCTGTCACATGTAGTATAGCATGGAATAAGTATATAAATAGTCACTCTAAGCTCCATTAAGAATGCTAACAGGATATGGTTTTAATAATTCATTAGGCAATATGAATAGAGGTTTATTAGTGTCAGATATTATTCTCTTCAACTGAATCAGTTGTCATTTGGTACAGTAAAGTATACCCAGAATGGATATTGAAACGTAATGGGGTATTCGGTTAACTTTTTGAGTACCCAATGAAGCTGTGGGAATCTTTGCAACGTCTCCAACCACACCTTCGTCGAATTCCATGCAACGAAATAGGGTTTACTGGCTTACTTTTTGCACCAACCGGGATAATGAAGCTGCGGGCGGGGGAGTTGAGTCTCGGCGACGTCCCCATCCACACCTTCGTCGAATTCCAGTAGCCATGGGTTCGTTTACTTGTATACTAGTCTAACGTGTACGAATGAACTCTTCTTGATAAGCCTCATCTCCACCTGCCGTGGTTTCGAATCCCCGGTTGTACGTGGCAAGGAGTAGGGTCGCCTGTCCAACCTCGTGGGGTTTCCCCGGGTACCCCGGTTTCCTCCCACTGCTAAAGATCCCTACGCGCAAACGAATTATTGATATAAAATTAAACCATATGTTAGTCCCGAAATGACCTAGTTTGTGTCGAGTGGACGTTAAGCCCCATTTCTCTCTCTCTCTCTCCCTCTCTCTCCCTCTCTCTCTCTCTCTCTCTCTCTCTCTATCCCCACCTGTCGCCAGAATCCACTGACAATTGAAAACTCCACTGTCGCAAGGGACAACACAAGAATATGAACAACGTATTAATCGCTCATTTGTTGGCCATGTTGTGTTGTTCGTGTTGTGTTGGTGTTTGGGCCAGCTTACTCGCCCAGGGATAGTCCAGATGCTGTACCACAAGTTGTGAGGTTGATTGACTGAGTGGTAGGGTCTCGTTGAGTTAAATGGTGGTTGCAGGGGGCATTCCATTTGTTATTTAGTATCTTCCTCCTTTGTTTCAAAATTTGACCGCGATATCACTTCGGTGGAAGCGGACGTTAAATAAAGCTACTTCACGCACTGTTTCAAAATAGCCCAATTAAAGTTGACGATACCAGGTTCAACCCTAATAATACCGGATTCAACTATAATGAATACTATGCATAGATTGATTAAGATCTTATGAAATCCGGTGTATTGAGGTCGCTAAGTATAAAAATTAAAATCTCAGCAACCGCTGGACCTAGTTTGCATCTTCACCCGGGCTACCGGATGTTTACTCTGTGGAGGTCCTTTACGGGTAAATTATTTTGATGTGTGTACGATTTGTCCTTTGTAGGTTGATTTCATGTTGACGAAACAGCCACTTTCGGGATAATTTTCTGGCTACGCGCGTGTATTTTATTTACATTGTTAAAACACGTGAATTCCAATCAAAATTGTCCAGATTCAGATACAAATTCTGTGGCTGTTGTTGTGAGTTAGAAGATGGCCGCCATGCACCCTCCAGACAGGTTTTGGCAGTACGTCTGTTGTTTACAATAAGACAAAGAACACCAATGGATGCCTACATCTGGTTACCCACGAATGTAATCGTATTGTATTTTAGTTTCTCTCTCCTGTTACCTTTCCCCCTTCTGCATGGCGATATTTGTTGACTTTGTGGTGTATAATCAAAGAAAAGGATTTGCATGCACATTTTCTGCCTGTTTTTGATGAATGGGGCGGAAGGATAGCATAGTTAGGAGGTTGGGTACGTTCACATGTGGACAGTTGCTTGTTTACGAGTTATGCTACTTCCAGTTTGTGTATCTTAAGATTTCCATATCACATGTTTCACCATTTGTGGTAGAATGCGTTCATAATTAGGGAACACGTTAGAGGAGCCTCAGTAATTGTTTATTAATAAATTTTATTTGTGTTAATGTGTTCAATTACTAAATGCCAATCAAAGAACTTAGAGTCGATCGAAAAGAGAGAGAGAGAGAGGGAGGGGAGAGATTCGTTTTTAGCAGTGGGAGAAAATCAATGACCGACCATATGATACAGCGCGCACAATCTAACCATTCGGCCATCTACGTCCCCCACCAGTTGAATAGACGGGTTACCAAAACAGTCGTTCTCGTTAATGGTTTGGTGTTTTAATTTCACGAGTAAATATATTTAACAGCACGATTACCGGATGTTTAACCCTATAAGTATAAATATTTTATTCATATACTAATAAATATAATGCAATAATCGTCTTAAGATACATACAGAAATATAAGTGACTCAAGATAGATATTAAACATGGTTTATATAAGATTTAGATAAAGAGTTGGCCGTTCTTGCTATAATAGATCAAAAATAGAATAGAGAAATTAATAGAATGAAAATGTCAGTCAAAATTTGAAACAGAACAGAGAGAAATGGGGTTTAACGTCCACTCGACACAAACTAGGTCATTTTGGGACTAATATATGGTTTCAATTTTATTTCAATAATTCGCTTGCGCGTAGGGGTCTTTAGCAGTGGGAGGAAATCGGAGTGCCCGGAGGAAACCCACGAGGTTGAGAAGGCGCCCCTATCTCCATGCCACATACGCTCACACCAGGGATCGAAACCACAGCCGCAAGCCAGAGGTGACCGGCCAGCTAGAGGTCGAAGCGCGGCACTCTAGACCACTAGGCCATCCCAACCCCCCTAAACAGAACAGAATTGGGGTTTAATGTCATACTTGTCTTACCCCTTCCCCCAATGTCATACATTCTCTCCCCTCCCCCGAACATACGCCATGGTGTGTGATAATTTGGAAATTTTACTCTTCATCAAATTTTAAACTGTCAATAGATCGTTTACGTGAACGTATATACGTGACCTAGATTTTTGTACCATCCGAACGACTAGACACTGTCTAGCACCCATTGCTTTCTGCATTGTAGTCCCCGCTTTCATCCCATTCATTGTACTTGGTTCAAATATGCAACCTTAACCCTACATGATTGTCCGTTATTCAACGCCCATTTTTAAACTAAGGAGTGTTACTGGCTGCCAACTTTTATATTTACAGTGTGAACGATCTGACAAATACTGTAACGGATATATTACTTGTTAAAATAATGTACGCCATGATCCCCAAAGGTTGTTAAATGTCAAAATTACCATTTGTTGAATTGTGGTGATATCTGAATGCAAATAAAAGCAACGGTGACTACGGCACGTGTATTACCAATCAAAATGTTCAGCAAGCTGTTGCATGACAAAAAAGATAGGCAGAGAAATGAGGTTTATCGTCCACTCGACAGAGACTAGGTCATTTCGGGACTAGTATATGGTTCATTTTTATTTCAATAATTATCTTGTGCGTAGCGATCTTGAGCAGTGGAGGGGTGGGGGTGGGCAGGCGACGTTACTCCTTGTCAAGTACAAGAAGTGAATCCAAAAAGACGACCTCGTCCATTCCTGTCAGTTTTAGCAAGTTGCGGCTACGAATGTTTGATTGTCTACAACGCAATCATAGATACCACGAGATAAAATCACGAGGGCTGGCTTCATTTCGATAATTCGCGCCTCGTCAACACAAACTAGGTTATTTCAGAATTAACACATTGTATATATTTAGACTTCCCGCACACCCTTCTCTTCCGAGTTGATCTAGTTCGATTGTTGTTATGATAAGTTAAAAATAGTGTTTACTATAAGATGTTAAAATATAGCTTTACGTACCGGGATATAGTTGGATAATTGTAATAGTTACAGCTAATAAAGAACCTCTGATTATAAAGAAATTAAAGAAGGCCCATCCTTGTAATAAATATACAGAAGCAACACTCTGTTTATTTTATTTGAAGTAGACTATTTACATATTTTTAAAACATGTTGATTTGGCTGACTAAGTTCATCGTGATTTTCCGATGTGGGTTCCTGTTGTCAGCGGTGGAGGACGGAGGGCCTGATAAGGAGGATAGCTCTCGAGGTCCCATGTATATATTGACCAGCACATAAAAGATCCCTTGGCAGTTGTAATTTGATAGTGCAGCTGCGTGGCCAAATGTTACTCACAGCAAACTGTATTGTGTACGCTCGTCTTCATTAGCTCAGACAGAGCAGATCGAACTGTAGGACGTTAAACCCCATTTCATTAGAAGGCCTCGTGTACACATTGGAATGCACGCACAGAACCCTTGAAGGTTGGAACTTTATGTAAAGATTACGTGTATGGAGTATGCCCGTCTTCATTAGCCCAGTCAAAGCACAAAAGTAAAACATACCCCCCCCCCTCCTTCCTCTGTGTGTGTGCCCCCCCCCCCCCATTCTCTCTCCGTGTTGAATATCATTTTGTCACCCAAAGAAAGAACAACATGGTTAGTTTCAGTAGTATGATATTTGTGAATTTATGAACTGATGATTGACTAGCTATATGATCTAATATGAATGTTTTGGTTGTTATGTTTTCAGCAGTATTCTTCTGTCATAATATTCATATAATACTATCAATGATTGACACGTGGTTCAAAGTTTATTATATAACTCCTATCAAATCCATTGTTTTCTGGAGTCAGACAACTAAACTTGAATTGAATCAAATGTCCTTATTATACTATGCGTGGTGAGAATTTATAAATAATTTGATTCATGCAATTGGAGCTCGCATTTCTGGTATGGGGGGTCTCTGTGCCGAGGAGTCACTATTGCCTTTATTTATGTTTTGAAAATGTTAGTTTAGAATTAGAACTGATATGGAGTGAATTATGACAAGTTGTTGGAAATACATTTAATACACCCCCCTATTGAACCTATCATGTACCAGGAGTCGGGGCATACATCAGTTGGGCTGGTTGGGGAATTGAAACCAGGCAGTGTAGCAGAGAACACCTTTAATACATAACAGCTGATGTACAAGTGGTGTATTCAAGGATGAGTTACCAGAAATCACTTTTCTGGGCATGCGCGTACATGTCATGTGATTGAACCTATCAATACATAACAGAACCTGTGTTTTGACGAAATGTATGAGAATTTTGGTCAGAATGTACACACCCCGTCGGTCTTTGTAGTCTTGGTTCGGTCCGAGCAGTTTGTCGATGTGGGCCATCAACCTTCGTGGTATTGTGTATTTAAATTCGTGTCGGTGATGTGTGCGCAGTCCATGTGTTGGGAATTTCAGTGTGGACACTTATCTCCATATCCCCTTCCCTCAGTAATTTCGCATGTAAATGATTATTGTTAAGACTGGACGTTAAACTCCATTCTCTGCAATATTGGTTGTAAATGATTATGGTTAAGACTGGACGTTAAACTCCATTCTCAGTAATGCCGGTTGTAAATGATTATGGTTAAGACTGGACGTTAAACTCAATTCTCTGTAATATCGACGGTAAATGACCATGATTAAGACTGGACGTTAAACTCCATTCTCTGTTAGATAGGCTCTAATTGATTATGGTTAGATAGGCTGTAAATGATTACGGTAAAGAATTGTAGTATACAAGTTATTTATATTTAACGAGCGACTGTCATTGTAAAATATCTTGTTTGATGCTTATATCGCCTGCACGCCTTCATATATCACTTAGATTTTTTTCCGCTGAATTTAATCGATTTTGTAATGAATAGTGGTATTTGTCGGGGAAACTTATACTCTATATAAGTAGGTAAAACGTTGGCCATTTTACATTGAAGTAGAAACACATATATCTTACAGAACTATATAGTCTTAGAACTTGTAAAGTGTAAGAAAGACATATATCTTACAGAACTATATAGTCTTAGAACTTGTAAAGTGTAAGAAAGATAACGGAACCTTTAGAACTTGCACGACGTAAAGAAGTGCCGTTTTATATTTAATGTGAATACCGAGTGAACGAGTGGGGCACACCTTCCAATCAGTTTAGAAAATGTAGCGCTGTCTTTATAACACTGGATCTCACTGACACAAAGATGAAATCAAGAAAATAGTTTTGTTTCTGAAACGCTGTGTTTGTGCTAGGGAACCACGGATGATTCCAGTGTTGTTTTTTTTTTCTCGGGGTGTCGTGTCTTTGTTTTAGTGTGCAGTTTTCCGGCATTTACTTCTAGACACGTGTTTCCTCTAGGATCAGAAATGAAGATACAAAATTACTGGAAATAGGAACTATCGTTTTAAAACTTTGTGTTTCCGTTTCTGAGACATCTTGTTTCGTTCTGGTGTTTCATCCACGATCGTAGACACCGTAATTTGTTACTTTTTGTGTTTTAATGCCGTAAATAAATGTGTTTTGAATGATCAAGGGGAGAAATATACTCTAACTTGTTAATGATGTATACGGCATACATTGTGTCGGCAGTAACTCGGCCTCAAGTAATCCACTAATCAGTATAAAATCTGCACATACGTTGCGAAGCACCAGAAGCAGCGATAGCGATCATAAATCCATTTTAACGGCCTTTCAGTCATTAATTCCTGCAGATACAGAGTGGGTGTGTTACTGATTTCTTTTCTAGCACAGGTCGTAATTCAACTGGTATTGGATAATCACTGAAAGTTCTCTAGGTAATCGAGTGTGTTAAGAGAATGTTTGGCTGCTATTGTGATTACAGGTCCTTTCAATGACTGAGGATTTTATACCGTTCATGTCGGGCACAACTTCAGGTGAAAATTAAAAACAGTGATCCTTTTGTTTAAAGTAAATTCTATTGTCGACCATTTAATCTGTTAAACGAAGCGTGAAGTCGAAACGAACGTTGGACACGCTTCACGGAACATGTGGACTATAGACGTGAATACCTTTAGACCTTCCGCTACACAATAGTAGTGATGAGGTTGGGAAATAGTGCGTGTTAGCTGTCACTAGTAGTGTGTGTTGATACTGAATGTGTGTGTGGTTTACTGCTAACAATAATATCACCTCATGGATTTATAGTAAACTAGGTTACAAGATATGTAGTGACTTATTACAACAGGGGTAAATACAGGTGAGATAGATATACTCATTGTTTTCTATGATTATTTTGAATACCTGTAATTAAAGGTAGACTTTGATGTTAACCGCTGTTGAAAGGGAGGTTAGTATCGATTATAATAGCAACTTGCTGTATAAACTAGAGTCTCTCTCTATTTCTATTTTTAATACATAATTGATTTGTTTCCTGGCCCATCTCTCCGAGACATATTACCAGTCAATTATTTAACTAGAGTTTAGACTTCAGGTGAGGCGACGAAAGACGCGTTTGTGACCTCAATAGTTATATCTATATTATCTATACATATACCTGTCTACCTCTTAATGTCTCTTACCTGGCTACACAATACTCAGGTAAAAATAACATGGCCGCCAAAAGGTAAACATTGAACGTGTGTTTATCATTGTAACCCGTTCTCTGCCAGTTGTAAGCCAGTGTTTCTAATGTAGAAGTTGTTGTAAACTACCACAGAATCCTTTCTCCGTATATTGATTGAAATGCAAGTTTAATAAATTAACAATGACTATACCTATACAGTGTATGCACAATACGTGTAAAGACCAACCAAGTATCACTTTGATGTACACGTTGTTCAAAGCGCTGTATGGGTTTAAATTAAGATGGTGATGTGAAGGAATGTTAAACCAGGACAAGGTCTAATTTATAAATCAAGGAAGACCAACAAACAGTGTTAAATTAAACAATGGAGACTAGAAAATAGTGTTACGTAAATAAAACTAAAATAAAATATACTTAAAACAGTGTTATAAGATTTAAAAGACCAACCTATTGTTTAATTACAACCAGTGTAAAATTAGACAAAAAAAGACAAAAAATAAGTTTAGGTTATCAAAAGATTTATAAACAAATAAAACACAAATTTACAAAGAATAGAAACAGTCTTAAAGTATACAATGTTGATTAGATGTAGTGATAGAGATTTTGTTCCAAATAACTACATGTATTGCAAATGATTTGTTTTAAAAAATGACTGACATACGTGTACATGTGCGATGTACATGTGTTTCCCCAGGCCATTTAAGAACGGAATTCCAGATCAACTTTAATTAATGACGAGCTGTCAATCTTAAACTTCTGATTGATTAATTCCTACCACCCTACAATTAATTGTGAAACGGCGAGAGGAAGAGCATACCTGAATAAAGGCTGTGGTGATTTTCCAACCCCTATTCAGATAGGTCTACAGATCAAAATAAAGCATTGTAAAAACAAAGAGCGGAGGGGGTGTCTAATAAAGACTATACATATTTTCCCTAAGTAAAATGTTGTTTTCCTACATAAAGTATATAAAGAGAAAAATAATTTCCGACTTTCCACGATTCGTGTCTTCAATTTAATATACTTGCAACCCTTAAAATATGTTCTAGGGAATGGCCGAGTAGGTATATAACACATTTGTTTGATTACGTTGTTGGAAATCCTACTTATAGGTACTTGAGTATATGATCATCAGTCTACTTATATTGAGCCAACCCTTGAAAGATTTATGGTTATTACATACTAGATATTATTAAATTATATGTTATATTCAGCTCAAACAATTAATACCCATATTCACCCAGTATATTATAGGCTGCACTGTGACTATTAATAAAACAGGGATGTTGTATTCATACCCATTATGATGCGGCGTATAACGATATTCACATCCTACATGATCGCGTGTTTAACGATATCCATACCCAGTATGGCGCGGCACATAACGATATTCACACCCAATATATGATTCGGCGCATAACGATATTCATATCCAATATGATGCGGTGCTTAACGATATTCAAATCCAGTATGATGCGGTGCTTAACGATTTTCAAATCCAATATGATGCGACGCATAACGATATTCACACCCTACATTATGCGGTGTTTAACGATATTCACACCCTACATGATGCAGTGCTTAACGATATTCATTCACAATAATATGATGCCGTGCACAACGATATCACACCCAATATGACCCGGTGCTTGGCGTTATACATACATGTCTCCAATATGATGCCGTTCATAACGATATTCTTCTACAGTATGTTGAAGTTCGTAACGATATTCTTTTACAATATGTTGAAGTTCGTAACGATATTCGTATACAATATTTTGCGGTGTATAACGATATTCATACCCAACATGATCAGGTGTTTAACTTTATTCATGTCCCCTATATTGCAGTGCATTAAGATATTCATATCCAATTTGATGCCGCCCATAACGATTTTCACATATGCTCTGGTCCAATAATTAGTAAATGCAATGTAACTTCCGGTTATTTAAATTAATGTGTTTGTTTTGTAAAATTTAACTAAGGTCGAAACACCCATGTGGTTTAACCGTCTTAGTGCCCCAATAATAAGGACTACATGTACCTTCAACCCCAATAAAGAAAAAATGGCAATCCAATGAATACACCCCCCCCGCCCCCTCGTATTAATCAATTGTAGGAACTAAACCTAAACGTTATAATATAGTACTCGAAGAAGAAATGCTCGCACAACCCACGACTTGTCCACAAAATCACTAGGACAATTTTATTGCCCACGTACGCGGTAACATATATTTATAAATAACATTATTATATTACTTGAATAGAGATAACCCCAATAGGTAATTGAGTCAAATATACAAGTGTACAACAAAATTGAATTGAGCTTAAGTACCCATAACTACCCTAGTCAAAAACACGATTGTTAACTGAAATTAAATTGACGAAGATTGTTATCGCGAATAAAATATAACAACAATAACTTTACCCCGCGCTCGTATTGTAATTTTAATCAGGGACCTGTTTCACGACATTTTAACTAAGATAAAATCCCAATTTTAGTAATTTGATTGGATAATATTAGATTAATTTTAGTGCTTAGCCAATCAGAGATGAAGTATGTACTAAAATTTAGATTTTATCTTTAGTTTAGATTTCGAAAAACAGGGCCCTAGCCCTAAAGCGAGCACACGTATGTACTGTGTAAGAAACGTAAACATATCCTTTCAGGAATTTATTGTTTATTACAAATTTGACATCCAATACAATAAATATGATATTATGTATTAAATTAAGTTATTTACATATGAAGGGGTAATATACAAAAAATAGTTAAAAATACTAAAAATAAAACAGTTCTTTTATATCTAAAGGTCGCTTTAAAACACAGTACTTTAAAACAGTTTTAAAATCGATGTCGTGAGAGGAAAAGGTGGGTCATCTTCTCGTCTTCTCATAATGAAAACAAGTTAAAACAGAAAGTCCATCTGTTCAATGCCATTGATGGGGATTGTAAAAAAAAACCTGTATGACAAGTCATGTTCTTATTATATATGGTAACTACATTGTACATGTATTAACAGCGGGATTAGTTTGTTTGATGTACGTCACATTTACGTTGTGATAACGTATGAACTCATGAAATTAACGATATCTATAATGTTCCCATTTAAAAATCACCGAATTGTGAGAGATTAACGAAACCTAACATTCTCCCGTCCAAAGGCAACACCTAGTAACTCACTTTTTTCTCATTTTGAGAAAACAAAGGAAAATGAAACGAATGAATATTAAACCCCAGCTTCTCCATTGATTTTACTATTGAGTTACTAGGTTTTTACGTGGCATACTAGGCAAATGAACGAAGTTGCTAGGTTGTGTCATGGGTGTAACTGCTTACAAAATCAAAAGATTGGAATATCTAGTGCATCAACAGGATGCACATACATGTACCCTAGTAACTACAAATTTGGTCCTAACTAAATTTTGATAAAATAGTGAGTTACTAGGTGTTGACTTTTGATTTAAACAATATTTTATTCAAATAAGATAGGTGTTGTATACATATACAATTCTGAAGGTAAGGATTCAAAAACAAGCCAAGACTTTTGACGGGAGAATTGTCGGACTATATTAAGATAAAGTTTAATTTTATTTTCAGAGACCAAATCTGGCTTAATACAGTCATAAGATAAGGATGAAACACGTGGTAAATCGAAAATCAAATAACAGCTAAAAAAAACCTAAACAAATATAGATTAGATATTACTTTGTGATTGTCGCCATTCTACAGTGACAAGTGTTGATAATTTAATAAAATTGGATAATGGAACTTATGTTGCTATAATAATACTCTGACAGTACAATGATTTATACATTGTATTATTCTATAGAAATCAGAGTAAGGCCCATATTTATATATTTAACATGATAGGAAATAAACACTTTAACCAATACACTTATCATTGGGTACATATAAATATATAGACAGTAGAACGTTGTTTGAATATTAAATATTATTTATAAATACAAAATGAGCAATTAAACAATAACAGAAACGCGGTTACTGATGATCTTACAATTTCTTATTGTTTTTACACGGCTTAATACTCACTCAATTTTAGTAGATAAACGCCAGGCTGTGATTCAGTCGGATTAATAAGGGGTCAGTTAAAAGATTTCAATACAAATTATTATAGATCAAGGAGTATTGGATATGCATGTAATAAATCAAAATTATTGGAATTTTTATGTATTCTTACATCGAACTCATAAAATATGACAAATCAACTCGATATATGTACAGTACGGATCCAGAGGGGACGCACCCGGCGAACAATTTTTAGCTCCATATATTCTGGCGCGAAAGGAGAACAAAAATGGTATATGTTGGAAATCTTAATTTACAGTACTAGTATGAAATTAGTCCTTGTGGGCATTTTTTCCACTCAAAAATAACGGGCGGGCTTCGCACTCCCAAGTGGGTGCAGCACCCCCCCCCCCTTTCTGAAAATCCTGGATCCACCCCTGTGTACATGTATGTGTATATAGATCAAGTACACGAAATGGCGAATATGTAAATTTTATGCGTCGTAGTACAGAGGACGTATTACATGAAATAGATATACTAGACTTAAATACAATACTACCGTTCAAATGTTGAATAATTCAAATGTTCAACTCATAAATTACTTAGAATTATGACTTCATAACGTGTATAGATCTAAGTATATGTAGAATAGGGCTTATTTACATCAAAAAATATAGATATACATGTACATGTGTTACAGTCTATTACACGCAATTCAGAAAACAATTATTAAAATATTCAAATGATCCCATTATTCGCTTTGATTAACTCTTTTATTAATAAGCATGTGGCGGTATTTCGGTATGTACACATAAAAAATACTCAAATAATTAAATCATTATTCAAATTGGTAAACTAGTCGTAACGTGTATAGAAAGATAAGTAATATAGACTGTTAAAGATACATCATGTAAGATTGTGACAAAGAGCTAATCATTCTTACTATAATAGTTCAAACATAGATAATGTAAAATGAATATATTGAAAATTTCATTCAAATTAGTTTCTTGCGTGCGAAGATATGAGCCTTTGAAGGTTTGACAAGACGTGTGTATTAATTGCAACCATCGGACCGGTTGTTCGAAGCTTAATCTCGCACCTCCATTTTTAAATGACTAAACCGTTCTAATCTACTTAATATCGGAGGTATCCGATGGCATCGAGGGTTGATTATGGTCTGGATAAATCAATTAATATCTAATTAATAATTTACATAACATTTCAGGCCCAAAGAAAGCCCTGCAATAGGCAGATTTAGCTCTTGTATAATGTATGTTTAAACATTATTATATAAAGTTCAAATAGTGCACTTGACGATTCCTCATATCCATCAATCAATCTGTCAAATACGTTATCAAAAATAAAAGCGTTAGTAAATATACAACATGATTTGGGCATAAAATATTGAGATGTTTAAATATTGATCTTTTAAATTATTCAGCTAGGTCTTATCATATACGATATAAAGAAATATATAGTGAGTATATTTTAAAGAAATATATAGTGGATTACGATATAAAGAAATATATAGTAGAGTATGATATATAGTCGAGTATAATGTAGGTAGTAATAGATAAAACCTGTTATTAACATGTAATATAGTAGATGGTTTAATATACATGTACCTACATGATATAGACTTATTGCACAATAATGAAAGTATTGTTCAGATATGTGATAGGAGTGGTTTTACTTATCTTTCTTAGACGTGTGTACGGTTTGACATTTACCGTTATAGGTAGGTAGGTACATGTATACTATAACGTGTCTAGTTGGCTAATATCTTAGTTCAGATTAATATGTCCATAACGTGATATTTTATACATACATCAACCTATTTATATAAGTACATGTACCATAATAATATACACGTATTTATATATACACATAATATATATAAATATATATATACAAAATGCGTATAAAATCAAACCTATTTATATAATTACAGGTACCATGTATAGATATGTATACACATAATTTATATATAAATCAATTAAATTATTATTCATAATGGAATTCACGTTAAAGTTTAGGCATTGTCTAATATACTTATATGTTTATATATAATTCTAAATTTACACAATATAAAAGAATATCTAGATACATTGTAAATCAATTAAATTATTATTTATTATGGAATTGGCGGTAAAGTTTTTGGCATTATCAAATATACTAAATATGTTTATATATAATTCCAAATTTATAGATAATATTTGTATATCATGTAGCTTACGTATATAGGAAATGTATTCAGAGATCAAAATAGATTTCTGCATCTTAGATACACAGCAACTTAATCAGTCTTGGTGATATAATCAAAATTGACGTTTATTTAAAGGGGCATTATGAGAGATTAGATAAAGCGTGGACAGTTCTTGGGAAAATATTTAAAAATAGATAGCGTAAATAGAATGTGCTCAAAATTTCAGTAAAATTGCTCTACTCTGAACGGAGATGTTAACAATTGAATTTTAAGCTTAGCATCGATCATCATTACTAAAGTAGGTGTGATACAAAACAAAAGTCTCGATTATGCGTTTTAACGTGATATACATGTACTCAAAATTAACGTTTAGTTATAGTATGACGATATTCGAAAATAACTTGACTTGTAAACTGAATGATTTATTCTTAAAATTAGATGCCGATAGGTCAACTTTGAAAACGTTAAAAAATAACATTCCTATTAATGCTCATAATCTTTAAGTGGCATTTAGTGATTGGAGAACACAATAACAGAACACAATTTTTATGGCTAGCTTAGGTAAATAAAGTAAGACTTTGTATGTTCTTATGAAATTGAACTTTAAACATATAATCCGGTATTCTAAAATGAAGTACTCATATCCATAAACACCAAATAGAGAAGCCTACACGTATAATTTTAATTTCTAAAAATGACAAGACTTAATGGAGAATAAAAAAGTTGGACTTAGTATTCCATTTTTATATCCAACATAATGCCTTTCTGCCTTAACGGAATTTGTTATGTAGCCTTATTCCTTTAAGATAATATGTGAGATACAAGTAAAGTATTTACGATGTTCGTTTTAAGGTCATAATGTCAGAGTAATCTCTCCAGGGTATTGGGTAATTCATCAAGTTCATTCTCTATAGTCGTCATACAGAGTTGTTCGCCTTTGTTAAACCAATGTCAAGGTCGGTTCATTAAAAATCGAATGTCATGCTAATGTAGTTTAACATACCGTTTAATTATTGTGTATTGGCATGCATTGTATCTAACTGTGGGAGCCATGGTGGCGAAATGGGTAAGGCGCTGGCTCCCTAGTCGGCATTGACCGTGAAAATTTATCGTAATTTTCCGACTTGGTTTCCTCTAGTCAGTATTGAAGCACACAGGGCCTGACAAGTACAACTGTCTAGTCGTGCTGAAGGGACGAAAAACCGAGTCCCAGTGTACACATTATAAGAGTATGCCATGGTGCCGCTGCCCAGGCATAATGTTCCTCATTGCAGAGAAGTAGGACGTTAAACCCCATTTCATTTTATTTCGTATCTAACTGCATAGAAAATGAATGTATATCCACAGATACATGTATATGTAGTCAAAACGTAAAAAGAACTACTATCATTCGTGGACATACAATTAATATAGCATATTATGGATGCACAATTAATTTCCTTTACAATGTTTGCATCTAATGTCCTTACCGTGTTATTGCGACCGTGTGGCGATCAGAAAATGAACCAGGTCTCCGGCAACCGTGAACACAACGCAAAAAATAACAAACTTACAAAATGTCTTGTTCTTACAACTCTCCAGGTCAGTTCGCAGAACCTTGGTTTTTGTTATGAGCATGTTCAAAACAAACGCCATGAATCGGCGACCATGGAGACTACAGCACGGTATCTGGCGTTTCCACCACATATTTACCACGCTTATGGCGATCTTGGCGGGCTCTGAGACCCTTGCCCGTCTCCAATAAGGACACTAACCCGGTCATAAGGGGATATAAATGAATAGAAAATACACGATATGTATGTATGTCCCCCCTAGACAAAAACGAGACTTAGGAACAAATCTTGTAGATGAAATCTAAATCTTCATCAATTTTCTACTTATTTCTTTGGAAAAAGATTCAAATCGATCTCTTAATTTTTATTAAAGGATAGTGAAAAATATGTATTTTTTTTTTCTTTCTTCTGGAAACATCAATAGATTTAAAAGATCTTGTAACAGTATGTCATCATATTACATATACAAACTAATTAAATGTAAAGGTATATTTCTTTTAATGGAACGTTATCCTACTTATAAATCTCCCTTTATGCTTCCAAAATGGAAGTTACAAAATTTAATGAAGTGAAATAGAAAACCTTTATATGTGCATACATTTATAATCTGTTAGATAGTCGTACATTAAAAGTTTTTTATAGAAAATATCGTTGATTAATCAGATCGGTAAAGTCATGTCTTGAAATGAAATTACTGAAGTAGATATAAATGTAATAGATATAGATTCAGAAATCGATCATGTTGCGTGTATGTTGAAATGTTAATTTATACATTTTGCTTTCATTTTGACATGCAAAGTTTATCTGATTTTGCGTTCTAGTTAATTATTCACAAATGCTTTGGTGAAAATAAATTTAAAGACTAAGCATATTTTATTCCTGAAAGTAAAACTGTTAATTATAACAGCCTTCTGTGTTACTATGCCTAATTCTATAAAAAAAATGTTTACTAGGAAACTAAACAATAAAACGAGCGGTAATTAAGATGCATGAATATCGGTAAAAACCCCGAAATGATACAATTGCGTTGTCAGATGAAGACTGTTTTTTGGAAGTTATTTTTGGTCGCAGTTGATCCAGTCATCTAATATTGATTATGAAGATAAATACCGCCATTTATTTTATTTTAAATGCAGCGATTAAGAATATTACAACTGTTTTTTTCCAATAATGATAAGTCTAAATTTAGAACGTTAACGTCCAATATGAGCTCGTTTAACATTAGGCTTAGAGAAGAACTGTAATCAGTGCTAATGAACATACCACACATTGTGTCTGGATTCATAGTAATATAAAACAGCTTCAAATTATTCAAACGAAAAGTTTATTTTTCGCTTAAAATATTATTTGGGCTGTGTAACGCCCCATTACAACAACGATAACGGTTAGGATGAGGTAGGCAGGTTGTGTGTTGAGGTATTCGGTTAACCGTTGTATTATTTTCACCATGTCATTTGGACTGTGTAACGCCCCATTACAACATCGATAACGGTTAGGATGAGGTAGACAGGTTGTGTTTTGAGGTATTCGGTTAACCGTTCCGCGAAGTATTATTTAAATGTGCTTCCGTTTGAATTTAGGATTGTAAGAAAAGTTCTGACGGAGTAATATTTGAAGAAGGATAAAACTTAATTCCGCCAAAATGGTGAAAAAAACTGACGCCTCGACAGACAAGAGAAGCCGTGGTCCTCTGTTAAGAGGTTCCTCTATTGATCCCCCACACAAGGTAAGACCCGCTAACATCAATCAGCATTAATCGCAACACAGAAAGGGGGAAATTTATGAATCAACGTAAACGTCAGTGTATAAATTTACGCTATTGAAAAGGCGTACTTTTACAATGCACGTTCCAGACAAAAATTATTCAATACAATGTATACCCTTTAAAACGACGTTTATTGTCTTTATGGCTAAACCGAGGGTACAAACAAGGGCACAGAAGCAACACGAGAACTGCTGCGGTTATAACTTTATAGCCTAAAATAACGCTCTACTTTAGAACGTTAAATCCAGCTAAACTGTATGGAACTGTGACACGTTGTGCACAGATTTATAGTTATGGCCTAAAATAACGCTCTATTTAAGAACGTTAAATCCAGCCCAATTGTATATTGAACTGGGGCACATTGTGCACAGTTATGACGTTATAGCCAAACTAACGCACTATTTAAGAACGTTAAAGTGCACATAAAATAGCCCTGAAAACTTCTCTATGTGAGCAGTCCATGGTTATTTTATCCACTTTACGGCAAATTCACATCAATCCCACTAAAATTAAATCAGCTATCTTCATTCAAAGTCGTAAAAATAGACCTCCCGTAAAAACGACTTTGCCAATTATTGAAAACACTCTTAATCCCCTCAGACGCCAGTGACGTCACAGTGACCGAATGCATATTCGGAATGTTTATTCCTTAATTACCTATATACAGCCGGCGTGTGTATTCATTAACGCCTGACTGATTCCTTAATCCCCCTTATTAAATAAAACAATTGACTACGGATTAATTTGTTTTATAATTCAATTTAATTCAAGATCCAATTTAGAATTTGTTTCATAATGTACGGTCGTTCTGTTTTCTCACGGCAGCGATTTTAATACACTCTACCATCGTGTACAGTCTAAACGATTCGAGATACATTTTCGTCAGAAGTTTATTGTTCGAATTTAGAATCTGTTTCATTATGTACGGTCGTTCTGTTTACTCACGGCAGCGATTTTAATACAATGTACCACATCGTGTGCAGTCCAAACGATTCGAGATACATTTTCGTCAGAAGAGTGTCGTCGTTCTAATTTAGAATTTGTTTCATAATGTACGGTCGTTCATTTTCACACGGCAGCGATGTCATACACTCTCCTATGTGTGCAGTCCCATCTATTCGAGATATATTTTCGTCAGAAGAGTATTGTGGTTCGAATTTCCCCGAGTAAAAGAGTATAGAAGTAAAAACATGTGGTCACGCAAAATATATCATAAATTTCAAACGTGATTGAAACGCGATTTGTAAATGACCGATCCGTTATCGACGTACGGCGCCGTTATTTCTGCTTGCGAATTTGACTTTATTACTCTAAAAAAGATCGTAAAAATGAAATAGGAAGAAATATCTCAATATACGTTAGAATTAACAGATTGAGAAGGATCACCTAACTATCTATGTGTATCGCAAGTGTAGTGTCGTTAATACATGTACTAAATTTTAACAGTAAAGTAATTAAGAATGTTGATTAGGTAATTATCTTTTTCTTTGCTCACCGATGTTTTTGTAATAAAGTAGCCTCGTATTATTTGTTGATTGGTGTTTAAACAACATCTAAATATAAATCCTTCGATGGATATACGTTTGTGATAAGATAAGGTTATAATGTCTAACATCATTTAACTTTTTTATAAAGAAAACAAGTATTTTACAATGAACTCCACATTTGATCAAGTGTATTTGATATTCATTATTACAAATTGATGTGGCCGGCGTAACAAAAAATGATATTTACCTTTCTCAATTAGAACCACAATACTGACGAAAATGTATCTCGAATCGTTTGGACTGCACACGATGGTAGATTGTATTAAAATCGCTGCCGTGAGAAAACAGAACGGCCGTACATAATGAAACAAATTTTAAAATGGATCTTGAATTAAAATGTATTTCAAAACAAATTATTCCGTAGTCAATTGTTTTATTTAATTAGGGGGATTAAGGAATCAGTCAGGCGTTAATAAATACACACGCCGGGTGTGTATAGGTAATTAAGCAATCGTTCGTAAAATGTTCACTGCATATCACTGTTGTGACTGTAGGTTGCCAAATGCCAATCAGGATTTGAATTGTTTCCAAACCTTTCCAATTTTTCCGTACGATTTCATTGTTGGGAAATTTATGAAACGCCGGTACATTATTCCCCTTTCCCTTGCTGGGATTTCCACAACTTTCAATAACACAACGGTAATATGGCATCTTGAAATACACTCGGTAATATTCTAGTCACAAATATATAATCTATTACATACAACCCAAGACGAGAAAGGTCGGCTTTTGAAAATGCTTTGACTGATATAGTGATATGTAACTTACGTGTAAATAATGATGCGTTAATGATTACGCCAGTCAAATGTTTATTGGACCGACAAATACACACGTGTCAACTGGCTGTGTGATATATTGTACAGATGATGTGTATACTATGTGTAGTGCCTGTGACGTCACCAGCCAATCAACCAGATTAAGGTTGTAATTGAAAATTTGAAAACCGTTTTTGGCAGTCGGATACTAAAACGTAAATATCTGAATTAATTTTAATCAGATTAGTTTGAACTTGCGGTAAAATGGATTTTGTAACTATTGAGTACCCGTACGTAACAATTTTTTGAATGATTTGATGTGGTCTTTAAAGCAGTGAATACACTATTTGATAACATACAAATAAATAACAACTAATGAACAAATATAACGATATCATTATGATGTACACAATAACATTTAGTAAATACACATAAAACAATCTCATATATTGTATACATACATAATTATACTGCTAATATGACCGCTACATTCTTTCGCTTTTAAACAAATTAATTACTACAATATATGAATTGACTACACGCATCATACACAATGTTAGTATGCCGCATGGGTAGTCATTCAAATCGGCAACAACAAGAAATACACAGAGCAACTTATATGTGACACTCAATATCTTACAAACTACTATACAATAGGGATAACAAAACCACACATTAAAATGGGTTTTTGTCGCTCCCAAAATACAGCTCATCATGATTGAGCAAGCTACCAGTATACGGGGAAAATAATATACCATGCAGCATTTGGTTGGTTGTTTACAATATTTGAAAAATCCAGTCAGAAGGTAAACCGGGCTATCAACAATAATCTGAGACTAAGTAATATTTTTTTTTTTTTTTTTTTTTTTTTTTTTTTTTTTTAAATATAGTTTATTTACAAAATTCATATAATTACATTCAGTTATGCATAATTATATTAACAATGCAATAGATAATTTATAATTAATACAGTAGAATTATTTATTTATTTACAATTATTATATACAAAGTCAATATGAGATAATATATACAAACGGTAATATAATACAAAATACAATTAAAGTTCCTATATATTATAGATAATTTCTTATATACAGCTAAAAATATATTTGAAGTGTGCATTGGAATAGCGTCTGGATGAAAGAGAGTGTGATGTTTCCCAGCACAAAAAGCACGTGCATAGGGAATTGTGGGATGTTATGATGGCCATGTTAGAGGTGAGTTTTGATTACAGTGAATGAATAGCGGTAAAACAAACGGGTAAAACTTGAGTTAGTGTTTAAATGTTTTAATGGATTTCTATTTTACTGATGGACATATTTCAGTGGGTATTTTATTTATATGACAGAGTGAGATAGTGCCATTTAACGAAAACGAAAGATGACTAAGATGTCAAGTTGTGACAACTTAAAGTAAATAGCACGGTCTGTTTAGTCATATAGTAGAGTAATTAATGTGGAAGCTTCATACAGGACGATAACTTGCCTTATACCGGAGAATTCGGTAAGGCAGAGTAGGCTGAAGCTTAATGATTTCGATTTTATTTCCTTTTGTATAATATTGGTTTATCAATTAAGCCAAAATTATCCAGAATTTATATTGATTTAATCATACATACATAGTAACGATTGGTCCGGTGTCGCACGGATATAGCCTTGAAAGGAAGCAGCATAACTCAGAAACCGGAAGTGATAGTCCGTCGCCACAAGGCCTATGTTACTCCGCGGTCCGAGCTACTTCCATACACCAAATATGTAGCTGCGCCAACCCTGAACAAACAAACAACCAACAGGCCGAAATATTTGTAAAGACAGGTGACAATCCGATGAATGATTAGTCTGCATATTCATTGACCATAACCGATCCAGTTGTCCTCAAAACAAGGACTTTATATACTTCAGGGACATTTTCTTTTATGTGTTGTCGGTGAAAAATATATAACATGTTTTAAAAAATGTCATTTAATATTATATGTAGATTTATGCCTTTATAAAGACTTTTATATGACAGTCGATTGGTTTTCGTCAAATATTGTTTTGTTTTGTCCATGCGGATATACATGTTTATGTTGAATTAATAAATTCACGAAGGTATTGAATAGTGGGTCGAAATAGGTTTCTGAAATGTATTTTTTTATAGTATATGTATAGCCGTCCCTATTCAGATTTTCCCTCCTGTATATATTCAATATTCATAACGTTATATTATGTAGGTAATTCAAATCTTATTACTTATATTCTGTTTTTAGATGTAATGAGGTTTTTACTGCCATATAAGCTACATATATCGATACAATTTGGGATTTTCGAGGAGATATGAAATTTGTAGCTTTCTGTCTCCAGTTTCTGTCTCAATACTTGTGTCGCGGATAATTCACGAGATGTTTTAATATTTTATTATCCGTTCGGAAATACCCAATGTTCGGGGGGGGGGGGGGGGTATGGTTCACTGCTTTACAAAGTACTATAAATATGGGTATCAAAATGGAGTTCTAATGCCCGTGTACTGTGTATTCAGATGGTACGCAAATTGGTTACCACATTCTAACTAATGAGCATTTCCCTTTCTGATAATACATGTCGAACGGTGTTATTTAGATCGTCCTTCACGTATCTAGTCTATTCCTTCGGGTGGTATTAAAAAAAAGTGAGATCATGTGTGCACGCTGAAGAACCTTTGTCAATTCGACGAACATTGGGCGGAGACCCAACCCCACTGCCCTGACCAAATGTCTCTTATATCACATACACACGTCCTTCTTATCCCGGTTGGTGAAGAATATTGGGACTTTAAACCCCATTCATCTTATTTTTGTCACACACGAAAACGAGGTTTTGTATACATTTTCGTCAGAAGAGTGTCGTCGTTCTAATTTAGAATTTGTTTCATAATGTACGGTCGTTCATTTTCACACGGCAGCGATGTCATACACTCTCCTATGTGTGCAGTCCCATCTATTCGAGATATATTTTCGTCAGAAGAGTATTGTGGTTCGAATTTCCCCGAGTAAAAGAGTATAGAAGTAAAAACATGTGGTCACGCAAAATATATCATAAATTTCAAACGTGATTGAAACGCGATTTGTAAATGACCGATCCGTTATCGACGTACGGCGCCGTTATTTCTGCTTGCGAATTTGACTTTATTACTCTAAAAAAGATCGTAAAAATGAAATAGGAAGAAATATCTCAATATACGTTAGAATTAACAGATTGAGAAGGATCACCTAACTATCTATGTGTATCGCAAGTGTAGTGTCGTTAATACATGTACTAAATTTTAACAGTAAAGTAATTAAGAATGTTGATTAGGTAATTATCTTTTTCTTTGCTCACCGATGTTTTTGTAATAAAGTAGCCTCGTATTATTTGTTGATTGGTGTTTAAACAACATCTAAATATAAATCCTTCGATGGATATACGTTTGTGATAAGATAAGGTTATAATGTCTAACATCATTTAACTTTTTTATAAAGAAAACAAGTATTTTACAATGAACTCCACATTTGATCAAGTGTATTTGATATTCATTATTACAAATTGATGTGGCCGGCGTAACAAAAAATGATATTTACCTTTCTCAATTAGAACCACAATACTGACGAAAATGTATCTCGAATCGTTTGGACTGCACACGATGGTAGATTGTATTAAAATCGCTGCCGTGAGAAAACAGAACGGCCGTACATAATGAAACAAATTTTAAAATGGATCTTGAATTAAAATGT
Organism: Patella ulyssiponensis; assembly: GCA_963678685.1. Classification (NCBI taxonomy): domain Eukaryota; kingdom Metazoa; phylum Mollusca; class Gastropoda; family Patellidae; genus Patella; species Patella ulyssiponensis. Next base: position 9,684,516 of record OY783228.1, read on the forward strand.
ATTTCAAAACAAATTATTCCGTAGTCAATTGTTTTATTTAATTAGGGGGATTAAGGAATCAGTCAGGCGTTAATAAATACACACGCCGGGTGTGTATAGGTAATTAAGCAATCGTTCGTAAAATGTTCACTGCATATCACTGTTGTGACTGTAGGTTGCCAAATGCCAATCAGGATTTGAATTGTTTCCAAACCTTTCCAATTTTTCCGTACGATTTCATTGTTGGGAAATTTATGAAACGCCGGTACATTATTCCCCTTTCCCTTGCTGGGATTTCCACAACTTTCAATAACACAACGGTAATATGGCATCTTGAAATACACTCGGTAATATTCTAGTCACAAATATATAATCTATTACATACAACCCAAGACGAGAAAGGTCGGCTTTTGAAAATGCTTTGACTGATATAGTGATATGTAACTTACGTGTAAATAATGATGCGTTAATGATTACGCCAGTCAAATGTTTATTGGACCGACAAATACACACGTGTCAACTGGCTGTGTGATATATTGTACAGATGATGTGTATACTATGTGTAGTGCCTGTGACGTCACCAGCCAATCAACCAGATTAAGGTTGTAATTGAAAATTTGAAAACCGTTTTTGGCAGTCGGATACTAAAACGTAAATATCTGAATTAATTTTAATCAGATTAGTTTGAACTTGCGGTAAAATGGATTTTGTAACTATTGAGTACCCGTACGTAACAATTTTTTGAATGATTTGATGTGGTCTTTAAAGCAGTGAATACACTATTTGATAACATACAAATAAATAACAACTAATGAACAAATATAACGATATCATTATGATGTACACAATAACATTTAGTAAATACACATAAAACAATCTCATATATTGTATACATACATAATTATACTGCTAATATGACCGCTACATTCTTTCGCTTTTAAACAAATTAATTACTACAATATATGAATTGACTACACGCATCATACACAATGTTAGTATGCCGCATGGGTAGTCATTCAAATCGGCAACAACAAGAAATACACAGAGCAACTTATATGTGACACTCAATATCTTACAAACTACTATACAATAGGGATAACAAAACCACACATTAAAATGGGTTTTTGTCGCTCCCAAAATACAGCTCATCATGATTGAGCAAGCTACCAGTATACGGGGAAAATAATATACCATGCAGCATTTGGTTGGTTGTTTACAATATTTGAAAAATCCAGTCAGAAGGTAAACCGGGCTATCAACAATAATCTGAGACTAAGTAATATTGATTTAATCATACATACATAGTAACGATTGGTCCGGTGTCGCACGGATATAGCCTTGAAAGGAAGCAGCATAACTCAGAAACCGGAAGTGATAGTCCGTCGCCACAAGGCCTATGTTACTCCGCGGTCCGAGCTACTTCCATACACCAAATATGTAGCTGCGCCAACCCTGAACAAACAAACAACCAACAGGCCGAAATATTTGTAAAGACAGGTGACAATCCGATGAATGATTAGTCTGCATATTCATTGACCATAACCGATCCAGTTGTCCTCAAAACAAGGACTTTATATACTTCAGGGACATTTTCTTTTATGTGTTGTCGGTGAAAAATATATAACATGTTTTAAAAAATGTCATTTAATATTATATGTAGATTTATGCCTTTATAAAGACTTTTATATGACAGTCGATTGGTTTTCGTCAAATATTGTTTTGTTTTGTCCATGCGGATATACATGTTTATGTTGAATTAATAAATTCACGAAGGTATTGAATAGTGGGTCGAAATAGGTTTCTGAAATGTATTTTTTTATAGTATATGTATAGCCGTCCCTATTCAGATTTTCCCTCCTGTATATATTCAATATTCATAACGTTATATTATGTAGGTAATTCAAATCTTATTACTTATATTCTGTTTTTAGATGTAATGAGGTTTTTACTGCCATATAAGCTACATATATCGATACAATTTGGGATTTTCGAGGAGATATGAAATTTGTAGCTTTCTGTCTCCAGTTTCTGTCTCAATACTTGTGTCGCGGATAATTCACGAGATGTTTTAATATTTTATTATCCGTTCGGAAATACCCAATGTTCGGGGGGGGGGGGGGTATGGTTCACTGCTTTACAAAGTACTATAAATATGGGTATCAAAATGGAGTTCTAATGCCCGTGTACTGTGTATTCAGATGGTACGCAAATTGGTTACCACATTCTAACTAATGAGCATTTCCCTTTCTGATAATACATGTCGAACGGTGTTATTTAGATCGTCCTTCACGTATCTAGTCTATTCCTTCGGGTGGTATTAAAAAAAAGTGAGATCATGTGTGCACGCTGAAGAACCTTTGTCAATTCGACGAACATTGGGCGGAGACCCAACCCCACTGCCCTGACCAAATGTCTCTTATATCACATACACACGTCCTTCTTATCCCGGTTGGTGAAGAATATTGGGACTTTAAACCCCATTCATCTTATTTTTGTCACACACGAAAACGAGGTTTTGTATAGACTAGTCAATAATATAATCTATATTAACACGTTACCACAACATATTAGTCTTACCTTTATTGTGCTCAACTTAATAGAAATATATTGATTTGATGACAAAATATCAGACAACCATAGTGCGGAGTTTTTATAATAATACAAAACCCGTTTGACATGTTACATTAAGCAATTTCCTTTAAAAAAACAACCTACACAAAACCTTCATGTGTTTGCACTTGTAAACAGTTGAGCAGAATGTAATGTTATTGCTTGGTATAACGTGATAATGAATTAGTAGGAAAAAATGAAAACAGACTGGTTTAGTTTAGATGTATACATGAACATGTATTTTCTTGTTTTCGATTGTATTTTTACGGTTCATACCAACTTGTATTTCTAAGAAGACCGTTGAATTTGGTATTTTAAACATGTAAAGGGGTAAGAGAGTGCTGACATTTTAACCAAATTCAAGTTCAAAAGTGTCACTAAATTTAGCTACATGTTTACAGGTTTTGGCCAAATCCAACTATCCTGTTTCAACCGTCATAAATATTAACGTGGTACTATATACATGTACTCGTCTTTTGTTTACACAAACTTCAACTTTCTAATCTTTTTTGTCGACGAAATTCTGATTTTGACAATCAGTGGTCTGTGCCCATGTTTTATAAACATATATATAATAGTGACGCATAAGAATAGTGCCTTGGCAGTAATAGCGATCGTTACCCAACAAGACTCTATAGGCAGGCTATTATTTTCTAGAAGAACGAATACCACCGAATAATGTTGTTAAAGATTTATTTTGCAGCGTTTTACCAACCATAATTTCACGATATTGTATTTTATATTTCGTGTTCATTTTATTTACATACCTACTATTTTATACAAATGCCAAACTGTGGCTATAGAACCGATATATTTATATATCTCCACATTTAATACGAATGACGGTGGTTTATGAATATCTGTTTACGCCCTTATGGTGCGTTTACGTGAAAATGTCACTTTGTTTTCCTGCACTTTAGACTGAACAAAAAACAACATGGCTGCCAGTAGGAGCTGATGTGTGTCAATAACGGAAACATGTCGTTTGCTTGCGGATTTAGATTTAAATCTTTGGTGATATATTTCTAATACCCAACCTCAATCTGAGGTCAATCTAACTTGTCGTTTGGTGAAACCAAGAAGGAGATTTGACTAGTTTCAAATTTAGCTTGCCTAATATTTGTACAACCTAAATATTTCTTGGTGACTTGATGTTTTTTATATATAAACAAAGACCAACAAGCAATGTTTGAGTCTGTGATTGTACGATTGTAAATTGTTTTAAAACATGGCCGTGTCCGCCATTTTCTTTGAAGCAATTCCTGTTAAAAATAAACAAAATCGTTGCGAGACACTAAGATACACAGATTGGATGCAGGTTAATATTTGAACATCCGAAATTTCTTAAAATAGTATTATGGATACGCATTTAAAATGGCGAAAAAGATGGTCGCCTGCTCTTCAATATAAAAACTTGTCCCGAAAACCTTCGACCCACATTCTATTCTGTTCCTTCCATTACATTATATTGCCCTAATTAGGGCTTGTAATACAAGACTACAGCCTCCATCTGCCAGTTGATTGATTGTTAATTGATTTCTTTTAGGCTGATTTCCTGGGCTAGTCGAGTATTATACAAGTAGTCTTGATTGATGAGTGGGATTAGTAAGTCGTGATTGTCGTAGATTAAGTTGTGTTATTACCCAAGATGAAGAAAGGGACGAGTGTTGGTCTATTACCAACTTTATTCTGATTTAACGACACGCTATGGCGAGGGGGGGGGGCATTGTATGACGTGTCATGCTCTCACTTTCAGTATGTTTATAGATCAATGATATAGCTTAATTCCCGTCTTCATTAGCCCTGTTTTGGGGCAGAACAGTAGGACGTTAAACCCCATTTCATTTTATAGCTAAATTCACCGAGTTCAAAATATTTTATGCTCTACTTTTGAAACGGAGTACATTTTTTGATGACGTCAACAAAAATAAAAAAAAGTCACATGCGTTATGTACTTTATTTTACTCACGAGTTTCTGGTATTTTATGCATGAACTATCCGTGAGACATGTTAAAGGAATACACGGCAATGTTTAAGATTTATTTCTAGCTCCCTACATCCTTACAGATGGCAAGGAGAATAGAAGTTGGCATTAGGACCAGAAGTCAATAGCTGCATGTCAGAAGTTGACTAGAGCGACCATCCATGATTGTACTCTACCCAATCACGTTCTTCAAGTCCTAATTACACCAACTTTAAGTAGAGACATAAAATCAATGGTTAATTAGAACCTGTCTTTTAATTACCAATGAAACTACTACACGTCATCTGATTGCCGACATTCATTGATTCTAACCCCATCTTGTCTGCTGACTTGATGAACGAGAGGCTTGTCGGAAGTAAAAAAAAGACGAATGTATCATTTGTTAGAGGAAGAATATAAAGCTTGCTATTGCATGAAATATACAGTACTATTGATTGTCAAGGGGTCTACAAATTCGAAACTACGTCTTCATTAGCCCTGTACTACAGAAGCACAGGACGTCAATTAACAAATTCAAAGTCCAAATTTAAAAAAACCCCAACAAATTAGTGTTATTATATATTTATGACGACTTGATCTAAGGATTGTATAATATTATCCTTAAAACAACAGCACGTGTCGTTATTTATTCTATAGTCTATGTGGTGCACGACGCTTTAGACATCAAGCCTAGAACCGGATATTACGTGGTAGACCATAAACTTCCGGAAATAATCACAAACCATCAAAATAATGGACATTGTAAAGGAATTGGACAAAGAGTCAGGCCTAGCCCCGCTCCAAGATAAATTCATTGCTGGAAAGGTAGCGATGCGACATCTGCTTGTTTCTTCATAAGAAACGGAGCCATTGGTCTATAAAATATATACATCAGCGATTTGATTATAATAATAATATCAAGAGGCAGTATTTGTTATTATATTACGTGTGGGACTATCGGAGTATGAATTATATATAAAGATAATTTCTATGAGTATCTTGTTGTTAGATTATTTGAATAGCTGTTGATAAATCAATGATCTATCTATTCACATCAAATCAAACATTCTCTTGATCACGTTACTTCCTTCCACAGATTGCATGACGTCATTCTATTCTCACGTGACTTCATTCGATATTTTAATAAAACATGTTTAATTTTATGTTAAATGTTATTGCGTGTGATAGTTCGTTGGAAGTCCTGTCGTTTAATAACCGCCTCAATTTTAAAATAATGTTCTGCCTTTGGGATTCAAAAACTATAATACACTCTACTAAAAATATGGAGCTAAAATGCTTAAGGGCAATTATTTTATTTTTGTCTACGTTTGTAGTTTTAATAAGGTGATACATATATTTGTCAACCATAAAAATATACAAATGTTGGGAGGGCAGAGGAATCGTTATCTGACGTAAATACTGTAGAATTTGTGGGCAATTTAGCTGTGGGACTTCGTGTCTAATATTCAAGCCAGTCAATAAGTGTTCCGTTCCGATGATTGTACGTTTGATGAAGTCGTTTACTCCGAGCTCGTCAGTTTACTCTCGCATGTTTCGTGCTTAAGGCAGTATATTCGTATTGTTGTTTTTAAAAAACGTTAGTAACCTAGTCCGTCTATATATCACTTACTACTATTATAGCATTTTGTCATCTTATATTGATGAGGTTTGAGTCACCATTAGGATCTGTCCGTAGACATGTTTATATATGCAGGGTTTATAGACTTGTCTAGGTACTAAACCGGAATCTAGGAACACGGAGTATCTGATTTATTCATCAGGACGGGTGTGAACGAGAGGTGAAACTATAAAACGTATAAATATTTGATTCGACAACACACCTCACCTAAAATCACGGTTTATCACGGTACTGGTCACTGATTTTACTCTAGAATCTCCTATAATGATTGGAGAATGCACGGTTTTCAGCATTTTCAGATTGTATTGTTTAATGACATCATGTATTGGTGTCATGTCAACCTCGATTATTGTCCCACCCAGAGGACTATTCATAATATTGCTCTTGTCGTCCACAGGCAACGTCACTGTCAAGTGGGAGCAATGCTTGAAAACTCTGTAAGGTTCGAACACCGGACAATAGAGTCGATAGGTCACTAAAATAATATTAGATTATCGTGTTTTGAGCATGCGTACATGGAAGGATAATAGCGCATAATACATATTATATTACTATTAATGTCTAATTTCGAAATACTCTGCCCCCCCTCCCCAACACACACACCTGAAAATCGAACACTAAGTATGCATTTATTCTGCTGTTTGATTACCGATACCAAACGACAACACATTTAAATAATGTGTGACATTAGGCCAGCGTGCGTCACATTAAGTGCACATAAGTTCAACAAGGTTGTACAATATGTACACATGACGTTAATTGCAATTTCAGTACGGTTACGTAGTAAAATATGTGATTTATTTGCAATGTTTAGAGAACTTCTGTACAGTTATATAGAGTACACATATTAATTGGTGCGTAAGTCTTACATGTGTTACATGTCAAAGGTATCCAGTTTCACCTTCTGAGGTCCAAGTTGAAAGTCTTGCGTGTTTTTTGTTCAAAGGGATCCGATTTCACTTCTGAAATCCAAGTCGAAATCATTACCCTTTAGTGCCACAGGGTATTCATGCTGTTTGTAAAACACACCCACCCTTTTGTTTTAGCCCGTTGGACCAGAAAAGTAACGCGTTTAATCCCCATTTCGTTTTATTTGGTTGATTTTGTTTCTGGAACATCTGATACCCCCTCAACTGTATTTCAAGATGTTCCAAAAGTATGGAATTCGCGTTGTACTTTCATACCTAACCTTGTCATCAAATTGTAAAACTATTGGGGATCACGATGACTAACTGGGTGTCCGGTGTTTGATCCCTGCATTGACCGAGAAAGGTCACTCCTTGTCATTGATGTCTAGTCGTTCGGGTGGGACGCAAAACCGAGGTCACGTGTACACATTGACGTGCACGTAAAAGATCCTATGGTAGTTGGAAGTCGATGTAAGAGTAGACGTAGCGCCGCTGCCCGGGCAAAACTTCCCACAAATCACACTGTATGGCGTATGCCCATCATCATTAGCCCAGTCTCAACAGAACAGTAGAACGTTAAACCCCATTTCATTTCATTTCGTTTGTAAAAATATTGACACACCTTGTAAAAGGAGTAAGACCACTATTGAAGACGATAAGCTATTTAAACGATCAATAGTAATTACTCCCCGCACTGTTAGCTACAAACATGGAATTCTGTTTTCGTATTTACACAACTGTAAAAAGAGATTTCTTGGTAATGTATTTAAGGATTTGCAGGTTGCAGACTAACGTTTTTAGACTGAATTTAATTTTGTCTCCATCGTCATGTTTAGATCACTGTAGTTTTCAAGACACTAGTTATTGTAGAATGATTTCTAAAGGATAGATTTCCCCCACCATTGATTGTGTAAGAGATATGTGCGTGGCGTTTTGTTTCTGAATTTATTTAGTCGTTTAATGGCTCTTTATAGTTTTCATTCAGGAACTATTCAGTGCTGATTTCAGGGAGGCAATATAAGGAGAACGTACATGTACTTCGCTAACCCCCTGTTGGTGCTATATTGTTAATTTACAATAGTACAGTCACTAGATTGTAATTGGGATGTAGATTAGTTTAAATCCATTAAATATATCTGACATGAAAGATGGATTTAATCTTTGTGGGTGTACGAATCTCTTTTAAATTATGGGGAGGTCGCGTGTTCGATCCCTGCATTGACCGATAACATTCATCGGGATTTTCCGGCTTGGTTTCACCTTGTCGGTGATGCAGGACGGAGGGCCTGAACGGGACAGCTGTTCAGTCGTTCGGATGATATGAAAAACCGAGTATCCGTACAAGATGCCATGGCAGTTGCAATTCGATATAAGAATATACCATAGTGCCGCTGCCCAGGCAAAATGCCCATCATAGCACACAGTATGGCCTATGCGTCTTCATAAGCCAAGTCGGAACAGAACAATAAGACGTTAAACTTCATTTCATTTTAAATTATGGTTGTATGACGAAGCAACTGTATCAAATATGTGACCATATCATCAAATATGTGACCATATCATCAAATATGTGACCATATCATCAAATATGATATTGTCATAAATGAATATGACCATTTTGATGCGTGAATAACATGTAGCTTATGATAACATCTAATATTCACACAGTCGTATCAACTTCTAATTCAGATGATTGACAGTAGACAATCTAATCTGTCAGTCATTGCCTACAGGCACGTGCTGTGATAGGTGATTTTAATACGAGGCTAGAGGGAGTTATGGCGGTTATAAACCCTAGTGAAGAGAGTATTTGGCCTGCAGGTGTGAATTATAACCTGTCCACTGTGGTATATCAATGGTATTTTTAGATAAACATGCAAGATTGTAGGATAAAGTCATATTTAGGGACATTGATATAGACCCTCGACTTTCTTGGATTTACTGGAATGTCTTTGTTTTTAACTGGTCTTGACAGAACCTGGCAAGGAACAGTGTCTAGTCGGTCGGAGGGTACGATAAAAAGAGGTCACTTGTACATGTCATGCACGTAAAAGAACCCTAAACAATTGGAATTCGAAATAAGAGTAGGTCGTAGCGCGGCTGTCGGAGCACAAGTTCCCTCATAACACAGTGCATGACATATATTGTATACCCTCTTGGTGCAGGGAAAAAGTGGGACGTTAAACCCTATTTTATGTCAATTTCTTGAAATTAATGCTATGTGATTGTCTATGCCTGGTATATGCACTTTAATTTATTGATATAACTGTATATTATAATTCAACTTGGTAAAAATATTCAAGCATAATCATTCTTCTTAATTTGTGTGGTTTAATGTATTGTGATTTTGATATCACGGTTGTTTATGTACGTGCATAAAATGGTGGGATTTCCCAGTGATTCGTAGGTTTTCTTCAGTCGTTAGAGGGCCCAAAGTAGCCAATCTGTTTTGGATGGACGCTAAAACCGAATTTCATCACTGCTTCTCATCAAAAACATTCCATTTTGTTGTTAATTCTATAGTGTTATTTAAACCAATGTCTTGGATGGAGTTGTCTTCTTTCATCTTTTCTACCCATGTCATTGACAGACTTCCATTTAATCAGAAAGGCTATTCATAGAGTCACAATGGCTTGTCCACAACGACAGTTTACCTTTAAGCTAGAGAATGTGTGTAATAAAAACCTGTATATTCCTGGTACCGAGACATGGGATACTAGCGCTGTTCTTGTCACCTGAGCTAAGATAAGAATCGATTCCGTCATGATTTATTCCATTTTATCTGATATTTTTCTATTTTCATTCATCAGTAGAGAGCAGAAGTATGTTTCCCGCCAGTAACACTGACCTTCAATTATCCAAGTTTGTCATTGAGCCGAGGTGACGTAGAAACGGAAGTCACTTAGCACATTTACAATTACAGAAAAGACACTTGACTTCCGGATTTCCACGTGAAAAAAATCGATCACCATGGTGATGATAGAATATATACCGTCTGCCGTTGGATAATTCAACTTAAATTTAGATGTGGTAACATAAGGTCTGTTCAAGACCGGAAACGAATCCTGATGTATTTGAGAGTTCGGCAGTAAATATAGAAGATGGATAAAGCTTGTTATTGGACGGAGTAGATTTGGATTAGATACATGAATATGAACGATATTGACAATTCCTCGTTTACTGATTAATCAACTAATATCGATCTGTTATTATTGATTCTAATTGACAGGAAATAACGGTAGTTCATTTGGTTACCTTTGATGTTGTTCTATTGGATGGAACAATGGCGGAAGGTTTTCTATGTTAGCAATTTAAAGTACATGTAGCAATATTTAAACACTGAGATGAGTCCAGCGTCTGTTCAGCCAACATTTGTGTTAACTCGAAAAGAAAAATCTTTTCTTCAAACATCAACGACATGTCCGTCAAAATACACCTCCCCTCCCCTTAATAGGCAACAATATGGCGTATATTCGTCTGCATTATCCCCGTTGGTACAGAAAAGTAGGACCGTGAAGATCAATACAAAAACCCCATATTTCTACATGTACCTGTCTTCAAGTATTTTTTTAAAAGTTTGCTTATCTGGGTCGCCCGTATGTGCAGAAACGTAAGATGTTCAATCCCATTTCATTTATCAGGACCACCCGAACTTCGCCTCCCGATAGCTTTGGACATACACAGAAAGTTATCAGCTTGGCATAATGCATGCGTTATTAACGTTAGATAAGTTCTTAATACTTGGTGGTAGTTTAAACGGACATGGTATGAAGATAATAGATATGACATTATACCTGGCATATCTTCACGCTCGACTGAACTAGGACCTAGTTGACGGTCAGTGAACCGTAGAAGATAAATTAGGCCCAAGTTATTTGTATAGATATTGTCATTGCTTGAGGCAAGGGTACATATAACAACCAACACATGGGGAAGGTTAGGGGTTAATATATTTGTCGTAAAACCGACGAGCCTATTGTATACTCGTTGAATTATAATGATACATATATACATGTATTAACATATCGCTGACAACAATGAACGACCTAGAGCAACCTTTGGGCTTTATATCATAGAAAATTAAAGCTCCATGTATGTGACGCTCGTAGTTTGTCCAACGTCTTCCTATATGGCATTGCAATTTTGAATTTCCTAATTCTAACGCATCCATGAGGGTTTGTCAGTACACTATAAAAAAATTAGAATTGAGATATATGACATTCAAGTATTTGATTTCTATCTGCTGCAGAAATTTAACTTAAAGTAAGATGGGGGCGACCTGAAACCTTCCATCACCAGTTTGATTCATGTACAACATCGATAGGTCTTCGATTAATAAACAAACTGGAATTTCGGCCAGAAGTTAAAGGAAATGAAATGATCGACATGATATGAAATCGGATTTAATTTAGGTACTTTTCTACACCAACTGGGTGAGTGAATATGGGACCAACTAGTCGTTCTGAAAATCCAACTTTCTGCATTATTTCCAATAATATTTTATCTGGTGAAAGACGGGTAAATTGTATGTAGTGTATGGCCAATGTCGACACCAGACTGTATATGAAAGCTTGGCAGTGCTAGTAACTTGCTCCCCCTGCCATCCACCCCATCCTTCCGAAACAAAAAGTTTAAAAATATATAACAAATTGTTAACAACGGCCCGGGGGTTGGGGTGGTCTAGAGCGCCGCGCTTCGACCTCTAGCTGGCCGGTCACCTCTTGCTTGCGTCTGTGGTTTCGATCCCTGGTGTGAGCGTATGTGGCATGGAGATAGGGGCGCCTTCTCAACCTCGTGGGTTTCCTCCGGGCACTCCGGTTTCCTCCCACTGCTAAAGACCCCTACAGGCAAGCGAATTATTGTAATAAAATTAAACCATATATTAGTCCCGAAATGACCTAGTTTGTGTCGAGTGGACGTTAAACCCCATTTCTCTCTCTCTCGCTCTAACAACGGCCCCTGTTATTTGATTTTGCAACCACTACACCCAGTCTTCCGATTCCACTTACGAAAACATTATCTCCTACCTGAAGAGTTAGAATTATGTTAATGATATACTGTACTTATAGTAGACCATATAAAAGGAAGATTTACATGTTGAATTAATAACCACTTGCGTTTAGAAAGATAAAACAGATGTTTTATACAAACATCCAGACTCTTATAAACTTGTTGTATTCTAATTAATTCTATAAATAGGTTTTATATTACATAATCATCTTCTTCCTGTTTATAAATCCCATGTAATTCTCTTCTGGTGGGTTATCAATCATAATTTCTCGAGGGAAAACACTGTATGTGTATATGCCATGTGTGGTTTGACTACACGATCCCGACGAACAGTGTCCATTATGGACCCCCCTTCCATTTGAGGTCATTATCCGCGCCCATAGCTTGTCGAGACACCCGATTTTGGGATTCAATATTTTTCCCAGAAGAACGACATTCTCTGCGGATCTTTGGTACTTTTAAACCCATGAGCTCCTCTCGAAAACACAATCACCTGTTGTGGACGAAATAAAATCCGATAGAAAACCAAATAGCAAAATCGTTACTGAAACAGTCTTGGAAGTTAAAACATCATGTTTGTTGTAAAAGCAGACGCAAATTCATTCGAAGAATTAAATTTCTTAAGTCACAATTCCGTGTGTAGTGGGGTCAGTATTATTTTGTATTGCATAACCCAAGCGTCCTTTGTACTGACAGAGACAAGAAAGCCACTATCTTTAATCTGCACGAATTATCTGAAGTAGCTCATTAGATAAAGATTCCCGATTGACTAGCTCCCTCCAATCCTTCCGTTCAGCCGTCTGGATTTATTAGCTTAATCTATCACTAATTTACCGTGGTATTTGTTAATCGTCATCGCATTTAATGGGTGACGTAATTTTAATTAGAAGGTATTAATGAATGAATTACGTGGTAAGATGGCGTCATGGGGCTAATTAAGGAAGTGTTGAGCTCAAGAAGCAGTGACGTTTAATGACGTAATCGTTACCCACAATTATTTAGTATCCATGGTTTGAAACTACGTCTAATGGACATGGTTAACGGTACAGGCTAGGCCTAAATGAAATTGAATTTAACGTCCTGCGAACGGTTAACGGTAGAAACAAAATGAAGTGGGATTGATCGTCCTACTTTTCGGCAACAACCGGGATGGTGAAAACGGGAAACGTTAGAATTGAATTCATCAATTATCTGTACAGTGCACGAATCTCCTAACATCGTCGATTTTGTCGGATTTCTCTGCCCCCCTCTCTCTCTCTCTCAGTATTAATTTTACTTCCCTTAATGTTATTATCTGATTATGATAACTGTTAAACCATCTCCTTAAAATAGATTTAATCTGAGCTGAGTGTATTCTCATTGCAATAAGGATTATACTCATTGTCCATGTGTATACTGAAATCTGCCACCATTATATTATATATATGTCAAGTACAGTGAAATGGGAAGCCGAATTAAAATTATTATCTAAAGAATATCACGATGGTATTTTAAGTCGGCTTAACTTTAAGTCATTTCCCGATGGCGTTTAATGTTGATCGATAATAGATAGGTCTACTTAACACCGATTTAGTACAAGTATATTAGTGACGTCGTATTACATCATAGAGTCGATTTGTGCATTACGTCATAAACATATTAACATTCTGAGAAGTCTCTGTAACGAAAGTTAAAGGGACAATAACACTCTTGCTGGCTTGGCAGCTCTAGAAAATAAATAATAGTCTTATTCTAAGTACCAGATGTTTATGTATCCTACCTGTTGTGTAAATTATCCGTAACATCCTATTTTACTTGTCCAGAGGGTTCGAAAATATTTTAAAATCCAAGTCACATTTGAAAAGGTTTACGTTAACCTTTCCAAATCATGTAGTTGAATTTTTCCAATTTTTTAAATTAGGTGTGTTACGATGAAATTTGTATAATCAATTTATTTGAATATTGTAAAATAATACAATTTGTTGACCAGAATAAAGATTGGGACATATTATTCAATTACAACAAGAGTGTTATTGGGGCTTTAAAATATCAATTCGGAATGGCCGAGAAAGTTCATCTGGATTATCCGGTGTGGTTCCTTCTTGTCAGCGATGCAGAACAGAGGGTCTGGCAAGGACAACGTATAGTAGTTCGGATAGAACGAAAAACCAAGGTCCCGTGTTCATCTTGACGTGCACGTGAAAGATGAACCCTTGCAATTGCCATTCAGTAATAGAGTACGCCGGGCTAAATTTCCCTCAGAGCATACTACATGACGTATGCCGTTCTCAAATATCCCAGACAGTGCTCTAAAGTAGAACGTTTAACTCCATTTCATTTCATTTCTTTCCTTTGATCACAAAATAAAAGAGAAAAAGCAGCTTTGAAATCCTAATAAATGACGACAATGCCCGTGTAGAATTGTAGCGGACGTTCAACATCTATTTTACACGTCATTTGTTTTTCTTTAGCGACAAATCTGTTTCCTGTCGATACCTCCATTCATCACGTGATCTTTAAACTACCAATCTACACATAATTCTATTATAAACCAAGATTGCTGCAGACGATCAAGATTAATTGAATTTGGCGCGGAATTCTGGCCTCAAGTATATACAGTAGCAGACGATCTGTCAGACCAGTTGTCCTCTGCTTATATTGTTTCTGCAAACGTCACTTAGTGCATACGTCATATATTTGCTGCTGAGAGCGGTGTGTGTAAGTGATGAATAGGCCAATTAAATTACCGGTTTTATAATATGTTTTTATCGTGGTAGTTTGGTTGCCAGATAAATTTTGTTTTGTTATGCGATTTGTTACGAATTCCTCGACATAATCAGCGGTATAGCCACTAATTACGTAATTCAAACAGAACCCATAGAGTCAAACCAAATGGCCTTGTTACTTTGGGGAAATTTGCCAAGGCAGTGACCCCACCCACGGAAAGCACTTCAAGTACCCATTTTTATCTGCGCGCTAAAAATATAAAAATGTGAAATGGTTTGTTCCTGTGAGTTTTGATTCGAACCTTTCCACGAATTCTTGGGACCCACAAGGCGTGGTCTTTCTATGGCGAGGCAATGGTCACATCAAAAGTGCGAGTTTGTTTTAATTAATGCAAGCTGTACACGGTTATCGATAGGTCGCTGGCCCCTTTGTTGTCCTTTTCTTAGAACTGTCTAAGGCTATGAAAAAAAATAAGCCCAAGCAATTTATTGTTTGGCCTAATAGGTTCAACATGCATTTCGCCTCATAACATATGGACGAGAAAGTGAAGTTGGCGAACCACCGTACTGTAGTGTTATGTTATGTGTCGTGGCTTTAACAAGTTTTATTGTGTTTGTACGTTCTTAAACAATGAATTAGTTAGTTTGGATATTTTAACGCAGTTGTGCTATGAAACGAAATATTGTTTCACACTGCAAGTCTTCTGGAATGGAAAGTTTTAATCACATATTGAGCAAGAGTCGAGAAGAAAAGTTAGCCTAAGTGTAACGCTACGCTGCAAGCCCCACCTACATTGTTACACAAACCGGACCTAAAGACGACGTAAGGTTAGGGTGTAGTGGTTTCCTGACCCAATTTAAAAATCAGAATAACTTGAAACAAATTAGACCTTGTGAAATCATAAACTTTGACAGTTTTTCCAAAACAATATTATTTGACATTTCGTCTCGTTGATAGTTGATGGAATTTAAATTAAATATTGTGACACGAGAAGTTGAGAGTGTTGGCTGGTGACCTAGATTGAATATTAGTAGAATATTAACTGATAATTTACTCGCCTCGATGCTTCAACATGGACATAATAGCAATATTGACAATATTTAAAAGACATAACTTCAAATTGTTGATGCAGTAAATACACTACTTCAAATTGAACGGTTTATTATCAAATAATATTAACAGTTGTACTATCCACTTCTAACGCCATAATTAGAAACGTTTATTTTTACTAACAGTGCCTTGTGGTTTACCGTCTGCTTCCACAGCGACGTCTATTGCGTCTGGCTAACTTTTAAATCATCTCCACCCTTCAGCTTTAGGGATTACAAAATCGTTTGAGTAACAATTAGCCTGATGTCAAATTTGCATGTGAAGTTGTTTTCGACTCACAAGATAAGAAATAGCTGAGTATACACTTTCAGCTTATAGTAAATAATGCCATTCTGTAGTAAGTTTGGTGCCAAATCGTTTGTGTGGTTTTTCATGATGGAATGATAAGAGAAAAACATGGTGCACGAAAGCTGTCAACACTGCCAGAATAAATATGTTGGTATAATTTTTGTGTTGAGACGAGGGTCTAATTGAGGAATTGTCTAACTTGATAGCCTATAAGTATAAATGGTGATTGTATGTTAATGAAGTAAATAAACTTGGCATGTGCTAATCTAACTGTCCAATCTACTTCAAGCACCTGTTTTGTTAATTACCTTGACAACATTTTGATAGTCAATTTACACATATACAAGAAGACATTAAATATATAATAGTGAATTTTTGTGTGACAGAAATACCCCTACATGTTTTATGCTATGTTATTAATCCTGCATCACTGTTGTATATCCTAAATGCTTTATTAAGCAAGATACATAATGTATATATTCTGCAAATTAGATACCGATTGGTCTTTACACGGAAATGACGTCGTTGTGTTGAAAGAAGTGTCCTATCCAATTACGAAATCAAGAGTCGACATATGACGTAACAGTTTCTTTCATTTGTGGCTTTTATTGACTGTGGTGGAATGTTGTTTTTAAAGTACAAACATGGAATAATATAAAGATGAATATTAAAAAATAATTCCATTTAGAGTTTGGATATTAATATGATGCAAGAAGGGATATAAGGGGTTTGTTGATGAATGAATCATCCTGTTGGTGGCGGATTTATGGTGTAAACGGATTTAAACTAAGTTATAGTATTTTATTGTCACTTGTGATACACACTACTGTAAGGAGTGGAATGGAGGATACCCATGAAATGTCAGAACGGGTACGTATTAGAATTTGATCAATTTTAAAAGTTTATTTTTCACGAGTTGTCAACATAAACAAAACTTACACTCGTATAATAATAATGTCAACCCTAATTCTGTCCTTTCGTTTTCATATATAGACTTGTCTGTAATGGCGTAAGTGTTGTAGGCGACAGTCTATACATGCAAATGTCTACCTCTTTTTACCCCACGCCACTGTTTAAATTACAACATTAAAGCTATTATTCGTAACCATTCGATATTTACACCCACAATGTAGGCGACCCTACTCTTTACCAAAACTGATACATATAGTATGTATGAATATTCATAGTGATTAGGTATTCTGGAAGTGAAATTTATCAGTTTCGACACGGGAGTACATTGTAAATAACCCCGTGAGTACTATATGGGTATTCCCAATTCTCTCCCCTTTAAAGACGCCCGGAATTATTATTATAAACGGTATTAGTTCTGAAATGGCCTTCGCTAGGTTGATGTAGAGCTATCTCTCTCTTTCTCTCTCTCTCACTCTCTCTCTCACACACACACTCACCGTTCAGTGGTTGTGACAGGTAAAGTGTGATACTATAACGTCTATGTCGATTTGACATCACACTCTCGTATGGCATCTGGAGATTTATCTTTCATCACTTGAATTACGTAATCGACATGTTCATTTATGCATACATTGTAACATGTATTTGTAACTTTTGGTTTAAGTATGAGAAATGGAGACTTAAACTAAATCAACTTGCCATGTTTTGGGATGTTAGACCACATTTACTGGAGCAGTGATGCATAGACCCCGATAACAATTAAAACATACACCAATCCCAAACATAACGCTATCATTAATTAAATGGGGTGTGACGTCCTACTTTTCGGCATCGACTGTACTAATGAAGACGAACACAAGCTTGTAGATTAATGTCAAAGTGGAGCAATTAGACTGAAATTTGAAACATATTCTATTCCCATTATCTTTATTTTAAATTATAATAATGACAACTGCCAACTCTTTTATCTACTCTTTTAAGGAAAATATCATATGTAGTTTATTAAAAATGTCAAATGTAAATTATTTCCTGTCTTGGATTCAGTCGGATCAAAACGAAACTCATCAATATATTTTAGCTAAGATTACAAATGGTGCTGACTTTTTATCATATCCTGTTTACGTTTTCTGAAGAGGACGCGAACTGTTGTCAAATCGTCAGTTCATCACATCAATGTAAATACTGAACCAGATTTTCCTGTTCAAGACTCAACTTATGCAGTGTTGTAGTTTGCAAGGGATTTCCCAATACCCCATTTATTGTAGTTTACAAGGGGTTTCGCAATCCCCCAAATGTTGTAGTTTACAGGGAGTTTCC
The DNA here is from genome assembly GCA_963678685.1 of Patella ulyssiponensis. Lineage (NCBI taxonomy): Eukaryota > Metazoa > Mollusca > Gastropoda > Patellidae > Patella > Patella ulyssiponensis. Next base: position 9,702,958 of record OY783228.1, read on the forward strand.
CAATCCCCAAAATGACGTTCAGAAAAAGACTTTACAATATGCATCCTTCTCCCTTTTCACCAAAATGGTAAATTCCATAGAGATACATGTTTCTACAAATAAACTTAGACGGTGGTGTCTCCATTTTCATAACGATCACAAATCAACGTAATGACACTTATATCTTTTATAAATTTCGTATCTAAACTGAAATCTGTGAATAAGTATTTTTCCATTGTAAATGTCAATTGCTATTCCACTTGTTTATTCTGGCCTAATGTAGCTTGAAATGTTGTGACCTAGTTTATTTGTTTATTACGTTGCTATAAATGGGGGGAATACCTGACCTATATAATGTGTTTACCCAAGTAGATGGTTGATACACTATTTACTTATGGTATAACATTGAACCATGTCCATTATTGTCCATTCATAAGTCTAGCGCGTGCGGACTGTATCATAAGGTTTGTCATTGAATCAACTATCGTGATGTCGTTTCCCCGGTTGTACGTGACAGTGAGTAGGGTCGATCCGTCTTTCCAGTATCGTGGGTTTTCTCCGGGTCCTCCGTTTTCCTGACACTGCTAAATATAATCGACCTAGATGTTAGTCCCGAAATGACCTAGTTTTGTGTCGTGTGGACGTTAAACCCATCTTACCTCTCGCCGCCTAGCTACCAATAACGTAACAGGAAAAGGATAATTGCTCTGTTGTGTGACCCCCTGCAGACAACTGAATGTAAAGTAGTATAGACGAGACTATGATTGCTGAAAACATCTAGAGTATAAAATAATGCATTGTCAATAAAATATATTCTAATAATAATAGGTTTGACATTCGACAAGGAATAGTATGGATTATTCCATGAAATCAGTGTATGTTAGATTTAACCGTTATATTAGAGACAAAGGTTAACTGTTAATAATCGTGGAATAAAATAAATAACACCAGATATGTTCAAATACATATACAATGTACATGTACACGTTATATATCTTTTTTACGACGAGTTACTTCAAATTTATATATATACATGAACAATATGAGTTACGTTATATATATTTTTTTTATATATGCGACGAGTTACTTCAAATATATTTGTACAAAATGAGTTACGTTATATACCGTTCTTTATATATATGTACACTATGAGTTATATACCCCTTTTCTCATATATATACGAGTATCATATATATACCATGAGTTACTTTATATACCGTGTTTGTACACCAAACAAAAGTTAATTTAGATATACTATGAATTATTTTTTTATACCATGAGTTATTTTTTATGCATCCTGAGTTGTTGTATATACATCCTGAGTTCTTTTATATACCACACGTTTTGTTTGATTGCCGAGAAATAACATAGAGTTGTTTTATTGCGTGAATGACGCTCCCTTTTTAAAAAAAAAGAACTTTTATTTGCATGATGTAGCAGTATTCAGTTTAATGTGATTTGATTGTTTCTCAGTCTGTATTGGATTCAATTTCTGTATTTGTGGTTAAACCAACGTTTGCTTGGCAGAAAATGATTTTGATTTAAAGAGTTGAAATTGAAGTGAAATAAAAGAAAATGGGGTTAAACGGGCATCAGCACTATGACCTACTCTTTTATTGAATTTCAACTGCAAGGGATCTTTTACGGGCACGCACGAGTTGAAATTTGTTATAGACGTTTTCTGGAAAATAGGAGGACTATATAAAATAATATGTTTAGTTTTATTTGAGATTAATATGGGTGGGTTTTTTATGGGAATAATATTCTGTTTAAATCAGTGGTTTTGTTGCACATCGGAGGATTATCAAAATACATCTCTTGTGCTTTTTGTCGCGAATAAGGCATGTATAATTGTATTTCCTACTTAACCCTTCAATATTGTTTAGCTGTTGTGAGCGTTTATATTGTAGAATAGTGTATCATATGACCGTGAAATGAGATATAAGGACATATTAAGCATTAAAAGAGGAGCACTTAAAATGTAAGATGGATAGAAGGTTTACAATAAACGTTTATTGAAAACTAGAATAAATACCGTTGTAAACTTATACCACATTTAACTACACGCTTGCTACAATTCTATACATATATTGTAAGCTTTTATTATACTTATTGTATAACACATCTTAAAATATATTCAGCATAACCGCAGCCTTTGAATAGGTGCGTTTTATTGTGTGTTATACATGTACTATACACATTTCACTGTATATGCGATTAGTAGTACACACGCGGAAGCAACAGGAGTGAGAGGGTCACCTCTGGTACACTATGAAGTTGTTGTCTTATTTAATATGTAGGACACTGTCCCACTAACTAGGCCCAGAATTCACAAAGCATTTTCAGACTTAAGAATTTATTTAAAATGTAACCCATATGACACGTGTGTTGTTCTAATGTATCAAATACATTAATAAGAAACTATGTGCAATGTTTTGTGTTTCCGGATCAAAGATATGTCTCATAAGCCGTGATAAGTAATGTATTTTAAATCCTGACCTGGTCCTGCGTTCCTATCACTTGTTGTCTTGGACGTTCGACGGGGGTGGGGGTGAACAAAAGTTGGAATTCGATGAAGATAAGGGGAAGGCTCACCTACCCGGATACAAGCGCCATCATGCGCCTGAGCACACTGTGTGGTGTATGCCCTTCTTTATTAGCCCCCCCCCCCCAGTAGGACGTTAAACTTCAATTCATTTCATTCATTTTTATTAGCCCCAGTTGGTGCAGAAAATCAGAACATTAATATACAAACCCATTTCATTTATTGTTGATTGAGAATAAAATAATATAATTATTTCATATTGGATTTAAATATGGCACCAGAAACACATATTCACTGATTAAATCCTGATTAGATTTAACAGAGGTGAAAATGGTGGGAATAATAGAAGAATATCGTCTGCTCTGTTAGATCGTCTGCTACACCTGCACGTGATATTTAATCTTACAAAGCGCTAAAAGTTGGACCAGAAGTAAAATTTCTCAGATTATTGGAAATCAATCGCCTCCGCTGTAATTAAAAACCGACACATCCATTCTTAGATTTCGTTCCATTACAGGTTTCCGGGGTCAAAATGTATAATAAACCTATTCGTATTCGTTTTCTTTTCTGCTGCCAAGATGAAATTTGTAATGTTTCATATAATATTCAAGCTGATTATTGTTCACTTATCGACCTTGTGGTATGGAATTTGTAATGCACCCTTTATGCGTTTCGTTTCATATTAAACGTGTATTTTGGAATGTAGATATTTTTGACTTGATTTGATGGACACATTAGCATCAAATTGTGGAATTTTTAGCACCAATTTGTCTTGTCTTTATTATTGTAGGTGACTTCTGCGTCAGAATCATAGTCTCATATGGGTTGACTATATTCAGAATTATGTGTAGTTTGGAGATTTGGTAATATCAAATTAGAAAATATATAACGTTATTTTGTACGAAATTGCTTATTTATCGATATACAATTTTGTTAAAGACGGAAACCCAACCAAAAAGAAGTATTAGCTATGTAAATCTAAAAGGTCTAGAAATAAACCGGCATAATTTAGATTTAAGAAACTGGTGTTTCCATATACATGCTGCCCGTGTCTGTGTTGTCTCTTGCCATGCTTGCAAAAAGTACCAAATTAGCCTCAGAATAACCAGCCGTTGACTTTGCGTTCCACATCATTCATTAACGTTTAATAGAGATATTATGTGATCTTCCATACCTATTCCGTAAAAAGCGCACTTAATCTGTATCTTAATTTTCTACACTTCAGAATATCTTCAAAAACCAATTAATCATTTTCTGCACATTAAATAGAACGCGACGGTTTTGGCAATCATAGTCATGTTTCCTGACCATAAAATGTTGTTTCATGGGCCATTAAGATGAGGGGTCAAAGAGGCTAAACACCGCCTGTCATACCCCGTCCATACATCAGCAATTAGGCGATTGGTCAATCAAGTCTATTCTAACAAGACAGTATATAACGATCAGATATTGGTCTGTCTGTAAATCACGATCATCCAGTATACATAGATGTATATACTATATTATTTTATTGTCAATATTAGTTAGCTTTTAACGTCATCCAGTCTGGCCAATTTGCCAATTATAGTCCAGTTTGAAGCTTCGATCGCTAATCGTGATCTTTTGCGTTCTAATTAGAAAACATTATCGGAAGAATGTGAAAATATTATCGACAATAATTATTTTATCCGAGATTTCTTCTGTTGCATCTCCAAGATAAGTTCTTTTATCTAGCGATCGTCGAAGAGTCTTATAAGAATTGTTACGTGTTGGCGCCTGGCGGTGCCTTGTACATGTAGGTTTTCGCAGGGGCGTTTTCGGGGTTACACAGTTGGCGTATTTGTCTCTGAAAGAGACCTAATTGGCCATTACCCAAGACAATACGCGCCTAATACATTTACTATTATTTCCATATTACCCGCCAATACATATCGATGGCTCCCTAAGAAAGGCGCTGACTTTCTGACCAGGTTCCGAGAAAGTTCCTCGGGATTTCCGGCACGGTTGTTCCCTTCTCACTGATGCAGAACATAGGGCGTGGCGAGGAACAGTGACTAGTTGATGGAGTGACAACCCCCCCCCCCCCGTTATCCCAGTTGCAGCAGAAAAATAGGACGTTAAAAAAAACCCGCCATATCATATTTTTATTTTAGTCATGTTTACTGTAAGTTCCTAGAACATCCTATATCACTTCTCAGTCGATGTATTCGCACAACTAACAGTTATTTTGTTCTACAATCGGATCAATATCATTACTCAACATCAAAATGTCGATCAGAGATTTACTGAAAATAACCCACAACCCATCGTAAATTTGGCAGTATTTATTGATAAAGACTTGATAATCGTGTCAAGCACGGTATTTAGCACTAATAACCAATAAATAATGAGAGATTATAGCATGTTTAACCAGGCGTATGAAAGTCGATGAAAGAAGTGAGTTTACTGTGAATTATCTGTAATATTATTTATATCATTAATATAACGAAGGATTGAGTTAGTTTGAGGGATTAAATCACCGTATTATAGTCAAGTATAAGTAGTGTCCGGTGTCGTACACGATACAGACCATGCTTTCCCTTCCTAGAACATCCGGTGCGTCTTCTCTACTCATTTGATTAGTTCATAACGTTTAATTGTAATAAAACGAAATTGGGCTCTTCTGTTCTCCTAAAGTGAAGACTGGCATACGCCAAACAGTATGCTATAGGGAAATTGTGCCCGGGATGCGCCGCTACAGCCTACTCTTATATCGAATTCAAACTGCCAAGGGGTATTTTACGTGCACGTCAATGTGTACACGGGACCTCGTTTTTTGTCCATCCAAACGACTAGACAGTTGTCCTTGACAGGCCATCCGTCCTGCATCACTGACAAGGGGAAACCACGCCGGAAAATCTGGATGAACTTTATCGCACAATGCAGGGATCGAACACCCGACCACCAGGCTATGAAGCGCATGTTAACTCATTTTAGAACACTTGGATACCACTTCCCGACCGAGAGCCGCGAAGGCCCAGTGAGTAGGGTACTGTAACCGTTAGTCCCAAAGTGACCGAAGTAGTATATTCATTTGGTAAATCCAGCAATAAAACTGTACCAACACGAAATGCAGCTACTTTAGCTAATGTTTAAATGTTTGCGTTCCGAATGGGATCTTTGTGACATCATCTGGACTTGCCGTTCAAATATAATATTATGGATGATAATAAATAGTGCTGAGGCAAATACATGAATATCAAATTCCCCTTTATGAACCTCGCTCAGTCGACATCGCAGCATGAAATAACAACATTACACAAATAAAGAGGTCGCCATATTGAAAGACTTATAACCCCATAAATCAACGCGTGTAACCAGACACAAGTAGACTTTTATCTGGAGGTCAAGGGTCACTTGAATAGATAATTAGTCATGACGAGGATGATGATATGGTGAATGATGAGCTTCCTAACTGTTTATTCAATATTTGAAATAAATGTCGAACATGTCGTCACATAAATACATGCACGTCTGGAAGATAATAAATTACTTCACCAAAACCACAACAGTGCAGCTTCGTGACTTCAAAATAAAATGATGTAACCCGTTGGTCGTTCCGCAACAATCGTGGTTAGCGATTGAGATAAATGAGTGTGGAAAGGAAATATAATGAAAAGAGAATTAACGTCTCCTTTCCGGAAAGAAATGTGGGTTTTCGGTCAAAACGCAAAAGGTTTTTCCCCAATGCATTAAACGAGAGAACTAACCGTACGCTTGTTTGGCAGGTATTCCCCCCTCTCACCCACACACTCTCCGTCTCATACATCGAAATGCCTGTTTATTAATAACTATTGTTTAAGGTCGATCCAAGTCCAGTATTTAAACTGACTATTACATAGATTGCCATAGCAACGTAATACTAGTTCATTAGTTGTAGCTGGTTGTAATATTAATTTCTATTGGTTGATAGACAGAAAGAATAATTGCACGTGCAAGTTATAATGATTGTAATGATTAAACCGGGAATAAAGTCTAAATTCTATCCTTTCCTATAATTATTATGTCGAACTGAAACAAGATGGACGATTGTTTGTGTCAATTAACTTTGACGATGAGGAAGGGGTTTATGGCGTGCAGAGCGACTTTAGCGAGAGTTCAGATTTCTTTTACCGTAGTTATTGTCGATAAAAACCCGACGTTAAATTTATTGTAGCGCTAAAAGGGGACAGGTTTGAGGGTGTTTAAAGTCTCTGAAAAGAGAGCCCCAGTCACTTAAACTGACAAAGCGGGCACGAAAATGTTGAGGTAAGCTATTCCGAATGCTGCCTTTGGTACCACATGTCCGTAAAGGTTTTGGATTTTCGAGGATTATGGAGCTTATCAATTATGACTGAAATATTTGAACACGAAAGTGCAACTTGTATGAAAAGAGCCTTTGATTTTAGCAGAATCGGGCGCTTTGTTAATGTCATTTTCAACGATATAATTTCGATAGATCTGCAATCAACCAAAAGAAACTTTTCAATTTTCGAAATATGGCAAGGGACACTACATTACATATCTATACACATTTCTTTCTCCAAGTATTCAGCTATTTATGTCCATATCGGCTTTACGCAAGACAAATTCCTCTTAAATCCAATCAGCTTGTCGTAAAGATATTATCTGCTGCACTGGTATCCCAGAAGGCCATGTAGCGCGTAACCACGGAGTGATAAATGACCGCTCTGTTTCAAGGTCAAACGATGTAATATGTCAGCTGGCTAGTCCCTGGAGGAATGGCTTGGTGATTGTATTGAATCAGTCATCAATTCATAAATTGTTCTGGGATAAAATTCTGACAGGCCGTTACAGGTTTACAGTTACTATGGTATTATAGCAGGCGAAATGAACTTGAAATTGTCAGCCATGTTGGAAAATCTTCCTGCAATATTACATAATGAAAGTACCACAATAATAAAACACATATTTGTGAGAAATGGTATCAAGTGTTCTTGAATGGGTAAGCATGAAGGTATTACCGACCGAATTGACTTTTCCATATATTAATTAAAAGACCACCCCAAATGATGAAAAATAAATGTCGCCTGTGATCCAGAGCTGCACAAAACCACCATATATGCCTATCACCTTGCGTTTTGGGTATTGTGTCGCAGGTACGAGTCCGGTTATAATTTCCAAAACCCGACATTAACATACACGTAAGTAAACCCAACAAGGTGTCGTTCGACGCACAATTTGTCTCCTTAGCACTTTTGATAAGTATACATGTATATTCGCAAAAACAACTGTATACCAGTTTCAAAATCAGAGTAGTATTGTATTGTAACGCGCAAGTAGCCTTGTGAGTATTTTGTAACTTTCTTGAGATTATTGTTACTGAGGATGGGGATTAGGGGTTTATGGCTGAATGGTTAGCAGGTGCGTGGTGTATCATAAAGCCTGTCATTGAGTCAGCTGGCGTGATTTCGAATTCCCGGTTGTAACGTGACAAGGAGTAGGGTCGTCTGTCCATCCTCGTGGGTTTTCTCTGGGTCCTCCGGTTTCCTCCCACTGCTAAAGACCCCTACGCGCAAGCGAATTATTGAAATAAAATTAATATAAGTCCCGAAATGCCCTAGTGGGTGTCGAGTGGACGTTAAATCCTGTTTCTCTCTATCTCTCTCTCTTGTTACTTGATGGTATTTTACCAGTTTCAGTTTACGTTATTCCAGCAGAATATTGTGTTCTTGTTATCTAATATCTTCGTTCTGCTGTTCTGTTGTTCATCAGATACTACCAGACACATATAGAGTGATAACTTCCTAGCGGGTTAATCGTACCACACGTAGTTCTGAGAGCAGGACTTATTATTTCCCTCGTGACGTGTACTAGTGTTCTGCAGGTCTTCATAATCTGGCTTTGTAACATACACTAACAGACAACCTGTATTTGCAACCTTTCTTTTACACCTGGGCTACGGAACCAACACAGTCAAACACACGTCCAAATATACTTTCCCTACTTTCAACATGTAGGGCAGGGATGTAAAAACACAAAAACACGGATTAGGCAACAAAAAGAGCAGGCTTCAATAATTAATTTGTTTCTATAAAAGATTATTTAGGTACATGTAGGATTTATTAAAGTGACTAAAAAGTACAACAGAATTTGTTACCTATGAGATCCCCCCACCCCCCAACGCGAAAGGACGGGGGTTGCGTAGCCGAATGGAATTACGCGCACGTTTTCAACTATAAGGTGAGTTAAGTGGCGAAGTTTCGACTTCACACTTGTACGTGACAAGGTGTGTAGACACCTGCCTAGCCTCGCAAGTGTTCTTCAAGACACCCGGTGTCATCCCACACCTCAAAAAAACCTACGCCCACGCGCAATTTTTAAAATAAAATTAAACCACGTGTTAGTCCTGACTTAGTTTATGTTGAATGGACGTTCATCCCCTTTGTCATTTGCTCACTTTAATGGCCTCAGATCACTAATTATTTCCCCATTGACTTTAATGTTAATTCTCGTCTCTTAGACCGGCTGTAACTTTTTCCCAAATATTCGTTGGGTTGAACGCTTTCTGCCACAGATGGAGCAACATGTGGCAAACTCTGGCCCAAAAGCATGTATGAGGTTCACCATGAAAAACTTGAGATACACAGGCTGGAAGTAGAGATCCGACAACCAAACAAGCAATTTTCGGCCCTCCCTTTCAACGTAACCAACCTCACAACCCTTGTATCCTTCCGCCTCAAAATCATGAATATTCACCAAAACCTGGCAGAAAATGTATTTTTAAACCCTTTTCTTCGATTCTACACCAAAAAGTCAACAAAAATCGCCATGCAAAAGGGGGAAAGGGAGAGAAAGACTAAAAATAACTTTCGCCCTACATTCATGGGTGACGGCCCATGAATATTTAGTGATCTGTGTCCTAATATCACTACATGCATATGGCTGTCATTGCGCTCGAAGTTATCCCCTTTTAGCTAAATGTAGTAAGAACAAACTCATAGGTTGATAGGGCTGTGTTGTCCTGGTTATCGCGCCCCTTTTCGGCGAGTGTGATTAGACATTGATCAAATTATATAACGCTACAAAATAACATAATACTTCTGTTTGTGTTATATAAATACGACTGGTCTGATTGGGACTATCATTGAACCGGTAACTCTGGAAATGTTTGTCTTTAGCTGTCAATCAATGAATGTAAAATGGTGTTTGATTCATTCTTTTGTCGGATATCAAAGATTGTGGATTTCTCTTTTGATGAGTCAAATATAGTTATATTTTTTTTCTGTGTCGCTTTTTGAAATATATTGGCATTGGGTTAAATATGTAAACGTTGACGTGCACGTAAAAGAACCACTGAAAGCGTAGACAGAAACCCGGCAAACCCCGTAAATTTCAATTATAGTATGGCGGATCGATTTACCCGATTGGTGGAGAAAAGTACAATATTTAACCCCATTTCATTTATAATGTCCAATTATTTCTCCTTTAAACCAAACAGTCCTATGTCATTGACTTTTAAGTACATTCTCTACTTCGCTGATTTGGTCCACGTGAAACCGATTTTCAGATCAATGACTGGACGATTTTATCAATATGGCGACCGATTGGTGAAATTATTCATCTTATAGATCAATTGTCGTCTGTTTCTACACGCGCACAGTATTCCACACTCGTTACCTTAACAACGAGCACGTGAATAGTAGATTTTTATTAACTTTCTATTACTGCTCACGAATTAACCTCCACTATTTACTTTGATTATTATCAAAAGCTTTTGTTTGAAAGAAACAAATCAAATCAGCACACAAAACATTCATTAACTCTCCAATTAAAGCAACCAACCCAAACTATCAAGGGAATCAATTATCGGCCATTTTGGTTCTGTTGGAATTGAACACGGTCTGTTTATGGGTTGTTGTAATTGCATGTTGAATAACCGGACATCATTGTCTATGTATAAAAATAGCTACAGTCAATAACCCGTATGATCACTTGGAATCTGATTATCAAAGCTAACGCAGACAAAATTATGTGGTTATCTCCCTTGAGTGGTTTTCGGAGGCCTTGCAGTCTTTACCCTTAAAACTGTTGCTAGGATACATCCGGTGTAATATTCGTTTGTTTCTTGATGCGCCTGAAAATATCAGCTATATGAACTTTTCAAATACGTAATAAGGGGTATCAGGTGTTCTGAATAGGGTAAAACCATCTAATACCACTTCTCCCTGTACGCGACCGACTACTCCTCAAGTGTAAGGAGCTAATCCCCACCTTAAATCCCAGACAAACTATTTACCTATTCAATAACCGCTCCCTCATTGATTGTTTAAGCTTTACTGATCACGTGATAAACCTGAACTGATCTAATCACATGGCTTGTTAATCTCGGATCAACTACAATCAAATTTGTTCATTGGCTATTCCGCCTGGATAATCTTATGTTAACATGGAATATAAATTGAACGAATATGGTGGATGCCTGAAGGGGACTCCACAAATTGTTAGTTATAAAAATTGGTTTGCAATTGACTTAGTTTTTCGATCAAAGATCTGTTTTTATATTCGTTTCGTCTATTAGTCATTTACGTTTTCTGCAGGTTATGTTCTACATAGAAAAATTATTTGAGCATTTCTACACTAGAACCCGGGGCATCAACTATTTTCTACTCGGCTCAACTGAAGAAATTGATTCTATTTTGCTCCATTTAAGAGGATGACAAAATCCATTTCCTGCCCAACAAGTTAATTTTGTCACCGATTATAGTATTTGATAGTCTTAATTGTGTTGGAATTATTGACAAAGTGCATATGTTCAGCTATTTATAATTTTCTTGTCAACTATCTATGGATATCGGATACTTGATGCCTATTATTTGAATCAATCACAGTTTTAGGATAACATTTTTCACCAGAATTATGTTGCCGACAAATTATGAGAAACTGTGGCCGCAAAAGATTTTGAATTTCAGGATGTTACTAACAATGTCTCTGGGCTTCAACTGCTCCGTTGTGAACATCACCCATCACTTATTTACGTTTGTGTACTTATTTGTTACAATTTAGTATGCCTTTGAGAACATCAGGGAGTTGATAAACAATAAAGGGTTTCCTCCCCACTGCTAATGACCCCTACGCGCAAGCGTTTTATTGAAACAAGATTGAACCATACGTTAGTCCCGAAATGTGTCGAGTGGACATCAAGCACCATTTCTCCCTCCCTCTCTCTCTCGCTAAACAGGAGAACCCGGACTCTACCCTTGTGTGAGGGGTTTGGCTGATCTAGTCATTAAGGCGTGCGCTTAACATCATAAGGTCTGTAATTGATTCAAGTGTTGTCCTTTGGAATCCCGCTCGTGTGTGGCAAGGAGTAGGTTCACCTGTACAACCATTTTGGGTTTTCTCCGGTAAAATGGAACCATGTTAGTCCCGAAATGCCCTAGTTTGTGGGCGTAAACCCCACAATCTCTCTGTCTTTCTCCCGTGTCGGCCAAGGAAGTTACTCTGATTTTTCCGGCGCGACTTCCATCTCGACAAAAGTGCAGGATGGATGTCGTTAAAGGGAAGAAGCGCCCAGTCCTTCTCGAATGGGACAAGAATTCAAATTACATCCTTGTAGGCGTTCGTTCGCTCTTTATATCTAGGGAAGCATTTCCTGAATAGCACGCTGCATGACATCCATGCATGCCCAATTTCATTACCAAGGTTAATGCAGAAAAGTTCAACGTTAAAGCCCACTTCATTTATTCACGATATTGTGTGTAAATCAGCCTTTAAATTGTTATAATCATGCACAGCGTCATTATTTCGTCGTTTCTCATCAAAACCAATTAAAGGCATTGTAACAAGATGACAAGCACCAGACCATCGAGAACCTTGATTGGTTCAATAAGTGTCAATCATCTGCGCACAAGGTCAGAAAGTAAATGTGGAGATCAGTTTCTCCATGATATGGTAATACTGTTAATAATTCCATGCACGCGAACTGGATTTCCACCCGAATATAAGGGTATTGTCACAATTCCACATTTTTCGCGAAACCAGCCCTAAATTGAACATGAACAGCCCTGCGTTTTTTCCGTGACGTGTACTACCTAGACCAAACAGTGTGTAGGCCTATGTGTATGACGCCGCCGACGCCGCATCGGATTCCTGATCGTTTCTAGCATGATTTTATTCTCTAAGGGGGTTTGAAATCCGAATTACCTGCAAATGTGTTGAAATGGCGAGCGTTTAGACTTATTTACAAGAATTGTGCTGGTGTCGTTAATCCTTTTTATTAAAATAACTCAGTTGTTGCTTCCGAAATGTTCCTTATTTATCAACGTCGACAACACATAATTGACTTACAACCATCAAGTATTTGAACCGCCAAGATGTTTAATGTTCCCCGATTAATCCATCACTTTCAAACCACCTTTTATCGCGTCAACCTCGAGTCCCAAGTTTCATCCGTTCGTTACTGTACTTCTCTTCAAGTAGCTTCCTGTTGTCAGTCATAAATAGTACGTTAGTATTCGAGAATAATTCTGTTTCTTCCCCTTTCTTATGTAAGCAAACTCGTTTCCTTCTTCGAGTTATACCCTATTTCATTTATTTTATTAAAGATCAGGCCCCGAGTTCACAGAGCATTCTCAGAGTTATGTTAAGAATTTACTCAACTTTCAATCACTGTTTATGAGAAATGTCTTTGGTTCAGAAACACAAAACTTTGCACATAGTTTCTTATTAATGTATTTGATACATTAACACAACATAACTTTTATGAAGGGCTATACTTTAGTTCAAATAACGCTAAAAATTTTGGAAGGTCTCCAGTCCAACGAAATTGGCTACATGTTATTAGTTAAAACACAAGGCGAGACCTTTCTGAATTGGTCGCAGAGGTTGACACAGTGTACAGGATCAGCGATTTGTTTTACGGGGAATGGGGTTTCACGTCTTCTTGAACACTTTGACTAAGGTATCGAGATTAACATGCCATTTTGAAATAACTTTAAGCGCACTACCGGTTGTGAAAACCACCAGAACGACAATACACCCTTTCCTGGTCATTTGAGCAGGCGATAGCGCGGAGAAATGAGAATTGCCTTTGAAAGTTAGAGCTAAACTAATTCTTAATTCAATGTACTTTTTTTTGAGAGTCTAGTAGTTCGAACGGAACGTTTGGCAGTTTGGATTCGATGAAGAATAGACGAAACCTCTTTCGTAGCACACTGTATAGCAAACGCACGTTCTCATTATCCCGGATGAAGCACAAAGATGGGATCTTAAACCCCCATCGTATTTTATTTCATTTCCGGTCTAAGATAACTTCTACAATGTCAATTTATGTTTTGTTTTGGCGACAAAAAACAAATTCTTTGTTAAACCTTTAACACAAAGTTTTGATTTCAACTTCAAAGGTTTAGTTGCCATTCAGATCTGATATTTAATATCAGGCATCAAAGACTTGTCCAATTAACAGAAATAGAAAATATCTTGAAGCGCGATGAATTGATTGATATCATTTCTCACATATTTTTAAAATAAAAAAAAATAAATGGTAAAATAAGAATAGAAATGTGAAGCAAGTCGATTTTAATGAACGGCTGCAGTCGATTGATTGTTAGCGCTTGTCGTCTGCTGGAAGTTTGTGGTTGTTTATATTATAAACAAATCATTACGCTGTGCTTGAACGGTGTGAAGTGAGATTGTTACGAGAGAAAATAGTCCGTGATGATTTTCTGTATAAATTATGCCTGGAGGTGTTATTACTGTTGTCATCATATTGAACTGGTTATTATTCAACAGGCGACATAATTTTATTGGCATTCTGTCGAGTATTGGATCAATTTCTGTGATACGACACAGGTTATGCATACGTCACATTCATCATCGTAAACCAGGAATTTAATATAATGTGTGGTCACATCATAAACACAGAAAATCATTTCTGTTTGTCTCCGTCCTTTAACGTCTGCATCCACAGTAATCATATCGTAGACCCAGCGCATCTTCTCAGAATGCAAAACTGTAGCAATGTTTTAGCTATGTCAACATACCGTAAGACAGTATCCCGCTTACATATGACACAAGTGATATCAGATGTTATTGAAACAGTAGGCATAGCTGTCTCGTGTGCGGCAAACAATGCAATTGGTGTAGTTGGACTGTGGTTGTTTTCTGCATTTAAATATGTAATTGTCTTCCGCCGTCTAGTACTTGGTTAGCTCGACGTTTCGATCAAATGGGTGAAATACATGTTTTAAGTGGGTAAACGCTGGCTCGCTAGTCTTGGGGTCGGATATTCGATCCTTGCATTGGCCGAGAAAGTTCATTTACATTTTCCGGCGCGGTTGCCCCTTGTCAGTGATGCAGGAAGGAGGGTCTGTCTAGTCGTTCGGATATGACGAAAAACCGAGGTCCCGTATACACATTGACGTACACGTAAAAGATCCCTTGGCAGTTGGAATTCGATAGAAGAGTAGGTCGTAGTGCCGCTGCCCGGGCAAAATTTCCCTCCAAGCACACTGTGTGGCGTATGCCCGTCTTCATTAGCCCAGTTCGGAGTAGGACCTTAATCCCCATTTCATTTCCATCATCATGTTACCATTGGATATCGAGAATGAACGAAGTTTAAAAGAACGAGTGGGTGTCATCTAAAACATACACCCGATAGTTCCTTTATTCCAAATAGCCATGTTTACTTTCAATGCATGAGCTTTTTAAAGACAGAACTATGAAATCCACATTGCTTCCTGGAATAACACCTCCTCTTTCCCTACCCTTTTCAATCCTTTGTATTTCTTCTCAGAACATTTGAGTACAATGACGTCTTCCTTCAATTGATTTCGTTGTATTGTTTCTTAGATCATGTCAGTGCAATGTTTTGTCAAATTTCCCCTCTTACAGTACTTTCTGTTTTAAGACAATGGGTCGATTTGGGTGCAGGAAGACGAAGGTTAAAGTTAACCATTACGTCGTGTCTTATAAGGATTATGTGGTGGTACATAGATTTGTTGTTATTTTATGAAGCATTTTATCTCCAATGCTCAGTATTCTACTTAAATACACAAGAGTTAGTTCCCTTGTTATTAGTTGCAGTACTTCTGTAATATACACCTCAATAATGCATGCAATTGACGATACATCAATTCTGTTGGCTGAGATAGTATTAAAACTCGACTAAGATGATAGATCTGCCATACACTAATACACATATGTAGAGTAACCTCTTCTATCTCTACACGGGGGGAGGTGGAGATGGCCGCATGGTTAGCCCGCGCGTGCTGTATCATACAGTCTGTCATTGAGTCAACTGGTGGGGTTTCGATTCCCCGGTTGTACGTGGCAAAGAGTAGGGTCGCCTGTCCAACCTCGTTGGTTTTCTCCGGGTCTTCCTGTTTCCCCCCACTGCTAAAGACCCCTACGCACAGGCGAATTATTGAAATAAAATTAATCCATATGTTAGTCCCGAAATAACGTAGTTTGTGTCTAGTGGACGTCAAACCCATTTCTCCCTCTCTCTCTCCAAAACACATGTATGTTGAGTAAACCCTTCTATCTCTACACGTTGAATGTGTTTTATTCAAGTGATAACGAACTTGAATTGGTGTAATTGTTGATGTCTTCCCTCGGGGAGCAAGATATGTAGATTTAACCAGTAACTCGCCGCTTTAATTCAACATAGAGCCAGTCAATAAAAACTGATCAATTTTTATTCCCGGGGAAATATTCCTTGGACTGGATGTCAACACTGCACTTTGCTTCAACAAATACTTTTACTTTACTCAACTCCCGTTCTTATTAATCACCAGCCATTGTTAGTTTAAGTCCCCGAGAAACGACGACAGCACAATCCACCAACACACAGAATAATTGAAATCCATACTAATTTGAGAATTGAGACAGTTTGGTCAGAATTTTACAGTTTTAAATATCCTGTGGTATTCTGTCCAAGGGTCGTATAAATTAATTAGCTCGTTCATTGTTTTTATTTAATGAATGGGTTTTCATTTGTTTGATATCGAAATGGAATGAAATAGGATGGGTCGGTCTAATATCACGATCTCCTTGATTTCATTTATCTAACTGGCCTTAAATTTACATTTCTATTTCTTACTTCTTCAAACTTGATCTTTGCCATTGTCCTCCTTAAAGAAGTCTTGTACAACTATGCCCGTTGTTTGCTCAATACTTTCCATTATTGACAGATCGACTGGATGATAGAAGATAAAGTCACTTTCCCGCTTTTTTTTCCTTTTCCATTTCGCGCCAAATATTTGTTCTGATTTTGTTCTCTATTATTAAGTAAAATTGATAGGAAAAGAGGAGAATTCATACTTCATATTGCCGCGCGGCGCACTCAGCAGATGTTTTGACAGCAACTCAAAGTTTTTATTCAATAGTTGGAAGAGAATGCAATTGTAAGACGAAAAAGAATTGTGTAGTTTTGACATTTATAACTTCATCTGTAACATGGATCGAAAAGTCTGGTTGGTCGAAACACAGTTGTTTTGCTGCTTTGTTTATCCAGACGAACTGAGCAATCAGGTAGGTGGTTTGTTAAGATGATAGTTTGGGTAACATGCACGTGGAAACAATATGAAGTGTGTTTAAATTAAGTATTTTATCCGAAACACGTGTTCAATGGTATGTCTGATCGTTTTACCAGAATAATTCGTTTAATTTAGATAATTTAAGATGTGGTTATTTCTTCAGCATGACCTTCATGTCTAATTAGAGGTCATATTTCTGAGAGTTCATCTCCTTCAGAAAAGAAGTACCCTTCAACTCTGATCATGACGTCATTATTAAATCCCGTTTGCAAATATTGGCGATTTGAAAATATTTACTTTGTCATTCGTCATTTTACATCATCGATCATGATTTCTGCTAGATCCATTCTCTTGTCGCCATCACCTAAAAATGGTCGAAACGAACTTTGCAATGTCATTATTTTATCCAGCACTTAACCGATCCCAATTACATCTTCCGTTTATAGATTAACATGAAAAGCGCGGGACCCTTTCATTATCAAAATTACCAGATTATTTGAAATGGTGGAGAGAGATTTTTTTATTCCCTTTCGGTAAACAAATCTCAAAGAGATCGATTTTTATAATCGTTTGTTATTCTCATTAAAGAGTATTACCTCTCTTTTGTTATGAATATTTCGTTTCGTTTACTTATCAATCTTATTTTTATTATTGCTTTAAATGTTATTTTAGGTTTTACGAAACCAATGAAAGACACTTACCCGTGTTCCCAAATTTTAGTTGACTTTCTTTAATGGTTTGACAAATCTAGAATGTACATTTATTTCAAACTTGGATAGCCGCTAGCAATAAAAAGAGAAACGAAATATGTAATAATGGCCGACCTGTTTGCTTTCTAAAGCCTTAATATGTAGACAGACAATTGGTCTAATGAAAATGACTAAATAAATAGTTAGAAAGTAGATTAGGGTTTTGAGTGATCGTGAAAATTGTCAGCATTGACAAATTAAACCCGTTATTAGCCAAATCAAATATGATCAATATGGATTGTGGATCGGAGATCTAAATTGAGACGAAATATTGATAATTATTCATCAATATCCAGATGATTGTTTTTTATATTAGTAACTTATTATGCTCTTGATATCTCCGCATCTAGACAGATAAATATATGATATCGTCAAATCTGACATTACTTACGTTTCTACGTCTCTTGGTTGTGCTCCCTTGTTATTATCAATGTCTTGGATATTTCTCTCGTACGAATTCTTTAAATTTGGCTAATGATCATTTTACTGATTGGTGATTATGTTCTTCACCTTAGCAATTGTAGACATTAAAATATAAAGTGGTAGACATTAACATATAAAGTATCCGAACTACTGGAATGGAAACTTGTTTTGGATATTTTGGTGATAACTTGATGCTTTGTTTTATTATAATATGTGGTTCGTGAAACTTTTGAGTGTTTATTGTACTTTTTATGTATATCTTCTCTGAGAATATACTTTGATAACTCTATAGGATTATTTAAAAAGATGTTGGTCTATAGTGTTGATATCCAAATAATCATCAATAGATTGACGAGTTGGGTGCCAGTCTAACTATTCCCACCACTTGGTCAGAATTTAAAAGACACACTTTAATGGATTTTAACAACCATAACCATACTAGTATCAGTTTCATTCAGTAAATCAGGGGGATTTTGATTTTTTAAAACATGTGATAAGGTTGTAACAGATCCCACTAGTTGGTAGTGGTAAGACATGCTATTTAAATTAATTCGTCATTGAAAAGGGAAGGGGGCATTCGAAAGCCCAAAAGTTAATCAGCATAATGTCTAGTATACAAGACGAAGAGAACAGCCGTGGTTCAATTTATAAAAGGATGAACGAGTCTTCAGGGAATCTCGTCTTTAGTGATTGTGTCCTCTTTAATTCTACAGACTCTCTTTATAAAGACGCCTTAATGCCAGACAATTAGCACTGATGGATCAGTCGTGAATATGTAAAAATTACAACATGATTTGGGTCTTGTTTCATTCTCGCATTTGACTTGTGACTTGGACAGGATACACGTTTCTTATTAAAGAACAGGTCATTCCGCTCCAAGAATCTGGTTTTAAGAAACATGGAATTATGTTTACCTTGCTTTGTTTTGTGTATGTTGTGCTTCTTCCAAGTTTGCTGTAATAATTGGAATCGTACATATGAGGGTAATTTTGAATCTTCAGATGATCCGCCGTTTACTTCCAGTTTATCTCTGGAATGAGCAACAGCTTAAAAGTGGTTAATCCACGTTTGTATTAATCACGTGATTTGAAAGTGTTTAGTCTCATTTGATATTAATACCGTAAGCCTGCTTGAAGATGTCATGTACTCTTTAGTTTCAGTTAATATTAGTGATGTAAGCCTGCCTGTGCGTGTCAGGTCCCGTTGAAAGTGTTTAGTGAAAATTTCTATCAAAACTGAGAGCCTGTTTCTAAATGTACGATGCTGTTTAGTTTTAGTTTATATTAATACTATGAGCTACATGCAAGGCTGACGCTATATGTATGCAATAATAAAACCAATCGGTAAATTACTGCTGGGCTTTTCTGTGGATAATACGATGCTGGATTAGGTATCGTGGATCGCTACTGGACCTCATCCGTGGAGCTACAGGATGATTACCTGTGGTACTTTGGATTCATTATTTGGTTTAGTATTTTACTTGGCATCACCTATATTTTGCATAGTTGTCCAGCATTGGTTATTCAACCTAGAGCTTATTACGGCATTCTAAAGTTTATTTTAAACTATTTTAGATCACGATTTGCGCAGTCTGTCAACTAATGGCACAATGTGCATGTTTTATGTAAGGGATAAATCGGATAACGATTCTAATTTACTTTACTTATTGTTC
Source organism: Patella ulyssiponensis (assembly GCA_963678685.1). Taxonomy (NCBI): domain Eukaryota; kingdom Metazoa; phylum Mollusca; class Gastropoda; family Patellidae; genus Patella; species Patella ulyssiponensis. The sequence goes on from OY783228.1 coordinate 9,722,824, forward strand.
AAATCGATGGGTTGATTTTCAGAAAGCTCTTGTATCCCAATAGATCATTCCAATAAACATGGTTGACGTTCTTCATGTCGACCGCAAACACGCCCTTAGTTCAATAACTCATCCAGTAGCTGATATAGCAGCATTCGCTGACATTTAGACATTTTAATTTAGGACAAATTTGCTCGTCCTCGAATCTCAGAAATTAAAAGTCAATAATGGAAATAGTCTGGGCTAAATCGTGGTAAAAGCTAAAATAGGGTTTTTTATTGGAAAGAAAAGATAGAAAACAAATCCCAGAGATGCCGAGTTAATGTCGGGAGACAAGCTGTTAGCAGGGATATTTACTCTACGATTCATTAGAAAGATGGAATTGGATTCTTTTTTTTATAAGTTACAATTGTTATAAAGTGATTCGAGTTTGTTTTTGTCTCTACTGGTCGTTTTCGAGATTTAAATAAAATAAACGAGGTGGATGGCATTACGAATGTATAAATACCCCGACACGGCAATAACTTGTGGACAGTTTTAATAGCAACTGCTCGCAGTACGATCATGAGTCAAGATAGTCGATGATTTTAAAACTGTGTTCTGTCTATAGTTTAATCTACGTTAAGGATAATGGCTTTGTACCCATGCCTTGCGAAATGGGAGCAGTAACTGATGGATGTTCCGTCTACTTAATAATCTGAGATAAGGATAATGCCATATAGACTGGACTAGTTGCAGGACATCAAATAATTTTCCGTTGGGAGAATAATGTTCGTCTAATTTTTATATCAACCGTTTATTGAACAGGGTGAGATTGGGATAGGTGTAAGTGGTCGAACGTGGTCACCACCGTCTGTAATTGCTTGTGGACGCTGTACAGGCTAAGTTCTCATTCGAGTCACTTTCTACTAGGTGGTTATGTACAGGAGGCGAAGATTTCGGCTAGAGATAGTCAGGGTTACCGTACTTAATCTCGTGGAAGCTCCTGTGGCTTACGTTTATGAGACGAAGAAGCCTATTGATTTTTTTAAAAGTTATTACTTGTTTCGTGTCGTAATAAATGTTAGCACCAGATGAGCTGTTTCTCGGTGCATTCAGCTTTGACGGAATTATGGCACTCTTACCAAGAATGTATATGTTGTCAAAATCTTTTGATCATTGTTAAGATTGTTTTAATATAGTTTTATTCGGCCAGGGTCTCCGTTCTCCTTAATGATTACGTACCTCATATACTTGCTGAGTCTGAGAATGTGTCGGTATGGTATAGTACATGTAATTGTTCTGAGAAAGGTATAAGGATGGATTATGAGAATCGGTTAATGAAATTCTGTTTGTTTTGGTGATGTGTAGAGTGGAGGAGACGTTTATTTTTTGCTTATGTTTTTAGTATTGTGTCGCCATGGCATCGTATATGTAATTGCTCTGAGAAAGGTATAAGGGTGGTATATGAGAATCGGTTAATGAATTTCTATTTTTTTTATTTGTGATGTTTTGAGGAGAGGATACGGTCATTTTTCTAGTTATTAGGACACCATGCAACCGCAAAAGAAATCGAACCTTTGTTTTCAATAATGTTTAGATCAGCTGGCACATGAATACAACACAGGTAAAGGTCTGTTCTCCTAACGCAGTGTCTAATTAACAACATGGCATTTGCTTATTGTGTTTTCTTTATGTTGTCTTAAATAATGGATCTTGGCATTCATTAACGATAGAATACAAAAAGATAGAGCAACGTTATTAATCACAATTAGCGCAAGAAAATTTGTATCAATAACTCTTTTGTAGTCGGTTAGCCTCATTAATGACTGTAATCGCCATGTTATATTAACATGAAACTACAGATGATGAACACGGATTTATTCAGGTTAGGAATGATGTTTTTGGTTACGAACCAATTTAAGAATGGATGAAACTTGATTCTGAAATCCAGAACGATCGCCTTTGTTAGTAACTTATGGTGCGAGAAGATTTGGATTTACTAATGCGTTCATACCTGTTGTTTAGTCATTTTGCGAATAACTACTTTGTCCAGTTCGTCGATTGTAGTTGTTTCGTGTCCACCTGCATTTCGTATCGTCTTATACAGATCCAGAAAATATAGTTTGTAGCGGGATATGCACTAAATAGACAAAGTTCCTGTAATCGTTTCTAGAATTGCTCTCATAATTCCACTCCACATTTTACGTAAATGTTCTTGATTTTGTGTTCTCTTTCGCATTTTGCTTCCAGAAATGAAATCAGAAATAATGCTTAGATGACGGAATGCGTCCGCACCATTTTGTTTTATGATTTTCGATTGTGCCTCCTTTAGTATACATGTAAAACGTCAAAAAAGAAATATGGTGTTGCATGCCCGGAAATAAATCTGGTGTTAGTATTATTGAATTCTATTCGTGCTGACGAGGATCATAGTAATGTGACCTCTGGCTATACTTGTTGATCTAAGTATTCACAAGATTCTTGATATCGAACAGTAAAAATGGACTTGGGCTTCGAGACGAATTATCAATCTTCATAGATCTTAAATATACCCTCCAGATTTATAGATAATGTTCATTCCGTGACCAATAATTATAAACCCTGGGCCATTCAACTGGTTGGAAAGTTGGACAACTTCCCGTCCGTTAATTTGTCTTTCGGATAGTCGATGGTCATTTTCCATGCTATAACGGGACGTAAATACCATATTTTGCTCAGGTGGTCAGACAATTCGTATCTAACTACCACCTTACTACTGATTCTGAGGCCCACGGGCTACCACAGACAAGACCAAATTAACATCAAAAATTAGTTGACGTGTTCAGGAATATTTTAAAAGCAAGTTGATAAGGATTTTGTGTAATGGACGTCATTCAGTAGTTTCTTATTCATATCTATATTGTGATCTGTGACATTCATCAAAGTTAGTATACGCCTTGGCACTATTCACCACTTTATTAGGAAACCAATAGTGCTAGTTAGTGTTGTTTCGTGATCCCAAGGAAACACTTAGTAAAAAAAAAACACTTTCACTTCAACATGTTAACTAAATGTAAATGCTAGTACTTTTTGACGCACTTGATTTCGTTTTCTGAATATGAGAGTTAGGTCGAAGGGGGGGGGGGTGAGTGTCAGAATGATGGTTCTTAAAGTTTAAGGACTAATTAATTATAGTAGGAGTGTTGAATCTCGGTATGTTAACAGGAATAGATTACATCTGAGTCTGGAAAGTTGACAAATGTTCATCTATTATTGATGCCGGAACAATTTTTAAGATTGGACAGGGTGGGTACTTGCTTATAAAACACTGTCTAGAATCCTGATTGTATTTAACGCTGTCGTTCAAATTAATTTGTAGCAATTACTAATTAATTATTTAGACAAGTTGAACGTGTTAAATCTGAAGTGGTTAAATATCCCTGTGCATGGTGAATGTCTGTCCCCATTAAACCAGTTTCGTAAAAACTAATGTTGGCCCGTGAACCCCATTTGCTTTGGTTTCATTTCTACTATTGTTTTTGTACTTTGTTGGTGACTTGATAATTGGAACTCGCACCTGTTAAAACATGCTGGTATTGTTGAAGTGGGGTGATAATATAAAGTCGTTCGAAATAAAAAGTCAGTAGATTATTTTGGAAAAGGTCAGCATATCCACCATGTGTATTTCTGAAGCCGCTGCTGCTTTTTAGTCCGTGTGGGGCTTAACCATAATTTTAGACTTGAAGCAAGCGTGTGGTCATATTGTCTGCAAACCTGTTAAAGAAGGGCGAGATCAAGACATTAGTCGTCGGAAGATGGTGGCGGTGTTGTTTTTGCCAGTTCTTATAATTGGTTTAGTAGCAGCTGAAGGAATTTCTGTGATGATTCTGACACCAGTGCTGGATATTGGAAGGACAGGCATACCCTAAAATAGACGGACATGATTCACGCGATTAAGCAGGATATACTTGTAATATTTGCTGATGTCTTTCTGTGGCTAGACGGTATGATTAGTGATAACAACTCTAGTAAACACAATTGTCACCCATTTCGGCGTATTAACCAAACCCATGTTATGTCACCGCATAGCTTATTTAACACGGAATTCACAGAATCCATTCGGCGATGGAGAGGTATTGTAGCTCCGGAATCGAATGTATCACAGAATTCATAGAACTGTACGGGCTGTGGAAATGCATCATTCCGTCCACTCTGTATCAATAAATTGCGTATTTAACACGGAATCTTTATCTACTTCGGTTAAAATTGATTTTGATAAGTGAATTTTCTCTCTATCCCTTGGTTTGAGTGCTTTCTGTGTTTCCGGAGTGAATTTTTAGAAAAAGACTAAGACACAGCAAGTGACAACTAAAAATCACAAGGAATAAGCCGGTCTCTTTTGACGAAACGTCCGTTAAGTGGATGGTTAGTGTTACGTGTGCATATATACGCAAATTGGTCCTACGGACAATTGAAAGTAATACCCATTAATTGGAAGCTCGGACCATGTAATGGGTTTTATTTTTAGCGGGCGAGTGCATAGTTTGATTCTATTTGATCATAGACATTAAAAATTTCAATTCGTTTTAGTCTATAATGGGTTTTATTTTTTACATACCCTGATTGACACTGTGCATGATTTGATCCCATTTTCCCTGGATATGTTCACTACTCTTCGACTAACTATATAGATTCTGTTACTGAGGTCCAGACGATTGAAATACAGTTTGAAGGATATTATTTTCTGTCTGTGTCCTGGTCACTTGCAACATGATAAATCTATTACACGATAATTTACTTCTTATGGACACCAATTAACTCTTATTCCAGTCAAAAATCATCCGTCACTTCGCGTCTGTGTAGTTTTCCTCCGTTATTTCGCTTTGTGTTAAGTTAGGGTGATGGTAGTTGTCCCTCTCCTATAATATAATTGGTAGAAAGATTCAAATTATACAATGAAGTTATCATCATTTCATCTGGCAATAGGTGGTTACTGGGCATGTGCTTATGGTAGAGTATATTCTTTCGAGAATTCCTAGGGTGGAATTGTCGTGTTAATAGTGTTAAATGTGTGCTGAATAGTACAACATGTGTTGTTGCATTCAGAGGATATGTGAAACAATGGACGTAAAAGGATATTTTAAAGAATATAAAAATTGCTCTGCTTAAAACTCCCAGACATGCTTTTGGCTAAAAGTTTAATGTGTTTGATGTAATTAACCTTAAATGGAATTTAGTGTTGATTATGTTTTTTACGTGTAAATTTAGACGTGTATATCATCTGTGAAAGGAATTCGTGTTTTATGAGAGATTTAATGGATGTAGATGTCTGGATCTGGTTGTCCTAGTACATTAGTAAATCTAGATGTTTCCTTCATATTGATCCCTTTAACACTTTACTCTATCTTTTCTCGTTCTTTCATTTTTCTTATCTCGGAACTTGTTTGATCCCCCGACCTCCTCACATCATTTTACTGATGGGCATAGAGTTGCTAGTCTTTTAAGGGCATATTGTACGCGTTTTGTTATCGTGGAAATTGTTTGTTCTCCAACATTTTCAAGCCATTTACTGATGGTGTTTAAGGGAGAAAATATATACTTTTTTATTTGTGAAAAGTGCTTGATTCCCCGACCTTTTCAGATCATTGTACTGATGAACGTATCGTTGTTGATGTTTTAGAGACAAATGTACAGTTTCACAGAGCAAGATCGTAAGATGTGCTTTGCTTTATCAGCTATGGTTTTAAGGTCAACAGTCTTTCAGGAACCAATTGTAAAGGTTGACGGTAATGGACGCGGTTTTCTTGGTCGGTTTGTAGAATTTAGGATTGAACGGGGTTAAAACGATTTTTTGATTCTAGAAATCGGTTAATTAGCGATTTTAAATTTTCAGCATACCATGCTCGTGTACGACACAGCGATGTGTACTTTCAAAGCCCAACATTTGAGACTGCCTTACTAAATTAAGGTATATGGTTGTTGTCAAGAATTTGTAAAATATTAACACCACACACTCAAAGCCACTAGTGTATTCCATTATTACTTTATTATTTTTAAACATTTGAAACGGAGTAACTATGATCCTGAAATTTAAAATAAATAGAACCGTTAACGTCTACATTGTTTTTTATTGAATCGAAGTAAGTTAATTTGCATTCTTGAAGTTTAATTTCATAAGGGATAGAAAGTGGTTTAAGCCCTACTGAAAGCTATTTCCATCTCTTGCTTGTGTTCACTTAACTTCTAACACTTTGCGATTTTTTCTTCTCGATTCTCAAATCCGTTTTTACTCAGGCAACTAAATCACGATTTTGTGATTTTTGTTAAGGGAATTACATTAATCGATCGACAAGACGTTGGGAAGAGGAAAAAAACGTTGAGATTTTAAGTTTTAAATTTCATCGATAATAATGTAATTTATCGAAAGATCTTGGTTCTGTCAGAGCTAATTAATGATATTCACAATCAAAGATGGAGGATCTATTTTCGTCTGGTGCTTTTAGCGGGATAAAAGTGTATAATAGGTGGAAGGATTTTAGAGGAAATTTGGACAGTGGCTGTAGTAATTGGCTAGTAGGCTGTTTAACTCAGTGTGTAAATCCTATAGAAGTCGGGGAAGGCCTACTGGAGATGGTTTCTCGGGTTTTATTGATGTAAAGAGACGAACTAATTGATACAAGAGCTGGTTACTTTAAGTCAACAGAATTACAAGGTGGATAATTTGGTTGAGTTCTTTCCATGCTGACGATTCCTGGTAATCTTTGAAATGTTTCACTGATAAGAGATGATTTACAGTCTTATTACTCTGGCTATATATTCTATTTCTATTATCAGGGTATGCTCAGTCTTTCTAGAGTAGCATAGATACCCTGGTCTTGTATGTATATTTGACTGGTGTTTTACAGTTTCAATTAATGGGTTTATGACAACCTATGAAGAATTCGAAAAAAATCATCTGTCTTCGATTAGAATACGTCAACCTTTGAATGTCAATTTGTGGTGAAGTTTTAGTGTAGAATTGGATATGTGTTCGGATTTATGTTTAAGTCTTGGAAGTTAAAACCTTTTTCGATTAATTGCTCATTAGATGTAATGAAAAACAAATCTTAATTGTCTTTCGGTGTTGAAATTGTTAGATCTGACAACGCCAAACATTTGATGTTACAATTCTGAAACTACCAATGATAGTAATGGAATTTTAAGTTATGTTTTAAACAGTTTGTGAATATTCAGTTGATCGTTTAACTATCTCAATATGTAGTTTTTGTATCGTAAATATGGAATCGATACAAAGAAACAAGCGCATGTTGTAGTATTTTGATCGTCGATGTTAAGTTAAATGATCATGGACTAATAATAAAATAGTTTTGTTGGGTTGGGATATCTGTCAAATGAAATCTGACAAAGACATCGTTCAATATTTTAACTTGGTTCATTCTCAGTGAATATTGAATGATGATGTTTCAGTATTGATCGAGGAAGAATCAACGTTTGGGAATATCAATATCGCTTTATTTACAGATTAAACCCAGCTCATATTTTCTAACTGTTCAATTTACTTTAAAAATAAACTTAACGACACACGGTTAGCTTTTGTGTGATCCGTGTTTGTGGACGCAGTGGTTGAAGTACCCATGTGGTCTGTTTTTGTGGAAGTGGTTGTTGGAATACCTGTAGGCACACACCGGTAATCTATAGCTTATTTCATGTAAGATAACAACAAATGCTATTATATTGCTGAGATACATACGTTTAGATTAGGGCGCATATAAATCACCTGGGTGAAGAATAAGACTATTCCATCAGACTTCCTTGTAATGTGATTAACAGATGCCAACCATCGGTACTGTGATATTCTGCGATTGTGATATTATGACATGTGTCATGTTTAATTTGTTCTATGTAATGTGATACAGTGTTTAATTGAAAACGCTTTAGACTAGAATAAATGACAAATTGAAACAATTCGACTGTGTACGAAGTAGTTGTTGACTTGGTTTCCGAAATAAAGCCGTAAACATTAACTTATCGTCATTCCTGTGCCTAATGATAACTATGGACGTGATATTCAAGGATTTAGTCTCGTGCTACAGGCTTCTTTATAAGAAGCAAAAAGAACAAAAGGAGCAAAAAGTAAGCCATGGACATTTATTTTAACATTTATTTTGGTATTTGTTAGGTGTTGCTGTACATTTTAAATCGGATTTGTTTCTCCCCAGTTTGCTTTCAAATATTGATGGTTTGTTAATTTTGTCAATAAATTTTGTTTTTGACTGAAGGTTACGACGGGCACTGATTTATTTTCGTGAAATGAAACACTGTCAACATTAAATGTATGTATTTAATTCTAGACGGATAGATATGCTTTCTTCAAGTCAAGGCTCCTGTTATTACAACAAAGAAATTCGGTATTATCAAAATTTGACTCCGTAGTTAGACAAATCGATAAACCATTTTCGTAAATACAGATATTAATTTGATCTCTCTTTGTAAGGCTTTCCCTGGATCTCGCTTTCACAAGCAAACATTATCCGAATTTCGCGACGGAATAAGATCTTTGTTTGGTTCAGATTAGGGCGATAATCTAACCGATTAAAGCACGTTTCATTGGCCTGGTAGGTAGCGACCAAAGCTAGTAGATAAATCTCTGTTCTTTTTAAAACGATTCTTGTGTATTGCATTTATTTTAGAATCTTGAACAGGTTTATATTAATAAGTTACAACTTCGGGTGGGGGGGGGGCGAAGTCCCAAAATGGCATATTTATATTTAGTCGACGTTAAACCACCTCTCTCTCGATCTCTCCTTCTCTCTCTCTCTGATCATAAACTGCATGTAGTTGAATTGAATGTTGTTTAGCCAATAATCGTTTGATCTTATGTATTTCTAAACAGATCTGAGTTCTAAGATGAGAGTTAGGAAATATTGATAAAACTTCTGGACGCTGATCATTGATATCATTATTAGATTTCGATCTACATAGATGTAATAAAACCCGACTAATAAGCATCAATATACCTTCTCTCTTTAACCAGTTAAATTCCCGAGTAAAACATTATACTGTAATAAAACAGGGGATCATTTTCTCCTAAATTCGTATGAAATTTGTTTAAAGTTCTGAGATAAAAATTATGAATGGATAACTGGTTTTCTTTATGTCGTGGAATCGGTCGAAAGATTTTTTATCAAGTTGTTATTATTTATAACATGTATTTATCTTCACGGATTTATCTGAATAATTGAGAGAACGTTCTGATTGATTATTTGAATACCTGGGGAAATTTGGAAATCTTTCCTGGACTGACAGAGATTGAATTGACCAGATGTATGTCCTTTGAGATTCAACTTAGTTGAATCCACTAATTGTTAATATGGCCGATTTAGACACACCAGACGTATCAGCATATCTAAACGTTGTAATCATCCCAATTATATCTTAATGACTGGTAATCAAACACGATAAATTTACTGATCGATCAAGCAGTAATTTATCAATATTATAAAGATGTTAATTTAAACAAAATCCGAAATGGTATGTTAATCACACATCAAATAAATATTCCACATGCACTTGACGGCGGGCCAATACAACTACATATCCCGCATCAACAACAATTCATCGGCGAATTATATTTAATTACATACTATTATATGCACCAGACGAATGCAATTCTCAAATATTAAAGAAAATGCAACCCACAAGCATCAGTCATGTGCCTTCGAAAAGCGTCAGACAAATACAAATCTCACTTCTCGTAACGATGTAACTCACAATTCGCATGCAAATGTAACTCTCAATTCTCACGTAAATACAATAAGCAAGTGCAATCCACAAGCATCATACAAGAATCCAATTCAAACAAATGCAATTCTCAAAATATGCAGTTCGCAAGCATAGAAAAATACGACATGCTATTAGCGGACAAACCGCAATTTCCAAAACCGATGTTTGTATGTTAACAAAGATAACATTTGTTAACATGATACTAATTCTAAATAACGGAAAAGTTTTCCGAATAAAAATCCTTCGGTTTAAGTAATGCATCGTCATCTTGCTTATGTTTTCATCTTTTATTTTGCAGCCATTAAGACGGAAATCATCCCGGACGTCACGTGATACAACTGATGATTACCGAACACGCAGCAACCGTAGAACAGAAGATGGTTGTACGACATGTCTGAGAGGAACATTACATTGTTATAATGTTTGTATCTTGGTAAGTGCTGCTCTAGTTCGAATTGTTTTATTAATGACGCTTTTGTAAACCGTTTTTTTTTTAATTTTGAATGACGCCTGTACCATAACAGGCGCGGGACTTTATAGCGCAGAGGACGCTTACGGCTGGCCTCCGAATCCATTCGCTCGATTTGATTATTTTTTGCATTGTCTATATTCTGTCTTGCTTGTCCTCGGGTTTATCTTGTAGATTTTTGTTTCGCTCTTTCTATTATTGCCACATTGGTTAGGGCGTTCCTTTCTTCATGGCGAAGAGGAACAGTAGATCACATCATATTTCATTTGGTTTAGATTGCAAATATTTTGAACATTTAGTGTAGTAAATCTCAGGCCCTCTAAATTGGTGCTGCCACATAACTTCTGGCCAATTATTGGCCTTACAACATTGCATACGTAATCTAAGAAATAGAAATTACCAGGTATATGTTATCTCAAAAGTTGACTCGACATTAATCACCACCCCCTATCTGTTTATCCTGTTCTACATTTGTTGTGCAATTTTCCTATTTTTCTGTTGTCTTGTGTTGCAGGTTATAGGATGTGCGGCTCTGGGTGTTGGAATATTCCTATTGGTAACAGATTTCAGTGCCCGAAAAGTGACACCTATTGTAGGAAATCAACTGTATGAAGTGACGACATACCTATTAATAGCTGGTGGTGGTGCGGTGGCGCTGCTGGCGTTTTGTGGCTGTTGTGGGACCATACGAGAGGATAAATGTGTTTTATCATTTGTAAGTTTAATTTTCCTTTACGTAAAATTGCCAGTCTATAATAGGAATATACATTCGAAACTTTCGCTGTCAAAACGCAGTTGTTCGACAGATATTTTAATTCAACGATTTTAGTTATAAACAATACGCATTCATCCTGAGTTGTGAGAAGTATTTATTCCACTTCGATGTTAATATTCAATGAAATTGAAACTGTTTTCTTTAAGTTTTGAAAGATGTAAAACGGAATATAACCGCATTTGTTAATATGACGGCCATGTATGGCAGAGATCTATTTTCAAAGTAGATAATACACTGTGTGCATAACAATAATAATTATTAAAATGTAAATATAACTATAGTATATCTTTAACGTCTAGTTTCATTTCATCCAATATTAATAACATTATATTTATTTATTTATATTTTATTTTCAGTATGGAACAACTCTAGCTATAGTGTTTATTTTACTGGGTGTGGCATGTGGTCTCGCATTCTTCTTCCGGGCAGTGGTAAGTTGTTTCTTTTACTTCTGATAATATTAAATGGCGACCAACAATTCAAACTGGGCATGGCAATTGGTCTATATGATAATTTCCTATAAATACCGGTTTATAGGTCTACGTGATTGGGTGGCATTAAGAAGGGTCTTAAAAAAATTTGTTCGTTATGTGAAGTCTTCAAATGTAAAAGGTTCAGTTATGCCTATATACCGGTTTATAGGTTTACAAGATTGAGTATCGTTACGAAGGCGTGGTTTCCCCTTGTCATTGATGTAGAACGGAGGGCCTGACAAGCACAGCAGTCTAGTCTTTCGGGTGCGACGAAAAACCGAGGTCCCGTGTACACATTGGCGTACACGTAAAAGATCCCTTGGCAGTTGGAATTCGATATAAGACGCCGATGCCCGGGCAAAATTTCCCTCATAGCACACTGTATGGCGTTTGCCCGTCTTATTAGCCCAGTTGAGGTGCAGAACAGTAGGACGTTAAACCCGATTTCATTTCTTCGTTACGAAGGTTCTTTAAAAATATCTGTTGCCTATGGGAAGTTTTCAAATGTAACCGATAGTTCATTGGCCAATCACGCTTTTTTTTTACCGACATTTCGCCTAATAGTTTGGATGCAGCTATGGCGGGTGTGGCGCCAGGCAGGGTAAGCTTACTCTTCCGGACACCTGTTACCACTACCTGTCGTGTATTTTGTACAGGGAGAGCAGTCCATTTGCTGATTACACTATTTTGCCTTTAACGTTTTTTAGGACTTAGAATTCTGTCTAATGGTTTGGAATATTCGTACTTGGTTTTATTTTGTTTTATTTATGCCTATATACTGGTCTATATGCTTACGTGATTGGGTGTGGTTACACGGGTCCTTAAAAAAATATGTTCGCTATTCAAAGTCTTCGAAATGTTAGATCTTCTGTGATACTGATGTTTTCGGTTTCTTTGGCTTTCAGCTGACAGCAAACATAAAGTTTAGAATGAGGAATAGTTTAACAGAAAGTTATGGTTTGGATGTCAGAAGTAATGCACAGCATAGACGAGTTACAGAAGCATGGGATGCCATGCAGAGAAGGGTATGTCACTCTTGTGTGTAATTTATATTTTTTTTTTTTATAAAAAAAAGGGTTTTTGCAATGTTCATTTTGATAAGTTTGTGAGGCACATCGTAGCAAAATCTTGTGACCTTTCATCGGACTCGAGTTTTAGGACAAAAAAAAATGTACTGACAAGTAACAGAAACGCCACCTATGAAAATGATACATCTTGAACGAGCCGGGATATATTGCTTGTCCAAACATTGTTATTACCCTATAGCAGGGGTCACCGATTGCTGAATGAGGGCCGGACATATATTTTGTTCCAAAAAATACACTGAATGTAGTTATTGTGGCACGCGAAATGCATACCAGTCAATCATAAGGTAGCAGGGTCTCTGCACAATAATAAAACCTTGGCCTAACAACATCGCATACTGACTCAGTGTACCATATGCGTTATGTATGAAGCTAGAGACTCGAATTCTTAAAAATTGTAATTTCAAATAACTTTAAAATTTGTTTCCGACTTTAACCGATTTGGAAATTATTTTCAAAACTCCCGCAGTGTGATAGCCTTAATAAATAGCTTTCGGCCAATATTGCAGGTGGGCGTATGTTTTGTTGCTTGCCAACCTATGTTATTTAAATATAAAATTGTTTATATATTATAGTTAAAATGCTGTGGTGTGTCTGGGAATGAAACTTCTACAGACTCATGGTCCTTTTATTATTTAAATACAATGTGGTATTTTAAAGAACGAAATAGTAAGTGATGTTCTATATTTCTCATTTCCATGAAACCAAAATTATTGAAAACAAAATTGTGTAAAAAAAAAAGGATGAATATATGGGCATATAAATTTAAAATTCATAAAAGACATTATGTTGACGGACTCTCGAAGATTTTTATTGCCCATGTTATTACTTTTTATTGCCCATATTTTTATGATTATTAATTTCATCGCCCACATGATTATAATTATTCTTTATCTCATCATCTATAATATTATTATTAAAGAGCCTGGTGCGGCAGGATTACAAGTACCAGAAAGTTGTTGTGCAGATGGAGGTATTGCTTTGTGTACTGGACAAGAATATTTTAAGGGGCCACCAAATCATCTTAATCATTTTAATCCAGACTTTAGACAAAGAAACCCTTATTTATATACAGACGTAAGTAACTCGCCTTTTTATATATACATAGACACAAGTAATTGATCCTTAATGTATATATTATATAGACCCAAGTAACTAATTCTTTATGTATAAAATAAAGCCCAATAACTAACGCTTTATGTATATACAGGCCCAAGTAACCAGTTCTTTACATGTATGTATTACAGACTAATACTTATGTATTTGTTTTGTGTTTCAGGGTTGCTATGATAAGTTAGTAGAATATCTGGATCAATATTCCATAGTTATAGGACTCGTCGCTGCTGTTGTACCTCTGTTTCTAGTAAGTTTTATAAGTTTGAAAATTAATATTTACAAACGGACACTTGATATCAAGTTTTTGTGAACTTGGTTTGACATAATTTTTGGGAACACAGTTTTTCCAGGACACCGACCCCAAGACGTACTCTTATATGGAATTCCAACTGTCCATGGATCTTTTACGTGTACGGCGTTTCGTTCCATCTAACTAACTAGACAGCTGTGTTTGCCAGACCATCCGTCCTGCACCACTGACAAGCGGAAACTCTGTCGGCTAACACCGGGAGCGAGCCCGCGACCCCCAGACTAGCAAACCACTGTCTTCCCCATTTAGCCACAGTTGCTCCTGCACATAACATAGCCATTCGCCACCGTGGCCCTTTTATAATTCGAAGGTCCATCTCTAATACTCTAACTTATTTATTTTTTTCCTTACAGATTTTAGGAATAATAATTTCATTTTGTTTGTGTGCACGTGTAGCGGGGACTCCTAATGATGACGAAGTTGATGTCTAAAAAAAAGCTTCCGTCCTGACCAATCAGAATCGACGTTACATACTGTGCCTCCACCTGATGCAACTCATTTGTATATATGTCCATCCAAAACTAAAACTGGTTGCAAACGAAAACCTGTTTTAGTTGTAATTTGTAGTACATTCATTGGTTGATTGAAAACGAGAAGTAATTTCCAGCCAGATGACGTTTATAAAATATTTTTGCAAGACACTTGATAATAGTGCTGTTAAAATATAAATATACTTGTTTTAAACGATTAATGAATGACGTCATGTGAAATATATTTGGATATATGGAACAAATATCCAAGACTTTCAAACACAATGAACATTTGAAGGGATATATTGTAAAACTGGTGTTAACGACTTGTAATCCACCCGTGAAGAAAATAATGGAGTTCGTGGGAATAATTTAAATTCTGCCTGTTTATTGTCCATCAAAATGTTCGAGTTGTCTACACTAGAGCTTCTCCAACAATCGAATAGTGTAAAATTTACTGACGCAGATTCGTATCCTTGGTGACGGCTTATGTGTCATGATTTAATGGCGGATGGGCCAATTATTGAATGATCGCCAATCACGTGATTTCGTGACGTTGTTACACCAGTTTTAGAATACGGTCACGGTCCGTGTTAAAGATGGATTTGTAACGCGAAGATGAATTGTGATGATTTAAAGTGTGCAATGAAAGGTATAGAACCGGAAGTGAACCAAAAAAAGGAAAAAAGTAACTTCTCAAATGTGAGAAAATTGGAATGTGCTAGTTTTATTGATGATACAGAATATAAGAGGTGACACAATTATACATTAGAGCCACTGAATTCATTTATGATTTTATAATTTGGGCAAATAATATTCCGTTGCTACATGTATTTGTTTAGAGAGAAAAAAATTGTTACTGTGATTATTCAAAAGCCAATTAACTACTTCCGGTTTATTTAAATGAGTTCAGTGGCTGCCATCTCCATGATAAACTATTCCATGTATTTTGACCTATGAGAGAGGGTCTCAATGCTAGATATAGATATATATATATGTATATGTATAAGTGAATGGGTTCCCTATGTACAGATTAGTTGTCATATATAAAATGTAATTATATGCTATAACAGTTCCGTTAGTGATAACGTTACATACATACATTAGAGGTCTTGGCGATCGAGTCTGATTTAACAGACTAGATAATTTGGACAAGTATTATCAAGAATAAGAAACAACATTTTGTACTTAACGTTTCTATGTTTGGAATCCTGTTTAAAAATAGGATTCTTTTTTTATTTCATTTAAAAACTTTTTTTCGCTTGAAACAAGTTATCCTTTCGAATTTAAGTTCAAATAAATATTAATGTATTTTATCACGTGATCGGAAGTAGGAGTTTAATGTTTCTTATTTTGTTTTTTTGTTTTTTTTTCATTTTCTTGGGTTTAAAAGGTATAAAGAAACGTATTATTATTATTATTATTCCTTTAAATGTCATTATCTTTAATGTATTAACTGTATGGAATTGAAACGTTCACACGACAGTAACGAACAAATTTGTAGTGTCGGACAAGGTGGATAAAAATACCGTAGTTAGTTTTACCGAAGAAAAAGAGTTACATTTACCGAAACGAAGCAGGCAGGATCGATATAAAGTGAAATGGAATATATTTCTCTCGTGGGATTATGTTTGAATTTCTAATTTCCTGTAATATATGTCTCTTGGGAAGATATTTGAGTTTCCAACCTTCTGTCCTTCTAATCACCTGAACACAGTTGTAAATATATAACAAGGCCAATAGTGACAACTATGCGCATGACTGGGGAAGTATACTTCCGGTTCGCTATTCCCAATCAGTATAGTCTACAGATAATTTGATAATAATATATTCTTCCCTGCATTTTGAAAACTTATCCACGATTTGTGAAGAATACAATTCTTATATTTAATCCCCGATATGTCAGATGGTCCAAGTACAATATTTCAGTGGTACAAAACCAATACATTTTAAAGGTAAACACTAATTATGTTATTCAATTAAGCAAAGTTGTGCTAAAACACTTGATATTTAGTTGCATTGGAATTATTTTTGTTATAAACAATGACAATTAGATATAACGGTGTGAAATTTGAGTGATTATTAGAAGGATACTTTGATTTGGAATATTTTAAACTCAATTTCGGACTTATTTTTAAGCTTGTTTTTGGAAGTTCACTGAAATAGGTATTTAAAGTCAATCGGCAATAAAGCTCATTAAACATTCCATATTATTCTATGCATATCTTCAACTTTGTTTTATGTAGCTATGTAATTATAAGTAAATAATACAGCAATGTTACATTATTAGCTAACATCAACTGCTAAACCATAGTGTCAAATTCAGGTTTGCTCACGATTATTTGAACCCTAGTGATGTTCTGACCATTTCGGAGATTGAGTGAACAGTTATAGTACAGATTGTTATCCTCTTGAAAACATACCAAAAAGGGATCGTCCGACAAGACCAAGGTTTTCGTTGAAACAATGTTTTAGAAATGACGAACAATGTTTATATATTTTTCTTTACATTTCAACTGTTCCATGGAATCTTCGTTTATTGTTTATTACCAACTGTCAGCAAAAATTGGAAGTAGTTGCTGACTAGATGTAAAACAATTGAAATTGTCCGATTGAAATTTCCACCTTCATTGTCAGAAAATCATTGATCAAATTTATAACCGGCAGCGGATGTGACGACATTCCTTATAAGCAATTTATAGTCTGAATTATGTTACCTAAACTAGCAACATTAGTCTCATTTTTAATCCCCTAATGTGGGGAATTCTGTCGGGATATTTAATGGCTACCTTACATAAACTTAATTAAAAACAAAGATCACCTTTGAACCCTAGCTCTTAGCAATAGGCGTGGTCCCAAATTCCTTTCAATTGCTAAGCTATTTTGCATTTTCGTATGAGTTTGTTTATATACGTGTAAATTGCGTCCTAGGTTTGGCAATATTAATCAATATGAATATGTTATTTGCTTTTGTTTAAATTTATATTTCTATGCTTCAAATGTTTTGCAGAATTTCAGCAGAGTCTTTGATCGTTTGTCAAATGTAAATTATTTATCCAGATTTTTTGTTTTCTGATTAATACAGATATTTCACTATATGTATATGTTGAATGAAGCAGTGAGAACGTATGAAAAGTAGATTTATAAAGTGGCTGAAATAACTGAATGACTTTTTAAAGTTTAGTAGTTAGTAAACATTTTGTGGTTTCATTTTATCATCAGATATGAATATTATGATAATATATAACTTTTGTGATACACCCGTAGTCAGATTACAATTATGTTCTTTATAAATATTTAATTTTTATGCTTAAGCTCATTCAATTCTAATTCTTCTGTAACAATGGTAACGAAAAGAAACCAGGATTTATACAGATTTTACCACGCGTGGTTTTGATTCCTGGTTGTACGTGACAAGGAGTAGGGTCGCCTGTCCAACATCGTGGGTTTTCTCCGGGTACCCCGGTTTCCTCCCACTGCTAAAGACCCATAGTTTGTGTCGAGTGGACGTTAAACCCAATTTCTCTCTATATATAGATTTTGAAATTATAAATAAAAAAAAACCATGGCAACCTGACTGATCAGCTCAATAAAACCTGTCATATACAACACACACAAAATATTGGTTACTATGGGTTACCTATCAGTGACCAACCAATTCTAACAAACCCCCCGAAATAAACACCAGATTCTCCAGAACATCAAGTCTACACATATTGTAGGTCTTTATTTGGGCTTCAAATATGATATAAATTATTATTATTTCGACATGTATTCACGCCACTTCGACATGTATTCACGCCACAAGCCCATAATAAATTCTCTAACCGATCGGATGGCAGCGATTCCCGATTTGATATATCAATATCAAATTTCTCAATACTTTGTTCCCATAACAATTAGTACTTCTATTGAAAACAATTACTGTTCATTACTGGACAACCCCTGCTTGATATAAAGACTCGATCATCCTAGTCAAAAACATGGTTCAGTAACTGTAATGTCGCGTATTTTATCAATAATTATATACATTCTAGACCAGCATTGTGTTTACAAGTATAATATTACAAGATGTTTCCCTTTGGGGTTAATAATACAAAATCTGTAACATATGTTCGGTTGTTATGGTGTCTAAGAGGGGATTATCATGCTGTTTTCTATTTTAACAAAGCTTATGATATCTAGAATTGAGATTTGAATTCAGCAACCCCCTCACACACCTGATATTAATATCTCTGGTTAGAATACGATATAATCCTAGAGTGACATTTAGTGATTGAGTACATTAAAAAAATAACACAGTTATATGGAAAACAATCTCTTGTTTATACACATATAACACGACGTTTCGACAAGTATTCTGTTATTTTTATCACGTACAATGATAAATTAGTTAATATTACCTTTTAGTTTACTAATTTATCATTTGTACTTGATAACGATGTGTATAAACAAGTGATTGTTTTCCATATAAGTTGTGGGTTTGTTTTTTTTTTTAAAAAACGATAGAGAGGGATCTATGGGGCTGTTAAAATTGATAATCATTTAAGGTAATTAGTTCACACTTACCCATATTTTTTCATAGAAGTAATTGAGTTATATTTAGTTCAATCTGTTCTAATTAAAATTAGTTTGTATGTATGTACACATAAATATATATAATTATGATATAAAAAATACGTTACTTTAAGTTTTACGATGAGAATTTATTAATATGCATCTTTTGTAAATGGAAACTTTCAACGTTATTATATATTTTGCATATATTTTTTGTGTTTGTTTTGTTTTTATACGCCCACATTTTCATGTGGACGTATATTGTCGCCCCTGTTCGTCTGTCCGTCCGTCCGTCCGTCCGTCCACAATTGTTTGTGAACAGTCTACAGGTCACAATTTTTATCCGATTTCAATGAAACTTTAAATATAGGTTTATCACCCTAAGATCTCGGTTCCTTTCGATATTGGCATGTATCGGACCGTAACTTCATGGGTTATGGCCCCTGATTGTACAAAAAATCACGTTTTTTAGCTTGTGAACAGTGTAGAGGTCACAATTTTGAACCGATGTGGATGAAACTTAAAATGCATGTTTATAACCCAAAGATCTTGGTTCCTTTCAATATTTGCGCCAATCGGATCGTAACTTCCTGAATTATGGCCCCTGATTGTCTGAAAAATCGCCCTTATTAGCTTGTTGTCCCTCTGGAGGTCAAAATTGTTATCCGATTTAAAAAAAACGTTTGATTATATCACCGTCCCATGGTTATGAAGGTTGAGTTCGAATTTCGTGAAAATCGGACCAAAATTGATGGACAAAATGGCCGCCGTTTGTACGCGAACAGTGTGAAAATATGTTATATCAAGGTTGTGGACCTTATAGAGGTCACAATTTTGAACCGATTTTGATGAAACTTGACATGTATGTTTATAACCCAAAGATCTTGGTTCCTTTCGATATTTGCGCCCATCGGATCGTAACTTCCTGAATTATGGCCCCTGATTGTCCGAAAAATCGCCCTTTTTAGCTTGTGGTCTCTCTGGAGGTCAAAATTGTTATCCGATTTAAAAAACCGTTAGAGTATATCACCGTCCCATGGTTATGAAGGTTGAGTTCGAATTTCATGAAAATCGGACCAAAATTGACAGACAAAATGGCCGCCGTTTGTACGCGAATGGTGTGAAAATATGTTATATCAAGGTTGTGGACCTTATAGAGGTCACAATTTTGAACCGATTTTGATGAAACTTGACATGTATGTTTATAACCCAAAGATCTTGGTTCTTGTCGATATTTGCGCCCATTGGATCATAACTTCCTGAATTATGGCCCCTGATTGTCCGAAAATCGCCTTTTTTAGTTTTTAGCTTGTGGTCCCTCTGGAGGTCAAAATGGTTATCCGATTTAAAAAACCGTTAGAGTATATCACCGTTCCATGGTTATGAAGGTTGAGTTCGAATTTCGTGAAAATCGGACCAAAATTGACGGACAAAATGGCCGTCGTTTGTACGTGAATGGTGTGAAAATATGTTATATCAAGGTTGTGGACCTTATAGAGGTCACAACTCACAATTTTGAACCGATTTTGATGAAACTTGACATGTATGTTTATAACCCAAAGATCTTGGTTCCTTTCGATATTTGCGCCCATCGAATCATAACTTCATGAATTACGTCCCCTGATTGTCCGAAAAATCGCTTTTGTTAGCTTGTGGTCCCTCTGGAGGTCAAAATTATTATCCAATTTAAAAAAACCGTTTGATTATATCACGGTTTCATGGTAATGAAGAGAGAATTTGAATTTCGTGAAAATCGGAACAGAGTTGACGGATAAAATGGCCGCCGTCTGTACGCGAATTGTGTAAAAATATGTTATGTCAAGGTGGTGGACCCTATAGAGGTCACAATTTTAAACTAATTTTGATGAAACTTGAAATACATGTTTATAACCTAATGATCTTGGTTCCATTGCATATTTGCCCATATCGGATCGTAACTTCCTGAATCATGGCCCCTGATTGTACGCAAAATTGCTTTTTTATACGCCCTCTGGAGGTCACAATTATTATCTGATTTAAAAAAACCTTTGATTATATCACAGTTACACCGTAGTTATGGGTGAGTTTGAATTATGATTTTCTGGTGATTACTTAAAATGCAACAACTCTTGTTGACTGCCCGGACGATTTGGCTGCTGTGTGGGCGTATGTTTCGTTGCCTGGCAACCTATTTTTGGACTAAATGCTAAGCCATTGCCGGGGGGGGGGGGTCAATGTGGGATAAGTAAAATATGTTGATTTTATAACAAGCACGATTCCCAATAGTTTAGCGTTCAATCCCCGCCCCTACATTTCTTTCTCGAGCAATAGTGTTGGCCGAAAAAGTTCATCTGGACAGCTGTCTAGTCGTTAGCATGGGACGAGAAACCGAGGTTCCGTGTACACATTGACATGCACGTCAAAGATCCCTTGGCAGTTGGAATTCGATATAAGAATAGGCAAAATGTCCCTCGTAGAACACTTCATGGCGAATGTCCGGCTTCATTAGCCCAATCGGAGCAGAACTGTTAGACTCTACTGAAAAATAATCCAATGTGGACAATGCGAGTAAAATCTCTTAATTTTACAAGTACGACCCGCAGCAATTTGGCGATCAACCATTTCGGACCGTCATCTCTTATCTTAGTTATAGAATAGCCTCTGTAGGTTTTAATTGAGCGGCATGTCAAATCACTGTGCGTGCGTTCCTAGAGTTTTACGTCCACTTCCACCAAGGGTGATATCGCAGACAAGTTAGATCACCAATATACTTTATCCTTATAATTCTCCATCAATGCATACCTTATTGGGTTGGTCACATATAGCAGGGGTCTTCGCCAACTTAACCCCGAGTCCTTTCGCCGGATACCCACATCCCCAATTACCAAAGAGCCCAGCTCATGACGAATTATTGAAATACACCATAGTATGCTGATTCCATTTCCCTCTCGTGCAATAGTCTGGATTATTCGTATTCTTGGTTCCTTTCCGAGCGGTATCGCTCGATCGACGTTCTCTGACCGTATCTCTAACCCTAGCTGCCATATGAAAATACTACCCCAACCCCAAGCTATTTTGATGTCGTATTGCTTCTTTGTTTGTTGCAAGAAACCATTTCCTGCCACATCTGACTGACACACATTTATAATAATGCAACACTATCCATTGAAGAAGTATATAACTCTCAAGAATATGTTTTAAATATCTTTTAAATACCCCGACCGTTGCTTACTAAATAATTCACTTCCTATCAATAAAAAAAAAACAAATTTTAATAGAATTATAGTATTATTCTATTTTATATTTCCGATCCGTCGAGCGATCAAAACTCTCAATACTCCCCAAAATTAGCGAGAAATTCGCTTCTATTAATGGAATACAGCACATGGTCAGAACACGATTAACAAACGGAACTAAAATAACGTCTTTATTAAAATTATCCAATAGTCGTATAAATATGGTGGGCCTAATTTATGAAAAGATTGATAAGCAAGACATGAGTGTTTAAAATCAAGTCATTCCTGAATTTGTAACCAGTGTATAGATTGATATTTATTTATATGTGAGGATGCAATATAGGGGAGAGAATCACTGTTAACCTACAAGGGTTTCAGACCACAATTAATTTCCACTTTGACTTGCTTGTTAATAATTGACTCAATGCCCGACTCCAACTTTGCCAGAAGTTTTGCTTCAGATAAGGGCCCTCCACAACTGACGGGACCAGATCTAGCCACGTCTTGATCCAAAGCTTCTAAAAAGGTGACCATACTATAGTATGTACGGAACTAACCGTCGTCCATAATACCGATGTGATTTAATATATATAAATATATCTGCACATAGCGCATCTAGCTGGACATCGTTTGATTTGTTGCAATATATTTATATAATTATAGTTCCACAGATCTTAATAGTCTTTCTCCATGATTGACCAATAATATTTTTTATATTTACATGGACCCGGTGCTATTTCACTTTTTACCCTCCCGTCTTCCATTAGCCCAGGTTAGGTGCATAAGAGTAGGACGTTAAACTCCATTTCATTTCATTTCACTTTCTACCCCTATCACTTCTTTTGGTTATTATTTACATGAAATGCTACCGGCGAGTGTTGCACTTAGAGTTTCGATCATCAAGACACTAAGTTATCAACGCAAACAAAGTGTCGAAATATTAGAGGGAGAGAGTGAGGGAGAGAAACAGAGAGAGAGAGAGAGAGAGAGAGAGAGAGAGAGAGAGAGAGAGAGAGAGAGAGAGAGAGAGAGAGAGAGAGAGAGAGAGGGCTAACAAATGGTTCAATTTATCTTTTATTTCAATAATTCGCTTGCGCGTAAGGGTCTTTAGCAGTGGGAGGAAAACGAAGAACCTGGAGAAACCCCACGAGGTTGTCCAGGCGACCCTACCCCTTGTCAGATATAACCCGGGAATCGAAACCACGCCAGTTGACTCAATGACAGACCTTATGATACAGCGCGTACGTGATAACCATTAGGCTATCCAACCTCCGTTCAATGTAAGACCCATGGGAAAGGCACTCGCCTGTTTTTTCAGACACTAAGTTATCAACGCCAACCAAGTGTCCAAAGGTTAAGACCCATAGAAAGGTACAGCCGCAGTCTAAGCACTTGCCCGTTTTTTTCTCTGACGCCGATGGTGCCGACACGACATACCAGGACGCCGTCGGACTAACAATACTGTCGCATTACGAGTCGATCGGAATAACGGCCTCGTACATTTCCAGGTCACCAACATTCTACCAAACTCCAGGAATAAAGGGTATACGTATTGTCATACAGGGGGCGATGGAATAATAGGTTGTCATAAATTACAATCCGCCCAACATTCTGTATAAGCCGAAGACTCGGACGAATTGGCGGGCAGATTAAAGCATCGACCGCGACATAAATATTAATATTGTTATCAACAGAAAGTAATGCCTTTTGATATTCGAGTAAGAAATAAATCTTCTCGCAATAAGTTTTTTTTGAATAGAATCGATTGAAATGTGGTG
Source organism: Patella ulyssiponensis (assembly GCA_963678685.1). Classification (NCBI taxonomy): domain Eukaryota; kingdom Metazoa; phylum Mollusca; class Gastropoda; family Patellidae; genus Patella; species Patella ulyssiponensis. The sequence continues at coordinate 9,746,795 of OY783228.1, forward strand.
TACGGCCGTCATTATTTATCCTTAACATCGCCGGTATAAAAAACCCCAAACTCTTAGTAATTTACTTTCCTCATAAAGAAATGTTTACGACTGTGAAGACTGTGTAGTAATTGCGTGGATTACTGTATTGTTGAAGGTCTCCTCCTGTATATGATATACAAGTATGTACATTTGATAACAACTAATTGTTTTATTACACTCATGTTGTCCTGTACATAGAAAGGATCGAGTTACACACCCGTGGCGACGACGACCTAGATTTTATTATTAGTTAAAGATTGATTTACGATATGTGTGTGAACCTCTGATAGGAAGTTCGGGGCGTAGTTGTGTGGATTGCACAACAATGGCAGCTTTCAATAACAAGTTTAACTGTAGTATCTGCTTAAACAGATTCACCAAACCTCGGATAATCGATTGTCATCATACGTTTTGTGAAACCTGTCTGGATGATTATATCAACAAATTTACTATGGATAAAACGTTTGATTGTCCAGTATGCAGAAAGGCGATGAGTGTCCCAGAAAATGGAGCCCAGGGGTTTGCTATTAATTTTTATGTTGATGATTTGTCGGAAGTTGGTACGAAGCCGAAGAAATCTGTGGGCGTTTGTGAGCTCCATCATGAAGAAGCTATGGATAAATTCTGCTCAGATTGTAGCTTAGAGATCTGTTGTAAATGTATGGAAGACCATCAAGACCATAACGTTGAAGATTTACAAAAAGTTCAGTCTACTTTAGCGAAAGAAGTACAACAACTTCTGCAAGACTTAGAGGAAAACATTTCAGTAATCTATGCCTACGCCGACTCCGTTAAAACTAAATTAAGCATGTATGATGACACAGTTGAAACTTGTTGTAAACAGGTCGACAAGCAAGTACAAGATATTTGTGATGCCGCCAAAAAACTAGGGGACCATTTCAAGAGTCAGCTAAGAACAACGAAAATGGAGGAACGAACTAAGCTTGTGAACATTCTAGAGAAAAGGGACGATGATATTTACTATATTCAGAGCAGCCTGGTTTACTCCAAAGAACTGGCGAAAGATAAATCTGTAGCCAATTCTAAAGGCGTCATCAAAAGATTAACGAAGTTAAAAAGGGATACTCAATGTGATTCTGTTCATCATGATGTTAACCCAGATTTAAATCTGAAGCAGCAATCACTGGCCGAAGATATAGAGACAGATTTAAACATACCACTATTTGAGCCAAACGATATTAAAACTGGTCTATTATTTCAACTGCTTGGACAGTTATCTAACAACGTAGATGATGGCGTTCTCGAGCACACCTTTGATCTTGGGTCGATAAAGTCGAATTATGGTTCATGGGTTTATTCACCAGTAGAACAGATCAAAAATACTCGTTGGTGTTTAGGAATTTACCCTTCCAATTACCAATCGGAGTTTCTGATTGGTGTATTTTATAAAGGGGAAGATAACATTGCAGTTTTCTGTAATTTCGTGGTAGATATTTACCTGGGGACACAGCATGAACAACACCATGAAGCTACGAAAAAATTCAAAGAGGGAACAGCATATAAATGGCCACCAAAAATTTATGATAAAGCTACACCATGGACCATACGTTTAAGGATGAACAGAATAGACAATGCAATCTGAAGCCGATTGGGGGTAGGTTGGGGGTGTGGCCGAATGGTTAGCACGTGTGCGCTGTATCATAAAGTCGGTCATTGAATAAAATGGCGTGGTTTCGAATCTGCGGTTGTACGTCGCCCCTCTCTCTCTCTCTCTCTCTCTCTCTCTCTCTCTCTCATCTTAAAATATAACATTCTTGTTAATATTATTTAGAATAGTTACTAATTGCTGCATGATATATATTTATAGCCCCACCGATCACGGTATTCAACGACGACGAATGTCTACCATTGACTAATAATGACTTCCTCGATATTTCATGAAATGCATGCTGAAGAATTATATAAATTTCAAGAATATGTTGTAAATACTATTTAAATGTACCCACTAAATAATTCGCTTCCTCCCTCTCTCTGATGCCGATCAACAAGATGGTTGATCCCTGTAGAGTACAATGGAATGAGATTTAAAGGCTCACCAACACTATTTGGCCACTCTGAGACTAACATGTGAGTGTCCATTTATATGGTATATATCAGTGTCTGGATTTAAAGGCTTGGTCTACCTATAATCAGAATTCTTGAATTGTTTTCGGATGGATAATGAAATGTGTATTCTTCAAAAAATCCATATTATTCTAGATATTTCTTCTACTTTGTCTTATTTGTGTAAATAATACATATATGATACTTTATTAGTTAATGGAATCCTTATACGGCATTTAGTATTTGAACATATGATATAAAACATACATTTATATGGAAAACAATCACTGAGTTTATTTTACATTAAGTTTCAACAAGTTCCTCTGGTATTAGTTAATATGGACTGATATTAGTTTTTGCTATGTCCATATCTTCTTCTGTATTTAAACATCTGTTTCCTATGTGCAATTTAACATCTTATCAAATATCATTATATGGTTATTTTAATCCTAAGCTTGTATATATGTTCTATATTGTACTGTAACTTTAGTCTGGTCACCGGCTCGCCCTAGCGATACCTATCTCGTTATTGTGACCGTTAGCCAGTTTTGGACACTCGTTTATTAAAAGTACAATTTTAACTTTTATCTGAGTTTACGTCGTTAGTGTTGGAATAAGCTACAACCCCCAGAAAACAACTACGGCAATTAAGCTTGTATATATGTTCTATATTCTACTGTAACTTTACTCTGGTGACCGGCTTGCCCTAGCGATACCTATCTCGTTATTGTGACCGTTAGCCAGTTTTGGACACTCGTTTATTAAAAGTACAATTTTAACTTTTATCTGACTTTACGTCGTCAGTGTTGGAATAAGCTACAACCCCCCAGAAAACAACACTACGGCAATTAAGCTTGTATATGTTCTATATTCTACTGTAACTTTAGTCTGGTGACCGGCTCGCCCTAGCGATACCTATCTCGTTATTGTGACCGTTAGCCAGTTTTGGACACTCGTTTATTAAAAGTACAATTTTAACTTTTATCTGACTTTACGTCGTCAGTGTTGGAATAAGCTACAACCCCCCAGAAAACAACACTACGGCAATTAAACTTGTATTTGTTCTATATTCTACTGTAACTTTAGTCTGGTGACCGGCTCGCCCTAGCGATACCTATCTCGTTATTGTGACCGTTAGCCAATTTTGGACACTCGTTTATTAAAAGTACAATTTTAACTTTTATCTGAGTTTACGTCGTTAGTGTTGGACTAAGCTACAACCCCCAGAAAACAACACTACGGCAGAGCTATATCCAGTTATTGCAGTTCTATATATGAACTTCAAATGTTATATAAATAATTATTTAGACATTCAGTCAAGTAACAGGTCTATTTTTTATTCTCTAGAACATCGGATGGCTGAGATTTAAACGGATTGGCACATGGTCACCATTTAATGAATCAATATCAATACGTTATTTGTTTTTGTTTGAATTAATGAATTAATACTTTTAGTTAGTTCTTCAAATAAATAAATATGGCATAGGGTCAAAAATTCATATGATCATTTTCAGAGTCCAGGCCACCTCTCAAAATATTATTAATATCAACCCTACCTATTATTGGCCATTGGAGCTTTTCTTGTATCTGACCTCCGAATGATGAACTGGCTGTTAATAGGGACCAGGCCAGTCGATCAATCGGAGACCTGATTTCAGAAAATTTATCAAATGTTGAACCATGCAAATACTATTGACAATGAAGAGGGAAAAAGTTGTGCATTTGAAATATCGATAAAAACCGTATATATGTGTCCTCGACCACAACCAATGTAGCAGAAAATAGTTGTTCTGTATACCCGAGTTGACCGAATTAAACCATGAGCTTCAGAAGTCCTCAGACTAGTTGCATTGAGTCTGATATAGCTGTAATACCTTTACTGAAGGCCAGCTCTATTAGTCGGTGGCTGAAAGGGGGGGGGGGGGGTCGCCACCCGAGCTGCGAATTTATGAGACCAAGTTCCCGACCAGTTTTTTGTGTAGATTCAGAATCTGGGTGGTGATCAGGCGTTTGAGGGGGCATTTCGAGATATAGGAGTTCCAATGTCTACAATAGGTGTGTGTGTGTGAGTGGGGGGGTCATTATGTTGACATAATATATTAATAAGATATAATTTCTATGACTGACCACCTACAAATAAGTGTTTATGATGCCCCTGGACAACTGGTTTGATTTGTGGGGATTGGGGTAGCAGGTGTGCGTGCGTGAAGGTTGGGGTGGAGTGGGGATAAAATAGGCAGGAAATGAGTTCATGGGATTTTTAATTGATGATTGTCTAAGAGCTTGACGAGGCAACTCTAAATATGTTCATAAAATTCCCATTTTCCCATTGTGTGGGGGTCAACGCCGGAGTAGGTGCCTGTTAGTAACTATACTTGTTACTTTAAACTGTGTTTAAGGTAACAATTGGTACAGTCTAAGACCCCTTACGCAAGTTCAAATAGGTTCAAACGCACAATTGTCAACACACATCATAACAGTTTGCATTAAAATAAGTAATTCTATCAAAAATAGTGAAGACTGGACCATTAAAATAGTTACCGAACAGTTTTTCTCTGCATAGCGCTGTTTATGTTGTAGGCCTAATGACGTATTACGCAACTTACGGCCATGACGGTCGGCCAGTTGAAATTTCGCGTAGGAGATGGGTTTCATCAAATCATATAATTATGCGGTAAGGCCTCACCTTTATTTCAATAAGAATTGATTTATTATATGTTAAGCTGCGTACAGTAATGTTTTGGGTCAGTTTATTTGTAAATTAAGCGAGCTGTAGGCCAGTAAACTTTTTGTAGTCATTTGACTAAAAACTTGCGCAAAGGAACTCTGTAGGAAAAACCACTACTGCGACTGGAGTAAGACGGAAGACAGCAGTAGTGGAACCATTTCTAGGTGCCTGTGTTTGTGTGTGTGTGTGTGTGGGGGGGGGGGGGGTCATGAATTTTTGTGGACAGGAATCATTTTGTTAATATTGGGTTTAAAGTGGAATCTCGTTATCGTTTTCGTTCAAAAATTATAGAAATTTGTTTTATTAATATATTATGTCAACACAATGACATCCGTCATATCACTCTGCGTGGCGCATGTCTACCTTCAATTGTCCAATCGATTCGGAAAGGTAGCAAATGAAATGAAATGAAATGGGGTTTAACGTCCTACTGTTCTGCTCCGGAGGCCACAGTGGCTAAATGAGTAAGACGCAGACTGGACGTCGCGGGACGAAAAAAACCGTGTATACATTGGCGTGCACGTAAATGATCCTTTGACAATTGGAATTCAATATTGCCGCTGTCCGGGCAAAATGTCTCTCATAACACACTGAAAGGTGTAAGCCCGACTTCATTAGCCCAGTCGGAGCAGAACAGTAGTGCGTTAAACGCCATTTTGTTTCGTTCTGATCCGACTGGGCTAATGCGATGGGTGCATGGATGGCCTAATGGTTAGCACGTGCGCGCTGTATTATAAAGCCTGTCATTGAGTCAACTGACGTGGTTTCGAATCCCCGGCTGTGTGTGACAAGGAGTAAGGTCGCCCGTCCAACCTCGTGGGTTCATCGGTTTCCTACCACTGATAAAGGCCCCTACGCGCAAGCGAATTATTGACATAAAATTAAACCAAATGTTAGTCACGGAATGACCTAGTTTGTGTCGAGTGGACGTTAAACTCTCTCTCTCTCTCCCCCTCTCTCGCTTCTATTAATGGAATATAGCACAAGGTCAGAGCACGATTAACATACGGAACTAAAATAACGTCTTTATTAAAATTATCCAATAGTCGTATAAATATGGTGGGCCTAATTTATGAAAAGATTGATAAGCAAGACATGAGTGTTTAAAATCAAGTCATTCCTGAATTTGTAACCAGTGTAGAAATTGATTTATTTATATGTGGGGGATGCAATATAGGGGAGAGAATCACTGTTAACCTACAAGGGTTTCAGACCACAATTAATTTCCACTTTAACTTGATTGTTACTTATTGACTCAATGCCCGGCTCTAAATTAGCCAGAAATTTCCGTAGGGATGAACGTTCTCCGCCACTGACGGAGCCAGATCTCGCCATGCGTTGATCCAAAGCTTTTATGAAGCTGACCATTTAAATTTTGAGATACATTATTAGAGGTCGGATATTCGATGCGTGCATTGGACGAGGAAGTTCATCGGGATTTTCTGATGTGGTTTCCCAGGTCTTTCAGATGAGACAAAAAACCTAGGTCCCGCGGATACATTGGCATGTACGTAAAAGATCCCTTGGCAGTAGGAATTCGATGTAAACGTAAGCAATAGTGTCACTGCCCGGGAAATTGTCCCTCAAAGCACACTGTATGGCGCGTTTACACTGTAAAAATATCCATTTTTGTGTTGGCGAATTCCGTAGTTTAACACCTTTTTTCTTTTAATCAATGGATTTTTTTTTTTTAGAAATTGTGTTAAAAGTGTGAATTATTTCTTCAAATTACGTGTTTCATGTATTTCTATGGAATATTCAGTATAAAACGGGAAATGTCCGTGAAATGTAGGGATATAATGTTTTCTTCCCTCCTACAATGGACTAAATACTGTTATTTAACGGAATAAACGGTGTAATGACTAGGAAGTTCCGTGAAATTTAGTGATAAAATGTTTTATTCCATTCTATAAATGGACTTAATTCTGCTATTTTACGGGATAAACGGTGGGGTGACCAGGAATTTACGGATTCTTTCTGTTTGCAAATGCAACGATAAGTAATGGTATACATATATAATCATTCATGATAATTATCATGTTATAGTATTCATTTCAATTTATTAACCATAATATGAAGAATCATATTTTGTAGAGTTTGATATATTACGTGCCATGTATATCAAATTTCCATTATTTATAAGATGTATAATGTGTATTGTTATTCATCATACGGTAATCAAATTGTAAAATACATGCAAATTAAAGTGAGCAAATGGTTTCAAGCCGATTTTTTGTAATGCTAGACTTATCTTGTTGAACACCTTGTCATGCGATACGCAAAGGCGTTTTATAGCTCAGGCGCTGGAGGCGCCAGCGTCCTCTCGAAAAAAATCAAAGTAGTTGAAAAAATAAAAAGGACGAAAAATGCTAAAACCGATGAGAACAATGAAAATGTACCCTAGATAGGGGGGCCCTAAAGGCAGACAGAAGGGCCCCACGTCTGACAAAAGGGCCCCTCTGGCCAAGGGAAAGGGCCCCTGAGTCCGATTCAATCGTTTTCTATACACTGTTACTGTCGAATCTACTACTGAATGAGAATCAGTCATTGCATTGGCGTGAAAATAATCAATCTAGACACCCCCCCCCCCCCGGAAAAGAGGGCCCTCAAAATAGTATAGCCTCCGCCATGATAAACCTTAAAACGCCCCTGGCGATACGCTTCTGTAATTAAGATTACTGCGATCTCTAGTATGGAAGAAGACTCTAAACCCCACCACGAGATAGCCGGATGGAGCCAAGGTGTCAAATTGACAGATATCGGGTTTCTTCATTTACAATGGGATTGATTAAATTACTTTCAAAAAGGTTTGCAATAATAAAGAGATATTTGATATAAAATTAAAGGTCAGTACCTGTTTGTGAGTTGAATGAAAATCAATGCAACGTTTACAAGCATAAAACTCGACTTCACTGAGTCTGGATACGTCATATCTCCTCAAAAACTCAAGAGCATCGAAAACCTCTAATATTGTTGCTGTTTATTACAAATTTAACGTCAAATATAATAAATATGATATGGACAGGAAGACCTCTGAAATATTCCTGTTTTAAATCGTGTCTCCTCAAAATCTCAATAGCATCTAATATTACAAATTTAACGTCCAATATAATTCCGTTGTGACGGTTTTTAAACTTTGCTACACTGGTGTTAGATTTCAATATTTTCAGACATTTATATTGATTATAAAATAATGATTCACATATAGTTACACGAATTAAAGGGAGGGTGACAACCTTATGAAACATTATTTTATTTTTGCAATATTTGTAATAAATTTTGAAAATTGTTATCAATTGAATTAACTGAATCCGTGCAATAATAGTCGTGAAATATTCATTAATAACCAAATTTGGAGTTTGATGGACATGGTCATGTTGCTTGTATTAACTCTTTCCAGTAAGTTACCCTATACACGTAAACCACATCTTTGAAAATATGCTATTTCAAATTCAAAACATATTTCTAACGAATTTTACAAATTACCGGCATCATATCCTTTGCCGAAGAAAATGAGCAATACGCGGGCACGCTAGTCTGGAGGGGTCCGGTTTACTCCCGGTGGTGACCAAGAATGTCCCTCTTTTTCCGTTGGGGGTTCCCCTTGTCAGTGATGCACGGCGTAGGCTGTGGTGTGACAGCTGTCTAGTCGCTTGGATGTGCACGTAAAAGAGCCCTTGGCAGTTGGAATTCGATATAAACGTATGCCGTGTCGCCGTTGTCCGAGCATTTTTCCCTCGTTTGTATTCCAATCTTCACTATCCTAGTCGGTGCAGAGAAGTATAACCTTATACCCAGCTTTATTTCATTTCATTTCTACGAATTTTAAAATGTGAATACAACCTAGCTGCTCGTATGAATCCGTTAATTCATCGAGAGTAATAATGTGACCATCGATTGCAAATAGATATAAACGTTTAGGAAAAATATATTGGTTACATATTGGTTGACACTAAACAATAATGTATTTGATATGTTTTGGGTTTTAGTAGTTAAAATCTTATTGCAAACGTTTGCTCTTAGATAAGAATTGTCTTGATATGCGAGTCTAATCGTATGGAGCTCGCCCTTTCATTAATGAGAACATCACACCAGAGCTTCCCAATTCAAAACTGTATTAAACATACATTATGCAAGAGTTAAATCTACCTATTGCAGGTCTTTCTTGATAAAAGGTTATCTGAACTATTAATTAGACATTTAATCGACTCTCGGTGGCATATTAAGTGTTGGATTGTCATTGGATTTGAATCCGTTCTGCTTCTAGGCGCTCATTCATGATTAAATCCAAAAATGGATAACCCAGACTATTTAGTATCCTAGCGACTTTATTAATGATGATCGAGGCTAGACCTAAATTTCAATCGCTTGTAATTCTGTTCAGAGTAGAGCAATTTGACTGGAATTTTCAGCATGTTCCTTTTATATTACCTGGATTTTAACCTGTTGATTTAGAACCAGCAGCTCTGAACCTAATCTCCCATAATGTATCGCTAACTTACCCCCCCCCCCCCCCTTATTTTGCGATATACATGCCGAGGTTTGGCACTGCCCCTTTCGGGTGGTTATCACGTGGAGAGATATTATTTGAGATAATATTAAACCAACGGATACGCAGTTATACACGAGAACTTATTGAATTATTGTAATTAAACAGTGAGAATGAGAAACGCAAATGATACGACGAGTTTTTCTAATTAAATGGGTCGTGGTCTGGATTAAATACATTCTGTGAATGAAACACGAAACTGCATAGCATTTTGATATATAAAGAATTCAAGGATGAAGTTGTTATTCTGCATATACTGCAGCACATTCTTGTCTTGTGCCACAGTTGAAGGTAATATAACATATTTTGGGGGTTTTTTTTGTGTGTTTCGATTTTGTGTGTTTGGTTTTGTTTTGACTTTTTGGTTCGTTTGTGTTGTTGTGTGTTTGTTTTCATTTTGTTTGCTTGATTCCCTCGTTTATTGGAGGATTGGATGCCCGAATGTTTAGCACATGTGCGCTGTATTATACTGTCAGTCGATTCCCTGGTTGTACGTGACAAGGAGTAGGGTCGCCTGTCCAACCTCGTGGGTTTACTCCAGGTCCTCCGGTTTTCTCCCACTGCCAAATACCCCTACGCGCAAGCGAATTAGTGAAATAAAATTAAGCCCCGAAATGACCTAGTTTGTGTCGAGTGGACGTTAAACCCCATTTTAGTCGCTCCCTCTATCTGTCTCCCTCTCTCTCTTTTTATTTGATGACTATTAGATTGTTTACGTTTTTATTTTACAGGGTATACCGAGATCTATTTTGACGATGATAAAAGCTTATCTAAAATCAATGTGAAATCGGGAATCCAAACTGAATTGTCCATTTTCAAAGAATATATCGTTGATATATTAGTAGATGCAAGACAAAACAAGATATACCTGTCCTTTGAGGACAACAATGTGAAAAGTTTCAAAATTGACGGTACAAGTCTCACTGATGGTAGACGATTATTCACAGAAGGTACATATGTGTATGACACATTCGCAGGTGGTAAATACACATACCATACATGTGAAGAGTCCAGGGGAAGAACGATTTAAGTCACATGTTTGGACGAGAATGTTTGACGCGAACAGAACAACGAGTAGGTTTAAATGCAACTTCAAAATACCAGTACAACTGAGTTTAAAACAAACCATAATTACCAGTACAACTGACCTCAACTTTTCAGGCAAATTAAGGTTAAATAAAGGGTACGATAAACTTGTGGTTATCCGGAGACCATTGCAGAAGAGCTCGTGTCGTTTATACCCGGAATAAATTGTTCCACGGAAAGCTTATACAATTTGCTACCAGATGACGCCATTAACTGGAGTTCGTGGAAAAGTGACTAAAATAGTTCTTCCCCTGGAGTCGTCATGTACCTAGATGGTAAATACTCGAGGTGGCAAAGATCAGTATGAAATGCTCACATGGTAAATTACAAATGTGTTATTTTGCCAGCAGTGAAATATGCCGTGAAATAATGATGTGCAATGTTGAAATAATATGATAAATATAAGTTAATATATTCATAGAAGATAGGTAAACATGCATAAGTTAAACCTACTTTATTCATAGAAGTTAAGTATGCATGTGCTATATATTCATAGAAGTTAAGTATACATGTGCTATATATATTCATAGAAGTTAAGTATACATGCACAGTGGTGTCCTTAGAAGTTTAAGATGTTTTGCTACGTCCATAGATGGTAAACATACATGTATGTACTATGCTCATATACGGTGATCACAGGGTTTATTGTACACGATTTTGCAGAGCGAACAAATATTATTAAACATACATTATGCAAGCTCTAAATCTGCGATTGCAGGTCTTTCTTTGGGTCTGAAATGTTATCTAAATTATTAATTAGACACAAATTTACTTTTTTTTTATCGTACCGACTTTAGCAATGATGATCAAGGCTAAGCACAAAAGATCATCGATTCATGACGCTTCAATAGGACTGATATTTTCAGCACATTCCATTTATATTATCTAGTTTTTAACTATTATAGCGAAAACTGCCAGTTCTTTATCTAATCTCCCATAATGTATCTGTAATGTCTTATCCACATTTGAGAGTGAATTCTAAACAATATCAGACATAATAAAAATCGTTGATTGACATTTAACCGATTTTCAATCCATTGCAAACGACAATATTGAGAAAGTCTAATGTATAAAATCAACACCAGTCCGAATATGGTTCAATTCAGTGTATTTTCGCCTTTCTCTACAGAGGATGTAAACAAACCACCGTCTTGGGTAAAATCTTTTCGTCCGATTGAATCCACGCAGAGACATTTTTCCACTGTTTAAAGAGGCCTTCCCACAATATAAAGTATTTGATTATATATGATATACTTTGACTAAACACATATTAAAACTACTTGATGTTTTCCAGGAAATCCAATATTTTTCTAGTAAGATCAGGTGTCTCTTCTTTCTTTATACCAAATTTGCCATATTTTTATTGGAAAGAACATACCTATAAATATTTTTGTGGGAATGTATCTTTAAAGTTCCGTTTCGTCTACTTAATTAATTAAATGTTACATCATTAATCTAAAACTATTTTAGCCTGGATTAATCTACAAAATGTTAAACATGGCCATGCAAAATGCGAACGACTACCAACGATCTTCAAGGGCGGACCCAGGAATTTTTGAAGGAGGGGGTTTGCAGGCACTTGTTAAACAAATCGGTCAGTTGACAATACATGATGCCATCATCGTTTTTAACTTACATAGGCACCCGAATACATTCAAATTCAGCTTTAAAAAAAGAAAAAATCCAACTCCCCGCTTGACGTCAATTATTATATAATGATATACAATCACATTCATTGATGCAAGGCATTCAGTTTTTTTTAAGTAGCTGAGCAGGATGAGGCTTGCCCCCCCCCCACCAGATCCGCCACTGGTCTTAATGTTCCCCGTAGATCCGCCATTGGTCTTAATGTTATATTACCTGTTATCTCATTCCTAAACAAATACTAATATATTATGTTATTTCAGATTACAGTGATGATTGGGTTAAATTTGGATTTATTGTCCATGACCACTTGTATTATGCATTCGAAGAACACATAAAGAAGGTAAAACTAGATAACAGAAAACCAAAACTTGAGACAGTGAAGACATTTAAAAGAGCTATAACTGAACTGAAACTATATACAGATATAGACGACACTAACTGGTAAATACTGGTTTACATCATTTACTGCTAACCACCCGAGTAAGGTGGCAACAGGCTCGGATGCAGGATTTTGTCGAGTGGGGAGGGGCATACATTGCAGCAAAGAGTAATCATCAGAGTGCCGCATGCATTAGTGGTTTGGTGCAGTCCCCAGAGTCTTCGTCGCGGCCTCATTCCGAAAGCAATTGTATACTGTTCAAAGTACATGTTATTTGGTCTAATTATGGTATGTTCGTTTTAATTTTAGCCTGTAACTTTTATACCTACATGTTATTTGTTCTAATTTATGTATGTTCGTTCTAATTATAGACTGTAACGGTTCGAATTGCATGTTATTTGTTATAATTATAGTATGTTCGTTCTAATTATGGACTGTAACTGTCCTAAGTACATGTTATTGGTTCTAATTTATGTATGTTCGTTCTAATTTTAGCCTGTAACTGTTATAAGTACATGCTATCGTTTCTAATTCAAGTGTATTCGTTCTAATTCTGTGTTATATATTCGTGTTATAAACTATGTTCTGTATATAGGTTATTTTAATAGGATTCTACACTGAATGTTCTTATGTGATATTTTTAGGATATTTATTTTAATTGACCAAACCGTTCTGATAAAGTGTACCCTGGATGGCCTGCACTGTGTAAATGTAATATATTCGACTATGTATATTTCCACGTTCACTTTTTATGGTAAGTTTTTTTTTAAAACTGCTTCTTAAAATATAGAAACAGTTTCACCAAAATATCAAATTGTGTTAATTTTGGCTAATAGGGACCTTTCGCATCGGTAAGAAAACGAACACCATAACGAACATATGTTCATTTACGTTTTCGTATCTTCTAACACACGGTTTCGCAATCTGACGTACGGTAATATGTTGATGGCATTAATTTCAACTCCATGAACTTCTCTGCCCAGACAAAGTTTTCGATCGTATTTTGGTAGATGTACAACAAATCAAGCAGAATATTGCATTTGAGCAATATTGTGCAATATTTGAAAAATTGTGGAAAATTCAGTATATATGAGACAAAAACATTTTCGTTTGCATGCCTACGTGAATCTAGCTCCACACGCGTAACGATTTTCACTGACCGAACACTCATTACGGATTGACGTCACAAGTACACTATAATCGATGATGTGTTCATTTTCGTATTCGTACCGATGCGAAAGGTCCCTATTATCATATTCAAAATACCGACAATAGACAGGCAAATGGAACCAACACCAATAACACTATCAAAGCAGCCTTAATTGTAGAAATCTGCTTTGATTTCATTTTGACTTCATTTATTTTAGAACTACAGATGGTCGTATGCTACATGTATACATCAATCCAAATCAACAATAAAATGATGATGTTCCATCTAAATGGATCAATTGTGGGAGAAATTAGACACTCATTTGGACATGTTTACGATATGCATATTCATGGTCAAAGTTTATTCTATTATAGTAACAGCAAGTAAGTAGTTCTAAATGTCCAGTATTTCTTTCGTACACAATACCGGTTACTATATATTGGTCTGTTTTACACAATACTAGTTATAGTGTTCTGTTTAGTTATAGTGTTATGTTTGGTTATAGTGTTCTGTTTAGCCCAGTACCAGTTCTAGTGTTCTGTTTAGCCCGATACCAGTTATAGTGTTGAAAACCTTTTGATGTCGACAGCGGCTACATATTTAATAATTTTGTCCAAATTTAGTGCGAAGTATTTTGGCCATAAGACGGCCACAAACGCGCATTCCTGCAACAATTCTAAAACATTTTTTTGAAGTATAAGAAAAATGAATAAAGACGTTTGAAGTATTTCCTACTTAGTGTAAATGAATAATAAAACGAGTAAAAGGCATCATTTTGCCCGAAGCAGTTACGTGTTCTGTAAACAATGCAAGAGCCATTGAGCTAATGACTGACGCCGCGTGAAGTCAATGCACGTGTTGAAGACAGTCATCTGTGACCGAGATAATTCGTAAGTAATTCTCTGTGAAACAGATTGATGAATTGTGTTATCCACTAAAGATACATTATGGGATATTACATAGAGAGCTGGTAGTTCGCAATATCGTAGTTCAAAACTTGATAATGTAAAAAAATTCAGTCAAATTGATCCACCATGAACCGAGTATTTAGCGATTGAATTTTGGGCCTAACCTCGATCATCATTACTTCAGCCAGTACGATAATAACGTAGTCTCGATTATCCACATTTTTGATTAAATCAGACTGGGTTCTAATCCGTGTAAATATCGCAGGCTAGCGATGCCATCGAAAGTTGTAAATGGTCTGGATAAGTCAAGTAAGGTCTAATTAATAATTTAGATAAAGAAAGCCCTGCAATTGGCAGATTTAGCTCTTGCAAAAAGGGGCCCATACACGTTCAATAGAACCATCAATATTATTGACCCAATAAATTGACGGGAATTGGCCACAGACGATTCAATGATTCCATCAATAATTTCATCATTTTTCAAAATGGATGCCAAGTTTACTCTTCCAAGTTTGACGATGGAATGAAAATACTAACGCAATTATTGACAGATTCTCCACACGCGATCAATATTGTCATTCAATAAATTGACCGTCCGTCATTATATTGATGAACCATCAATAAAAATCAAAATTTGTGATCCGTCAATATATGGTTTGACGCAATGATGGTTTTTGACGATATTTTACATCAATATAGCTCACACAGGTTCAATATTATTGCGTCAATATATTGAGTCAATAACATTGACGGAACTATTGAACGTGTACGGACACCTTAATGTATTTTTTATGATCAATTTAAAAAAGTTTCGATTCCCGAACAATTGATTATTCAAATAATAATCGATACCCGAAATCCGTGAAAGCATTCATCCATTTTATATTGACAATTAGAAGGCAAACATGCCCCTTATCCCAGAATGGTATGCAAATATTTTTTTTCCACTTTACCTGTCTGCCCGAAAGCTCTGATTACCAGAATATGATCCCTTTTGTTTTTTGTTTTTGTTATATGATACATTTGAGAAGTTCGCACCTATAATAAATATATATTCTATGTGCTTTAGTATTTATTATGTCTATCTGTTTTCGAGACATAATTGTCGTTTATCGAATAGACCTTATACATATTTATTATACTTGAGATAACGTAACCATGATCTGTCTATCATATCAAATCTTGTCAAATTACCAGGAAAACCCCTGATCGTAGTTCCGACCGTTAATTAATACAGCTACTTCTCTTCTATATTTCAAATAGAGTCTTATTGATCTATTTTAAGAATTTCGGTGTTTGATTTGAAGAAAGAAGACTCCAGAGTTATTCACAAGTTAAAACTATCAGATGTCCCTAGCGTTATGGACATCATAGACAACGACATTGGTAGGTGTCGCCTTTTGTTTCTTATTTAGGGACGCTGGCTCGCTACCCTGAAGGTCGGGTTTCGATTCCTGCAATGGCCGAGAAAGTTCATTGATGCAGGACCGAGCGCCTGGCAAGCACAGTTGTCTAGTCGTTCGTATGGGCGAAAAATCGAGGTCCCGTGTATATATTGGTGTGCACATACCAAATCCACGGAGAGTTGGAATTAGATATAAGAATAGGCCGTAGTGCCGCTCTCCTTTAAAACTTCGCCTCATAGTACCCTGTATGTCGTATGCCCTTCTTCATTTGCCCAGTCTGGAACAGAACAGTAGGACGTTAAACCCCATTTCATTTGTGATGAATATTTACACGTACAGCTTATGGAAAGTAATCTTTTCTATGCTAGGTTAAATGTTTTTTTTTTTAAATTATTGTATTTAGATTCGGTGTTGGCCGAAAAAGTACCCGAGATTCCCCAGTCGGGTTCGGAAGGAGGATCTGGCAAGAAAAAGTCGAATTGCACAAAATCCCTTAACCTTGTTAACACATTGCCTCGTATAGAACGAAGACTTGACATTTAAATATTGATGAAGCATGGGTGGCAATACGATTCGACTGTAACTAACTACTCGCTACGCAATGCGATAAAGTAGATATCAGTAACATATGAACACATAACGTTTATTGTATAATGTATAACCACCTTCTATTTATATTAGCCATAGTAATTTTCATTAATGAAAGGCCCAGTTCTAAAAGTGAACCTTAGCAGCTTCCCAATGTCTTTGGGCAACTGATGTTATGTAGTATTTAACTTCCTGATCACAGCACTTAGTATCTAGTTCTATTCCTGTACCATTTAGAGGGTTGGGTTTTTGCCATCATAACGGTATCGAATCTTATCGAAAGTATCCTACCGGAGTCTTGCATCACACCTGTCATCCTCTGCACCCCCAGTGGTATTACTCCTTTCTACGCAACCCCTGGATCAATTCCTGCCACATAATCAACTCCGACTGGTTGAATGCGTGCTTGTTAGATCATAAGGTCTGTCATTGAATCATGTAGCATGGTTTCGCGTGTACAACCTCATGGGTTTTCCCCCAGGGCCTCCAAGCCATACACTGCTTAACCATCCTTACACGCAAGCGAACTATGAGATAAAATTGATCCATATGTTAGTTCGGAAATGCCCTATTATGTGTCACCCCCACCCCACGGGTCTGTATTTTATAAACTGGTTGACACTGTCGGCATTGACCGTTATTAATATATTTCAGAGACAAGTTACGACAATGAACAAACGCACAATAGCTCCGAGTACAGTATGGTATCACAATCTACATGGTCTCATGTAGAAGCCGACAGTTCGACATCACAATCTACCCGTGAGAGCACAATCAAACAGTATCGCCCGACAACAGATCTAGAGGAAGCCCCGATTTCGACAGATAACACCCAAAATATAAAGGAAACAACTAAGGCTAACATTTTAAAACATGGGAAAGCAGGAGGTAGTATTGGTTTTAATGAGACTGTATGGATCGTTGCTGGTACTGTAATGTTTATAGGTTTTATCTCTTCAGTTTATGTTGCATACAGATGTTACTTTAAAACACGACGCGCACGCAATGTTCAGTGGATGACACCAAGGAATTGAGTATTGAGAGGAAGTGTACCACTGAGGATGGGTGTAATGATATGTTAAAGCTGTATTTGAAATCTGATTGACGGTGAGTGGTGTAATACTTAAGTAGTGTAGTGTAAAACTCCCGATAGTGAACAAACATCGAATATTTCTTCAATTCCTTAATACTGGTAAATAAATGAACACACTGCGCTTTTGATGTGCCAACAAGAAACCAGATATTACTTTGTATGGTTTGATATAATAATTACTGTAATGTTGTAGGGGTGTACACAGTGACGATATTTCTATACAGTTCACACGTTTATTATTTGTCAGATAAATACATGTATTGATTCACAAAAAAATGACTATGCTTTCTTTTTATAGAAGTCTTGGGAGTTCTCTGCCCCTGAATATTCAAAAGGGGAAATACTCTTTTTTAAACATACGGACACAGCTTACCAAAAATTTCAACGCCGTCACCCACAATACAAGGGTCAAGGTTGTTTTTAGTCTTTCTCTCCCTTTCCCCCTTTGGCATGTCGATTTCTGTTGACCTTTTGTTGTAGATACAAGAGTTGAGAGGTTGGTTAGGTTGAAATGTAGGGCCGAAAATCGCATGTTTACTTGTCTCTACTTCCAGCTTGTGTATCACAAGTTTTTTTTCATGATACCTCATTCTTTTCGGCAAGAGTTTGCCTCATGTTGCCCCGTATGTAGCAGAAAGCGTTCTATCCAACGAAAATTTGGGGAAGAGTTAAGAGCCAGTGTAAGAACCTTTAGTGATCTGTGGCCATACATTCATACAGGAGTTATCCACCATTAATCGTAATTTACAATACGAAAAGAAAAACAATGCCATTGTTTTCAATAGAATGACAGCCTTTAAAACAGGACATTCAAATATAAAAACAAATCTAAAGAAATAAATGCAACCGAAATAAACGGCAAAAACAACGTCAAGATAACAAAATATACATCTTAAATTATAATAAACCTGGGTCCGTATTCAAAGGTTTTCTAAAAGTTAAGTAAAAATACTTAATTTTTCCGCTTAACCAAGTGTCTTACCTTAAATCGGTATTCAAAGGTTGTATTTTACACATACTTGGCTATGTGAAAACTTAACTGC
This sequence comes from Patella ulyssiponensis, assembly GCA_963678685.1. Taxonomy (NCBI): domain Eukaryota; kingdom Metazoa; phylum Mollusca; class Gastropoda; family Patellidae; genus Patella; species Patella ulyssiponensis. The sequence goes on from OY783228.1 coordinate 9,765,457, forward strand.
ACACTTAAATTATGGAATACTCACATTCGCCAAAAAGCACGAATTTGTTTATTTATGGAATACCCTCCACTGCCAAAAATCACGAATTACTGTCATTGCCAGCTAGTTATGCCCCCTTAAGAGCATCGCTGTATTCTATTAAATTCTTAGTTTACATTACCAGGAAAAGGTTTGTCGAAATATTATATTGTAACCAATGAAAATAGTATGATTATAATTTACGATAAATTATGATAGTGTGCATCATTTGCCGGAACAGCTGTTTTCATAGACTTTTTTTAAAAAAAAATTAAATCCATTCAAATAGATTACAATAAATAGTGGTAGTATAATGATGGATATTGTAAGCTTTAATTTTTTAACAATATAACGCGAATAGAAAACAACATATTATTAGCAATACACAATGACCCTTGCCTTCTAAGTTAGACTCATGGACAAATTATACAGTGTTGTTTGTAAATCTATCATTTGAGAAATTCATAGATATTGTGTAAGTACCTACACTTTAGATTTTGACAGGTCTGGCATTGACGGTACATTGTGTGTACGAAATATTCATGCTTCATTATATTTTACCAAAATAAATACTACGGATTATGTTGTATATATGGGAATGAGTTGTAAAAATTAGATCATGCCTTGCTTCTAGCGGTAGTATAAATAATTTCCGAAACCTATAAAGCCAAGTCTCCACAAATGAATTTAACTATATTTTATGACAGCCATGGAAACATACAAAGATAACATGATAAATGATCGGGAAAAGATATCCTTAACTACATCGGTGGTAATAACCTTATACACTATTATGGCATTACAGCATCAAAGTTGACGACGAAAAAATAAATTGGAGGTCAGCTACGCTCGGCGACATTGTCTTTGTTTTAATCTGAATTCCCTATCTTTTAAAATCGCCATTACGGGACTGCTTCTACAGCATTAAAAGAAGTCATCATAATCTCACTTAACTTTAAGGTACCTCCCGTAGGTCACTTAAAGTTAAGTGGATATTTCTCACTTAAACTGGCCTTTGAATACCACTTGAAGACTAACACTTAAAAGTTAAGGCAGCTTAACTTAAAGGGAAAATTTGATACTTAACAGTGCCTTTGAATACCACTTGCCCTTAACTTACAGGAAGTTACGTATATTTAAGTGAAAGCTAGTAGTTAAGTGATTATCTTAGACTTAAGATATCCTTTGAATACGGGCCCTGATGTAAGTAAAAGGATGCGGTTTAGCTTTAATTTCCTGTTTGGCCTTTGCATTAAGTGCTACGTCAGTTATCCAAAATGACTCGTGGAAAGCCCCACCCTGTAAATATACAAGGTATTCCACTTGTTATTTTCATCCCTTTGACCGATAACTTTCCTACTCTTACTACTAATGGAACAAAAATTGGACCAACAATCAACATTACCCTCACTTGCAGAGACCGAGAGTGAGAGCAGAGAGATAGAAATGTTGTTTAACGTCCACTCGACACAAACTAGGTCATTTTGGGACTAACATGTTTTTTTAAATTTTATTTCGCCGTGGGAGGAAACCGGAGTGCTTGGAGGAAACCCACGGGGTTGAAAAGGCGCCCCTATTTCCTTACCACATACGCTCACACCATGGCTCGAAACCACAGCCGCAAGCCAGAGGTGACCGGCCAGCTAGAGGTCGAAGCGCGGCCCTCTAGACCATACCCCCCCCCGTCACTTTCAGAACGATATCTTAATGGTTTCTGGTGGGTTTGCAGAGTACGGCGGGCAGGGATATTTACACAATTGTTGAGACAGTGATTGTGAAATAATTAAATTGTGTGAAGGGGTTGCTACCGTCTGATTGAATCTGGTAAGTACTGGGATTCGAGACGATTTGTTGATTTTAGGTACTTGGAAAATACGAGGAAGGATTTGGAATACGAACATGGGCCTTTTTCAATCTTCCTATTTCAGGTCTTTCTTTAAGCCCGAAATCTTATCTAAATCCTAGAAATTTATGTTTTATTAATATATTTTGCCAACATTACATTCTCCCCACCCCAACCACGCACACATGCCTATTGTAGACATTTGGCCCCCTATATCTCGAAAACGCCCCTTCAAACGCCTGATCACCACCCATATTCGGAATCAACGCAAAAAAAACTGGTATAGAAAAACTTGGTCTCATAAATTCACAGCTCGGGTGGCTATTCCCCCCTTCAGCCATCTGACTATCAGCAGCCTGGCTACATCTGTTTGGGATTCACCTACTTGTTACCGATCGATAGCGTTGTTGCGCTGTCTTCGTTCATATGTGGCATCACTTGGTTCGCTGAGTGCTTACATGTGCAACTGATTTGGAAACCGAGAACCCCAGGATTTTTAAAAGGCCTATGCGAAAAGCTCCCGAAGTGGTTAAACTCTTGGGTCTTACTGTAATCAAGCGAAAACAAATTCCGGCAAAAAGTATGATCATTCACAATTAACAACCCTACCTTTAAAAAAATAACGATCTTTTATCCTTACATACTGGCATTAAAAACAAGTAACACCTACCGAAACAACCTTGTCCAAATAAAAAATGGGGGCTGTGTGTTTCTTTCTTTTTTTTCTTTTTGCTGAAGTATTTATTTTGAGTTCAGTTGCAAAAGACAAACCCATGGGTAAATTGAAAGTACATAGGGCACGTATCCATATAATAAATCCATTTCATTTTCTTTATGGACTAAACTTCAAAGTGATCTTCAAATAATATATTTTCTACAGCAGTAATAACGGCTTCACGTTCGACCTGGACTTCCGAATCCAAAATATCATCTCTGTTCCAAAGTTTCGGCCAGTCTAATTGCTTATCGTTCTGCTTACCCGGAGCAGAAAATGTTCATTATCAAACATAATCAAGGTATTGATGTAATGAAACTATGCACCAAGTTTCATCACCCTCACTTAATTAGAACTAACGTTATCGTGACCCAAGGCATCAACCAATCAAATTGCTTATCTCTGCTTACCCCCAGCAGAAAATGCTCATCTACGAACTACGTCAAGGCATTGACCTAATAAACACATACACCAAGTTCGAACATTTTAACTCAATTAGAAGGAGAGTTACTGTGTTCCAAAGTTTCGGCCAATAAAATTGCTTATTGCTAAGCAGAAAATGCTCATTATCGAACTTAGTCAATGTATTGATGAAATAAAACTATACAAGAAGTTTCACCACTTATCTCTGCTTACCCTAGGCCGAAAATACTCATCTTCGAACTCCATCAAGGTATCGACCTCATAAACACCTACACCAAGTTTGAACATTCTAGCTTAATTAGGAGGAGAGTTACTGTGTCCCACAGAGTTTGACGGACAGCCAGACGGACGGACGAACATATTTTAAAAGTCCCCACCTTCTTCGAAAGGCGAGCGAGAAAAATATAGTCCTTGAGGAGAGAAATTTCACAATAATTTTTATAAGAGTGTTGGAGACTGAACAGGCAATGCAAATAGATGTTTTTTTTCTGAAATGGCACTTTTAAAATTAATTTCATGGGCGTCGACATCTGGTGTTAGGGCTAGTTAACTTCCTTGCGCCAAATATATGGTGAAAAATGTTTCAAACATTTGGCGAAATAAACAACACAGACTATGAGGTATGCAAACAATACTATTTATACACTTAAAAATAAAAACAAATAACACAGTTCTTCAGTTTCGAAACAATCATGAACAATTAAAATAGATACATGAAAATGATATGAACAATTAAAATTTAAAATAACGACCTGTCTCTTTTCAAACAGTTTAATAGTGGGGCAGATAACAGCAGAATCATGCAAATGATGATACAAGCATCAAATTTGGCAAAATTGTTTTCCGAGGGATACTAATCATATATGCCTGATTGGCCAATCGAAAATCCAAGATGGAGGCCATTTTTCAAGATGCTCGCCAAAACTGCCAACAGAAGTTGATGTTTTTCTTAGAAATATTTATATCTAGAAGACCGTTGCTAGCGGTCATATATAAAAATAAACGTTGATCGATAATTTAAAATCGATGCAAAGTTTAGGGAGTTGAGTTATGGAAAGATCGAAAGCCGACTGGGGAGTCAGCAAAGGGCAGTGTCTTTGCTGTTAAACTCACGTGTTGTTTATTTATTGTAAAGAATAATAGGAATCAGTAAATACATGTTTTAAAGATGAGGAGGGTTTACTTAACCCCAAAGCCTGTAGTTCAGCACTAAATATTGTAAAACTACAGATAACAAGATGGGCATGATTGACAAGACCGTTATTAAATAGACATACATCGGGAGGAGCTCTATTTGTGTATGCAGAGCATCGGGTTTCATTCGGCATACATTAGTCGTACAATTGTCGCCAAAAAAGGATAATTATTTAGCATAGATTGGTCTTAAGTTTAACAACTTTCTATGCAAACAGGATACTAAAACCAAAAAAAACCCAATATCTCTAAGTTGTGTTAAACGGCAAACAATGACACGCCAAAACAAGCTGCTTTCAACGCTGGTTTAATAACATTTTTACAGTACTGTTTTGCTCATCTTGGGAGATCATTAGATATCTATATGGAGAATGTCTAATGATGTTCTGTTGGAACTGAAAGCTCTAAACGCTTAACACTGCGTTTCTTTCGGCATTTGAATTTTTAATGGCCAATTACTGATGATCTGAGTGGGTGAAAGCTTAGCCCCCCACCTCAATTTTTCGCAAACATTAATGATTTCTTAGGAGCGTTCTTAGCCGGCCACATCCTCAGCCCCTCCGGGCCCGAGTGAAAGCGTTAACGAAGATGGAATTAGTGTTTATTCTTTTTAAAAAAACCCTTCATATTTTGTATATACTTTAACCAGATATTAGATTTTTTTAATATTATTTTACGTTACGCACTGTTATTATTATTCACTGTAGTGTGACAATGTACACATGAAGTCACGATGGTCTACTGTAATTTACTTCCTCCTTTAAAATTATTTGATATGAGGTGTTCGTTTCACCCATTTCAATAAGTTGAGGTACGTATCAAGGATGTGTTTCAATTGCTTGTAATTCTGTCGATATTGGTACAGTATATATGGTAAGTTTTATAATTTATATCCATATATTTAAAGAATTATTACTTGATACAAATATTATGATAATATAGATTCAAATACCTGTCAGTTTTTATCATATAAAACCACATCACAAATAAGTTTTGTACGGTATGTGAAATATTCAAATAGAAATATACGTCTTATAAGAAGACAACAGGTGAAATACACGATATGGACTGTCTCTGTATGTCGTCTTGTAGTATTTCATTATTCACAAACTATAATAAGTCGGGCATATTGTAATATAGGTTGAACGATGACAAACACGTCAACAGGAGGATGTAACGCACTCTAGTCATTTATAAATATTAAGACATATAACCTGCTACTAAACACTAAATCTTCTTTAGTCTAGACTGCCAATCGCAACCGCCCGTGCTCTAATAAGTGTATTATCAGTAAATGTATATTTATCTACTACCTACCCATCGTAATAAACTATCTTTATATAATACTCCCTCAAAACAAATAGTTGAAAGAACATTGAAATCACGAGAGGTAACTTTGTAAGAGTGGGAGAAAATACAGTTACATTGGTTAACTAATAGAAAATGTATCATATTGAAGTTTTAACCCACCAGAAGGTTGATTCGGGCACAGACCACAGATAGTTCTCCCCCTACCCTTCCACCATTTAGCATGGCGATTTTTGTTGGCTTTGTGATGCAGAGGCGGAATGATAAGACAGTTAAGAGGTTGGTTAAGATGAAATGTACAGCACACCATTGCATGGTTACCTGTATGACACTTCCAGTTGGCGTATCTCAAGATTTCTGTGATGAAACGCATACCTGGTTGTCAGCAAAAGGTTATTACACGTTGCTCCATATGTGATAAAAGTCGGGCCAAAGTGATGAAAATTAACATTTAAAGTCAGTGGTGGAAATAAATGAGAGCCCGTGTATATTTACAATCCAAGTAAAGGTGACAGGTTTCTGAAACGCATAGTTATCGCCAGTGGAGCATGTTAAATACAAGCGCTACTGGTTATTAAATACCACGACCTTCATAAAGATACATACATGTATATGTATATAGGAGTAGCCTATGCAGTGTGTATATCTAGAACGGCCCTATATTTATCGGCGAAGATGGCGCACACTAAACATACAGAGTTCTTTATATGTATGGAAGACCAAACAGCTCTTTATTCAGTGTTTTTAATTCTTAGTTCTTTATGCAGAGTCCGTAAATCTTATTTGTTCATTTGCTGTCGTATTTCGGCATGTGTACACTGAATAAAAGCTATGCATTATTTAAATACTTACCTGTTCAACAAGGAAGCTACTCAACTATCTGCACATATTTACACAAGTGATAGCGTTAAGCACGATAGAAGGGCTATATTATTCGTAAAAACCAGTCATGTATTACGAAAGAAATATACGACGTTTATTGTACCCGGCACGTGAACACCATTCTCATTGTCATTAAATGTAAAAAAAACCCTGATATTTAAAGTAGCTAAATCTCTAACTCAGTATTATTCAAAGTCTTACACTTTGAAAACACAAATTATTTGTCAATTCAAATCAACATTGATGTTGTTATCTTAACTTGAAAAGGTAGGTCTCTGATATCCAAACTGTTTCAATGGCATTTAGTAATTGAACTAAAGTATACAGGTCACAATTCTATGGAATACAATTACTGCTTATTACTGAGCGACGTTTTGTCAGCATTGAGAATGTATTGTTATGTACTTGTATATATTGACTTGTCTTATTTTTTAGATTTTATCATTGCTTGATAACGACTAGAGAAGCCTAGTCGAAACGTCGCTCAGTAATAAGCAGTAATTGTATTCCATAGAATTGTGACCTGTATTTTCTGATATCCACTGTTATGTGGCACCAAGCAACAGCTTCTAAACATCAGTCTAAAGTCCCTAACAATCGCTGACTCCACAGTCAACATAGTTGATAACCTGAAAGATCTTGGGGTTTATCTTGATTCTGAACTCAGCATGGACAAACGAGTGAATCAAATTTGCAAGACGTGCTTCTTTCATTTGAGGTCCATACGTCGAATTCGCAATTTGATTACAAAAGATGCAGCACATGCACTGGTTCGATCTTTAATTTTACCCAGACTCGATTACTGCAATAGCCTTCTATATGGCATAAACAATAGTCTTATACACAAATTACAACTTGTACAAAATACCGTGGCTAGAATTGTTTGCATAGCTAGTAGAAATTGCCATATCACACCACTGTTAAAGGGTTTACATTGGCTTCCAGTGGAAAGCAGAATTAAGTTCAAACGTCTGTGCATAGCTTACAAATGCCAGAGAGGTGAAGCACAAAAATACTTGACCTCAATGCTAATTGATTATGTCCCCCAAAGAAATCTTCGGTCCCAACATGAGCTACGTATGGTGGTACCCAACTATAGACTTAAGACATTTGGTCGTAGATGCTTCTCATACATTGTACCAAACCTATGGAATTCATTACCCTTGACCTTAAAGAATTCTCAACCCCTTAGCTGTGTTAAGAAGCAATTAAAGACTCATCTTTTTTCGACTGCTTATTAGTTATATAAGTGGAGAGCTAAATGCGCCTTGAGCATTAACTTTAATGGATCTGTGCGCTATATAAGAACTCACTATTATTTTTATATAAAACAAAATAAACATTTTACCATTGGTACACAAATCGTGAACAATAGTGCGTTGCAGCGTCATTGTAACAAGAGACCAGGAAGAACGAGGCTAGACATATTCCGCAACTCATGTCAAATGCCATAACGTATCTGGAGATTATGCGCAAATGACTGGAATAAACAGACACAAGGAATTTCTATTCGGTTGAGACTCGTATTTCGCTGGGAATAACCGATTTGAAATCATAGAGTCAAAACGGAAACAATTTAATGTAAATCAGTTCATATACAATCAGATTACATTATTATATGCCTTGCGACCCATTTGGGTCAATTCATAGGTCCCAAATATTAGCGATTTAGTCCCTTAGACTGATATTCATATAAATCTATATTTTGGCCTTAATTGATTTTATAAAGTAACATTATGTGGATTTTCATTTTAAGCGAACTGTATTTAAAAATCACAAATATAAGTTTTAAAAAATGAAATGGGAATTTGATTATTTTGTCTATTTTAGGTCTAGCGAGTGTGGTCAAAATGAAAGATAAACAGTTGTCAGCAGTTATAATTATATTATCTTTAATAAAGTATAGTTTAAGTAAGTAGCAATCAAGGGAATTTGCAGCAAATTTCTGTCACGTAAAGGGAATTTGCAGAAAATTTCAGTCAAATTATTAATTAGGTTTCGTGCTCGTCCCATCAAAATAATTAGACTTGAATTGCATCTAGTTTCAATTCCAATATACAGAAGTATAAATGAAGGTGGTCTATAATCAGACGAATCTTCTGTAGTTAGTTTCCAACGATATATTTATTATAATGACAGTGGAATAATGATGTTCGTCACAAAAGTTAATCTAGTTTGTGTTAAGGGCCCATCAATACAAACTAGATCACATTGGGACCAATGCATGGTGTACTTTACTTCAATAATCACTTGTTTTGGCATACACGTCTACCCATCTTCACAAGCCAGCCTGGAACCGCAACCACATCTATAACATGTCATATGATCAAATGTTGAGGCGTTAAACCATCGGTTTCCCCTAGTACCAATGTATATTTTTATTATACTTAACTGAATTTTGTATATTTTTTTTAAAGTTACGCCATATTTATTTACAGCATTAGATGAATGTAAAGATACAGACAACACCAACTGTCAATCATGCGGTGATACTTTATACCCTAGAAATCAGGTTTATAGAGAGAACTGTATGAGATCATGTGGTGTTTGTACAGGTATTACTTGTTTTACTGTAGTGAATAATTTGAATAGATGCCGTTGTAATTTGACCATAGAAATAAAGTTTATCCCTATTGACATACATCCCATAACATAATTCAACAATATGGCCGTGTTTATGTACCGGAACAGAACATAAAGCCAGAGAAAAACTAGTTGTTTTGTTAACATTATGGTCTAGAGATACACGCCGACTGTTTAGAATATGGAGACTGTTATCGTCCATTCGATAGCACTTTAAATTATTAGAGGTCGAGATTGCGTACTCGACCTCTATATTGAATAATTTTTAAACAGAGAATATTCGCTGGCATATTCGCGTGTACCCCAGGAGGACTCAATTGAGCTACACTTGACAAAAAAGATACATATTGTTTTAGACTTTAATGTTGTATGCACATGCTGTATTTATAGGTACAAACATTGCTTTTAGTAAACCAACATCCCAGAGTTCAACACTTAATTTTAAAGCAACTTCAAGTAATGCTGTAGATGGTAATACTGATAATATTTTTGATAATGGCCACTGTACACATACAAACAATAATGGTAATGAATGGTGGTGTGTTGATCTACAACAGATTTATAATATTTACACCATAAAACTATTTAACAGAGATATCAGTAAGTGTTTCTAACTCTATAGTCAAGGTCGTTATAAAATATCTATCTGAACCGTGTTTTAGTGGATATTGCGATCATAATGGGGAATGGGCAACTGCATAAATATAAAATTTAGAACAAAAATTCCGAAATCGTGTGTCTAAGGATTAAAGAAATTCCCTTAAACCACAAATAATTGTCATTTTAAACATGAAAATATATTGTTGTGACCATGATTGGTTGGTATAATTTTTGGGTATAATTGCAGATTCAAATTTTATATTACTGAATTAACTTGATAACGTTGAGATAATACTCTTGGAATTGTCGCCCCAAAATTAGAAATTAAATGGAGACGGACATACGCCATACAGTGTACTGTGAGGGGAAGTGTGCCCGGACAGCGGCGCTACGTCCCACCTTTATATCAAATTACAACTGCCAACGGATCTCTAACGTGCACGCCAATGTGCTTACGGAACCTCGTTTTTTGGTCGCATCCGAACGACTAGACAGCTGTCCTTGCCAGACCCACCACCATGCATCACCGACAAGGCTGTACCACACCGGAAAGTATATGTAATTGTGTATTACCATGGACAGGCAATAACCACGAAGCCTTTAGAATTTTGTGCCGCGGCAAAAAGGAGACCTGACAATCTTCAGTAAAAAAATTAAAATTACCCCCCCCCCCTTGGCGCAAATACCTGCATTAAGTTTAAAAGAAAAGAAACATTATTATACCTAAACTTTATTTTCATAATTTTAAAATCTTTATACAAACGGGAATTTGGATTATTAAACAAAACCAAAATGCTTACAAAACTACGAAAATATCGACATCGACCATTTCAACTGCTACATTTGGAAATTTCAAAGTTCTAAACTAGTATTGCGAACCCATCAAATGTAGTGATTAAAAACAATCACACAGACTTGTTCAGAAATACGTATATTTTCACATACGCATAAGAATGATACAATAAATTTCTGAAAGTATAAAATGAATCACAATATCCAATACGTTTCCACCAATGTAGGCTATATGACAAACAATCTCGGAATAGTAACGTCTATGACTATGTTCATTAAACATGCAGCTATAAACACTATAGTAATATCAAATAAAAGTGACAAAGCACAAGGTAAAATCTATGGTCTCCGTAGGTTAGAAAAGGTGATAAACGTGTAGGTTAAAGGTCAACCTCGAGCTGACATCAATCAGTAGTTCTCTACAAAAGCATGATACAAAATAATATTGTAATTCAAACGATATAAAGCTTTCAACAAAATATTCCCAAATGTACCCGAAGAGTTGGTCTATGTGCAGTTTCTTAACAACTTGAATATACTGCACTACCATATAAAACAACAATGGGGTACGGAAGCCCATAAGGGTCAATCAAATGAAAAAAAAATATTCTGACTATCTTGTAATTACAAGATAGCTATCTTGTATTTACAAGATAGCCTATCTTGTAATTACAAGATAGCCTATCTTGTATTTACAAGATAGCCAAAGCTCATAAGGGTCAATCAAATGAAAAAAAAAATATATTTTGACTATCTTGTAATTACAAGATAGCTATCTTTGAAGGAGGGTCCATTTTTCAGAATATCCTTTTCCTTACTTACTTTCCAAAAACCAAAATTTAAAGAAGTTTTCCGAAAAATAGAAAAAGTGTTCTGTGGCTTCAAAGTGCGCATTAAAATTGATGAGTCATGATATAAATATGTAGTTGGTGGATGTATGAAGTCAATGGTATTTATGGGAGCATGAAATCGGTGTATGGTGACCTTTAAATTGTCACTCATGGGCATCTCGGTATCTTGTAATTACAAGATAGCTATCTTGTAATAACAAGATAGTCTATCTTGTAATTACAAGATAGGTTATCTTAGGCTATCTTGTAATAACAAGATAGCCTATCTTGTAATTACAAGATAGCCTATCTTGTAATTACAAGATAGTCAGATTTTTTTTTTCATTTGATTGACCCTTATGGGCTTCCGTATTCATATTATAATAAGAGAGAGAGAGAAATGGGGTTTAACGTCCACTCGACACAAACTAGGTCATTTTGGGACTAAAATTATAATAAAGTATGAGTGACGCTGTTCCGACTTCTTAGAAAAATGGCGATTAAGCGTGTTCCCTATGACGTAATGTAAAGCATCAAATCGTCCGTGACTTTTGAACCTTGAGGTCAGAAGAAAAAGGACTGATTCACGACTATTCAAACCAACCCTCGGGTTCCCCAGAATTAGGTGTGGGCTTCTGACTGAAGTATAATACATTTCTGCACGGAGCGTTGATAAGTTCCTGACTTCGTCTTGACTTGAATAACTCTTCCTAAATTCCCCTTCCCTCGAGATACTGTATAATCTACCAATAAGACCATATCATTAACTTGAACTTGGCGATTTCGCATTCTCCATTTGACATGTCTCATCATTGTTGGAACCTAATTACTTATAAATCTTTTCCGGAAAGGCTGAACTAATGACTGTACACATTCAAATCTGCGATGACGATTCTTCGTTTCCACAAAGGGACCTTGGGGAATCTCATTTGTAGACTTCGTGTCCAATAACTACTCGAATACATCTCCTCTTCACATGTTTAATCAAGCTTTTCTATATTCCACCCTGCTGTGGGCTTAAGGGTGTACAAAATTTCCATCGACAGTAATACTTATGGCCATCCATGATTTGCAGCAAATCGGCGTAGTGCGTGAAGAAATGATGGCGTTGACAGGTCTTGTACTATATCCAATTGTATATCGCTCGTACTGTGGCATATGTAAATATGGCACCCCAAACTTGTTTCGACCAGAAAGAAAACATTGAAGGACTGTTGCGTGACTATTCAATCCACAACGGGGGTGGGGGTGGGGATGGTGAGTGTATGGCCGAAGGGTTAGCGTGCGCGCGCTGTATCATGCAGCCCACATTGAGTCAACTGGCGTGGTTTCGAATCCCCGGTCGTACGTGGCAAGGAGTAGGGTCGCCTGTCCAAACTCGTGAGTTTTCGCCGGGTATTCCGGTTTCCTCCCACTGCTAAAAGACCTCTACGCGCATGCGAATTATTGAAATAAAATTAAAATCATATGTTTATCCCGAAATGACCTAGTTTGTGTCGAGTGGACGTTAAACCCCATCTCTCTCTCTCTCTCTCAAACCACTAGAGAAATTCGTCACTACCGAATTGAAATACTTGTCGGGTTCAAAAATTACCGTATAGCTAAAGAATACCGTAAATTCTAAGGAGGAGCTTGAGAAATTAATTGGCATAAAATCCCGCAAAGTCAAATTCAACGAAAGGGACTCGTTTCCTCCCCATCTATATACGGTCCATGGCTGTAGCTGACTGAAGCGCCCAATCTTTATAATCAATCAATTCCACATAACATCGTTAATTTGACAAACATAGATGGATCATATTTACTGTACATCTCACAAAGTAATGAAAATCAATTGACTGTACTTTTAAAATACAAGGTACTCAAGCATTGCATTTAATACTAAATCAACAAACCAAAGGTAGTAGGCACACCTAGTCTGTGTCTAGTATCTTGGCATTAGGCCTACGCCCCAGGTGTAGCCTTCATTTGACTTCGCGCGTTAGACTGCAGTGTCTAGGACTTGAGGGTGGAAGGTCTAGGGAAGGAAATCCCACCTTTTTGGCCAATGCTACAATGCGGAATGGAAACTGAGAACCCTGTATTGAACTGAATAAAAACTTGTGGAATAATGTGACGTAACTCGTAAATATCATCTAAAGGAGATTGGGCACCGTTGGTCAATCCTCTCGGCGGGTTAGCGAACGGCGACTGTTACAGTGTTAGCAGACGATGTGTTATATACAACAAAGGCATTTTGATTACACGCTATTTTACTGATAATGAAAACAATTTATTAGCCTTAGAATAATTTACATAAAATTAAATTTTACATAAAATTAAATTTTACATAAAATTAAATTTTACATAAAATTAAATAAAATTAAATTCGCAAATTTACTTACTTGGAACATACATGATCGGCTAGAATTGGCGTTGTTATCATTCAACTGGGAGTGACGCGCTAATAGTTTTATCCGTTTGAAGACACGTCGCATATTTTGTTATCGGTTTAACCTGTCTGGTTAGCTACTTTCGCTGTTCCGATCTCCGTGCGAGGAATGGTTAAGCATGACCGACGATATTTCAACACTAGGCAAAATGTCAACATACTCGTAGGCAAATAAGCCTTAAATTAATCGAAGCTGATTGGTCAATTAAGTCGATTAAACGTTGGAAAAGGTAGACTGGGAGCCGGGCTTCGTTATGTACGGTTAATGGACAGTCACTAACGATAAATATAAGCTCACAATTGATTTACCCCCCACCCCCACAATCAACTCACAAGATAAACAAAGCTGTTACAGATATATTATCCTCTCATGGGGAAGTTTTCGTCGGATTAAAATGTATTGAGGAGGGTTTGAGGCATTTGATAGATTAGTTTGAATGTATAATACCACATTATACCATTATCTAACAAAAATGTATGTACACGAGAAGGTATCTTTAAAACAATAACAATTGTACAGCCATTATTCTAAATCGTCTAATGACTCTGCTGAGGGGATCTTTGACCTCAAGGTCAAGAATGAGAATGCATAGTCTCAGTACCTCCTCTAGAACACCCGTTATCACTTCTAGTTCAACGTTAGACCGGGATGCTCGTCTAACATCACAGGTAAATATATCCAATTTGTAACAAACAAATATAAAATCAGCAACTCGTCTATAATGTTATATTTTCTAGTAAAATACAGATTGCAAGGATTTGAGATTAAGATAAGTTCTAGTGGTACATGTAATCAAGCAGGATTTACATCAGCTACATCATGTTATAATGATACAACATCAACAGTACAAGATATATATACAATAGAGAGATGTAATCAACCTCCATCTACATCAACTAGTATATCTGCTAGAACTGTATATGTCACTGTTTCAAGTCAACCACTTACTTTATGTGAAGTTCAGATATTTTCAGGTAAGGTATAATAAACTAAGACAGAACTATTTCAAACATATGTGGGTTTACTGAAAAAATGAAATGTGTTATATGTAACCTCCTGCTCTACTATCAAAGGGACAGTACCGATTTGAACAGTCTCAAAAATAAAAGTCCGAGTGCATATGAAATTTAAACACCTTGTCTCAAAATTTTAGCTCAAAATATTGAGTCGTTTGGACGTGAATGTCAAAAGTGCTTATCTGGGTACGTAACCCTTTTAAGATTTCGAATCAGTTTTTTCGTTGGTTACCTGATAATCGATTCCCGTTCCTTTAGAGGTCCATATAGTGAAAGGCCCATGTGCTGTACTTGATAGCGAAAGGTAAATTTCACCTACACGCTTGGGATACCGGTCTCAATTTCCAGAAGAAGACTGACGTGTTTAAGTTGTTTGAAAACGTATCACAAACACTGGGTTAGTTGCTCAGCCCTTTGGTGGGGGATTTTAAGAGATTTTAACACAATTAACCAGTTATATTCTTCAAAAGATTATCGAGATTAGCCCTTTAAATACCCTTTTCTAGGGCTGGTCGAATACTACAAATAATGTATCTGTTTAGGGGAGGGGTCGGATAGAGTGTTATAAGTCATAGCACTGATTATGTTAAATGTTTGTTTCCTTTCAAAGTTGTCGTGGAAAGGAGGTATGGTGTACTGGGGCTTGTAAGCATTTTACAAGTAAAGACACAGAAGCAACAAGCTTACCGTCAATATTATTTTTAAAGATATTGCCAAGGGTCTTGTAGCGGGGTATAATTTGCTACTTTTCAGTTTGTCCGATTGATTGTTTGGTCTTGTTATTTATTTGGTGGGATTTTGATTTTTATTTTACATAGTTAACAAAAATAATAAAAATGTGTTATGGGTTGTGGTGTGTATACGTTTCTGTTGTAGTTATACTTTTGAAGTTTTGGTCTTAGTTTTGTAGGAACTAGGATTTGATTTTTATGTTTGGTAGAATTTGTTCTTTGTGTCCTTAGTTTAAAATATTGAGGAGTTACTTTTGTTCTAGAAGGTTTCGTTGTACATTTCACTTTGGGGTTTTTTATCAGGTGATTCAAACAGCTCATTTCCACAAATTGGGCATATTGTTTTGCACCTGATGATGATTATGTCGTTCATGTGATGTCATATCACTGATTTTTCATCATTTAGCTGTAACCGTGTTCGCAGTGAGTCTTAATTTTCTTAGGCGCCGCATATAGCTGCGACGAATTATTTCAGAAAAATAGAAACCTACTACACAATCGAGGGGGGGGGGGGAGTGTTAATCGAAATACTGCTTGATCGTTCCCCAACCTTTTATATTCTAACTGTATTAGACAGTTACACCAACCAATAAACTCTAACCTTTCAAACAGCTAAATCAAACAGTAACCTAAGAGAAAGAGAGGGGGGGAGAAAGGGAGAGTGAGAGATCGCCTGTTCCCCAATCCAATAAATATATTGTTTTAAAAAAAGCTACATTAACCAATATATTTTACCTTTTTAAACAGCAACAACCACTAATGTTGCTCTTCGTCAAAAATCTGTACAGAGTGCTACAAAATATGGTGGTATTGCTTCTAGAGCTGTAGATGGCAATACTAATAGTAAATTGTCTAATGAATCATGTAGTTATACAAAAGAAGGGCAGTCTGGTTTGTGGTGTGTTGAGTTACAACAGTTGTATTATTTCAACCAAATTAAAATATATAACAGACAAGACACACAATGTAAGTCTATCATTAAACTTATATTGTAATACTATACGGGTTATTTTAGTTCTTGCAATAATGCTCTGTTAATTCAAATATGACCACAATATGTTCTATTTAAATTTAATTACATAATGCCGGGGTTATTGGGGTGTTGACGTATTGGGCCGTTAACAGTAGGTTCGTCGATCTGCCAGAGCAATTGGCTTAGGCCTATAAACCAGATGGGAAGAATTAAGGGTCATGAGAGAAGGAAGGAAAGTTATTCCGTTCAAGTTATGACACGTTTGCCCAACGCGAAAGCTGCAGGTTTTGCTCATATATTTTCAAGTTAGTGCAACCATTAGGGTCACGAGATGCATTACCATTTCCCCAGGGAAAAAGCAAGAATCCAATCGCTGCAAAAGATGATGTTTATGCTTGATTTTCTATTTGGTTTATTTTCAGACTGGGGTAGACTACAAGGATTTGAGATAAAGACAAATTCTAATGGTCAGTGTAATGATGTAGGATTTCAATCAGCAACATCGTGTTATAAAGATACATTATCAACAGTACAGTCTGTTTATACTGTAGCTGGATGTAATCAAGGTTCTTCAACGTCATTTTCTGGTAGAACTGTCTATGTTTCCAGCTTTAACGACTCCTTAACATTATGTGAAGTTGAAATATTTGCAGGTACATGGCGTAATTATATGTTACTTCCCGATTACTAAAGCTGCAGTATCCATTGCTTTAACCAACAAAGTAATTCATTTGGATTATTGAATTGATTTATCTTAAAGGCTCAATACCACTCTTGTTGTAACTAAATAATATGTCCCAATTTATATTCTGGTCAACAAATTGTATTATTTTACAATATTTCAATTAATTGATGATAAAAATTTCATCTTAACACACCTAATTGGAAAAATTGAAAAAAATAACTAAATTGAATGATTTGAAAAGCTTAACGTAAACCTTTTCAAATGTGACTTGGATTTTAAAATATTTTCGAACACTCTGGACAAGTAAAATAGGATGTAATGGATAATTTACACAACAGGTAGGGCACTTAAACATCTAGTACTTAGAATAAGGCTATTATTCATTTTCTGGAGCTGCCAAGCCAGCAAGAGTGTTGTTGTCCCTTTAACAGGAAAATTAACCAACAATATTATTTACGTGGTCGGATTAAAATGAATAAACCCGAATTAAAAATAAAATTGTCGATTTCATTGAATTTTATACACTAAATTGAGATTAAGTACGTTATCTTATTAAAATGACTAAACCTGACTGAAAAATAAAAATGTTTTGTAGGACGGATAAATGACATCATTTCCTTGAAATTAAAATGGGAAACGCGGTGGCTCCGAAAGTGAGACGCAAACTTCTAACCAAGAGATCATCAAAATAATAACCCGTGTCTTTTATTCAATGACATATCAAGCCATGATTTAATGCACGTGCAAAAACTGAGTGACAATGGCAGGCGTAACCAAACGAGCACACCTTAATCTGATCAGCTTACAAAACCAGTCGATAAATATTTTAACATGATAATACTACAGGTCAGGCGAAGAACGTCGCTAGTCGTTCAAAGCGAACGACAAACCGAGGTCGATGTATACATTGGCATGCTCGTAAGATAATACAAAAACAAATGATAGGCCGTAGCGCTGCTGTCCGGGCAGAAATGTGGGATGCTAAACCGACCTTTTCATTTTGTTCTGAAATTACAAAGTTAATAGATTAATCTAATATTGCCATTTAAATTATTTTGTCTTTCGGCGGTGTATACACAGTTAGACTAATCGTAATCAAACAAATCCATAAATAAATGAAATGTATATTAGATTCTCCAGTTGAAATATTCCAATAATAAGTAAACCATTTCATGACAAAACAATTTATTTATATATAAAGCTGCACTGCTTTGTTTCACGGTTAACTATGAAAAGATAAAAGGTATTCCGAGACAAACAGGTTTCATATATATATATAAATAAAATTAAATAAAGCTGCTCTCAGTATATAATATTTAATAAAAACACAATTTTAACTATTAACTATTCATAAAAACTAACAAATTTATCACATTCCGCCTATACATATGGTAAAGACGGCGACCTGCTCATTTGTTATCTTAATCACACAGAAGCCAAAATGAAAATGATGTCATCATATTTTGTTTTTAAAATGTCGTTATATACAGTACATCAAATGCAACACTAAGCAATAATACATTTTACTACGGTACGCCAACAACAAAACGTACATAACAGTATACATATTGTATATCTAGTAATACAGGAGGATAGTACCGTACATCAAATAAACACATGGACAATAAAACTCGATCTACATATGTAAACTACAATATCTCATGTGCTAGATGGCATTAATTAATGTTACTATTACATGTATAATAACATGTCAACCATATAATACATGGTATATATCATCTCTATTACAGATCTAGCACAATGTAATACTGGATACTACAGTACATCAAGTTCTACATGTCAACCATGTAATACATGCCTAGGTGACACATGTGATCCCTCTAATGGTGTCTGTAGTGGAGGATGTAAAAAAGGTTTTTATGGTGCAAAATGTCAACAGAGCTGTAATACATGTCGTGATAACAGCTGTGATCCTACTACTGGTGTTTGTAATGGAGGATGTAAAACAGGTTTTTATGGTACAAAATGTCAACAGAACTGTAGTGATGGTTGTTTAAACAATCAATGTTCTAAATCTGATGGTAGATGTAATGATTGTAAACCTGATACAGTTGGTCCATACTGTAACCTAACATGTGGTACAGAATGTCAACCAATTACAGATCAGACCACGATCACTTGTGATAGAACTGGTAGATGTACTAACTGTATTACTGGAAGATATGGTGAAGGATGTGATAAGAACTGTAGTATGGGATGTGATGGTGGATGTGATAGATATAGTGGTAGATGTACTGACTGTATTGTAGAGAGATATGGTAATGGATGTGATATGAACTGTAGTACAGGATGTGATGGTGGGTGTGATAGAGATTATGGTAAATGTACCAACTGCATTGCTGGAAGATATGGCGATAGGTGTGATAATAACTGTAGTACAGGATGTGACGTTGGGTGTGCTAGATTTAATGGCAAATGTACATCTTGTATTAAAGGTAAAACTGGAGACAAATGTGACATTAACTGTAATACCGATTGTACTGTTTGTAATCAGGATAATGTCAACTTTTGTACTAAATGTAAAGATGGACGATGGGGATCATCGTGTGATAAAATATGTAGTACTAACTGTAAATCAGTAGCTGGCACAACTGTTGGTAAATGTGATCAGATGGGAGGAAATTGTATAAATGGATGTTTACCTGGTAAAACAGGGTCGAACTGTACAACAGGTAAAATTAAATTTGTTTTAACACAATTATTATCACCAATGCTTTATTGCCAATCTCTGAGATAGAACGGTAACATGTACCTGTGAATAGTTTTAAATAACATCAATGTGGCAATGTTCTTCACATTTACATAACATTGGCTGTGTAGAATCTATGATCGTCGGTGTAGGTCATCCAGTGTTTATATAGTTCATATAGCCATTTTAATAAGAAAAGACCTGTTTTGTATTAATACATGATATTGGTGTAACGACAGGAGCAGGCTGGTAAAGAATCTGTGGGTCATTACGGGGATGGCCAACCCTATTGTCTCAAATAATAAATATATCCGACCTGCCTTGTATATGCAGATTGTGAAGATGGCAATCCGTGAATGTATGCGTGTTAATTGTATTAATGGAACTCCATGTGATATCGCCAGCTTATGGAGTGTTTGTGTCTTAGCTAATTCGTTACGCGAAATCTTGTTCCTTTTATTCTGATTTTTTAAGTAGATCGAGGCATTTAAGCTTCAACTACAAGGATACGTGCGCACTAAACTTATAAAAACTTTTAAAAAGTTTTATGGCCGTCATATTGACTTGATTGGTAAATATAACGTGTCTGTCTCGGCTATTATTCTAGATATATTTAATTGACACGTATGCTAATACTATCTCCCTGATTATGTCTACTACATCGTTAACACAGTTCATCACGTGCATTTTGCATACCGATAGTTCATTGGCCAATCACGCTATTTTATCGACATTTTGCCTAATAGTTTGGATGCAGCTATGGCGGGTGTGGCGCGCCAGGCAGGATAAGCTTACTCTTCCGGACACCTGTTACCACTGTTTGTCGTGTATTTTGTACACGGGTAGCAGTCTATTTGTTGATTACACTCTTTGCCTACAGGACTTTGAATTAGGACTTTGAATTCTGTCTAATGGTTTGGATTGTTCGTACTTGGTTTTATTTTATAATATGAATGTTTCAGATTGTAACGCTGTTACTGTAAATGTGGTTATTAGGAATGTTTGTTTTGCATTTGCAGATTGTGCAGCAGGTCTTTATGGTGACAAATGCACCAGTAAATGTGGAAACTGTGCTGATAAAACACCTTGTGATATAATAACTGGTAGTTGTGGACTTGTTGGTTGCGATGATGGGTTTCAAGGTCCAATTTGTAAGGGTAAGTTACTTTTTAAAAACAATATTCTTCAATAAATAACCGGTTTTGTGTTTGAATTTCATTGCACACGAACTTGTCATTTTGATAATGTGATAAAATAGACAGTGGACTGGAGAGTTGTTATCTTATATAAAATAATTAACAGTATATCTTATATGGGAATGGGTATATGATTGTGTATGTCGTTTTCCTGCGATTTCATTCAGACAATGTAGTTGTACTACTACCTGGTGCTTTACGTCTGCTTCCACAGACGTGATATCACAGATAAGACATTGGAGAGCCGAGGCAAGGTAGTCCAGTCCTGTTTGCTTTTAACCCTTTAATACTGCCACCAATTCGTCACAATTGCGGCAAATATTAGTATACTATAATTTCACCAAAACAGAGCATTGCTTTTGATTCTAGATATACAAACCCCACATGAACCAGACGATTACACGACAATAATAGCTGCTGTAGTGTCGGCTGTAGTTGCAGTTATCATCGCTTCTGTTGTCATCATTTTAGTCCTAAAATGTCGAAGGTAAGCTGAATCAGTTGTGGATTCGAACGTCACTATAAGTGGACCATCAAAATTAGCAAAGAGCAATGATAGTATTTCAAATATTTTATTATATTTGAGTAGAGGCATTACGTATTCCCTGAGCTACTATTTATAGATACGTAAGTCCATCTCAAATGTGCTAAATCATCTATTATAAAGTGTGCGTCTCACAGACACAGTTGTTACGTCACAAAATACAACAATGTAATGACTTTAGGGGAAAAAGATTAACATTTTCTGAACTATTCGATATTTTTATCAAATAAGATTTTTTTATTTTATTTAAAACTGATCAAAAATATACACCACGTTTTGTAATTTCGTTTTGTGGGGGTTTATATTTGCAGGCGACAGAAATCTACCAAATCCGACCAACTAGAAGTGAACGATATACCACTAAATGATAAAACTGATGTACCGGGACCTTCAGAAAAAACAGTTAAAGGTCGGTTCAATGTCTAGTAGAAACAGAAGAATTAACCATTTCACGATTCGGCCTGTTTAATGATGCCATGCCAAGTCCTCAGAACAGTAGGACTTTACACCTCGTTTTATTTTCGTTTCGTCCTTTATTTTAGTGTTCTGTAAATAATAAGTGCTGAATCATTTAAGTTCAATCTGTTACAATTCCGCTATTACTTTGCCAAAAATTAAATTTCTACCATGTCTATTTTTTCAAAGAAAAGCCTGACTGAATATAAAATCAAAATTATAATTTTACCAAACCTCATATAAAGATTAAATAAAAATAACATATATATATTATGTTATTGCCATATACATAATAAACCTATATATATATATTCATATATCATCTTTTTTTCATAGTGAAAGAGAATTCTATTGAGAATGGTAATACATATGTTAATCACTTAGACTCTTCCAACAAACTAGAAGTTGATGAACAATCAACACAAGTTTATGTAAACGTTGATGAACCAAGTGAACCTTCTACACGTGTTAAACTGGTCAATCTTCTGCCATATATCAAATCCAGAAAAAAAGAAAAAACCTTCAAAACTGAATATCAGGTAAGTTAGTAAAATAATTTAGGACGGTATATTATATGTCAGCTGGTCTAACGGATTATAATCCGTCAGATTTGCCATGGAGTCACGTGTTGTAAATGTGTTCCGAAACATCTTCATTACAAAATGTAGCGGCGATTGCCATTTCTTCGGCTTCCCAGGTTTCGTCGCAATGGTAAAGCGCTTCCTACCCAAACGCGAATTATTGACACAGATGTCATGCGTTGGTCTCAATATTTCATATGCCTTATAAAAGCCAAAATGTTTGCCAAGTTGTTCATAATTATATTATTTAGAGTTGAATTTTCCGGTATATAGTATAGCCCCAATTTCATTTCAACTCTAAATAATGTATAATTATGGACAACTTGGCAAACATTTTGGCTTTTATATGACTAATCGGGTTACCTATTTGGGTGTTTTCCGGTATTTAGTGTGTTTGCCGGCCTGGTCCTCTGGGAAACACCGAAAAAAACCTAACCCTACCCCCCCCCCGCACACAGAGGACCAGATTCTCTGGAAGACACCGGAAAACCTACCACTAACCTTAACCCCCACTCCGCGCCTATTTTTAGGGTGTATAACATGGTGTTTTCCGGTTGTTTTCCGGTATATAGTATTACCGTTTCGTCGTTACTGATTTAAAATTACTTACTGGGATATATATTACAAAATTTCATCCCAACACAAATTTGTCACTATCCTAGTTTGTTATTATATATTCCCAATATTGCATAACAGCAAATTTGGATATTTTCGCGTTAATTGTGTAGCATTACTAAAAGTAGGAATTTTAACACATGCTCCCACTGCCTCTGTGTTAAAGTGTTAAATGTAAAGTTAGTCGGTGTAGATTGACGACCATTATGTAAATGACATCTGTAATGTCGACAATGAAAACAGAACTAGAACTTCTAATGGGACGAGAACCCTTCGCAAACTTAACACTGTATTATCGTCAAATATTGAAACAATTCCATTTTATTGTGCGACTCAAAGCACTTGTTATTATAGAACAATTAAATATAAGCAATTTTAATTCCTTTTCAGACACTTCCAAGTGGACTATGTTCAGCATATGATTATTGTATGAATGCTGTTAATAAGCCTAAAAATAGATATAGGAATATATGTGCTTGTAAGTTTCTTATATTTATAGTTTGATATTGTAGCATAGTTTACCCGTTGTCGAATTACATATACAAATAGTATTGTATTTATATAATTTCTTACAGTTGACAATTCACAAGTTAAATTAAATCCTTTTTATAAATGTTAATAGTTGTATAATTTGTTACAGTTGATCATTCCCGAGTTAAACTGGATATAGAGAACGATGACCCTAATTCGGATTACATCAATGCTTGTTATATAACTGTAAGTTTTTTAATTATTTATTAGTTAAAGATACATTATGGGAGATAAGATAAAGAGTTGGTAGTTCTCACTATAGTAGTTAAAAACTATACAGTGTAAATGTAATTTGCTGAAAATTTCAGTCAAATTGATCCACTATAGGCCGAGAACGGAGTGCATGAAATTTCTGAATAGCCTCGGTCATCATTACTAAAATCATTAATAGAAACACAGTAGTCTCGATTGTCCAATGTTGTGATTTAATTACAATGGCCGTCCAGTGGCATATTTGAATCTAATTCAGCTTACATCGAAGGCTAGCCTTGACATCGAGAGTTTATTATGGTCTGGATATGTTTATTAATGTCTAATTAATAATTTAGATAACATTTCAGGCCTAAAGAAAGACACGTAATAGGCAGATTTTGATCTTGCATAATGCAAGTTTAAGCCGAGGGATGTTCTATGGAAAGACCTGATTACCCACGCTTATCTGTTTGTTTAATTTGGGCAATCGTGTCTTTCGGTTCCATCGAAAGGTCTTATGAGCAGTAACCAAAGCGCATCTAGTAAACAATCTGTACCTAATTTCTACTCCTAAATAATTATAAACAAAGTTCCTTTTTACGTCGTACATTCGTACATGATTACACAAATTTTAAAATTCTTATCCAATTGGCTGCATATTGCTGTCTTTTAGATATTTGTGAGCAGCATTATAACCGAAACGGAGATATTTAATAAATTGTTGATTTATTGTTTATGTTTTACACAGGGATATGGTAATGCTGAAAACAAATATATTGCTTCACAAGGTTAGCAGGTTTTGTAAATATACGATTTATAGATTTTATGTTTCGATATCACAAAGCTTCTCAAGACCTAAACTTCGCAAAGGATAGTAAAAGCTAATAATTGTACATTTTATATCGTATAAGTTATTGATATTTGATAACGTATAAGTTATTGATATTTGATAACGTATAAGTTATTGATATTTGATAACGTATCAGTTGTTAATATTTGATATCGTATCGTATAAGTTATGGATATTTGATATCGTATCTGATCTTTGTTTATACACAGTTTCGGATATAATTGAATTCCTTTTCATAGGTCCTATTGATGTTATCATTAAAGAGTTTTTGCGATTATTGTGGGTTTCACAGACCGGAAAGATTGTTATGTTGACCAACCTGGTGGAAATGGGAACTGTATGTGCTAAGTTATTAATTACATTATATCACAATATTGAAATATAGATGTGCATGGAATGAAGTTTTTTAAAAAACAAAGACACAACATAATGTATATGGAAAATATTCACTGGTTTATACACATATAGCGCGATCAGTGATTGTTAATAATACTCAATTGTTAAATGCCACTTAAGGATTATCATAGAATATGATCGGGTGTTTTCTCCTTAAATGTATAATTTACTATTTCTCCATGCACTACGTTCGGATAACATGGTCCCGATAAACTTTGCCCCTCCTCTTCTAGGGCCTGGGTACATTTGCTTTAGTGGGATGTGGCACCAGATGTTCATGGAAACATAAAATATTAGGATTAAAATGGGCCAAGTATATTAGTAAGGACAGATAATATTAATATTTTAGTCTTATTTAATGCATTTTTTTCAAGGAAAAATGTTTTAAGTACTGGCCAGACACTGGCGAGGAAATGAAGTTTGGTCAAATTTCCATGGCATTGGTTAATGAAGAAAATTTTTCTCACTTCACAATCAGAACCCTGAAAATCTCAAAAGTAAGTGTTTAATTTGTTAGGGTTAGCTAAGCCCCGAAACCCTGTATACATTAGGCTATGGACAGACTATTCATTCATCGCATATTTTCGATTATTAGATAAGTCCAATAACTGACTTCGTATAGTAATACAATCGTTAAATATGCATTGTCAGTGTTCTGCTTATCGACAGATAGGTTGAAAACTATAAAACTATTACCTCTGAATAACTCTGGGAAATAAATACGATATCGTATTTGTGTTGAGCAAATTCGTTTTGAGATAGATAGTAAATCATAACAGCTTTCTTAAATTGATACTGTAAGTTTCAAAAAGAAGACAGTCCATGTTCTAGTCATACTTGTCTTTTCCTCACTATTAACATTCAACATACATGTACGCATCGAAACTGAATCGAAACTGCTACTACGATGGTTCTATATACATTTATAGGATGGATGTGGATCTAGAACCATTAAACAATATCATTTTACATCATGGCCTGATAAAGGTGTTCCTACTGATATTGCGTCATTGCTTGAATTCAGAAGTAGAGTGATTAAAGCCGTATCACCACATCCTGGACCAATGGTGGTACACTGCAGGTAAGTCAATACATTTATCAAGAACTGATATAGACGATAACTTATCCACCTCATAACTTATCAACAGTAAAGAAAAATAGGTTTACCGGAAAGTAATTTATGTTTTTTTCAGTGCTGGTATTGGACGGACGGGAACTTTTATAGGTTTAGATTATCTGATAGAAGAAGCTAGAGCAGAAGGTTCTGTAGATGTCTATGAATGTGTTAAACAGATGAGATATGAACGAGTGAACATGGTTCAGACATGGGTATGTTTATTTAACGTATGCCTTTATATCTTATCGTATTATTATTAGAAGGTAAAATCGAATACACCTCTATGTGAATATTTCAGGAACAATATGTATTTCTACATGACGCTTTAGCTGAATGGTATATAGCTGGGGATATTACGTTTCCTGTGACGTCTTATCAAAAGGACTATCATACATTACTGAAGGTCAATAAAACGTCTGGTAAATCACAGCTTCAAGAACGATTTGAGGTAAATATGAATAATCCTAGAATATAAAATCTGGTGTATTTTTAGTCATGGAGCTATTTTTGTGATTTATAATATGAATCTTTATTTCAGATGCTTAATGATGTGTGTCCGCCACAAAAAGATACTGATTGTTCAGTAGCTTTATCAGAAGAAAACCAAAATAAGAACAGAGATCTGGCAATACTAGCATGTTAGTATTTATCTTCTTTTTATATTTATTATTGTGCTTTCGATGTCGTCTTTACAACGTATAACTTCTATAGAATAAATTAAGTACCAGGTACTTGACTGAGTTCGACCGTGAACATTTTCTGCTTAGACTAAGTACAAATAGTTAGTTTGATTGCTCGATACCTTTCTAAAAGAGGAATGTGCAATTGTCTAATATGTGTCATCTATTTATATTGTTATTGTATTGAAGTGGACATCATCCTCAATGTTATCTTGTCTGTTTCAGCCGATAAAATTCGACTATGTTTATCAAAACCACACACCACAGATTATATCAATGCTTTATTTTTATCGGTAAGAAAATGATATTTTTAAACAATTAAACGTGAAATGTAAACCAGACAGTGTAATTGATATTGATGTTTAAAATGGAGTATACATCTGTAAGATATTATCTGGTGGATTTTAATTGTCGGTTCGAGTCGTTTGACCTATGTCCACAATTCTACGTTGTGTTGTCTATAATCCAATATGTTTGCATTTGTTTGCTGCCACGTGTAAGCGAGGGCGAATTATATATATCGTCATCCCTGCCCGTTGGTCAATCTGTAAACGAGGCTACATTTGTAACAGAGAAAAACAGTGGGGTCATGAGAGGAAGCATCCTATTGATTATTCCCACCTTTTCTTCTGGAAATCTTGCTAACGCAATAGAGGCTACAGATTTTAAGTTATTTACTTTCTAATTTGGTTCAAAGTGTTTCGGCGATGAAACGACAAACCCAATCCATATTCAGTATCCGCCACCTTCCGTTCCAGCAACATAGATACTGGGTGAGCGCATTTCTGCGCTTTGCTTGGATAACGTAGCAACGTTTTGTTTTATTTACAGAGCTACAAAAAGAAACGTGCTTACATATTGACCCAGACACCGTTATCAAATACAGTGATAGATTTCTGGACGATGGTTGTAGAACAAGACGTTACTACAATTGTTAATATGGATATTACAGAAACAGGAAAGGTAACAATTGGCATATGTTTCCATTAATTCTAAGTCTTGTTGACCGCCATTCAATCAAAATACGAATAGAACGGGGTGAAATCGTATTACACTTAGCTAAACTAAATTGGTGGGAAATGGAGATGTTCTGTCAGGTGGTCGGAAGCCCTATTCGTAAATCTTCAAGTGATTTCGTTATAATTTGACAGAAACTGTGGTAATACCTTTCACGAGAAGGATTATCCCCAATTAGTTATAAAACTTGTTTGTATTATACAGGATATTGGACAATATCTACCAGCAAATGATGAACTGAACTGTGGACCATATACTATTACTAGAGCAGATGAAACAGAATATGAGAATACGATTTATTCAGTGGTTACCTGTTTAATTAAAAGTGAAAAAGATGTAAGTAGGACCACTTTCTATACTCTATACTCGATTTAAATCTGTACTCAATTATTTATGTTTCAACAATAAACCAGATTTTGAAAGGATCAATAATTGTAAATCATTAATATTATATTAAAACATATTGGATAAGGATCAATAGTTGTAATTCATTGATATGGTGTAATGTTAAAACACTTGGTCAAATTGGGGAAAGATCAATTATTGTAAATCATTAGATAAGATTAAAAAGAATGGTCAATAATTATAATTCAGTAATATAATGTTACAAAACTTGGGCCGATTGGCGGAATTGTTGATTATTAATTAAAAGTTGACAAAAATGTCTGTAAATAATTTGTTTGTCTCAATCCATCAGGATAACCTGCAACGAACAGTAAAAATATATCAGTGTAATTTCTGGAATCCAAAGAAGGGAGCACCAACATCTGCTGGGCCAATATTCACAATCTTAGAAGAAATAAAAACATGGTCTCAGGACAATGAAGATGGGCCTATCATTGTTCATTGTCTGTAAGTTTATTTACTTTATTAAAACAATATGGTCCATTGTCTGTAAGTTTGTTTATTTTATTAAAACAATAATGTTCCATTGTGTGTAAGTTTATAGTGATTCAGTTTATTCGTATCATATAAATAATCACATGGGTGTAATAGTATCATTCAATTGCCACATTTTCCTTTTACCCGTTGGTGAACCTTTAATTAAACATTGCTTAAATAACAATTGTAAAACCACGTGCTATAATCAAAGAGAACATGACCAGCTTTGTTGTTGAACATGATATTGTTATCATGTATACTTTATGTATTTATACTTAAAGTCAGATCTCTGTATTTTGAAGCATTCATTGTTTTTAACTATGGGATCAGTAATGTCAAACCCTTTAAGTAGTTGTCCAGTTATCCTTTTGTTTAACGTTTTAGCAATGGTGTAGAGAAGTCGGGTGTATTCTGTGTTCTAGCAGCTATATTAGAAAGATTAACCATCGAACAAGATGTCAGTATTTTACAGACTTTAGTTCAACTACGAGTTTCTAGACCTCAGATTATCACGTCTTTTGTAAGTATTATTACAGCATTGAATATTGTGAAAGACCAGATGGTAGTTTGTGTTGCTCCTGTTCTGAGGGCAAGCTTAATTTCTGGCAAAATACCAGTCAGAGATATTAGACCTTTGGTAGAATTTGCTAGCAAAGATGGAATTGTTATCAACATAGTCACGATTATAAAATTACGATAATACTTTTATTTAAATACATCATTTCTAATTTGAAGCGCATATAGTCAATTACATCGCTAAATAGATTCTATTGATATACTCTTTTATTAAACTTGCATTATGCAAGAGCAAAATCTGCCTATTACGTGTCTTTCTTTGGGCCTGAAATGTTATCTAAATTATTAATTAGACACTAATTAACTTATCCAGACCATAATACAGTCTCGATGTCAAGGCTAGCCTTCGATGTAACCTGGATTAGATTCAAATATGCCGCTGAACGGCCATTGTAATTAAATCACATTGGATAATCGAGACTACTCAGTTTTTATTAAAGATTTTAGTAATGACGACCGAGGCTATTCAGAAATTACATGCACGAGGTCTCGGCCTATAGTGGATCAATTTGACTGAAATTTTCAGCAAATTACATTTACACTATATAGTTTTTAACTATTATAGTGAGAACTACCAACTCATTATCTTATCTCCAATAATGTATCTTTAAACCAACGAATACTGTTACTAATCGTGGTCAATTTATGTCCACTCATTCTATTGGATGTGCGAGATTCACTAACAACATGTTTTACATGAAACTAGTGGAGTTTGTCCTTTTACTTTGATTTGTTCATTCGGTCATGATACAATCTGATTAAAACACAGATCCTATTTCGTTTCGTTTTTATAGTTCAAAATTTCGTTTTACGTGTCTTCACGACCACTCGGCAAACCTCGGAAGATTTCGGACAATCTAAACTCGGCTGTATGATGAATTCCGCCATATTGGAACTACTTTAAAGGTCCCGGATGAAACATGGCTGCGCCCATTCCAAACACAAGTTGGCGACCTATTTGGCTAGCGACCTATTCGACCGATCCAGCTGTAAGATAATGACGAAATTACACTTCTATTCTGAGCTGAAGGAATGGATAAAAAATAATATATTCTACTTTCATTTGATAGACATAACGTTGGATTTTATTGGTTGATAAATAGAGACTGTTGTCTTTACTCTAAATAGGTTTCCAACGAACAGGTTGCAGCTCGATCGGTCGAATAGGTCGCTAGCCGAATAGGTTCCCAATTTGTGTAATAGCGTCAAGTTTTCCTGTTAAAGTAACCCGGTAGCGGCATCGCAAATGTATGGGCGTAGGTACATATCACTTACTGTCATACATCCGAGACTAGATGTAGTTTACGGAATCTGTCGAGATTAGCCGAGTGTCTTCACGACATGTAGTGTAGGCCGTCGAAAGTATAAAAAACGAAACGAAATATAGATCTGAATTTTAATTAGATTGGTCATGATATAAACACTATATAATCATTTCTTCAGTATGATGATCATCCAGATTGTCAATATATACTGGGTTTTATGTTATAAATGGTTATATATAAATTTCAGGAGCAGTTAAAATTTTGTTTTGATGCAGTTGGTGAATATCTAGATGAGTTTGCTGTTTATGCTAATTCCTGCTAATATTAGCCCAAATTTGTTTCAAATATATTGCTTATTGTACTTTTATTGTTACCGGACGTGTATGTATATCGTGCATATATAAGTATATATGCCTCAATATAACCCATATATCTCATTATATTTCATAATTATGTATATTTTACTTATATCGCCATTCAAAGTGTATTATAATGTTCTAAACCTCTATCTTGTAATCCAACATATTTCACATAAAACGTATATATCTTTCTTGGGGAGCAAAAGTAAAGGTAAATATCTCTTGACCCCATTGTGTAGGACTGCTAACTAAAAATGGTTTGATTAATTAAGACTGCAATGCCTTTTTAATGAAAATATTCAGACCTGGTTGACAGAGGCTACTCTTAAGATAAACCCACAAATAACATTCAGTCAATTCCAAACTGTTATGTTTGATCATGATCTATAGATGATCTAATCACTCACTTTCATATCAAATTGAATTAACTTACATATCTTGAATAAGTGTTGCTTCAGAATCCAGATGATGCCACCCTGGTGCCCTTGGGGAATTTTAAATATTCAAGATTGCTCATGGGTCATATTCTGGTTATTTACTATACTTTTAAAGGGGGTACAATTGGTGACAAATTCTCGTGGAACCCGGTATGAAGGTGGAGTTTATACGAATCTCACGAGCTTAAGTATTCCTCTAAAAGTGACAGTTAATTCCGCTAGGAAGCTAACTTCACAATGAGGGCTCATTTGGGATTGAAACTCGTAATCAAAAAGGTCTGTGATTGTGTAATTATTTTACAATCATTAAATAAACAGCCATGCCTATAACGGATGATATGTATCATCTTGAAATATTCTCAGTTAATGTAAGGCTCTACGTGTAGAAGGAAAATGCACGAATTTGGTTTTAGGCTACACGTAAGAGTTAAATGTACGGATTTAGTGTAATGCTGCATGTAACGGTATAATGTATGGATTTAGTTTAAGGCTTCGTGTAACAGTAAAATGTATTGACTTAGTTTAAGGCTTCATGTAACAGTAAAATGTATGGATTGAGTATAAGGCTTCGTGTAACAGTAAAATGTATGGATTGAGTATAAGGCTTCATGTAAAAATTCATGGATTTAGAGTAAGGCTGTATGTAACAGTAGAATGAGTTGGAAAGAAAATGTATTCAAATTCTGCTGTTCACAAATTTCATGTTGGTGTATATTCTTGTAACCTATACCAGTCGGCAGTTCGTGTCAACATTTGTGGGGATTGTTCTGTTAGTTATAAAGACGAATTCTTCAAATTTATCCAACATTCCTGATGTACGACAGGGTTTCCAGTATAATTTTTGGAACCTTGGTAGGACTGTATTTTACGATACATGGAAGAAGTTTCTAATGTTCTGAACGGAATACAGGACAATGTGCAGTTGACCATTGGAACTTAAAGTGAAACACTGTTAAAATTCGGACAATTTAAATACGATCGTACATGTCGCATTTATTTCACCGTTTACTTCAAATTTACGAAAACATGTAAACATAATAAGGCACAAAGTACGAAAACATGTAAACATAATAAGGCACATAGTATTTTATGTACTTCTACAAGATATCTTATATGTCTCTCTGAGATTGTGAACATGGCACTTCCGTCATTTATTGGGGCATTGTTAATTCGGTCATATTTTGCATCATATAATTTGTGCACGTGTTATTTCTCGATAATAAAAAAATAAATATGCTTGTAACGATCACCACAATTATTTTTTTGATACTGTTAGGGAAATTTACTTGATTGACATTGAAGGTATACCGACCATAAAGAACAGATATAAATTGGATGGCATTTTTATGTCATGCCTAGACAGAAGCAATGTGGTGTCATGCAGGACAGTTTGATGTTAACAACGCGCACTATCCTCTGCTGATAGGCATGACAAGGCATTGTTTACATTTACATAAATAATATTCTTATATTTCATATTAATGTTAGTGAAAAATATTTATACTTTATTGAGACAAAATATATATTGTCGTATATATTTATATACCAACTCAATGTATACATCGTTTTATATTTTATATCATTCCTATATTGTTTGCTATTTAAAATATATTCTATAATGTGTTGCAAGTAAATACATACAATGATAATGTTTGTATTAGTGTATCTGTTCTAGATTTTAAACTATTTGTAATTGATATTATATATTTAAATATACTATTGATATATTATCATTATAGTTTATACTGGATATAACTGATGAATTAAATAAATGCATTCCACAATAATGTTATTTGTATTAGTATATACCCATATACTTATGGAAGTATAACGTTGCGCAAAGTCTAAAGACAGACAACGTTTCAAAATACATTTTTCAATGCTTCAAAATACTAATGTCATAGTGTAAAAATGCAAAGTATACTTTTTAAAATACAAAGTAGCTCTTACATTCTAAAAGACATTCGTATATTCTGAAGAATGAAACAACTTTGAATTAGCTACTTTACAATTTACACATTGCATTATGCACTTTGCATTGTCGACCTACGTATCTGCAACTTTGCATCGTCGAACATTTACCTTATATGGAACAGTCACGTGATGATCGATGTACGGAAAATAACCGAGAGAGAGAAAAATGGGGTTTAGCGTCCACTCGACACAAACCAGGTCACTTCGGGACTAACGTATGGTTTAATTTTATTTCAATAATTTGCCTGTATGGGTCTTTAGCAGTGGGAGGAAACCGAAGTGCCCGGAGGAAACCCACGAGGTTGAGAAGGCGCCCCTATCCCCATGCCACATTCGCTCACACGAGGGATCGAAACCACAGCCTCAAACCAGAGGTGACCGGCAAGCGGCACTCTTGACCACTAGGCCATCCAAACCCCCCGAAAAATAACCGAAAGTGGCGGCGATGATCTTAAATATCACACCATAAACTTCTCCCATGAAAGGTCAAGGTCGTCGTTCCTCATTCAAAGGTAAGTACAAGATATTAACGGTTTTAGGACACTTTAGTTAATTGAAACTTTGAAGATTTGTGACTTGCGTTTGTTGCAAATACCGAAAATGTATAATAAAGCTACGAGTGGACAGAATACCAAAGAATCTGACTCAAAAGTTATAGAAATATAAGGGCAATTATGCCAGTGTTATCTGTTTATTTTTGGATTTCGACGGGGTAGGCTACATCAGCGGGTTTATTCCCATAACGCCGACTCACCGAGTTTTAGGGAAAAATTTTGGTCGGTGTTAAGGGGCCGAGTGGCCAAGAACAATAGACCCAAGTTGGGGGATGAAACTAATTAAGCAGATAATTTTGGGAGCATTTATTTTTTAAAAAATTTATAACAACCTTTAACACATAACATTACAAATAATTTTAACTTTTGACACGCATAAAATGTCCAACATAGTCCAAAATTTCTAACAAATTCAATCCTCCTTCTTCATATCTATGTTTTGCATCTTCGATCTTTCTGTTGATATCTGTGTATTTTTTCCTTTTAAGTGGTTGTCGATGGCCACTCGAATACTGCAACAACTGAATTTTGATCGTCCTTTGCTCTTCTTTCAAAAATGCCATCACTTCAAAAATATTCGGATGAGCTTTTCCAACTAATTTGTAGACGCCCGTGCCACCCCTCTAAAGAAGTGTTGGTTTGGTTGTGGTTCCATTGTACTTGAGTAAATTGACCGTCTAACCATTGGGTAGCATATAGTCGGCCAGTTGTTGAAATTTTCATTATCTGGTCCCTCGGCCATTATTAGGATCCATGCGTCATCAATCTGCAAATAAAAGAAAGATACATATAAATTATTTATATTTACAATATATCTATATTTACAATATATCTATATTTACAATATATCTATATTTACAATATATCTATATTTACAATATATCTATATTTACAATATATCTATATTTACAATATATCTATATTTACAATATATCTATGTTTACAATATAGCTATATTTACAATATATCTATAATTACAAAATGTCTATATTTACAATATATCTATATTAACTATATATTCATATTAACTATTTACTAAATATAATGAATACTTACATAGTCACGGGCAGTAATGGTATCCCGATACACCGTCTAACGAATTTGTATGTTTCTTCTTCTCGGTATGACGATTGCAAACTCAGTTGTCAGACTTTTCTCCAAATACATTGACCATAGTGAAAATAACACCCTTTCCATTCTACCTCGGGAAAAACTGTCTCACTAGTATTCTTAAGTGAACTATATTAATAATCTGAACAAAGTAAAGTAAACTATAGATTAAGAAAACTATAGTTAGTGGGTTGAATTTAAGTGAACTATATTAACAATGACTGGTCCCTACCTCATCAACGCCTTTAATCCGTTCTTAACCCATCAAAGAGTGCCGCGGTCGACTTCCAAACTCTGGTGGGTCGGCGTTATCGGAAGGGTTTAATCTCACTGTGCCACCTAATCAACTGGTG
The DNA here is from genome assembly GCA_963678685.1 of Patella ulyssiponensis. NCBI lineage: Eukaryota > Metazoa > Mollusca > Gastropoda > Patellidae > Patella > Patella ulyssiponensis. Next base: position 9,800,877 of record OY783228.1, read on the forward strand.
TTATAGGGTAGTGGTGTGAAAATTTAAATAAACAAAGGATTATAGACTGTATCCTTATTAGTACTGTTCACCTAGTTAAGATTTAATTATTTTAATGATTAAAATATATAAGTTAAGTTAAGCAACAGATAGAAATGTTTATTTATCACCTGTGACCATCTTCACGGATTTTGAAATAGCAGCACAAAACGCAGCTATTGAAATATTCCAGTGCGAGCTGAAAGGTTGCCTGTTTCATTTTCGCTAAGCAATTTGGCAAAACATAGAAATTTGGACTACAGAGAGCTTTCACAGACAGTCCATTTGTGATGTAGACAACGTTTGGTTAAATGCCTTAGAGGAAGCTGATTTGGAGGATGACAATATTTTAACGTTTGCAGATTATGTTACTGAACAATGGGTAGAAAGCGATGGAAGGGCTATGTGGAATCACTTCAACACAGATGGTTCACAGAAAACTAATTACGTTGAGGGACGGCACAGTAAAATGGAGAAGACCGGAACAAACTACCCAAATATATTTAAATTTATTAACATTGTGTCAAAAGAGCAGACTTTTACTGAAAACATTATAGTTCAATTGGATAGCGGGGGCGAAAATATATAAGAGTAGAAGAATCTATTAATGATCTTAAAATCGAAATGTTAAATGGAGCAATATGTGCAATTGAATATACTGACGCCATATCACATTTAGTAGGGTTATGATTTATGTTTGATACATGTATTTGTTGTTACTTTTATGTAATTTATTGCAAATAAAATTGTTAATTAGTTTAAACCTAGTAGTTTTAAAAAGCGGACTATACTTTTAACACCATTGTATTCAATAATCCCCTTGCTTGATTAATCTCCCAATGAGGACAATAGCGGGTGGCACAGTGAGATGTCCCCATCGGAAGACACCCATCAGCGTCACTCACTCGATCACCTGTTGCCAAACTGTTGGCTTGTTTTGTCTTTCATTTATTTTGTGTTTGCTGTATCGTATGATTAACTTCATTCAGTTATAACAACATTTGTAACAACTGACTAGAGGTTACTCGTTGTGCGTGTGTCTGAGTTTTATCAACACATAGTGTCATTAATTACCGTAATTAAAATGTTTTTATTGACTTGATGTAGCCTACTATGTATAATTGGTTATGTTTTAGGCCTAGTGTAAAACATTGGATCCATTGGATGCGAATGCCAGTTATTACACAACAGTACTGATAGGCGAATTTAACAACTTTGCCGTAGGTCTATATTGGTATAAAAAAGTATAATAAGATACATGCGTACATCATTTTTATGATTTCGTTAATTAGGGACTCTTTTGTTAAAATTGTGCCACAGAAACAGTTAAAAATTAATATTAACAATGTGAATTGTTTTCATTTCAGATTTGTTAGGATGTCTGATTTGAAAAAGAAAACCGGCTGATCTGCTTCGGCAGGCAGCAAATTAATTGGAAAAAAATTTAGATATGCCTGCCTCAACGAGTACTTCTACATCTGGTTCTACAACTGGTTCTACGACATCCTTCTCCAGGCCTAGTATACAACTGAAGAGTCTATTTAAGCCTTATGCAAAAACCAAAAGATCTATATCTGGAAGCTCAAGCGAAAAGTGCATCAGATTTATTTGCTTAATTAGCAGATTGCTCAAAAGTAAATACAATACTACCGTACTATAATTAATTCGGATACCGTACATGTTTGCTTTGTTTCTAAACCTTGATACCAAAGTTATATCTTTGAAATATCAACAGGAAGATTGAAGATGCAAAGCATAGATATGAAGTAGGAAGAATGAATTTGTTAGAATTTTTGGACTATCTTGGACACTTTATGCGTGCCAAAAGTTAAAATTATTTGTAATGTTATGTGTTAAAGGTTGTTATACATTTTTTTAAAAAATAAATGCTCCCAAAATTATCGGCTTAATTAGTTTTATCCCCCAACTTGGGTCTATTGTTCTTGGCCACTCGACCCTTTAACAGCGACCAAAATTTTTCCCCTAAAACTCGGTGAGTCGCCGATATGGGAATAAACCCAAATAATATATTGGTTAAATCGTGAGCTTCGTATATGGCCAGGAAAGGGACAACGTGTGATTAACAATCGAGGTCCCGTGTTCACATTGGTGTGCACGTAATAGAAAACTGGGCATTTGTAATTCGATATGATTATCCGTATCGCCACTGTCTGGGTAACACTGACATATGTCCGTCTTCATTAGCCCAGTCATTAGTGATCAATTGTAGGACGTTAGCCCAGATTTCATACCCTTTCGCCTTTCGGGACTAATGTGGAATAAACCTCAAATAGAATCAAGGATGTTGAAGACGCCGTATATTAGTGACGTTTTTTTTTTGTTTTGCTGTTTAGAATATTTTTAATTATTTATACCTTTGATTCTTCAAATTTAATTTGGTTCTTCCGGTGTATCAAGTTATAGGTATTTTTTCATAAATAAAAATGGCCTGGAGATGTTCAGTACGAACGCTAGCCATCAAATTAGTATTTTGGTATCTTTCTTCGGTTACAGAGTGCGCCAATTTTTCAACTAGGGAATTAATGTGTTTAAAGCTGTAGGTCATTGTTTCACCTCTCAGGTTAAAATACCAAAAATACTTAGATTTGGGTGGGAAAATTTATGTATTTTAATTATATATTTACATATATATCTGCCATAAATAATAGCCCGAGCATTGAACATAATATCTGGATTTAAGTATAGCGGAGTCGAGATGTGGAGTATAAGCGGAATCGTCATATTGTACTGTTTTTGCTACCTCCATCCATATAGAAGTGGAAGCAGTTTAAAGACGGATACGAATTAGATCATATAAAGATATGATACAAATAAAAACGATAATTCAGAAAACACAATATTGTGCACTATGGTGATATGCTGATTTGACGTAATGATACGCGTACTGCCGTATGATTCCATATAACTCAGTTAAACATAAACCACAGATTCTTCACGAATTTTATAACGTCGTGCTGCGGTATTGCACCTGGAATAAGAAATCCATTCTTTGTACCAACGATGATTTCCACAGAGCTCTGTAAAAAAGCCACGTAACTATTACTACTCATATTGATCCTCATGTCCCTGATTCCAGGGACATAAAAGTGAGCTATCTATTTGGTCTGAAATTTTTTGTTTATTGTCAGTGACAGTGTATATTGGGAGCATATCCTGACCAGCAACAAACCTTATCTCGTGACTATTTTACCAATTCATTAAAAACAACGTAAATCCGGGACTACCCCCCATCCCCCCCCCCCCAAAAAAAAAACAAAACAAAACCCAAAAACAAATCAAAAACATCTTGAAACCTTTATTTTTTTAAAGGCCATGGCGCCTATTTCGAGGCAATATTTTCAGATCCAATCCCGATAACTTTTTGGGGTAAAACTGCTTAATTTTGTGTTAAAATCCCTTAAAACCCATTACCTAAGGCCGACCAACTAACCCGATATTTGTGATACGCTTGTAAATAACTTAAACCTGACAGTCTTCGTCTGGAAATGGAGACCGTTGTATTATACAGTATCTTGTGACAGTATTGGTTCTTAAATCGGGTTCTTGGATGACAACACTGGTATATACTTCTAATAATACTTTTATTCTGCTTCTTACAATAGGTACAAACATCGTGATGTAAACGACCGTAGAACTAACTATATGGAAGGAGTCATGACTTAATTAGCTTGGCTTAGCACGAGTGTGCTAACTCCAGAAGCTCTCGTCTCGTCTCGTCTCGTGCCAAGGCACCCATGGCCAAGGCACCCATGGCCCGCCTAGCATGGCCTCCTGGACCTGTCTGAAGATTCGTTTCTGTTCTGAGTTTATAAACGTATTCAAGACAAAGGGGCTCATTAGACACATGTCTAATGTATCAAGCATCATATGAAGGTTTAACATTCAATATAGTTTATCAGACAAAGAAAGTTAGATAAGACATGCCAACAACAGTTATAGTTACGCAATGACATAAGGAATACTACCAAGATCTCCAGCCGGGTCTTGATAGCAACAGGTGTATGTTACAATCACTAACACGTATTTTAATATGGCAGGACGCCTCTATGACATATGTCAATGTGTTATATACCTATCCCTCTTTTTAGAAAAAAATATGAGATATTTTTTAAAGCCTTTACAAATTTGAATATAACTGGGATCGATAATATCTACCCTAATCTTAAAAGATAAAAACAACAATAAGAATGAAAAGACATATAAATACAAACAACACTTGTAAAATGTCGTATACAAAAATGTCTATAAACAAAAAGAAAAGGTAAATGAAACACACACGAATTTAAAAGTTATATATACTTGTAAAATGTCATAATATCCAAAAATGTCTTTAAACAAAATGAAAAGGTCAATGAAAAACACACGAACTTAAAAGTTATATACACACAATCGGTCACACACGCGAGTCAATAATAAAAACAAACGAGATCCTGGAATCACAAACACAAACTACTCTAATTATTCACATATATGGTGGAGTCTGGAATCACGAACACAAACTACTTTAATTATCTTCTTAGACCGCTACTGCACTGTCGTAGCCAACTGTAGGGGTGGGGTACATATGATGCCCTTCCTCGTTCCAGTAATGTTGAGGGGTCAGAATTTTCCCTGCTCCGTTTAGTTCAACTATTGTTGTTGACCGGTAGTCTTTTCATTTTCCATACCGTCTGGCAAAACGGCGTGTTATGACATGTGCTATGAAAAGTATTAACTGCCACCCGTGCCGAAGTTTTATCATCTGCTTATCATATATATCATGGAGTGAACTTAATTAATAGTTAATCAAATTAGCAAGTGGAACAGACTTGACTTTAGATAACGACCAAACGATATTTACAGTATTATTTACATGGATACAATTGAAATTAGGGAGTCATATTGTTTTATCTCAAGAATAATGAATGATCTGAACACATTTAATCAATCTTAAATAAGATATTTTTGAAAGAACTAACGGTTTATCTCTATAATTTTTAAACAAAACACAACACAGAACAAGACAATACGTTCGCTCTAAATCCGAGCACAACCCTCCTGGGGTTAAACCACTTAACATAAACTTCTCCCGTTACATATCGGGGCATTTCCCATTAAAACTTTGGGGTATTACAAATAAAAATCTTAATCCCGTAAATATCGGGTCTTTCCCATTAAATATTTGGGGTATTACAAATAAAAATCTCACCCGTAAATATCGGGGCCTTTGCCATTAACTATTTGGATAATATACACGTATAGACAAAATAAACGAAAAAAACTTAGAGATAAACCCGTTAATACTTTGTGAATGTAAAATTCCTAATTACGATATTGTTAACTCAATTCTAGTTAAACAATCACAAAACATTTTACTGCGCAATATAAACCTGTTAATACTAATTTTAAATGCCAAAATATGTGTTCAAAAACAAACAATTATAATTCATAATCTTTTAAAAACAACATGACGCATTTTAAAACAAATAATATATATACAATTTTGTTTTCGTCATTTACCTGTTCCACTACTAGCTTGAAAGGCAATATATTAAATTTAGTAACTACACCATGATATTTAATGACGCGTGATGATAAACTGCAGATTTCCAGTTAAATTATAATACATAGCACTAATGTCATTTTACCACCCTCGCCATGGTAGGATTAGAAAAGACTTACCCCGTTGGTGACCTGTGAACTTCTAGTGGTTAGGACTTCAATCGTTTCTCTGGTCTACGGCATCAATTAATATGTGACAGTATTTCATTAGTTCTTTAATCGTTTTCTTGGATGACAACACTGGTATATACTTCTAATAATACTTTTATTCTGCTTCTTACAATAGGTACAAACATCGTGATGTAAACGACCGTAGAACTAACTATATGGAAGGAGTCATGACTTAATTAGCTTGGCTTAGCACGAGTGTGCTAACTCCAGAAGCTCTCGTCTCGTCTCGTCTCGTGCCAAGGCACCCATGGCCAAGGCACCCATGGCCCGCCTAGCATGGCCTCCTGGACCTGTCTGAAGATTCGTTTCTGTTCTGAGTTTATAAACGTATTCAAGACAAAGGGGCTCATTAGACACCTGTCTAATGTATCAAGCATCATATGAAGGTTTAACATTCAATATAGTTTATCAGACAAAGAAAGTTAGATAAGACATGCCAACAACAGTTATAGTTACGCAATGACATAAGGAATACTACCAAGATCTCCAGCCGGGTCTTGATAGCAACAGGTGTATGTTACAATCACTAACACGTATTTTAATATGGCAGGACGCCTCTATGACATATGTCAATGTGTTATAATCTGGATAAAACCAAACTTTTTTCTATAAAAGTAATATGTACGTGAAATTTACCTTTTGTTATCAAGTACAGTACATGGGTCATTCACTGTATAGACCTCTCAAGAAACAGGAATCGATTATCAGGCCACCCAAGGAAAAAAATTCATCCGAAATCTTAAAAGGGTTACGTGTCCGGATAAGCAGTGTTGACGTTCACGTCAAAACGACTAAATATTTTGAGCTGAAATTTTGAAACAAGGTAAATACACCATGCCTCTATATTTTGGTCCATAAATTTCATAAATACTCGGACTTTAATTTTTGAGACTCTGTTCTTATCGGGATAGTCCCTTTAGATTAAGATCAACTGATTACTAATATGCGCCAACATGGAAATTTGGTCGTATATTGCCGTCGATCCGTCCACCCATTACCCACATTGCCTTATAAACACTACACAGATTACATTTATCATTTGATCGTTTTGTAATTGATATTATGTTTTCTATACATCAGGCAAAGATAAAGTGGGATGTACAACTGTAAAGGTGTTGGTGAATCATTTTGGGACTGATATTCATATTAGAGATTCAATTTTACAATATAGTAATTTGCAAGGGTTTTCAATATCGTTCAAATCACGAGATTTAGAAAGTTTGCAGATTAACAATACCGTTTCCTTGGAAGTATCTGAAAATCAGTCCCTATTGGCTATAATGGGATAATAATTCCAACCAATCATAAGCCATGATATCGACTGTTGACGATGCAAATATTTAAACACGTGTTACCATCGATTTAAACTGGTAACAAAATATATTTCTAGATGTGCAGACATATTAATATCGATTTCCGTAATTGAAATTGGGATACTTTTCCTCATACACGAACATAATCCACCCATAAGCCACGTTTATCTTGAATAACCAATCACTAGCAAGGAGGAAAACACTAAAAGCACAAATATAAAATATCATTTCCGAGAGGAAAATGAAAGCAACATGTCGAATAGAAGTTGATAGCTGAAACCTTTAGATCTAAAATTAACGACTACATAAAAGTTACTGATTTTATTTCCAAAAGCCACGGTTATCTTGAAAAACCAATTACGAGCAAGGAAGAAAACACTAAAAGCACAAATATAAAATATCATTTCCGAGAGAAAAATGAAAGCAACCTGTCGAATAGAAGTTGATAGCTTAAACCTTTAGATCTAAATTTAACGACTACATAAAAGTTACTGATTTTATTTCCAAGCACAATTTATGCATACTGTTTGCTTGAATTTTGTATTAGAACAGCTGTGAGGGCCACGGTGACTCAGTGAGTATTACGTTGGCGCGCTAACATTGAGGTCCCGTGGACAATCCCTGTGTTGGACGAGAGATTTCATCGTGATTTTCCGGCGCCCCCCCCCCTTCCCCGACAGTGAAGTGGGACAGAGGGCCTGGCAAGATACAGTGTTCGGATGGGACGAAAAACCGAGGTCCCGTGTACAAATTGTTGAGCACGTAAACGAACCCTTGGCAGATGGAATTCGAAATATGAGTAGGGTTAAATTTCCCTGATAGAACACTGCATGCACGGGCACTTGAAGGGATTAAAATAAATTAAAATAAAACTTCTTACTACTGCTTGACTATACAGTATAGTACAATACAATGTATTTCAGACGCCATCTTTGTTATGACTTGTTGACGACATATCGTCTGCTATCATCTCACAATACTAACTAGTTCTAACACTTCATGTCATTTTTATTGCCAACGAGACTTTATTTGATCATTATTCACCTTTCGATGTAATTAAATTGGTCATTTTACAGTTTTATTAATTACAAATCAAACTTGAAGCACTATCACTTATCGACGAGCAGCTTTGCGAGCCCGGAAATAAGCCTTTCTATGGAAATTGTATCGCATTTGCTATATTGTGTGTACATTATTAATATCTGAAGACGCCCATAGAAGGCAGATAGCTAGCTTATATTTAATGTATGTCAGAATGAGGTAAAGTGGAGAATTTTTTACCTGGACGTATTTTTTATTTATTTATGCATTTATCTACCGTAAACAAAGAAGTACTTGTACTTTATCTACTTTAATATATACATGTATATCCAAACTTATTAGTACAACCGCAAAGCTGTACTACTTTGTTTCACGGTAAACGACGAAGAGATAAAAGATATGCCGACACAAACGGATTTCAACACAGGTTTAATTGGCAGTAATTCAATCATAATGTGCTCAACAACCCATGTAAAAATTCCAAAATCATTGAATTGGTTAACATCAAATTGGTCAAAGTACATGAGTAAAATAGTGTAAGATATTTTATACTCTGACTTCGAAAAGCTGCTGTAGATATTACGTCTAATTAATAAGCTTTTTATTGCATTATGAAATATTTTTATCAAATGTTTTTTTTTCATTATATTAATAAATTGTTATTTAATGTGTTTATATCTATGTTTAATGTGATTTAGTTTTTCTTATTCTCTTATTCAATTTGAAAATCTCATAGAACCCGATTCCAAACCCATCAATAAGAGGTGTTACATTCTAAATATAGAGCAGTGTAATATGGCGCTTAAAGTTGGGTTCCCGGATACAAACTGGGTGATTTGATGATATATTAGAATTAAAAACATATTCAAACTAACTATTTTATCATAATTTTGCTTCAAATCGTTCTCAAAACATTGTAATTGACGAGAATAGCCTGCTATAAAAATCTATCGAAAGAGACCATGTTTGCGTGGCAGACGACAGGGGAGAATGCATTGCATACACAAGACGATGTTGTCTGTAAGCGCTGACTATTTACTAAAAATATCGAATCCTAATTAAATTCTCGGATTATCCACTGCCCGCGTCTTTTTCCGTGATTTTTACCCCAGAAATTGTTGTATGTCTAACTCTTCATAAAGTTTTTCAACATGTACACAAATCACTCAAGTTCGCGTGCAGCCTTCAACGCCAAGCGTGCAGGTACCCTTATTCGTCGGGTTGACTATTAAGGGAACCCCTTACATTTTTGTCCTGTTTACGCTCCATGAGTGTTTTTCAGGGAATCCAGTATTTTTCTAGTAGGATTGGGTATCTCTTCTTTCCATATATACCAAAATTGTCATACTTTTATAGGCAATAACCACCCGATAAATACTTATCTGGGAACCCAACTTTAATAGATAATAAGTGGGCGACAATTATGTAATGTCTTTGAGAGGTTGATGGCAGGAATGTCTTTAACAACTCTTTGAAGTCACATTCCCAAACATTAACTTTAAGAAATCTAGGTAATTTCTAGTTCGCCGTAAGACTGTATATACAATTACTATGCATACTGGCGTACAGCATCAGTTACAATATAACAATGTATTCAACCCTCCCTTTCATTCAATAGCTGATACACAAGTATAATAAAGACAAGCATGCGCCACATAATGTGCTATGGGGGACATTTGCCCAGAAAGCGGCGCTACGGTCTACTGTTGATTGGAATTTCAATTTCAAATAGATTTTGACGTGAACGATATTGTGTAGACAGAAACTCGTTTTTCCGAACAATATACATTGTCCATTGTCAGACCCTCTGTCCTGCACCACTAACAAGAAAATCCCGATGAACTACCTCGATTAATGCAGGATTCGAACATGAATCTTAATCATTTAGCCACCGCGGCTTCCAGTTAAAGCGGTAAACGTCAGAGTAATAGTAAGATATTTAGAAACTTTTATCACTCTCGTATTTATACCCGGATGAAATAGAATGTGCAATGATAGACAGCACATGATTTTTAATCTTTTGCTAGAATATATCGATACACATTAACGGCAAAACACATGACTGAAATTATATTCATAATGAAAAGCGGTTTTAGGTAGAAATATTGCCAGCTCATTATGTCGTAGTTCCCGTGTCAGAAATATATCATATTTAGGCCGTGATGTCTAATTTCTAGCAAGCTTGCTTCTGTTTCTCCATCCCGACCATTTTCAGATGGAAAACAAACCACATCATCTAATTCTTCTAGTATTACTTTGTATTTCCACACAAATTTTCTTTCATCAATTCTTTGACGTTTGACAGTAAACGTAAAATAAATATGGGCTTACTTATCAATGTGCGATGGTATTTGAATTTCGCGGTGATTTGGTTTTAATAGATCACGTGACACAGCTCGCCAATCAGACACACACGACGAAAGGTCAACGGGTCATGTAGAGTGAAAGGCCACCGGTTTGTTTACGTTTCGGTAGTAAAAAAGCGGAAGAATAACTACAACTGTATAGGCCTACTCCGTGTAGATTTTGTTTAAAAACACCGATCTAAAACCGTTTACTGCGAGAAACTGGGAAACATTTAGGGTATGTGCTAACCAGTGGATCAAATTAGATGGAAACGACAGGCTTGTACCGGAGACAAAATGCTATATTGATTTACTGGACAAAGAATTCTAGGAATGTGCAGACAAAACTCTCATTGGGTATAACAATACAGATTTCTCACATTCCACGTACGCGCGTTACCAACGTATGAATAAAGTTAGAGCAGCTAATATTTTACCAGTGAAATAAGAAAATTAATAATAAGTCTGGTTAATTTGTTAAGGGGATCATATCTTACCATTTATTGCAAATTCAAGTTGATGAAGATATTCTCCTATTCCTAAATGCATGACAACTCAGACCAAGGACTACTCAGACCTAGACAGACAGGGGCGGATCCAGGATTTTCAGAAAGGGGGGGGGGCTGCGCCCACTTGGGAATGCGAAGCCCAGCCCGTGATTTTTGAGTGGAAAAAAAGGACTAATTTCATACTAGTACTGTATTTCCAACCTAAACTATTTTTGCTCTCCTTTCCTCCGAGAATATATGGAGCTAAAAATTGTTCGCCACCACAAAAAATAGAGGGGGCGTGCGCCGGGCGCGCCCCCCTCTGGATCCGCGCCTGACAGAAGACCACTATGGTAAAGACTGTGTCACCATTGAGGTGAAATACCATGCGCAGTATTGTAAGAAATATAGGGGCATATTCTGGCGCATTCCGCCCTGGTTGCCTTACTGTAGCTGCGGAAATTTATGCCCTTCTTGTTAAACTCTACTGTAACAAATGAAAGGGTTAGGTTGACTATAGAGATCAAGAACCAAACGATATTTTCACTGTGGATGCAAATCAGGCTGCATTAGGCTACAGATAGTTGTATTTGTTACAAGTGAAAGCTTTCTAGTATGGATTTGTGAAAATTGTTTGAATATGAAAGTGACAGCCAAATGATATTAATGAAATTATGTGATTTTTATGAGTAGGCCTACACCTGTATACATATGTATTTTTGTAAGCAGTTTTTACATTACATATTTTAAACATGTTTTACTTGAATGTACTGTAAATGTCGATAAATTTTCATATCATATTTAGTTATTTTAAGCTGACATATATGTTTTTATTTTACTTTTTTTTATTCTAATTCAATTCCGACATGGTTTCTCCTTGTCAGTGGTGCAGGCGGAGGAGCTGACAAGATACAAGGACTGCTGTCTAGTCGTTCGAATGTGACGAAAAACCGAAGTCCTGTGTATACATTGGTGTGCACGTAAAAAGATCCCTTGGCAGTTGGAATTCGATATAAGAGTAGGCCATGCTATGCCCGGGCAACATTTTCCTCGTAGTACACTGTAAAGCGTATGCCCGTCTTCATTAGTCAGCACTATGGCCTACAGAACAGCAGGACGACGTTAAACTCCATTTCATTTCTTATTCATTTTACTGGAACCAATTTATTTAGTTAACTGTTTGTTTTTGTCTTATATGTACTTTTCTTTACTGGTATATATCTTTTAATTTTGTACAGTGTATATGGACACAAGACCTGATCTGTGTGTAAATACATGTATTCTGTGTGGCTTAGTCCCCTTCAAAAATTGATGATTTCTTAGGAGTATTCTTAGCCGGCCACATCCTCGACCCCTCCAAAAAATTCCGTATTTGACATCACTTATAATATGTCTATATTGTTGTTTCTTTTGGTGCATGAACAGATGTAGTTGTGAGGTGAATCATTATTAATATTCTTTTGTATTAGTAAGCTCAGATGGTATTATTATTTTTGCTTTTTTCTCAGCATTATATATAATATTATACCGCACCATGCCAAAAACGTTTTCATCTGTATATTAAATATATATTTCTTTTGGATATTGTTTAATTGAAATAATTTGAAAACATGCTTGTTTCCAGGAAATATCACATTCATTGATACAATTTCGCCTTTGAACATATTTTTGCCGCAAATCAGGGGCTAGCCGTGTTCACGGTGTCAACACAACATTTATCTGATGTTATTGTCCCGTAATTCAGGCAATTTGCAGAAAAGGTCTCATCCAAATGTAAACAAGCCAACGTGTTTCGTCTCGTAAAAATCCCTGGTCTATTTATGGCTATTGACCCCTGACCCAATGACGTTAATTGCTTTTATGGTTTCTGAATGGCTTAGAATTTGATTTCGTCTCCACATTATGGCTACACTTGACAAATCTAGTCCGAGGCGTAATTCGAGTGCTGGTCTGATTGTGCAAAACATCGCAAAAGAAATATGTACTACAGAGACGACTTACTTGTTTACTTGTGCAGCAAAGCGTCAGATTTTCACCATGAATTTGCTGAGACAAAATGAAACGGTTTTCGTGGCTAAATCACAGCCTATATTACCCCTTACCACTGCTTTAGTAATACAACATATTGATGGTGAGCGAGAGAGAGGGAAATGGGGTTTAACGTCCACTCCACATAAACTAGGTCGTTTCGGAACTAACATATTTTATTTCAATAATTTGCTTGGGTGTGGGGTTCTTTAGCAGTGGGAGGAAACAGGAGGACCCGGAGAAACCCACTGGGTTGTACAGGCGTCCCTACTCCATATCACGTACAACCGGGGAATCGAAACCACGTCTGTTGACTCAATGACATACCTTATGGTACAGCGCACACACGCGAACCATTCAGCCACCCAACCCGCTCATATATTGATCGAAACTACCGTTTCGTGAATATACATGATTATGCTTGTGTTCAGCACCATCGCGAACGTGGATAGATGCGTTATTGACTGAAAGCATTTCATTGCGTTTGATTGTCATATACAGAGCCATGAAAATACCCAGGTAAGAAAAGATACAAATACTATTAAGGGAGCTCATATTAACCATTTCAAACAAAAAGATGTATACATTTCCCTTAGGTATCTAGAGTTCTCTTGGTCAACGGACACTGGTGAAATACCCGTCACAGCTGTGCGGCGGGTCTAGTTATTAAGTCTTTGTTTTAACTTAGAGTTATGCTGGTGATTGAATTAAGTAATGTATATAAATAATTAGACCAACTATGTTTTATCGTCTATTATTTACTAACCAGTTGTATTAAATTTCAGACTCTATACTTTCTATATACAGACGTGACTTAATGTACAAACAGGAAGATTATCATAGTATATATATATATACCAAAAAATACTAATATTTGGATGGAATAATCTATATTTAAATAAATTTTACATTAGTGCCAAGATCTTTCGGCTAGCCCTGAAGACGCCGTAAGGCCGAAGATTTTGGCAGTAATTTATTTAAATATAGATTATTCCATCCAAATATTAGTACTTTTTGATATATAAATCTGAGAGTTTTTAATCGTTTAATTATATATATATATATATATATATATATATATATATTTATATATATATATATATATATATATCCGAAATTATTAGGACAACCGCAAAGTTGCACTACTTTGTTTCACGGTAAATGATAAAAAGATAAAAGGTATGCCGACACAAACTGATTTCAACACTGGTTTAATAACATTTTAACATTTTAAAGTACTTTTCGTCCGTCTTGGGACTATTCATAAATAATGTCATTGTATAAAGATGGACATTATAGTATATTTATACATATTTACATAGTAACACTGTGGTTTTAATTAGCTATAGTTACCATTGTCCATGGTTACATGTCGTTAACTAATACAAAACATGTACACACGTGTGTTAATCTGTAGTATATGGGTTCAATTCGAGAACAATGAATGGAAGATTATCATGAGATAGATTAAAGAAAATTAATAAATAAATGAGGCTAATTGCCAATTGTTACTTATTGACTATTAAGTCGAGGAGTGTATTTTTTAATAAAATGATTTTCCATTAATTTCCTTTTCGTGGTGTCATCGACTTTCATTTTATAAAAAGGGAAAATTTGAAATTTTATTTGTAGATGTTGCGCACATTTAAAGATATGTCTATTTACAAATTTATATATATATAATTATATAATATATACAGATATATACAGATATATACACAAATAAATAAAAAATACGTCCAGGTAAAAAATTCTCCACATTACTTCAATCTGACATACATTAAATATAAGCTAGCTATCTGCTTCTATATGCGTCTTCAGATATTAATAATGTACACAAAATATAGCAAATGAGATAATACATATATTCTTAGAATAACAGATTTCCATGACAATGGATTATAAATAATATTGGATAACATACAACAAAAGGTTAAAGTATATAATACATAACATGACATTGATCTACATAGTTTACCTGGTATAGCTTGACAATGGTCAATTTAAGAATAATGAGATGGAAAGACGTTCATAGACCAATTAGGGAATCTGGCTATAATAAAACTTAATCTTTCATAAATTTACCAAGTCTGCCTGGTATAATTAGACAATAGAGCCATACAGAAGTGAAAAGATTAATTAAATGTCAATAGATCAATTATGTAATTTGACTGTAAACTCAGTTTTATCTGCCTTATTCTCTAATAAACCGATTATAGAGAAATAAAGATATACAGGGTTTTAAATCCTCTTAAATAGTGTCGAAGTAAAAGTGTCAAGAAAACATTTATTAAGATTTAATTAAAAAATTATTAGAATAATAACACAGTGGGAGAGTGGCAAAAAATTAAGCATTTAAATCCGGTTTGAACCGGTCAATAAAATATGCTTCCATATTCCTTCTCTTAATAGTATTGTCAATATTGACATTATAAAAAGGAAAAATACTAAAGTTAATATTCAGATTCTCAGCACAAGTATTTAAATGTTCAGAGACTTTCAAAACAGGATTAGTTTGTAAAGTTTGTTGCCTATGAACTCGGATACGTGCGCGTAATTCGGTGCTGCATTCTCCAATATAACTCTAGAGACACTTATTGCAAATAAGAACATACCTTAAATTTGTATTACTGCAATTAGTATCTGTTTCTTTGGAGTAAATATCTGTAACAATTCGATTATAAAAAAAAGCAATTACTTTATAACTAGTTCTAATAGTGAATTTAATATTAATATTTAAAATTTGGTGCAAATCTGCTCTGTGGCCAAGATTAGTTTTCCAAATGAGGAAAACGTCGTCTAAATATCGTTTAAATTTGTCTTCGATGTAGTTTCTATAGTTAATACCAAATTTGTTTTCAGTTATTGTATATAATTTTTCTTCTAAGAATCCCATAACGAGGTTGCTAAGGCCAGGTGAACACACTGAGCCCATAGCACAGCCTTTAATTTGTATGAAGTTACGTTTTCCAAATTCGAAAGTATTATTCCTAAGAATAATATCGATAGCTTTTAAAATAAAGGTTTTTGAAAAACGGGGATTTCGAAGTTCAAGTAATCTATCCATCCAATAACTGACTGCCTCCAGACACAAATTATGCGCGATATTGCTATAGAGACTACAAACATCTAATGTTACAAATATTTCCCCATCGTTTATTTCCCGAGGTAATTTATTGAGGAAGTCAATGTCATCCTTTATATATGATTTAATTCTAGGGACAACGGGTTTTAAAAGAACATCAATTACATAAGATAATCTCACCGATAATCTGTTAGTGGCACACGACTTCGCTATTTTGTTCTATGACGCGGTTTATAATTAAATCCGAATTGTGTATTTTCGGAAGACCATAGAATTTACTAGCTTTACAATCGAATTTGGTTAAGAACTTTTGTTTTCATTTTCTATTAAACCGTGACCTTCCTTTTCAATTAAGATATTTATTAACGTTAAAGTCCCTTTGTCCCTCTTTGAATCTATTTCAAGATAAGTACTTCTACCTTCTAAAATATTGAGGATCTTAGATTCTTAAAAGTCAGCATCCATTATAACTCTGGCCCCGCCTTTGTCCGATTCTTTGAAAATAGAATCATCAGATTGTAAGCAATTATTTGCTTGATATTCGTCGTTGTTGATATTATTTCTCACATTTTTCTTCTCTGGTAGGGGTAAATCATTAAGAAAATCGATATATTTGTCAAGAGTTTTATCTTTCCCGTGACGTGGATGATAACAACTTTTGTTGCGCACTAAATCCTCTCTAAACAAATTTAAGTCTCCGAATTCTTCCCATAATCGCAGTTTTCGACAGAAATTTTTAACATCGAATTATATATATTATTTCTGCATGAGTGGTTTAAGGTACAATTGCCAATAAGATGTTAATATGGCTATAGTCGTTTACATTGTTACGAATAAAGTCTAAATATTGTTTTTTTTCCTTAGAACATAAGAATATTGCACAAAATGAAAGTTAATCAGTTTTCAACAGTAATAATAATTTCATCTTTAATATTACATTCTAGTATAGGTAAGTAGTAATTATATAGAATTATAAATTCTAGTTTATAGGTATGTAGCCCAATATGTCGAACACATAAATAACAAAAGATAGAATCAAACCGAATCACAATATTATACATGTTCTGTAGACGGAACAAGGTCAAATGGGGTTGGATGGCCGAATGGTTAGCATGAGCGCCCTGTATCATATCATGTGGTTTAGTCAACTGCGCAGTTTGGATTCTCCGGTTGTACGTGACAAAGAGTTGGGTGTCCCCCTCTTACATCCCACTGCTAAAAACCCCTACGCACATGCGAATTATTGAAATAAAATTGAACCATATGTTAGGCCCCAAATGACTTAGTTTGTGTCGAGTGGATGTTAAACCTAACTTCTCTCCTCTACTCCGTCTCACGCACCTACAGCTACGAGACACCTTATGATATAAGGCCCCTGCTGTCATCTTAGTGTAAAATATGCACTATTCTGCTAGTACCTATTATATGTACATTATCAATCTATTTATTACCGACTTATTAAAGTTAGCCTTTTCTCGTTTTTACAGCATTGGATGTATGTAAAGATACAAACAACACCAACTGTCAATCATGTGGTGATACTGACTATCCTAGAGATGAGTTTTATAGACAGAATTGTATGAGATCATGTGGTGTTTGTAAAGGTATTACTTGTTTGGTTGTATTGAATGATATAAATAGCTGCATTTATAATGTCAGGGATCGTGTTTTTTAAAGGTATTACTTGTTTGGTTGTATTGAATTATATAACAAATATGTAGCTGATATAGCTAAAAATTTTGCTCTTGAAATTAATGATGGCATTATGTTGTATTAATTAATATCTGTGGCAGGTTATTAAATTCACATATGTCCTTAAATCAAGTTTGCGAATAGGTGACACATTGTTACATAAAAAAGAGTCATAAGGCCCCCGCACACGAGCCGAAAACTGCGTATGCAAATGGCGCAGCGTCATTTTCGGCTCGTGTGCGGGGGTATTTTTGAGCGCATTTTGACGTTCGCCAAATATCTGTCATGTTTGATATTTTTTGACGCAGCGCCAACTGCGCTCTCGTGTGCGGGCAACTCAGCGCTATTTTCGTTTCATTCGTCGTCAATGCGCATGCGTCATCACTACTGCAAAATGGCGGCACCCAGTGAGTTCGTCAGTGACGCAATTTTAGAGGATAAAATCGACGATTTATGGCAGAAGTAACACTGCAAGGGCTGTTTCTTCATCTTCCGATGACGATGACGACGACGACGATTCACTCACGGCTGCTATTTTCGGATGAGTGGTGGTCACGTGAACGGCTCGTGTGCGGGCGCCGTATTTCTGCGCCAAATGCGTACGCTTTTAGCGCGGCGTTAAATGCGTACGCAAAATGCGCTCGTGTGCGGGGGCCTGTAGTGGTAAATATTCAATTTTAGGTTGATAACAGTAAATTTCCACTAGCTATATCATTATAAGGGTTCGTTTCCACGTCATTTGGCTTAATTAACCAATCTCTCTACTTATTTACATCATATTTGTCCAATTAGATAATTCAAAGTCCAAAACTCAAAGCTACAAAACTATCATATTTGTGAGGATTAGACCGCAGACAGATTCTGGAAGGGACAAAATGTAGTAATTTCTATCAGCAGACACGCCCCAGCGAACAGTGTCGGATTAAGGCTCTGCTGGCCCTAAGGCATATTTTGATAGGTGGCCTGAAAATACAGATATGTTGGGTTCATTGACAAAAGGAATTAAGTTAAATATAGCAACAGAAAATTTATTACAAACAAATTGAGAACATTGACAGTACTGTATATAAATAGCCTACATATTCCCATTCACTGGTTGGTTAGATTACGACTTTGCGTGCTTTTGTGACTGCAAATTCGTCAGTTAGCTTTTTAAAGTCAATTTTATGAAGTAAATCACTTTCAATGCAGAGAAGTGCAAGTATGTGTACCAAGACGATTTGACCCAATGTGATTGGAATGCTACCCAATATGACACTACAGGCCATTTTTACTTTATTATTTTGTGGCCTGGATTTTGGGCTGACCCTAAGGCACGTGCCTTATTTGCCTTATGGTTAATCCAGCACTGCCAGCGAGTCTGGGTGGCTAGGGTTTGAGAATGACTTTAATATTGCAGTCTATAATATGTTTGTATCTATGTATCCGGCTATGATATATGAAATGTAAAGACGAACTGTTGCATGGTTATTCTTGGTAAGACAAACGTCTTAACGATTGCGAAGCAAAGATAACCAGAGACAAATTCTAGACGATCAAAGGCTGTTATAAAATGTGTAGCAGAGAATAGAGAGTATGCGTCACATGCGGGGTTTGGGGAGTTCTCCAGGCATGTTTTCTACAACTTCAGTGCAGACAGAAAGATAATGAGTTGACAAGAG
The DNA here is from genome assembly GCA_963678685.1 of Patella ulyssiponensis. Lineage (NCBI taxonomy): Eukaryota > Metazoa > Mollusca > Gastropoda > Patellidae > Patella > Patella ulyssiponensis. Next base: position 9,820,281 of record OY783228.1, read on the forward strand.
TTAGACCTTCTCAGCATAATGAAATGATTTGTTTTCTTTAAACAGATTTTATACAATACAATAATTTGACATATTTGTATTGACATATGTTTGATCTTATTTACATGTTGTATTTATAGATACAAACATTGCTCTTGGTAAAGCAACAGTCCAGAGTTCAACATATAGACCTGATTTAAGTTCAAGTAATGCTGTAGATGGAACTACCTGGGGGAACTCTTCCTGTACACTTACACACATACAGGTTACTTCATGGTGGTGTGTTGATTTACTGCAGCTATATAATGTTCTCAGCATAAAACTATATAACAGAGATACACGTAAGTCTTTCTAATTCTTATTTACTAAATTTCGAATCTTTTACGGTTTTGTTGTAAAATGCATGGATATATTATTTTGTGTACCGTTGCGTCGGTTCACAACAAGCAATTGATCCAACTGTGGATATAATGTAGTTGTTTTTGAATTTATTGGCATTAGGAATAAATATAGATCGTGGTTTTATCTCAAGACACCCAGAAACATTAACGAAATTGTGGTTTCAAAATAATTATATTCTAAATAATGCCATAGTTAATTTTCTAGACCAAACTTAATAAATTCATCCAGTAAGGTTAAAGAACAACAATCTGAAAGTTGACAAATAAACCATTTTGTAGTAGACGAATAACCAGTCTATCTACAGATGGATACTATAGATATTAAATCAGCTTACTGATAGTACCCGTCGTGTTCTATTTTTAAATAGTCTGAGTATTCTCTAAGTTTATTCAATGGAACAGAATTAACATATGCCTCTAGTAGGAAAAAGATACCTTTATTTCAATCGCCTCACTGAAGTACTAGTCATGTTCCATTTACAATCGTTCGTAAATAGATATTTGATACATTTTGGACTGTTTACCGATACGGCGTAAGCCCAACAGTCAGTCATCTTACATTCTAAAGGCTCGGTCCCAGTGGCCGATGGACACAAAACGTATGCAAAAAGGACACAGCGTACGAGCAAACTTTCGGGAGTGGCTCCATCCGTTTTCATCAGCTCCAGAACTGGACGAAAATTTGCGAAAACAGAACGGAAAAGAACGAACGTGGGAAGTATGTAGCGGCGATGTTAAATGGATGTTCATCGGAAGCCTAGGGGATGGAAGTGGATGACAGCTCCGAAAGGGTTATCGGGGATAATTTCGAAGCGGACGCATAGCGGAAAGAGTGGAAGTATAGCGGGTGAAGCGTATGCATTCTTTATATACGAGATGCATACGCTTACGTCTTTTCTATTTCCATGCTACTAACGATGTATAGACGTTCCAAGTACCTATCTTTCCTCCCTCTTTCCGTTTTCAGCTGGAGCGGACGTGAGTAAAGGCCGGGTCCCACTGCACTTACGGATGCAAAGAGGATGTAAAACGGGGAAAAAACGTGCCCTCCGTTTGAAAACGCCATGCATACGTTGTGTACTCATTGCATACGTGTTTCATACGCTCTATCCATGATTCATCCGCGCAAAAAGTTTTGAGCTGCACAAGTGTACGATGTAAATGCGCGACATATACGAGCAACAAACGTTCCATGTCCGTTATCATCCGTTAAACGTGCACTGTATCCTCTCTGCATCCTCTGGGCATCCTCGTAACTCACACCCGTGTCAACTGAAAACGGAAAGAGGGAGGAAAGAAAAGGTACGTGGAACGCCTATACATCGTTAGTAGCACGGAAATAGAAAGGATGTAAGCGTATGCATCTCGTATATAAAGTTGTTTCCGTAAGGAGTACGTGATGCATCCGCTTCACCCGCTATGCTTCCGCTCTTTCCGTTATGCGTCCGCTTCCTTCGAAATTATCCCTGATAACCCCTTCGGAGCTGTCATCCACTTCCATCCGCTTTCACCCGCTAGGCTTCCGATGAACATCCATTTAACATCCCCGCTACATACTTCCCACGTTCGTTCTTTTCTGTTCGATTTTCTCAAATTTTCGTCAATTCTGTCCATTTCTGGAGCTGGTGGAGCCACCCCCGAAGGTTTGCCCGTCCGCTGTTTGCCCGTCCGCTGTGTTCTTTTTGCATACGTTTTGTGTCCATCGGCCACTAGGACCGGGCCTTTACGAGGATGCCCAGAGGATGCAGGGAGGATACAATGTACGTTTAACCAATGATAACGGACAAGGAACGTTTGTTGCTCGTATATGTCGCGCATTTACATCGTACACGGCAGAAAATTCATCCGTAATAAATGTTTTGTGCAGCTCAAAACTTATTGCGCGATGAAATCAAAGTGAAGGGATGCTCAGTGGATAGAGCGTATGAAACACGTATGCAATGAGTACACAACGGATGCATGACGTTTTCAAACGGAGGCCACTTTTTTCCCCGTTTTACTTCCTCTTTGCATCCGTAATTGCAGTGGGACCGGGCCATAAGTAAATATAAAGATCAATGTTTGTGGATCCTGGGTAAATCTCTGCAATAATTGATCGTATAATATTTTATTTTCTAGATAAAGAGAGATTACAGAAATTTGAGATCAGGACCAGTTCTATTTCTAGTGATCGATGTAGTCAAACAGGATTTACATCAGCTACATCATGTTATAAAGATACAACACCAACACCACAAGATATATATACAATAGAGAGATGTAACCAACCTTCATCTACATCAACTAGTATATCTGCTAGGACAGTATATGTCAAGGTTTCATATCAATATCTTACTTTATGTGAAGTTCAGATATTTTCTGGTAAGCAATAATACACTAAAACGCAAATCGTTTGTACATAAATGATATTACTGACATTTCAGTTACGTATGGTACGCTTCGTTGTAATGTCCTTCTCTATTTTTGAATAACCATTTTAGTATGGGCTAAAAAATATAGATGTTGTTCATTAAAGATAGGGCGTGTGTGGGACCGGTTATCTTGAATGCCACCGTTGCAATAAATATATCTCTTTGTCGAGAAAATATGAAGACCCAAACAGGGAAATGAAACTTAAATAACACAGGGTATAGAATGCTAAAATACTACACATTCACAATAAATCGATGCATATTACCCCAGTCGACAGATCTAGAAGGTGGTATAAAAATATCTATATGACATATATTAAGGATATGATACAAGTTATAATAATATACTATATAATTAAAGATCTATTACTATATAGCATATATATCACAGATGTACAGTATAGCATATATATCACATGTCTAGTGCATGTTATAATAATATATTATATCATATATATTACAGATCTAGCACAATGTAATACTGGATACTACAGTACATCAAGTTCTACATGTCAACCATGTAATACATGCCTTGGTGACACATGTGATCCTTCGAATGGTGTCTGTACTGGAGATTGTAAAACAGGTTTTTATGGTACAAGATGTCAACAGAACTGTAATACATGTCGTGATAACAGCTGTGATACTACTACTGGTGTTTGTACTGGAGAGTGTAAAACAGGTTTTTATGGTACAAAATGTCAAAAGAACTGTAATGATGGTTGTTTAAACAATCAATGTTCTAAATCTGATGGTAGATGTAATGACTGTAAACCTGATACAGTTGGTCCATACTGTACCCTTACATGTGGTACAGAATGTCAACCAATAACAGACCAGAACGCGACCACTTGTGATAGAAATGGTAAATGTACCAAATGTATTACTGGAAGATATGGTGATAGATGTGATAAGAACTGTAGTGCAGGGTGTGATGATGGATGTGACAGAAATGGTAGATGTACTTCTTGTATTATGGGAAGATATGGTGATAGATGTGATAAGAACTGTAGTGCAGGATGTGATGGTGGATGTGATAGAAATGGTAGATGTACTTCTTGTATTATGGGAAGATATGGTAATGGATGTGATAAGAACTGTAGTATGGGATGTGATGGTGGGTGTGATAGAGGTACTGGTAGATGTACATGTTGTATTAAAGGTAAAACTGGAGACAGATGTGATATCAACTGTAATACTTATTGTACTGTTTGTAACCAGGATAATGCCGACTCTTGTACTGAATGTATAGATGGAAGATGGGGATCACCATGTAATAAACTGTGTAGTTCTAACTGTAAAACAGTAGTTGGTACAACTGTTGGTAAATGTAATATAACAAGTGGTGTATGTAGTGAAGGGTGTAAAACAGGATTTTATGGTATAGATTGTAATAATGATTGTCGGTCTAACTGTAGAGATGGGTTATGTGATCAGATGACAGGTGATTGTATCAATGGATGTGTAGCTGGTAAAATAGGATCGAACTGTAAAACAGGTAAGTTTAAATTCATTCTACTTTAATTTGAATGTAATTGAGTTCATTTTTTAAAAAAAACTTAAATAGTATGACAATATCTCTCGAACTCAGATACACTACCATTAGCTCTTCACACTATTCAGTGACATCTTCCAGCTATACTTCGTTTGTTGTTATTGTTATGTTCCACTTGATTTAATGGTTTACAGATTATAGCTTTGCGCTAATTACTTCTTGGCCACATGTTTCATCAAGCCATTTAATGGAAAATTTAATGGTCTTCGCCCTAATCGAGTTATGAAAACCTTGTAATTCAATATTTGAATCAACGTAAATAGTAAAAACGTTACCAAAGTAATCTATTTTGCCATCAACTGTTTTCACTCACTGCGCCAATGATCTACAACTATCCTTCAAAATCAAAATCAATTTGAGGTATCGCGGATTTAAAACAAAATCTGGTTTCGTTACAATGAAATGAATGAAACGTGAATTGAAATTCATAACAAAGAATTTGATTTAAATCGAATTAATCATGAACTCATTCGGATCACAGTTTCGGGTTAATGTTGACGAATTATTGGTGTGTCAAGAATCTAAAAGAATGTTTGTCTCGTATTTACAGATTGTGAAGCAGGTAGTTATGGTGTCAACTGTTCCAGTAGATGTGGTAACTGTGCTGATGAAACACCCTGTGATATTATTACTGGTAGTTGTGGACTTGTTGGTTGTGCTGATTGGTTTCAGGGTCCAACTTGTCACGGTAAGCTACATTAACACAATATTTCACCTCCTATCAAACATTTGAATTATGTACATTTTTACATTATAATTTACATTCGCGGTATATCATTAACACACGGTCTAATGGAATATCGTAGAATAGTCAGATACTAGTACTGGACTACAGTGACATTAACTACGTCCGAAATCTATAAAATTAAAACAAATTGTATAATAACGACATAACATTTCTATAAACTGAAACAAAACATTATTTTATCAATAATAGAACGTTTACATGTGGTGTATGTTACCACTGGTGTTATATGTGGAATACTAGGCATGGTAGCGGTCTTCCTGACATATAATTTCTGTAAGAAAAGGTAACATTTATTAATTATAAGTTGTTTTAAAATAGTCATACAGCGGGTATATATCCTAATCTCTCTTGCATTACGATGTGTTATAAATCAATCAATTGTGGAATGAGAGAATTGTGTGGTTGCTTACACACTAACATTTGTTATCCTACGCATACTGCAGTCATCACTGTTAGTCCATCGGTTAGGGGCACACAATTATGGTGAATAAACTAGCTTCACAGAGACAACAATTATTTTTAAATCATCATTTGAAACTATTGTTAACATCAATGTATTTTAAAAAGAATGTCCGTTTCATTTTTTAGGAGTCAATCAACTCAGTCAGACCGAAAAATTTTTCCTGGTAGTGTTTACAATAACAAAGATTCAAACCGGACAGATGAAACATTAACCACTGGATATCAAAAATATTCCAACTAATACAAGTAATGTAGACTATGTAAACCAGTCGTTTAATACAGAAGACAATACGAGAAATATGTCTGATACATTCCATCATACATCCTTACCCATGACGATCGTGCTAATATGTTTACTTCTATACTTAGCTATTTACCTGATTTAGTTCTTAAATATTGCAGTTGGAATACGTATTTTGTTCTATTTACATTATTACTCTTAATTTATTGTAGTCAGTTTAGTTTCGTTAATATTTTGACATTTCACAAATGTTTCGTGGTAAAGGCTTCATAATTCTAACGTTCATTTTGGTAACAGATATCACTGTTTACAGAGATATCATGGTGGCTCATTGGGAACATGTAAAATCAAACTATTCTAGATATTTTGGGGGATAAATAAAGCACTACCGATTGTTATGGCCTATTTGTTTTCTAAAAGAATAATATATAGCAAGAACTCATTAGGTCATATATGAAAGTGAATTAATAAATATAAATCGGTAAATGCTTAGTTTAGTTTATCTCTTCCCCCCAAATTATGAGACATTTTAGGCACAGTATTGTATTTTTTATATCATTGAAGTAATCTAGATTTATATCGGGTCAGACTTCCAAATCATATGAAGCCGCGGTGTCTCTGTAAGGTGAGTAACTCACTGTCTCGGTAACCAGGAGGTCCCGGGTTCGCTCTCGGAGTTGGAAGAGAAAGTTCCCTGGATTTTCCGGCTTGCTTTCCAACTGTCAGTTGTGCAGGACGGAGTGTCCCACAAGGAACAATGTCTAACGGTTTTGTGCTACGAGGTAGGGGGGGGGAACTCGTTGGGGATTGAGCGAACGATTCGCCGCTCTTATTGATCTCACTCTATAGTTTGGTGTCACAACTAAACGAATTTAGAATTGGTATAGTTGTTCATAGTTTACATAGTCTCAAAGTCCCATATTATGCTCCCATGAAGGGATTCCGGGATAATTGTCACCACCACTCCCCTCTTATATTTTAACTTTTCCATGCCTATCAAAATGGAATCAATAAATTTATACCAGTGATACCTGACAGAACTACAAAGGTGAAATAACATGAAATGGGGTTTAACGTCCTACTGTTCTGCTCCGAATTGTGCTAATGAAGATTGGTATACGCCATACAGTGTGCTACGAGGACAATTTTGTCCGAAGAGTGGCGCTACGGCCTACTCTTATATCAAACTGTCAGGGGATCTGTTACTTGCACGCCAATGTGTACACGAGACCCCTCGTTTCTGTTCTATCCGAACGAATGGACAGCTGTCCTTGTCAGACCCCCCGCCCTGCATCATACTGACAAGGGGAACTACGCCGGAAAATCGGGATGAACTTTCTCGGCCAATGCAGGGATCGAACACCTGACTCCCAGGCTAGCGAGCCAGCGTCTTACCAACTAATTACGCACCGAGACCCCCGACTACAAAAGGTACATATCCTTAAAGTGAATTAGTCAACATAGGGTAATATTGACAAAGATTTTGCATCAACCCATATTTTTACCTGGACTATTTTTTTTTCATCAGACTTTGATGAAACGTAAACTTTTATGTTGGTAACCCTAAGATCTCGGATGAGTTCGATTTTGTCACTTATCTCACGATAACGTTTTGGATTGTTGCTCCTGATCGTGTACGGAAGTCGCGCATATAGCTTGTGGATCCAATTTCTTCCATAACTTAAAATGTATGGTTATATACGATATATCTGAAATTGCGTCTCTTTTGGCACATACCGCAAGATAATTCCCTGGATGTTTGCCCCTGGTTCAATAAATATCGCGTACACAGCTTGTGTGCCCCAAAGAGATCATAACTTTGATTGACTATATGTTTAATACAATTAATTCGATTTTGAAGGATCAGTTATGCGCAGCAATATTATACCATAACATCTTGGGTTATGGCACCTGTCATTTATGCGTCCCAATTGTAGATGAAACTTAAAGTATGCGCCTGGGATCAAAATATCCTGGATTGGTTTGAATTTGGTGAGCATCGGACCTGACTCAAGTATTATCCTCTTTTTTCGAAAACATTGTGAACGCCATACAGGCTATTGTTTTGAACAGATTTTTTTTTATCGAATTAGGTTATGTCCCCTTAGCCGAAAACCCCATCAATTTAGACTTCTGTAACCCCCCTTTGGCAGATTTAATTCTTGTTCGATCTAAATCATTGGGGCAATGAGAAAACGAGCCCAATCAGTTTACCTCGTCCATCAGTTTTTCCCTAACCTTCCGTTCCGAAGTTATCCCCCTTTTCCGAAAATCTTGTGGACCTTGGGGCTGTGCTTTAACAGTTTCTTTTTCTCAATCCAATTTCAAGTGAAATAGAAAAATGTTTATAAACCAAAACAAACACTAAAAGGCCCTTGTTTTACTGGTGTGTTTCTAGATTACTTTAATCTGTGTTGTTGGCGATGAGCCGCTTTATGGTTTTCACTCATACTTCTGCGCGACAATTACTGTGTGGAAAGGCAACAGATGATAGACCATGGTATTCCATTTAACGTGTACAAATCATCCCGGAATCGACGATAATTTCGCAGGGCTAACGGCCATTCCTCATGTGCCCGTGGAATGTTACCTTCTTCGATGAGATTAATTAGGATCACAAGGTTTTGATCACTGCAGGTGGCCTCACGTACTTGATCCTATGTAATAGAGTTAAAATCCTCAATTGAGGTAGAGGCTGATTCTTCAGATTCCATGCTGTGTGTGTTGGGCGAGTGGATACGTAGCATAGAAGGTGGTTCACATTCGATATGTCCATATGTAATGGCACCGCTGTCATTGATGAGGGGATATTTGTTGGGTGATCGTGGGCCCGTGGTTCGCGTGACATGCAATCAAAGGCCCTGTTTTTACTCCAGGTATTTGCATCAGTTGGAAGCGATAGAGCAGCGTCTTTGCCTTGAGATTGCGAAGGCGGGGGTTGCTGATATCGTCCAATGCTCACGATCCGAAGATACCCAGCAAGAGCTTATGGTCTACGTACAAATTGGCGCAGCCGAGGATAAAGTATCTAGCACGATCGAGTGCATCTGCGACTGCCAGTACCTCACCGGGATGAGTGAAACGACTGCCTGGGCAACAGAAAAGTGTTTTCGTGTCAACGGCCGGACAGTTGCAATGCTTTTGAAGTAGCCAGAATCCAATATCGGTTTTGGATTTAGCAGTTCTCGAAATGTTGCCATTGCCGTTGCCATTGAAAACGCGTAGGATACCTGATTCACTAGACCGAACCATGATCGAACATCGGTAACAGAACTAGGTGTTGGATAGTCGCTGATGGCATTTGGGACTCGGTCGAACTTTGGTGTTGGAGATCTCAAAGCCTGCAAATTCCACCAAGCTAGCTGCGAAGTGGAATTTCGCGGGATTTAGCGTGATATCGGCGTTTGCGCAGGTCTCCAGCCACTTAGTCGCTTGGTGGAAGCTTTCTTCGATCGAATTAGACCATAACAGTGTGTCGTCGACACATTTAGCTCTGTTGGGTATGTCGGCTGTAATCTCACTAAAACGGCGTGTATAAGCGTCACCAGATGCGATGTACCCTTATGGACATACTTTGTATAACGGTATCGCCCCCAAGGGGCGATGGATGTAAGGGAACGCTGTGGTATCCATTCCAAGTGTCGCTACTGTCTGTCTGGTTTTTGGTGGATCTGATCTGGCTAAGTGGAATGGCGATGGTGTGTGGTGAGTTTGACTGGTTGCGTTGGCATTAAGGGCTTGCATGTCTACTGTGCGTCGTGGTGTGCTGTTCTCCCTGGCACAGATGGCCATGCGGTGACAGTAGGTAACTGGCGTGCCAACGGGACCGGGTTCAATGACACCTAGATTGACGTCTCTGTCAAGGTCTGCTTTCACTTCCCCTCTCCAATGGATAGGGACGGGAATGGGAGTGTGGTGAGGTACTGGCTCCTTGTCTGGGTCTATCATGAGGCAGAGTGCGGGACCATCCATTATAGGTAGTGGGGTGTGTTCACACGTACTGAATGTGGAGGAACAGAAGTAGTTGAGAAGCCACTTCGCAATGGGTTCTCTGTTCTCCTCGGTGGGCGGATACGGGAGTTTGGTGGGTCAATGGGTGTTTTCTGTTGGGTTGAGCATGAGCAGGGCTGAATAGCCGTGTTGATTGCTGACGAGTGTTCTCCAATTGTTGGAAAGCTCGAACTAATGATGCCTAGTCTCCGGCAGGCCTCGAGATTGAGATAAAATTTATTTTACCTGAGGAGACAGTAGTGAATAATATTTGCTTGGTGTGGCGCTGAGTTCCATTGGTGCCGGATATGCGTACGATGATTGCTCCAATGATGTTAATGCTGACACTATTTGCCGCACGCATGGATAGAGTGATAGGTAATAGGTCGCTCTGGGAGAGACCGAGTAGCGTTAGTACATTGATTCACCAAAGACAACTCCGACAACCAGTATCGGCTACACATTGTATAATGATGCATCTATTGTGGATGTTTATAAGAAAGCCCAATGCATTGTAGTCCTTTTTGTCGAAGCTGGCTAAAAGGGTGACCACGGGTTGAGGGATAGAAAGTCGCTTAAGCCATGTGTCTGTTAGTTTGTTATGTTTGTGATGATCCAGACGTTTAGGGAGCTCATTGATAGTACAAAGTTCATCATGGCACTTCCATTTTCCGGCAATGATTTATTGGCACTTGTCCGCGCGGGGCGTTGGCCACTCTGCAGACGGGGGCAAGGTGTTATTTGTAGAGCATTTCTCGCTGGGGCCTTTTACCCATGACCTGGTTGACCACAGTAGCTGCAAAGATCTCATGACTCAGTCTGACATATGTCGGTTGGTATATCAGGTGGTTTTGCTCCTTTATTCTGAGCTTGTCGGTATGAGCTGCCAGCGGCTGTAGCCTGAGACGTGTTTGACAGGCGGGAGGCAGAGCGCTCTCCAGATTCCTTCTTTTCAATGACATCTAGTGTTTCCTCCAATGAAAGGGTTTGATTACAGTGGCCTAAGAATTCCAGTTGTACGGCCTTGTCTCATAGGCCTTGATGTCTCTGATTACAAGGTCGGTGTAGTCGACTTTATGTGTGCAATTGGGGCAATCAACGGTATACTGGCAGACAGTGGCTTGTCCACGAACTCTTGCGCAGTAGGCACGGATAAGTATGTCGTAACCTTGGATCATAGCATGAAGGTCTGCTCGGGCTACAATTGAGTCCGACAGCGAGTTGCTTCATGCTGTTTAGTATTTCATCAATGGTCCTGTCTGTTAGGGACCCAACTGTGTTGCGTGTGAGGTCCCGTTGCAATTGCTCATCACAGCATTCTAGGATTTGGATATTTAGTGTTTTGCCGCTTATGTCGGTTGCCTCGACATGGTCCTTCCATCTTATCCGAAAGTAGTTCCAATCAGCCAGACTGAGACATGTAGTAATGGTTGGTCGGTTGACTTTTTCGACTTTGGCAGCGGGGGTTGTGGGTTAATTGTCACGTGTGTGGGGCCATGTATCTTGAGGAGTTCTATAGCAAGCTGCGAGTCGACATCATGGGTTTTGAACGCACAATTAGGGAATGGATAGCTGATCGAGGGCATCTTTGACTAGGCTGGTTGTCGTACGCGATATTATCATAGAGAATAACCTTTGGGTATTTTCTAGACCTGTAGCAAATAGCGGCCTAAACATTGTACTATTTATGGTAGTGCAAATCCTATATTATTCCCTACTTCCTATAGGAAAATACTATATAATAATTATTCTACAGGAAATTCTATTGTTATCATTTTGTCTTTAATCTAGTTTTGTAAACAGACAGCACAGTTGTCCCACTTTAGTCAGTTTCTTGTTAATACTAACTTCGTTGAAGGTAATACTTTATATGCAAATTGAATTTAAAAACATTATAATTGAGTCAATGACAAAATGATCTTTACTTGAATTAACTGTAGTCAGCCCATTACCTAACGTATAATGACATTGACCTTCCAGCAACAGAACTTTAATGGATCGTTAACGAACGACATGTTACCTTTGAAAGACCAAACAGCTCTTTATTCAATGTTCTTAATTCTTAGCTATTAATTCATAGACCTTAATTCTTATTTCTTTATTTGTTGTCTTTTTTCGACATTTGTACACTAAAATTAACATTTGTGCCATAACATCATTATTTGTTTCATAAATCCGACATTTGTAAAAGATAAAATTTATTTGAGTAAATAATAATAATCTACATTTACATTTTATCATAAACATACAACGAAGAACAAATCTTGAACAACAAATTTCAAAATACAAATCTCCAAATGCAAATCTTGCAAAACATTTCTCTAAAAACATTTCTCTAAAAACATTTCTTGAAATTCATCGAACCGGAACATTATGACGACACGAGCAGAAATCGACCTGGCATACAATAAGTCACCATACAATAAAGAAGAATCATGCAGGCATATATACAATAACAAAATCGCTCGATGACTTATTTCTTTGGACAAACGAGCAATAGACAAATATTTTCCGGTGAAGTATTACAAGATAACTGGAATTTCGTATTAAGGTGCGTATTTGGACTATTAAATACGCCCCCCCCCCCACTCTCACTAAATTGAGTTCTGATTTAACATAACAGACGTAAATATCAATATGTCAGAAAATATTTTACAATTTTTAAATGTATTGGGATCTTCCTAATGGTATGTAATCCGATGTCTTGTATTTCGTATTATGGCCCTTATTTTGACGTTAAATATCCCCCACCCGTCAGCTAATACAGGTTAGTGTCAGTCATTTTTTTTAAAAAAAATTTCTAGGTATGTAATATAAATTTACTCTTCTCAGCAGTATATAAATAGTCCGGGGGTTGAGGGGGTCCTGTGTGCAATCATATGTCCCCTAATTTTGATTCTTGATCCCTGTAGGGTACCCATAGGAGATTGAAAAAAAACTTGGGTAGACTTTCCAGATATGGGGCAGAAAGGTGTAATGGGGGAAGGTCAATAATTGTCATTGACTTTCTGTGATGGTGCCAGTTAAAACGTAAATTATCCACAGTAAGTCAATGACAATTATTGACCTTCTCCCAACCAGTTATGCTACAGAAGGTCATATTCAGGGGCATTTCTATGCAACCTACATCCAAGTCAATTGCCTGGGAGACTTTTCACTGAACCCACAAGACTATGGGTTTACCATGGAAACCGAATATCTCGTCCCAAAGAAATACCATCGTAATTTGCCAGATGCAGTGTCTTTGAAATGTAACTGTGTGAAATGTGCCACACGCACCTGTCCTTGTAGAGAACGTAACGTAAATGCCAGGCAAACAGTCAGTGCAACTAATGCAAAAACACTAATGGTGGTATTTTGAGAAATTGACAGAGTAGGTGTGGTTCATTAAAAAATGATATTCAGAAAAAAGTGATCCTAACTGTACAACTTATTTACGGTGATCATTTGTAAATTTGTGAATATTGTGTACAGCATTGTTCAAGATAAAAACGCCTGTCAAAATACGATAGTTTATATTTCTAGATGCTAATAATGTATCCAATCTCAGTCACATAGTCAGACAAATCCTTCTGACAATTTGGTTGAGTAAAACCAGTATCCTGATCAGCTGGCTGCCCTATACTGAAATTAACAATGATAAATTGTTCTTCCGGCAGAGTGAATGGTCTGTGTGAAATCCCTGAAATCTAAAACCCTAGAAAAGACACCAAGTTTATTCTCCTCGCTCAATTATGCACCTTGACAGACTAGCCGAAAGGCCGTGGCGGCCATCTTGGAATTCACCATTACCCACTACTTTTTTCACGCTGAAAATGATTTCAATGGATTTCTTGACCCCCAAAACCTAGGTAATGACACCAAATTCATCACTTTAGGACAAAGCCAGATGGAGTTATATCGGGTATAAGGACACAGATCACTAAATATTTCTACGCCGGTAGAATTGTAGGGCCAAGTTATTTTTAGTCTTACTCTCCCTTTCCCTTTTTCCCCCTTTTGCATGGCGATTTTTGTTGACTTTTTGGTGTAGAAAGGGTTTGAAAATACATTTTGTTCCAGGTTTTGGTGAATATTCATGATTTTGAGGCGGAAGGATACAAGAGTTGTGAGGTTGGTTACGTTGAAAGGGTGGGGGGGCGAAAATTGCTTGTTTAGTTGTTTACTTCCAGCTTGTGTATCTCAAGTTTTTCATGGTGAACCTCATACATGCTTTTGGGCAAGAGTTTGCCACATATTGCTCCATCTGTGGCAGAAAGCGTTCTACCCAACGAATATTTGGGAAAAAGTTACAGCCGGTCGAAGAGACGAGAATTAACATTAGAGTCAATGGGGAAATAATAAGTGATCTGTGGCCATAAGGGTACGGCGGCCACCTTGGGCGCCATCTTGAATTACACCTTTCTGCCCCATATCTGGAATGTCTACCCAAGTTCTTTTCGACTAGACACCTGTCCTTGTAAGGCCTCCGTCCTGCATCACTGACAAGGGGGAATCACGCCAGAAAATCTGGATGAACTTTCTAGGTCAATGCAGGGATCGAACACCCGATCCCCAGGCTAGCCACCGTGACCCCCCCCCCCACTTGCGTGGTTTCGAATCCCTTATTGTGCGTGACAAGGAGTACGGTCGCCTGTACAACCTCGTTGGTTTTCTCGGGGTCCTCCGGTTTCCTCCCACTGCTTAAGACCCCTATGCGCAAGCGAATTATTGAAATAAAATTAAAAACCATATGTTACTCCCGAAATGACCTGGTTTGTGTCGAGTGGACGTTAAACCCCATTTCTCGCCTCCTCCCCTACCCCCATCTTCACTTAATATAGGTGTACGGTATTAAAATAATGGAAGGGGGTGGGTGGGGTCAAAATACAGATAGCACACAGAATACTACTAAAAGAGATTTCATTAACCTTTTTAGAAATGCAAATTATATTCTGACACATTTAAATTTACATAGCTTGAAAAGGGTATTACAGTTGGATGACGCTAAATATTAAGCTAAATTATCGTGTAATATATGACCGGAAAGTATTTTTACTTATTCCGTGGCACATTCATGAAAACAAGATTTAGAAGAGATAAAACACTTTTTCGTTTGAAGAGAGAAGGGTGATGGATGCCCGAATGGTTAGCACGTGCCCGCTGTACCATAGGTCTGTCATTGAGTCAACTGGTGTGGTTTCGATTCCTCGGTTGTACGTGACTAGAAGTAGGATCGCCCGTCCCGCCTCGTGGGTTCTCCCCGGGGCCCCGGTTTCCTCCCACTGATAAAGACTCCTACGAGAAAGCGAATTATTGAAATTTAAATTTAACCATTCGTGAAGACATCTTAAGCCATCGTGTGACCTCCTGTAGAGTTTCTCAGACCCCGACAGCTATTCTTGAGGGCTGGTGAAAAGTGCGAAGGTTAATTTTCGTTTTGATTTATTGTATCCATTTGGCCCTCATGGCCATTGTGAGGTACTCTTTACTTCGTCTGATCATCGGTGCCATTGGGCATTCTTATACGCCGACAATCTTATATGGACACGTCAGATCATCCTTTGTTCCGCTTTTGACGAAATTGGAAATATATGTTTATGGCCGAAGTGGTGCATATTTGAATTGCCCAGACTGACAGGCTAGCCGAAAGGCCGTGGCGGCCAGCTTGGAATTCACCATTACCCACTAGTTTTTTCACGCTGAAAATGATTTCAATGGATTTCTTGACCCCCAAAACCTAGATAATGACACCAAATTCATCACTTTAGGACAAAGCCAGATGGAGTTATATCGGGTATAAGGACACAGATCACTAAATATTTCTACGCCGGTAGAATTGTAGGGCCAAGTTATTTTTAGTCTTACTCTCCCTTTCCCTTTTTCCCCCTTTTGCATAATAATAATAATAATAGTTTATTGTTTAAAGCAGACTACATACAAATTTATCTCAGCCCGCTGTACAGTATAACAATAAAAATAATAGTAATAATAACGACATAGAATAAAACAGAGAATCTTTAAAAATTGCACAAACTAGTAGTATAAAATAATTTAAAAATAGTATACAATAATTTAAAAATAGTATAAAATAATTTAGAAAAATAGTATAAAACAATTTTAAAAAATGAAGGAGACTAGGAATAAGTGAAGCGAAATAAATGAGTTTTCAATTTACATTTAAAAGTGTTAAAGATTTTAATAGCACGAATAGAATCTGGTAGACTATTCCACAGCCGTGGTGCACAGACTGTAAAAGATCTGTCACCGTACGTTTTCAGTGTCCTGGCTCATGGATGATTAAGTTGAATTTCTTTACTATCTCGTAAAGAATGTGTGGGCACACGGACACTCACGAGCTCGGTCAGGTAGGCCGGTGCACCTCCATGTATTGCTTTGAATGTGATGCACAGAATTTTGAAGATGATGCGGGCATCAACTTTGAGCCAATGGAGACTGTACAGAACAGGAGTGATATGTGCGCGCATCTTGGTTTTGGTCACGAGTCGAGCTGCCGAATTTTGAATAAGTTGAAGTTTCTTGATCTGCTTAGAAGGGAGGCCAAAAAGCAGACTATTGCAATAATCTAAACGAGATGTCACAAAAGCATGGATCAGTTTTTCAGTCGTCTGCAAGTCCAAACTCTTACGAAGTTTACCTATTCTCCACAGAGCATGGGATGCCGACCTACACAGACTGGCAACGTGAGTCTCCAGGGTACCTCCTGAATCAATCATTACACCCAAATCGCGAACGGTTTCGGAAGGATGAACTGTGATGTCACCCACCCGGACACCACCCGAGGCCCCAGCAGCCCTTTTGTACTTAGATGAGAACCAAACAAGTTCGGTTTTATCGTCATTCAATGCTAGCATATTTGCGCGCATCCAATGACGAATCTCATCCACACAGGCCTCAACACGGGCAGTACAAGAAGTGTCAGTGCGCGAGTCACAGACGATGTACAGTTGGGTGTCATCAGCATGGCGATATTTGTTGACTTTTTGGTGTAGAAAGGGTTTGAAAATACATTTTGTTCCAGGTTTTGGTGAATATTCATGATTTTGAGGCGGAAGGATACAAGAGTTGTGAGGTTGGTTACGTTGAAAGGGTGGGGGGGGGCGAAAATTGCTTGTTTAGTTGTTTACTTCCAGCTTGTGTATCTCAAGTTTTTCATGGTGAACCTCATACATGCTTTGGGGCAAGAGTTTGCCACATATTGCTCCATCTGTGGCAGAAAGCGTTCTACCCAACGAATATTTGGGAAAAAGTTACAGCCGGTCGAAGAGACGAGAATTAACATTAGAGTCAATGGGGAAATAATAAGTGATCTGTGGCCAGAAGGGTACGGCGGCCACCTTGGGCGCCATCTTGAATTACACCTTTCTGCCCCATATCTGGAATGTCTACCCAAGTTCTTTTCAATCTCCTATTGGTACCCTTCAGGGATCAAGAGTCAAAATTAGGGGACATATGATTACACACCGGACCCCACCCCCCTCAGCCCCAAGACTAAAACATATATCGAAAGTTTCTTTTTAAGATCTTTTTTTAAAATCTAAATAACCTTCCCCCTCCCCTCACTTAATAAATGAAATGAAATGAAATAGGGTTTAACGTCGCACTGGTCTGCTCCAAACTGGGCTAATCGAGACGGGCATACACCATACAGTGTGCTATGAGGGACATGTTGCACGGACAGCGGATCTACGGCCTACTCTTATAACGAATTCCAATTGTCAAGGGGTCTTTTACGTGCATGCCAATGTGTATACGGGACCTCGGTTTTTTGTCCCATCCGAACGACTAGACACCTGTCCTTGTAAGGCCTCCGTCCTGCATCACTGACAAGGAGGAATCACGCCAGAAAATCTGGATGAACTTTCTAGGTCAATGCAGGGATTGAACATCCGATCCCCAGGCTAGCAAGCCATCGTTGCCCCACTTAGCCACCGTGATCCCCCCCCCCCACTTGCGTGGTTTCGAATCCCTTGTTGTGCGTGACAAGGAGTATGGTCGCCTGTACAACCTCGTTGGTTTTCTCGGGGTCCTCCGGTTTCCTCCCACTGCTTAAGACCCCTATGCGCAAGCGAATTATTGAAATAAAATTAAAAACCATATGTTACTCCCGAAATGACCTGGTTTGTGTCGAGTGGACGTTAAACCCCATTTCTCGCCCCCTCCCCCACCCCCATCTTCACTTAATATAGGTGTACGGTATTAAAATAATGGAAGGGGGTGGGTGGGGTCAAAATACAGATAGCACACAGAATACTACTAAAAGAGATTTCATTAACCTTTTTAGAAATGCAAATTATATTCTGACACATTTAAATTTACATAGCTTGAAAAGGGTATTACAGTTGGATGACGCTAAATATTAAGTTAAATTATCGTGTAATATATGAATGGAAAGTATTTTTACTTATTCCGTGGCACATTCATGAAAACAAGATTTAGAAGAGATAAATCACTCTTTCGTTTGAGGAGAGAAGGGTGATGGATGCCCGAATGATTAGCACGTGCCCGCTGTACCATAGGTCTGTCATTGAGTCAACTGGTGTGGTTTCGATTCTTCGGTTGTACGTGACAAGAAGTAGGATCGCCCGTCCCGCCTCGTGGGTTCTCCCCCGGGCCTCCGGTTTCCTCCCACTGATACAGACTCCTACGAGAAAGCGAATTATTGAAATTTAAATTTAACCATTCGTGAAGACATCTTAAGCCATCGTGTGACCTCCTGTAGAGTTTCTCAGACCCCGACAGCTATTCTTGGTGAAAAGTGCGAAGGTTAATTTTCATTTTGTTTTCTTGTATCCATTTTGGCCCTCATGGCCATTGTGAGGTACTCTTTACTTCGTCTGATCATCGGTGCCATTGGGCATTCTTATACGCCGACAATCTTATATGGACACGTCAGATCATCCTTTTTTCCGCTTTTGACGAAATTGGAAATATATGTTGATGGCCGAAGTGGTACATATTTGAATTGCCCAGACTGTGTGATCACACCGGCTAGTAACCATGCAGTGAACGCTGCACAGGACCGGACTTCAATATCCTTCCGATCTAGCGCCCTTTGGCTACATCATTTTTAAACACCACAAATTGGGATCGAACACGGAATTTCCAGGTTACTAACTGAATCACGTCGGAACCACACTGAAACCCTCTTGGTAACATTTCGTTCTTTAACGGTCCATTAGAGCTATGTTATTACCAAAGCGGGGCATGAATTAAATATGTACAATATAAGTAGGAATACAGACATACGTAATGATATCAAATTATTAGGATTACATGGAGCGGAACGTGATAAAAAAAGATGCAGGGGAAAGAAAACATGTTTAATAAACAGCCCGAATCAGCTTTCTTTATTTAAGAAGATCTAATGTGATTGTACACTGATGATAATTCAAAATATACCAAATAAACTGTAATGCGACCCCGTTTGGTATTTTCTTTTCGTTTGCAATAGTTAAAAGCTTGTTTTCTTCAAATAAAAATGATATGTTATTTAATGTTGGGCGAAATCATCCGTGATTCGTTTAGAAAATATTGTTTATGCTGTGTGTGTGTGTGAGAGAGAGAGAGGGAGAGAGAGAGAGGAATTGGCCGACCCCATCTTTTGAAAACCCCTTTACCAGTTTACCAGACAGGACTGTGTAACGTTTTTAATAAGAAGAGAGTATAACTTGGAGAATATCAGTATTTAGTGGTAAATCACATTTAAAACCGACAATTGACTGATAATGAACCATTTTTACCTTTTATTCTGCGTGATGTCACTTACGGTGACTTAAAATACTTCCATTCTCTCTCAGAGTGTCAAATGTTTGGTCTTGATTTTTTTAGAATTACCTAATCAATTACATCTTTAGGGTCATCTGTTTCCCCTGGTGCTTCTATATCAAGAGAGGAAATCGCAAGTAGTCATACAGAGCAATTGATTCTAGTTCAATTAAATGGGACCTTTACATGTTGTATACCTTTCCAATTTGTATTGTCAACGCGCTAGAGCATACGGTTTCTTTACACATTATAATCTTTGTGTTCACTGAAGTGTGCAATAGAACATATTAAGATATAAATTTCACAATAATCAACATGCAAATATAATATTCTTCCTGCTTAATCATCCAGGGTTTAATTTATTTTAGCAGAACTTTCACCCCGTACAGTTGTGTTTAATATCAACAAATATGATGATTGAATATTAACATAGACAACTACGACCGTTGGTAAGTTATATATTATTGTCTATGGCTGTACACTGCCATGTGGGTGGGGGAGGGGGGTGACGGCGACTTAGTGAGTTGGATGCCATATGGTTAGCGCGTACGCGTTGTATCGTAACGTCTGTCATTCAATAAACTGGCGTGGTTTCGAATCCCCAGTTGTACGCGACAAGGAGTAGGGTCGCCTGAAATTCCCGCTTTAACATACTCCGATTTATACCCGGATGGAATGGATCTGCGATGATAGACAACACATGATTTCAAATCTTATCGTAGATTATATTGATGAAAATGCACACAGCCGAAATTATATTCTTCATTTTACCAAGTGAAAGGTATTGGCCGTAAAGTTTGTTTCAGAAATACATCATATTATCTGTTACCATTGCTTCAGTAATATATTGTATTGTCCACAGCCGTCACTTCATGGATACACATGATTCTACTGTAGTCCTGATCTTTCTAGAACGTCCAGAACAATCATGGTTCTGAAAGAATTCCATTCGGTTTGATTGGCATGTACCGTACCAAGCAAATGCCTAGGCAAGATCAGATACAAATATTATTAAAGCAGATCTCAATAACCATTTCAGACAAATACATGTATAAATTTACTTTATGTTTCTAGATTTCAAGTGGTTAAAGGGCTCTGATGAAATACTCGCCACAGCTGCGCGGCGGGTGTAGTTACTAGGGCTTTGTTTTAGCTAAAAGTTATGCTAGTGGTTGAATTAAGTAATATATATAAATAATAAAACCAACTATTATATACATCGACATATTTTACTAACCAAGTGTATTATATTTCACACCCCATCTGTTTTATATGTTGAAGTAACTTAAGGTGCAACTAGGAAGATTCTCATATATCTATCTGCATGAGCGGTTTAAGGAGGATAAAAGTTCTGGGGTTACATTCACTTACATGCCTGCGATGTTTTGTAATACAATACCTATAACCGTTCACAATTTTACAAATAAAATTTGTTTTTATTGCTTAGGACTAATGATTATTACACAAAATGAAAGTTAATCAGTTTTCAACAGTAATAATAATTTCATCTTTATTGAGTTCTATATTAGGTAAGTAGTAATCACGTTATAGTATTTATATAGAATTATAAATTCTAGAGTAGGTATGTAGCTCAATCTGCCAAAAACATAGACAGGGAAAGATAGAACCAAGTCTACTATTATTCATGTTCTATTCGACGAAACAGGGAAAATGAGGTGTAACGTCCACCCAACACCAACGTATCGTTGAATGAGTTAAAATTTGTGGACTGACACCCCTATTCCATCGGGAGCTTGAATGGCAGTTATCATATGACCCTTCATTGAGTCAACTGGTGGTTTCGATTCCCCGGTTGTACGTGACAAGAAGTTGGGCTTCCTGTTAAACATCGTGGGTTTTCTCCAGATGTCAGTTGCCTCCCACAGCTAAAGACCCCCTACGCGCGAGCGAATTCTTGAAATAAAATTGAACCATACGTTAGCCCCTGAAACTGGTGTCTCTCCCGACTACCTTCCCCAGCTCACGCTCTAGTCTGAGATAGGAACCGCAGCACCTGTATCGATGAGACATCTGATGATCTAAGGTCCAAGCGATCATCTTATCGTAAAATCTACACTATTCTGACACTACCCATTTATTACCAGTTTATTAAAGTTATTCTCTCATATTTGCAGCATTAGATGTTTGTAAAGATACAGACACCATTAACTGTCAATCATGTGGTGATAGTGTATATCCTAGAGATGAGTTTTATAGGGAGAACTGTATGAGGTCATGTGGTGTTTGTTCAGGTATTACTTGTTTTGTTGTATTAAATAATATAAACATATATATAGCTGCGTGGTCGTATTGGTAGAAGAATCATGTAAACAACTCGTATACTAGACTCGCTATTTACATTCGCTGTATTCGCTTAACAAATGAAAATGCAACTTCCTGTGTGTTATACCTATATATAGTGTAGAAAGAAAGATAGTGAGTTTACAGTTAAAACACATTGAAATCATTTGTTTTTCTTTAAACATTATTTTTTACAGATTTTATACAAAACAATAATTTTGACATATTTATTGTTTCAAAACCATGTTTGATCTTATTTACATGTTGTATTTATAGATACAAACATTGCTCTTGGTAAACCAACATCCCAGAGTTCAACACATAGTTCTAAGGCAACTTCAAGTAATGCTGTAGATGGTAATACTAGTAGTAACTTTGAGATGTCTAGCTGTACACATACTTTAAATACTGATAATGAATGGTGGTGTGTTGATCTACAACAGATTTATAATATTTACACCATAAAACTATTTAACAGAGATATCAGTATGTGTTTCGAATTTTTCTACAGTCAATTTCGAGCCCTTTTTGATTTGTTTTTTTTTCAAAATGAACGAATATATTTATTTGTACATCAGAAATTCCTAGAAACATTAAGGGAATTGTGGTTTCAAAGATGAAGATAATCATTATACATTTGTAAATGCTAAATAATGTTATAGTTTGTTTAGTTGAACATAAATAACTAGTTCTCTCAATGGAGTTAAATCACAACAATTTTAATAGTTGATGAATTAGTAGATGACTAACCATTTTATCTATTGATTGATACTATGAATATTAAATCAGCTTACTGAAAGTACAAGTCAGGTTCTATTTTAAATCGTTTGATTATCCACAAAATTTATCCAATGGAACAGAAATAACAAATTCCCATAGATGAATAAGGATATTTAAATCCCCTGACTGAAAGTACTGGCCATGATCTTTTTAAAATCGTTCGTAAATAGATGTTTCATACTTTCTGGAATTATTGCAGGTTTGTGCACACACTAGGAGTATAAATAACGCTCTTAAATAGTTTGTGACCATAATCTATAACGGATGCATGGACTTGTTTCTGGTCTAGTAAATGTCTCAGTATATTTCCGCACAATTGTTCAATAAAACATAGGGGAAAGTAGAATTAAGAAAATATCAAATTAATAAACGTCTAATCAAAACTGTAAATAATTGACTGGTGATTCTAGTGATGGACATTCGAAGTCCAATATCGTGAGGAGTGTCATGCCTGAACCTCTTCATCTCCAGAACAACCGGTATCCATTCACACCCCAGGTTACATGTCAATTCGATATATAAGCCCATTAGCCGATAATTAACCCTTTGGTATACTCGTTTAATATAACAAATCCTCATATCAAAACTTAATGGCAGTCAATAACTGGTAGTGTTCAGATAAAGATCAATGTTTGTTGGATTAGGGGTAAATCTCCGTAGCAAGCAAATCCAAAGACGGTAACTGATCGTATAATATTATATTTTCTAGATAAAGATAGATTACAGGGATTTGAGATTAAGATAAGTTCTAGTGGTACATGTAATCAAGCAGGATTTACATCAGCTGCATCATGTTATAAAGATACACCACCAACAGTACAAGATATATATACAATAGAGAGATGTAATCAACCTATATCAACTAGTGTATCTGCTAGAACAGTATATGTCACTGTTTCAAGTCAACCACTTACTTTATGTGAAGTTCAGATATTTTCCGGTAAGATACAATAACGTAAGAACATACTTATATTTATGACAATAATGATGTTGCGTATTCACCCACTATATATGTAATTAAAATGTCCTTTATTTTAAATAACTATTTTAGGCCTGCAGCCAATCTTTCTAGCTTGCTTAGAAACACAATTCCGCTATATGGTCCTCCAGAAAAAAAAACTATACATTTTTGAAAGCTTATAACACCAGATACACAAATATGGAGAGTTCGAAGCAAAAAGTCTGCACCAGCGCGATTTAGGGCCTGGTGAAAATTGTGATAATTGTCAAGATGCTCTATTTATACTAATAATTGTGAAAATGACATAAAATTAAACACTGGCGAAAACATCCTCCGATGCCTTCATCCTATGCAAAAAATATGCTATTGGTTAAATGATAATTTAAAACAAAATGCAGAAAACATAATGGACAAAGGAACATACGGAATTTTGGAAATCCATTAACGGTAACAGAGAGTTAATTCTTTTTTTGTCAAATGTCTGCAATTGGTAACAAAAGTTCAAGTGCGTGTTGACTGCTAATGCTGTGTGACACACAAGACCATGTGTGAGCAGAGCACACAAGCCCATTTTTATATCGTTAATGGGGTCACAGAGGACTGCAAGTGTTGGTGAGTGAGTGTTTACACAGCAATTATTGGCTGAGCGCCTAGTCCGATGAGCAAGGAGCTATGTTTGACAATGGTTGAGCAATATGTCTATGCAGTATGGGGGCCAGACTATGTCCGTAGTTTTATAAATAGCATTGAAACCAAGTAATTTTTTTCCACTAAAACATAAACCAACACCAACATGGAGAGGGAGAGAGGTGGGGTTTAACGTCCACTCGACACAAACTAGGTCAATTCGGGACTAACGTATGGTCTAATTTTATTTCAATAATTGGCTTGCGCGTAGGGATCTTTAGCTGTGGGAGGAAACCGAAGTACCCGGAGAAAACCCACAAGGCTGGACAGGCGACCCTACTCCTTGCCACGTACAACCGGGGATTCCACACCAACATACCCTTTCTGTTAGACCCTATGTTATTTTCACTACAGCTAGCTGTAAACCTCTAATTCAGATATTTAAGGCCAAATTACAAACATTTAAACTGAAACCATATGTATAATTGTGTAATTTGCTTACAAATATAGATTTAAGACAAAAATTATTTATTTAAGTAAAACAATCGTTGAAAAACAAAATTATGCAGAAACCACCCTGCACTTTACATGTCATCAAAGTTAGTCGTTATCATTATTGCTGTCACTACATGTATAAACATGAAGTTTGGTTTCTTTAACAGTTTTTTTGTTTCAATCAATGCGCTTAAATAGATTAGATATGTACATGTACAACACAACCACGGGATGGGAGATGGCTGGAAGGACAATACCCAGCCGTTCGGGTGGGTAAGGAGAGAACAATAGTTGAAACAATATTTATTTTGATTCAACAAACTGAATCGGATTGAACAACGGGATAAGTACCTACATGGGTGTAGGGGGCTAATCTCAGTTAGGTCTAGGGATGGTTGGCTGAGCCTATTTGCTTGTCACCCAAATTTTCTGAATGAATCAATCATTACCTAAAATGGATTTTCCACAAAGCTGTGATGGTTATTTATCTTAAATTAATTACACAGATATACAATTATATTGCCATGCGATATGGTCGCATTCTTCATTCTCTGACGCTTGTGCCAGAAAAACTGAAATACATTCCCGGCGTTGTTTACCCCTGTCAATCTATTCTTTATTTCGAATGTAAAGTTCTTTTACGTGCACGTCAACATGTACTCGGGACCTCGGTTTTAAAATCCATCCGAATAACTAGACACTGCTCATCACAGCACTCCCCCACTTCCTGCACCACTGACAAAGGTAAATAACGCTGGGAAGTTTGGGGAAGTGTCAGGGCCAACACAAGGATCAAACAACGGACCTCCTGATTAGTGAGTCACGGACAAGGTGAAAACACGCCGGACTAGGATCAAACCCTAGGCCGCCCGGTAAGTAAGCCAGCCCTTTACTGGGTCGAGGCGGCTCCCCTGCACACTGATGATGACACATGCATACTAGTTGCACACGTACAATGCCCCACCCTCAACAATAATGTATGACGTACGCCCGTCCCTCATTATAAGGGTTGGTACAGAATAGTTTTTTCTCTTCATTACAATATTTTCACTGCCGGGGGGTGGATGGTCGAATGGTTAGCGTGCGCGCGCTTAATCATACGGCCTGCCATTGAGTCAACTGACGGGGTTTCAAATCCCTGGTTGTACGTGGCAAGGAGTAGGGTCGCCTGTCCAGCCTCGTGGGTTTTCTCCGGGTACTCCGGTTTCCTTCCACTGCTAAAGACCTTTACGCGCAAGCGAATTATTGAAATAAAATTAAACCATGTTAGTCCCGAAATGACCTAGTTTGTGTCGAGTGGACGTTAAACCCCATTTCTCTCTCTTTCTCACTCACTTCCATTACAGCATTATTTAATTTTGGCGATATCTATTTTAGTGAGAAAACTAAATATCTGTAGATGATATGTTTCAGGTTAAATATTTGTTAAACCGTTTGCCTCAAATCCTATTTGAGAAATAAGGTTGGACTTATATAGACCCTTGTCTGAAGATAAATCCTGTTTTCCATAAAGAGAGATAACTCCTTTAACAATAAATAGATTTCCGAAATTCTGTATGTTTCCCTGTCCATTATGTTTTCGGCGTTTTTCTTTAAATCAAAATTTAACCAACAGTATATTCTTTGCATGGGATGAAGGCATCGGGTATGTTCGCCAATATTTAATTTTATGCCAACTTCACAATTATTTTTAGTATAGCATTTACTTGACAGTTATCACAATTTTCATCAGACCCTCAATCGAGTTTTTGCTTGGAACTCCCCGTATTCGTGTTTCCGGTGTAGTTTGTTTATTCGGGAGGACAATGTAGCGGAACTTCACTCTAGAAATTTTGATTGCAGGCCTATTTCTAGTCCGGGCTAAATATCATAAAGACCATAACAATTTCTAGTCCAGGCTAAATATCATAAAGACCCTAACTATTTCTAGTCCGGGCTAAATTATCAATGAGCGTTAAGCAGCATATAGTATTCTAATCAAGCCAACATCGAAGGCTAGCCTAAACATCGAGAGTGTATTATGGTCTGGATAAGTTAATGTCTAATAAATAATTTAGATAACATTTCAAGCCTAAGACAGACTTGTTGTAATAGGCAGATTTAGCTCTTGCAAAATGCATGTTTAATTTTATAATCATTATCTAAGTTAGTAAAACGAAAAGGCCTATTGAATTACAACAAATCTCGTTACTTTAGCAGCAGTGGTAGTATGTTTCGTTGTATGGTAACTTATCTTTATAGATCTCGAAAAGAATTCTTATTTCAGAAATCATGACAAGCAGAGGGAGCGTTATCAAAATACTGCTTGTTGCTTCGCGGATAGTTTCTACCCTTTTAAATATATGCTTGCACCAAGTTTTTTACTTACATACACTCACGTGTATATATTGTATCTTGTTAAACAGATACACCCACCAATGTTGCCCTAGGTCAACAAGCAGTGCAGCAGAGTTCTACAAACCATGGTGGCGTTGCTTCTAGAGCTGTAGATGGTAATACTAATAGTAATTATAGTGGTCTATCATGTACTCATACAGTAAAAAGACAGTCTGGTTGGTGGTGTGTTGATTTACAACAGTTGTATTATTTCAACCAAATTAAAATATATAACAGACAGAACACACAATGTAAGTAGCTCGATCTTTAAGCTTATAACCTATAGTTTTAATTCAGAAAATGGAAAAACAAACGTTGAAATGATATGCAAAATGAGATAAATTAGAGTATTGGAGCTTGTTGTCACAAGAATAACAACAACTTTGAATATGTTGTTCAATCGGAAGATGTCTATTCATATTTCGCCCAATTAAATAGCGACCTGTTTACTCCTGTTGATTGGTGCCGCGCAAACGTTCTGTGTTTCTACCGCTTTATAACTAACACTAGTAACACTGCCAATTGATGAACTATTGCTTTTTTCTCCATGGGAGTCATTGTGGCTCAGTGGCTATTACTTTGGCTTCGTGTTCGATCCCTTTGCACACAGAGGCCTGCACGCGACAGACCACTTGATACTCGGAATTCGTCATAAGAGTATGCAGTAGCGCATTTAATCGTTTTCATTTCATTTTCAACTCACATGAAAGTGCCAACAAATATGTATTGGATAAAAGACTACATCTCCAATATATGCACGTGTCAGACATCCCGATATAAACTAAACAAAGTAACAATAGAAAATAAACTACATACTGTTATTCTAGGCTGTAAGAATCATTTGATTATTACCGAAACTGTTGGCGGATAATAACGCTTGATAGTTCAAAGATTAACGTTAGTGCATAAAACTTGTTTCTGAGTTATGTAGAAGAGTGTGGATACCTACATACTGTTATTCTAGGCTGTAAGAATCATTTGATTATTATCGAAACTGTTGGCGGATACTAACGCTTGATAGTTCAAAGATTAACGTTAGTGCATAAAACTGGTTTCTGAGTTATGTAGAAGAGTGTGGATACCTATGTCTTCATACTTGACGATCATCGCAAGTATCAATTCACTCGTGCAATTGTGGATTCAATTTTCTTAAATGAGTTTTTAGTGAAAGGCTAATTATTTTTACTTTATAATCAAAGACTCGGGGATATTCAAGTTCTACATGCAGAATTATAAGATGTTGGGGATTTTGGTACGGGACAACACATGATTCTCTGGATTTCATTTTGTAACCCCCGCTGCTATACCAATTGAAAAATAATTTATCATTTGGTATTCCATTTGTATTGTAATTTATAATATGTATAATTAATAATAATTATCCTTAATATATAGTTTCAATATGTCAATCAGTGACTCCGAGAGATTTTAACCAGTCCGTACGATGCCGGAAGAGATACTAGTACATTCCGCTTTACAACAGTACAATTACTTGTCTGTTTGTTCTTTGTAATTTTGTATATCCATTGACAGCTCTTTCTGTAGATTGTTACTGATTGGGGGTCGCTATTTAACTAGCTAGAATACAACCTCTGAAACGCCACTAGTGGTTGGTTGTTATTGATACTCGATTTGGTTTATTTTCAGTCTGGGGGAGATTACAAGGATTTGAGATAAAGACAAGTGCCAATGGTCAGTGTAATCAAGCAGGGTTTGCATCAGCTACATCATGTTATAAAGATTCAACATCAGAAACACAGTTAGTTTATACTGTAACTGGGTGTAATCAACCTACATCTAGTTCTGGTAGAACTGTTTATGTTTCCAGCCGTGACGACTCCTTAACATTGTGTGAGGTTGAAATATTTGCAGGTATCTGATGTGATTATATGCCACATTACCAATGCTACCTTCCAAGCTAGATATATCGGGTTAAATGTGTTTACTGTACAATCCTAGCAAGATAGTTATATGAATTGGTTGTAGAAATGAGTATAGTATAATCATAGATTGGCTGATTTTAGTCTTACCACGACATGAAGAACTACTGTCACATTCCACTTTCTTGTCCCGTGTATCCAATATTGACAAAGTTAACGGCTTAAAGCAGCAATTTCATATTTTTAAGTTATATTTTTAAAATATATTAAAATAAAGCCTGAAAATAGATGGTATCTATAAACCTTGTTAAAGAATAATCCTATAATTATCTATTGCCAGTTGATAAATTGGCAAAAATATCACTTTCAACATTAAATTCAAACGTTTGAAGATAGCTATTGCATGGGGGGAATGGGAAAACAAGGAGGTAATTGTGTTATTATTTCCAATGTGAAAGATGTTTCAGTGTGGGAAATAATGCCCATGATTGTATAATAGTGGAGTTGACAACCTATTGAGCAAAAGACATAGAAATAAATATGTTTTGACTTTCTTGGAAAATATGAAATTCCCGCTTTAATGTCACCTACATTGATTTGAATGTGCCGTTTACCCTCACAAAATGTATTCCAACTGTAGGCTTTCCATTACTAAAGAACCCTACGCGCAAGCGAATTATTGAAATAAATTTGAACCATATTATTATATTAGTCCCGAAATGACCTAGTTTGTGTCGAGTGAACGTTAAACCCTATTTATCTCTTTCTCACACAGATCTAGTACATGGATGCTATACTATATCATCTGTATTGCAGATCTAGCACAATGTAATACTGGATACTACAGTACGTCAAGTTCTACATGTCAACCATGTAATACATGCCTTGGTGACGCATGTGATCCTACTACTGGTGTTTGTACTGGAGATTGTAAAACAGGTTTTTATGGTACAAAATGTCAACAGAACTGTAATGATGGCTGTTTAAACAATCAATGTTCTAAATCTGATGGTAAATGTAATGATTGTAAACCTGATACAGTTGGTCCATACTGTAACCTAACATGTGACGTAGAATGTCAACCAAGAACAGACCAGACCACGACCACTTGTGATAGAAATGGTAGATGTACTGAATGTATTATAGGAAGATATGGTAATGGATGTGATATGAGTTGTAATTTAGGATGTGATGGTGGATGTGATAGAAATGATGGTAAATGTACATCTTGTATTAGAGGTAAAACTGGAGACAGATGTGATATCAACTGTAATGCTGATTGTACTGTTTGTAACCAGGATAATACCAACGCTTGTATTGAATGTAAAGATGGAAGATGGGGATCACCATGTAATGAACTATGTAATACTAATTGTAAACCAGTAGTTGGTACAACTGTTGGTAAATGTGATCAGATGACAGGAGATTGTATCGATGGATGTGTAGCTGGTAAAATAGGATCTAACTGTACAACAGGTAAAGTTAAATGTTGTACACGTATTTGTATATATTTTTAGTACACTACTCTCTGAACATGCGTCCATCGATATTTATAGTAATAGGTCTACCGCCATTACGCATTGTCGATTTCTTGAATAACAAAACTGCTCCCAACACGTCAGTATCCATACAGAACAGTAACTCCACGTAGAAATCTATAATCCCTATAATCATAGTCGACTTTTTACGCAAACAAGTGTGCTATTGCTTATATTGCTTATCAAGTAACCAATTTCATTAAACCTGTCGGAGCAGAACAGTAGGACTTTAAAACCCATTTCATTCATTCATTCTTATCAAAAATAACGAGTTGTTTGCAACACACATTGTTTATTTTGTGTATATAAATAAGGTGCGTTGTAAGGGAATAACCAACCTCAATGTAGTCGAAGACCAATGGATGATAACAATTATATGGTAATTCCGGATGCTTATCTTGTCTTAGCAGATTGTCGGTAAGGTGACAACAGTGTCATTCTGAAAGCACATCTTGTATTAACAGATTGTGAAACTTGTCATTATGAAGACGATTGTCACAGTAAGTGTGGTAATTATGAATATATGTCTTGTTTTTTACAGATTGTGAAGCAGGGAGTTATGGTGACAACTGTACCAGTAAATGTGGTAACTGTGCTGATGAAACACCATGTGATATAATTACTGGTAGTTGTGGACTTGGTTGTGTTGATGGGTTTCAAGGTCTCAAGTGTATAGGTAAGCCATGCTTTGTTCATGTATTAATCAATGTGCAACACTCTTGATCTAACATCGTTTCAGCTGTGATCAAACATTTGAATTTAATTACGAAAAGCTTTTAGAACAGTTAGTCTGATAAGTTATCTTTCATCCGTAACTGTGATAGCTATGACGTGATATGTCTGCGACGAAATAAGCTTGTGGTAAAGATATCATGGTAAAGAAAGTATCTGACATTTTTTGTGTGATTACGTTCAGTCTTAGACCCGTCTCGGTCATTGAAGATACCTGCACGCCTCGATACATTCTAGAGCCTTTTAATCATGATACTCTTAATGTGCAGGTACGTTCTTACACTGCTGATCGGACATCCTCTTGTTACGGCATGTATCATCCCATTTCATTATTTCACAAAAATTTGTATGATTCTAGAGAAACAAACCGAGAATTACACAACAATAATAGCTGCTGTAGTGTCAACTGTGGTTGTGGTTGTGATCGCTGCTGTTGTTATAGTTTTAGTCCTGAGGCGTAGAAGGTAAGCTGAATCGGTCATAGATGGTCACATTCCTTATTACACAGATTATTGCTCCTTTATTTTGCAAAATTTGAGCGTATGGTTTATTGTTAGATATCAGATGTCTTATATAAAGTTTGATTCGCTATATTCCAGGCGTCAATCGAATATTCCAAAGGACGGCACTGTTCCTGAGTATGTTTACAGTAATACAGATTTAAACCCGACTACTTCTACAACAGATGATACATTAACCACTGGATATCAGAATATTCCAACCAATACAAGTAATGTAGACTATGTAAACCAGTTGTTTAATACAGAAGACAATACGAGAAATATGTATGATACATTAGATCACACGCCAGATAACACACAGCATACATACACAACTATAGATTCTAACAAAACCAAATAGATATAACATTACAGATTTGTATGATACTTTTATGTCTATATTAAAATATCTATATCATGTGTAATGTATCATACAAGAATCTAACATGCTAAAGATAAAAAATATAACATGTTATATTTATGTCTATATTAAAGAATCATTATCATGTGTAATGCATCTAACATGCTAAAGATGGCTAATTAAACATGATATATATTGAGATAAATATTATATACTTCAATAAATACCTTAATAAAACATGATATATCCAGTTTCTGACTGTACTAATACAATCAAGAATGAGATGCGCACTGGAAATATGTTGAGTGGTCAGTCGTCGATCAGCCATCACCATATTATGCACTCAGGTAATCTTTTCTTGAATGATTGCGTTTAAATTACACAGACTATTTCATTACTGTGGACATGGAAAGAGCACCATCCCCGAATATGGAAACTATATCGGTATGTATCTGTGTCGAGGTTAGTTCTTTAAGTTGCAAGTAATTGTTGACTGCCCTATAACCAGATACTGGTGATTTCAATGTGTAGGTCGACAAGATGGTCCGGTACGAATGGTTGTACTTTAGAATATAATGCAGCATGGACTCTGCAATAATTAACTTACTCTCTGTGAATAATATACTTCTACCGGAAGCAAATTACTGTTAATTATCCACTATGTTCCACTATTTTAGAACTCTCTTAAGGGAAGTAATTGGTATGTTGAGAAGGGGATAACTCTTTAATACATAAAATTATGCACCACTGATTTTGAATATGATGTCCACTTATTTACAGATTGATAATAAGAGTTATACCCCCTGCCGCTGAAACGTCATTGCTCTACCGATTACGGACAAATCTATCCCTCAGCCTTATCTGCGAAGTTCCACTCGTATGACTTGTATGCCATTCGGAACTGAATAGACCGATAGGAGTCCCGAGATTCTAGCCAGGCTCCGGTTAAGCTGCACTTGGATGATCAGTTGCAGTTTCAAAGATGTTTTTCATTTGTTTGTTGGTGATTACTGTAGGTAACCACGAATATAGCTAAGGGGAGTTATTTACAACGAGAATTCATCCAAAACCATTGAAAATTACATACCATCGTGGGGTGGGGCGTCTATTGATATGTTAATGATAAAGAGAGAGAGAGAGAGAGAGAGAGAGAGAGAGAGAGAGAGAGAGAGAGAGAGAGAGAGAGAGAGAGAGAGAGAATGGGGTTTAACGTCCACTCGACACAAACTAGGTCATTTCGGGACCAACATATGTTTTTAATTCATTTAAATCAATAATTCGCTTGAGCGCAGGGGTCTCTAGCAGTAGGAGGAAACCGGGGGAACCGAAGTAAACCCACGAGCTGGACAGGCGGCCCTTCTCCTTGTCACGTACAACCAGGGATTCGAAACCACGTCAGTGACAGGCTTTATGATACAGCACGCACGAGGTAACCATTCGGCAATCCAACCCCCTTAATTATAAAAACATGTAAAGCCCCGTTGTTACAGTTATATGTAAATCGTTTTTGGACAGCCCAATTAACATAATGGGCTAATGAAGTCAGGATTTCAAAACGAGAGCCTTAACCACAATGTGGGCAAAGACAAATCCTCTAGTAACATACAAAACAACCTCGCCCGGCGTATTCCCTATAGAAGTGCCCGTATTATATTACTATTTTCACATCTGGTGAATAACGAAAAACAAACCAGCTCATTGTTCTTGAACCACAAGTTAACTTCACGTATCTCACAGAGTCGTGAGTCATGACTAGTTAACAGTTTCTCGAAGACTACCAATAAGCTCCACGTGCTTCTTGTTAGGCCATACTATTACTCTGAATGTTCATCACTTTTACCCAGAACACATAATTCCAAGTATACGAAGGAAGCATGTGATGACACCAACGCCCAAGAAGTGTAAAGGACGGTATTCCAGTAACAGGTCGTTAATATGATAGCTTATTATTTAAAGAACGATTCCGCCATAAAATCCCGAGGAACTTTCTCGGGTCAATACAGGGATCGAACACGGAACATACAATGGTTTGTACAATTGCATGGTCTCGAAAACTAATAGTTTTTTTATATTTTAACGTTATTTTATCTGGATTATCGCCCTTTTATCGGGAAATTGCACCTTCTAAACCACGACGTCATAACAATTATTACGGCAGATTCACGTCACGCCACTCAGTCAGCAGACGGCTGTCTCCCTAGATAGTCTACATTCCTTTGCTTCTTTGTATTCATTTTTGTTTGTTTCTGTGACGGTTGTAATGTGTGTCCTAAATGCATTCAATATACTTCAATCCTCTTCTTTATTGATTTAGTTTTTTGAACTAGGCCTACTTCTTTGATACATTTAACGGTGTGGTTACTTGTATAGCGGAATTTATACAACAATATGCTTGCATTCGTAATTCTTGCAACATGTAATAGATCATGACTCATGCTGACATTATTAAATTATTTCTTTGGGTTGCATTCCCAATTGTTTTCAAATATGAGTGAAGTCTGTGTCACCACAGGCCCGGGACTGTACAGCGCAGTGGACGCTTACGGCTAGCCCTTTGATCCATTCACTTCTTTTGAATTGTTTATGTTTGTGGTCTCTGAGTATGATGTCTAGTCCATATATTTGTTTTTGTGTAGAATTGTGTGTGGTGCAGCCCTCCTGCAGAGAGAGAGAGAGAGAGAGAGAGAGAGAGAGAGAAATGGGGTTTAACGTCCACTGGACACAAACCAGGTCAATTAGGGACTAACATATGGTTTCAATTTTATTTCAATAATTCGCTTGCGCGTAGGGGTCTTTAGCAGTGGGACGAAACCGGTCCACGTTTGAGACCAAATTTCATATTAACTGAGTCACGGTAGCAGCTCCGACACTTTAATCAACTATGTGTGTAGAACAAATTGTAACAATGTATTTATAATAATGATTATCAAAGTGATGTATTCAGTATATATATGTGTTATATATGTTTGAATACAGACACAGATAATACTAGGTTTATATGGAGCGGAACGGGATAATAAATATGTTACTCGAATCCAGTTTCTTTATGTAAGAAGATTTAATTACATTTACAATATCCTCCATACTGTTACTTGACCCTGTTTGTTATACATTCTTTTACAGTGGTTAAACGTTGTTAAACAAGTGTTTTATTAAAATATTTAATATCACCCGTGCTTAGTTTTGAAAATATTTGTCATGCTGAGAGAGAGAGAGGGGAGAGAGAGAGGGGGGGGGTAATTGGCCGACCCCCTATATTCTCCACAGTGGTTTGCTTAATTGCAGCTTATCACACTACACACTGCTTTAATGGAAGCAACTTTCTGTTCCACACTATGACCAATAGCTAAATTCGTAACCAAATGATTACGCTTTAAACAGAGCCCCGAATTGTACCAAATACGTTTACATAACGCTACGTCATGACTCACGATTTGGGTATACCCAATTTAACCAGAGTAACGTACCAACCTGACGGGTTTTTTTGTTGCTTAGTATATAATACCCACCTTCCGTTTCAACGTAAATGCACCTTTCTAGTTACAAAACGCGGTTGCAGATGTGCACGAAGCTCTGATAGCATTTCCGGATATTGTGTTAAGTACTTTTTACATCTGTAAATGTCACACAGTGATTGGAATTATATTCCCCGGCTCCTCTATATGAAATGTAGAAGTTATAAGTATTCAATGAGATTGATATAACCAGAGTTTTATGAAAGTAGTAGGTAAATACACACATAAATAATATGATAACAATGAGATTGATATACCACAGGTTGATATTTAAACATACAATTAATATGATGACAACGTAAAAGTATTGAATGAGATTGATATAACTCGGGTTATATCTAAACTAGTTAGTAAAGACACACATAATTAATAAGTTAACAAATTATAAATATTCAATGAGACAGGTTTGATAATCTAACATTATACACACGACCAATCGTTTAACACTGGACGAAATGGAAATGTGGTTTTATTGTGTTACCAAAAGCACACGATGCTGCCATTGTTCTTCAGGTTATGTAATGGTCTTTCCTATACTTCTCTACAAGAAACCAATTCAATGAAATAAGCAAAGTGGACCTGTTTTCAAGACGATGGGTGGTTAAGACGAGGATGATGTTTAAGACTATGGTTCGTGTAAGAAAGACGAGGATGACGTTGACGGGTGTTTTAGACGACAGTTCTTGTGAGAAAGACGAAGATGATGATGAATGGTATATAGTTTTAACGTAAGATAAGAAAAACTGACGAGCGTATAGCATTGTCAAAATTTCCCGGCAACCCCCTGTATCTCAAGGACTTAGATCACGGCCTGCGAAGCCAAAAGATAAAATGACCGGCATCATATACACTGAATAGATAAAACATATAACATGGATGGATGATAGTATCTAAGCTGAAATGTCCAAACGACTTCGTATTTTTGCGCTTTTTGTCAGAGTACTACACATCTAGGTAATGGATTCTAGTCAATGGATGTTCATATTATATGTATACCTTTCCAATTTAAACTGTCAACGCGCTTGAGCACACAGTTTGTTCACACGTTATAATCTTTGTGTTCACTGAAGTGTGCAATAGAACATATTAAGATATATATTTCACAATAATCAACATGCAATTACAATATTCTTCCTGTTTAAACATCCAGGGTTTAATTTATTTTAGCAGAGCTTTCAACCTGTATAGCTGTGTTTAATATCAACAAATATGATGATTGAATATTAACATAGGCAACTACAACCGTTGGTAAGTTATATATTATTGTCTATGGCTGTACACGGCCAAGTGGGGGAGGGGGTGACGGCGACTTAGTGCCATATGATTAGGCGTTGTATCGTAACGTCTGTCATTCAATAAACTGGCGTGGTTTCGAATCCCCAGTTGTACGCGACAGGGATTAGGGTCGCCTGAAATTCCCGCTTTAAGATACTCCGATTTATACCCGGATGGAATGGATCTGCGATGACAGACAACACATAATTTCAAATCTTATTGTAGATTATATTGATGAAAATTCACACAGCCGAAATTATATTCTTCATGTTAACAAGAGGAAGGTTTTGGCCGTAACATTTGTTTCAGAAATACATCATATTATCCGTTACCATTGCTTCAGTAATATACCGTATTGTCCGCAGCCATCGCTTCATGGATATACATAATTCTACTATATTCCCGATCTTTCCAGAACGTCCAGAACAATCACGAATCGCGAAAGTCAGTACATGTTTTTATTCTCTGAAAGCATTCCATTCGGTTTGATTACCATACACCGAACCAAGCAAATGCCTAGGCAAGATCAGATACAAATATTATTAAAGGTGATCTCAATAACCATTTCAGACAAATACATGTATAAATTTACTATATGTTTCTAGATCTCAAGTTGTTAAAGGGCACTGGTGAAATACCTGTCACAGCTGCGCGGTTGGTCTAGTTATTAAGGCTTTGTTTTAATTTAAAGTTATGCTGGTGGTTGAATTAAGATATGTATATAAATAATCTCACCAAGTATACATCTATCGACATATTTACTAACCAAGTGTATTATATTTCACACCCCATCTTCTTTCTATACAGAAGTAACTTACTGTGCAACAAGGAAGATTCTCATATATCTATCTACATGAGTGGTTTAAGCAGGATAAATGTACTGGGGTTACATTCACGTACATGGCTGTGATGTTTTGTGATACAATTTAAAATAAAAAAAATATGCCTTCACTTTTTTACAAATAAAATCTGATTTTTTTTTATTCTTAGGATTAATGAATATTACACAAAATGCAAGCTAATCAGTTTTCAACAGTAATAATAATTTCATCTTTAATAAGTTCTAGTTTAGGTAAGTAGTAATATCACGTTATAGTATTCATACAGAATTATAAATCTTAGTGTAGATATGTAGCCCAATATGCCAAACACAAAAATAAGAAGAGATAGAACCAAGTCTACTAACAATATTATTCATGTTCTGTTCGACGAAACAGGTAAGATGAGGCTTAACGTCCACCCAACACCAACATATCTTTGAATGAGTTAAAATTTGTGGACTGACACCCCTATTCCATCGGGAGCTTGAATGACAGTTTTTATGAGGCCCTTCATTGTGTCAACTGGCGGTTTCGATTCCCCGATTGTACGTGACAAGGAGTTGGGCTCCCTGTTCAACATCGTGAGTTTTCTCCAGATCTGTCAGTTGCCTCCCACAGCTAAAATTGAATCATACGTTAGCCCCTGAACTTGGTGTCTCTCCCAACCACCTTCCCCATCTCACGCTCCAGTCTGAGATAGGAACCGCAGCACCTGTATCGATGAGACATCTGATGATCTAAGGTTCAAGCGATCATCTTAACGTAAAATCTACACTATTCTGACACTACCCATTTATTACCGGTTTATTAAAGTTATTCTCTCGTTTTTGCAGCATTAGATGTTTGTAAAGATACAGGCACCATTAACTGTCAATCATGTGGTGATAGTGTATATCCTAGAGATGAGTTTTATAGAGAGAACTGTATGAGGTCATGTGGTGTTTGTTCAGGTATTACTTGTTTTGTTGTATTAAATAATATAAACATATATATAGCTGCGTGGTCGTATTGGTAGAAGAATCGTGTAAACAACTCGTATACTAGACTCGCTATCGTATTGGTAGAAGAATCATGTAAAGAACTCGTGTACTAGACTCGCTATTTACATTCACTGTATTCGCTAAACAAATGAAAATGCAACTTCCTGTG
This sequence comes from Patella ulyssiponensis, assembly GCA_963678685.1. NCBI lineage: Eukaryota > Metazoa > Mollusca > Gastropoda > Patellidae > Patella > Patella ulyssiponensis. The sequence goes on from OY783228.1 coordinate 9,859,147, forward strand.
TGTACATAGTGCAGAAAGAAAGATAGTGAGTTTACAGTTTAAACATATTGAAATCATTTGTTTTTCTTTAAACATTATTTTATACAGATTTTTTACAAAACAATAATTTTGACATATTTATTGTTTCAAAACTATGTGTGATCTCATTTATTTACATGGTGTATTTATAGGTACAAACATTGCTCTTGGCAAACCAACAGCCCAGAGTTCAACACATATTTCTAAGGCAACTTCAAGTAATGCTGTAGATGGTAATACCGACAATCGCTTTGAGATGTATAGCTGCACACATACTTTAAATAATGGTAATGAATGGTGGTGTGTTGATCTACAACAGATTTATACTATTGACAACATCAAACTATTTAACAGAGATAGGAGTAAGTGTTTCGAATTTTTCTACGGTCAATTTCGAGCCCTTTTTGATTTGTTTTTTTTTCAAAATGAACGAATATATTTATTTGTACATCAGACATTCCTAGAAACATTAAGAGAATTGTGGTTTCAAAGATAAAGATAACCATTATACATTTGTAAATGCTAAATAATGTTATTGTTTGTTTACTTGAACATAAATAACTAGTTCTCTCAATGGAGTTAAATCACAACAATTTTAATAGTTGATGAATTAGTAGATGACCAACCATTTTATCTATTGATTGATACTATGAATATTAAATCAGCTTACTGAAAGTACAAGTCAGGTTCTATTTTAAATCGTTTGATTATCCACCAAATTTATCCAATGGAACAGAAATAACAAATTCCCCTAGATGAATAAGGATATTTAAATACCATGACTGAAAGTACTGGCCATGATCTTTTTAAAATCGTTCGTAAATAGATGTTTCATACTTTCTGGAATTATTGCAGGTTTGTGCACACACTAGAAGTATAAATAACGCTCTTAAATAGTTTGTGACGATAATCTATAACGGATGCATGGATTCGTTTCTGGTCTAGTAAATGTCTCAGTATATTTCCGCACAATTGTTCAATAAAACATAGGGGAAAGTAGAATTAAGAAAATATCAAATTAATAAATGTCTAATCAAAACTGTAAATAATTGACTGGTGATTCTAGTGATGGAAATTCGAAGTCCAATATCGTGATGAGTGTCATGCACGAACCTCTTCATCTCCAGAACAACCGGTATCCATTCACACCCCAGGTTACATGTCAATTCGATATATAAGCCCATTAACCAATAGTTAACCCTGTGGCCTACTCGTTTAATATAACAAATCCTCAAATCAAAACCTAATGGCAGTCAATAACTGGTAGTGTTCAGATAAAGATCAATGTTTGTTGGATTAGCGGTAAATCTCCGTAGCAAGCAAATCCAAAGACGGTAACTGATCGTATAATATTATATTTTCTAGTAAAAGAGAGATTACAAGGATTTGACATTAAGATAAGTTCTAGTGGTAAATGTAATCAAACAGGATTTCGCGGTATATCTCCGTAACAAGCAAATCCAAAGACGGTAACTGATCGTATAATATTATTTTTTCTAGTAAAAGAGAGATTACAAGGATTTGAGATACAGATAAGTTCTAGTGGTCAGTGTAATGAAATTGGATTTACATCAGCTACATCATGCTATAAAGATACAACATCAAGAGTACAAGATATATATACAATAGAGAGATGTAATCAACCTACATCAACTGGTATATCTGCTAGAATTGTCTATGTCACTGTTTCAAATACAATACTTACTTTATGTGAAGTTCAGATATTTTCTGGTAAGAAATAATACACTAAAACGCAAATCTTTCGTACATGAGTGATATTGCTGGCAACCATCATAGAGTTCAGTTACACGCGGTATGCTTCGTTGTAATGTCCTCCTAACACTATTCATACCAGGGGATAAATGAAGTGTAGGTATTGTTGATTAAAGAGGGCGTATATAGGGTACAATTCATGGGACCGATTAACTTTAATGCCACCGTTTCGTTTTGGATAATTTCATATTTAAGAAAATCACAACCCTGAAGTGGTTCGTTCGATAAAACCCATTCTAACCCAAGGAATTTCTCGGGTCATATTAATATTGCTTCGGGAATATTAATATTGGGACGATCTCTGTCTAATAATCAGTCTTCGTAGGATACGGGGGCTGGAACAAAATACGAGAACATCTGCTTGGGTTTCTAGTACGTTTATAGTTAGTAAACGTAACTACAAATAGGAATGATAAAAGCACGGTAAGTACATTACAAAATCATATTGAATACGGATACGTTATGATAGCAAGTTAAAATGAAAATAATTTTTTCAATTATTCTTAGAAACTTAGATATATACAAAAAAACGTGATATCAAACTTATAATATTTACACATACCTAATTAGTGGGGCTGATATGTGAAGTGGGCGTGCACTTCCGGAAAGAAGCATCAAAATTTGGCCTAAGGGGTTTTTGGGTATGCTGATTTCAAAAATGGCGGGAGCCACGAAGGCACCCTAGCCGTTCCCGCCAAAAATTGAGAATTTCAAAATGGCCGCCGTATAACACGTTCTGGCCCATAAAATTTCTGTAAATGCCCCGATTTCAATGATGTTGCTGATTTCAAAAATGGCGGGAACCACGATGTCACTCCAGCCGTTCCGACAAAAATTGAGAACTTCAAAATGGCCGCAATAAAACACGTCCTCGTCGATAAAGTTTCTGTAAGTGCCCTGATTTCAATGATCTTGATGTCTATACCTATGTTTGTAAGGTCAAGGAATCCAGTAAAGCACATACGAAGACACATAGTGTTCTCCTTCATAGTGTTTTCTAAAAATTGTCATAATTCTAATCAAACGGGTGAATTAATGAATTATGTTCCATTTCAGTGGAAACTAGCTATTACCCATCAAACACAAACAGTCCACATTTGATTTCAATCACCATGCTATATATGCACACGATAGTGTTATAAAAATATTCAATAAACGTCTAAACTTTCTTCATAAATCCGATATATTCGGTGAAAATATATTTAATAAGGCATTAGTATCGTTCAATTTTTCAGAAACAAGTGATGGTCATCCAGTCAATCACCTACCGTGTCCAAAAGATTTAAACTTGCTCCTTGGGCATGCGCTACAGGTACAGCTGCTCAACCGACCACCTGAGACATTTGTGCTCCTTGTCAAGCACTTGGTGGAACACTCATAAATCCATCAGCAACAGGTTACTCGTGGTTCCATCACAGAAACGACAATTTGGCTAATGTGGGTCGACTGTATCCACGGGACATGCTGAAGTGGTTGAACTACGAAGGTGTTTTTATGCGGCGATTGAGTTGTGTTCATACAAGCTTTTAAATGCAGCTTCCCAGCACTGTCCACTTTTGTTGCATTACACAGGGTGTAAGAACTTTTATTCCATCTAGATTTATGCTTTACCATCGTTTATTCCATGCTATCACCATCATCTAGTCAGGACACTTTGGTCAATTCATAAACGGCTGATAAATTAGTGGCCTAAGACGAGTAACCTGTTGCTGATGGATTTATGAGTGTTCCACCATGTGCTTGACACGGAGCACAAATGTCCCAGTTAGTTGGTTGAACAGATGTAGCTGTAGGACATGCCCAAGGATCAAGTTTATAAATCCTTTTGACATGGTAGGTGATTGACTAGATGAACATGACTTGTTTCTGAAAAATAGATTGCCAGGCAACGAAACATACGCACACACAGCAGCTAAATCGTACGGACAGTCAACAAGAGTTGTGGCATTTTTAGTAATCATCAGAAAAACATAATTCAAACTCACCTGTAACTATGGTGTAACTGATATAATCAAACGTTTTTTTAAATCAGATAATGATTGTGACCTCCAGAGGGACCACAAGCTAAAAAGGGTGATTTTTCATACAATCAGGGGCCATAATTCAGGAAGTTACGCTCCGATATGCGTAAATATGCAATGGAACCAAGATCTTTAGGTTATAAACATGCATTTCAAGGTTCATCAAAATCAGTTCAAAATTGTGACCTCTATAGGGTCCACAACCTTGATATAACATATTATATTTTCACACTATTTGCGTACAAACGGCGGCCATTTTATCCGTCAATTATGGTCCGATTTTCATGAAATTCAAATTCTCTCTTCATTACCATGTAACGGTGATATAATCAAACGTTTTTTTTTTAAATCGGATAATAATTTTGACCTCCAGAGCGACCACAAGCTAACAAAAGCGATTTTTCGGACAATCAGGGGACATAATTCAAGAAGTTACGATCAGATGGGTGCAAATATCGAAAGGAACCAAGATCTTTGAGTTATAAACATACATGTCAAGTTTCATCCAAATCGGTTCAAAATTGTGACCTATAGGGTCCACAGCCTTGATATAACATATTTTCACACTATTCGTGTACAAACGGCGGCCATTTTATCCGTCGATTCTGGTCCGATTTTCACGAAATTTGAACTCACTCTTCATTACCATGTAACGGTGATATGATCAAACGTTTTTTAGATCGGATAATAATTTTGACCTCCAGAGCGACCTCAAGCTAACAAAAGCGATTTTTCGGACAATCAGGGGACATAATTCAGGAAGTTACGATCCGATGGGGGCAAATATCGAAAGGAACCAAGATCTTTGGGTTATAAACATACATGTCAAGTTTCATCAAAATCGGTTCAAAATTGTGACCTCTATAAGGTCCACAACTTTGATATAACATATTTTCACACTATTCGCGTACAAACGGCGGCCATTTTGTCCGTAACCCATGAAGTTACAGTTCGATACATGCAAATATCGAAAGGAACCGACATCTTAGGGTGATAAATCTATATTTTAAGTTTCACTGAAATGGGATAAAAATTGTGACCTGTAGACTGTTCACAAAAAATTGTGGACGGACGTCCGAACGGACGAACAGGGGTTACGACAATATACGTCCACATGAAAATGTGGGCGTATGAAAATTGAATGATACTGATATCTTGTTAAATGTATTTTCACCGAATATATCGGATTTGTGTAGAAAGTTCAGACGTTTATTGAATATTTTCATAACACAATCGTGTACATATATAACATGGTGATAGAATTCAAACGTGGACTGGTTGTGTTTAATGCGAACTAGCTACTTTCCACTGAAATGGAACATAATAGATTCTTGATATCCGTTTAGCAAAAGAGAAGATGTAAATAATTCACCCGTTTGATTAGAATTATGACCATGTTTAGAAAACACTATGAAGGAGAACATTATGAGTCTTCGTATGTGTTTTACTGTATTCCTTAACCTTAAAAACATAGGTATAGACATCAAGATCATTGAAATCGGGGAACTTATATAAACTTTAAGGACGAGAATGTGTTTTATGGTGGTCATTTTGAATTTCTCAATTTTTCCCGCCATTTTTTAAATCAGCAAGATCATTGAAATCAGGGCACTCACATAAATTTTATGGACGAGAACGTGATTTATGGTAGCCATTTTGAATTGCTCAATTTTTAGCGGGAACGGCTGGAGTGACGTCGTGGCTCCCGTCATTTTTTAAATCAGCATACCCAAAACCCCCTTAGGCCAAATGTTCATGCTTCTTTCCGGAAGTGCACAACTCAGCCAAAAAATGTAACATATCAGCCCCAATGAGTATAATATAATCACGGATTGGCTGATATTAATCTTACCACCATATGAAGTCACATTTTTCTGTTGACAGCATAGTGCCACTTATATTAATTAGGCTACCGTTTACACCAAGTAGTCTCAAAAAATATTCCAAATATAGGCTATCCATTGCTAAAGACCCCTACGCACAAGCGAATTATTGAAATAAAATTAAACCATATGTTAGTCCCGAAATGAACTAGTTTGTGTCGAGTGAACGTTAAACCCCATTACTTTCCATCTATCCCTGTCTCACACAGATATAGCACGTGGATGTTGTAATAATTTGCTCTATCATATATTTACTGATCTAGCACAATGTAATACTGGATACTACAGTACATCAAGTTCTACATGTCAACCATGTAATACATGCCTTGATGATAGATGTGATCCTTCTAATGGTGTCTGTACTGGAGATTGTAAAGCAGGGTTTTACGATGCACAATGTCAACCATGTAATGATGGTTGTTTACACAATCAATGTTCTAAATCCGATGGTAGATGTAATGATTGTAAACCTGATACAGTTGGCCCATACTGTAACCTTACATGTGGTACAGAATGTCAACCAATATCAGACCAGTCCACGGTCACTTGTGATAGAACTGGTATATGTACATCTTGTATTGACGGTAAAACTGGAGACAGATGTAACAACAGCTGCAATACTGATTGTACTGTTTGTAACCAGGATAATGCTGACTCTTGTACTAAATGTAAAGATGGAAGATGGGGATCATCATGTAATAAACTATGTAATACTAACTGTAAATCAGTAGCTGGTACCACTGTTGGTGAATGTGATCAGATGACAGGAAATTGTATAGATGGATGTTTACCGGGTAAGACAGGACCTAACTGTACAACAGGTGAATATAAATGTTCTACACGTATTTGTATATATTTATTAGCATACTATTGTCTGAACTGTGTGAAATAGCTTTATTTAACGTCCGCTTCCGCCGAAGTGATATCGCAGATTGTCTGAACTCGCGTCTTTCTATCTTTAAGGTTGAATAGCAAAACTGCTCCCAACACTTCAGTATCCATATAGAAAAGTAACCCCACTTAGAAATCTCAATTCTAATTCCCACAATCTATCGAGTAACCAATTTCATTAAACCTGTCGGAGCATAACAGTAGGACGTTAAAACCCATTTCATTCATTCATTCTTATCAAAAATAACGAGTTGTTTGTAACAAACATTGTTTGTGTATATAAATTAAAGAGCTTTGTAAGGGAATAACAAACCTCGGTGTAGTCGCAATCCAACGGATAATAACAATTACATGGTAATTCCGAACGCCTATCTTGTCTTAACAGATTGTCGGTATGGTGAGAACAGTGTCACAGGGAATATGGTCATTCTGAAAGCTTATCTTGTATTAACATATTGTGAAACTTATCATTATGAAGACGATTGTCACAGTAAGTGTGGTAATTATGAATTTCTGTCTTGCACTAACAGACTGTGAAGCAGGGAGTTATGGTGACAACTGTTCCAGTCAATGTGGTAACTGTGCTGATGAATCACCATGCGATATCATTACTGGCAGTTGTGGACCTTCTGGTTGTGCTGATGGCTTTCAAGGTCCAGTCTGTAAGGGTAAGCTACATTTACACAATTTAAAAGACAATATTATTTGTATACTGTTCAGTTTTAACCCACCTATTGACAATTTCGGTAAATGATTACAACACAGTCAGCTGGAATACGTGTAGACTGGATACTAAGAATAAAATTAACATGTCTGCCTAAAAGCGAACTATTTGTCCCCGATAATACTGAATTATTTTAAGATAACGAGAACTAATATGTTTTTATAACCCGAATGAATGGGGATGTGGTGGTCTATTTTGCGAAATAACAAAATGGTATCATCATAATATAGAGTTTAGCTGTGTGTTCAAGAACGACATTAGACTTTAAGTTCTGTTGCAATATTATTATTATATTTAACAGACCGTTTGCCTTGCTGTGCATGTACAGCGGTAAGTCCTGTTGTAATTGGTATGATTGGTGTTCTGTGCGGTATACTAGGCTCGGTAGCCGTCTTCCTGACATATCATTTCTGTAAGAAAAGGTAACATTTATTAATTGCAGTTTTATTAATAGTCATACGGTGGCTATATATCTAAATCTATACTTTGTGTTAGTTTCATCGACCTCCACTGAACCGTTTGTGTCATGCTCGGTGGTACATATCAAAGCAGTTTGATCTACAAATGATCGTGAAAGACGTCCGCTTATCTCTTGCATTGCATTATGATACATATTGATGGCGCCTTCCGCATTGCCTCATGAAAGAATCATGTTATGGCCGACTCATCCAGATATTGGTCTTGTACTGAAATTTGAACGTGGTCGGATATTGCGGGCGTCCAGCTTCGCCCACCCGACCGTTGCTCGTCATTTTGAATAGTTAGCTGAAGAGTGGCTACAATAATCTACGGAGTTAAAGGATTTCTAATGCTCCTTTATTTTGCAAAATTTGAGCTTATAAACCCGACTACTTCTACAACAGATGATACATTAACCACTGGATATCAGAATATTCCAAGCAATACAAGTAATGTAGACTATGTAAACCAGTTGTTTAATACAGAAGACAATACGAGAAATATGTATGATACATTAGATCACACGCCAGATAACACACAGCATACATACACAACTATAGATTCTAACAAAACCAAATAGATATAACATTACAGATTTGTATGATGCTTTTATGTCTATATTAAAATATCTATATCATGTGTAATGTATCATACAAGAATCTAACATGCTAAAGATAAAAAATATAACATGTTATATTTATGTCTATATTAAAGAATCATTATCATGTGTAATGCATCTAACATGCTAAAGATAGCTAATTAAACATGATATATATTGAGATAAATATTATATACTTCAATAAATACTTTAATAAAACATGATATATCCAGTTTCTGACTGTACTAATACAATCAAGAATGAGATGCGCACTGGAAATATGTTGAGTGGTCAGTCGTCGATCAGCCATCACCATATTATGCACTCAGGTAATCTTTTCTTGGATGGTTGCGTTTAAATTACACAACCTACTTCATTACTGTGGACATGGACAGAGCACCATCCCCGGATATGGAGACTATATCGGTATGTATCTGTGTCGAGGTTGGTCATTTAAGATGCAGGTAATTGTTGACTGCCCTATAACCAGATACTGGTGATTTCAGTGTGTAGGTCGACAAGATGGTCCGGTACGAATGGTTGTACTTTAGAATATAATGCTGCATGGACTCTGCAATAATTAACTTACTGTGAATAATATACTTCTACCGGAAGCAAGGTACCGTTAATTATCCACTATGTTTCACTATTTTAGAACTCTCTTAAGAGAAGTAATTGGAATGTTGAGAGGTGGACAACTCTTTAATACATAAAATTATACACCACTTATTTTGAATATGATGTCCACTTATTTACAGATTGATAATTAGAGTTATCCCCCTTGTCGCTGAAACGTCGTCATTGTTCTACCGATTACGGACAAATCTATCCCTCAGCCTTATCTGTGAAGTTCCACTTAGTGATCGGTCTAGGATTCTAGACTTGTATGTCATTCGGAACTGAATAGACCGATAGGAGTCCCGAGATTCTAGCCAGGCCTATGGCCCCCAGGCCCGGATCCTGGATTTTGTCGAGGGGGGCCACACATTGGTGCAAAGGGTAATATGTTGCTACCTTGGATTGTATGGGCGGAGACATGCGTAAATCATGTTTATATCATCTATTAAAGAGCAGATATGTGAACTACAACAGTAACAAAGCAAACGAAAATGAAAATCTACTATGTCACGGCCCCCTGCCCCCCGCCCCCTGCCGGATCCACTCCTGGCCCCGCTCCGGTTAAGCTGCAGTTTGATGATCCGTTGTAGTTTCAAAGATGGGGTTTAACGTTCACTCGACACAAACTACGTCATTTCGGCACTAACTTATGGTTTTTATACGCCCACATTGAAATGTGGTCGTATATTGTCGTCGCCCCCGTCCGTCCGTCCGTCCGTCCGTCCGTCCGTCCGTCGGTCCGGCGTCCACAATTGCTTGTGGACGCTCTAGAGGCTAAAGTTAATATCCGATTGACTTTAAATTTATACACGGTGTTTAAGGTCATGAGACGAAGAAGCCTATTGTTTTTCAGCGATTTCCGATAATAACTACCAGAGTTATGGCCCTTGACGACTTCAAAAAATCTTGTGGACGCTCTAGAGGCCAAAGTTAATATCCGATTGGCTTTAAATTTATACACAGTGTTTAAGGTCATGAGACGAAGAAGCCTATTGATTTTCAGCGATTTCCGATTATTAGTGCCAGAGTTATGGCCCTTGATCACTTCAAAAAATCTTGTGGACGCTCTAAAAGCCAAAGTTAATATCCGATTGACTTTAAATTTATACACAGTGTTTAAGGTCATAAGACGAAGAAGCTTATTGATTTTCAGCCATTTCCGATAATTAGTGCCAGAGTTATGGCCCTTGATCACTTCAAAAAATTTTGTGGACGCTCTAAAAGCCAAAGTTAATATCCGATTGACTTTAAATTTATACGCAGTGTTTAAGGTCATAAGACGAAGAAGCCTATTGATTTTCAGCGATTTCCGATAATTAGTGCCAGAGTTATCTCCCTTGATCACTTCAAAAAATCTTGTGGACGCTCTAAAAGCCAAAGTTAATATCCGATTGACTTTAAATTTATACACATTGTTTAAGGTCATAAGACGAAGAAGCCTATTGATTTTCAGCGATTTCCAATAATTAGTGCCAGAGTTATGGCCCTTGATCACTTCAAAAAATCTTGTGAACGCCCTGAAAGCCAAAGTTAATACCCGATTGACTTTAAATTTATACACAGTGTTTAAGGTCATAAGACGAAGAAGCTTATTGATTTTCAGCCATTTCCGATAATAAGTGCCAGAGTTATGACCCTTGATCACTTCAAAAAATCTTGTGGACGCTCTAAAACCCAAAGTTAATATCCGATTGACTTTAGATTTATACGCAGTGTTGAGGGTCAAAAGACGAAGAAGCCTATTGATTTTCAGCGATTTCCGATAATTAGTGCCTGAGTTATCTCCCTTGATCACTTCAAAAAATCTTGTGGACGCTCTAAAAGCCCAAGTTAATATCCGATTGACTTTAAATTTATACACAGTGTTTAAGGTCATAAGACGAAGAAGCCTATTGATTTGCATCAATTTCCGATAGTGCCAGAGTTATGGCCCTTGATCACATCAAACAATCCTGTGGACGCTCTAGAGGCCAAAGTTAATATCCGATTGACTTTAAATTTACACACACTGTTTAAGGACCTGAGAGGAAGAAGCCTACTGATTTTCATCAATTTCAAATAATTACTTCCAGAGTTATCTCCCTTGATCACTTCAAAAAACCTTGTGGCGCTGTAGATGCCAAACTTATCATCCGATTGACTTCAGATTGATACACAGAGTTTAAGGTGTTGAAACGAACAAGTATTTTGATTTTCAATGAATTTTGATAACTGAACAGCTAAATCCATGATATTAAATGTTTCCTATACTAATTGTTAGCGTGGGGCAAAACTTTATAAAAAGCTAATAAATTCTAATGATTTTCTGATAATTACATGAGTTGTTACTCAGATTTTAATGTATTACAAATGTTTCATTACCAAAAAAAAGTAAAAATATGCGACAACCCTTGTTGACTGCCCGGACGATTTAGCTGCTGTGGGCGTATGTTTCGTTGCCTGGCAACCTATCTTTAATTCATTTAATTCAATAATTCGCTTTAGCGCAGGGGTCTTTAGTAGTTGGAGGAAACCGGGGGCCCCGAAGTAAACCCACGAGCTGGACAGGCGGCCCTTCTCCTTGTCACGTACAACCAGGGATTCGAAACCACGTCAGTTGACTCATTGACAGGCTTTATGATACAGCACGCACGAGGTAACAACCCAACCCCCTTAATTATTAAAACTTGTAAAGCCCCGTTGTTTAACAGTTATATGTAAATCTTTGTTGGACAGCCCAATTAGCATAATGGGCTAATGAAGTCAGGATTTCAAAACGAGAGCCTTAACCACAATGTGGGCAAAGACAAATCCTCTAGTAACATACAAAACAACCTCGCCCGGCGTATTCCCTATAGAAGTGCCCGTATAATATTACTATTTTCACATCTGGTGAATAACGAAAAACAAACTAGCTCATTGTTCTTGAACCAGAAGTTAACTGCACGTATCTCACAGAGTCGTGATTAGTTAACAGTTTCTGGAAGACTACCAGGAAGCTCCACGTGCTTCTTGTTGGGTCATACTATTACTCTGAATGTTCATCACTTTTGCCCAGAACAAAAAATTCCAAGTATACGAAGGAAGCATGTGATGACATCAACGCCCAAGAAGTGTAAAGGACGGTATTCCAGTAACAGGTCGTTAATATGATAGCTTATTATTTAAAGAACGATTCCGCCATAAAGAGTGTACATTACGCAGTTGTATTGCCCAGACTGTGTAAACAAATCAAAGCAAAAAGCCGAGATAAACCCCACAGTGGTGTCCGGCTTCTCCGAGACAATCTCCGTCTTCAATATCCTTCCTCGCGCAGTCCATCCTCCAGATCTAGCTCCATCTGACTACTTCCTTATCGAGCAAGCAAATTTGTCCCAAGGGATTCGATTCTGACGGGTGATCTGAACACTACTGTTCAGGGGGGGGGGGGGGTGTCAGGGTTACGCAGGAAACCATGGTTTTTGACGGGTTAATATACTTGGAAAAGGGTGCATTGATTCCAAAGGAATTAAGTTTACATTTCAAGAGATTGGTAATTTTGTGGACACGTCTCCCAGTTTGCAGCATATTTTGTGAATATGGGACTAATGAAGAGGAGCATACGCCGTTCAGTATGCAGTGAAGGGAATTTGCAACGTCCCACTATTATGTCGAATTCCAACTGCCAAGGGTCCTTGTTTTTGTCCCTTCCAAACGGCGATATGTCGTTCCTTACTAGGTCATCCACCCAATACCACTGACAAGGGAGAAGCAGGCCAGAAAATCCCGATGAACTTTATCGGGTCAATCGAACACGGAACATTCACGTTAGAGAGAGATAGTGAGGGAGAGAGAGAGAGAAATGGGGTTTAACGTCCACTTGACACAATCCAGGTAAATTTGGGACTAACATATTGTTTCAATTTTATTTCAATAATTCGCTTGCTCGTAGGGGTCTTTAGCAGTGGGAGGAAACCGGTCCACGTTAGAGACCAAATGTCATATTAACTGAGTCACGGTAGCAGCTCCGACACTTTAATCAACTATGTGTGTAGAACAAATTGTAACAATGTATTTATAATAATGATTATCAAAGTAATGAATGTGGTAAATATGTCATGTAATATATGTATGAATACAGACACAGATAATACTAGGTTTATATGGAGCGGAACGTAATAATATATAACTTTGGGAAAGGTATGTAATAGGCTACCGGAATCCAGTTTCTTTATTTAAGAAGATTGAAATGTCATTTACATTTATTTGTTCACTGATGGTAGTTCATAATATCCTCCATATACTGTTACTTGACACTGTTTGTTATACATTCTTTTACATTTGTTAAGCGTTGTTAAACAAGTGTTTTATTAAAATATTTAATATCATCCGTGCTTAGTTTTGAAAATATTTATCATGCTGAGAGAGAGGGGAGAGAGAGAGAGGGGGAAGGTAATTGGCCGACCCCCCATATTCTCCCCAGTGGTTTGCTTAATTACAGCTTATCACACTACACACTGCTTTAATGGAAGCAACCTTCTGTTCCAAACTATGACCAATAGCTAAATTCGTAACCAAATGATTACGCTTTAAACAGAGCCCCGAATTGTACCAAATACGTTTACATGACGTTACGTCACGATTTGAGTATACCCAATTTAACCAGAGTACCATACCACGTGACGTTTCTTTTGTTGCTTAGTATATAATACCCAACTTCCGTTTTAACGTAAATGCATCTTTCTTGTTACAAAACGCGGTTACAGATGTGCACGAAGCTCTGATAGCATTTCAGGATATTGTGTTAAGTACTGTTTACATCTGTAAAAGTTACACAGTGATTGGAATTATATTCCCCGGCTCCTCTATATGAAATGTAGAAGTTATAAGTATTCAATGAGATTGATATAACCCGAGTTTTATTAAACTAGTAGGTAAATACACACATAAATAATATGATAACAATGAGATTGATATACCACAGGTTGATATTTAAACATACAATTAATATGATGACAACGTAAAAGTATTGAATGAGATTGATATAACTCGGATTATATTTAAACTAGTTAGTAAAGACACACATAATTAATATGTTAACAAATTATAAATATTCAATGAGACAGGTTTGATAATCTAACATTATACACACGACCAATCGTTTAACACTGGACGAAATGGAAATGTGGTATGATTGTGTTACCAAAAGCACACGATGCTGCCATTGTTCTTCAGGGTATGTAATGGTCTTTCCTATACTTCTCTACAAGAAACCCATTCAATGAAATAAGCAAAGTGGACCTGTTTTCAAGACGATGGGTGGTTAAGACGAGGATGATGTTTAAGACTATGGTTCGTGTAAGAAAGACGAGGATGACGTTGACGGGAGTTTTAGACGACAGTTCTTGTGAGAAAGACGAAGATGATGATGAATGGTATATAGTTTTAACGTAAGATAGACGAGAACGGTGACGGATGCGTAAGGCTACAGTTCGTTTAAGAAATACTGACGAGCGTATAGCATTGTCAAAATTTTCCGGCAACCCCCTGTACCTCAAGGACTTAGATCACAGCCTACGAAGCCAAAAGATAAAATGACCGGCATCATATACACTGAAAAGATAAAACATATAACATGGATGGATGATGGTATCTAAGCTGAAATGTCCAAACGTTTTCGTATTTTTTCGATTTTTGTCAGAGTACTACACATCTAGGTAATGGATTCTAGTCAATGGATGTTCATGTTATATGTATACCTTTCCACCAATTTAAACTGTCAACGCGCTTGAGCATACAGTTTGTTTACACGTTATAATCTTTGTGTTCACTGAAGTGTGCAATAGAACATATTAAGATATATATTTCACAATAATCAACATGCAATTACAATATTCTTCCTGTTTAAACATCCAGGGTTTAATTTATTTTAGCAGAGCTTTCAACCTGTATAGCTGTGTTTAATATCAACAAATATGATGATTGAATATTAACATAGGCAACTACAACCGTTGGTAAGTTATATATTATTGTCTATGGCTGTACACGGCCAAGTGGGGGAGGGGGTGAGGGCGACTTAGTGCCATATGATTAGCGCGTAGGCGTTGTATCGTAACGTCTGTCATTCAATAAACTGGCGTGGTTTCGAATCCCCAGTTGTACGCGACAGGGATTAGGGTCGCCTGAAATTCCCGCTTTAAGATACTCCGATTTATACCCGGATGGAATGGATCTGCGATGATAGACAACACATAATTTCAAATCTTATTGTAGATTATATTGATGAAAATTCACACAGCCGAAATTATATTCTTCATTTTAACAAAGGGAAGGTTTTGGTCGTAACATTTGTTTCAGAAATACATCATATTGTCCGTTACCATTGCTTCAATAATATACCGTATTGTCCGCAGCCATCGCTTCATGGATACACATGATTCTACTGTAGTCCTGATCTTTCCAGAACGTCCAGAACAATCACCAATCGCGAAAGTCAGTACATGTTTTTATTCTCTGAAAGCATTCCATTCGGTTTGATTGCCATACACCGAACCAAGCAAATGCCTAGGCAAGATCAGATACAAATATTATTAAAGGAGATCTCAATAACCATTTAAGACAAATACATGTATAAATTTACTATATGTTTCTAGATTTCCTGTGGCTAAAGGGCTCTGGTGAAATACCTGTCACAGCTGCGCGGTTGGTCTAGTTATTAAGGCTTTGTATTAATTTAAATTATGCTGGTGGTTAAATTAAGATATGTATATAAATAATCTCACCAAGTATACATCTATCGACATATTTACTAACCAAGTGTATTATATTTCACACCCCATCCTCTTTCTATACAGAAGTAACTTACTGTGCAGCTAGGAAGATTCTCATATATCTATCTGCATGAGCGGTTTAAGGGGATAAAAGTACTGGGGTTACATTCACGTACTTGGCTGTGATGTTTTGTGATACAATTTGAAATTAAAAAAAAATATGCCGTTCACTTTTTATACGTCCACATTCATAATGTGAACGTATTATGCCGTCGCCCCTGTCTGTGTGTGTGTGTGTATGTATGGGTGTGATTGTGGGTGTGTGTGTGTGCGTCTGTGGTTCGCCTACAGGGCGCAATTCTTCATGGATTTTCTTCAAAATTGGTATACTTATTTCTTATACCCCAAGGAAGATCCCTATTGTGTTTGGTGCATGCCCGACCCCCAGGGGCAGAGCCACGCCCATTTCTAGTATTTGTTTGTTTGTCATCTACAGGCCACATGTCTTAACTACTAATCTAGAAACTTTGCATACACATTCTTTGTACCCTAAGGAACATCCCTATCGTTTGTGGTGCATGCCCAACCCCCGGGGGCAGAGCCACGCCCATTTTCTTTTCGTGTGTCTTTGTGTCGCCTACAGGGCGCAATTCTTACTGGATTTTCTTCAAACTTGGTATGCTTATTCCTTATACACCAAGGAAGATCCCTATGGTTTTTGGTGCATGCCCGACCCCCAGGGGCAGAGCCAAGCCCATTTCTAGTATTTGTTTGTTTGTCGTCTACAGGCCACATTTCTTAACTTATAATCTTGAAACTTTGCATACACATTCTTTGTACCCTAAGGAACATCCCTATCGTTTGGCATGCATGCCCAACCCCCAGGGGCAGAGCCACGCCCATTTTCTTTTCGTGTGTCTTTGTGTCGCCTACAGGGCGCAATTCTTACTCTTTACACCCTAAGGAAAATCCGTATTGTTTTTTGGTGCATGCCCGACCCCCAATGGCAGAGCCACGCCCATTCCTTGTATTTATTTGTTTGTCGTCTACAAGCCACATTTCTTAACGTATCATCTTGAAACGGTGAATGCTTATTCTTTGTACCCTAAGGAACATTCCTATCATTTGGGGTGCATGCTCAACCCCCAGGGGCAGAGCCACGCCCATTTTCTTTTTGTGTGTCGCCTACAGGCCACAATTCTTAATCGGTCACCTTGTCGATTACAGGGCGCAATTCTTACTGGATTTTCTTCAAACTTTGTATATTTACTCTTTATACTCTAAGGATGACCCCTATCATTTGGGGTGCATGCCCAACCCCCAGGGGCAGAGCCACGCCCATTTTCTTTTTGTGTGTCTGTGTGTCGCCTACAGGCCGCAATTCTAACTGGATTTTCTTAAAACTTTGTATACTTACTCTTAACACCCTAAGGATGATCCCTATTGTTTTTTGGTGCTTGCCCGACCCCAAATGGCAGAGCCACGCCCATTCCTTGTATTCATTTGTTTGTTGTCTACAAGCCACATTTCTTAACGTATCATCTTGAAACTTTGAATGCTTATTCTTTGTACCCTAAGGAACATTCCTATCATTTGGGGTGCATGCCCAACCCCCAGGGGCAGAGTCACGCCCAATTTCTTTGTGTGTCGCCTACAGGCCACAATTCTTAATCGGTCGTCTTGAAACTTAAAATACTTATTCCTTATACCCTAAGGATGATTCCTTTTGTTTTGGGTGCATGCCCGACCCCCGTCTGACAGCAACACCCATTTCTTGTATTTCTTTGTCTGTCGTCTACAGGCTGCATTTCTTAATGTATCATCTTGAAACTTTGAATACTTATTCTTGGTACCTTAAGGAAGATCCCTATTGTTTTTGGTGCATGCCCGACCCCCAGGGACAGTGCCACGCCCATTTTCTTTTTGTCTGCCTGTGTGTCACCTACAGGCCACAATTCTTAATCGATCGTCTTGAAAACTTTTTTTTATACTTATTCCTTATACCCTAAGGCTGGCCACTATTATTTTTGGTGCATGCTGGACCCCCTGGGACAGAGCCACGCCCAATGCTTTTAATAATAATAATAATAATAATAATAATGAATTTATATAGTGCCTCTCATCTAGAACTGTTCTACTCGATGGCGCTGAGCCGCTCTGTCACGTTTGGTATTCACAGTTAAATAGGTGAGTCTTAAGGGATGTTTTAAAGGACTCTACTGTTTTGGCTTCCTTTAATGTTGCTGGGAGTTTATTCCATTGGGTGGGTGCTGCCACTGAAAAAGCCCTATCACCACACGACACTTTAAAAGTTTTTGGAACAACTAGGTCGTGTTTTGATGTTGATCGTGTTGATCTATCTCCACTTTTGATTTTTATAAGATGACTCAGGTAATTATGTCTTGTGTTCGCCTACAGGATGCAATTCTTAACAGATCCTTTTAAAACTTTACATACCTATTCCTTATACCCTAAAGATGATCCCTATTGTTTTTGGTGATTTCCTAACCCCCAGGGACAGAGCCATGCCCATTTTTACTTCGTGTCTGTGTGTGTTGTCTACAGGCCACGATTCTTAATGGATCGTCTTTAAACTTGGGATATGTATTCCTTATAGCCTAAGGACGTCAACTGCATGTCCCGACTCTCACAGACAAGACACGCCCATTTTTTGTGTTTGTCGTTTACAGGCCGCAATTCTGAATGAAGCAGCTTGGTACTTGGCTTATGTATTCCTTATAGCCTGAGGGCGTCCACTATTGATTTTGATGAATGTCCCGACCCCCAGGGGCAGAGCCACGCCCACTTTTTGCCTTTAGCGTTAAGAAGGCACAATTCTGAATGGATTATCTTGGTATACTTATTCCTTATACTCTAAGGACGGCAACTATTGATGTTGAGGCACGACCCTCAACACTAAACAAACCAAACGCCTAGCCTTCTTGACTAAGTACCATATCAATCAAAGCAGGAATGTGGACGTATATTGTAGCGTTAGCGTTATGTTTTACAAATAAAATCTGATTTTTTTTTATTCTTAGGATTAATGAATATTACACAAAATGCAAGCTAATCAGTTTTCAACAGTAATAATAATTTCATCTTTAATAAGTTCTAGTTTAGGTAAGTAGTAATCACGTTATAGTATTCATACAGAATTATAAATCTTACTGTAGATATGTAGCCCAATATGCCAAACATATAAATAAGAAGAGATAGAACCAAGTCTACTAACAATATTATTCATGTTCGGTTCGACGAAACAGGTAAAATGAGACTTAACGTCCACCCAACACCAACATATCGTTGAATGAGTTAAAATTTGTGGACTGACAACCCTGTTCCATCGGGAGCTTGAATGACAGTTTTCATGAGGCCCTTCATTGTGTCAACTAGCGGTTTCGATTCCCCGATTGTACGTGACAAGGAGTTGGGCTCCCTGTTCAACATCGTGGGTTTTCTCCACATCTGTCAGTTGCCTCCCACAGCTAAAGACCCCCTACGCGCGAGCGAATTCTTGAAATAAAATTGAACCATACGTTAGCCCCTGAACCTGGTGTCTCTCCCAACTACCTACCCCATCTCACGCTCTAGTCTGAGATAGGAACAGCAGCACCTGTAACGATTAGACATCTGATGATCTATGGTTCAAGCGATCATCTTATCGTAAAATCTACACTATTCTGACACTACCCATTTATTACCGGTTTATTAAAGTTATTCTCTCATATTTGCAGCATTAGATGTTTGTAAAGATAGAGACACCATTAACTGTCAATCATGTAGTGATAGTGTATATCCGAGAGATGAATTTTATAGAGAGAACTGTATGAGGTCATGTGATGTTTGTATAGGTATTACTTGTTTTATTGTATTAAATAATATAAACACATATATATGTGCGTGGTCGTAGTAGTTGTTGTTATCGTATTTGTAGTAGAATCATGTAAACAACTCGTATACTAAACTTGCTATTCACATGGGTTGAAATACTTATCTTAACGATGTATTCTCTAAACAAATAAAAATACAACTGTTTGCGGAGGAAAGATAACGAGTTCACAGTGTTAGACATTTTAAACATTTTAAAATCATTTGTTTTCGACTATAATTTATACACACAACACTAATTTGGACATATTGTTTCAGAACTTTGTGTGATCTTATTTACATGATGTATTGATAGGTACAAACATTGCTCTTGGAAAACCTACAGACCAGAGTTTCACATTTCAAACCGCATATTCAAGTAATGCTGTAGATGGTAATACTGATAATCGCTTTAGGATGTCTAGCTGTACACATACAGGCTATGAAAATGGCAGTTACTGGTGGTGTGTTGATCTACAGCAGTTTTATAATATTGACACCATAGAACTATTTAACAGAGATAGCTGTAAGTGTTTCTAATTCTTCTACAGTCAATTTCTAACCCTTTGTTGTATAATCCTCAGTATATTTCCACACACGTGTTCAATAAAACATAAGATAGTGTAGATTTAAGACAATAACAAATGTAAAGGCATATCTAATTAAAACTGTAAATGTTTGGCCGATGATTCTAGTGATGGACATTCCGAGTCAAATATATCAGTGACGGGCGTCATGCATGAACAATGAATACATGAAATGGTCTTTAACTTCCCATTTGCCTACATGCTGCTCGGACATGTGAGTTACCTCTTCATCTCCAGAACGCCCGATTTCATTCTCACCCAAGGTTACATTTCAATTCAATATGGATACCATTAACCAATAGTTAACCCTGTGGCCTACTCGTTTAATATAACAAATCAAAACCTAATCGTAATCAATGATTGGTAAGTGTTCAGATTAAGATTAATGCTTGTTGGATCTGGGGTAACTGATCGTATAATATTTTATTTTCTAGATAAAGAGAGATTACGAGGATTTGAGATAAAGACAAGTTCTAGTGGTACATGTAATCAAGCAGGGTTTACATCAGCTACATCATGTTATAAAGATACACCACCAACAACACAAGATATATATACAATAGATAGATGTAATCAACGTACATCAACTAGTATATCTGCTAGAACAGTATATGTCACTGTTACAAGTCAACCAACTCACTTTATGTGAAGTTCAGATATTTGCTGGTAAGATACAATAACGTAAGAACATGCATTATATTTATGACAATAATGATGTCGCTATTCACACACTATATTTGTAATTAAAATGTCCTTTATTTAAAATAACTATTTAAGGCCTGCAGCCAAACTTTCTAGCTTGCTTAGAAACACAAAAGTCGAAGCAAAAAGTCTGCACTAACTCGATTTAGGGCTTGGTGAAAATTGTGATAATTGTCAAGAAAATGCTTTATTTATACTAATAATTGTGAAAATGACATAAAATTAAATACTGGCGAAAACATCCTCCGATGCCTTCATCCTATGCAAAAAAATATGCTATTGATTAAATGATAATTTAAAACAAAATGCAGAAAACATAATGGACAAAGGAACATACAGAATTTTGGAAATCCATTAACGGTAATACAGAGTTAATTCCTTATCTGTCAAATGTCTGCAATTGGTAACAGTAGTTCAGGTGCGTGTTGACTGCTAATGCTGTATGACACACAAGACCATGTGTGAGCAGAACACACAAGCCCATTTTTTATATCGTTAATGGGGTCACAGAGGACTGCAATGGTTGGTGAGTGAGTGTTTACCCAGAAATTATGGGCGGAGCGCCTAGTCCGATGAGCAAGGAGCTATGTTTGACATTGGTTGAGCAATATGTCTATGCAGACTATGTCCGTAGTTTTGTAAACCAAGTAATTTTTTTTCCACCAAAACATAAACCAACACCAACAAAGAGAGAGAGAACTGGGGTTTAACGTCCACTCGACAGAAACTAGGTCAATTCGGGACTAGCGTATGGTCCAATTTTATTTCAATAATTCGCTTGCGCGTAGGGATCTTTAGCTGTGGGAGGAAACCGAAGTACCCGGAGAAAATCCACAAGGCGGGACAGGCGACCTAGTTATTTTCATAACTGTGTTTTAGAGCGCCACTCTGCTCTCACAGTTATTGGTTACCCCTATTACGAAGTAGTATGAAAATAACGCTTTTTCACATCTCGGTTCTAAGGCTATTTTAGAACCCTTACCGTCTATTTTTCACGGAGATTCTTCTTTTATTACGAAAAGGAATCATTTCCTGTCACATCTAACACAAATTTATAATAATCCAACAATATTTGCATCTAGAATTGTCCTCTAAAAAACGTACACAACTTTCATTCAAAACTGGGCGCCATTTTTAACTGACGCCTGCGCAGATCGGTTCATAGCCAGTATTCCAAATTTAGGAATGGAATTTTTACCGTAAACGAAATTCGTGCTGTACATCAATTAACAACGGACTAAACTAGCGATCTGACACCACTAATGTTTTTCTATTCAACATACATGAACAATAATTACATAAAATCTATAAAATTGAACAAAAATATTATATTGACCTTTATAAGATATTTAAAATCTCCTAAGAATAAATAAATACTTTGAATTTGAAAAAGTAATATCAGATAATTAAATGATGTCAAGTAAAATAAAAATGTACCCCAACCATTGAGCGTTATTTTCATACTACTTCGTAATAGGGGTAACCAATAGCTGTGAGAGCAGAGTAGCGCTCTAAAACACAGTTATGAAAATAACTACAGGCGACCCTACTCCTTTCCACGTACAACCGGGGATTCCTCACCAACATACCCTTTCTGTTAGACCCTATGTTATTTTTACTACAGCTAGCTGTAAACCTCTAATTCAGATATTTTTTTTTTTAAACAATATTTATTCACAGAAACTAGATTGGAGAACAGGCAGAAGCCTATAGACCCCCTCTCCATTCACAAATTTAAGGCCAAATTACAAACATTTAAACTGAAACCATATGTATAATTGTGTAATTTGCTTACAAATATAGATTTAAGACAAAAAAAAAATTATTTAAGTAAAACAATCGTTGAAAAACAAAATTATGCAGAAACTCTGCACTTTAAATGTCATCAAAGTTAGTCGTTATCATTATTACTGTCACTACACTTCATTACAATATTTTCACTGCCGGGGGTTGGATGGTCGAATGGTTAGCGTGCGCGGGCTTAATCATACGGCCTGTCATTGAGTCAAATGGCGGGGTTTCAAATCCCTGGTTGTACGTGGCAAGGAGTAGGGTCGCCTGTCCAACCTCGTGGGTTTTCTCCGGGTACTCCGGTTTCCTTCCACTGCTAAAGACCCCTACGCGCAAGCGAATTATTGAAATAAAATTAAACCATGTTAGTCTCGAAATGACCTACTTTGTGTCGAGTGAACGTTAAACCCCATTTATCTCTTTCTCACACAGATGTAGTACATGGATGCTATACTATATCGGGGGGTTGGGATGGCCTAGTGGTCTAGAGTGCTGTGCTTCGACCTCTAGCTGGCTGGTCACCTCTGGCTTGCGGCTGTGGTTTCGAGCGTATGTGGCATGGAGATAGGGGCGCCTTCTCAACCTCGTGGGTTTCCTCCGGGCACTCCGGTTTCCACCCACTGCTAAAGACCGCTACGCGCAAGCGAATTATTGAAATAAAATTAAAAACCATATAATAGTCCCGAAATGACCTAGTTGTGTCGAGTGGACGTTAAACCCCATTGCTCTCTCTCTCTCCCCCTCTCTCTCTCTCTCTCTCTCTCTCTCTCTACTATATCATCTATATTACAGATCTATGTAATACTGGATACTACAGTACATCAATTTCTACATGTCAACCATGTAATACATGCCTTGGTGACACATGTGATCCTTCTAATGGTGTTTGTACTGGAGATTGTAAAACAGGTTTTTATGGTACAAAATGTCAACAGAACTGTAATGATGGTTGTTTAAACAATCAATGTTCTAAATCTGATGGTAGATGTAATGATTGTAAACCTGATACAGTTGGTCCATACTGTAACCGGACATGTGGTACAGAATGTCAACCAAGAACAGACCAGACCACGGTCACTTGCGATAGAACTGCTAGATGTACTAACTGTACTACTGGAAGATATGGTGATGGGTGTGATAATAACTGTAGTACTGGATGTGATAGCGGATGTGCTAGATATAGTGGTAGATGTACATCTTGTATTAAAGGTAAATCTGGAGACAGATGTGATATCAACTGTAATAATAATTGTACTGTTTGTAATCAGGATAATGTCGACTCTTGTATTGAATGTAAAGATGGAAGATGGGGATCATCATGTAATAAACTATGTAATACTAACTGTAAATCAGTAGTTGGTGCAACTGTTGGTAAATGTAATCAGATGACAGGAAATTGTATAAATGGATGTGTACCTGGTAAAATAGGATCTAACTGTACAACAGGTAAATATAATTGTTCTAGCTCCCTTTTTAAAAATTTAGCGGCAATAAACACTGTATTCGAGTCTATGGACGACAGCTGTTCCCCTAAATGCATTATAGAAATTTCTTGCACTTTCATAATTTCACCAAATATTTTATGATTGTAGACGGGCAAGGCGGAGATGAATCAAGCAATTACACAACAATAATTGCTGCTGTGGTATCAACTGTAGTTGTGGTTGTGGTGGCTTCTATTGTTATCGTTTTAGTCCTGAAACGAAGAAGGTAAGCTGAATAAGTTGTATGTTATAGCATTACTAACTGCGCCTTCACAATTACGAATCATATAAAGAAATAAAATGCTAATGATTCCTAAAATATTTTGAACAAATACATATTCGGAATTTTATTTTCATTTAAAGATGGCAAAAATCAACGGAATCTGACCAAGTAAAGATGGACGATATACCATTAAATACCAGTACAGATATATCAGGACCTTGCGAAAAAACAGTCGAAGGTCGGTGGAATGTATTATAACTACAAGTAATGAAGTAGAAATTAACCACAAATTTCACGATTCACCACAGGGACCATCTGATAGTTTTCATTTACTGTATTTATATTGTTTTTATTTTGAGTTATTGAATGAAATGAATGAATGAAATATGGTCAAATGGCACGTCAGCTCCAACCGGACTATATTGCGTCAAACATATGGTGATGCTACGAGACAAACTTTAAACAAATAATCACATTATCTTTATGCTTAAAAAAACAAATATCGCAGTAAATATCAACTAAAAATAAATAGCACAAACTTTATGTATATATATATTTAAAACATGAAAGGGAAAATCAGGATAAATACAATTAAAATTTTCGATAAATATTTGTCTCTTTTAAAAAGTCTAGCGCTTTGCAATACAGACTGGGCAAACAACGGATGTAGTGACTGACAACGGTAATACCGTGATCTTGTGTGCTTGAGATGCTTGCACTCATTGACGGTAAATCTTCAATAATAGGGATTGTATGACGACTATTTCACTGAATAAAAATAGACAGGGAAATGTGGTTTAACGTCCACTCGACACAAACTAGGTCATTTCGGGACTAACATATGGTTTAATTTTATTTCAATAATTCGCTTGCACGTAGGGGTCTTTAGCAGTGGGAGGAAACCGGAGTACCCAGAGAAAACCCACGAGGTTGGACAGGAGACCCCACTCCTTGCTTCGTACAACCCGGGATTCTTCACCATGCCAATTGACCCCCCCCCAAAAAAAAGAAAAGATTAGTCAAAGTGCATTACTTATTATCTTCTGTATTATAGTGGATGATAAGCCTACAGTCAGTGGTAATACATATGCTAATCTGTTAAGATCTTTCCACCAACCAGAAGTCGAAGCACAGGCAGCACAAGTTTATGTAAACGTTGATGAACCCGCTGAATCTTCTACACGTGTTAAATTGACTAATCTACTGCAATATATCAAAATCAAAAAACAATCACTCAAATCTGAATATCAGGTAAGCTATTGGTTTACATATATAGAGACGGTATTCTCCAAACTCACACAATGCATCTGCTGCAGATGGTATAGTCTCCGTGAGCCAAATCATGTGGTTTCGATCGCTGGCATACAGCCATGTACGTACCAGCCAGTCGATCCCATTAGTTTTCGTCGTGTTCTCTCGTTTTATCCGAATAATAAAGACGAACGATGAAATTGAAATTGTATCGACCATAATTTATTATTATTGAAAGCAATTTGAAATTGGGATTTTGATGGTATATTTCTGTCTATAAGAATCGATGTGTCATTTACCGTGAGGATAGATCCTACGAAGCGAGGCCGCTGTTGAGCGAGGCTTGATCACCCAGTTCCTAGGAACATATGGAGTAATGATAGGTTCATAAAGGGACTGGGTGATACAGGCTTCTTTTGACCTCAATTCGCTGTAATTCCGGTCCGTTCAAGATATGATTAGCCAAGTGAACACACTTCAAGTTTGATTTGTAATTAATAAAGCTGTAAAGTCACCAATTTAACTACATTGGAGGGTGTATAATGATCAAATAAAGTCTCGTTGGCAATTAAAACGATGGAAAGTCTTAGAACTAGTGAGTATTGTGAGATGATAACAGACGATATATCGTAAACCAGTCATAACAAAGATGGCGTCTGAATTACCTTCTATTATACTATACTACATGGTCAAGCAGTAGTAAGAGTTTTTATTTTAATCCCTTCAAGTGCCTGTGGGTTTTCACTAGTTCAATTATTTTGTAATATAAGGGTACATTATGATAAAGAACGACTCTATGGGGCGAAAGCCGTAAGTATAGCAATGTCAACGTACATAGTTCCGCCGATGCTTCGAAACATTGAAGCCGGACCGTGTACGTTATGTAACCCTTGACAAAAAGTATGGTCATGGCAAAACACCAAACTCTGTTACTTCGCGAGACTTTTAACAAATGTGGCTTAACTTTGCATTTTTCTGAACCGAAAGAGCTATGGACGACGGGCGACATTATGAAATCTCTTATTATGACAAAATATTTAAATGTTAACAATATTAATTTCCTTTCAGACTCTTCCAAGTGGACTATGTTCAGCATATGATTATTGTATGAATGCTGTTAATAAGCCTAAAAATAGATATAAGAATATATGTGCTTGTAAGTATCTTAAGCAACATAAAGTATTTGATGTCTTTATTATATACACGAGAGTTTTACATTAAATGCAAGTAGAGTAATGTATCTTTAAATAACTATATGTTATAGCGAGAACAGTCAGCACTTTCTCAACATATTCAAAAATGTACTTTAAAGCGAGAATTTCCTATTTTCTGAGAAAGTCAAAGTATAATCATTTCTATGTCTTTTGCTGAATAGGTTGTCAACTCACTATTATACGATCATAGGTATCATTCTCACACTTAGAATTCATTCACACCAGAAATAATAACACAATGACCTCCCACGTTTTCCTATTCTCCGTGTGAATAGCTATCATCAAACGTTTGAATTAGAAGTTGAAATTGATATTTTTGCCATTTTACCAATTTTTCAACTGGCATTATTGAATTAATAGGATTAATTTATAGATACCATCGATTTTAAGGCTTTATTTTAATACATTTTAGAGATATAACCTAAAAATATGAAATTATCGCTTTGAAATAAACACATGCTATGTATTATATTTATATTGCTTATTACAGTTGATCATTCACGAGTAAAACTGGATATAGAAAACGATGACCCTAATTCTGATCACATGAATGCTTGTTATATAACTGTAAGTTATTATTTCTCAATTTGACTTGACTTCTCGCATTTTTCTATGTTTGATATTGAAACGTGGCTTCTGTTTCCCAGAACCGTATCATGTGTTGACTAGGCTCCCTCTGCATCAAATCCACGCGTTCTAGACAATTCTCCTATTTTGTGTATTTAATTACATGTAGTAAATAGAACGTATCTGTATCAGTTTCAAAGAATAATTTCAAAATAATCTTTTCCTACATAGCAATATTTACACAATTCAAACATGTAAATACTCACAAGGATGCTCGCAATGTCACAATTCATCACAGTATTTATTTAAATTCTGGTCAAATTGTTTAAAAATTAAAATATTTTTATCTTTTAATCAATCTGATTGAAATACAGATCTATATTTCGTTTCGTTTTTTTATTCTTTCGATGATCTGCAATACATGACGATCTGCCAAGTTATAGTGGGAGTTCACGTCAGGGTCAAACGAGCAACTTTTGACCGTATGACGTCAGGGTCAAAGGATTGATCACTCAATCAGCGTTGACGTTTCTAGTGATGTACCCACAGTTCCGTTTCATTTGCTAATCACTCACTTTATCCAGTACACGTCAACGATAACAACTTGTCCAGATCCTTGTATGTTAACGACAAGTAAAACGAAATTTTGAACAATGAAAACGAAACGAAATACTTTAATTACTTTTTTTAAACGACAGATTAACTAAAACTAGGAGAAGTGTTTATAGTGTGTATATAATTTATATTACTATCTGTTTTACCCAGGGATATTCCGATGTTGAAAAGAAATATATCGCTTCACAAGGTGAGAAATTATTGCAGCTATTTCCATTAATGTAAACTGTAGAATAACAAAGATACACACGGAGGCTAGAGTGAACTTTTATATCTTATTTGGGAAACGAATGGAAAGAGCTGATAAACTTTTTCGCTCGTAATATTTATTATCTAACATTTGAATCATTTTTATTCCGATTTCATACACTTTATTTCTATTTATCAGGTCCAATTGATGTTATCATTAAAGAGTTTTTGCGATTATTGTGGGTTTCACAGACCGGAAAGATTGTTATGTTGACCAACCTGGTTGAAATGGGAAAAGTATGTGTTTTTATTTAAACTCTATCAAAATTTGAAATATTGTAATGAAGTATTGCGAATTTATTTTCGGTTTCAGTGATCCATAATATTATTTTGAAGAATTCTAGATCCTGTTGACTTTAATAATATCATTTTATAGATTTCGTTCGGAATTTTTTGCCTCCATTAACTCTGACCAATTCTTACCACATAGCGACGAGTTATGACGGTTGTACCCAGGAGGCAAGATATGGTTATTATATCAAAGAGACCCAATACCACTATATCATCCGGTTTACTCGAAGAATTTATTTAAAGTGACATTGTATTATGTCGATCCTAATGTGTAGTCCAAATACCAATTCCTGTGAAGAAATGTTGTACAAACGAATAGTGGGCATACCACTGGATAAAATAAAATCTCAAAATGGAAAGCGGCAACAGGTGTTCACGAAAGGATGACCACGCCCCGTCGCCATCCACCATAATGTTAAGTGAAAAGTATAATATTATATTCAAAAAACCCCTGAACATTGGGTTGTACCTCAAATACAGATGTAACATACCGATAAACAAATATACAGTTTACTATTTTAAAATTCAAACTGAAGTATGGATAGTTACTGCAATTCTTTCAGCCATCGTTTTGTTATAGTTCCTCTCACATCGTATTTTCTGGCACAACACCATCTTTAAGAAGAATACATTCACTAACCTGGCGCTATTTGTTTTACAATAATAGGCTGACGCAATGTAATTACATACTCTTTTAGGAGAAATGTTTCCAGTACTGGCCAGAGAGTGGCGAGCAAATGAAATTTGGTAATATTTCAGTGACATTGGTCAACGAGGATAACTTTTCTCACTTCACAATTAGAACTCTTAAACTCACAAAAGTAAGTTTTCTATTTAAGAAAATATATTATATACATGCCCTAGACTGTTAATAATTGGGTCTTTATAATGCCATATTCCTGAAGCAATGGTCCGAGAAATCTTTCTCTGTCCATTGCTAGATTGGCTTCTGATTTCTGATACTTTAGATTTTGAGGGAGTGTGTGTATACTTCCCGTTCAATCAAATCTATCCCATGTACAGGAACATCACGGCCCTTCGTTTACTATGGGGTCTTCCCTAAAACTTTGGACAGTGATTTAAGGTATTAAAAACGGTGAAAATATTGTTCGTCTTCATACAGTATTGTTTACATTGTATTTTTGTTGATAGCCTCGTTTGTCACACAATTAGTTTTCCTGTAATATTCTGCTATGCACTGGATAATTGGGCATAATGAAATCGTGAGACATGTATCGTTATGTAAATATATTTGGTCCAAATTAAAACTTTGTTTCAAATTTAACGATTTTGTTACGCAGTAAGCCATTGGTTGTTAATGGGGCTATTGACCAATAATAGTTTAGGACAAGAATTCTGTCTATTTACAGCAGTGAGTAGTGGGATTAGCTCTAATCAAACGGAACACTGCGAGGAGTATGTTATAATGCAAACTATGATGGACACTGCTTGGATTTGTAGATAGTCTCCACAATTGTTTACATTTTACACATAATGGATGTATTACATACAGATTATACAATATGGATGGCTATCACACTAATCAATCATAACAATGATGCGTTGGATTATTTCACACAGTTACTAACCCTTTATAATTAGTTACATGCACGCATTTAAAGTTGCATGTTCGATTTTTTTCTATAACTTACATAATGTGTTGAAAACCTTCGGCCCATCTATAAATTTACGATGTCATGCGATAACGCAATTGTTTTGGACAACTAATATGTAGAAGGGTCAGCCTGTGCCAGTGAATCATAAAACTAATAAATAATTTAATATTTTTTTTTGTAATCTGTCATAAACATAGTGGCTTCTTCACGCCTATTTTACGACGGAAACGCAAAATGGCCAGCAATGAGTTAAATTTTCCAACGTCTACGGGCAAAATTGATAAATCAAATTTATTTTATAAAATCAAATGCTGATGGGGATAAAATTATGAATGGCATATAAAATTAGGAATATATAATCGTCTACATTAATTTCTAGGACGACTGTGGATCTAGAAGCATTAAACAGTACCATTATACATCATGGCCCGATAAAGGTGTTCCTATCGATATTGCATCATTGCTTGAATTCAGAAGTAAAGTAATAAAAAGTGTATCACCGCACCCAGGACCAATGCTGATACACTGCAGGTATGTAAAACTCATTGGCCATGCACATATCGCATGTAATTTACATATTATACAGTACTTATGAAGTCTTCTAACCAGGGGCGTGGTGAGAATGAGTTCATGAGTAGCCATACTCATGCGCCAAAAAGTTTTTGCGCCAAAATCACAATCAAATTACTCAAAAAATGAAAAACATTTGTAAGTGGAAAAATTGTTTCATCTGACCCAATTAAAAAAATTTTGAAAGAGTCAAGTTGGAAAATTTAATCATATTTTATTACCGTATTTCTTGTCTCGGATTGCTGGAGATTGCGTTTCTGGGCTTCTAATTTTCGAAATTTTCCCGGGGGAGGGCCCCCCGGACCCCCCGCCGCGGGCTCGCGCCTTCGGCGCTCGCGGTGGCCGGCTTTGCCGGCCACAGCTCCGCGGTCAGTGAAAGGGTTTTTGTGCCAAAATCTTTTTTGTTACTCATAATTTCTTCTCAGTAATTGCCCTCACCACGCCCCTGCTTCTAACATACCTAGTTAGAATAATGTTGGCATCGTAGCTTAGAGATTGCCAGACTCCAGGGCCTGTGGCGCTTTGGGATAATGATAAAAGTGTTATCGTCGTTCACATTAAGAAGCCACGGTAACTAAGTAGGTATTACGCTTTCCCGCAAGTCGGGAGATCGCATGTTCGCTCACGGCGTTGACCTAAAAAGTTCATCGGTAGTTTGCGGTGTGGTTCCCCATCGCAGTGGTACAGGACGGAAGACCTAACAAGGACAGGTGTCTAGTCGCCAGTATGGGACGCTAAACCCCATTTCTTTAACATTTATCTGTGTTCAATTAAACTAGAATGCTTGAGTTATCAAACAAGGACCGATGGGGGTACAAATTGGTGCATCGAGATCTAAATGATCACCTAAGAAGTCAACACAAATGAACGTAGCTCTCAAAGACTTTTATGGTTTCTTTTCAGTGCTGGTATTGGACGAACTGGAACATTTATAGCGTTAGATTATCTGATAGAAGAAGCTAGAGCAGAAGGTTCTGTAGATGTCTATGAATGTGTTAAACAGATGAGATATGAACGAGTGAACATGGTCCAGACCTGGGTATGTTTATCTAAATATATGTCTTGCTACACAGTATCTTATTTTATCTATTTTCTGAAGGTATAAAACCGAGTTCATTACTTTCAGGAACAATATGTATTTCTACATGATGCCTTAGCTGTATGGTATATAGCTGAAGATATTACGTTTCCTGTGACGTCATATTAACAAGACTATCATACATTACTGAAAGTCAATAAAACGTCTGGTAAATCGCAGCTTCAAGAACGATTTGAGGTAAGTATTATAATAATACCTGAATACCTTTGACTTGGGTAAAGGCACTAATGTATTGTAAGTATGGATCTATCTGTCTGATTCGTAATTCGTTTTCAGATGCTTAATGATGTGTGTCCACCCCAAAGTACAGCCGATTGTTCAGTTGCTTTATTGGATGAAAACCAAAATAAGAACAGAGATCTGTCAATACTAGCATGTAGGTAGTTTTCTTGTTTTATTTATTATTGAGCTATCAAAAACCAATTTACTTAAAGGGACAATAACACTCTTGCTGGCCTGGCAGCTCAAGAAAATAAATAATAGCCTTATTCTAAGTACAAGATGTTTAAGTGTCCTACCTGTTGTGTAAATTATCCATTACATCCTATTTTACTTGTCCAGAGGGTTCGAAAATATTTTAAAATCCAAGTCACATTTGAAAAGGTTTACGTTAAGCTTTTCAAATCATTTAGTTGAATTTTTCCACTTTTTTAAATAAGGTGTGTTAAGGTGAAATTTGTTTCATCAATTGATTGGAATATTGTAAAATAATACAATTTGTTGACCAGAATAAAGATTGGGACATATTATTCAGTTACAACAAGAGTTGTATTGAACCTTTACCACTTTCTTACGTTCTAGAGTATGCAAAACTTATAATTATTATCCCAGTTGGTTCAAGACATTTCATTTTATTGCATTTGCCACATACATGTAATATGTAATGTGTTAAACTTATATATTGCTAAACTATTGTATGTACATATTCTTTATTATACTACTACTAATAATAATAATATACATTGTTTATAGACCGTTACATACAAATTGTCTCAACCGTCTTTACGTATTAATAAATAAATAAAAACTATCAATAAATCATAAGAAAATCGCAATTCAAGATATACAAATGTATATGTACATATTCTTTATTATGTGTATATTATGTATTATAGGTACAAATTCATATATGTACGTATTCTTTATTGTATATACATATTCTTTATTTCAGCCGATAAAGTTCGACTGTGTTTATCAAAACCACATACGACAGATTATATCAATGCTGTGTTTCTATCGGTAAGATAAAGATAGAGCAAAGAAAGATTTAGTATTTGGAATTATTGAGAGAAAAAGTTGTACAAACATATTTTCGGTTCCGTTTTTTACAATGGAATGCTTTGAAATTTAATACTTTGAGATTTAGTATTGTATTCAAATCAGTATTTTAGATTTAAATGTTATAAAATTCAGTTATTACATTTGCATGTTATATACTTATTAACATCATTATCATAAATTTAAGAAACATGTCTATAACATACATATCTACTGTGTTCACGTTTCATCGACAGCCTTCGCTTTTCACAGGTGTAGTCTCTAAACAAAAACTGAATATTTAAGTTTTTTTATACAATGTTCTTATTTTTTCAGAGTTACATAAAGAAACGTGCTTATATATTGACCCAGACACCGTTATCAAATACAGTGATAGATTTCTGGACGATGGTTGTAGAACAAGACGTTACTACAATTGTTAATATGGATATTACAGAAACCGGAAACGTAAATAAATTTTAAATATTAATGGCTCCTGACAACAAAATTACAAATGGTGAACAACATTAGTTGTAATTTAATTTTAGAACGACTTGTTCACGACGTTTGTGAGTTTGTGGAACGGTGGCGATATTTAGGACTCGCTGTGTTGCAAGAATCGTCCCGGGGCCATTCAAGAGATATCTGTTAGCTTCTCAAAAATATAACAAAAGGTTCGTAGCAATGTAAACAACTCAAGAGAAATGTGTTTCTATCCTTTCTAATTCCATATTCGAACTCTACAGGATATTGGACAATACATACCAGCAACCGATGAACTGAAGCCTGGACCATATAAGGTTATCAAACAAGATGAATCAACCCATGAGAATGGTATTTATTCAGCGGTTACCTGTTTAATTTACAGTGAATTCGATGTAAGTTGGACCCTTCGTGTTTAATTCAATACCTTGCAACCATCATTATACATTATTGTGTAAATACTTCAGATATGCACCTTTGCTGCTCCTGTCGATATGTCAACTGATAAAGGGAGATAAACATAGATCTATGAAAGGATTTGTAAAATATTCGTGACAGATAATAAAATGATAAACTATGTTATATGTGTACATTCGATCGAGTAATGATCACTAATTGTAAATCATTAATATAATATCACGTTACATCACCAGGGCTAATTGGGGAAGGGGCAATAATTGTAAAGTACCGTATTAATATAATATAATGTTAAAACATAATATTTCAGAAGAGCCACTAAGCACTAGGAAAGATTGAGGAAAGATCATTAATTGTAAATCTAGATTAATAAATGTTACAACACTAATGCAGATTGGCCAGGGTCATTAATTGCCCTGATATAATATTACAAACTGGGGCAGAATTGGAATAATTAATAATGATTAACCATTAATATAAAGAAAACATGGATGTCTGTAAAGGATTTATTGGTTTATTATAATTTATCAGGAAAATCTACAGCGAAGAATCAAAATTTATCAGTGTAATTTCTGGAACCAGACTAAAAGGGCACCAAAATCAGCCGGGCCAATATTCACTCTCTTAGACGATATAAAAACATGGTCACAACAACATGGAGATGGACCTATCATAGTTCATTGTCGGTAAGTCGTGTTACGTTGTGAATAAATATAAATGAAGATGGTCCTGTCATAGTGATTGCCTGTGTCTTGTTTTACTTTAAGAACCTATTATAGTTCATTGCAATTCGAGTTACTTATTAACCCTTGTCGGTGCACGTGGGGTCTCCGTGGACCCCATACACTTGTTTTATAGTGTTTTGTAATAACTACTGGGCACTGTTTTCTGAAATTTAGTGACTTTGTCTCCAATATATTTTTAAACATAGCGAATAGATCGGTATTCATCTGCTTCCCACATGAAGAGTTATTTTACATGCCAAACAGGCCCAACGCTTGAAGGGCAGAAGGGGTCCAATCGGACCCCAAACTTACAACTCGCGGTAGGAATTTTGCTAATGTGTTTGCTGCCTGATACCATATTGCGTATGCCAGACTATTCTCTCTTTAAACATCTGCATGTTACAAATACCAAAAACTAAATGATGGATTACAAATATTCAATGGTTTTTGTATCAAGCGTGAATCGCCATTTAACCTCGTTATAACATAGTACACAAAGTAGCAATTTTGTGAGTATTATTAAATCTGTTCAAAATGTCACTTAAATGTTTTTGTATAATAATTTAGTTGTTTTTCAGCTGTCAAATATAAATGCAAATAAAAACTTAACCACTGCTTTTAAATTCAAATACATCTGTACGTAAAAACTTTGAAATACAACTGGGGTCCATACAGACCCCTTGTTACCTGATATGTGATTCTCACCACGTGCACCCACAAGGGTTAAAGCAATATTCACGACCTACGTTGTCAATTTACTTTTCCCTTTATATTTTGTTGAATCCGGTTTTCCATCAATATTACATTTTCAGCAATGGTGTAGAGAAATCGGGTGTATTCTGTGTTCTAGCAGCGATATTGGAAAGATTAACCATAGAACAAGATGTCAGTATTTTACAGACTTTGGTTCAGCTGCGAGTTTCCAGGCCTCAGATTATGGCCTCTATTGTAAGTATTATTAAATCGAATCATTGAATATTGTGAATGGCCAGTGTGTCGTTTGTCTAAGATTAGCCACATGTTCGGTTATCATAGTGAACTACGAGTATCGGTTAGTCGTGTGTTCTTCCTGTCGGGTAGTAAGTATTATTTCATCCTCGATATCCCAAGTGATCTCATTACCTTCCACTTCACTAACCCCGGGGGAGACACGTCTTCAAATTATCTTCCCTTGATGTTTGTGTTCCTGTAATCAAAGATAAATCCTGAAATACATAAAAATATCATCTTTCTCTTTCATATTCAATTCCCTCAAACTTTCTCATAATTGAGCGCACATGGGGAGATATCGTTGGCTCAGATCAACCTTGCATACTATTAGGATATTCACCATACAATAATCAGAAATCTGCTGGAACGCTATAAGAAATTCGCCAGACGTCCATATCTGCAATGAAATCACGTGACTGGTATAGCTGATCCGAGCCTTCGACAAATAACATAAATTGAATGTATTTGCCTATTTTAGTAACTATCTCTGTGGATAGCGACCAGTTTCTTTCGACAAAACAACGATGAATTTTCTCTTCTAAAGTAAGCAATCGTGAATTTGCAAGGAAATACCGGTTTATTAAAGGTCCAGTACAGAAATAACGTCTTGTTGTTGAGTTAAACAAGATATTGCTTGGTCCACAATCGTGCAATTCTAGTTTGAGTAAACGTCATTCATAGTTTGTAATAATAGATTGTTCCAACCGTCATAATGTATTATTATTTCCTCTAGATGTTCATTATGCTATATTCTTATTGATTGTTTTTGTTTATTTCAGGCGCAGTTAAAATTTTGTTTTGATGCAGTTGGTGAATATCTAGATGAGTTTGCTGTTTATGCCAATTCCTGTTAAAGTTGCCTTCAATTCAGGCTAATTTTGTGTATGCCAGTTATGTAACATAATATATTGTACCTCCTTTGTTATTGGAACCATATATAATATTTTAAACGTGTATCTTATTATTCACATATTTCATATACTAGTTTTGATTATGTATTACAACGTATATTTGTACCGCCATTGTTATTGAAACCATATTGATATTGTAAACCTCTATCTTAAAATTCAACACATAAAGTGTATAATATTATATTTTAAACATGACTGTATCATGTAATTCATTATATACTATTCAAAAAAAGTAGGGGATATTTGATTTTTAAGTGTAATTAAAGTCACCTAATGAAACTGTCGAAGAAACAAATGACAAAATGAAATGAAGTTCACATTCATCGATTTATTCCAAATGATCGTTAGACTAAGTAAGGCACAGTCTGACCATTATAAGGGTAAAATGATACCCGGGGTCAAACAGCAAAGTTACCACAGCATCACAACAAAGTCAGTAACGGGTAAATCCTCCTCTGTTTGCCAAACAAGCATTGATCCGACGTGGCATACTCCTAATGAGACGTCTAAGGTCATTTTGGTCCAGATTGTCCCATTCCTGTTGCAACGCAGCAGCAAGTTCTTGGACATTGGCAGGACGTTGTTGACGTTGACGTAACCTCTGTCCAAGCATGTCCCAGACATGCTCGATGGGGGAGAGGTCGGGACTCAGTGCTGGCCAAGGTAATGTGGTGATGTTCTGTTGTTGGAGGTAACCTGTAACGATCCTGGCCCTGTGACATCTTGCGTTGTCATCCTGGAAGATGAAACGGCGGCCATGACGTCGTGCGAACGGCACAGCATGGACTGCCAAGATGTTATCCCGGTAGTACTGGCCTGTAACACGCCCTGCAACAACATGTAAAGCCGTTCTTCCAGCAACAGTGATGCCTCCCCACACCATAACAGAACCACCCCAAATCGATCATGTCTGATGACGTTAACGTCACATTGCTCCAGCGTCGATTATCCCAGTGTTGACGATCCCTACACCAACGACGTCTTGCCTGAATGTGATGATCTCTCAAACAAGGGATCACGCGAGGACGTCGGGCGCGAAGGTGACCCGTATGCAGTCGATTCCGAATCGTCTGGCCACTCACTCTCACACCAGTGTCTGTTTGAAGACGAGCGCTGATCTGATTTGCTGTGATGACACGATTTCTCAAGGCCAAGGTACGGTTAAATCGATCCTGGGCTTGAGTTGTCACCCTTGGTCGACCTGAGCTTGGTCTGTCCTGTACAGATTGTGTATCACGGTATCTGGACCATAGCCTGCTTATGACAGACTGAGAAACATTCATCGTCCGCGCCACAACCGCATGTGTTGTGCCGATCTGTAGCATGCCAAGGGCACGTAACCTTTCATTTTGGGTAATCCGACGCATATCAAAATTTGTTTTCTGGTTACTAAAACAATTAAACTGATAATTCCACCCTGGAATTCAATGCCACAATGACTGTAACATTCAAAGTCAGAGTCGTGCAAATCTTGGGTTGGACCCCCATGATGATCCCAAGCATCACCTGCATTCCATGCGGTAGCTATTGGTGCGTTTGGGCGTCACATGTAACTGGAAATGTTTCTTCTGTTAGGTTCTATAGTGACTTTTTTCGTAGTCATTTGCATATTTTAGTATTATGCCCCCAAAATCAAATATCCCCTACTTTTTTGAATAGTATATTTCATATATAAACGTTTTGATTTATGTTATTCAATCATTTATTTCAATCAGTATACGTAACTAACATTCTTAAAGAAGAAATGCGTCGATTGAGACTTAAAAATATACCTTGTCCAAATCTTTCCAAAATGTATGTTGTTTCTGTATTGAAAGACGTCTACCTTCATGAACAAAATGGCACCGTTTCCCCCCCCCCCAACCACTGAATGTTGATTATTTGTCTGGAATCCAGATTAGCTACCTAAATTATACTGATTTTTTTATGACACAGAAGTTACTATTTCACTGGAATGAAGAGCACATACACGAGTTTGCAGCCATTAATGTTTGAAATAAATTCGGGAGAGTGGGTTCACGGCCCCCTACGACCGGCGAAGATCAGAAAACTATAAACGATTATTTTGTAATGTTTTGGTATTTAGGTCAACTACTTAATTTGGGACTATATTAGACCACTTTGAAATATTCACGGACTGAAATAGCAGGAATGGGCATTTAGAGGTGTCTAATTTTCTCAATTTGCTGATGTACGCCCAATTCTTTTGAATCTTAGAATTTATGAACAGTCAAAACGCCACGTTTCACGATGGACATGTTTTTATTTTCTTTTATTTTGCGAAAGCATTCTTATATTTGATATACTATTTCAATTGATATACATTTTTGTAATTATTCTCAATAACTTTGTTATAAAATAGAGATTTTTATTATTATAACATTCTAATATTTGATATTATTTTTGATATATGTATTGTTTTTCTTTTTTATACTAAATAAATTGTTATTAAATACAGATTTTTATTAATATAGTATTCCGATATATGATATAGTTTTTTTTTTTAAATTTATATTGAATAACTTTGTCATTAAATACAGATTTTTATTATTATTGTACTAGTTTTCATAGATATACGGTATTCTTATTCATAATAATTGTGTTGAAATTTATACTAAATAAAAACATACAATAAAAATGTGTGTTGCATTACATGCCCCAAATCTCCTTTGACTCGTTATTGTCTTAATCCCTTTAAATATATTGCGGTTCCTGTCATCAGGTATGAACTTGGATGTATAATTGGGAATTAATTTATTTGCTTCGTTAATTACCATATCATCAAAGCACGGTAACGATCGCTGTGGTCATATATCTTCAACGTTACAGTGAAGGTTACATTGAGAGTCCAATCCGTTTCACATATTTATGATTAATTTCGTTTTTAAATCTTTAAGTTCAGTTGAATGTGGTATTGTTTGGAATACTTATGTCCATTTTTTTGGATTGGAATTATTGTTGTTGTTGTTTATATCATTATAACTAAGGACGGATTTATGGTTTCCGTCAAGGGAGTGTGTGTTCCAGAAATTACAGTACTTTAGTGACACATGACACGAAATGCTTACCAGAGCAAATATATATGACATCGCCGATTATTTCGAAACTTGGGCTCCACATTTGAGCCTGGACAACCGCGGTGGTTGTGAGGATCCGTGACGGATATACATCACCAGATCAAACATCGGAAGTCATACATCGATACCACCTCTTGCTCTCTCGCTGATCCCCCCACACCTACATATCATCAGTAGTAATAGAGGTTTCGTCACAAACAATCGTTAAGAGTGAGATAGTAAATCGATATGATACTAATCCGAGTGTTAAATCAATATATTACCCAAAATGCAATGTCTCGTTCGAGATCAGTAATCCACAGCTTCAAATACAAACACTACACAACACGTTTAACTCAATGAATTCGTCCAATAAAACGATGTATGGTTGTCATCTTGCCATAGCATATTTTTGTTTCAAATAATGGCACCCAACCTCAAACGATGACACCATATCTGTATTTTAAATAATAGGCCTAAATATATATTATATGCCTAAAACGAAAAATGGCGTAACATTATCTAATAACATGGAAGAGTACTGGCTTGTTATTTTACATAATAAATTAATTAATGCACGTGATACATCATGGTACAGACACGTGTACAATCGTAGATTAATATAGCGAACTGGTAGACGTACCAATCTATACCATTACTTCACAGAAGACGTTTCTCATTAAAAATTGTATTTTCTCGTCTGTTTGGGAATTAGGTTACATTTTTGCATTAGGGGCTCGAGTTTTGACAGATTATTCTTCAAATTAGATGTGAAGGATTCGGATCATGGGAATACGAATGCTGTTGATTGTAGCTACGTTTTTCCCGGATTAAAAGCGGTGCGTCACATTGCAGTTTATTCGGATTGAATTCAGAATTAAAAGCGCCACCCTGAATGTGCCAGACAGTCGCATTGGTGGATTTATGCTGCTTATGTTACATTTCATGAGGCAAGCAACGCTACAACATCAGCGACTCCGGGTCTTACATCCCCGCCTTGCAATACTGGCATGGGGAAACCACGCCCAAAAATCAGGATGGACTAGGGAGCCAGCTTCTTACTCACTGAACCAACGTGGCTCCCATTTCATAATTCAAATCCTTTCAGCAATAAGCAATACATTTTGATCAATAGGGTGATGGATCAAGAAGTCGATTGATTTTGAACGATTTACGATAATTAAATGTTAGTGTAGGGCAGAATTCAGTGTGTTGTAAATGGAAAAATATGCCACAACCCGTGTTGACTGTTCGGAGGCCTTAGCGCTTAGGGCGTAAGTTTCGTTGCCTGACAACCTATGTTTTAGCTTGTTATGCTACCACAGTATATATCATGGCGAACTTTGGGGAGAAAGCGATCGGCGAGAGAACCTTCGCATGTTAATGGCTACGTTCGAGATAATATGCAGTTTGTTGAGGCCAGCAATTGCAAAACAAGATACAAAATTCCGGAGGCCAGTGCCTCGCCACGAGCGACTGGCTGTAACACTTTGGAAAATGGCAACAGTTACACGACTCTTGGGCAGAAATTTGGACTTGGACGGTCAACTGTTTGATCTGAATCAAGCGTGTCACACTCAAATCTTGACTGTGAATAATCCGTTCGGAATAATAATTGTTCCGGGTTGAATTCGGAAAAATATACGGATTTGTTGATTCAGATTCATTTCTATGTTTATCGAAATGCCAAAATCTGGAATAAGACTTTATTCTGAATTCAATTCAGATTTAACCCCTAGTGTGAACGCAGCTTTACGGTGCTTTGCGACCTTACGACTCGGTAGTCAATTTGTCCAATATCAGAACAAAGCCTATTAAAATGCGATAGCGGCTACGATTTAAACTTATTGAATTCATTTT
Organism: Patella ulyssiponensis; assembly: GCA_963678685.1. Lineage (NCBI taxonomy): Eukaryota > Metazoa > Mollusca > Gastropoda > Patellidae > Patella > Patella ulyssiponensis. The sequence goes on from OY783228.1 coordinate 9,900,688, forward strand.
TTGGTCGCTTGACATTACTTATGAATTTTTTACTGTTACATTTTTATTTGTTTTATTACAAACGGCGTTCGAAACCATTATATACGTGTGTTGATTTTCAAATAATCAATGTATGATTATCTCATTAAAATAAGAAAATCAATATTGACCAAATGGATTAAAATTGAATATAGACTTGATATCAAAATGGCGGCTGGATGACATCGCGCCTGGTACGTTCGTGCATTTTTTATGCGCGAACTCTTAGTTTTTCTATTACTGGCACGCGCACGGGCACTATTTTTTTTGTTTTACATGTACCAAAATCTGGGATTTCGCGCGTAGGTACTTTTGAGTTATTATTCTGTGAAGCATAACACTTGCCACTGTACCTCTGTATCGCTAATTATAAACCGAATGTCTGAAGACCGTTCATATTTATTACGCAAAAAATTTTCAGTACAGAGTTGATGCGCGCTCCATTTGTTGCAAAGCAAACCAACGGTATTATTTTTCAACAGTGTATCATGAACTTATTCATAGCGATAATATCCTTACACCGAGAGAAATTATCTAGTCTCGGTGAATAGAACCATGGTTGTCTGGTAGAAAATTACTTTTGTATTTTTTGGAACGGAGAACAGCGATTTTAGAAGCAAACTAACCTGCCGCACATGATACTCATAATAAAAGGCGAGAACTCTTTTTGCAGCGGAAGCTTATCACTGAGTAATAGGTCAAGGTTTTATACGTTTGCCGTATAAAAATCTAGCAAACAAGGTAAATACCTACGAATGTCGATAAAAAAAAATAACATTCGGATTATAACTCTAGACAAGGTGTAAATTGAATATTATAATATGTATAGGAAGCCTAGTGACGAGTGTAGTAAGTGCTGTCCGTCCGTCCGTCGGTCCGGCGTGGAGTCGAGCAATCGCCGCCCGAGCTGTCTTCGTCAGCTAGTTTCAAAATGGCGTACAACCAGTGCAAGTGGGAAAAGACGACAATAAAATCAGAAATATGTTATTTATTATTGTCGCACCTATTACATCACTCCTGTCTAACAAATCATAAAGCTGTGGTGTTACGGTGGCGGCATAGTATTTCACCGTAACACCACAGCCACTCTAACCATTCATAATACATCTAACCATCACTCCCTACACTCCCTCGTCTACTTTCCCAAACGTCAACAACACATCTCATACATCCATTTCGCTGATTAACCCTTGTACCATGTCTACTGGATATCTTGAAGGTTTTTGTAAATCCCAATATGGTGCCAAACGGTTGAATATGTTATCACACACTGTCTCTGAAAATGAATGATGATATCTCAGGATAACAGCACCAATGTAATTTTTAGTATGAAAGGAAGCTTCCGCTGGATTATTCGTTTAGAATTCGGTCAGTCACCTAAAATACATTGTTTTTGATTACAAAGAAGTAGATGTTTAGCGGGTTGGTATAGCACAAACACATGTTTTCAGCCGTTAAATTCTCAAATAAAGGTCCAGAATCTGTATAGATTAATTGGTTTATTGGAATTTAGGTCAGCTGCATAACTATAATTTCAGCTATATTAAACCACTTTGTAGTATTCAGTTGGTTTATTGCAATTTTGGTCAGGTGTTTAATTTCGGCTGTATTAGACCACTTTGAAGTAATCACAGACTGGGATAGAAGGAAAATGTATTTTCGGGTATCTATTGTTCGCAATTTTCTGAAGTAGGCTCATATACGACGATTTTGAATGCCCGGGGGAAACCCACGACGTTGAGATGCCACATACGCTCACACCAAGGATCGAAACCACAGCCGTAAGCCAGAGGTGACCGGCCAGCTAGATGTCGAAGTGCGGCACTCTAGACCACTAGGCCATCCCAACTCCCTTGAATCTTAGCATTTATGAAAGTGATACATAACAGATTTTATGATGTTTTTATTTTTTGTTTTGTTTTTGTTTTAAATCATGGAATATATCTTACTGTTGATGCGCATTACACACTTCCTTATTAAATGCAGATTTCAATTCAAATAAAGTTTTCCACTTTACACAAAATAACTTTGTTGTTAAATACAGATTTTTTTTATTATTATAGCATTCCTATATTTGATACATTTTACATTGATATACAACTTTCTAATTTAAATAATTTTTACTTTGAAGTAGCTATTTGTATTATAATATCATTCCTATATATTGTAATAGTTTTAATTTATATAGGTATTTCTAATATACTAGTCTCGGTCACCCAGAACGTCCTAGTCGTCAACCCTAGTCTCGGTCACCCAGAACGTCATAGTCTTCAACGTACAGAGGGTCTGGGAAAGTTTTCAATATTTGACATAAAGTCAATTGCCTATGCGTAACCGGGAGTTTGGTTTTTAATGTTGTTCATTATCCAATATCTTCTGGCCAAGTCAAGTAAGAGTTGCACCCCTCCCGCAATAAATCCCATAATTCTTGCATTAATATAAAGAAACATGAATCGTGAATTAGTATTAAATAAAAAACAACAACAAAAAAAAACAACATAGATAAGGCCCACGAAAAGAGAATTTTTACAATAATAAAAATAAGAATGTTGGATATTGAACTGGCATGCAATCAAATGCGTCATTGAAATGACATTCTTAAATTAATTTCATGGGCGTCATCCTCTTGTATAAGGACGAGTTGCCTCCCTTATAAGACCGGACAATCTAGTCAATGACCTACTTTCCGTCAAATTTTGAGGACCCATCCAGACTCACTCGGCAAACCTCGGAAGATTTCGGGCAATCTAAACTCGGCTGTATGATGAATTCCGCCATATTGGAACTACTTTAAAGGTCCCGGATGGTCAGTGCCCTCACTTTACGGTCCCGAACATTTAATAATAATGTGTTTTATTATAATATATTCCCAATTTCTTCTCCACTTCATATTTGTCTTATAGCTGGTCCTGTCGCCAGTTATGGTGAGGTATGTATAACTGGGGACTAATATCTTTGCTGTGATAATTACCATATCCAGGGGCGGATCTAGGAATTTTGAAAGGGGGGGAGGGGGCGCCGTAAAGTGAGGGCACTGACCATGGAGACGGGGTACACCACTGAGAGGGGGGTTTCGGAGAGGGGGGGGGGCACAAGATCAGATCATTATCCGTCATTTCCTTGCATCTGTAGCCTTTCCAAGAGCTATCTGGCTGATATTTTCGTCTACGTAAACGTTCGGAACGGACATAAGTTTTATTTGGGTCTGAGAAAAGGTACTTTCAGCAGTAAAAAACGGCACTGTCGAAAATTAGGGGGGGGGGGGCGCCCCTCGCCGTATATTATCCTCAAGTGATACTTTGCGAGCAGCAGGCAATAGGTGCTCGGGAGGGCACACCTCGTACAAATTAGGAACACAGGAAAATATTACTACCAAATTTATATACTATATGCGAATATGCTCAATTAACATTTTTTGTTATGATTTCCTAAAACAATAAACCAAAAGACAATATCGTGCGCATGGCATTGGCCTATTCTCCTTACGTTCATATCAACTGTGGACATTTTGGGCGCTGAAATGAACAAGTTGAATTATTAAAAGGCAAACACCTAGTTCTTCACTTCTGCCATACTCGCACTTTGTTACTAACAATTCAAAGCCGTGGAGTAGATGTATTCTTTCATATCTATGAATGTATTGCAGAGGGAAACAAGGTAAAACTAAATACCATCTGAAATTACCATATCTACCCTGAACTGTAATAATACATGTGTAAATATCCCTAAGAAATGTTTCTTTTATCAATGGGGAATTGGAATGTAAGCAGGTTTAACGTCCTACTGTTCTCTCCCAACTTCATAAATGAAACCGAGGTCCATTTAGGAAGTTTGGATTTATAGATAACGACGTGTGCAATAATGTAATTTTCGAAACATGGTTGAATGGTAAAGTCATTTTATACTTTAAATTCAAATCCAAGATGTTGTTTTCAGGGGCGAAGCATAAGTTATCAATGTTTGCGTCCAAACACGAGTAGTGATAATTCCGGTCTTTTTTATGGAACTTGACAGCCCTTCGTTTACTATGGGGTCTTCCCTAAAACTTTGGACAGTGATTTAAGGTATAAAAACGGTTAAAGTATTGTTCGTCTTCACACAGTATTGTTTACATTGTTGATAGCCTCGTTTGTCACACAATTAGTTTTCCTACAATATTCTGCTATGCACTGGTTGTTTGGGCATGATAAAGTCGTGAGTCATGACGTAACGTCATGCAAACATATTTGGTCTAATTTGGAACTTTGTTTCAAATTTAACGATTTTGTTAAGCAGTAAGCCATTGGTTGTTAATGGGACTGTTGACCAATAAGTCATTTTATACTTCAAATTCAAATCCAAGATGTTGTTTTCAGGGGCGAAGCATGAGTTATCAATGTTTGCGTCCAAACACGAGTAGTGATAATTCCGGTCTTTTTTTATGGGTTTCCACTTTAATTAATAATTAACAGGGTATTTTGGAGATGTTACAGTTGTTTTAATCAAGGTAAGCAAACAATTAAAGAAATATTCTTAGAAGACCCGGATTATCATTGTCAAAGTTGTGCGTTTTCGGTATAACTAAACCGAAATATTATGACAATGAAAGCACAAAGAGTTTTACATAATTCAAAAGAGGTCAGTTTACACCTAAAATAAGGGTCAGATTACAGGAGTCTCGCACATGAATATATGAATACTTTTTTCAAAATACAGAAAAAACAACTGTTAAAATTTATATTTAGTAATATAGATATGAATACTATTTTAAAATATAGAAAAAACAATTGTTAAAATTTATATTTAATAATATATATATGACATAAATTTTAAAATGACATACAAATTCAATCTGGTAGAACATATAGGAATACTATTATTTAAAAAATATAAAATAAATGAAATATAACATCAAATATAGGAATACTACATTCAAAATATACAGAAACAATTATTATAAAATATAAATTTTAAAATAATATATAAATTAAATCTAATATCAAATATAACAATTTTTAGCAAAATATAGATATGGCATACATTTTAGAATAGTATATCAATTAAATCTAACATCAAATAGTGGAATACTATTTTTAAAATATAGAAAAACAATTATTAAAAAAATAGAATATAAATTAAATCTAACATCAATATAGAAATACTATTTTTAAAATATAGAAAAGGAATTCTTAACAAATAAAGATACGGCATAATTTTTTTTAAAAAAAGTATATAAATTAAATCTAGTAGAATATAGGGGATATTAATTAAAGATACATTATGTAAGATTTAGATAACGAACTAGCCATTCTTGTTATAATAGTTCGAAAGTGGATAATGTAAAATGAATAATTTGAAAATTTCATTTAAATTACTCTGTTGCAAGCGAAGATATTAGCCTTTGAAGGTTTGACAGACGTGTGCAATAATTTCAACCACGGTACTGGTTGATCAAAGCTAAGTCTCGGTCCACCATATTTCATTAAATCAAAGGATCGCTGAACCATTCCAATCTGTTTAATATCAGAGAAATCTGATGCCATCGAGAAATGATTAAGGCCTGGGTCAGTTAATGAATGTCTAATTAATACGTTAGAAAACATTTCAGGCCTTAAGAAAGACCCGCAATAGGCAGATTTAGCTCTTGCATAATGCATGTTTAACCAACTATAGGAAATCAATTAATAACAATATAGACGTGGGATAATCTAGCATAAATTAGGAAGGCAATTAGTAAAACAATAGACACCGTATCAGTTAATATAATAGGATGTAAAATAAAATCTACATAATAGGAAATTTATTACTAGATATATAAAGCAAGGGGAAGACCATATTCCTGAAGCAATGGTCCGAGAAATCCCTCTCTGCCCATTGCTGGATTGGCTTCTGATTTCTGATACTTGAGGTTTTGAGGGAGTGTGTGTATTCTTCCCGTTCAATCAAATATATCCCATGTACAGGAACATGACAGCCCTTCATTTACTATGGGGTCTTCCCTAAAACTTTGGACAGGGATTTAAGGTATAAACACGGTTAAAGTATTGTTCGTCTTCACACAGTATTGTTTACATTGTTGATAGCCTCGTTTGTCACACAATTAGTTGTCCTACAATATTCTGCTATGCGCCGGTTGTTTGGGCATGATAAAATCGTGAGTCATGACGTAACGTTATGTAAACATATTTGGTCCAATTTGGAACTTTGTTTCAAATTTAACGATTTTGTTAAAGGGACAATAACACTCTTGCTGGCTTGGCAGCTCTAGAAAATAAATAATAGTCTTATTCTAAGTACTAGATGTTTATTTGCCCTACCTGTTGTGTAAATTATCCATTACATCATATTTTACTAGTTCAGAGGGTTCGAAAATATTTTTAAGTCCAAGTCACATTTGAAAAGGTTTACGTTAACCTTTTCAAATCATGTAGTTGAATTTTTCCAATTCTTTAAATTAGGTGTGTTAAGATGAGATTTGTATCATCAATTAATTTGAATATTGTAAAGTAATACAATTTGTTGGCCAGAATAAAGATTGGGACATATTATTCAATTACAACAAGAGTGTTATTGGGGCTTTAAGCAGTAAGCAATTGGTTGTTAATGGGACTGTTGACCAATAATATTTTAGAACAAGAATTTTCTCTATTTACAGCAGTGAGTAGTGGGATTAGCTCTAATCAAATGGAACACTGCGAGGAGTATGGGGGAAGACAGCTGTACGCAATCCTGTGGTGAAATACCACTTTGATGTAATTATTACGGACTGGAAAAGGAATGGCCGGTCCAGCAAAACAAAACCGACGACAACAATAATACTCTATGAATAGCTATAGGTTTACCAGATAGTACAATAAAACAATTTCAATTTATTACAAAAAAAATCTAATAAAAACAACAAGGAATAATTGAGCTGCACGCAATCTTAGCAGGAATTGGCATAAACAGCAAACTCATCTAGATATTCACCAACTGCATCAAAACAAAATTTTAACTGCTCCTGAAATTTATATATAACCATTTACAACATAAAACCCAGTATATATTGACAATCTGGAAGATCATCATACAGAAGAAATGATTAAATATGATTTTATATCATGACCGAATGAACAAATCAAAGTAAAAAGACAAACTCCACTAGTTTCACTTAAACATTTTGTTAGATAATTTATTGGTTTAATAAAACAGTATATCAATAGAAACCAATACACAGTATTTTTAATTATAATTAAATTAAATTAAAAGTAGTGTTACAGCCGTGATCGCTGTTAATAAAGGTTATTCAAGCACGCTAGTGATATAATAAAACAGTTATCCGAAACTTTGACAGTGATAACAAAATGACATATAACCAAATACACGACTCGGTGACCATGGACGATTCCCAAAACTTTGTAAAGGGACACCACATCACAAAATATACCATAAAAAATCGATATTTCCTCGAAAAACGTCAGTATGAATTCGAAAACCTGACAATTCACAGCCATGTTTTGAAACACCGTTCAAATCATTAATGTGTGGCTTGATTGAATTGTTGCTATGACTGAGACAATTATCATGAGGTTAAAATCAATGGTGACTTATCTTATTGATTTTTGGCACTTCTATTAAAATTCTAAAACTGATGATTACCTAACAGGACCGACAGCAGCATATGATTAACGTTAAACAAATGGCAAATTGATCCTTTACTACATTAAATGTTGTGTTTGGATATATAATACTTACAAAAGACGTCATAATCTGAGGTCTAGAAACTCGTAGTTGAACTAAAGTCTGTAAAATACTGACATCTTGTTCGATGGTTAATCTTTCTAATATAGCTGCTAGAACACAAAATACACCCGACTTCTCTACACCATTGCTACAAAGACAAACAAAATAAAACTGGGTTTTAAAATTTCCCTTACCAAATACATCCATAATAAACAATGAGCAGAGTTTTGTGTTTCTGGATACAGGATATTTCTCATAAACAGTGATTGAAAGTTGAGTAAATTCTTAACATAAGTCTGAGAATGCTTTGTGACCTTGGGGTCACGTGACCTGACTATTGTAATTGTATCAATGATTATTTGACAGTTGTAATTGTATCAATGATTATTAGATGTGGTTTGACAGTCGTAATTTTATCAAATAAACTAATTGGACTTACATTTTTTACACCATTTCATAAATGTAAACCAACTTACACGCAATCAACTATGATAGGCCTATCTTCAATTATATTGTTTCAATAAAGAAAGTCAACTTATAAACAATGAACTATGACAGGACAATATTATATAAATAACGGTAAACAACTTACAGACACTGAACTATGATAGGCCCATCTCCATTTACATTAATAACGTGAACCAACTTACTGACAATGAACTATAACAGGCCCATGTTCACTTTCCTGAAACCATGCTTTTATATCTTCTAAGAGAGTGAATATTGGCCCAGCAGACTTTGGTATCCCTTTCTTCGGATTCCAGAAATTACATTGATAAATTTTGATTCTTCGTTGTAGATTTCTCTGATGTATTGAAACAAACAAGTTATTTACAGACATGCATATCTACGTTATGTTAATGATTTACAATGATCGACCTTTCACCAATGTGCCCAATTGGTATAACATTATGTTACAGGTATCTGAGCTAGTGTAACAATATTATTATATTAATGAGTTACAATTATTGATCCTTTTCCAATCCAATCTACTCTAGTGGTATAACATTTATCTGCCCTAGTGTTGTAACATTATAGTATAGTATCTTACAGTAATGAATTACAATTATTGATCCTTTACCCGAATATACATAGTGTTATTATTATATTTAAAGTAGCTAAGTATCTAACTCAATATCACCCAAAATCTTCAACATTGAAAACACGAATTATTTGTCAATTCAAATCAACAATGATGCTGTGATCTTACCGGAAAAAGATGGGCTTTTGATATTCAATATTTAAGACAAAATAAACATTTCACCATTGACACACGAATCGTGTACCATAATGCGTTTCAGCCACAGTTCTAGCAAGAGACTGGAGGAACGAGACTAGAAACGTTGCATCAAATCAAACGGCGTGTGTAGACTGGAATAACCAGACGCTAGAAATTTGTTTTCGATTGACATTGCTGGCTTATTTCGCCGAACATAACTGATTTGAAATAAAAGTAAAAACGGAAACCATTGAATGTAAATCAGTTTATATACATTCATATTACAGTATTATTATTATATGCGTTGCGACCCACTTGTGTCAATTTCTAGGTCCCAAATGTTAGCGATTTAGCTCTTTTAAGGTTTACAATCATTGATATTGTCCAATCTACCCAAGTGTTGTATTATTATATTAACGATTTACAATCATAACACACTAAACAATAAAATTACTTGGTAAATTTAATTGCATGTGTTAGTCCAATGTCATAGAATACTCATCTGGCTAACGTTGGGACAGGCACGGAAAAGGATTGAAAATAATAAAGATGAAATGTCCCTTGAAGTATTTACAACCTAGCAACTATCTAAAATATTACACGGTAATAAATAAATATGATGAAAAGGATTAAAAGTAAAAGTTCCTCCTTACATCTAATTCACTGTTAATTAAACAGGTAACCATTGAATAAATACCATTCTCATGTTCTGTTTGATCTTGTTTGATGATCTTATATGGTCCACACTTTAGTTCATCAGATGCTGGTATATATTGTCCAATATCCTGTATATAAAATACAAATATATATGACCGTAAGTTGTAACTAGAATACAAACAAGTTTCAAAGGGAGAAACACACCTGCCTTCGTATTTTGTTAACTTATCAAGTGATTAGGTTACTGATTCTACGAGATGCCTATATCGTCTAATATGACTAGCTATATCCCCACTGTCTCGCAAACTCATAAGCCTCGTTTAAGGCGGGCGCTTTACAAATTTGACTTATTTCATTTTCATTTTTGAATGAACGGAGGATAAATAAGGTTTTGAAATTGCTTTAAAGCGATAAGTTCATATTTTCAAAGAAAGTCAAAACATAATTATTTCTGTCTTTTGCTCAATATGTTGTCAACTCACTATTACACGATCATAGGTCATAGCCATTATTCCCCACTCTTATAACTCATTAACACAGGAAAAGATAACACAATTACCTCCCTTGTTTTTCTATTGCCCCCATGCAATAGCTATCTTCAAACGTTTGAATTTGAAGTTGAAAATGGCATTTTTGCCAATTTCTCAACTGGCAATACTGAATTATAGAATATATAGGATTATTCTTTAACAAGGTAGGACTGTTTATGGATACCATCTATTTTAAGGCTTTATTGTAATAAATTTTTCAAAATATAACTTAAAAATACGAAATTGTAGCTTTAAAGAATACGTATTACAAATTTTACCTTTCCTCTTTCTGTAATATCCATATTAACAATTGTAGTAACGTCTTGTTCTACAACCATCGTCCAGAAATCTGTCACTGTATTTGATAAAGGTGTCTGGGTCAATATATAAGCATCTTTCTTTTTATAACTCTGTAAATGACAGAAAATCGTGTACAAGTGAACAAATATCCAATATTTCATTGGAACTACAGGTCATTGACATGGATCAAAAGTACAATCATTTTTAAAAAACTAATAATATCTTCGTGTTTAGTTTTAAGCTTTTTTGGAAAATATATTATTTGTCTTTCACTCCTAATCTTCTAATTTTGTATGTGATACATATTTATGTATCTATTTTTGTAGGGAATGATTATTTTATATGTTTATTTGCCTTTTACTTCAAATCTTCAGTAAATATACTTGTCTTACCGATATAAACACAGCATTGATATAATCTGTCGTATTTGGTTTTAATAAAAACAGTCGAGTTTTATCCGCTAAAATAAGGAATATGTACATATAAATATCATTTTATAAACATACATGTAAATTATTTTTACCAAGGAAGTAATAGAACTACAGCAGGACGATTTACCCAATACTACCCAATACCACCCAATAGCACTCAAACACCAGAATTAAGTAAATTGTGTAAGACCACACAAAATGAATTCTTGAAAAATCTTAAGAAAACTACTAACACGCTAGTATTGCCAGATCTCTGTTCTTATTTTGGTTTTCTTCTGATAAAGCTACTGAACAGTCAGTTTCTCTTTGTGGCGGACATACATCATCAAGCATCTGAAAAATAATTTCATATTAAGAATAAATAGAATAACTCCATATATTAAAATAGATTTAGTGTAGTTATAAGTACAAATTGGTTGAATATCATTATGCGTACTTACCTCATATCTTGCTTGAAGCTGTGATTTACCAGACGTTTTACTGACCTTCAGTAACGCCTGATAGTCTTGTTGATATGACGTCACAGGAAACGTAATATCCCCCGCGATATACCATGCAGCCAAAGCATCATGTATAAATATATATTGTTCCTGAATCATTAAAACAAAATAACTGCTTGTGTTAGAATTACTTAAAGATACATTATGGCAGATTAGATAAAGAGCTGGCAGTTCACGCTATAATAGTTAAAACTAGAAAAGGAATTTACTGAAAATTTCAGTCAAATTGAGCCACTCTGAACCGAGAATTTAGCGATTGCATTTCCGCCTAGCCTCGATCATCATTACTAAAATTGGTACGATAAACAACATTGTCTCGATTATCTATTTCATGATTAAGAGCAGAAGATCGGTTCCGAATCCAAAAAATATCGAAGGCTGGCGATGACATCGTGAGTTGCTTATTGTCTAGATAGGGTAATTAATGTCTACTTAATAACTTAGATAAAATTTCAGGCCTAAAGAAAGACCCGGAATAGGCAGATTTAGCTCTAGAATAATGTATGTTACGTATGTATTATGCAAGAGCAAAATCTCAATATGGCAGGTCTTATTATGGGCCTGACATATTATCTAAATCATTAATTAGACATACATTATTAATCTCCCTGTCATCGTTAGGCTGTGATCTTTTGTGAATTTGAATTCAATTTTGTACTTGTTATTTTTAACGTAAAAGTGGATAATCGAGACTTTGTTAATTATAGAACCAATGTCTCAAATGATGATCGAGGCTAGACGAAAATTGAATCGTTAATATCTGAAATTTCCAGCATTTTCTGTTTTCCTTATCTGTATATTAACAATTACAACGAGAACTGTCACCTATTTATCTAACCTCACCCAATGCCCATATAAAATATATAATATTGTAAATTATTTAATATGGTAATGTACAAATTAAGTAATAATACCGGTGTCTGGACCATGTTAACTCGTTCATGTCTCATCTGTTTAACACATTCATATACATCTACAGAACACCTTGCTTTAGCTTCTTGTATCAGATAATCTAACGCTATAAAAGTTCCGGTTCGTCCAATACCAGCACTGAAAATGTAAAGTTTCGTGAACTATTCATTAGTAAGATAGACAGATGATCGGCATTATGAGTACATAACTACGATGATAGCCATGGGCTCTAATTTCAACACTTAATTCAAATAACTAAGCTGCAAGACTTAAACATACATTATGCAAAAGCTAAATCTGCCTATTGCAAGTCTTTCTTTAGGCCTGAAATGTTTTTTTTTAAAATTACTCAGACGTTAATTAACTTATCCGGGCCATAATCAACTCTCGGTGGAATCGGATTTCTCCGATATTAAATAGATTGGAACAGTTCAACCGTATTTTGACTTAACTAAATATGGAAGGGCGAGTCTTAGCTTCGAACAACCAGTTCCGTGGTTGAAATTATTGCACACGTCTTGTCAAACCTTCAAATGCTAATATCTTGGCTCGCAATATGGTAATTTGAATGGAATTTTCAAATTATTCATTTTACACTAACTCAGCAAGAATGATTAGTTCTTTATCTAAATCTTACATAATGTATCTTTAAATATCAGGACTTATGAACAATAGTTTTACTTACCTGCAGTGTACCAACATTGGTCCAGGATGGGGTGATACGGCTTTTATTACTTTACTTCTGAACTCAAGCAATGACGCAATATCAGTAGGGACACCTTTATCAGGCCACGATGTATAATGGTACTGTTTAATAGTCCGAGATTCACATTCATCCTAGAAATGAATACATACTTATTTGATGAAACCATTCCATAACATAATATGTGCTAGGCATTAAGAATATGTCCGGAGAGCAAATGAATGTCACTAAGAACCACTTTATCGGGCCACTATGTATACTGTTCTAGATCCACATTCGTCAGAGAAATTTATATAGAACTGTTTGATGAAACCATTCTATAACATAATATATGCTGGGCAATATATTTGAATGAGTTAGAATTTATTAAACGGTGGTACGGGGAGGAAAGTCAACCTAATCAAAATAACATTATATTGGTGGCCTAAGGTATTGGGCGTGTGAAAATCCTAGTAAAATATATTAATTCTGTTTCATAATTCATTGACACTGGTGTGCGCGACCAACGGCCGTTTTTTGTCAAGGCAAAATAGAGACTATGCTCGTCCAAAACTTAGACCTGTCTGTCCGGGAATAACTTGATAGACACTACAAAGATTGAAATGGAATGAAATGTTCTGCTCCGACTGGGCGAATGAAGACGGCTATACAGTGTGGCATGAAGGAAATTTTGCCCGGGCAGCGGCACTATGGCCTACTTAAATTACCAAGGGATATCTTACCTGCATGCACACGGGACCTCTGTTTTCCATAACATTCGAACGACTTGACAGCTGTCCATGTCGGGACCTCCTCCCTGCACCACTGTCAAAAGGAAGCCATGTCGGAAAAATCCGATGAACTGCCTCCGCCATTGCAGGGATCGAGCATGCGACATCCAGGCCAGCTAGTCAGAGCCCTACTCACTTAGCCGCCATGGCTCCCCAGTCCCCAACACAGATATAAGCCCCTTGCACTTATATAGTTCATGGTATATATACATACTTTTATAATATTGAAAACTTACTTTTGTGATTTTTAGGGTTCGAATTGTAAAGTGAGAAAAGTTATCTTCATTGACCAATGTCATGGATATTGTACCAAACTTCATTAGCTCGCCATTGTCCGGCCAGTATTTAAAACATTTTTTCTGTAAAATTTTATCATTATTATCCATTTTTGTTAAATGAATATTAATTGTATTGTGCAGGTCAATTGCAGGGGATTAAAGTTGACCCCTTCCCTCTCCTATGGACGGAACAGTGTTTAAAATAACAGATCGGGAATATTCTACAATATCTCAGGAATTATGAAAACACAGAAATTATAACTATAGAGAAATCATAACAATAATACAATTTGGTTTCGTTTCGACGATTCGGTCGGCTGTTGCCATTCGTGATTTCGCTACCTGATAGCCCTATGAAACTTCACTGGGTTGATGATGCGTGGTATGGGGAGTTCCTAACATCTTTGCCCGTGGGTGTGGATGTGTCTTTACATTTATATTATGCCAAAGCATGTTCATTTTATACTGACTTCCTGAATTACGATAAACTTTTAAAATCGAGATTGCTGTAACAAGTGTATTGGCAACCTCAATATGGACCTAAATTTCAAAAGACGCCTTTCTGATAATAGTGATGTCTCTGTCTGCTGTCCTTATATTGATCTCAGTCAATTTAACATGCAATTTTATTATTCAAGGGTGGTGTTGATTTTGCTGAAATCGTTCACAGTGGTAAATTGAAATGACATGATGTATAATTCACTACAAAATGTTTTAATTTGTGAATGTAAGCAGTACATACTTTTCCCATTTCAACCAGGTTGGTCAACATAACAATCTTTCCGGTCTGTGAAACCCACAATAATCGCAAAAACTCTTTAATAATAACATCAACCGGACCTTTTAAATACAATCAAAGTATATGCACATAAAATATTATAATTATACTATATAAACTAATACAAGCGAAAACCGCACAGTTAATAGCTTTTCCCATGTGTTGCTTTGGCCATTTATTTCTTAGTGCTACTTTGTGGTGTTACTACTAACAATCTGGTGGATTCCCCTAGCCCCCCATTCATATATTTATATTTAACATTATATAAAAAATCTTCTCACCTTGTGATGCGATATATTTGTTTTCGGTGTTGGCATATCCCTGTGTATAACAGAAAGCATTTACTATTTAAATTAATAAAATTGAATATCACTACTTTAGCGGTCCCGGTTTGGGTAATCTGACGTCTACTGCAAGTATGGTCCCGGAATTATAGAGGTTATTGAAACATACGGCGATATCGCCCCAGAACAGCAATACTATAACCAACCGTAACGTCGTGGCAGATCTTCATGAAATAGAACTAATAAGTGCCCAGACTGATCAGATGGCATCACTCTCTCGCGAAAATCCACATGGTGTCGTGTTGTCTTGGTAGCGTTAAATATGGCGTTTACTAATCTGATGTCGTGGGAAATTTCAACACGGGGGATAATCGAAGTTATATTTTAGTTGTAAGTCTACACTGCATAAAGATCCGGCCGATTGTAGAGGTAGGTCGCGTCAGAGATCATTCGAGCGGCTTTGGACTCTATGCCGTCAGGCATTGGATTAACCATTCAGCATTGGTGTTTATAATTAATTAGCCACAGTCCCGTGCACCACATGCCCAGAGCTCACCGTAGCAGACCATTTCATTGGGTAATCCCTCACATTATCCAGAATACGTCACTGATAACAACCCTTCCAGATCCTAGTGTAGTAAGGACAAGTAATTCTGAACAAGCCAACAGTGAGGCTGATGTCCCCCGCCGAAATTCCAAAATAAATAGATGACACATATTAATTAATCGCACATTTATTTTTTTCAAACGTATCGAGCAATCAAACTGTACACGAAGTGTCATCCAAAAGTGTTTTATAAAGAAAAATACTAAAACCGACAAGAAAAATGAAAATGTACCATAGATAGGGGGCCCTAAAGGCAGACAAAAGGGCCCCAGGCTTGACAAAAGGGCCCCTCTGGCCAAGGGAAAGGGCCCTCGTGTCCGAGTCAATCGTTTCTATACACTGTTACTGTCGAATCCATTACTGAAGGAGAATGCAGTCATTGTATTGGCATAAAAATCATCAATCAAGATGAACCTAAGTTATCTTGTCCCAAAGTATCAAACAATGCCTACCCTAAGCAGAAAATGCTCATCTTCGAACTCCATCAAGGCATTGACCTAATACGCATACACACCAATTTTGAACATTTTAACTCAATTAGAAGGAGAGCTATTGTGTTCCAAAGTCTCGGCAAATCAAATTGCTTATCGCTCTGCTTACCCTGAGCAGAAAATGCTCATTATCGATTTTAGTCAAGGTATTACTGTAATGAAACTATACACCAAGTTTCATCACTCTCACTTAATTAGAACTAAAGTTATCGTGTCCCAAAGCATCAACCAATCAAATTGCTTATCTCTGCTTACCCTAAGCGGAAAACGCTCATCTTCGAACTCCATCAAGGCATTGACCTAATAAACACATACACCTAGTTTGAACATTCTGGCTCAATTAGGAAGAGAGTTATTGTGTCCCAAAAAGTGTGACGGACAGACGGACAGACAGACAGACAGACGGACGAACCCACTTCGAAAGGCGGGGGACAACAATAAAAAATTGAAACGAAATAGGATCTGTGTTTTAACCAGATAAGTGTTCTAATAAACTGTGTAGATGACAGGAATTTGCCTGCCTTATGATGAAGGAAGGGTATAAACACTATGATCAAATTACCATTACGGAAAAGACAATTTGATGTAACTATCTAAAAGAAAACCTAAGAAACATGCTAGCTACCACTTATATCAAACCTCAATTGCCGCGCCCATTGTGAATCCCACAGCCTTGTAAATAACTAACAACTTACAGTTATGTAGCACGCGTTGATGTAATCAGAATTAGGGTCATCGTTTTCTATATCCAGTTTAACTCGTGAATGATCAACTGTAATAAATTATACAACTATTAACACGTTTTTAATTTAACTCGCGAATTGTCAACTGTAAGAAATTATATAAATACATTAAATAATATGCGTATATATGTAATCCGGCAACGAGTAAACTATGCTACAATATCAAATTATAAATAAAAGACACTTACAAGCACATACATTCTTGTATCTATTTTTAGGCTTATTAACAGCATTCATACAATAATCATATGCTGAACATAGTCCACTTGGAAGACTCTGAAAAGGAAATGGGTATTGATCATATTATACACGGAGGTTTCCTACGAAGCCAAGGGGAGAAATGTACTGAAATCTTTAGTCAACATGGAGCTTTCAGTCATTGTTACAAACACAAACATTTAAATTTCATAGTATTAACTGAAATGCTCAAGAGTTGGCGTTTTGTCTAATGTAGTCGGCTGCGATTCTGAATG
The DNA here is from genome assembly GCA_963678685.1 of Patella ulyssiponensis. Taxonomy (NCBI): domain Eukaryota; kingdom Metazoa; phylum Mollusca; class Gastropoda; family Patellidae; genus Patella; species Patella ulyssiponensis. Next base: position 9,918,083 of record OY783228.1, read on the forward strand.
GGGCTAAAGATTTTTGAAACACCCAAGCGCACATTTTTCTTGTTAAATTTCCCAGGAGCTACTGATTCTGTATACGTTTAGATCCACAAATCAACAAAAAGGCCGTGTGGGTATGGTATAATTCTACTTTTTTATTGACGTAGCTATTGTTTATTGTTTCGGATATATGTACTTGAACGTGTTAAATAAATCTCGCGAATACACGAATAGAAAGAGAGAAATTGGGTTTAACGTCCAGTCTACACAAATTAGGTCATTTCGGGGCTAAAATATGGTTCAATTTCACTCCAATAATCTGCTTGTGCATAGGGGTCTTTAACAGTGGATGGAAACCGATGGAACCAGAGAAAACCCATGAGATTAAACAGGCGAGTCTACCTCTTCACGCACAATGGAAGAATCAGCTCCACTTTTGGCTCAAAGACATACCTTATGATACAAAACACGCACGCTTGTCCCCCCCCCCCCGTTTAACGTCCATTCGACACAAATTAGGTCATTTCGGGACTAACATATGGTTTGATTTTATTTCAATAATTCGCTTGCGCGTAGGGGTCTTTAGCAGTCGGAGGAAACCCACGAGGTTGAGAAGGCGCCCCTATCTCCATGTCACATACGCTCACACCAGGGATCGAAACCACAGTCGCAAGCCAGAGGTGACCGGCCAGGTAGAGGTCGAAGCGCGGCACTCTAGACCACTAGATAACACCAAGAACTCACCTGAAATTCCGATTCCAGTGCTTCATTTTTGGTCTTGATATATTGCAGCAGATTGGTCAACTGAACACGTGTAGATAATTCACATGGTTCATCAACGTTTACATAAACTTGTGCTGATTGTTCACCGACTTCTAGTTTTTTGGAAGAAACTAACTGATTAACACATGTATTACCGTTCTCAATACGATTCTCTTTCACTATAAACAGAGACTAGTTTGGTTACATAGACTATGACAAGGACATGATGTGCGTACGTTGTTGATTTCTATTTAATCCTTAAACAAGTTTGGAAAAGTTAGACTTTTGTTTTTTATTCAGTCAGGTTTTCTTTAAAACTAGACATGAAAATGAAAGAAATTTGATTTTCGGTATTGTAGTAGATTGAACTTTAATGATTCAACACTAACTGTACACAAAACACTACAATAAAAGACGAAACTAACGTGAAATTCAATGAGGTTTAACGAAGTACAGTTTCGTTGTCATGATGACACTAAAGGGTGTGAATCATGGAACGGTTAACTCATCTGTTTCTACCTGATTAAGTGTGGTTTAATGGTTAGAGCCAGACATTAAAGTGCACATAAAATGTCCCTGAAAATTTCTCTATATGAGCAGTCCATGGTTATTTTGTCCACTTTACGGCAAATTCACATCATTTCGACTAAAATTGATTCAGCTATCTTCATTCAAAGTCGTAAAAATAGACCTCCCGTAAAAAACGACTTTGCCAATTATTGAAAACACTCTTAATCCCCTCAGACGCCAGTGACGTCACAGTGACCGAATGCATATTCGGAATGTTTATTCCTTAATTACCTATATACAGCCGGCGTGTGTATTCATTAACGCCTGACTGATTCCTTAATCCCCCTAATTAAATAAAACAATTGACTACGGAATAATTTGTTTTATAATTCAATTTAATTCAAGATCCAATTTAGAATTTGTTTCATAATGTACGGTCGTTCTGTTTTCTCATGGCAGCGATTTTAATACACTCTACCATCGTGTACAGTCTAAACGATTCGAGATACATTTTCGTCAGAAGTTTATTGTTCGAATTTAGAATCTGTTTCATTATGTACGGTCGTTCTGTTTACTCACGGCAGCGATTTTAATACAATCTACCATCGTGTCCAGTCCAAACGATTCGAGATACATTTTCGTCAAATGAGTGTCGTCGATCTAATTTAGAATTTGTTTCATAATGTACGGTCGTTCATTTTCTCACGGCAGCGATGTCATACACTCTATGTGTGCAGTCCCAACTATTCGAGATACATTTTCGTCAGAAGAGTATTGTGGTTCGAATTTCCCCGAATAAAAGAGTATAGGAGTAAAAAGATGTGGTCACGCAAAATATATCATAAACGTCAAACTTGATTGAAACGCGATTTGTAAATGGCGATCCGTTATCGACGTACGGCGCCTTTCTTTCTGTTTGCGAATTTGACTATTACTCTGAAATAGACCGTAAAAATAAAATACGAAAAAATATCTCAATATACGTTAGAATTAACAGATTGAGAAGGGTCACCTAACTATCTATGTGTATCGCAAGTGTAGTGTCGTTAATACCTGTCATTAATCAATCAGACTAAATTTGAACAGTGATTGGGTCATAAAGTAATTAAGAATGCTGATTAGGTAATTATCTTTTTCTTTGCTCGTATTATTTGTTGATTGGTGTTTAAACAACATCTAAATATAAATCATTCGATGGATATACGTTTGTGATAAGATAAGGTTATAATGTCTAACATCATTTAACTTTTTTATAAAGAATACAAGTATTTTACAATTAAATTGACAGTTTAATCACTCACCAAACAGCACCAGGAACTCCACATTTGATGAAGTGTATTTGATATTCATTATTACAAATTGATCTGGCCAGCGTAACAAAGAATGAAAATTACCCTTTTAAATTAGAACCACAATACTGACGAAAATGTATCTCGAATCGTTTGGACTGCACACGATGGTAGATTGTATTAAAATCGCTGCCGTGAGAAAACAGAACGGTCGTACATAATGAAACAAATTTTAAAATGGATCTTGAATTAAAATGCATTACCAAACAAATTATTCCGTAGTCAATTGTTTTATTTAATTAGGGTGATTAAGGAATCAGTCAGGCGTTAATAAATACACACGCCGGGTGTTTATAAGTAATTAAGCAATCGTTCGTAAAATGTTGTGACTGTAGGTTGCCAATCAGAATTTGAATTGTTTACAAACGCATTCCACTCTTTCCGTACGATTTCATCCTTGGGAAATTTATGAAACGCCGGTACATTATTCCCCTTTCCCTTGCTGGAATTTCCACAACTCTCAATAACACAACAGTAATATGGCATCTTGAAATACACTCAGTAATATTCTAGTCACAAATATATAATCTATTACAACCCAAGACGAGATAGGTCGGCTTTTGAAAATGCTTTGACTGATATGGTGATATGTAGCTTGCATGTAAATAATTACGCGTTAATGATTACGGCAGTCAAATGTTTACTGGACCGACAAATACACACGTGTCAACTGGCTGTGTGTATATACAGTGATATATTGCACGGGCAGTGATATATTGTATAGATGATGTGTATACTATGTGTAGTGCCTGTGACGTCACCGGTCAATCAACCGGATTAAGGTTGTAATTGAAAATTTGAAAACCGTTTTTGGCAGTCGGATACTAAAACGTAAATATCTGAATTAATTTTAATCAGATTAATTTGAACTTGCCGTAAAATGGATTTTGTAACTATTGAGTACCCGTACGTAAAAATTTTCTGAATCATTTAAGGTGGTCTTTAAGTAATATATATATTAAAACAACACGAGGGAGTATTCAATATATTATGCAATGTCTTAAGCTTGGGACGATTAAACAACTTAAAATACAGACACTCGCACGTTCTTTACATTGGAATACGTCACTCAGGGCCAAAATTTCAACTAGTATAAATAATATACGCTTAATGCATTGCCCGTACCATAACGGTACGTCACATCTGTATTTTAACTGTAATTATAAGATTTTGAACCGACCTTTAACAGTTTTATTAGAAGCTCTTGATACACCAGCACCTGCACGTAGTGGTATATCGTTAACTTCTACTTGGTCAGATTCCGCCGATTTTTGTCGCCTGCAAAAAAAGGACCCCGAAAAGGTATGCAATTACAAAACGTGACATTTGATCATAAAATTACGAAACGTCTTTTATAAAAATATCAAACATTTCCGAAAATATTAGCAATCTTTTCCCATGAATTATTGATTAAATTAATGTATTTATAAAGTACATCTTTGTCTAAGAAACGTACAATTGTGTTAAATAATGTAACACATCTGAGATGGACTTGTGTATTTAAAGCTTAGAAAAACGTAATGTTGTTAATGGAAATACAGAATAATTAATACTTTACTTTCTTCCGTGTATTGTATTTTTTGTATTTTATAATGTGTCATAAGGAATGTGACCATCTGCAACCGATTTAGCTTACCTTCTACGCTTCAGGACAAAAACGATAACAACAATAACAATGATAACCACAACCACAGTTGACACTACAGCAGCTATTATTGTTGTGTAATTCTCAGTTTGTATGTCTAGAATCATAAAACTACATATTAGTTTGGTAAAATTTTAAAATATGCTGCCAAATGAGGATATTCGGTGCGACGAATTGGTGTCGTTAGTAGAGGGTTTAGAAGTGCATGGGGTTTTATTGTCTGAATGAAATATAAGGAAAACGATACAGGGACAAACACGAACAGATACTCAATTCTATATAAGATGTAGTATTAAATACTTTCCATACGATAACATTTTTCCAGCGCTCTGTTTATTTCTTCATAAGCTAATGTTGTGCTAGCTATTAAAGTTGCTTGTTAAAGGGAAACTATCAGAATAACATGTTTGTTTCAGTCTCTAACATAGACAATTTGGCTGGTAAAATGCACTTGTGTTCAAAGCCATCGGCACAACCAACAAGTCCACAACTACCAGCACAGTTACCACATTTACGGGTACAGTTATCACCATAACGACCTACTTCACAATCAGTAAAGACCAGACAAACATTCCTTTCAAGTTTTCCCTGTATTTACCAGCTATAATTATTTGTTAACATCAACTCGACACAGGACTAACACATGATTTAATTTCCTTTCAATAATTCGCTTGCGCGTAGGGGTCTTTAGCAGTCGGAGGAAACCGGAGGACGCGGAGGAAAAACCCACGAGGTTGGGCAGGCGACCTTACTCCTTGTCACTACAACCGGGGAATCGAACAAAACACGCCAATTGACTCAATTACGGACCTGATGATGCAGCGCGTTTACGGCCTTCCCCCCCCCCCCCACACTGTTAAGGTAATGTTATTGAACCACAAGTAGAACACAGGTGAATGTTACCTGAATAATTGTCTATTTCAGAGATTGTCATACACATTGGTAAAACCAATATTTAAAGACATACCCGAGTTAGAAGAATATTGTCATAACACTTATAAACAAATGCAACGAGGAAAATATTATACCTGTTGTGCAGTTAAATCCTTCTTTACCAGGTACACATCCATCTATACAATCTCCTATCATCTGATCACATTTAACAACAGCTGTACCAGCTACTGATTTACAGTTAGTACTACATTGTTTACTACATGATGGTCCCCATCTTCCATCCTTACATTCAGTACAAGAGTTGGCATTATCTCTATCACAAGCAGCACAATCAGCAGTACAATTAATATCGCATACGTTTCCAGTTTTACCTTTAATACAAGATGTACAATTACCACCATTTCTATCACATCCACCATCACATCCTGTACTACAGTTCTTATCGCATCCTTCACCATATCGTCCAGTAATACAGTTTTTACATCTACCATCAGATTTAGAACATTGATTGTTTAAACATCCATCACTACATTGGTCTTCACAATAATCACCATAAAAACCTGTTTTACAATCTCCAGTACAGACATCATTAGAAGGATCACATCTGTCATTAAGGCATGTATTACATGGTTGACATGTAGAACTTGATGTACTGTAGTATCCAGTATTACATTGTACTGTTGGAACTGTAATATAGATGATATATAGTATTATTACTTTATATTACATATGTAATATAGATGAAATGTATGTATCATCGAAATAATCATATCATTTCTTGTATATGTGTTGTTTGATGCCCTGTATTCCTGTATTTAAAATATACATGCTGTTGTTATGTAGGTGTCCATCACAATTATACGGTGTGGTTTCCCAACAAGGGCAGCTTTCTCTTCGTTCGGGTAGGACGGAAAACCGAGACACATTGGTATGCACGTAAAAGATACTTTGACAGTTGGAATTCATATAAGATTAGATCTTAGCACACTGTATGGCATAAGCCCGTCTTCATTTCATTTTATGTATGTTATGTGTTTTATTTGCAGTATTGCAGTATCCTTTATTACAAGAAAGTGTTGCTATGTATGTGTTGTGGGAGTCGTATCGTAAGATAACGTTGTTCTTGTTTTACACGCGTTGCATGTGATATACTACATTACGTGTAACTATATATGTACATAAAGTGTTATTGAAATTTTCACGTCAAATTTACGTTCCTGAACAGGCGGTGTTACAGTTTATGTTACAAATGAAATGAAATAAGGTTTAACGTCCTACTCTTCTGCACCTAACCGGGGATAATGGAAGACGGGCATACGCCATACAATGTGCTATGAAGGAAATTTTTGCCCGGGCAGCGGAGCTACGGCCTACTTTTATATCGAATTCCAACTGACAAGGAATATTGCAAATGAGTACACAGGACCTCGGTTTTTCGACCCAAGGGAGACCACGCCAGAAAATCGAGATGAACTGTCTCAGCCAATGCAGGGATCGAACACCCGACCTCTAGGCTAGCGAGCCAGCGTCTTTCCCACTTAGCCACGTGATCCCCCAGTTTATGTTACATTATAATTGGGTCTTTATATCAGGTTCTGGTTGCCAACACTGGTTTAACATCTTATAATACTTTTATTCTCTTTTTTACATATCAATTACAAACATCTTAATGTTAAAGACCCCATAACTAACTTGGATTGAGGGAGCAATATCCTAGCTTGGCACAAATTGCCAACTCTCAGACGCTCTCCCTCGTTCCGTCTCGTCTCGTGCCTGGACTCGGCCTAGACTCGACTCTGCGTCCTTCATGGACCTGATCGGCCTTCTATTCCTTTCGTTCGTTCGTTCGTTACTGGGAGTTTAACGTCCACTTCCACCTGAGGTGATATCGTAGACTAGTTCTATTCCTAAAATATCTTCTATTTAATCCCTTACGAAGATTATAGGCCCCGCCCCTTTTATTGCTATGCTCCAATACTAAGTCCAGATATCAGCGTTACGAGGCAAGGACATTATCTAAATGCTATGGCTAATGGCTTTCACATGGCTGGACATCTGGTGTCATTACATCATAAAGGATACATTTCAGATTAAATTTTCCATGTGTCAAAATGGCGGCTTGTCATTTTCCATTTTGTTACAGTGGCCGACTTTACCAAATAGAATTATGTGGTAATGATTGGCATAATGATGGCTGGGCTCTATTAGGAATAACACTGTATTAAAGGTCGACCCCTTTCACATTTACCGCATTAGCAAGGTAGTTAGTCACGAGTCAAGAGCATGTTTATTGCGGATTAAAGAGCTAGTTTTAACCGGCAGATGGTTATTTCGTTTTAATACATTAGACCATTTTATCTTGATCCGCGGTGTCTGCAAAACCCTTGCGTCACGCTGCTATAGTTGCTTAAATCTTAAACACAATAAAAGTCAGATATATTCTAAAAGAGGGATTGTTGAAGCTCTCAAAATATGTAACAGTTTTCTTGGAATTCTTTCATTCGCGAATTTGAACGGCCTTTGTGTGGTTTTAGTTATTTTGAACTCCGACAATAACTTAATTCGAATTAAATTGAATGCTGTGTTCATAACTGATAAATGTTCACACAATCGTGTAATCATGTATGTATATATACTGTATAGAGTACGTATGCGGTTGTTACGCGGATTTGAAGACTTTACGTAGCCAAATACTATTTTTGAAAATCAGTTATTTTCTCTTTAGTCAGTTCAATCAATCAGCGTTAGTTTGAATATGTCACTATCAGTAAATAATGATCCAGTGTGAGTTGTAATATCTTTATTCAGTTTTTGAAAATCTTTGAAATGTGGATGAAATACAAGCACGATCTTCTGGAATAGAGGGCAGGGTGTAGAATGTTTCTAGTTCTCAGCAAATATTTATTTGCGATGGGTCGTTTCAAACAATTGAACGCCACCTTTCGAACAACACGATTACAAGAAATTTCCATTTAATGTTAGACTTACTTTGTTCACTTTGGAACAGAAAATGATAACTTTATAATTTCGAAAAGGATTTTCTGTCATCCTACAAAATAAGTCAACCCTATAAAATCAAATGTAATCGACCATTTAATTTTGCAGTAACTATATACTTAAATCTTTACGTAGGTAGTTAATCGTTCTTGATTTGATAAAACTGTTAAATATCACAACTAAGTTACTATCTTGTTTAAGTAAACGAATACTAGCGCTGATAATCGTATAGCATATAATAAGGCCAGATACCTGCAAATATTTCAACTTCACACAATGTTAAGGGTTGGTTAGGGGCTGAAACATAAACAGTTCTACCAGAAAATGATGTAGAAGAAGGTTGATTACATCCAGTTACAGTATAAACAGACTGTATTGTTGATGTTCTATCTTTATAACATAATGTAGCTGATTGAAGTCCTTGATCACTGCACTGACCACTAGAACTTGTCTTTATCTCAAATCCTTGTAATCTCCCCCGCCCTGAAAATAAACCAAATAGACAATCAGCTATAAACTAGCACTATCTTTTTATTGTATTGTGCATAAATTGTATTGTATTGCGTATATATCTATAATTAATGTACCTCGCATTGTATTGTGTGCGATTGCATTACATGTATATCCAATTAAGTATCTTGCTGTGTCCAACCTCGTGGGTTTTCTCCGGGTACTCCGGTTTCCTCCGACTGCTAAAGACTCTTACGCGCAAGCGATTTATTGAAATAAGATTAGACCATATGTTAGTCCCGAAATGACCTAGTTTGTTTCGAGTGGACGTTAAACCCCATTTCTCTCTCTATATATATATCTTCCTGTGTTTTGTTTTGTATTGTATATACATCTATACTTAATTCATCTTGCAGTGTATTGTATTACATGTCGTTGTATTATAATATTTGTATATCCGCAATTAGTGGGGGATCACGTGGCTAAGTGGGTAAGACGCTGGCTCGCTAGACTGGAGGTCGGGTATTCGATCCCTGCATTGGCCGAGAAAGTTCATCCAGATTTCCCCTTGTCAGTGATGCGGGACGGAGAGCCTGAAAGGGACAGCTGTCTAGTCGTTCGGATGGTACGAAAAACCGGGGTCCCTTGTACACATCGGCGTGCACGTAAAAAGACCCTTGGCAGTGGGAATTCGATATAAGAGTAGGCCGTAGCGCTGCTGCCCGGGCAACATTTTCCTCATAGCACACTGTATAGCGTATGCCCGTCTTCATTAACCCAGGTTAGGAGCAGAACAGTTGGACGTTAAACCCCATTCCATTTCATTTCGTTTCCGTAATTAATCTTGCTCGTAGTGTATTGTAATGTATTGTCTGGCACGTAGTGCTTTTATCTATAATTAATGTATCGCGTCGTGTATTGTAACGCATGTAAATCTATAATTAATGTATATCCCCATGTTTGCATACGAAAAACACTTATTGTATTAGTATTCCTATCAATTATTAATCCTGAAGACTCATTTGATGTCTTTTCTAAAATACTTAATTCAGTAGCCTATTCAGAATCAAGATCGTATACTTGATAATTAAATTTATAAAAAAAATCGTCACATAGCAAAAATTAGTGAGTATCGCCACTGATTGACGGGATCCAGAGTAGTGAACTTTGATCCCAATTACGAACATGGACGTAGCAGATATTAGGGATATAATTAGTCATAGCTTGATGTAATTTTTGAAATTTTTTACGTTACAGGCAGCTGTGATGGGAACCAACAGGCAGATAATACTACAACTGAAATAGACACTTCCAATTGCAGGGAAACAGCTAATAGACAACATCATCATCTATTATACAATTCTACAAACTGAAATAGACTATTTCAATTGCAGGCATCACGAATACCCAAATACTAATTGATTAAGATGCGAAACAATTAAAATTCCCGACCTTAAATAGAACATCAATCATCTAACATGTAATAATACATAAAATACTTAATTTATTTTGCAAGGATGGTTCCCTAATTAAATGATAATATAATTTTGGCTACACGGAAAGTAGATGCTTTAATTTGGGTCACCTTTCAGCTTCTATAAAATGTAGTGGAGAAAGTTTTTAGAAATGGGTTTTAAAGTCCACTCGACACAAACTAGGTCATTTCGGGACTAACTATACAATGTAGTGGAAAAGGTAATCTTAAATATATACTTTTCTAGTTTTGAACCTATAGTTCTCTAGTTTTGAACCTTCATATATATATATATATCCTATGAATTTATCTATGGATCCAGTAGGGACACCTAGAGCCTTATATGCAGAAAGCCAAATGACTACGTGTCATGTAGTACATGATATTGTTATGTGTTTATAATTATTTTCTCTAATTATTTTCTTTACGATTATAATGACTAATCAGATAATTGTTGTACTAAAGTTGTGTCGTAATTCGTCTGCTAGCATTCTTGCAGAATTTAGAGACTTGTTAATCAAGACGAGCACGCGCTGTTACCCACGAGATGATGATGTTTCGGCAGAGGCATAGCAACCAGCGGCATGGCGAGATTTGTTCGGATGTGTCGTGTGTGATTTCTTTCATTTTATAGTTGTTATATAAGTTCCTTCCTTATTGTGTACCATGTGAGTGTTTGGTAATGTGTTCCAATCATAGTGAGTGGTTCGTTTCGTGTTCGTTTCGTGGTGAGTAATTCGTGTTAGAGTAAGAGTGGAAGATTCAAGTATCACCGTAGATTCCAGAATAGTTCGATCCACGTGATGTCGGAACATTTGCGTCGTGAATTGATGATTTAAAATATGATTAATAATACTGTCTTATATTTAAAATTTGATGTCCATTACTAGTCTGTTACATATTATGTTTTTGTATAATTCTGTTGTATTACCATGTTGGTAATTGTTATACAGGTCACAATTCTATGGAATACAATTACTGCAGTTTTTTTCATTTCTATTTCATTTTCTAGCAAATTGGATTAAGAGGTGAAAAAAGGCGTAAAATTGACAGTTTTGCATAAGTCACTGTTTTCGTAATTTTTCCTGTAAAATAGTCAATTATTAATGGATATTCACAAAAGTGACATAATTTGATCCAAAAAGCAAGTGTGCGTCATATCATGTTGATTACTATTTAAAATTGACACCGGAAGTGACGTCATTTAGTCAAAAACTCCTTTTTTAACTTTTAAAATCGATTTTTTTTTTCAACCAAGAATTATTTAATATGTAATATTAAAATTAACTTTTGGTTTAAATTCACATATTAACAAAACTCATACGGTCATTTAGATATCATAAAATTGTTTCTAACTTGTTCGGTTGCCGAGATATAGGCGGTTTTCTAAATGTCACTTTTGAAGGTTTTTGGCCCGTAAAAGTGTCAATTATTATTCGATTTTCATAAAATTTTCACCCTTTGAGGTCTAATGTTATGGACGATGTTATAAAACTAATTTAACGTTTTCATTATCACCGGAAGTAATGTCAATTTGGCAAAAACTGTATTTTTAGCCTTCAAAACAGATATTTTATTCAAATGAGTCTGATTTGTAATGTTTTTACAATTATGATATTTGATGCCAATCAACCAATAGAATGGACCCATACGATCATACAGATGCCACAAAATCGTTTCTAACTTGTACGGTTGCCGAGAAATAGCCGATTTTCTACAAGTCACTTTTCAAGGTTTTGAGTCTATAAAAGTGGTATATATTATTCGATTTGCATAAAATTTTCACCATGTGATGCCTTAAGCCATTTCTGATTTCATAAAAGTAATTGAACATTTTCATTATCATCGGAAGTAATGTAATTTTGTCAGGATCACTTACTAGTAACAAATGTATAAAATGAATTGATATTTGCTGGATTTGGTTGATTCTGCGTCCAATTTATTTGATGTGTGCAATGTTTATGGGGTAACCTGTTTAATGGTTTCATTGGTACCGGAAGTGACATATGTTTAAGGGTAACGTGACACCGGAAGTGACATGTTAAACGGTAACGTGGCACCAGTGAAACCCGTCATTCCTGCATGCAGGTCTAGTTTAATTAAGGATTATAAATTTGAAATGCTATTTACACCATTCAATAATACCATGGTGTAAATAGCATTTCAAATTTATAATCCTTAATTAAATTAGATTATGTTTTTGTATGATTCTGTTGTATTACCATGTTGGTAATTGTTATACAGGTCACAATTCTATGGAATACAATTCCTGCTTATTACTGAGCGACGTTTCGACTAGGCTTCTCTAGTCGTTATCAAGCAATGATAAAATCTAAAAAGTAAGACAAGTCAATATATACATGTACATAACAATACATTCTTAATGCTGACAAAACAGGGATCTCCCTTAATTTGCACGTACCTAAAAGAAATCTAATTTAATTAAGGATTATAAATTTGAAATGCTATTTACACCATTAAATAATACCATGGTCGAAACGTCGCTCAGTAATAAGCAGTAATTGTATTCCATAGAATTGTGACCTGTATACTCTAGTTCAATTACTAAATGCCATTGAAACAGTTTGGTAATTGTTGTTTACTGTTGATTGTAATAAATCGTGTTTTCAATTGTACATTGACGTTTTATCATTTCTGCTGACGTATTTCATGAGTAGGTTATTTCTGGCCTTGTTATATGTGACGTAGCACTAGGTCATTTCGGGACTAACATAAGGTTTAATTTTATTTCAATAATTTGCTTGCGCGTAGGGGTTTTTAGCAGTGGGAAGAGAAAACCCGCGAGGTTGGACAGGCGACCCCTCTCCTTTTGAAGTACAACCGGGGATTCGAAACCACGCCAATGACAGGCTTTATGATACAGCACGTGCTAACTATTCGCCCCCCCCCCCCATAAAAACAAGTATTTCAGATTGACAGGCTTAATCCGAATGAAAAAACGCAGTGTGAAATTCTGATAATGAGTTATGGTAGTTATACATAAGATATATTGCCAGTAAGAGACGTTAACTGTGCAACACATACCGCAACACTTTATACCATACCGACGATATTTGAATTGAAAAACGCCTAGGCTTACTTGACTGAGCCTACACAGTGGGTCTCAAGCTGATAACAAATTATTGAAAATTCATCAAACATAGTCACTTATTCATAAAATGAAAAAAAAAAAATACCATATCGATGAAGTTTAAATTGAAAAACATATGATCAACTAGGCTAGGCCTATATAGACTTACTATAGACCTACGCTATGTCAAACTCAAAAGTGTATATTCCCCAAATCATAGAACAATTTCGAAAATTCATTCATGGATGAACTAATTTTAATTCATATCTATAAATAAAATGGCCAAAACCGCATCGCTTTATCCTATAGCCTACTACTTAAACTAGGCCTATATTTTTTGCCTAAGCTGTCAAAAGTGTCATTCTCTAGTTCACAGCAAATCTTCGAAAATTCATTCATCAAAAAAAAAAGAAAAATAAATAAATAAAAATAACAATCTACAGGCTATTACTATTAACATCGTTTTACTTTTAACTTCCCACAATCGATACCTTTCTGCATATTGTGGGAACCGGTACATATAAACCCCATGGCTATGTCTTGTGTGGCATTTTACGACCAAACAACAGTTCATTTATGCCTTATGCCTTTTAAAAACACTTCAAATCGTAGACTATTATGCAGACGATTCGTCTCAGGTGGGTAACATAATGGCGTCCATGTGTCACGTCACTACCATTAGCCAATCACAATTGGGACACGGGTTGGCCAGGCTCTCTCTATATAAGGTTCTGGTGGCACCTATGATACTAATATACATGTTACAAAATTATATAATCTATAAAAGGTAGCACAACGACAAAATATTCGAATTGGGGACGTGTAATACATATCTTAGACCGTTATGTTGCAATACAGACATCCTTAAATTACAATCATAGGTTTTTAAATGATCATAGGTGTTTAACTGTTGAAATTTGCCCGTCTTCATTAGCCCAGTTTAGGAGAAAAACAGTAGGACGTTAAACCCCATTTCATTTCATTTCATTTTAAATGATTTGAGGAAGATAGTACTACAGGATGGGACCTATGTTGAATCTGAAAATAGCAACCAATGATTAAGAACATGTACTGTGATAAAATTAAATACTTAAGTAAAATAATTGGGTAAAAGTCGGTAAAGCAAATTGTGCAATTAAACGTAAATTATATTCAGTCCAACCGCTGCCCTGAAATACCGATTAGTTCCCATGTTAGCAACTATTACCAATGCTATCATTTTTCAGACTTTACCAACTGAACATCAGCGACAAAAAAAAAGTGAACCACGTCAAGAAGTTGGTGTTTATTAACCGAAATAATATTGTATACGTATAGGATATTAACCTGCCCGCGTGTTCTCTATCATATCAATCCGAGAGAGAGGGTGGGTTTATATCCGACATATACAACGACAACGGCATTTCACCCTAAATTTAATTGGCTCTTCTATTAAAAGGCAACCATGATTGGATAATTGCTCGATAGTTTCCGCCAAATATCGAAAATTACGGAAGTGATCACATAACTGTGCATGTTTTTATTTATACGTCGCCATTTTGGAGTAATTGAATTGAAAGCCAAGACAAAATAGTAATACGAAGTCAGAGGAATAACCAGTCCCTTTTAGCCAACAAATTGACGATGGAATAGATATGAATGCAAACCTGGAAAAGAATTTGGATCAAAATGCAATCTTTTCCGATAATTCTTATAGTGAACCGTGATTGAAGGTTGTCAGTATGTTCAGAGAAGGATTTGACCGATTGTTTTAAGTGGACTGTACCCAAAACTACTTTACAAAGGAACTATTGGCCCATAAATACTTTCAAATGTTGGAGTGAGTGGAGAAAATGGAAATGTGGACGGAAAAAGAATTCTGAAAATATCGTAGACATGTAGTATGGATAACCGATTTAAATATGCCGATAAGTACGCCGTCTATTTCGGTCCTGAAAGCTACAAACTGTACCATAGCAATTTTTAATTGTCAAAAGAATAACAAATTATTTCCGTGTTCTTTGTATTATTTCGACCATTTACGTCACCAACGGTTGATATGAGCCCAATATATCGACCTGAAATGACGTCATTAGCGGTTGATATGAAATAGTTAATATGAAATATCAACCTGTCATGACGTCACCAGCGGTTGATATGAACCGAATATATCAACCTATGATGACGTCATGACAGGTTGTTATGAGATATAACTGCTATGGACATCAACGGAAAAACTACAACCAGTTATATATGTATGGATAGTATGGAAGGGTTTTTGGGTCTAAATAAGATGATCTGCTGAATTGTTTAATACTTATTATGATCCCGTCAACTTGGTCATATTGCTTAAGTAAATTGTGATAAAACAAATGTTTTTTTGTCATTTCCTCACTCCAACTCTTCAAATCACACTTTTACATATCATTTTGGTATTATCATTTTAAACATATCATTTTCTACATATCATTTTAAACATTTCTCTTAGCAATATGCAAATGAGGTCAAAAGGCGTGGCTTCCAGAAAAATGTTTTCACACACACTAATACCTCCCAGGGAAAGATAACTCTGAATAACCGCGCGTTTATTGGGGGGCAGACCACCATTAAATTTCACCATCTCGGTAAATTTGATGCTATGATCTCCAAATTGTCAGAAAATGTGATATATGACATTTTGATAATAAAAAAAGTGAAATGGTAAAATTTCAAAAATATTTGATAAATTTGTGAGGGGAATTTTTGATTTTAGTCCAAATTTTGTGATTTTCAGTGTTTATTTGCTTTTCAAAATTAGTGAAAAATATTTTAATGTGTGATTTTGACTTTTTCTGCATCGTAAAGATTATATGGGAAGAAAGTACAATAATTTCACTCAATTTTGCCTAAAAATCATGATAATTTGTCTGAAATTCTTCAGATTACCCCCAATAATGCTGTCAAAATTTTAATTATTCATCTGTTTTAAAATGAAACAAAATGTCTTGCATGTCTTTATTTCCATTGTTAAATAACTTGGAAAGGAGCCATGTGTTTGTCAGATATTGAAAAAGTATCTATGTGTTTGTTAGAAATTTAAAAATTAAGAAATTTTGTCTAATTATGTACTGCTGAGGCATGTTAGAATTTTCAAAACATGAGTGAACTGCATTTTGCTTGGGTGTTCCTCAGACTTAACACAATTTTAATCTTTTAAAACCTGCAATTGTTGCATTTCCCTTCTCGAGAAAGTAAAATCTATGTGTCTGCAGGGAAATTTCTCTCTCTTCATTTCATTTAGACTGGCTCAGCCTCCCCACCCCACCCATTTTCTTGAACATGATATTTGGATATTCAATTGAAAATATATTGACTCCGAATTAACAGTAATTGGATTTTGTGCTTGAATTGTAACCAAGCATTTTATTTTGCACAAACGAATAGTTACATAAAAGATTCCATGAATTTTTAAGACTTTTTGTTTATGGCCAAAAATGTTATTCTATGACATTTTCCCCAAATGAGTCCACACCCCAAAATGGATATGTTGTAGGTGTGTCTTTTGCAGCTTAATGTTTGACATCTTTGATGTAAATCTATTATTTGTGGTGATCTTTTAAAATGTGGCACTTACAGAGCAATGAAATATTAATTAATAGCCTTTTCATACTCCTTTTATGCAATGAATTATGTCATAACTCCCTTTTTCCATCTCATTTTGTCAGGAAATTGATGTAAAGATTAAAACAACTTGCTTCCACAAAATATTGACACTATGTAATTCCAAGGATACCTCTGATTGTTAAAGTGTTTTAAATACTGAAATATTCCCATTTTTTTAAAAAAAAATAGGGCTTTGTGACCCTTTTGTTGGAGTGGCTGGTTGTCAACTAAATACAGCATTTATTTTACATTTATCAATCCATATTTTAATAAATGATTTATATTTCTTACAAGTACCTGTGTTTGTATGTATGTATACAAGCCAGGGATAGAAAAATGTGGCTTTTAGCCATATTCCATCAACAGTATTACTTATGTGGAGTTGTGGACACAGGTTGGATTTGTTACCACAGCAACTTTTTCAGGGGGTGGGCTTACAAGTTTCATTATAGTTCCTTACAGTTACCCTCAATGCAACCAGTTTGCAGCTTGTCTTCTTGTATACTGGCCAAGGTTTCTAGAAATAAATGCCTTTCACCTCAGAGTTTCCAAGAAATAGGGAATTATTGGCATTTTGAGACATACAAAGTGTCAAAAAATGGGCCATTTTGTAAAAAAAGGTAAAATAAAGTCAATTTTTGAAAAATATCCCAATATTTTGAATATTTTTGATGAGACTTGTTTGAAACTCATTAAATCTTTTTGCAAAACTCACATTTTGACAAAATTAAGAAAAAGTCTTCAATTCTAGAACAAAAGGCCCAAGGACCTGATCTGCAACCCAGCATACAAAACAGTACATAATTTTAAAGGGTCACCATTTCTTCTGCAATTAATTTTTTTTGATTCTGTATTATAATAATTTTGCAAAAATAAATGTGAAGCTATAAAGAAAAGAATTTTAATGATATATGAACTTTTAAAAACATATAGGAGGCAGACCACCATTAAATTTCACCATCTCGGTACCCACAAATTGTAGTTCGTCTATTTATAGCAGTTCTCTCTCTGTCTCCTTTCTCCCCTTTTGCATGCCCATTTTTGTTGATTTTTTGGCCTAGAATGGTCCAAGAGGGTTTGAATTAATATTTTCTGCCAGGTTTTGGTAAATATTCATGATTTTGAGGCGGAAGGATAACAGCGTTATGAGGTTGGCTACGGTGATATGTACGGCAACTAGATACATGTTTTGAGTATGCTTCTTCAAGTTCGTGTATTTCAAAATTTTGGTGGTCAACCTCATAAAAATTTTAGTGCAAAGACATGGCCATTTGTTTTTCTGTCTGTAGTGAAAAGCATTTCGTCCAACGAAAATTTGGGGAAAAGTTGGAGGTGGGCAAAGAGTCCAGAATTAACATTGAAGTCAATGGGGAAATTAATGGTGGTCTGCCTCCGTATGAGTCTGTTTAGCCTAGTTATCTTTCCTTGGGAGGTATTAGTGTGTGTGAAAACATTTTTCTGAAAGCCACGCCTTTTGACCTCATTTGCATATTGCGCTTAGAAAAATGTTGAAAATGATATGTAGAAAATGATATGTTTAAAATGATAATACCAAAATGATATGTAAAGTGTAGTTGGAAGAGTTGGAGTGAGGAAATGACAAAAAACATCTGTTTTATTACAATTTACTTAAGCAATATGACCAAGTTGACGGTATCATAATAAGTATTTTTGACATTTTGAACATTTCAACAATGGATTACACAAATTAGCAGATCATCTTATTAAGACCCAAAAACCCTTCCATAGGAAAGAGCTATTCCGATTTAAACAAAAACGGAAAAGAACTTTTTAAATAATTCGTCCGTGTACTACATTTCCATTTTATATTCCGGAAACGTGTCTATATCTATCTATATTACTATAAGTTTACATATCTACCTACATCTTGTGTCTTGCCTGTTATATATCTTAATTTGGTTGAAATAATACAACTGCTGTAAATCAATACACCACCAACCAGAACTTCCTTCCAATGTATGAGTACATGATTGACCATTATCAAAATCACTATTAGTATCACCATCTACAGCTCTAGAAGCAACAGCATCATAGTTTTCAGAACTTTGTTGTACCGATTGTTGACCAAGAGCAACATTGGTGGGGGTATCTGTTTATAAAGATAGAAAATATAATCCCTGTTTAAATAGTTATAATGATAATATACTGAAGGTTGGAGAGCAATCAAAAAGGCTTTATATATTTTTAAAATAATAAGGTTGTTCCCTCTGTGTTACCAACACTCAGAACTGCCCCACTCCCCTCAACAATACAAGCTTAATGGAAACAGACATTTAAAATAATAAGTGATATGAATTATAACATTCTACCTTATCCACTCCAAAACGGACATATTATTCAATATATTCAGCCATTGTTATAAATAGGTACATAATAGAAGAGACGGTGGTTAACAACCCATGGCATGTGTGATTGATAAACATCTTAGTTTTCAGTAAAATCACCTATGTTTGAACTGCGTCTGCTTGAGTTTATTACATCTTACCAGAAAATATCTGAACCTCACATAAAGTGAGTGGTGGACCTGAAACAGTGACATACACTGTTCTAGCAGATATACTAGTTGATGTAGGTTGATTACATCTCTCTATTGTATATATATCTTCTACTGTTGTTGTTGTATCTTTATAACATGATGTAGCGTATGTAAATCCTGCTTGATTACATTGACCATTAGAACTTATCTTAATCTCAAATCCTCGTAATCTCACTTTTTCTTGAAAAGATAACGTTATAAACGAGTTACTGGTTTTCCATTTGTTTGTTACAAACTGTGTGTATTTACTCAGGATTTTAGGCAACAAACTTTCCAGTCTAAGTGAAATGTGATTCGGAACCAGAAGTGATACCCGGTGTTCTAGAGCTGAGGAGAATGCATTCTCAACTTGGAGTCAAGGGTTACTAGACACTTTGCAACACGGTATTGCACATTTATAATTAGATATAGTGAATGTTATTGTCTTAAAGATGCCTTTTCGTGTTCAAGCTCCGTGTGTAGATGATATAATTACTCTAAATATTTAATCCCTAGTCTCTTATGCCTGCAGCCAAAAGTGCTAGCTTGCTTAGAAAACACAATTCCGGTACAAGGTGCTCCCTAATAAACAAACTATGCATTTTCGGAAAGCTTATAACACCGGGAACACAAATCCTGAGAGTTCCTAACAAAATGTTTGCACTAAGTCCATTTAGGGCCCGATGACAGTTGAGATAATTGTCAAGTAAATGCTATATTTATACTTCCAATTGTGCAGATGACATAATATTAAATATTGGCGAAAACACCCAATATTTTCATCCACGACAAAGAATATGCTATTAGTTAAATTTTGATTTCAACTAAAATGAAGAAAACATAATGGACAAGGGCACATACAGAATTTTGAAAATCCATTAACGGCAATAGTGAGTTATCTCCCTTTCTGCCAAATGTCGGCAGTTCAAGTGTGTGTTGCTTGCTGATGCTGTATGACGCACAAGACCATGTATGAGCACATAAGCCCATATTTATATCGTTAAGTGTGTCCCATGGGGATTGCAACGGTTTGTGAGTGGGTGTTTACCCAGACATTATGGGCGGAGCGCCTAGTCTGATGAGCAAGGAGATATACTATTCAAAAAAAGTAGGGGATATTTGATTTTGGGGGCATAATACTAAAATATGCAAATGACTACGAAAAAAGTCACTATAGAACCTAACAGAAGAAACATTTCCAGTTACATGTGACGCCCAAACGCACCAATAGCTACCGCATGGAATGCAGGTGATGCTTGGGATCATCATGGGGGTCCAACCCAAGATTTGCACGACTCTGACTTTGAATGTTACAGTCATTGTGGCATTGAATTCCAGGGTGGAAACATCAGTTTAATTGTTTTAGTGACCAGAAAACAAATTTTGATATGCGTCGGCTTACCCAAAATGAAAGGTTACGTGCCCTTGGCATGCTACAGATCGGCACAACACAGGCGGTTGTGGCGCGGACGATGAATGTTTCTCAGTCTGTCATAAGCAGGCTATGGTCCAGATACCGTGATACACAATCTGTACAGGACAGACCACACTCAGGTCGACCAAGGGCGACAACTCAAGCCCAGGATCGATTTATCCGTACCTTGGCCTTGAGAAATCGTGTCATCACAGCAAATCAGATCAGCGCTCGTCTTCAAACAGACACTGGTGTGAGAGTGAGTGGCCAGACGATTCGGAATCGACTGCATAGGGGTCACCTTCGCGCCCGACGTCCTCGCGTGATCCCTTGTTTGAGAGATCATCACATTCAGACAAGACGTCGTTGGTGTAGGGATCGTCAACACTGGGATAATCGACGCTGGAGCAATGTGATGTTTTCAGATGAGTCAAGGTTCACTGTTGATTTTTTGGACAGACGTAGGAGGGTGTGGCGTCGTCGAAACGAGCGCTTCCAAGACGTTAACGTCATCAGACATGATCGATTTGGGGGTGGTTCTGTTATGGTGTGGGGAGGCATCACTGTTGCTGGAAGAACGGCTTTACATGTTGTTGCAGGGCGTGTTACAGGCCAGTACTACCGGGACAACATCTTGGCAGTCCATGTTGTGCCGTTGGCACGACGTCATGGCCGCCGTTTCATCTTCCAGGATGACAACGCAAGATGTCACAGGGCCAGGATCGTTACAGGTTACCTCCAACAACAGAATATCCCCACATTACCTTGGCCAGCACTGAGTCCCGACCTCTCCCCCATCGAGCATGTCTGGGACATGCTTGGACAGAGGTTACGTCAACGTCAACAACGTCCTGCAAATGTCCAAGAATTTGCTGCTGCGTTGCAACAGGAATGGGACAATCTGGACCAAAATGACCTTAGACGTCTCATTAGGAGTATGCCACGTCGGATCAATGCTTGTTTGGCAAACAGAGGAGGATTTACCCGTTACTGACTTTGTTGTGATGCTGTGGTAACTTTGCTGTTTGACCCCGGGTATCATTTTACCCTTATAATGGTCAGTCTGTGCCTTACTTAGTCTAACGATCATTTGGAATAAATCGATGAATGTGAACTTCATTTCATTTTGTCATTTGTTTCCTCGTCAGTTTCATTAGGTGACTTTAATAACACTTAAAAATCAAATATCCCCTACTTTTTTTGAATAGTATATGTTTGACATTGGTTGAACAATATGTCTATGAAGTAATAAAGACCAGACTATGTCCGTAGTTTTGTGAATCGAATTGAAACCACATGATTTTTTCCACTTAAACATAAACCCATGTCCTATCATTTAGCCCCTACGTTATTTTTACTACAGGTAGCTGTAAATCTTTAGTTTAGATATTTAAGACCGAATTAAAACCAAAACCATATCTATAATTGTGCAATTTGCTAATAAATATAGATTTAAGACAAAAACTAACTATTTATTGAAGTAAGACAATTATTCATATTAAAAATTACTCAGTTACTCTGCTGTTTAAATGCCATCAACGTTTATAGCCGTTATCATCATCACTGTCACTACAGGGATAAAGATCAAAATTCAGTTTCTTTAACAGTTTTTTTTGTTTCATTTTCACATTTACTATAGTTACACAGATTACATATGTACATGTACAAGGCAACCAAGTTGCGGTTTATCCGTGTCAGTGGTACGGGATGGGAGTGGGCTGGAAAGACAATGCCCAGTCGTTCAGATGGGAGGGAAAACAATAGTTTGTACAATATTTGATTCATCAAACTGAATCGGATTGAACAACAGGTAGATGGCAACATGGGTGTAGGGGGCTAATCTCAGTTGGGTGTTGGGGATTGGGAGGGATGAGGTGCTGAGCCTATTCGCCCGAAAAAATTGTCACCCATTTTTTTTGAATGAATGAATCATTAACTTAACGAATTTGCCACAAAGCTGTGAGTGTTGCTTAATCTTAATTAATGACACAATTATACAATTATTTCTGAATGAATCAATCATTAAGTAAAACAATTCTCCACAAAGCAGTGATGGTTGTTAAATTAATATGTACTCCAATATATGTGACAGGACACAGGATCAAAGACACAAACCAATTCACGAAACCAGGGGCGGATTGGGGCTGGGAACCGGCCCGGGCTCCCGTGTCGGAGCGGCCCCTCTCACTGACCGCGGAACCCGGACGGGACCCGCGGACTTTTCCACGGGTAAATTTTGAAAAATAAACCCCAAATATGCGATTTGGTGGCATATCTGATTATAATCTGATTAAACTTTCGTATGAAATTCGGAATCCCCATCGCAGGCTTCCGAATTCCGGCCCACACCCAGCACACCCGGCCCAGGAAGTCTTTTATGCCAGCCCACTCCAGACTCCGGTGATGGATTGGCGGCCCGTTAAAGTCACCGGCCACATACAACATGATCACCATCGCTCCATGGCCGGTCCAATACCACCCCCACCCTCCATATAATGTTCAGCAGAAACAGGTTTTTGGACGAATTGAACAAAACTATTTATTTCATTTTTCGTCCGACCGGACCTTCGGGCGATCGCCCCTACGAAACTCGAACTCTACTGTCATTACGGTGTAACGGTGATATATTTGAACGGTTTTTAAAATAGGATAAAAAAATTGTGACTTGTATATGTTCCACAGGCTCAAAACACGTTTTTTTTAGTTCAACCAGGGGCCATAATGCAGAAAGTTAAGGTCCCATACAAGCCAATATCGAAAGGAAGTGAGGTCTTTGGGATATATACCTATATTTCAAGTTATGACCTGTAGAGTGTCAACAAAAAGGTGTGGAAATGTGGGCGTATAAAAACGTGTCATGATCTAGTGCCGAACGTACTATTAAACGGACAATTGACATATAACGGACGGATTTATGCAGAATTCTTTATGTAGACAACGTGAAATCAGCATTCGGCCATTTGACATTTCGGTAAGTATGGGGTTTTAAAGTAGCTTCATGTACTGTTATTTAATTTGTTCAGAGAATAAATTATCCCAAAATACACGTTCATTTTTCAGATTAGTGTCTATTATTGGTAAACCTGTCCATTATTTTCAATAAATAATGGACAGTTTTATAAATAATGGAGAGGGGGTCTATAGGCTTCTGCCTGTTCTCCAATCCAGTTTCTGTGAATAAATATTGTTAAAAAAAAAAATAAATAATAGAAGATTGTTTAAGAAAAGCGTACATTCTCCAATATAGTGGTTAAAAACATCAAAGGGTGACGTCATATCAATGTTTTAAAAAAAATGTTTGTGTTCAAAACCACAATACTCTTTCCGGCTTATGTGAGGTTATTAATCTTTATATCAAATTTCAGTCATATCCATCCAGTCGTATAAACCACATAGTGAGTAGGGGGCAGACATAACTATATAAAACACAAGAGGCCAATTATGATTAAAACCAAGTTCAGTTATACATTTTACAAAAAAAGATAACAAAGAAACATAAATGAAGATACTCACCTTTATATCTATTAAATAGTTTGATGTTATCAAAATTATGAATCTGCAGTAGATCAACACACCACCACTCACCACTACCATTTAAAGTATGTGTACAACTAGACTTACTAAAGTTACTACTAGTATTACCATCTACAGCATTACTTGAATTTGATTCAGTATTGTATGTTGAACTCTGGTTGGTTGGTTTACCAAGAGCAATGTTTGCTACTGTAAATGTAACAGAATGTTAACAGAAATACAATTACTGAACAATTTCTGAACCATCTACACGTACATTATGGGAGATTAGATAAAGCGGTGGCAGTTATCACTATAATAGTGAAAAAAAAACAGAAAATGTAAATGGAATTTGCTGAAAGTTCGAGTCAAATTGATTCACTCTGAACCGAGATTTTAGCGATTGAATTTTGCGCCTGGCGTCGGTGCGCTAAAAACATAGTCCCTATTATCAAGTTGATGTTTAAATCATGAATGAAAGTTGAATAGCAAATGGGATCCTAATTCAAGACATATTGCACGCTAGCGTTAACACCGATAGTTGAGTATGGTCTGGATAAGCTAGTTAATGTCTAATTAGATAACATTTCAGGCCTAAAGAAAGACCTACAATAGGCAGATTTAGTTCTTGCACAATGTTAGATAAGAAACCTCATCTCTCAACCCTCCGTGTTCTTCATTAAGGGCGATTGGCAACATTTATTTAACAAAACAACGATTGATTATCCTAAACGAAATCGGTACAAATCATCGCATTTTGAATCAAGGCGTTGTAAGCCGATCCTAGGAAGCCATCTTGATAAGATGCTTGTCATTAAAAGAAGCCATTCGGCACACATTGGTTAACTCCAATTCCCTACAATCCTGCAATGAAGGTTCTTCGCACACTTCGAACGACGCCATTTTTAGAATTTCTTTCTGAAAATGGCTGGTTTTAATAATAAGTAAACCGGTAACCGCATCACAATTGTATGGGTCTAGCTACACATTAGCATTGACCGGAAAGTGGCAAATTTCGAGGGTTAATGTTAATTCTTTAAATTATTTTCCTGTAAAACGGAAAACTTCAGACAAGCATAAAGTCGTCAATTTTTAAGCGAAACAAATTAAACTGACAATTGGCCTCAAGGTGCCAGTGCCAAGCTTTCATATGAAATGGTCTTTGTATATGTCCGATGCCCCGTATATGTCCGATGCCCTTGTGCCATTTTCGGTGGCAACAGTATCCTAGAAACTTATGACCATATATGAATGGGCATAACTCTGCACTTTTGCGTCATAACATAGCAATTTTGGTCATTCTCTCAATTTTAGATATACCCAGTGATGTTAACTAGTCCCTTACACCATTTTGGGGTGTGTCCCTACGCCACAACCTACGACCGAAACGCCACAATCTGTGACCAAAATCTCAAGTTTTCGAATAGGCAAAACTCTGCACTGCATCGTCATAAAATGGCTGAACTAATGTTTTTCAGGTCAGTATTTCATTTGAAGATGTGCTCAGTGGTACTTTATCGCGGGTGAGACGATTTACCCAATACTACCCATACTACCCAATATTACCCATTACCATCCAATACCACCCCAATACCACCACAATATCACCACATACTACTCAATACTACAAGATAATGATGCAAAATATTGTAGAAGTGTATATTTTTATGTATAGATTAATGGTGACGCCTAAGACTTTTTAAACAATACGCTGGGATTAACTAGAGGCAATATAATTACTCAATATGACACGCCAAGGATTGTGTTAGGCAAGATTGGTTTTAACCAATCAATGGCCAAGCCTTTAGTTTTCTCTGGATGTTTTAAACATCCAACAATCAAATTAAAAGAAAATAACTAGGCGTGTTATTCGGAAATTCAACCCTTTAAATTCGCGGACAATTCGTTTAGTCGTCACTTGAATAAATGATACTTTTAACTACAATACTGATTTATATTTAAAGGTCCGTCTCTTTATTTATTGTATATAAAATGTTGTAAGTTTATTTCTATGTTTTTATATTGTATGAACTTTGTATTCGTAAGAATAAGATTTGATATTGATTCGATTAATTATTTTATAACATCGGTGAACTGAATTAAAAGAAGATATATTTCATACTTCTAGTTTATACCAGCTAAATTGAATAGAATAACACCAGTTATCTCATTGAAATATATAACGATTTTACTAAGCCGAAAAGTATGATTTAACAAATCTAGTTAATACTTGTTTAGTAAAATAATCGTGTTTTAAAATACTCATCGATTTATCTCAAATATCAGATTATGATATCATGATTAAATAAACGGAAAAGTACGTTTCTTTGTACGAAAACGAATTAATACTTGTTTGTATTTAGATTTCGATGATTTAAATAATGTATTGGTTTAAATCTTAAAAGATTTAAATGATTTCAGACATCAGATATCTCTCACTAAGCGAGTTATATTTAGTTTATATTTTTCATATTTACACCACCCATAATTGATTATAATTGTTTATTTACACCACCAACAATTGTTTATATATTCGCATTTTTATTTCATATATTTTGATATTGACTTGAATAAATGATACTTTTAACTACAATATTGAAACTCTGATTTCTATTTAAAGGCTATGAAAAGCGCACGTTTATAATATACATATCATTTGATTTTGTTCCAAAATAGAGATTTATATCGCGGAAAATGTACTTCAAGTGCGATACCGATGTCTGGCTGTTCCATTCACCTCCCAATACCATCCAAAACAAGCCAATAATAACCCAATACTACCAAATACTAATCAAATACTACCAAATACTACCCAGTATGATTAAGTAGGCTGGGGCTATTTGTCACATTTTGTAAGACGATTCGGAGGTTATTTACCACTCGTACGTCTCCGTACCGCAATTACCAACGATTTCAATGAAACATGCAGATTATAATAACATTAGTAATATCTCAAAGTAGGTAAATTTTCGGCCACTTCGGGTTAGCGGTTTCCGAGTTATCAGGTTACCACATTTTTCATGTGGCACGGCTACAGACCGCAATTACAAACCAATTTTAACGAAACTTGCGGATTATAATTACATAATATAATTAATGTGATTATAACCTGCAAGTTTCATTGAAATGAGTTGGTAATTGCGGTCTGTAGCCGTGCCACATGAAATGTGTGGTAACCTGATATCTCGGAAACTGTTAACCGGAAGTGGACGAAACTTTGCCATCTCTGAGATATCATTAATGTAATTATAATCTGCAAGTTTCATAGAAATCAGTTGGTAATTACGGCCTGTAGGCGTGCCACATGAAATGTGTGGTAACCTGATATCTCGGAAACTGCTAACCGAAAGTGGTTGAAATTTTGCGTACTCTAAGATATTATGAATGTGATTATATTCTGCAGGTTTCGTGGATATCAGTTGATAATTGCAGTCTGTAGCCGTGCCACGTGAAATGTGTGGTAACCTGGTATCTCGGAAACTGCTGACCGGAATTGGCCGATAGTGTGCCTACTCTGAGATATTATTAATGTTAAGATAATCCGCAAGTTTCATTGAAATCTGTATGTAATTGCGGTCATGTGGTAACGTCATATCTCGGAAACTGTTAACCGGAAGTGGTCGAAAGTTTGGCTACTCAGAGATATTATCATTGTTATCATAATCCGTAAGTTTCATTAAAATCGGGTAACAATTACGGTCTGTAGTCTTAAGGCTATTTTGAAATTTTTGCTTACCACATGTGGCAAATAGTCACTGCCTTGGGCATATGCTTTTAACGTGTAATATTGCATGAATACACTATAGCGGCAGGGTTATCACGTTGGCTAAGTGGGTAAGACTCTGGCTCGCTAGCCTGGAGGTCAGGTGTTCGATCCCTGCATAGGCCCGACAAAGTTCATCCAGATTTTCCGACGCGGTTTCACATCGTCAGTGATGCCGGATGATGGGCCTGACAAGGACAGCTGTTCGGATGAGACGAAAAATCGGGGTCCCGTGTACACATTGGCGTGCACGTAAAAGATCCCTTGGCATTTGGAATTCGATATAAAAGTAGGCCATAGTGCTGCTGCTCTGGCCAAAATTCCCCTCAGCACACTGTATGGCGTATGCCCATCTTCATTAGCCAAGTTCGGAGCAGAACAGGAGGACGTTAAACCCCATTTCATTTCATTTCATTTCGATAGCCATCTTATATTCTGATACAGTATGTTCGCGACTTTTTATTTAATGATATATAATAATTAAAATATACACAAATTATTTGTTTTTCTCATTTTAACTTGGAAAACTAAAGAACATGATTAATCTTATATAAGTAGCAATCTAAAATCTATTTATCGGTTGAAAAGATAGATAACTGCATAAACATTCCAGTTTTCTTTGCATTATCCAGTTTTCTTTGCATTCGTTGCAGTAATTATACTAAAGTACTGGTATTTGACAACATTATTAAGGTTGTTGTTTGACAATAGTAGGTAGTATTGGGTTATTATTGGCTTGTTTTGGATGGTATAGGGAGGCAAATGGAACAGCCAGACATCGGTATCGAACTTGAAGTACATTTACCGCGATATAAGTTTCTATTTTTGAAAAAAAAAAATCAAATGATATGTCCTCCATTTTGCATCATTATGTTGTATTATTGGGTAGTATGTGGTGATATTGGGTTGGTATTGAGGTGGTATTGGGTAGTATTTGATGGTATTTTGGTTAGTATTGGGTAAATCGTCCCTCCGCTTTATCGCGTACTGGCATATTTGGTATGTACATGTTTTGAGTGATTACCCATATCCCCCATTAAATGCTGTCGTGGGAAAAGGGTAAAGAAAGACAAGCAAAAAGGTACGTAAGGAATCATTTACCAGTTTGCTTTACACAGAATTAAGAGCGCAGTCATCTAAATGGTTTTTAATAAACATTGGGTTTTTTTTTATTAAATGTGCAACTTTTTCTAAAATACGCTTTAGAGGAGCTAAATCGCTTATATTTGGGGCCTAGAAATTGACCCAAACATTCAATTGTTTCCGTTTTGATTCTTATTTCAAATCAGTTATGTCCAGCGAAATACGGCACGAGTCTCAACTGGATAGAAATTTTTAGTGTCTAGTTATTCCAGTCTATTGCGCATGCCCTCCAGATAAGTTATGGCGTCGCTGTTTGACTGAGTTGTAGAATATGGTTAGCCTTGAGTTTTCTGGTCACTTGATAAAAATGACGCTGAAAAGTACTATTGTACATGATTCGAGTTCCAATTATAAAATGTTTATTTTGTCTTAAATATTGGAGATCAGGGGCCTATTTCACGAAATTTTAACTAAGATAAGATCCCAATTTTAGTAATTTGATTGGATAATATTAGATTGATTTAAGTGCTTAGCCAATCAAAATTGAAGTATCTACTAAAATTGGATTTTATCTTAAGTTAAAATTTCGTGAAACAGGGCCCTGAAGCCTACCCTGTCGAGGTAAGATAACAATATCAATGTTGATTTGAATTGACAACTAATTTGTGTTGTCAACGTGTCAACTTTTGATGATATTGAGTTTGGGACTTAGCTAGTTTAATATCCGATTGCTGAGCTATATAACATTATAGTTCGCATCGGGTAAACTGTTATACATCCCGCAGAAACTATAGGAAAGGCAAAAGTTCACAACATGTGGCTGCTGATTTTTGTGATGAATTTAAGTTAAGAGGGGGTTGAAATGTCGTACAGGCGTCTGCAGATGCCTATGTCGACATGATAAAGGCAGTTATTGACGTTGTAGATTTGCAGTCCATGAAATTGATCGAGGAGGAGGCATATCTTCTGATATCGCAGGAGCAAATACTAACATCCATGCAAAAAGATTATATTTTCGTTCAGACAAAAAGAGACAAAAAGAGCCAAAAATCTGTGCACGGTATAGCCTGTCTCAAGAAACTTCCCACATCAAGAGTGTGTTTCCAAGCCCTGTTTTTCACACGTCTAGTGGGTGTGATAGCACGTGAAGATCAATGGCTTGGACAAAAAAATAGTTGTTCCAAAAGCTTATTAACGGAGATCATGTAACAATAACAGAATGTCCGATATAGATCGTTCATTTCGTAATATTACGCCATGTCTTTCTATGGTCACCAACTTATAGTTGGAAGGGTAATGCTGCGCTACAAGCACCCTCCTCTCGTCTCCAAAGGAACTGTGTTCGTGAACTATCATGATTATATTTCCAGGGCAGTTTACAATTTCTATACGATGACAACCCCAGAAAGACATGGCATAACAGTACATCATAAACTGTCCATCGTGCGTCATTGTAATGACACATCAGTGTCATGTTTTGGTAACCTCTATGTAGAATTTATAGGGAATAAAACCAAAAGTTTAAATGTTTTATTACGTAATGTGTCGGTCGTCATAGTATGTCCTTACATGGCTATGTGACGTCATATTACTTTTAATGCGGGCATTTGACATTTTATATCATACTCTTTATACATATAGGGTCCTAAACCAACCATTTTGGATTTTCTGGAACATTGGTAATCGAATGTCGGCCATCTTGGATTTTACCAATTTCTACCCTTTCCGGTGCGCAAATTCGGTAAACTATTGGGATGTTATAAAGTACATCTAAATAACCGTAACAACCTGAAGGCATCCAAACGCAGTTAAAACAAAACGTCAATATGATCTCAATGTTTTAGCTACGTTCTCGTACCTAACATATTCCAACGTTATTTTCAAGATCATATGACAAATACAACTAGGTGATTTATTTTTATTATAGTACTATTGCCTGAAGCAATGTTCTTTTTTTGTTTTTTTTTTATAGTAGTCAATACTACACAACAAGTATTACCTTTACAAACACCACATGACTTCATACAGTTCTGTCTATAAAACTCATCTCTGGGATATTCACTATCACCACATAATTGACAGTTGGTGCTGTTTGTATCTTTACAAACATTTAATGCTGTAAAAGGAACATAATAATATGAAGGCTGATTGGTATCGTGTCGTGCATAAGGGCGACACCCAGACAACCCGACATCACGGCAATTTAAACCCCATACCACGACATCGTGGTGTCGTGATGTCGGGTTGTCGTGGTGTCGTGTTGTCGTGGTGTCATGATATCGGGATGTCGTGGAGTCATGATCTCGGGTGTCGTGGTGTCGGGTTATCGGTCATATTCCTTTCAATACTATGATTATATGGAAGCGTATTTGGGTCACTACTTATTGAGATAATATCTCAACATATCGACAAAAAATATGTCAACTTTATGAGTTATATTACAAGAAATCGACTTAATAAAGTTGACTTGACGCATTAAATTCACCCTATGCCGACATGAACTATGTCGATATGTTTACATCATGTCAATAGTCGATTTGACTCTAAATCGATATGTCATGTTTTATTGCATAATTATATATATAGACTAAATAATATGGCCACAGACCACCAATGATTTTCCCCATTAACTTTAATGGTAATTATTGTCTCTTAGACTGGCTCTTACTTTTTCCAAAATTTTTGTTGTCTCTTAGACTGGCTCTTACTTTTTCCAAAATTTTTGAAGGGGAATTTTGTCCGGGCAGCGGCGCTACGGCCTACTCTTTTATCGAATTCCAACTGCCAAGGGATCGTTTACGTGCACGTAAATATGTACACGGACCTCGGTTTTTCGTCCCATCCAACCGACTAGACATCTGTCCTTTTCAGGCCCTCCGTTCTGCATCACTGACAAGTGGAAACCACGCCGGAAAATCAAGATGAACTTTCTTGGCCAATGCAGGGATCGAACACCCGACCTCCAGGCTAGCGAGCGCGGCTTACCCACTTAGCCACGTGATCCCCCAAGCATGTATGAGTTTTACCATGAAAAACTTGAGATACACAATCTGAAAGTAGAGACAAGAAAACAAGCAATTTTCGGCCCTACATTTCAACGTAACCAACTTCACAATTGTATCTCTCCGCCTCAAAATCATGAATATTACTATACCCTGGCAGAAAATTCATTTCAAACCCTTTTCTTTGATTCTACACCCAAAAGGCAACAGAAATAGCCGTGCAAAAGAGGGAAAAGGGAAAGGGAGAGAAAGATTAAAAATATCTTTCGCCCTAGAAATATTTGGTGAGCTGTGTCGTATATAAGGGTGAAACTTCAGGTATATCAAGGTTGTGGGCCATCTAGTCACAATTTTAACCGATTTCGATGAAACTTGAAGTATATCTTTATAACCCAAAGATCTTTGTCCTGTCGATATTCGTGTATATCGTATCGTAGCTTCTTGAATAGTGGCCCCGAAAATTGCATGTTTACTTGTCTTTACTTCCAGCTTGTACATCTCAAATTTTTCATGGTGAACCTCATTATGGAAGCGTATTTGGGTCACTACTTATTGAGATAATATCCCAACATATCGACTAAAAATATGTCAACTTTATGAGTTATATTACAAGAAATCGACTTAATAAAGTTGACTTGACGCATTAGATTCACCCTATGCCGACATGAACTTATGTTTACATCATGTCAATAGTCGATTTGACTCTAAATCGATGTCAGGTTTTATTGCATGATATATAGACTTAATAATATGGCCACAGACCACTAATGTTTTCCCCATTAACTTTTATGTTAATTCTCGTCTCTTAGACCGGCTCTAACTTTTCCCAAAATGTTTTTGGGTAGAACGCTTTTTGCCACAGATAACGCAAAATATGTGGCAAACTCTTGTCCAAAAGTATGTATGAGGTTCACCATGAAAAATGTGAGATACACAAGCTGGAAGTAGAGACAAGTAAACATGAAATTTTTGGTCCTACGTGTCAACGTAACCAACCTCTCTTGTATCCTTCCGCCTCAAAATCGTGAATATTCACCAAAACCTGGCATAAAATGCATTTTCAAACGCTTTTCTTTGATTTTACACAAAAAAAGCAAAAAGGGGTAAAGGGAAAGGGAGAGAAAGGCTAAAAATAACTATCGTCCTACGGCTTGGAAATATTTGGTTAGATGTGTAGTATATAGGGGTAAAACTTCAGGTATCACCAAAAATGTTCTGAAAACATACCGGTGAAAGAAAAAGAAAAAACCAAAGAATAATTGCAAAAATGATGACCCTTTTAAGTACACATGTTGCTTTATGTACATCGATGCATCTCAGGTCCATGGGTCTTTTGGGCTAAAATCTTTCTTGTTAAAGGCAGTATTTGAGTTCTGTGAAAAAATGGGACAGGATATAAACAAATTACACAGAAAACACTCATAATAACACTATTCAATAAGCTCCGATACGATATGCACGAATATCGACAGGACAAAGATCTTTGGGTTATAAAGATATACTTCAAGTTTCATCAAAATCGATTAAAATTGTGACTTTTAGATGGCCCACAACCTTGATATACTTGAAGTTTCACCCTTATATACTACACAGCTCACCAAATATTTCTACTACGCCGTCATCTACGAATGTGAGGCGAAAGATATTTTTAGTTTTTTTCTCTCCGTTCCCCTTTCCTCTGTTTGCATGGCTATTTTGGTTGCCTTTTGGGTGTAGAATCAAAGAAAAGGGGTTGAAAATACATTTTCCGCCAGGTTATAGTAAATATACATGATTTTGAGGCGGAGGGATACAAGGGTTGAGAAGTTGGTTACGTTGAAATGTAGGGCCGAAAATTGCTTGTTTTCTTGTGTATCTCAGGTTTTTCATGGTGAACCTCACACATGCTTGGGGGATCAAGTGGTTAACTGGGTAAGGCACTGGCTCGCTAGTCATGAGGTCGGGTGTTCGATCCCTGCATTGGCCGAGAAAGTTCATCTTTCCGGCGTGGTTTCCCCTAGTCAGTGATGCAGAACGGAGGGCCTAACAAGGACAGCTATCTAGTCGTTCGTATGGGACGAAACACCGAGGTCCCGTGCACATATTGGCGTGCACATAAAAGATCCTTTGGCAGTTGGAATTCGTTGTAAGAGTAGGCCGTAGCGCCGCTACCCGGGCAAAATTTCCCTCATAGTACACTGTACCGTATGGCGTATGCTCGTCTTCCATTAGCCTAGGTTAGGCGCAGAAGAGTAAAACGTTAAACCCCATTTCATTTCACTTCATTTTCATACATGCTTTAGGGCATGAGTTTGCCACATGTTGTTTTATCTGTGGCAGAAGGCGTTCCACCCAACAAAAATTTGGGAAAAGGTTAGAACCGGTCTAAGAGACGAGAATTAACATTAAAGTTAATGGGAAATCATAAGTGGTCTGCGGCCATATCATTATATCATGCAATAAAACATGAAATATCGATTTTGAGTCAAATCGACCATTGACATGATATAAACATATCGACATAGTTCATGTCGGCATAGGGTGAATTTAATACGTCAAGTCAACTTTATTAAGTCAATTTCTTGTAATATAACTCATAAAGTTGACATATTTTTAGTCGATATGTTGGGATATTTTCTCAATAAGTAGTGACCCAAGTACAGTGTCTAGTTGTGTAGATGAAACAAAAATCAAGCTCTTATGTACACATTGACGTTATCACCGTGCTGGTTATAGTTGTTCTATGTTAGAATTTAAAACAATATTTCATTGAATACTTTGAATTAAAAAAGAAATTCATCAAATCGAATTATGTATATGTGTAAACTCTAAGGATAATACTTATTCTACTTCTTCAAAACGTTGTGTGTGTGTGTGCTATTGAATGGTGACTGTAGCCAAGGGTGAAATGTCACGTAATTCTAATGACATCTTAATTTATTATAATCCCTTATTGTTTATAAAACCTTTATTGATAGAAAGCAACTGATAATATGGCCTGTCTGGTGAACTTGCCAATCGTATGATTAATCTATTAATTGTTTTATTTACCATTGTTTTATTTCTTATATTGTATATTATTATATCAATGTTTATTTATGTCTAGCCAAGTGATTAGAAGTAATTCCATATAAATATGTGATTGTACTTTGATACATTAGTCATTTAGGTTTATCCGACTTAGTAGCATAAGGTGCTCTTCGGTTATCCGCGGTCATGTAAGTGTATGTAGATAATTCTTATTATAAGTTTCCAGTATTAAAGATTTGAAGTACTATTCCAGACTCTTGCAATATCTGACGGACCTCACGGTCACAACGTGCACACAAAAGAGTCAGTCCTGGCATAGCACTCTACATAGCAAATTTCTGGCATAGCACTCTACATAAAATATAGCGTATGCCAATCTTCAATAGCCCGATTGGTGCAGAAAAGTAAGAAAATTGGGCTAATGAAGGCGGGCATACGCTATATACAGTGTACTATGATAGAAGCTTTGCCCGAAAAGCGGCGATATTGAATTCCAACTGTCAGGGGGTCTTTTACATGCTGGCTAATATTTACACGGAGCCTCGATTGTTCGTCCCGTCTAAAAGACTATACGTTATACCCTGTCAGGCCCTCCGTCCTGTGCCACTGTAAAGCGAGAGGAATACGTCGGACAATCCCGATAAGCATTATTGTCCAACGCAGTGATCGAACACGAGACCCCAACGTTAGCGAGTTAAAGTCTTACTCACTGAGTCACCGTGACTTCCAGAAAAGTAGAACATTAAACCCCAGCGCTGGAGTGTTTCCTCTTTGACAGTGGTGCAGGGCTTCTTGAGGCCTGGCGAGGAATAATGTATACTCGTTCGGATGGGACGAAATACGGAGCCCCCATTTATACACTGGCGTGCGTGTAAAAAAACCCCTGACAGTTTGAATTCAATATAAGAGTATGCCGTAGCGCCGTTATCCAGGTAAAGTTTCCCTCGCAGTACACCAGGGTATGTGTGTCTTTATTAGCTCAGTCGGATGAAATGAAGTTTAACGTCCTATTGTTCTGCTCCGACTTGGCTATAATAATGACGACGGGCTCCGACTGGGCTATGATAATGACGACGGGCTTACGCCTTTCAGTGTGTTTTGAGGGACATTTATATCCAATTCCAATTACCAAGGGATCTTTTACGTGCACACCAACGTATACACGGGACATCGGCTTTTCGTCCATCCGAACGACTTGACAACTCTCCTTGTCAGGCCCTCTTTCCTGCACCCTTGACAAGGGGAATCCACGCCGAAAAATATTGATGAACTTACTCAGCCAACACCAGGAGTGAACCTGTGACCTCCAGGCTAGCAAGCCAGCGTCTTACTCACTTAACCACTGTGACTCCCGGGGCAGAACAGTTGGGCGTTAATCCCCATCTCATTTCATTTCATTTCTCTACTTTTCCGAATCGGTCGGAATATTGAAGATAAGCATACGCTATGCATAGTGATGTGACGGAAACTTTCAATGGACTGTGGCATTTCTTCATCGAATTTCAACTTTTATGTGCACGCCAATGTGTACCTACATAGGTGCGTGTTTTTTTTATCCCACCGACAATACTAGACATTGTTCTTTGCCAGACCCATTGTGCCGCACTACCGAAACCACGCTGAAAAATGTCGGGGAACTTTCAATGTACATAACCCGACACCACGACATCTCGACCCCACGTTAACCCGACATCACGACCTCGCGACATTTTAACCTGACTCCACGACATTTTTACGCAACATTACGGCATTTTTAATGTCATGGTGTCGGGTGAAAATGTCGTATATAGTGTCTGGTTAAAAATGTCGGGTTGTCGCGGTGTCGGGTTTATATGTTGTGATGTCGGGTTGTGGCTTTATGAACGGCGACACCAC
Source organism: Patella ulyssiponensis (assembly GCA_963678685.1). Classification (NCBI taxonomy): domain Eukaryota; kingdom Metazoa; phylum Mollusca; class Gastropoda; family Patellidae; genus Patella; species Patella ulyssiponensis. The sequence continues at coordinate 9,955,047 of OY783228.1, forward strand.
GGCATCACGACATGATACCAATCAGCCATTATATAATAGCGTTAATAACCGGTTAATATATCGAATGTAAATGTTCCAACATAAAAATGTCGGTTTTTAGCGTAATCGATGCATGTGATGTGGTTCCAATCACAGATTTGAAACGAAGTGGAAGTGCTTGGCCAAAGACACCAGCCTGGTGGAAAAGACTAATCACCTAATGCAAATATGCCATGAGTTTGTATTGATCGGAGTGTACGTTAAGCCATATTTTACACAGTTTAGCCCACACAACATGAATAATTATATATAAATACTACAAAATGAGAACGATTTCTACTTACTTAAACTAGAATTAATAATTATATATAAATGCTATAACACGTTAATGATTATTACTTACCTAAAGTAGAATATGATATTATAGATGATATAAGTATAACTGCTAATACATGATTGACTTTCATTTTGGTCAACATCTATCAATCCTATTAACACAAAAATATTCAGATATTATTTTCTCAATCTTGTTTTTTTAAAATACGCTTTCCTCTCAAAATAACTAGCCACTATATAAATTTGTAATAATATTATCGTTGCAACATTATTTTCAAATATATAGACAAAAAAATGATCACTGAATCAAAATTGTTATCTTTACAAACTATTAAGTTAGCATAAGACACATTGGTATGCAAGGTACGGGGTATGTCTATGGTCTAAGAACATGCGAAGAGCCTTTTAACCAATCATTATCATTAATTACGTAGTATTTGGCCAATTGAATAATTAGTAGCGGAAATCTAGATTATACAAGGAACTGGATTTGGCGATATGGTAGACAGCCATATAGTCTTTGTAGGGAGACGATGTAGGAATTTCCATCAGCAGACTCAGCGAGTCTGCATAGAAGCGGATTAGACAGAATGACTTGTAGAGAGAGAAAGATATGGTGTTTAACGTCCACTCAACACAAACTAGGTCATTTCGGGACTAACATACGGTTTTAATTTTATTTCAAAAATTCGCTTGCGCGCAGGAGTCACTATCAGTGGGGAAAACTGGAGTACCCGGAGGAAGCCGACGAGGTTGAGAAGGCGCCCCTATCTCCATGCCACATACGCTCATACTAGGGATCGAAACCACAGCCGCAAGCCAGAGGTGACCGGCCAGCTAGATGTCGAAGCGCGGCACTTTAGGGGAAGTTACGATCCGATATGCACAAATATCGAGAGGGGCCAGGAACTGTTGGTTATAAACATACATTTCAAGTGTCTTCAAAATCGGTTTAAAATTGTAACCTCTGGTGGATCCACAAGCTAAAAACGTGATTTTTCGTACAATCAGGGGTCATAATCCATAAAGTTTCGATCTTATACATGCCTGTTTCGAAAGCAACCGAAATCTTTTGGTGATAAACCTATATTTCAAGTTTCGTAAAAATGGGATGAGAATTGTAACCTGTTTGGGGGGGGGGGATGACCGAATGGCTAGCACGTGCGTGCTGTATCAGAAAGCCCGTCCTGTCATTGAGTCAACTGGCGTGGGTTCGAATCCCCGGTTGTACATGACAAGGAAAAGGGTCGTCTCTCCAACCTCTAGGGTTTTCTCCGGGTCCCCTGGTTTCCCCCCACTGCTAAAGACCCATACCCAAGCGAATTTTTGAAATAGAATCAAACCATTTGTTTGTCCTGAAGTTGTATATTTGGTGTGATTTAAAGCATGATAAAGAGTTGAATTTAATCTACTTTGATCTACGTGCTAAATTTAGGGAGCTGGGACCAAATCTGTAAATGATGTGATTCGTTGGTAAAGGGGTATAACATTTATAAAATAATATACATTATTGAAACCAAAAATTGCTATCGAGTCGAAGTCAACGATTTTTAAATAAGATTTGTAATAGAACTATAAGCTCAGCTCAGCTACTCATACGTACCTGGCACGAAAATCTACCCAAACTCTAAAACTATCTCGACGCAACCTATCACTTAGCGTTTGTCAAATGTCTCTTTTAACGTAAATAATTTATCACCGCATTGGATTACACGAGTAAAATGAATGAGCCCACCAGAGTTAATATTCTCCTTAACGCGTCACTTGTGAAAATGTAGAATAGACATTATAGATACATGTATGTATATATATTATAGCAATCATCAATACACATAGACGATAACTCGTCGTACTTATTGTATGTGACATAATACATGTATATTACGTGTATAGAATTAACAATCTATATATGTGGTCGGTGTAGATCATCGCTTCTGTTTCTTGAACTAATATGCGGGAGTGTGTCTATTCTTTCCGTTCAATGAAAGCTATCACTTAACTACAGCGACATGATATTCCTTCGTTTAATCTGGGTCTTCCCTAAAACTTTGGACAGTGAGTTAAGATATTAAAAACGATGAAAGTATGTTCGTTTCCAAACGACTTGATAGCCTCGATTGTCACGCAATTAGTTTTACTGCAGTATTCTGCTATGCACCGGTTAATTAGGCATAATCAAATCTTGAGCCATGACGTAACGTTATGTAAACATATTTGGTCCAATATTGGCAGTCGTTTTAAATGTAAAGCTTTTCTAGGGCAGCTAGTGATTGGTTGGTAGACGGACTACTGACCAATCAAAATTTAAAACAACAATATCCACTCATAATAGCAGTGTGTAGTATGCGCGGAGTATGGGTGTAGATATCCATATACACATGTATGCTTACAACATTTATTGTACATATTAATTAAACCTATCCCTAGACCTGTTATGTACCTATTACCTTTTAAGGGGCATCAGTTACAATGAGAAATCTGGAAATATCAGTTTATTAAATACCCTGGACAGGGTGGGGAGGGTGTCAGATTTTAACTATCTTAAAGTAGCCAAGTCTCTAACTCAATATCATCAAAGGTTTTCGACATGTAAAACACATATTATTTGTCAATTTAAATCAACATTGATGTTGTGCTCTTACGGTGCAAAAAAGAGGGGCTAGCCATATTAAGCGAATCGTGTCAAACTTTGACCCATATTCTTATCTGTTGTTGTTCTTGGTGTTTAACGTCCGCTTCCACCGAAGGTGATATCGCAGACAAGTCCTATTTTTCATTTTCATTATCTTAGGGCACGCGCAGGGGTCTTTGCTGTGGGAGGAAACCGGAGTGCCCGGAGGAAACCCACGAGGTTGAGAAGGAGCCCCTATCTCCATGCCACATACGCTCACACCCAGGGCTCGAAACCACAACCGCAAGCCAGAGGTGACCGGCCAGCTAGAGGTCGAAGCGCGGCACTCTAGACCACTAGGCCATCCCAACCCCCCTTATCTGGAGAGCATTCGGTATAAATACTTTCGATGTAGACTGGAATAACCACAAGCTAGTGGTTGCCTTTCGATTGAAACGTCTGGCGTATTTCACGGGACGTAACTGGTTAGAAATTAGAGCAAAAACGGAAACGATTGAATGTAAATCAGTTCATACCCATCGATATTACATTAATATATACTTTTATGTCAATTTCCAGGTGGGGCGAAAAACCGAGGTCCCGTGTACACATTGGCGGGCACGTAAAAGATCTCTTTGCAGTTGGAATTCGATATAATACTAGGCCTTAGCGCCGCTGCGCGGGCAAAATTTCCCTCATAGCACACTGTATGGCGTATGCCCGTCTTCCATTAGCCCAGGTCAGGTGCAGAAGAGTAGGACGTTAAACTCCATTTCATCTCATTTTTACTCATTTGTTGATTTTATTGTTATTTCGAAATACAGCCAATAAATCCTCTTAAGAGATAATAACATGGTCTGAGATGGTAGGGTAGGGTAGTATATTTCATATTTATAATTAAAAACAAGATCAAATTCGTAACAATATTTGTAGTTTAGCCATTGCTTGAAATAAGCTGTTGAAGGAAAACGAAACTTAAACAGCTTAAAGGTCAAACTATGATAAATAACTAATCGTTTTTATAGCCAAGCAAGTCATTATATGCATATAACATGTACATGCAGAGTTTCGTCAGCATAAAGGAGATCTCTATTATTTGGCGCCTAGAAATGGGCGCAAATGGATCGTAACGCATATATGATAATGGAATGTAAATAAACTCCTTTACATTCAATCGTTTCTGTTTTTACTGTAAACTCTACTCAGTTATGTTCGGCAAAATAAACGGAGAGTCCAAATCGAATGACAGCCTTTAGGCGTCTGGTTATTCCAGTCTACGCCGCTAGTAGTCTTCTGTTTAGCCCTTTTCTTCGATATATTATATGTGTCAATATAAAAAAAATAGTTAACTGTCAATATTCAATTTATAGGCGTTAGCAACGATAGTAGTTATCTATGTCAGTATTCAATGATAGATATTAAATATACAAGTTACCGTGTGAATATTTAAAGATACATTATGGGAGGTTAGATAAAGGGGTGATAGTTCTCAATATAATATATAGTAACAAACTAGATAATATAATGGGAATTTGCTGAAATTTTCCGTCAAATTGATCCACTTTAAACTGAGATTTTAGAGATTGAATTTTGAGCTTACCCTCGATCATCATTACTAAACTCAGTCCGATCAAAAACATAGTCTCGGTTATCCATTTTTTGAATTAATTATTAATGTTGTAAACAGCAGACAGGATTGTAATCCAGTAAATATCGCTGGATAAGTTAATTAATGTCGAATTAATCATTTATATAACATTTCAGGCCTAAAGAAAGACCTGTAATAGGCAGATTTAACTCTTGCATAATGCCTGTTTAATAATCGATGTTAGTTAACTAACCAAGTTACAAGATCTGTTAGTTATTTATATCATTTTTTAATATTGAATGTTAAATATCCAACTTACCAACGCTCGTAGCGAGATTTGTCAATATTCAATATAGATACTTGTTGAACTAAACCATATCCGTGCAGGTTTGAAGCTCTACTGAAATAAAATCAACCCCCGTATTTGTAACAAGGAAGAATATCTTCTGAGTGCAACGGTCATTTTGTAGTATTATATGGCTGACCTTGAATAGTAAAAAAAAAAATAACATATCTATTTTATTCAAATTAAACAATTAAAACTTTCAACCATACAAGTCGTCTTATTGTGAAACAACCAGTTTGAATGGCGAGTAACTTCTTGTATAAAGCAAATATATTTGGGTAGCTTCGTATAATGCATTCTTTTAAAAACGCTTTGTCCTTTCTCAATTCTCAATTCATTATCCTGAAAACATAATAATTTATATAACAGTGCGTACGTTTACGACATGCATTGCTTAATATTACTATCAACTAATGGACGAAATATTATTAAATTGCAACATTTATCCAATTCACAACGTGATAGACGATATGACCACAAACCCTGTTTAATCGCATGTCATCACCAGCGCATAACAAGGTTGGTGCTGCATTGACCGATGAAGTCCATCCTTGTCAGTGATGCAGGACGGAGAGCTCAACAAGGACAGCTGTCTAGTCAGTCGGAGGGGACGAAAACCGAGGTCCCGTGTATACATTGGCGAGCACGTAAAAGATCCCTTGTCAGTTGGAATTCGATAGCATACAGTATGACGTATATCTGTCTTCATTAGCCCAGTTCGGAGCAGAACAGTAGGACATATACTTCCATTTCATATCATTTCTATTGCGCCAAACACGTGACTATAGATAATCAGAAAAAAATCAATGTATATTAAAATTTAAAAAAAAACAATGATCACGGACTATATATTAAAATAAAAAAAATCAATGTATATTAAAATAAAAAAATAAATGTATATTAAAATATAAAAAAACACAATGATCACGGACTATAAATAATATCACAATTCGTTGATGCATATTAATGTTTAAAATATAAAATTCTACACAAAATCAAAAGTTATTGTAAAAATTGTCTCTTTTAAAATGGTTAATGCTTTGTAATATAGGCTCCGTTGAGAAAACATTGTTTAACAATTTTAGAATAAGCAGATACTTGGTGATAGGCACTTCCATGGTCAAAGGTCATATTGTAATAGGGATATAATTCGTGCATTTATTCATTCGTTTCTTTATTATTTCATTCATTCATTTAATGTCAAATGTGTTGTTTTAATAACTTATTTACATTTCAATAGATATCTTTTAATACCAATTACACCTGAAGTCACTAATCTTGTAACTTGGTAACAGCCAACTCATTAACTGTTTAGACAGTATAACTTAATCCTTATAACATGTATTTCTATTATATGTAATTTTTGTCTTCATTGTTTTATTGTTACCTACGTTCGTTAATTGTGTATATTTAATTTAATCCTTAGTTACAAGCTTACTTAAATACTGAATTGTACATTCATTCAAGATTCTAGGTTTCATCCCGTTTCCAGGACAGTCACTCTGCCTGTCGGACGTGCTGTTCTTTTTATATGATATTAAATGTTTTACCGGTAATAAATAGTCTCAAGGATAGTTCCAGTCTTTAGTTATTATCGAAGATTTTACACTGTTACAGATTTGGTGGAGTGCTTTGCGAGGCAAGATCTTGGAACCTCTCTCAAGTGAGTAACCCAAAGAAAAATCAAATATGGAACAAATAGTGATACCCGATGAATTGTTAGAAATAATGAAAGTTATGAGGATCAACTCAAAGGCCAACCAATGGAGGATAGACCATAAAGGTAGTAACACGTCCATTGTTTTAACGTGGTGCAGTAATTTTCATCATAATTCAGATATGTCATATAGAAAATCTACCAGAATAGAGATTTTCTAAGAGGCCAGCGTTTTAGGGAGATGATTTCAGCGAAAAGATCGAGCGGATCATCAATAAATTTGATGTCTACAAAGGCCGACATAGCAGTTCAGACCAGCCAAATATCTTCACCCAAATCTAGTGAATGTCAAACAGATTGTCTTGAACGTTCAGATAAATGTATAATGGCTATTCCGGCCACATATACAAAGAGTGTCCAAACCCTTGACATTAAACCCAATACAGATTTGGTCAAACCGGATGTTATGGTAGCTTCAATGCCACAGATCCAAGAAACAGAAAAGGTGTTAAAAAGGCGTGTTAAGAAGGGACAGCTTGAATACTTAATCCGATGGAAGAATCAACCTGCAACCAAAAATCTGTGGGTGAAAGAAGACAAGTTGGACCAGAAAGCTGTTTCCTTTATAGCTAACTATCCGAATAAAATTGCTGGCCCAGAGGATTGGTTTGTAGAAGGGTTGATAAATCAACATAAACGGAATCAAGAAGAGCTGAAGGTCTTCCCGAGAGGCATGTGGACATACCCACCAAAATCAAGTTTAAAATTAGTGGGATTTACACGAATGGAAATTAATCAGAAGTCGGGAAAATTGCAGTTGAATGTTGAAAGGCAGGGTCCAGGTCCCAAGGAGGGGGACGTTTATAGTCGATATGATTTAGAGGACTGGGACATTATTGCCAAAGAAGATCCAGTATTCTTTCGAAGTATCAAGCATATGTTACCCCCAGGAAACTATTCATTAAAGTGATGGACTTGTGTTCGTTTTGTTACGGAATGTGAATTAGTATGAACTGTTTTAAACCACCGACTTTTATGTGCTCACAGATCTATTATTATTGGCCTTTCAATGCATAAAGCTCTAGAAAAGATTTATTATTACATACCCGTTTGAATGTTGCCATAGTTTTGCACGTTTTGAGTGATTCTGCATAAGCAATTAAATCGATGTTATCGATGCCGTAGAATTATTTCATAAACTCTTTTGCATACACGCTTCTTTCATTTAATCATTTAATTTCAAATTCAAGTGTTGATTAACTCAAAGTATAGTATATTTTTTAATTTCGACATCTCAATTAATTATTATTGTCGTCAACTCAGTTATTTAGAGTGTATCGATAATGAAGAACTGCCAGTGCCTTTTCACAAGCCGTAGACTTTATATTCGTGTCTACATTAGCGAGTAACCCAAATAATTGTTGGCCCCAACCCCTAAGTATATCTTGAGCCACCAATTTATAATTACTTCTTACTTATTTTGTTTATGTACTTAATTTATATTACCGTCTTAAAAGTAAAACGGTTTCATACATTTAAAACAAAGCTGAAATTTTAAAAATATTATTAATGTTTTTTTCTTATGATCCGAGGACGAATCATTTTCGTCGTAGAGGATATTGTAATAGGGATATAATTCGTGCATTTATTCATTCGTTTCTTTATTATTTCATTCATTCATTTAATGTCAAATGTGTTGTTTTAATAACTTATTTACATTTCAATAGATATCTTTTAATACCAATTACACCTGAAGTCACTAATCTTGTAACTTGGTAACAGCCAACTCATTAACTGTTTAGACAGTATAACTTAATCCTTATAACATGTATTTCTATTATATGTAATTTTTGTCTTCATTGTTTTATTGTTACCTACGTTCGTTAATTGTGTATATTTAATTTAATCCTTAGTTACAAGCTTACTTAAATACTGAATTGTACATTCATTCAAGATTCTAGGTTTCATCCCGTTTCCAGGACAGTCACTCTGCCTGTCGGACGTGCTGTTCTTTTTATATGATATTAAATGTTTTACCGGTAATAAATAGTCTCAAGGATAGTTCCAGTCTTTAGTTATTATCGAAGATTTTACACTGTTACAATATTCCCAGTGTTTTGTATGTACAAAAAAGCGTTAACTCGAACTCTATCCCGACAATCTTATAGATACTTGGAACAACACTTTGGAGGTACAATTACAAGCAAAGCAAACGCCAATTAAAAGAGGGTAACATCGACTCTACAAAGAAATGAGAACATCGTCGACACGATTGTAACAAAGACTTCCAACTATTCATCCATAACAACGGTGTTGATGTATCTTCGCCTGTTGCTTGCTGAACCCAGGATTTAGTATAATTATAGTTGTCATAAATTACAAGAATGTCGCACATCATAACCTGGGTTGTAATGACATATTGATACAAGGCAACATGTCGAATGATGACAGGGCCAGCTATATACCTTTACAAAACATTTTGCTTAATAAAAATAGAAGTTTATTAAAGATACATTATGAGAGATAAGATAAAGGCTTGAGTTGGCAGTTCTCACTATAATAGTTAAAAACTACATAGTGTAATTTGCTGACAGTTTCAGTCAAATTGATCCACTATGAGCCGAGAACGAATCGAGTGAAATTACCCTCTAGCCTCATTCATCATTACTAAAATCATTAATATAAACAGCATAGTTTCGATTATCCGCTTCTAAAATTTAATTATCAATGGCCGTTAAGCGGCATATTTGAATCTAACCCAGCTTACATCGAAGGCTAGCCTTGACATCTAGAGTTTATTATGGTCTGGATAAGTTAATTAATAATTGATAATTTAGATAACATTTCATGCCCGAAGAAAAAATTGTAATAGGCAGATTTTTCTCTTGCTTAATGCATGTTTAAGCATTTTATTAAAACATTTGTCAATGTAATGTCACTTTAATACATACCAAACGCAAATAACAATGACAACGTCATAGAATAATCGTCATATATAAAGGGGTCTCTGTGGGTAAGACGCTGGCTAGCTACCCTGGGGGTCAGGTGTCGATCCCTGCATTGGCCGACAAAGTTCATCCAGATTTACCGGCGTGATTCCCGCTGGTCTGTGATGTAGGACGGAGGGGCTGACAAGGACAGCTGTCTAGTCGTTCGGGTGGGACGAAAACCGAGGTTCCGTGTACACATTGCCGTGCACCTAAAAGATCCCTTGACAGTTGGTATAAGAGTAGACCGTAGTGCCGCTTTCCGGGTAATTTTTCCTCATGGCAAACTTTCCTTGACTCCTGTACAACAGTGAACAATCCTTATTTTGATAGCATGTCAATTTAACAATTAGAGTATTCCAACGCTGTACCGAAGAAATGTGGAGGTTTGTAAGATTCAAGACATTTGCACGGGACAATGATATAGCATGTTTTAACTCCATGCAAAGGTTGGATTTAGATGTTTTTGTTGTTGTTGGGTTTTTTTTTTGTTTGAGGGGGGGGGGGGAAGATCTTTTTTATTAGCCGCGAAAGTTCATCGATATTTTTCGCGTAGTTCCTCCTGTCAGTGGTGCAGAATGGATGACCTCACAGGGATAGTTGTCTAGTCGTTCTCGTGAACACATTGATGTGCACGTAAAAGATCATGGCAGTTGGAATTCGATATATGAGAAAGTCGTAGTGCCGCTGTCTGGGCAGAATTTCCCTCATAGCACATTGTATGGCATTTGCCAGTCTTCGTTAGCCCGATTAGGAGCAGAACAGTAGGACGCTTAACTCCATTTCATTTCAGTTTTTGTCATACATAAAATGTTATTTGTGTTGGTAATTTCAAAACCACTGAACTTACATAAATATATTGGCGGTGGAGAGTGTTTTTCAAAGTGTTAATCATTATTTGATTCGAGCTGATTTTGTTCCAAAACGGGATGAGAATGTAAAGCTAACATATGAATAAATTGTTTACTGTTTATGTTTAAGCCGCATTCAACATAAACAGGACAAAGAATACAAACTTGACAATAAACAACTCTGAATCATAATATCAATTTTATAAATAGAAAGGTGTACCAATGACACCAGTATAATTTTACATTATTTGTTACTGTTCCTAAAAATTAAACGCACAATACTGAACATGGCTTTTTACCAAGTTTTTTCTGGGCAGGTGACATATTTCGTCGTTACATAGAAATGTGACCTTACTATTATATTTTGGCAGCAAGTTTTATTTTTAAAAGAAATAACAACTCGAAATTTCAACAATAACTATATTTAAACTGTATGCACAGATTATGACACTATGTCCCAATAATTCAGGTGCTAGAACCGTCTTTGTTTGGTCGGGATCACTTGCTAGCGACTTTGATTGCTTCTCCAAGTGCCACTCGGCAAACCTCGTAAAATTTCGGACAATCTAAACTCGGCTGTATGATGAATTCCACCATATTGGAACTACTTTAAAGGTCCCGGATGAAACATGGCTGCGCCCATTCCAAACACAAGTTGGCGACCTATTTGGCTAGCGACCTATTCGACCGATCCAGCTGTAAGATAATGACGAAATTACACTTCTATTCTGAGCTGAAGGAATGGATAAAAAATAATATATTCTACTTTCATTTGATAGACATTACGTTGGATTTTATTGGTTGATAAATAGAGACTGTTGTCTTTACTCTAAATAGGTTTCCAACGAACAGGTTGCAGCTCGATCGGTCGAATAGGTCGCTAGCCGAATAGGTTCCCAATTTGTGTAACAGCGTCAAGTTTTCCTGTTAAGGTAAACCGGTAGCCGCATCGCAAATGTATGGGCGTAGGTACATATCACTTACTGTCATACATCCGAGACTAGATGTAGTTTACGGAATCTGTCGAGATTAGCCGAGTGCTCCAAGTGCGTGGAAAATGTGTTTTTTGCCGTCTACTTTTCAATTTTTTCGGGGAGAGGGCTTCCCAGACAAACACAGATCCTCCTCAAATCGCTGCCATAGGCGCTTGCGGGATTCCGACTTCAGTAACTCAGGGAATTATATTGGCGACCCTTATCACTCTGCTTCACCCCCACATTTTAAACCCTACATACTGCCCTGCTTCGTTAGGTCCGTAGATGCAGAAAAATAAAATGGGATAGTAAACCCCGTTGTTTTCCAGGTGCCCCGAAAGTGTGTGAGCGCGGCGCGGGCACAGAAGTGCTAATTTGACGCTAACTTTGCAAGTTAATTCATTATTGGGTATTGACAAATCTAACTTTGTGTGTGTTTTAATGCTTCGAGGGCGAGACCTTAAGTAATATATTCTACAATATATTACACAATGTCTTAAGCTCGAGACCATTAAACTTCTTAAAATACAGGCGCCTTGCGAGTGAAACACGTCGCACCAGTCCAATATTTCACTGGTATGAATAAAGTACGATTGGCAAATTGCCCGTATGATTATTTGACATAATGGTACGCCAACATCGAAGGGTGACGTCACATCTGTATTTTAATATCTTAGAGGGGATGGGGATCGCAGCAATGCGAACATTCACAGACTTGATACAATATTAAAACCAATCGTTAAATAGGGATAGGGCCTATATGAATACATGTATCGGATTCTTCTGATATCGAGCCAGTTTTTAAGCATTCGGGCAAATCATGTAGTGCGAGAAAACGACTCATGATCGGTAACATGTTTTAGTTGGACCTGAATGCAGGTGGTCGTACCAAGGGCACCATCTCATTTTCCTGTAATCGACTGGAAGGAACTATATCGGTGTTGCCATTGCCCTGACTGCGGACAACTAAGAGCAACTGAATTATAAAAGCCCAAGTCAACTCAGAACTGGTAGCGATTACACACAACACGTGACAGATAATTTATTTATCACGTGGTCAACAAAATGGCGAATACGTTAGCGCCAGAAGAAGCATGATGGTCGATTGTCCCTATCATCCAGAAAATATTCTATGAATATTAGTCTGGATGCGTTGTCAACATTTTAAGAATATGGTATCCCGTCTTTTACATTATCATATACAATGTCTAGGGGAGGTAACTCGTCTTTAAACAAGATGTTGAAGCCCGTGAAATTGATTTAAGATTGGCTTTTCAAAAAATCAATTTGATTGCATGCAAGACTCCTTATTATTTTTGTATTGTTAAATTTCTCTCTTCATGTTATGTTATATTGACTGGATAAAGTTTATTATATCTACAGCATGGCAAACATGTCTTACAGGCACTCGGCAAAACTCGACAGATTTCGGAACCTACCTAGTCTCCGCTGTATGACAGTAAGTGATATGTACCTACGCCCATACATTTGCGATGCGGCCACCGGTTTAATTTAACAGGACAACTTGACGCTATTACAAACAAACAAGACACCATGGGCGCAACCGAACACAAATTGGGAACCTATTCGGCTAGCGACCTATTCGACCGATCAAGCTGCAACCTGTTCGTTGGAAACCTATTTAGAATGAAGACAGCAGTCGCCTTAACTCATCTATTTATCAACCAATAAAATCCATGTCTATCAAATTATTTTTTATCCATTCCTTTAGCTCAGAATAGAAGTGTAATTTCGTCATTATCTTACCGCTGGATCTGTCGAATAAGTCGCTAGCCATATAGGTCGCCAATTTGTGTTCGGTATGGGCGCAGCCATATTTCATCCGGGACCTTTAAAGTAGTTCCAATATGGCGGAATTCGTCATACAGCCGAGACTAGATGTAGGGTCCGAAATCTGTCGAGTGTTGCCGAGTGGTCTTACAGGGTGAACGGGAAACCAACAACGAACACAGCTCAGAGGAAGCCGGAAGTCATGTGACATAAGAGACTCGTATGACCAGTCTCTATCATAGACTGTATCTGATTTATTACATAACACCCACCCACCCCCACCCCTCCTTTACAAAACATATATGTACATTTATATATTTATATTAGCAGATGCACTGTACAATCAGCACATTAGTATAGCATATATAACATATATCACAAATCTAGCTTTACAGGAGGTTTACTAATTCTACCACACCGAGTTGTAGTTGACGGAACAGTAGGATTATCAGAAAGACTGACAGTTGTATTTGACAAAGACCTGTCTAAATTATCTTTAGCAGGGGGTGGTGTATAAATACCTTGGGGATTCGAAATCTGTAACTTTTTTCTTGGCAGTTTCTCTAATATCAGTATTAGAGGTACATGAATTAGACTAATTGAAATTATTATTTGTACTAAATTTAGAATGTAATAAATCAATTTCATCAGGCTCAACAACTTTGAGAAACTTACGGTTTCTTCTTAGACAAGAACCGTTAGACATTAAAAAATTATAAGAACGTGGTTCTGGCAATAATGTTAAAATACGTGCCAATTTTCACATCCTATTATCTCTTTGTACACGAACATATTGACCTCGTTCTAATTCACTAAGTTCGACTCCTGTTCTCTTATCATATTATGACTTCTGTGTTTCTTGACGTGACATTAACTCTTCGGGTATATCGTCAACCTGTAACTACAAGTTCCTTTAAAGGAGATAGAACAGGGTCTGGTTGATCTCGTGAACCAGTTTTGATTGGGTGTTCTTGGTACAGGTGAAGTGCACATCGGGGTCAGGAGTCATAAGTCTCGACAAACCATCGGAATGAACCATTTCATTTCCAGGCGTGTATAACAGCGTAGCCTTATAACCATGTATACGAAGTAACAAGCGCTGCATTCTGGGAGGTGCCTTGGCTAGATTCTTTTCAACTACCATAAGCAAGGGTTTATGATCAGTTTCGATCGTGAAACTTTTACCATATATGTAAGTGTGAAATCTTTCAATGCCGTAAATCACAGCCAGCATTTCACGCTCAATGTTTGCATACCGTTGCTCAGTTTTAGTAAGAGATTGGGATGCAAAACAAATAGGCTTGCCATTTTTGTAATAGTACAACGCCAATGACTTCAAGGATGCATCAACTTGTATAACATTAGGAATATGCGGATTAAAATAGTTTAGGACGCTTTCTCTACAAATACTGTCTTTATTAGCTTCGAAAGAGTCTTTGTAGATCTGACTCCATGCAAATAATACACTTTCACCTAAAAGTTTTCTTAAAACGCTCGTCCGTGCATTAAGGTTTGCCACATAAGGTGCCATGTAGTTTGCGACCCCGAGAAATTCTTTTGTCTGTGGAGCGGTTAATTTTCTTATGTCTCTGGTTCGGGCCTGACACCTCATTTGTTGTACATCTGTCCACAAAAAGGATTCTCTTCAGTACCAATCGGGCATTTGTTTTGAGTTGAATACCAGTCCGTATTCTCTGGCGACGTTCAATAGGTTATGAAGTGGTTCATTATGCTGGGCTACATCTTTACCGTGTACAAACCGTGAAAATATTGCTTATTAAAGCATTGGCATCGGGTAGATCTTTGACAAAATCACGGATGTTATCGGCAATACCCAAGCAACCTTCTAGTATTTCATCCATCCTAGCTTGAGACATTTAAACCGAAAGGTAACCGAAGGAAACGGTATCGACAAAATGGTGTGTTAAAAACTGTTAACCATGACCATGACCATGACCACGAATCATCTAAGATTATGCTCCAGTAACCTGATTTGCCATCAAGTTTTGAGCAGACTATGCTACCTTGACACTTGTGACTGTGTGTCATCTCTTCTAATGTTGGAGTCTTATAGTATGCGGGATATAGCTCAAAAGTTCACCTAAGACGCCCAAAACATCTGTTAAAAACATAATGTAATATTAACCTTGGTTTTTTTGTTTTAAAGAACTAACCACTTTTATTTTTCTTCAATACGTACATATTTCAAATGCTAAAATAAAAACAACATTCTTATTCAACTGACCAGTTTTATTTTTCTTCAATACACATGCATATTTCAAGTACGTTGGGATTTTACTAACCTAAATTAAAATAAAACAATTTATATACTAATTAACATAGTAACTACAACTACCAAAACAACATTTCTCATACCTTAACGACATACAGCTTGTATATTCTTTAACAAGTACGCAAGTTAAATTGACCTCAATAATACTACAAATGACTACAATTAATTGATTGGTTAGTTCCAAAATATTAATCTACAAGTCCTTATTAGCCAGTATGGACGTTAAACCTCGTTTCAATTCTCTTAAATAAAACCCTTTAAATTTGAATACTAAAATTGAAAACTGTCACCAGATCAGTAAATAATTTCACCAAAATAAATTTTAAAAATATTGAAAAAAATAAAAAAATATTGAAACAAAACAATAATGAAGCAAAAATAATGGAAACAAATTAATGAAACAAAAATAATTATTAAAAAAATTAATTATTGAAAAAAATTAATGAAAAAAAAAAATTTTTTGAAGAAAGAAATTAATAACAAAATTAATTAATGAAAAAAAAAATAATGAAAATAAATTAAAAAAAAAAAATTATTATTAAAGAAAATAAATAATTAATAAAAAAAAATATTAAAAAGAAAAAATCATTATTGAAAAAATAATTGAATTGTGAATAATTCATGAAAAAAAGTAAATAAATTATGAACAATTAATTACATTATAGATAATTAATATTACTATTGACTGGGATTTTAGGACATGTGTTGGTCTTTGTGGGTGGGGCGACGACAAAAGATACGGGCAGCGGGACGACGCGCGGCATGGCGACATGGGTGTCATGCGCGGTAAAGATAAAACAATTTGCGAACCTCCTACGCAATTCAAACACATATTCTTATGAATAAGTATAACCGATGACCTCTATAATCTATTCAAATTAAGTAGTTCACATGATCATTTGTACATCGCCTGAAGTGGTGCAGTGGTCAAAGCCCCGCATCGTCCAAAGTGCAGCAGCAAGATAGTGCCGCAGGCCCAAACAGCCGAAACTGCCACAACCAAATACCTCAGGGTGCCCTAGCCAAATATCTCAGGGTGCCCCGAGCTCAGGGTGTCCTAGCATTCTCCGGTGCCCTTTATACTACTACTGTAGTTAACGTTTAATAATAGACCTACAGCTAAATATATACCTGTATATTTGGCAATCTGTAGATTTATCCTTTCACTACCCACTAGTCATAGCCTATTACATTGATTGCTACGTACTATTTGCATATCATGTGCATATCGACAGTATTACATCTATAATATACTATTCAAAAAAAGTAGGGGATATTTGATTTTTAAGTGTTATTAAAGTCACCTAATGAAACTGACGAAGAAACAAATGACAAAATGAAATGAAGTTCACATTCAACGATTTATTCCAAATGATCGTTAGACTAAGTAAGGCACAGACTGACCATTATAAGGGTAAAATGATACCCGGGGTCAAACAGCAAAGTTACCACAGCATCACAACAAAGTCAGTAACGGGTAAATCCTCCTCTGTTTGCCAAACAAGCATTGATCCGACATGGCATACTCCTAATGAGACGTCTAGGGTCATTTTGGTCCAGATTGTCCCATTCCTGTTGCAACGCAGCAGCAAGTTCTTGGACATTGGCAGGACGTTGTTGACGTTGACGTAACCTCTGTCCAAGCATGTCCCAGACATGCTCGATGGGGGAGAGGTCGGGACTCAGTGATGTGGTGATGTTCTGTAGTTGGAGGTTACCTGTAACGATCCTGGCCCTGTGACATCTTGCGTTGTCATCCTGGAAGATGAAACGGCGGCCATGACGTCGTGCGAACGGCACAACATGGACTGCCAAGATGTTGTCCCGGTAGTACTGGCATGTAACACGCCCTGCAACAACATGTAAAGCCGTTCTTCCAGCAACAGTGATGCCTCCCCACACCATAACAGAACCACCCCCAAATCGATCATGTCTGATGACGTTAACGTCTTGGAAGCGCTCGTTTCGACGACGCCACACCCTCCTACGTCTGTCCAAAAAATCAACAGTGAACCTTGATTCATCTGAAAACATCACATTGCTCCAGCGTCGATTATCCCAGTGTTGACGATCCCTACACCAACGACGTCTTGCCTGAATGTGATGATCTCTCAAACAAGGGATCACGCGAGGACGTCGGGCGCGAAGGTGACCCCTATGCAGTCGATTCCGAATCGTCTGGCCACTCACTCTCACACCAGTGTCTGTTTGAAGACGAGCGCTGAACTGATTTGCTGTGATGACACGATTTCTCAAGGCCAAGGTACGGATAAATCGATCCTGGGCTTGAGTTGTCGCCCTTGGTCGACCTGAGCGTGGTCTGTCCTGTACAGATTGTGTATCACGGTATCTGGACCATAGCCTGCTTATGACAGACTGAGAAACATTCATCGTCCGCGCCACAACCGCCTGTGGTGTGCCGATCTGTAGCATGCCCAGGACACGTAACCTTTCATTTTGGGTAAGCCGACGCATATCAAAATTTGTTTTCTGGTCACTAAAACAATTAAACTGATGTTTCCACCCTGGAATTCAATACCACAATGACTGTAACATTCAAAGTCAGAGTCGTGCAAATCTTGGGTTGGACCCCCATGATGATCCCAAGCATCACCTGCATTCCATGCGGTAGCTATTGGTGCGTTTGGGCGTCACGTGTAACTGGAAATGTTTCTTCTGTTAGGTTCTATAGTGACTTTTTTCGTAGTCATTTGCATATTTTAGTATTATGCCCCCAAAATCAAATATCCCCTACTTTTTTTGAATAGTATATCAAGGTTTATTAAAGTATTTCTTATATAAAATGTCAGGATTTATTAAAATATATTTTATATAAAATCTACATTGCTACATTAATATGTGATGCCTTATTAAAATATTTCTTATAATTTTTTTTTACAGAATTACGTCTATTTGATTATGTTAGAATCTGTAACATAATTCTTATATACAATATACATTATTTCATTTTGTTAGAATCTATAGCAATGAAGTGGGCTGTGGGTGGAATTTAAGCGCAATCATTCAAGAAAACACTACCTGGGTGCATAATATGGTGATGGCTGATCGACGATTGATCACTCGCATCTCATTTTTTTTTATCGTAAATGGCATCAAATGAAATTTTAATGCATGAAGGATTTGTAGTCAGAAACTGGATATATCATGTTTTATTAAAGTATTTCTTGAAGTATATAATATTTTTCTCAATATATATTATGTTTAATTTACGTATCTCTAGCATGTTACATTCTATAGATTTATATTATGTACTGTATGATACATTACAGTTACACATGATATAGCTACTTTAATATAGAAATAAAGGTATTATACAAATCTATAATAGTATATCTATATATGTATTTGGCGCTTTAAGATCATATGAAGTAATTACACATGATATAGATAATAATATAGAAATAAATGTATCATACAAATCCATAATATTATATATATTTGGTTTTGTTAGAATCTATAGATGTAGACATGTTGTTTGTATCATCTGCTGTGTGATCTAATGTATCATACACATTTCTCGTATTGTCTTCTGTATTAAACGACTGGTTGGGAAAGTCTACATAACGTGCATTAGTAGGAATATTCTGATGTCTAGTGGTTAATGTTTCATCTGTTGTAGAACTAGACGGGTTTAAATGACTAGGCACGTACATGTAATCGGGAATAATTTCTTCATTTGGTGAACGAGGGGTTGACTGGCGTCTGAAATACATAAAGTAAAGAACACACTATACTATTAAAACTGAGAGGAAACCCACCAGGTGTAGCAGGCCACTATACGTCTTGGCACGTACAAGTTTGGTATCAATACCACGAATAATGGCAGATCTTATGATATAAAGCGCACACATTAAGCTACTATGCCCGAGCAAAATAAGATGATTGTCCATGTAAGGAACATATCTTGATAATGTAAAGATAAACCCAAATATGAAAAGTCTAGGATGACGACGGGGGATTAAGATAACGAACTGTAGGCCCTCTCATGGTCCCAATACTTCACGCCATTCAAATTGGACATAAATGTCGCGGAACGTTGTTAATCGCTTTTAGAACTGGAGGCATAACATCGATGGGCATCAAAAGTCATACAAGCTCTGTTGGTCTTTAAAATACACATGTATGTGTAAAGTGTTGGGGTTTTGATTCCCCGCACGTATGTGACAAGGATTAGGATCGTCGCCTGTCTAACCTCGTGTTTTTTTTTCGGGACCTCTGGTATACTCTCGCCGCTAAAGATCACTACGCACATGTTAGTCCAAAATGACATAGTTTATGTCGAGAGGATAACTTTGTACACATTTTTGTTAAACCATAAATAAGTTTATTATTAACGGTATTAGGGTTGTGTTCAGGGTTTTTGGCAGCCAAGGCACCCAGATCGAAACACGTCGAGTTTACCCGAGGCTTTGATCAAATCGCTCCTCATTTAGATGCATACAGGTATAAATGTACATGCCTAGGGTACAACGGGGCCAAACCGACGACACGGCTAATTAGCACGTTTGGTTGTTCGAATATATTTTCTGGGCGAGCAATTGAGGTTTCAAACCCACTGGGCAATTAACCCCCGTCTTGAAACGTGACTAAATATTTCCTGAAGACGTGAATAATAAATTTTACCTTTTCTTGTAGAAATGATGTGAGAGGCAGACTGCTACCGTGCCTAGTATTCCACACAGAACACCAATTACAACACCAATTACAACATAAACCATAGGACTTAATGCTGCACTTGTAGAAACATGTACACATTCTATTAAAGATAATATTATATCATATAGGTTTATTATTCTAAGTGTCAAGTATGTTGGCCTTAACTGCCCACCATACATACAGTTATGTATTTGTAATGACACTTAACATTATGTAACGGCGTTTCGTAATGTTCCAGAATAAGTGGTCATCTTAGAATTTATTCTTTTTACGGTTAGGGATAAGGATGTTTCTGACATTTAGAACATAGAGCAAAATAAATAGTTAAAAATACAGGTACTTGTTCGTCCCTGGTATGACAATATTCATCTTTTTTAAACAGAGTTTTGATCGACAATTTATTTATGCGTGGACCGCTGTATTGTTGCCAGTTTGCCCCCGGTTGCAAACACCATACAGCTACAAATAACAGTTTGTCTTCCCTTTAAACTCCTGGATAATACCTTGTTAAGAAATATTAAACTCAAGGCAGATGCGAGAGAGAGAGATATTGGGTTTAATGTTCACTCGACACAAACTAGGTCATTTCGGGACTAACATATGGTTAAATTTTATTTCAATAATTCGCTTGCGCGTAGGGGTCTTTAACTGTGTGAGGAAACCAGAGGACCCGGAGAAAACCCATGCGGTTGGAAGTTGATCCCAGTCTTTGTCACGTACAACCGGAGATTCGAAACTACGCCAGTTGACTCAATGACAGGCTTTATGATACAACGCGCACGTGCTAACCATTAGGCCATCCACCCCCACCCCAACTCCCAAGGCAGACGCATATTCAATTAAAAACGAGAATTATAAATAATGAAATTTAAACTTACCTTTTGTACAGTTAGATCCTATTTTACCAGGCACACATCCATCTATACAATTTCCTGTAATCTGATCACATTTACTAACAGTTGTACCAACTACTGCTTTACAGTTAGAATTGCATAGTTCATTACATGGTGATCCCCATCTTCCATCTTTACATTCAGTACAAGAGTTAGCATTATCCTGGTTACAAACAGTACAATCAGTATTACAGCTGTTATTACATCTGTCTCCAGTTTTACCTTTAATACAAGATGTACATCTACCAGTACCTCTATCACATCCATCATCACATCCTGTACTACAACTCTTGTAACATTCAACACCATATCTGCCTATAAGACAGTTAGTACATCTACCGGTACTTTGATCACATCCACCATCACATCCTGTACTACAGTTCTTATAACATCTATCTCCATATCGACCTATAAGACAGTTAATACATCTACCAATAGTTCTGCTACACCCACCATCACATCCCGTGCATTCGCTATCACATGTATCGCCATACCTTCCAATAATACAGTTAGTACATGTACCATTTCTATCACAAGTCACCGTGGTCTGGTCTGTGCTTGGTTGACATTCTGTACCACATGTAAGGTTACAGTATGGACCAACTGTATCAGGTTGACATTCAACACATCTACCCCCTACCTTATCACATCCTCTGACACAGTTACTAGAACATGATGAAAGACAGCTTGTACCAAACCATCCTGGATTACATGCAGTACATGATGATCCATCTTGTTGACATGTTTTACTGTTACCAGGACATGGTGATTGACAATAAGAATCTTTATAACCATCAATACAACCATCTGTACATTCTGGTGATGTAGATGAAGATTTAGTGGAACATTTACCGTCTTTACAGTTAGTACTACACCGTGATGTACATGTATCACCATAATAGCCGTCCTGACATGCACAGCTACCATCTATCTCATCACACTGGCTGTTTAAACATCCATCACCACATTGGTCTTCACAATAATCACCATAAAAACCTGTTTTACAATCTCCAGTACAGACACCATTAGAAGGATCACATCTGTCATTAAGGCATGTATTACATGGTTGACATGTAGAACTTGATGTACTATAGTATCCAGTATTACATTGTGCTAGATCTGTAATATAGATGATATATATATATATATCTTTATAATATATATTATATGTTTAACATGTAATAACTGGATGCACTGTAGATTCAGTATATTACTGTGTTATGTCTAAATTCAAATCAAAATTAAAATGAATTCAATATCAAATGTGAAATGAAATGAAAGTTACGATCTGAATCAAACGAAAAATAAAATGAAAATCCTTCAGTCTATCGTTGTTATAATACCACATATAGCTTCGCGGCGTGATAGAATTAACCTAATTGAACTATGACCCGTTGGTACACACGGATAGATTACTTCTGATCTAATACGACGTTGTCATTTTCCTGATATCCATGCAAACCGCTTCTAATAAATTATATTTCATTAAAATAATCAACGAAATCTTCGCTGTAAGGGAAATGCCATATTACTTCATGTTTCAATGAGGCTGCATGTCCATTCGGTTCATCCTTCGAATGCATTTTCGTTTGTCTTCGGAGGGAGCTACAGTGGTTCAGTGAGTAAGACTTTGACTCGCTAACCTGGAGATTCATTATTCGATCCCTGCGTTGGCCGAGAAAGTTCATCGGAACTTCCCGACGAGGTTCCCCTTGTCAGTGGCGCGGGACAGGGGGCCTGGCAAGGGACAAAGTATAGTCGTTCCAATTGGATCTGAATTGAATTGGGTGTTAACAGCTACACTCGTCTGCACCAGCATGACTAATGATCACCAATGATGCATACAGGAGCAAGGGACGTCCTCATCAGGCCTAACCTTCTGCATCACTAAGAAGACGAAACTACGCTGACAATTCTAGAGAAACTTTAACCACAAGATCATCGTTAACGTATCTTTTTTCCCTTTTTTTAAACCAGTAAATATCTGAATAAAGTATAAATTCTACTACACATAAACTAGGTCATTTCGGGAATAAATTAAGGACTAAGAATCTAATTAATAATGACACGTATATACTACTTGAAATGAAATGGGTCCATAGACCTTTAACATCCTATAGCACCCAGTGTTCAAAAGTGGTCATCCGTTCAGATAGAAACTTCCCTGATGTTCCTTGACTGCATAACTAGGGTCCAAATTATATTCACGCGGTGATGAATATAAACAGACTGTTTCACAAAAACTTAAATCTCCTTAAAATCGCCTTGAACTAAAATTTCATCCTAAACTAAGATAGCTGGGTTTCACAAAACGATTTAAAGCACTTTAATTAAAATCCAGTAAATTATATTTTAAGTTAAAATTTTATCTTAAATTGAAAAAGAGGCGTTTCACAACCCTATTTAAGGACAATTTTAACTAAAATCAATTTTAAGTTAGGATAGCCGCCACCCTCTCCTAACTTAAATTCACGACATTAACATAGCTTAATTAGGGCTACGTTGTTACATCTATTGCAACATATAGAATGATAATATTGCCAATGGCCCGGGTAACATAATGATTAACATGCAAAATCCCAAATTAGAATCCCAAGAAGAAATTACACGCAAAACCACAGTTTTCATTTAGTCAGATAGATGCAGCTAGGCATTTTGGCATTTTCAAACCGTGGGAAACATTGGTTATTTGGTGTATCAGTTTTAAAATTCAACAAATATTCACAGTCTAGAGTGGTCGTTTGAGTAAGAAATATCACATGTTTGTGACCATTCTCAATAGCTATGTTATCCAAAATACCATAAAACTACAACGTTTATCGATTATTTCCATTGAAGGGTGAATCAAATGTCAAGATCACAAAAGCAGGATGCCAGTTCAATTCCAATCCACCAATACATTTCGAAACGAATAATACGCAATAAACTCATTTATTTCGTCTCTCTACGACTGACTGACCATGTGTAAACATTGCTACAGCGTATGAAACTCTCACCATTGATATTGTAACCGATAGTTCAACCCGTCAACAGCTTTCAGTTTCGAAGTGTATTTCCTTACACCCTAAGATCCCACAACGGAAATGTGCACTGCGCGAGCGCAAGCAATTTTAACCAAAATCATTTTATAATCGATCTTCATGAAATGCATAAAATTGCATTTTGATTTTATTGATTTTAGCTTAAGTTTTGGGGAAACAGTGCCCTGATATGTTAGAAGATAAAAAGCGTCCAAGTACTGATACTCTGACGGCAGATACAATTCACCTGGTAAGTTTAGTTTGCTTTATTCAAAGCTTTCACCTCTCAAATAAATGTCCTTAGAAATGAAATGGAGTTGTTCTTATCAACCAGTGTAAATGAAGTTTCGATTTCATTGACGAATGAAGGTGTGCATTCGACATACAGTGACACTTTGCTCGCTACGGCCTACTGTTATATCGCACAATGAAAATTAAATAAAATGGGGTTTAACGACCTACTGTTTTGCTCCTAACTGGGCTAATGAAGACGGATATACGCCATACTGTGTGCTATGAGAGAAATTTTGCGCTATGTGGGAAATTTTGCCCGGACAGTGGTACTATGGCCTACTCTTATGTCGAATTCCAACTTTAAGGGATCTTTTGCGTGCACAGGACCTGAGGTTTTCGTCCAATCCGAACGACTAGACAGCCGTCCTTTTCACGCCCTTCGTCCTACATCACTGACAAGGGGGAACCACGCCGGAGAAAATGGATGGACTTTCTTGACCAATGCTGGGATCGAACACCCGACCCCAAGACTAGTGAGCCAGTGTCTTACCCACTTAGCCACCGTGAAACCTGTTATATCGAATTCCAAGTGCCAAAGGATATTTCACGTTATCTTTGTTGTTTTTCCTATCCGACCGACTATACGTTGTCCCTTGTTATGCACCACTGACAAGGGTGAATCACGCCGGAACATCCGACAAACTTTCTTGGCCAACAACGGGATCGACGACGATCGGACCTCCAGGTTAGCGATCTAACTTCTTGCCCACTGAGCCCCCACGGCTCCCGAGATAAGGGTTTGAGGTAAACTAGTGTATCTTATGTTGATATTCATCGTTTCCCGGGGGGGGGGGTGCTGTCATTGAGTCAACTGGCGTGGTTTCGAATCCCCGGTCTTACTTGACAAGAAGTAGAGTCACCTGTCAAACTCGTGGGTTTTCTCCGCGTCCTCTGGTTTCCTCCCACTGCTAAAGACCCCTACGCGCTAGCGAATTATTGCAATAAAATTAAACCATATTATGTTATTCCCGAAATGACCTAGTTTGTGTCGAGTGGACGTTAAACCCCATTTCTCTCTCTCTTTCATCGTTTACCATGACAAAAGTAGTGCAGCTTTATGATTGTGATACGTGTGTTTGTCTTAAACTGACAAATGATCTGTTATATCAACCTACTGTATCAAGAGCTGTTCCGATGATTTTGAGGTGAAATCCTATATGTAATGTTGATATATCAGAATAATTTCTGCTGTATATTAATGAAATGGTCTGATTATTAACCTACTTTATATTGATGTTTGAATTTTGAGACTTGATATCATCCACGCCTGTTCTGGCTTTCTGTATAACTGGATGTGCATCAATGGAACACACACAATGGTTATATGCCTACTACCGCTAGTTTGTTTTTCTAAATGGATGTTTCAATAAATTGACATCGGTAATACATCCCCCGGGGCGAAAAATACTCAGTAGGACCTAGGCACTACTGTTCCTTTTGTACTGTATATTTTCCACACCCGGATCATCAACATGGAGATTGAGCATGGAATTAATTAATAATATCAACGGGAACATGAAATTATTAATGATATCAACGAGAGCATGATATTACAAAAAATGATTTCACAGGTGGAATGATATTAATCAATGATAAAATTGGGCATATTAAAATATGGTCATTAATTAATGATATCGACGATAACAAGAAATTAATTAATAATATCGACTGGAACACGAAATTAATTAAAGACATGAATGGGAACATAAAATTTATTAATGACATTATATAAATTAGCATAGAATTATTTTTTCTTACCAGAAAATATCTGAACTTCACATAAAGTAAGTACTTGACTCGAAACAGTGACATATACAGTTCTAGCAGATATACTAGTTGATGTAGGTTGATTACATCTATCTATTGTATATACATCTTGTGGTGTTGGTGTTGTATCTTTATAACATGATGTAGCTGATGTAAATCCTGCTTGATTACATGTACCGCTAGAACTTGTCTTTATCTCAAATCCTCGCAATCTATCCTTATCTTATATATAAAATAGAAAAGAATATTTAAATTAACTTAAAAAACTAGCCAGTCTAGCCATGTTAAAAGGTACGGGGGAGAGGAATACAAGCAGGACTTCATGTTTTATATTAGACGAATTGAATTCAAAACACTCTGTGATTAATTAATAAGGATGTGAAACGTCAGTAAGGTATATTTACGACTTTTTAAACCCCCACCTTTAAAAAAACAGGCTGGGTAATCCCATGTCAAATTATCCAAAATATTTGAAAACGTCAACCGTATTTTTTTTGATTTTGATGTAATTTGGTAAATACATGTATGCCCAAACCAGGGGCGGATCCAGGATTTTCAGAAAGAGGGGGCGTGCTGCACCCATGTGATTTTTTAGTGAAAAAAGGGCACAAGGACTAATTTTATACTAGTTCTGTAAATTACGATTTCCAACCTAAACTATTTTTGTTCTCCTTTCTCGCGAGAATATATGGAGCTAAAAATTGTTCGCCATCTCAAAAAATAGAGGGGGGCGTACGCCGGGTGCGCCCCCCCCCCCTCTGGATCCGCGCCTGCAAACTCGCTACTGTAGTAACTGTTCTTGAGATATGGCTTATGGAAATGCCCGTAGTCCATTAATCGATTGGTCAAAATTGCCGATTCGGGTATTGCTCAGGAACCGTCACTCAACTCCGATCACGCTCAAATGTGGAATAACAGCATCAGCAGCTATCCCTTAAGCATATCCAGGAACATCAAAATCAAAGGTACGTGGAATGATCCGGCTATTAAATGAAACTAAAACCGCAGGAAGTATATACGGAAGCCTATAGCTACCATTCATAATTTCTACTTTTCGCCCCTTCAAAACACGAAAGTCGAAAAGTAGAAAAGTAGAAGTTACGACAAAATGTAAGGCGACAGCACGATATACAAGCCAAAATGAACTCGAAAATAGGAAATTAAGAAATAATAGGAAATAGGAAATTAAGAAATAATCATTATTTCCTAATTTCTTATTTTCGACTTGCATGTTGGCTTGTATACCGTCTTGACGACTTTCGACTTAGTCATATTTTTCTATTTTTTGATGTCTGTAAGAAGGCGACAACACGCATATCAAGCCATAATGCAACGTGAAAATAGGAAATTAAGAAATAATCATTATTACCTAATTTCTTATTTTCGACTTGAATGTTGGCTTGTATACCGTCTTGGCAAACTAGGTCATTTCGGTAATAACGTATGATTTAATTTTTTTTAATAATTTGCTTCTGCCTAGGGTCTTTAGCAGTGGGAGAAACTAGGGAACTTGGAGAAAACCCACGAGGTTGGACAGGCAACCCTACTCCTTGTGACGTACAACCATTTGGCCATCCACCCCCGTTCCCACACTCCTACAGACACACAAGTGCAAGCGAATTATTGAAATAGTTATTGAATCACATGTTAGTCTCGAATTGATTTAGTGGGCATCGAGTGACCCCGCCCCCCCCCCCCTCTCTCTCTCTCTCTCTCTTAAATTTACGTTTAAAGACCCCTAGGCAGTAGCGAATTATTAAAATCAAATTAAATCATACGTTATTCCCTTGTTTATGCGAGGAATAGAAACCACGCCACTTGAATCAATGAAAGATCTTTGGATATCACGCGCACGCGTTAAACTACTAGATCACCCAACGCATGGTATAAGTTGTATATTGTATATATACCGGTACTTGATAATTGTCTTATAATAGGCTTACATAATAAATTAAATTGTCGTAAGTTTGTTTTGTTTTTTATATCAGACATTTTTTGCAGATTAAATGTTCCAGTTGGAGGAGAAAAAATATGATTATTTTGGGGGCATCAAATGTTTTATCCATTTTGGCGAAAACAAATGAAGGCCAGTGTGAACCCTGATTGTACCTATTCAAGTGTGATCTGGAACGTAGAGACTACTACATGTACAACTTCCGAGGCGAAAAGTCGAAAATAAGAAATTAAGAAATAACGAGGTCGCTAATAGCGCATGTCTTT
This sequence comes from Patella ulyssiponensis, assembly GCA_963678685.1. Taxonomy (NCBI): domain Eukaryota; kingdom Metazoa; phylum Mollusca; class Gastropoda; family Patellidae; genus Patella; species Patella ulyssiponensis. The sequence continues at coordinate 9,983,331 of OY783228.1, forward strand.
ATTTCTTAATTTCTACTTTTCGAATTGCATTATGGCATGGTATGCGTGTTGTCGCCTTCTTACAGACATCAAACAATACAAAAATATGACTAAGTCGAAAGTCGCCAAGACGGTATACTGCAAGCCAAAATGAAGTCGAAAATAAGAAATTAGGAAATAACGAGAGGCGCTATTATCGCAGTGTATTATTTCTTAATTTCCTATTTTCGAGTTCATTTTGGCTTGTATACCGTGCTGTCGCCTTACATTTTATCGTAACTTCTACTTTTCGACTTTCGTGTTTTGAAGGGGCGAAAAGTAGAAATTATGAATGATAGTTATATGCTTCTATAAGCATACAATAACATTATTGACATCATGATACTTGTAGCGATATCAGACCGTATGATGTAGAAACCACGCACTGAACCGTTCGACCACCCAACCCACTGCAGCATGGTGTAATAAACAATCTGTATATTCGATGATGTAAAAAGGGAATAGACCATATATAGTCTTAAAGACAGTTCCGTCTCAAATTACAATACACTTGAATACACTTACTGTTGTTTCTATTAAATAGTTTGATATATAAGATATTATATAGCTGTCGTAGATCCACACACCACCAACTAGGTCTATCATAAAGTGTATGTGTACAGTGTCCATTAGCCCAGTTACCATCAGTATAACCATCCACAGCATTAGATGAACGTGCCAGAGATTCATTATGTCCAACTCGAGAATCAGAATAGATAGAACTCTGTATGGTTGGTTTATTTAGAGCAACGTTTAAATCTGTAAATAATATGTTAAACAGCAATTAGTTTATGATTTTACAAAATTAGAGACATTGCCTTAAACAAACTAACAAAAAGAAATAGTGTGTGAAATATCTATTCTCTCGCACGCTTCACCGATTGTTCTATTTTTCCCCAACACAGTATACCAAATTATTGAAGATTGCAAAATTTCTGATCAGGTAAGACTGTAGATAATTATGATCAGACATTTTGCAATCTTCAATAATTTGGTATACTGTGCTGGGAAAAATAGAACGATCAGTGAAGTGTGCGAGAGAATAACGCCGGATGTGTATAGCTTGCTGACAAGAAACAAATTGTAAGTGAGATCGGCTAACCTTTCACGGTCATAAGCCTCAATATCCGCAATATTTATTTCACAAATTGAATACAAGACGTATGGCGGCTTGAGGGCGTTAACTTTTTTTGTATTTAATTATTTCGGTATTTTTGTAACCGGAGTTCAGCTCTAAACAAACAGTCATAAATACGAATATAATATCTACACACATATATTCAGCCATTTGATCCAGAGAAATTAGTGGTTCACAAAATTATATAGAAGTGAGACCTCTGGTTGTTAATTAATTTACACTTTCCACTGGCCAACTCAGCCAATCAGAACAGATATTTGCAATAAATTTAAAGAATGATATCTTACGTGTACAAACACCACATGATCGCATACAGTTCTGTAAATAGTATGATTGTCTAGGATAATTAGGACTGCCACAGTAATTACAGTTAGTTATAACATCTCTACATGTATCTAGTGCTGTAAATATAACAATATTAATTGATACATTATTATACACCATCCATGCTAGTATAGGATAGCACTGTAAATTATAACAATATCAATAATATATATATATATATATATATATATATATATATATTATCATAGCCATATATGCTAGTATAGGATAGAACTGTAAATATAACAATATTAATAGATACATGATAGTATAGGATAGTTACTACCGTCGCGGGATCTACAGTTAGTATCTACATACATACAGTGCTGTAATATTATTATTCGCCATATATGCATGTGTAGGATAATTAGAGCTACCACGGTATTGTATCTACTTTTGTATATATCAACATTAATAAATACATTTCCTTTACGTATCGCAGAACGATTCGCTGTTGGGAAATAAAATACATAAACCAAATCATGAACGATAATTCAACAGTTTGTATGACTTTAGAAAGCAATGACAGTCCAAAAACAGTATATCCTGTGAATCTAAATAGTTTCAAATTCGTATAGACTTGCAATAATGAGTGGCGTTTTTAAAACGAAACTGAGTTAATTTGTATATTAATGACGTATCATGTGCATACACATAAATAATACTATTATGATTTATTCACTAGTATATCATACATACAGGGACGGATCCAGAGGGGGGTTTGGGGGTCCCCCCCTGCTCGGCTACATTAAAAAAAATAATGCCTTGCATCAATGAAATTACATCACAAAGTGATCCTACACCAGTATAAAAATGATTTCTCTCCTAACATACTACTATAATTGTATACAACATACACACCTAACATATTATTATAATTGTATATACCATGCATGTCATTCATTCCAGAAATAATATTATAATTGTATATACCATGCATACCTAAACTACTATTAAAATGGTATACCATAATACCAAGCCAAGAGTACTATTATATACCATCCATACCTAAAATACTATTATAATTGTATATACCATCCCAGCTAACAAAATTTAGTTTTCCGAACGTTTTCAAAACATTATTTTTTCGTTATTTAACGTTCCCTGTGAATGTTTGAGGCACGTGACCCAGGAAAGTTTTGTTGTTGTCGCGTTGACGTTTTTACAAACGTTACAGGATACGTTTTGAAAACATTAATGTTAACGTATTGAAAACATTAATGTTAACGTTTTGAAAACATTAATGTTAACGTTATGAAAACATTAATGTTAACGTTTTGAAAACATTGACGTTAACGTTTTGAAAACATTAATGTTAACGTTTTGAAAACATTAGTTATTCTACGTTAGTTTTGAATGTTCATCTAACGTAAGCCAGGAAAGTTTTGTTGTCGTAACGTTAACGTTTTTAAAAACGTTATAGGATACGTTTACTGGACATTACTGTTAACGTTTTGAAAACATTACTGTTAACGTTTTTAAAACATCAGTTATTCTGTTATTTAACGTTAGTTTTGAATGTTAATCTGACGTAAGCCAGGAAAGTTTTGTTGTCGTAGCGTTAACGTTTTTAAAAACGTTATAGGATACGTTTACTGGACATTAACGTTAACGTTTGGAAAACATTAATGTTAACGTTTTGAAAACATCAATTATTCTGTTATTTAACGTTAGTTTTGAATGTTCATCTGACGTAAGCCAGGAAAGTTTTGTTGTCGTAACGTTAACGTTTTTAAAAACGTTATAGGATACGTTTACTGGACATTAACGTTAACGTTTGGAAAACATTAATGTTAACGTTTTGAAAACATCAACTATTCTGTTATTTAACGTTAGTTTTGAATGTTCATCTGACGTAAGCCAGGAAAGTTTTGTTGCCGTAAGGCAAACGTTATTTACAAACGTTACAGGATAAGTTAACTGAACATTAATTTTAACGTTTTGAAAACATTAGTTATTCTGTTACTTTACCTTAGTTTTGAATGTTCATCGGACGTAAGCCATAAAAGTTACCATTGACGTCTATAGCATCTGTTAAAATTCACCCCTTAACGTTCGGGATAACGTCAATAGGATGTGGTAAATCCCCCTCCTTAAACGTTCCTGATAACGTCTATATCATGTTTTAAATTCCTCCCCTGTAAGGTTTCTGATAACGTCGATAGCACGTGTTTTATTTCCATCCTTTAACGTTACAGATAACGTCTAGTGCAGGTTTAACAATCCTCTGGGTAAACGTTCCCCATAACGTCTGCAGCATGCATGACACCCCCTTCCGTTAACGTTCTCCATAACGTCTATAGCAGGTGTTCCAACTCTCCCCCTGAAACGTTCTATATAACGTCTACAGCATATGCTAAATCCCCACCCTAATACGTTACCGATAACGTCTATAGCAGGTTTTTAATTCCCCCCCTGAAACGTTCTCTGTAACGTCTATATTATATGCTAAATTCCCACCCTAATACGTTACCGATAACGTCTATAGCAGGTTTTTAATTCCCCCCCTGGAACGTTCTCTATAACGTCTATAGCATGTACTACATTCTTCCCCTACACGTTACCGATAACGTGTAATTCAAGTATAACCTGTAATATCATTTCTTCAAAGGTCAGCTTAATTCTATCATCAAAAATATGAACATTAACAAGAATATTTTTTAAAAATAAATTTAATAAGTAATGATAACAACATTAAAAAGTATAAATCAATACCACAGAAATCATACATCGACATCACAGAAAGGGTAAATAATCCTACAGTAATCAGAATCACAGAATCAGTATATATGTATAATGATGCAGTATCCGTATTATAATGATATAGTATGAGTATTATAATCAAAATCAATATATTATTATGCAGTATCAGTATACAATCATAAAGTATCACAAAATCAATATATTAGCAGGCAGTATCAGTATATAATCATAAAGTATCACAGAATCAGTATATTATCATACAATATCAATATATTATCATACAATATCAATATATTATCATACAATATCAATATATTATCATACAATATCAGTATATTATCATACAATATCAGTATACATGTTTTATCATACAGTATCTGTATATAATCATAAAGTATCACAGAATCAGTATGTATATAATCATACAGTATATAATCATAAAGTATCACAGAATCAGTATATTATCATACAGTATCAGTATATAATCCCAAAGTATCACAGAATCAGTATATTATCAGATAGTATTACTACTATTATAGAATCAGTATATTATCCTAGTATCTCTCTAATCACTATCTTATCATACAGTACCACAGTATAAGTATATTATCATATTTTATCACAGATTTTTATTATACTCATACAGTTTCACAGAAATGGGAATCACAGAGTCAGTATATATAATCATACAGTATCACAACCACAGAATCAGTATATAATTATATAGTATCACAGAATCAGTATATAATCATGCAGAATCACGAAATCTGTATACAATCATATAATATCACAGAATCAGAAACACAAAACCAGTATATTATCATACAGTACAGAATCAGTATAAATATTGTCATACTACATACAGTATCACAGAATCAGTTTATATATTGTCATAAAGTATCACAGAATTAACATATAATCATGCAGTATCATAGAATCAATATATAATTACATGTATGACTCATCACTACCCTTTGTATCTTGTAAGGTAACTCTTCTGCAATAATAAAAAAAATGAGACAAGTTAGCTTTGGCATGAGCCATGAAATATCTATACAAATATCCAGTAAACTAATGAGTGGATGACAGTGCATAATATGGTTGTGCTTATTGTGACATTAAACCCAATTTCATTTCATGTCATTTCCAAACTACCAATCAACCCAGAAATACAAGCCTGGAAATTAGGCACCTGTCACTGACAATGTCAGGCACAGATTCAGGCTTTGTCAGGCACTAAACCTCTGGTGCCTGTCATGTTGCCAGGCACTGATTTGTCTTTTTAATGATATTATTAATACATGTTCGACACTAAGTTGAAAATGTCAGATACATATACACAGTTATTTCCAGGCCTGCAGAAATATCATATCTAAACTATTCCGATAAGCTTACAACCAGTGTCTCAACTGCCACTGCTTTGAAGAAAGTATTTGTAACACATGCAAGTATAGAAAACAGTGGGCAAATTTTGAAATCTACATTTATAATTATAAGTTTTGAAATATTTATACTTCAATAAAGCTTTGCATTATATTGTAAATTCAACACAGACATTATTTAATCACAATTTTCCCCAAATATTGCTAATCAAAACCGGAAATTGATAATTAATTTCCTAAATTTACCTCATTTGATTCACAGTTTTGCAAATCATGTTCTTAAGAAGCATGTCCGCAATAACATTTGAATATGTGTTATGATTCCTGATAAATGTATGAAGTAAAAGTTTTCAATACTTCTCAGCTAAGATTTTCGCAAGTCTGTTTCTCTTTAGATCTCCGCATTGTAGATAAGACAGATCTTTGGACTACAGTCACTTAAGTTTAGGACTTATGATTTTCTCTGGCCAAATGAAGTTTCACAATAACTGTAATTTTACAGACTACAGACTGATGAACTGACTTTTATGGCAACAATATTCTCTCAAATTGAAAATATGATAAAATGGATTACCTGAGCTTATTTGAGGGTATCTTCCATGAAATCATTATCTCTTTAACAGCCCTGTTTATATGCAATTTTCTACAGGCTTCTGAAATCAAATTTAAGATTAGTTAAACATGTGCTGTTTCAAATAACAGCTTTTCTACTTCAACAGGTTAAAGTGGTTAGTGTGCGCACTCTGTATCATGCGGCCTGCCATTGAGTCAACTGGCGTGTTTTCGAATACCCGGTTGTACGTGGCACGGGGTAGGGTCGCCTGTCCAACATCGTGGGTTTTCTCCGGGTACTCTGGTTTCCTCCCAGTCCAACTGCTTAAGACCCGTGCGCACAAGCAAATTATTGAAATAAAATTAGACAAAATGACCTAGTTTGTGTCGATTGGACGTTAAACCCCATTTCTGTCTCTCGCAACAGGTTAAATTTTTCATTATTTACAAAACAAGACAATACATGTTTTGCTCAACTTCTACTAAAGCTATATGTTTCGATAGCAATTGTCACAAGTTAAAACTTTAGCCTCCACCAAATTTTTTAAAGTTATCAAGGGCAATAACCTGGGCAGTAATTATTGGAAATCATTGAAACTCAATAGAATTCTTCATCTCGTGAGCATAAACGGCGTGTAAAATAAATATAAATTTTTTCAGATTATGATTTTGTTGAATTCAATAGGCCTTCTTATTCTAGGTGTTGTGGTAGAAATACAAAAGTCATTCAACAGAAAAACTTCTCATGAGCAAAATGCACTACTACTACATGTAATGTATAATAATTAGGTTGATGTTTGTACAAGCTTAAGCTTATCATGTATGCTCTGGAATACAAAATTGTAAGCCATGAGCATACTGTTTGGATGGAATGCGCGCAATATAAATATTCATTATCATTATTATTATTATTAAAAAGAACAATCGGTTGCAATGACAACACCGAAATGGACAGAGAAGAAGCTAAAACTAGCCAACACCGAGGCTGATTCCCCACAGGTGAAATCCCAAAATAAATAGATGACAATTGACATTTATTTCTTTCAAATCAAAGGAACCGAGTAATTAAACTATACATTAAGTTTTATCAATCTCTATCTGATATAAAGTTATCTTGTCCCAAAGCATCAACCAATGAAATTGCTTAGCTCCTAATGAACATCCATATCAAGTTAAAACATTCTACCTCAATTAAAAGTGCATTTGTTATGTTCCAACGTCTTTCAAATTGCTTGTTGCTTCTTAATCAAAGTTATCTTGTCCCAAAGCATCAACCAATGAAATTGCTTAGCTCCTATTGAACATCTAGATCAAGTTTAAAAATTCTACCTCAAATAAAAGTGCATTTATGTTCCAATGTCTTGACCAATCAAATTGCTTGTTGCTCCTTAGCCTTAGCAGAAAATTCTCATCATCGAATTAAGTCAAGGTAATAATATAATGAATCTATATTAAGTCAAGGTAATAATATAATGAATCTATATTAAGAGCTTCACTGCTCTCACTTCATTATAACTAAAGTTATCGTGCCCCAAAGAATCAACCAATCACATTGCTTATCTCTGTTAACCCTAAGCGGAAAATGTTCATCTTCGAACTCCATCAAGGCACTGACCTAATGAACACCTACATCAAGTTTGAACATTCTACCTCAATTAGAAGGAGAGCTATTGTGTTCCAAAGTCTCGACCAATCAAATTGCTTATCACCCTGCTTACCCTCAGCAGAAGATTTTATTATCAAACTTAGTCAAGGTATTGATCTACAGAATCTATACACCAAGTTTTATCACTTTCATTTAATTAGTACTAAAGCTATCTTGTCCGAAAGCATCAACCAATCAAATTGCTTATCTCTGCTTACCCTAAGCAGCAGATGTTCATCTTCACACTCCATCAAGGCATAGACCTAATACACAACTACCTACACCAAGTTTGAACATTCTAGCCCAATTAGAAAGAGAGTTATTGTGTCCCCAAAAGTGTGAAAGACGAACCCATTCTAATAGTCCTCTGCTTTCTTCGAAAGAAGGGGGACAAAAAGTGATTTTTCAAACAATCAGGACTGGAGTAGGGCCGAAAGGATTCACCGGTGAACCGCGATTTTTTCCATGAAAACGATGAACGTTATTTTTTTTGAGAATATCGATAATCGAGATTTTTTTTTCAATTTAAGGTTCACGATTAATTTCATACTATATCGCGATATTTGTTCAATAAATGAGACATGTAGGACCCTTAGAAATTACCTATCAGTTCAGTACGTACGTAAACAAGGCCTAAATGTAAAGAAACCCTCGGTAGCTATAAATAGACTAGGAACAGCACGCCTCTTCTATAGGCCCGGGCATCCAGACTTCACAATCATTTCAAAACTGACGTGCAAAATACGACTCGGAAACTGGATAAGACAATTTTTTCCATTGGACAAAATACCGGAAGCCATGCATTTTACACCAATGAAAACGCATTTTATTTACGTCATTTCTTCCTCGCGATGCCGGTGGCTCTTATTCGAATGAATGAAAAGCGTGTTGAAATTTTGGTTAACAGTCTCTCTTAGTCTTTCGACTATTATGTTCACGCCCAGTACTGGTGGTAGCAGTGCACAGGAATCTGACCTTCTATCTGTATATATATGCATACACCATACCGAACTAGACAATATATAATAAAAAAGAACAGGAATGCAATGTCTGTTAAAGCCTCGATTTTACCTGCTCTCCATTCGGGACGTTTTTGTTCCACAATTCGTAATGTCAGGCAATCTAACCTCTGCCAATTCACCCAGATATGATTTTTCTTCAATATAGCCGTTTTGATTTGCACAAATACTCCCCACAAATACTCCTCAGCGCATGGAGTTGAGGACAAACGTCAACGAAGGAAAATGATGTAAATATTGGATTCAAATGGCTATGATATCGTTTTGTGGGGAGTATTTGTGCAAATCAAAACGGCTAGATTGAAGAAAAATCATATATGAGTGAATTGGCAGAGGTTAGATTGCCTGACATTACGAATTGTGGAACAAAAACATGCCGAAGCGAAAGCAGGTAAAATCGAGGCTCCGACAGGCATTGCATTCCTGTTCTTTTTTTATTATATATTGTCTAGTTCGGTATGGTGTATGCATATATACAGATAGAAGGTCAGATTCCTGTGAGCAGTGTTACACTTGGTGAAGTTGAAATAGAAAAGCCACCCGCCTGTTCGATCGAAGCAAACTGATCCCGCAGTTCTACAATCACTGATAAGCATGACATCGACGAGGCTTAATGAGTTCGGCATATCATGGACCTTATAATGTGTTATAAGGTCCATGGGCATATTAACTTTTTTACTCCGACAAATTAAATTCTCAAACATTTTTTTGAGGTAAAAGAAAAATAAATAAAGACGTTTGAAGTATTTGTAGTTAAAATGTGCCAAAAATATTGGTTAAAAGTTAAATATAAATTTTAATTTATCTAATAATAAACAATATAAATTTAAAACATTGCGTATTTTTTCTTTATTTCAAGATTCAAGAAAACTTTAGTCAATTTCACATTAATGTCGTGTGTATCGTGATGCACCCGTATCGTTGGGCTACGACATCATGCTGTATCATATCGTGGCACTGCGTATCGTTTCGGACCTAATCAGGAGCCATTATCCAGGAAGTTATGGTCTGACATGCGACAATACCAAAAAGGAACCACAAGTTTCAGGATATACATGTAAACATACATTTGGAGTTTTATCAGTTTACCTAATTTTACAGTATTGATGTACAAGAAGCAGCCATTTTGCCTGGCAGTTTCAGTACCATTTTCACAAAATCCAAACACAAATGTCATTAGGGTTTAACAGTGATATATTTGAAAGTTTTTTAAAATCAAATAAAAATTGTGACCTCTAGAGGGTTAACAAATTAAAAACATGATATTTCATACAATCAGAAAATTTTCATCATCGAAGTTAGTCAAGGTAATGATATGATGAATCTATATTCAGAGTTTCGTTACTCTCACTTAATTATAACCAACGTTAATGTGCCCCAAAGCCAAAGCATCAGCCAATCAGATTGCTTATTCCAGCTTACCGTAAGCAGACAATGTTTATATCTGAACTCCACCAAGGCATTCACCTTATGAACGCCTACACTTAGTTTAAACATTCTACCTCAATTAGAAGGAGAGTTATAGTGTTCTAATGGTAAGTGCAGGAGGGCTGCACCACACACAATTCTACACAAAAACAAATATATGGACAAGACATCATACTCAGAGACCACAAACATAAACAATTCAAAAAGAGTGAATGGATCCGGGGGCTAGCCGTAAGCGTCCACTGCGCTGTACAGTCCCGGGCCTGTGGTGACACAGACTTCACTCATATTTGAAAACGATTGGGAATGCAACCCAAAGAAATAATTATATAATGTCAGCATGAGTCATGATCTACATGTATTATATGTTGCAAGAATTACGAATGCAAGCATGCAAGCATATTGTTGTATAAATTCCGCTATACAAGTAACCACACCGTTAAATGTATCAAAGAAGTAGGCCTAGTTCAAAAAACTAAATCAATAAAGAAGAGGATTGAAGTATGTTGAATGCATTTAGGACACACACAACCGTCACAGAAACAAACAAAACTGAATACAGAGAAGCAAAGGAATGTAGACCATCTAGGGAGACAGCCGCCTGCTGACTGAGTGGCGTGACGTGAATCTGCCGTAATAGTTGTTATGACGTCGTGGGTTAGAAGGTGCAATTTCCCGATAAAAGGGTGATAATCCAGATAAAATAACGTTAAAATATAAAAAACTATAAGTTTTTGAGACCATGCAAAACATAACAGTCCGACGGTTTGTATTGAGGTAGGCTACAAGCGGAGAAAAATAAGAAGGAATTTGCTGTGAGACACGATTATCCAGGTCTACCATCTATCGTGATTGGAACATGGCTGAATTTCATATTGATGATCGAAGGCAGAGTAGTGCACCGAAGGAAATATTTATTTTTACGTCCGAATTGTTGTATTTAGAACTTGTCATGGACATATTCAACAAATTGACCGAAAATGTTCAAACTTAGCGGGGGGTTGGGTGGCCGAATGGTTAGCGTGCGCTTGATAGGGCCGAAACAATACGCTGTGCCACGATATGATACAGCATGATGTCGTAGCCCAACGAAACGGGTGCATCACGATACACACGCCATTAATGTGAAATTGACTAAAGTTTTCTTGAAATAAAGAAAAAATACACAATGCACAATGTTTTAAATTTATATTGTTTATTATTAGATAAATTAAAATTTATATTTAACTTTTAACCAATATTTTTGTCAAATTTTAACTATAAATACTTCAAACGTCTTTATTTATTTTTCTTTTACCTCAAAAAAATGTTTGAGAATTTAATTTGTCGGAGTAAAAAAGTTAATATGCCGAACTCATTAAGCCTCGTCGATGTCATGCTTATCAGTGATTGTAGCGGCCAAGCGAATATTCACTGCGGGATCAGTTTGCTTCGATCGAACATGCGGGTGGCTTTTCTATTTCAACTTCACCAAGTGTAACACTGCTACCACCAGTACTGGGCGGACATAATAGTCGAAAGACTAAGAGAGACTGTTAACCAAAAATTTCAACACGCTTTTCATTCATTCGAATAAGAGCCACCGGCATCGCGAGGAAGAAATGACTTAAATAAATGCGATTTCATTGGTGTAAAATGCATGGCTTCCGGTATTTTGTCCAATGGACAAAATTGTCTTATCCAGTTTCCGAGTCGTATTTTGCACGTGATTAGTAGGTCAGTTTTGCAATGATTGTGAAGTATGGATGCCCGGGCCTATAGAAGAGGCGTGCTGTTCCTAGTCTATTTATAGCTACCGAGGGTTTCTTTACATTTAGGCCTTGTTTACGTACGTACTGAACTGATAGGTAATTTCTAAGGGTCCTACATGTCTCATTTATTGAACAAATATCGCGATATAGTATGAATTTAATCGTGAACCTTCAATTGAAAAAAAATCTTGATTATCGATATTCTTAAAAAAAATATCGTTCATCGTTTTCATGGAAAAAATCGCGGTTCACCGGTGAATCTTTTCGGCCCTAGCGCTTGATGTATCAAATGGCCTGCCATTGAGTCAACTGGTGTGGTTTCGAATCCCTGGTTGTACATGGCAAGGAGAAGGGTCGCCTGTCCAACCTCGTGGGTTTTCCCTGGGTACTTCGGTTTCCTCCCACTGCTAAAGACAAATACGCGCAAACGAATTATTGAAATAAAATTAAACATATGTTCATCCCGAAATGACCTAGTTTGTGTCGAGTGGACCTTAGTAAACCCCAGTTCTATCTATCTCAGACTTGGTGTAGGTGTAAGCAGAGATAAGCAATTTCATTGGTTGATGCTTTGGGAGATGATAACTTTAGTTCTAATTAAGTGAGACGTGAGAGTGATGAAATTTGGGGCATAGTTTTATTACATGATTACGTCAATACCTTGACTAAGTTTGATACTAAACATTTTCTGCTCCGGGTAAGCAGAGCAATAATATGAGCAATTTGATTGGTCGAGAGACTCAAGACTTTGGAATATGACAACTCTCATTCTAACTGAGCTAGAATGTTCAAACTTGGAATAGATGTTTATTGGGTAAATGCCATGATGGAGTTTGAGGATGAGAATTTTCTGCTTTAGGTTAATTTAGAGTGAGGAAACTTGGTGTATAGTTTTATCACATCAATACCTTGACTAATGAACATTTTCTCCTCTGGGTAAGCAGAGCATTAAGAAATTTGATTGGTTGACGGGGGGAGGAATTTCAAATAATGCAACAAATAATCTTACCCATACGGGTAATCAAAGTAGTCAAACTAGTAATTCAATATGTTCAAATATAAATTGTGAATTTTTTAGGCTGTCTTTCGGTGCTTGTAACTAGACAGTGTAAATTATGTACTGATTATAATGAAGCCCACACATTTAGTAGCCCCGTTACTGGTAGATGCTACCATATTTCTACCGATCAAAACCTTAATTCAAATTGTAATACACAGCTAAAAAATTAAAGTAATTTTTTGTACAATCTGGGACCATTAACCAGCAAGTGACGTTTCGATATGCACCAATATCAAAAGGAACCAAGATCATTTGGATAAAAACATAAAATTCCAATAAGTTTTATCAAAACCTGATAAAATTTAGAACTTTTAGAGGGTGCACAATAACCTTGGTATTAGGCATCTTCAATAGAAGGCTTGATCTCGCCTTAACTACGTACATCTTATCAAGCCCTTCACGTAATACCCTGCATATTTCGCCACTAAGTTTGATTGGTTAACAAGCCCAGCTTGGGAGCCTATCAGATTCATCGGTCATCGTGAATACCAACTCTCGCGCTTTTAGCTAAAATGTTTACATGTGACAATCGAGTTGCAAAGTTCAAAGATCGATCAATGGCAAGGTTACTTGTTTTCCGAGAATTTCTCAATTTAAAAAAAAAACTTTGTTGTAAAACTCGCGGACGTTGCTTAAGGAACATGGGTATTCGGCTACATGTACAAACTATTACACTATTTGTGTACAAGGAGCAGCCTGTATATTTGTTTGTTTGCAGTGTTTTACAATGTATGTACCATGACCTCTGATTGGACAATGCTAATTAGTAGCTGCGCAAAAGTTCATGAATTGCTGAGTATTGAAGTAATGGTTAGATGTTGTAAAACTCGCGGACGTTGCTAAAGGAACATGGGTATTAGGCTACATGTACAAACTATTACAGTATTTGTGTACAAAGAGCAGCCATTTTGTCAGGTACCTTCTGTCCGATTTTCACAAAATTTAAACTACGCCATCATTTTTGAGTGTAACCGTGATATATTCAAATTTTTTTTTTTGATAAAAATCATAACCTCCAAAGGCACCACAAGCTGAAAACGCAAATTTTGTTCAGTCAGGTTGCCATACCGTAATACAGGAAGTTGCGGTCTGATATGAGCGAATGTCAAAAGGTACTATGATCTTTGGGTTATACACATGTATACAATTCAAGATTGATCAAAATTGGTTAAAAATAGGTTGCCAGTCAACGAAACATACTCCCACTGCAGCTAAATCGTCCGGGCAGTCAACAAGAGTTGTCGCATATTAAGTAATTATCAGAAAATCATTAAAATTTGTTTGGTTTTTATAAAAGTTCTGCCCCATGTTAACGTTTAGTATACGAAACATTTAATATTATGGTTTTAGCTGTTCAATTATCGATTTTCAAGAAATTCAAAATCATCCATCATTAATGTGTAACGGGATACAGTCTAACATTTTTTTAATTCAGAATAAAATTGTGACCTCCATAGGGTCCACGAGGTATAAAACATGATTTTTCATGATTTTTCGTACAATCAGGGCCATAATTCAGGAAGTTTTGGTCCAATGTGCCCGAATATTGAAAGGAACCACAAACTTTGGATTATAAACTTACATTTCAAATTTCATCAAATGGATTAAAATTGTGACCTCTACAGGGTATTAGCGGCAGTCATGTTGTCCGACATATTTGGTCCGAAATTCGACCTCAACCATCATTACAGTGTAATGGTGACATAATCAAACGTTTTTTAACATTGGATAATAATTGAGACCTCTAGAGGGACCACAAGCTTAAAAAGTCGATTTTGCGTACAATCAGGGGCTATAATTCAGGAAGTTACAATCCAATATGCGCAAATATCAAAAGGAACCATGATCTTTGGGTTATAAACATGCATTTCAAGTTTTATCAAAATTGTGACCTCTACATAATCAAACGTTTTTTAAAATTGGATAATAATTGAGACCTCTAGAGGGACCACAAGCTTAAAAAGTCGATTTTGCGTACAATCAGGGGCTATAATTCAGGAAGTTACTGTCCAATATGCGCAAATATCAAAAGGAACCATGATCTTTGGGTTATGAATAGCATTTCAAGTTTTATCAAAATTGTGACCTCTACAGTGTTCACAAGCGAAAAACGTGATTTTTCATACAATCAGGGGCCATAATCCATGAAGTTAGGATCTGATATGCGCAAATATCGAAAGGAACTAAGCTCTTTAGGTTATAAACATGCATCAATTTTCAAAATCAGATTAAAATTGTTACCTACACAGGGTCCACAACCTTGTTATACCATATTTTAACACTAATCGCGTACAAGTGGGGCCCATTTTGTCCGGCAATTTTGGTCTGATTTTTCGCGAAATTCGAACTCAACCTTCATTATGGTGTAATGGTGATATAATCAGACTTTTTTTAAAATCAGATAATAATTTTACCAAGATCTTAGGTTGATCAACCAATATTTTAAAATAGCATTATGCAAGAGCAAAATCTGCTTATTACAGGTCTTTCTTTAGGCCTGAGATGTTATCTAAAAAATCAATTAGACATTAATTCACATATCCAGACCATAATAAGCTCTTAAAGTCAAGGCTAGCCTTCGATGTTGGCGGATTGAATTCCTATATGCCGCTTAATGGCCGTTGATAATTAAATCAATCAAGTGGATAATCGAGACTATGCTGTTTATACATGTATTAATGATTTGAGTAATGATGACCGAGGCTATGTGAATATTTCAAACGCTTTTTTCTCAGCTAATAATGGATTAATTTGACTGAAATTTTCAGCAAATTACCTTTACACTATCTAGTTTTTAACTATTATAGTGAGAACTGCCATCTCTTTATCTTATCTCCCATAATGTAACTTTAAGTTTCATTGAAATCGGATAAAAAAATTGTGACCTGTAGACTGTTCACAAACAATTGTAGACAGATGCACGAACAGGGGCGACAACAATATACGTATAAAAATTGTGACCTCTGGAGAGTCCACAATCTTGGTATTATGTATTACACAATTGGTGTAGACAGAGCAGCCTTTTTGTCGGGTAGTTTTGGTCAATTTTCACGGAATTCGAACTCAACCTTCATAACAGTGAAACAGTGATATATTCGAACGCTTTTTTAAATCGGATAATAATTGTGACCTCTTAGAGGTCTTTGGATTATAAAGATGCATTTCAAGTTTCATCAAAATCAGATTAAAATTGTGACAGGGTCCACAAACAACCTTGATATCATATTTTAACACTATTTGCGTACAAGCGGCGTCCATTTTGTCTTCAGCAGTATTGGTCTGATTTTCACGAAATTTGAACTCGTTTCATCAGTGATACAGTTAAACAGTTTTTTTTAAATCGGATAATAATTGTGAACTCCATAAGGATCACAATCTAAAAAAGGCAATTTTTCAGCCAATCAGAATCCATAATTCAGGAAGCTACGATCCGATATGCGCAAATATCCTAAGGAAGCTACGATCCGATATGCGCAAATATCAAAAGGACCAAAGATCTTTCGGTTATACAATAAACATGCATTTCAAGTTTCATTAAAATTGTGACCTCTACAGGGTCCACAACCTTGATATAACATATTTTTACACTCTTCGGGTGCAAGTGGTGATCATTTTGTCCGGCAGTTTTGGTCTGATTTTCGTGAAATTCTAACTCAACCTTCATTACTGTTTAACAGTGATAATCAAAGGTTTGTTTTTCTTTAAATCACATAGAAAAAGTCAATAAGTGACGTGATAAGTATTATGAATTAACTCACACAGACACGAAACAACTCTACAGTGCAATTCCCGCAGATTATGATTTCTTGGAATTTCATTAGACAATTATTAGTCTCAGATTCTTCATTATCCAGGACAGTAATAACCATCAAGAGCCTTGATAATGAAGTAAACTGTGTTTACTGTTAACATCAGGTTCCAGGAGAAAGGCCTGTCATTGAGTCAGATGGCCCGGTTTCGAAGCCCTGGTTGTACGTGACAAGGAGTAGGGTCGCCTGTCCAACCCAGTGGATTTTCTCCGGGTCCTCCCACTGGCAAAGACCCCTACGCGCAAGCGAATTATTTAAAAAATTATTAAACCATATGTTAGTTCCGAAATGACCAAGTGTGTGTCGAGTGGATGTTAAACCTTATTTCTCTCTCTCTTTTGAGGAGAAAGACTAAGACTTGGCCGACATGCATTACCCCCCCCCATTTTTTTTATTGCAAATTTAGACGAATCACAAGAATGACCCGTGGATGACTGTAATATCGCGGAAATCCGTTAAAAAAACAGAAAAAAACATGCCTGGGTAATAAGGAGGAATTTCAAGTTTCATCAAAATTGGTTCCAAATTGGGAACTAGACAGTGTTCACAAGCTAAAACCAAGATCAGGGCCCAGGGCTTGCCACGAGACGCGAGCAGTTGCTCGCGCTCGCGCTGTGCTCGCGTAAAGGTAGATTTACGCGAGCTTTTCATTGCTCACGCAAAATTTTAGGAAAAACCTGTAAAAATAATCAAAATATTGACAAGTTTTTTTGCCCAAACTAATTCAACAATGTCAATAACATCATAAATTCGTCTGTCAAACTGAGATTCATCAAGCTGCATGCGGCATTTCGTCCTTAAATTTGATTGGCTAATGAGTTGTTACTAAAAATACACTTTATACCTGAACGTCATGACTGGTTTTCCTACGAACACCAGTAGCAAAAGCGTGATAATCGAGTCTAAAGTAAAGAATGTTTACATCCGGATGATTTGGCTTTTCACGCTAAATGAACACGTTTCAAACTTATAATTATCGGTATTTCTTATTTTATCAGAACTTCGGTTTTTATTCCATTGTGCAGTCGTATAATTTTAAATCTAAGCGTAATAATTGACTAAAGGAAACCTGGTTGCCCTACCTATCCACATTTATGTCGTGGGGTGAAAAAATCCGTACGGAAATTGATTATAAAAAAAAAGAGTATGACTGTCAAAAAACAGAAAAGCGATGGTCACACATGTTTACTGCAAACTCTGTGCCAGGAATAGCAATTTTGTTGCTCAATCGTTTATTTTGTTGTTTTGTTATACTAGTACCAACTCATAGTAATAGTACTATCATGTAAATAAAGAATTGAAAAAAAAAAAAAATTACAAACTTTAAACAGCTTTGTCATTAATTTTTTTAACAAAAGTATCCAGGCAACAAATTGATTTTACATTGAAACAATTTTACAAAATGTGTACTTGCTCACGCAAGCAACATTTTACGTGAGCAATTTTTATTGCTCGCCCTGCTCGCCAAAACCTAAATTTGCGAGAGCAGTCATCTGCTCGCCATCAATTTATTCGTGGCCAGCCCTGGGGCCCATAATCCACGAAGTTACAATTCAATACATGCCTATGTCGAAAAGAACCAAGATCTTAGAATGATAAAACTATCAAGTTTCACTGAAATCGGATAAAAATTGTGACCTGTAGAGTGTTCACAAACAATTGTGGACGGACGGACGACAATATAGTGTAGAGCACTCACAGGGAAAGTGAGGTGGACGACATGACATACCGGTCAAATGAAAATGTGAGAAACTTCCAAAATATGTGCATACAAAAAACGGCAAGCTTATATTATCCAACATTTGATTACATGTAAATAATTGTGATACAAGTTGAAATAATAGTGGATTTGGTTAAAACTTCACAAATTACTTGGATGGATTCGTAAAACATGCACACGAATGCATGCGACAAAACACCCCAGTCATATGTCTTCAAGTGAAGACGCCATGTTTATAGCACAGTCGATTATTAATGGTGAGAATATTGATACGAATTACATGTGGTGATGAACTCGATATGGAGGGAGACTAGCCGTCAAATTTGGGATGTTCTTGATAGGGGGCTTAATAGTCGTCAAAGTTGTGATGGAGAGGGTTCTCACGAAAATGATATCGATATTGATAATACTCTTAGTACTGTGGCTAATATAGAGGGGTTTTAGCCGTCCAAATTTTGATTTGAAATTTCATATATACTCTGATATAAGTAACAGACTCACAGGGTGAAGGACGCAAACGAATTCACGAAATTCAAACTTAACCGTCATTATGGTGTATCAGTGATATATTTGAACGATTTTTAGAACCGGGTAATGGAGGAGCCATTAGACACAATGAAATGAAATGGAGTTTAACGTCCTACTGTTGTTCTGCTCCAAACTGGACTTATGGAGATGCAGACGGGGAAACATGTATGCCATACAGTGTGCTATGAGAGAAATTTTGCCCAGACAGCAGCAAGTACTACAGCCCTGCCTACTCTTATTATATCGAATTCCAATGACTTAGACTGGATCGTTGAAGTCTACATGTATGACGTCAGAAGGAATTGAATGTATAATTAAAAAGATTTTTAGAGCGACAGAGTAGTGCACTGAAGTAGATATTTACTTTTACGTCCGAATTGTTGAATTTTAAAATTTGTTGTGGACATGAAACCCAATTCACAAATTCACAATAATGAACAGTGTTTTGGTGTCAATATACATGTACGTAGCTTGTTACTGGAGTGATTATCGATATCTCTTTTTAGCATGTACTTCACTAATAGGCTAGATTCCCATCTTACCCACTTAGTCACTGTGACTAATTTGGCGAACCTTTAACTCTAACTTTCACATCACCCCAGAGTAAAGTAGACCAACACAACAATCTACATGTAAGAAGCTCGTCCGAGGATCACGTGGGTAAGATGCCGGCTCGCTAGCCTAGAGGTCGTAGTTTCCCCTGGTCAGTGATGCAGAACTGAGGGCCTGACATAAACAGCTGTCTAGTTGTTCCAATAAGAGATTCCTTGGCAGTTGGAATTCGATATTAAGGGTAGGACATAGCGCCGCTGCCCTGGCAAAATTTCCCTCATAGCACACTGTGTATTGCGTATGCCCAGTTTAGGAGCAGAACAGTAGGACGTTAAACTTACAATTTTAGCCTGTACTGTACAATAGGTTTCATGTAGGCCTACTATTACTAATTGTCATCTTGTCAAGCAAATCATCGCATTTAAAGTAGCTAAATCGCTAATTTTTGGGACCTAGAAATTGACACAAGTGGGACGCAACGCATACAATACAGTATATGAATGTATAGAAACTGATTACATTCAATGGTTTCCGTTTTTACTCTAATTTAATTTCAAGTTCAGCTAAATTAGCCAGCAGTCTAAATCGAATGCAAATTTCTAGCGCCTGGTTATTCCAGTCCACATACGCCGTTGGATTTGGTGCAATGTTTTTCTAGCCTCGTTCCTCGAGTCTCTTGCTAGAGCTGCGGCTGAAACGCATTATGGTACACGATTCGTGTACCAATGGTAAAATGTTTATTTTGTCTTAAAATATTGGATCAGAAGCCCATCTTTTCCCGATAAAGAGAGAGAGAAATGGGGTTTAACGTCCACTCGACACAAACTAGGTCATTCTGGGACCAACATATGGTTTCAATTTTATTTCAATAATTCGCTTGCGCGTAGGGGTCTTTAGCAGTGGGAGGAAACCGGAGTGCCCAGAGGAAACCCACAAGGTTGAGAAGGCGCCCCTATCTCCATGTCACATACGCTCACACCAGGGATTGAAACCACTGCCACAAGCCAGAGGTGACCGGCCATTAGTTCAGCTCTGAACGTCGGTCTCATTACACTCACCCTGAACATTCAGAGACTGTCCCATTCAATCAATGTCGAAAATAATTGGAGCCCCAGTCAATTTTACTGGGCAACTTTTCACTGCTAAACGATGGGGTGTCAATCTGTGTGGACGCGTGTACAATGTAAACGAACATCTTAGTGAGAAAATGAGACCTTGCTTACTTCGCTAGAGTCAGTATGAGCGACACAACACGCTGTTAAAAATACGTCCCCTCCTATCAAGTTAATTCTCGCCGTCATGACGCTCTAACTGTAAGTCAACGTCCACATTCAGGAATGTCGGTCATACAAGACGAAACGAAATGTACAGGCTTTCAGTCGTTTAGCAGTGAAAAGTCGTCCAGTAAAATTGACTGTTCTCCAGTTTTTTTTGACAATGATTCAATGGGACAGTCCCTGAACGTTCAGGGTGAGTGTAATGAGACCGACGTTCAGAGCTGAACTAACCGGCCAGCTAAAGTTCGAAGCGCGGCACTCTAGACCACTAGCCCATCCCAACCCCCCTTTTTTCCGATAAGATCACAGCATCAATGTTGATTTAAACTGACTAATTAATTCGTGTTTTCAATGTTGAAGATTTTGGATTGATATTGAGTTTAGAGACTTTGCTAACTATAAAATTAACGTAGTGGATATTTTACCGAATTCGGCAAAGAATCTACTTTCGCTGTTTTACCGTACATCGTTTCTGATTGGTTTAATATCCACTTCCGTCACTTCCGTTCGACATGCGCAGTTGTGCGATTCTTGATATATTCCACCATTTTGATTACTCTGTATATCAAGTTTGGCGCAAAGCACGATTTTACCGGAAAAACACAATCACCACTGACAGTCTTAGTACTTAAATTAAAAACCAAAATCTGCAGAAATGCGACCTCGACCAAAATAGAGTAAAATTCTAAATGTTTTTTCTACAATTTACATTTATTATCTTATTTTTTTTTAAAAATAATTCTATCAAATTCTACCATAGAAATTCAAGTAGGCTATTTTCGTCTCTTTATAATAAAAGGAGAAAGAAGTAATGTTAGTCACAGGACGGATAGAACTGTTGGGTTAGGGTGAGGGCTTGGTTTGGTGTAGATTTTGGGTTAGGGTTAGGGTTTGTGTTATGGGTAAATGTCAGACGGTAAAATAGCCGGCATCATTACCTTAGCGAAAACGGCTAAGTCCAGGAAACAGGGAACTGCGCATGTCAAACGGAAGGTACGGCAAAATAGCGAATCAGAGTAAAGTGCCGAATTCGGTAAAATATCCACTGCCTAAAATTAACAATTATTGAGAACCGATTTGAATACCGACAAAAGACTGCGACTCATGATATAGGATAAGCCTAGCCTGCAAATTGGTATTGGTACTTTGGTAGGCCCTACCTGGTGATCATAACCAATTTTTTTTTTCGTAAAAACTTCTAAGAATTCTGTGAAATTTGTATTTAAACAATGAATATTAACAAAATTGACTTTTCAGCCTTCCAAACAACCTACAAAAATGGGCAGTTTATGGGTTTATATAGATTTCAAACTATTACTAGACCAATTTAGTAACCCTATATAATAATACTACTAAATCATCTACGTACTAGTTTAGCTAAACTGGGCAAGTTTAGCTATGTCTACTGACTTACTTAGTTACCGGTACTACATGTACAGTGTGTAGGTCACAAACGAACAAAGTTTATACAAGCAGACGTAAAAAAAACACTAACAACATCCTCAGTCTTATTGCAATGACTTAACTTATAATTTAACAAAACATAAATTGTACT
The DNA here is from genome assembly GCA_963678685.1 of Patella ulyssiponensis. NCBI lineage: Eukaryota > Metazoa > Mollusca > Gastropoda > Patellidae > Patella > Patella ulyssiponensis. The sequence continues at coordinate 10,005,792 of OY783228.1, forward strand.
CACCGTCTAATAAGTAATAAATCTTCTTTGACTTTACCGGTATCACTGACTGTGACAAAAATAGCGGCAATTTTGAATGAAAGCTCCATTCGGTACACTTCGGTATTTTTCAGCCGTGAATATGACCTAACCATCACATTTCTTTGCCAATATAGCGTTTTGTTTTAATATTCCGGTGATATTAATCTCTATACCCTATACCCACAAAGAGCCATTTGTGGGTATAATTTTGCGATGAACTCCATGATCTTGAACATTCTTTTTCTTGAACAAAGTTGGGTAATAGAATAAAAAACGTAAAATACTTTAGAGATAAAATTGAATAAAATGGCTCCTTGTGGGTATAATTTTACGATGAACTCCATGATCTTTTTTTTTTCTTGAACAAAGTTGAGTAAGAGAATAAAAAAACGTAAAATACTTTAGAGATAAAATTGAATAATATTTGCTTTTTAAAAACATCCCCTCCCCCAAAATAGATCATTTATTTGAGACCTTAATTAAAGAGTGGGTGTTTGACTAAATTCAAGGTCATGGTTCAAAAGAACATTAGATGACTTTCAACCCATCTGAACTGTCTTAAGGTCCTGGGCCAAGGTCAAATATGTTAAACTGGCTTTGAAATAAAACTTTTTTTATTCAAGGTCAATTTTCCACCCCTTGGCCTTGACCTTAATGATCTTGCACTTGGCTTTAGGTCCTTTATTTGTTTAGCTTTATCTCAAAATGCAAAGGTCTTGTAGATGCATGTCCCAGATGTCAAGGCAAAAATGAACTGGGGTTTAACGTCCTATTTTCTGCACCTAACCTTGGCTAATGGAAGACGGGCATACGCCATACAGCGTGCCATGAGAGAAATTTTGCCCGGGCAGTGGCGCTACGGCCTACTCTTATATCGAATTCCAACTGACAAGGGATCTTTTACACACGCCAATGTGTACACGGGACCTCGGTTATTCGTCCCATCCGAACAAGACAGGTCCTCCCGTTCTGCATCATTGACAAGGGGAAACCACAACGGAAAATCTCGGCCAATGCAGGGATCGAACACCAAACCCCCAGGGTAGCGAGCCAACACCTTACCCACTTAGCCACGCAGATACCTGTTACAAATGCCCTTTATAAAATATGCGCCACCCAAAGAGCAACCAGTTTGAAAAAAAAAGATGGTAGCCCAAATTAAGTTTACGGTGCATCTATCCAGGCTACTTCTGAAAATTATGTCGGAGAAGCCGATCCACGGTGTTAAAGTCCGTCCGTATACCATAAACATCTCCCGGGGTATAAAATCCCCACCCCCACCCCGGGTAATCGAAGTTGACAAATATTGGTACAACTTTAAAACTCCGGCTATCCCAACTAAATCGTCCACGGTGAACCAGAACATCGCCATGCATTTTACCTCAGAGGTCAAAGTCATATCAAACTTGAAAATTGTTCAAAAATGGAAAATAAATATGAATTTTCCTCGACCTTACTGTGACACCTGTGATAAAGTCAGGTAAATTGACCATTAATGTGTTAAAGTCCATGTAATTGCCAACCAAGAAGTGACCCTGAACTTGTGTTTGGCCTTATATTCAGTTTAAGATGGGACTTTTGACCTGGTTCAAATTCATGGGTGAAAAGAACATTAAATGACCATCAAATCTACTGAATTAACAGTATCAACGATATAGCACCATAACAAACTTTTGCTTACGATGTAAGATGTAAAAAAGATGTAAAATGGAAATACATTTTACGAACTCAATTTCAACGTTTTTAGATTAGGAAAAATGAACGTTTTTAGAGTAGGAAAACAGAACGTTCGTTTTAAAAACTAAATCCAATAATCAATATAACGTCACAAACAAATATATTACTAACGTTCAGGGAATCATAAGTCAAAACGCTATACAGTAGTTACGTTAGAAGAACAAAATTTACTGATGTTGCCAGGTCGTCTGACCAGGCTTAGGAAATAACGTTGATTCGCGTGGTTCAGCTGAAGTTTTTGAAACAACTGATCTGAACGTTTCTAAAGTCAACGTCAGTAGAACAATATTAATTAATGCTTAGCAACCTCTCACAGTATCAGCGATATAAGGTAAAAAAACGGGTTTGAAACATTGATCTAATGTTTTAATGCAACGTTTGCTAATGATGTAAGGTGTCGAAAAAGGAAATACAACATTTTACAAAATTTATTCGAAGGTTTTTATTTTCGTTTAATTTCAACGCTTTTAGATAATGAAAACAGAACGTTTTAAAAAAAACCTGAAATCAAATATAATCAATATAAGGCCACTAACAAATATATCACTAACGTTCAAAGAAACATAAGTTAAAACACTACAGTCAATAGCTACGTTAGAAGAACATAATTTACTGACGTCTATAAATTGTCTGACCAGACTTTGGAAATAACATTGATTCAGGTGGTTCAGCTGACGTTCTCGGAACAACTGATTTGAACATTTCTAAAGTAAACGTCAGTAGAATAATATTGATTGATGTTTAGTAACGTTTCACAGTATAGACGAAATAACGTCATAAAAACAGGGTTGAAACATTAATCTAATGTTTTAATGCAACGTTTGCAAATGATGTAAGATGTAAAGAATGTAAAGTAGAAATACATCGTTTTACGAACCTTACTGGAAGGGTTTATTTTTCGTTTAATTTCAACGTTTTAAGATTAGGAAAACAGAACGTTTTAAAAACTGAAATTCAATGTAATCAATAATAATAATTATAACTTCACCAAAAATATATTACTAACGTTCAAAGAATCATATGTTAAAACGCTACAAAAGTTACGTTAGAAAAACATAATTTACTGACGTTTAAAGTTTGTCTGACCAGGCTTGCCAAATAACGTTGAATCAGGTGGTTCAGTTGACGTTCTTGGAACAACTAATCTGAACGTTTCTAACGTAAACGTCAATAAAACGATATTAACTAATGTTTAGTAACGTCTCACAGTATCAACGATATAACGTCATAAAAAACGGAGTTGAAACATTAGTCTAATGTATTACTAACGTTCAAAGAATCATAAGTTAAAACGCTTCAGAAGTTACGTCAGAAGAACATAATTAATTGACGTTTCTAGGTTGTCTGACCAGGCTTGGGAAATAACGTTGATCAGGTGGTTCAGCTGACGTTCTTGGAACAACTAATCTGAACGTTTCTTAAGTAAACGTCAGTAGAATAATATTAATTGATGTTTAGTAACTGTTCACGGTACCGAGGGTATAACGTCAAACAAAAACATGGTTGGAACATTCATCAAATGTTTAAATGTAACGTTTGCTAATAATGTAAGATGTAAAGAATGTAAAATATAAATACAATGTTTTACGAACTATATTGGAAGTTTTTATTTTAACGTTTTAAAAACGGAAATTCAATATAATCAATTTTACGTCACAAACAAATATATTACCAACGTTCAAAAAATCATAATTTAAAATGTTACAAAAGTTACGTTAGAAGTACATAATTTACTAACGTCTACAGTTTTTCTGACCAGGCTTGACAAATAACGTTGAATCAGGTGACTCAGTTGACGTTTTTGGACCAACCAATCTGAACGTTTCTAAAGTAAACGTCAATAAAACGATATTAACTAATGTTTAGTAACGCCTTACGGTATCAACGATATAACGTCATAAAAAACGGAGTTGAAACATTAGTCTGATGTATTACTAACGTTCAAAGAATCATAAGTTAAAACGCTACAATAGTTACGTTAGAAGAACATAATTAATTGACGTTTTTAGGTTGAATCAGGTGGTTCAGTTGACGTTCTTGGAACAACCAATCTGAACGTTTCTAAAGTAAACGTCAGTAGAACGATATTAACTAATGTTTAGTAACGCCTCACAGTATCAACGATATAACGTCATAAAAAACGGAGTTGAAACATTAGTCTAATGTATTACTAACGTTCAAAGAATCATAAGTTAAAACACTTCAGAAGTTGGAAGTTTTTATTTTTCGTTTTATTTTAACGTTTTAAGATTAGGAAAACAGAACGTTTTAAAAACGGAAATTCAATATAATCAATTTTACGTCACAAACAAATATATTACCAACGTTCAAAAAATCATAATTTAAAATGTTACAAAAGTTACGTTAGAAGTACATAATTTACTAACGTCTACAGTTTTTCTGACCAGGCTTGACAAATAACGTTGAATCAGGTGATTCAGTTGACGTTTTTGGAACAACCAATCTGAACGTTTCTAAAGTAAACGTCAATAAAACGATATTAACTAATGTTTAGTAACGCCTCACAATATCAACGATATAACGTCATAAAAAACGGAGTTGAAACATTAGTCTAATGTATTACTAACGTTCAAAGAATCATAAGTTAAAACGCTTCAGAAGTTACGTTAGAAGAACATAATTTACTGACGTTTCTAGGTTGTCTGACCAGGCTTGGGAAATAACGTTGATCAGGTGGTTCAGCTGACGTTCTTGGAACAACTAATCTGAACGTTTCTTAAGTAAACGTCAGTAGAATAATATTAATTGATGTTTAGCAACGGTTCACGGTACCGAGGGTATAACGTCAAACAAAAACATGGTTGGAACATTCATCTAATGTTTAAATGCAACGTTTGCTAATAATGTAAGATGTAAAGAATGTAAAATATAAATACAACGTTTTACGAACTATATTGGAAGTTTTTATTTTCGTTTTATTTTAACGTTTTAAGATTAGGAAAACAGAACGTTTTAAAAACGGAAATTCAAGATAACCAATTTAACGTCACAAACAAATATATTACCAACGTTCAAAGAATTATAATTTAAAATGTTACAAAAGTTACGTTAGAAGTACATAATTTACTAACGTCTACAGTTTTTCTGACCAGGCTTGACAAATAACGTTGAATCAGGTGATTCAGTTGACGTTCTTGGGACAACCAATCTGAACGTTTCTAAAGTAAACGTCAGTAGAACGATATTAACTAATGTTTAGTAACGCCTCACAGTATCAACGATACAACGTCATAAAAAAACGGAGTTGAAACATTAGTCTGATGTATTACTAACGTTCAAAGATTCATAAGTTAAAAAGCTACAATAGTTACGTTAGAAGAACATAATTAATTTACGTTTTTAGGTTGAATCAGGTGGTTCAGTTGACGTTCTTGGAACAACCAATCTGAACGTTTCTAAAGTAAACGTCAATAAAACGATATTAACTAATGTTTAGTAACGCCTCACAATATCAACGATATAACGTCATAAAAAACGGAGTTGAAACATTAGTCTAATGTATTACTAACGTTCAAAGAATCATAAGTTAAAACGCTTCAGAAGTTACGTTAGAAGAACATAATTTACTGACGTTTCTAGGTTGTCTGACCAGGCTTGGGAAATAACGTTGATCAGGTGGTTCAGCTGACGTTCTTGGAACAACTAATCTGAACGTTTCTTAAGTAAAAGTCAGTAGAATAATATTAATTGATGTTTAGTAACGATTCACGGTACCGAGGGTATAACGTCAAACAAAAACATGGTTGGAACATTCATCTAATGTTTAAATGCAACGATTGCTAATAATGTAAGATGTAAATAATGTAAAATATAAATACAACGTTTTACGAACTATATTGGAAGTTTTTATTTTTCGTTTTATTTTAACGTTTTAAGATTAGGAAAACAGAACGTTTTAAAAACGGAAATTCAAGATAATCAATTTAACGTCACAAACAAATATATTACCAACGTTCAAAGAATTATAATTTAAAATGTTACAAAAGTTACGTTAGAAGTACATAATTTACTAACGTCTACAGTTTTTCTGACCAGGCTTGACAAATAACGTTGAATCATGTGATTCAGTTGACGTTCTTGGGACAACCAATCTGAATGTTTCTAAAGTAAACGTCAGTAGAACGATATTAACTAATGTTTAGTAACGCCTCACAATATCAACGATATAACGTCATAAAAAACGGAGTTGAAACATTAGTCTAATGTATTACTAACGTTCAAAGAATCATAAGTTAAAACGCTTCAGAAGTTACGTTAGAAGAACATAATTTACTGACGTTTCTAGGTTGTCTGACCAGGCTTGGGAAATAACGTTGATCAGGTGGTTCAGCTGACGTTCTTGGAACAACTAATCTGAACGTTTCTTAAGTAAAAGTCAGTAGAATAATATTAATTGATGTTTAGTAACGATTCACGGTACCGAGGGTATAACGTCAAACAAAAACATGGTTGGAACATTCATCTAATGTTTAAATGCAACGTTTGCTAATATTGTAAGATGTAAATAATGTAAAATATAAATACAACGTTTTACGAAGTATATTGGAAGTTTTTATTTTTCGTTTTATTTTAACGTTTTAAGATTAGGAAAACAGAACGTTTTAAAAACGGAAATTCAATATAATCAATTTAACGTCACAAACAAATATATTACCAACGTTCAAAGAATCATAATTTAAAATGTTACAAAAGTTACGTTAGAAGTACATAATTTACTAACGTCTACAGTTTTTCTGACCAGGCTTGACAAATAACGTTGAATCAGGTGATTCAGTTGACGTTCTTGGAACAACCAATCTGAACGTTTCTAATTATAAAGTAAACGTCAGTAGATCGATATTAACTAATGTTTAGTAACGCCTCACAGTATCAACGATATAACGTCATAACAAAACGGAGTTGAAACATTAGTCTGATGTATTACTAACGTTCAAAGAATCATAAGTTAAAACGCTACAATAGTTACGTTAGGAGAACATAATTAATTGACGTTTTTAGGTTGTCTGACCAGCCTTGGGAAATAACGTTGATTCATGTGGTTCAGCTGACGTTCTTGGAACAACTGGTTTGAACGTTTCTAAAGTAAACGTCAGTAGAACAATATTAATTAATGTTTAGTAACGTTTCACAGTATCGGCGATATAACGTCATAAAAAAACGCGATTGAAACATTATTCTAATGTTTTAATGCAACGTCTGCTAATGATGTAAGATGTAATGAATGTAAAAAAGAAATACAACGTTTTACGAACTTTATTGGAAGGCTTTATTTTTCGTTTAATTTTAACGTTTTTAGATTAGGAAAAAAGAACGCTTTAATAACTGAAATTTAATATAATCAATATAACGTCACAAACAAATGTATTACCAACGTTCAAAGAATCATAATGTAAAATGTTATAAAAGTTACGTTAGAAGAACATAATGTACTGACGTCTACAGTTTGTCTGTCTAGGCTTGACAAATAACGTTGAATCAGGTGGTTCAGTTGACGTTCTTGGAACAACTAATCTGAACGTTTCTAAAGTATACGTCAGTAGAACGATATTAATGAATGTTTAGTAACGTCTCTCAGTATCAACGATATAACGTCATAAAAAACGGAGTCGTAACATTAGTCTAATGTATTACTAACCTTCAAAGAATCATAAGTTAAAACGCTACAGAAGTCACGTTAGTAGAACATAATTTACTGACGTTTCCAAGTTGTCTGACCAGCCTTAGGAAATAAAGTTGATTCAGGTGGTTCAGCTGACGTTCTCGGAACAACTAGTTTGAACGTTTCTAAAGTAAACGTCAGTAGAACAATATTAATTAATGTTTAGTAACGTTTCACAGTATCGACGATATAACGTCATTAAAAACATGGTTAAAACATTAATCTAATGTTATAATGCAACGTTTGCTAATGATGTAAGAAGTAAAGAATGTAAAATAGAAATACAACGTTTTACGAACTTTATTGGAAGGGTTTATTTTTCGTTTTATTTTAACGTTTTTAGATTAGGAAAACAGAACGTTTTAAAAACTGAAATTCAATATAATCAATATAACGTCACAAACAAATGTATTACCAACGTTCAAAGAATCATAATTTAAAACGTTACCAAAGTTACGTTATAAGAACATAATTTACTGACGTCTACAGTTTGTCTGACCAGGCTTGACAAATAACGTTGAATCAGGTGGTTCCGTTGACGTTCTTGGAACAACTAATCTGAACGTTTCTAAAATAAACATCAGTAGAACGATATTAACTAATGTTTAGTAACGTATCACAGTATCAACGATATAACGTCATAAAAAAAACATTAATCTAATGTTTTAATGCAACGTTTGCCGATGGAACATTATAAAAACATTCAAAATAACGTTCCGTCATTGTTGAATGAAAGTAAAATTAAAACGTCAAAAGACAACATTTTGGCGATGTTTCTGGAACGTTTAGAAAAAGTACAGTCTATCTCTGAACCCTTTCTGAACGTTCGGAGAACGTGCTTAAACAAACATTCTGAACGCAACCATATTAGAACCAATTACGAATGTTACCAAAACGTTTTGTGTTTGCTGGGATACATACCTAAAATACTATGTATTAAAGATGATATAATTATAAAACTGAACAACATTTTCCAGTCCTGAAAAAAGAAATACGTTTAATATAAACAGTGTTCCCTCTATACAGTTAGCAATTTCTTCTCGTTTAGAAGGGGCTGCGGGGGAATGTGTATGTCTTTACTGCAATGGAGACACCTTTCGGAACTGAACATTGGGATTAGCAATGGATGCCTATGAATAATCATAATATTATTGTATACATGAACTTGTAACATCACCGTGTCCTCTATAAAATGTGGACGCCCTATAGGATTAGGATTAGGATTAGCAGTAAATGTTTACAAAATGATCTTTTTCTGGTACACATTAACTTGTAATATGGCTATTTTTATCTGTTTGTGGTTGAAATATTTCCTACGCCCAAGTCTTCTTTCAAATTCCAACTGTCTAAAAACTTAATCGCCAAAGACGGGGAAATGGGGTTTAACGTCCACTCGACACAAACTAGGTCATTTCAGTACTAACATGGTTAAATTTTATTTCGTTAATTCGCTATCGCGTGGAGGCCTTTAAGAGTAGGCGGAAACCGGAGGACCCGGAGAAAACCCATGAGGACAGACAGGCAACCCTACACCTTGTCACGTACAACCGGGGAATCGACACCACGCCACGTGACGGATTAACCACACAGACACAGATACACGCCCCCCCCCCCACACACACACAGACGCAGATATAGGGATAAACTTGACGCATTAACCATTCGTCCCAACCCATATACACACACACACAAAGACGCAGATATAGGTATTAACACTGTATATGATATTATCCTCAATAATTTATTCTGTAATTAGTTATCTTTCTTAGCGCAATTATTTTAGGTTTTTGTCCGGTTTGTGAGGATCTTAAGTACGACTAAAAAAATGGCTTTAGTCATCGAACAATTATTTGGATGTCTTTGTTTATATACACCAACTAAGAAAATTGCGCTCGGCCTTGTGATGCAGAAGAAATTATGCAATACTACTGATTGGCCAAAATATTATATAAAATGTTATTAAATATCAGAGGGCAAAATTAACAAAATATTATACAAAATTTAATGTAAAAATAATTTTTGTATATGAAGCTTCAAACAATTCGAATAAAAGTATAGGGCTCGTTTGTTTTCGTTTTGCCTGGAATAATTGATGTTTCCATATAGTGTATGGAATTAAAACTACGCCTCTGGAAATCGCACTTTTTATCCGCAATGTAATCGGTTTTTCCTCGAAAAAAAGTGTTAAAACATCCAATTTGCACCCGACCCTATTAAAATTCCTATATCCGCCCTTTCATATCTATTATTATATAAAACATGAAAATTATATTTGTTTGTCAAGCTTCAAAGCGCTCTTTCTTTTCGTCCACTCGACACAGGTCATTTCGGGACTAACATATTGTCCAATTTTATTTCCGTAGTATAGAGGTCTTTAGCAGTGGTAGGAACCCGGATGACCCGGAGAAAACCAACGAGGATAGACAGGCAACCATACTGCTTGTCACGCACTACTGGCGAATCGAAACCATGCCAGTTGACTCAATGACACACCTTACAAATATATTATGGACATTGTGCAACATTCGACAATCTAAACAGATGATGTAAATAAGCCACTGCTATCTATAAATGTTCGTAAAAAACTTTTAATGATCTTATTTTAATTCCGATTGAATCCAAGCTTGCAGATTATACGTCATTAATATGATGATCGGTCGTAGAAAAGATCCAGTTGTCGAAACACAAAAGCTGTCTAATTTTCTGACACCAGAATAAATTCACCCCTCTACAGTTTTTATAACCAAATCACTCTGGAAAAAAATGGGTTTTATGTACCTCACCCCACTCAAACAAAAACTGTCTAATTTACTGACACCCGGGCTTAAACATGTATTATGCAAGAGCTAAATCTGCCTATTACAAGTCTTTCTTTAGACCAGGAGTGTTATCTAAATTATCAATTAGACATTAATTAACTTATCCCGACCATAATAAACGCTCGATGTCTAGGCTAGACTTCGATGTTGGTTGGATTAGAATCCTTTATCCATTGATAATTAAATTTTAAAAAATTGGATAATCGAGACTATGCTGTTTATCTAACTAACTTTAGTAATGATGATCGAGGCTAGCCGGAAATTTCAACCGCTTAGTTCTCGGCTCATAGTGGATCAATTCGACTGAAATTTTCAGCAAATTACCTTTACATTATCTACTTGTTAACTATTATAGTGAGAACTGCCAACTCTTTATCTAATCTCCCATAATGTATCTTTAATTGTTCCTTCAACAGTTTTACTTAAAACTATGATTATGACATAATTATAAAAATAAACCAATGTTATTTGTACTAAACGCCACTCAAACAAAAGCTTTCTAATTTGAAGTTCAATTGATCCTTCTACGGTTTTCTTTAAAACTATTGTTATGACATATTAGAAAAATATCATTACTTTATGTAACTTCTTAATAAGGCATTTAATAATTGAACATATTTATACAAGGTACAATTTATAGATTATTTTTTAGTTTATCATGACGAGGAAGCTCTCGTCTTTATCACGCCAATGATACAATTATGTGGATGGTAGACATGTATATAATAGATAACACTATTGGTATTTCTTACCACTCGTACTCACGCCAGATTTAATTTAAAAACAACATTAATATGTGCAAATTCTTAAAAAATTTAAAAACCGCATTAATATGTGTAAATAATTGAACAAAAAGGCAACAAATAACCACCCAACTTACCTACTACATCGGCTAGTAGTACAATGATTTAAAATTGTCTAACAGATACATCCGTGTGTTAGTAGAATATATCCGTTATGCGCTAAAAATGGAAGACCAAAGAGCTCTTTATCTAATGTACTTAATTTTTAATTCTCATTTATTTCAATATGATTAAAATATAGATCCTATTTCGTTTAATTTTTATAGTTCAAAATTTCGTTTTACTTGTCTTTACTACATTAGGTGAAGCGTAGGCTATCGAAAGTATAAAGAACGAAACGAAATATAGATCTGTATTTTAATTAGATTGCATTTCTTCATTTGATGTCGTATTTCGACAGTTGTATAATACGTGTATTTGTTTTATAAATAAGACATTTGTCATATCGGGTTTATAAATTGTATTTTTGTTTAATTTGAATGTATTTTAATATAAAGATAGAACTTATTTTAGAAAATCAAACATTTCACCCCCATTCACATTTCATCATAGACATACAACGAAAAACAAATCTCGAACAACAGATTTCCAAATACAAATCTTGCAAAACTTGTCTACAAAAACATGTTACAAAAACAGTTCTTGAAATTCATCGAACCGGAACATTTTGGCGATGTAAGCAGAAGTCGCCATACAATAATGGGGAATCAACAAGGATGCAAAAAGAAAACTCGCTCGGCCAACGATGACTGTGCCAGGAATTAACTATTCAAAGAACTACAGAAAAATACTTCCCGGTTGTGCATTACACCCCCTCACTAATAATAGATAGAGTTGAGACAATCCAAACTATATATATTTTTACAATTTGACAAGGAACGTAAATATGAATATGTCAGAAAACATTTTACAATTTTGAAAAGATATATGGATCTTCTTTTTGGAGGTATGCGTCCCGATATCTAGCTTTTCGTGTTATGGTCCGTATTTTGACATTACTCCCCCCCCCCACACACACACACACACCCACACACACACACCAGGTGCGGATCCAGGATTTTCAGAAAGGGGGGCGTGCTGCACAGTGCGAAGCCCGACCCATGATTTTTGAGTGGACAAAAATGCCCACAAGGACTAATTTCATACTGGTACTGTAAATTACGATTTCCAATCTAAACTGTTTTTGTTCTCCTTTCCCGTGAGAATATATAGAGCTAAAAATTGTTCGCCACCGCAAAAAAATAGATGGGGCGTGCGCCGGGTGCGCCCCCCTCTGTATCCGCGCCTGCCCATACACATATACCTCATTTAATACAGGTTTGTGCCATTCAAAATTATTTTTAATCAAGATATGTAAATTTGAATATGGCAAAAAATAATCTACATATTTGTTGCAAATAAAACACATACTTCCCAGCAGTATATGAACAGATATCACAAATGTCTGATAAAGGTACGCATTTTGACACTTTAAATTTGTTGTTGGAGATTTGTTTTATATTACACTGCAATCAAATTAAAATGTCCGATGTCTAAATCAAATATTGATTTTAAGATATAAATGTTAATTTTAGTGTACAAATGTCGGAATACTACAACAAATAAAGAAATAAAAATTAAAGACTATGAATTAAGAACTAAGAATTAAAAACACTGAATAAAGAGTACGTGGCCTATCCAGCATCGTGGCTTTTCTTCGGGTACTATTGAAATGAAATTAAACCATATGTTAGTCCCAAAATGACATAGTTTGGACGTTAAAACCCATCTCTCTCTCTTTCTCTGTATGTCTCTCTCTCTCTCTCTCTCTCTCTCTCTCTCTCTCTCTCTCTCTGAATAAAGATCTATTTGGTCTTCCATAAAACTGACACAGCCTGCATCACTTGTATATTGGTATGGTTGATTCATTCAACTCAACCATTTCTGATCTCGTAGCAAAACACGCCCCGATTCGGCCATTAGCCGCTCACTGAATACTCCATGGTATGATGAATCAGTACAAGACATCAAACAAAAGCGCCCACAAGTGGAACGGAAGTGGCACAAGACTGGGCTGACTGTGCATAAACAAATTTATATGCAAATTTGTAAAGATTTTCAGAAATGTGTTTCAAATGCCAAATCAAATTACTACAACACAAAAATATCTAACTGTGCTTCTAATCCAAAGGTGTTGTTCTCTACCCTGAATAAACTTCTGGGTACAGAAAACAAGGTGATACTTCCCGATGGCGAAGACAGTACTGTGGTTCAAGAATTCAATGATTATTTCAAAGACAAAATATTCAAAATTCGTGATGGTCTTCGTTCTCCATCTATTAACCGTACTGAACAACCCATAGTTTCAACACAGTTCAATGGTTTCCAATCTGTACAGCCAGAGCAGCCCAAGAAAAAAAATAATTATTCAGTCCAAACCTACATCACGCTCATTAGATACCATACCCACGCACTTCCTGCTAAGTATCTTTGATACTATTTTACCAGTTCTCACTAAAATCGTCAATAAAAGTCTGCAATCGGGAACGGTACCACTTACCTTCAAAACGGCAGTTGTTAAGCCCTTAATTAAGAAGTCTACGCTTGACCCACAGCTGTTGACAAATTACAGCCCTGTATCTAATTGAACATTCCTCTCAAAGATTCTAGAGAAGGTTGTCAAGCAGCAACTAATTGTCTACCTTGACCAGCCCAGACTTTTTTTCAGTCAGCCTACCGCCCCGCACATAGCACTGAAACAGCTTTGGTTTGTGTCATCGACGCTTTAAAATCATCTGTCGATTCAGGTAGTATCAGCGTGCTAGCCCTTTTAGATCTATCGGCTGCCTTCGACACAATCGACCATAGCAATCTACTTGACCGACTGAAGACTGGCTACGGAATAGCAGGATCTTCACTACAGTGGTTCGGCTCATATCTTACCAGTCGATACCAGTATGTTGACATTAATAACTCTTCATCAAAGCAAGTGCAGTTATCCTGTGGGGTACCTCAAGGTTCAGTATTGGGACCCCTTTTATTTACACTGTATACAAAATCCCTTGGAAACCTCATCGATAGTTATAACATCCAGCACCACTTTTATGCTGATGACACACAGCTAATCGATAAATTTAACCTCAACTCTGTCAGCCAGCTCTCCACAATTGGTAATTTAGAAAGTTTCCTAAATGGTATTAAGAACTAGATGTCCGCCAACATGTTAAAACTTAACGATGACAAAACTGAGCTTCTTCTTATTGGACCTGATCACAGACTTAATACATGCACTGAGAAATCTCTCAAAATAGGCAATTCAGATATTCCGATATCAAATGTTGTAAAGGCTCTCACATAAACAACATCTGCAAAATCTGCCATTTCCATCTCCGAAGAAAAGGATCAATCCGTCACCTTATATCTGAAATTGCAGCTGCTGCACTGGCTCGATCATTCGTGTTGTCCAGAATTGACTATTGCAATGCCATGCTCTCTGGAGTAACTGATGAACAAATTTCCAAGTTGCAAAGGATCCAAAATCATGCTGCACGCATTGTCACTAAAGCTAGATCAAAATCACACACCACTCCCATCTTAAATAATCTTCACTGGCTCCGAGTGCGCGAAAGAATTAACTTTAAAATTTTAACCCTGACTTACAAGACATTAAATCAAACGGCACCTCAATATCTTCAGAATCTCTTGACACACTACAAACTAAATAGGTCACTGAGATCTGAGAGTAAATTATTGTTAGATGTCCCAGTTTATAAGATGAAGAAATTTGGTTCAAGGACTTTTCAATATAATGCATCAACTCTGTGGAATTCGCTACCACCTTCAATTCGAAAATGTGAAACATTGTCCATCTTCAAATCAAGTGTGAAAACCTGGATGTTTAGTCACTATAATTAATCCCATGTGAACACTTTCATGCGCCTAGAGCATCCCCAAGTGGGATGAATTGTTATTATAATATTTAATGTCGTTTTAAAGAAGGGAGTAAAATAGCATATATTTAGACTATGACAATTGGTATATCATAATACTTAAATTGATATATAAGTTTTGCTCTACATCACAGTCATACGCCATACAGTGTGCTATGACTAAAGCGGACATACTTTCTGAACAGAGGCACTACAGACTTCTCTTAATTCAAATTCCAACTGCCCATGGTTCTTTTTACGTGCACGCCCACGTGTACGTCCGTCCTATCCCAACGACGAGACACTTTTCTTTGCCAGTCCACCCTTTCTTCACCGCTAACAAAGTGGAACAACGTCGCAAAATCGAAATGGAAATTCTCAACCAATACCCGGATAGAACACATCACCCCCGGTGGTTTAATCACAGAGACCAATCAACCCACAGTCAACCAAATACAATGCAACACTGTAGAAAGCGATAAACTTATTCAAACACGCATTATGCAAGAGCTAAATCTGCCTATTGCAGGTCTTTCTTTAGGCCTGAAATGTTATCCAGGCCATAATCAACTCTCGTTGTCATAGCTAGCCTGCGATATTTACTGGATTGGATTTTTATCGTACCGATTCAATCGCTAAATTCTCGGTTCAGAGTGGATCAATTTGACTGGAATTTTCAGCAAATTCCCTTTACATTATTTGATTTTAAATATTATAGTAAGAACTGTCGACTCTTTATCTAATCTCCTATAATGTATCCTTAATAGAATTGTTGGCAAATAAAAATATTATATATATGCGACCTAGTGTAGTGCGCGTTAGATCACAAAATCTGTAATTGAGTCAATTCCGATTTCCTCTCTTAGTTTGCGTCGATTGGAGACTAACTAAGAAGAATTTGGGAAGTAATGCAGCCGTTTATGGCCTCACTCCACTCTAATGTATTCACTCAAACAAGTAGAAATGTCTCAGAACTTTTTATCAAATTGTCAGCAAATCAATCCCCAGGCCTCGCGCCAAATTTATCACCAGCTTTCCTTAACCCCGGCGCCCACTGCTCAAATTCCTCGACACGCCCCTATTACTGTCGGATAATCCCCCAGGCCTCATGCCAGGCCCGTAGCCAGGGGGTGGCAAGGGGGGACAATGCCCCCCTGAAAAAATGTATTGCCCCCCCCCCCCGAAAGAAAATTTGCCAACCTTAACTCTAAAATACCTACTGTAGACTGTAACGGATGTGCCCCTCCTAAAAACTTCACTGCCCCTCCGAAGCCAGCAAGCTGGCTACGGGCCTGCCTCACGCCAAACTTGTCTCCACCTTGCCCCACACCCGGTGCCCACTGCTCAAATTATTGGACACGACCCTATTACTACAACATATTCACTCAGTATATGGGGGGTTGGGATGGCCTAGTGGACTAGAGTGCCGCGCTTCGACGTCTAGCTGGCCGGTCACCTCTGGCTTGCGGCTGTGGTTTCGAGCCCTGGTGTGAGCGTATGTGGCATGGAGATAGGGGCGCCTTCTCAACCTCGTGGGTTTCCTCCGGGCACTCGGGTTTCCTCCCACTGCTAAAGACCCCTACGCGCAAGCGAATTATTGAAATAAAATTAAACCATATGTTAGTCCCGAAATGACCTAGTTTGTGTTGAGTGGACGTTAAACCCCATTTCTCTCTCTCTCACTCAGTATATATATAGTAATTATCTTGTCATTCGTTGTTGTAGATAGATATCTACGAATCGGAAAACCTCCTTATTAACCGGAAAATTTACTCGAATGTGTTACAGTTTCTCTTAACATGCTATATAAATTTGATGGGGTGTAAATTGTGAATTAATGGCGATGCTGAGTGTAAAAAGAACAAACGATTACAAATGATATAGTCGGGTGTAAATTTTAAATTATTGGTTTGGCTGAGTGTAAGGACAAATGCATTATAGTTCGCCTGAGCTGAGATGACTTAAGCCAACCCAAATTGACGGACCGCTCTTTAAATCCGATTTAATAAGCCGTTGGTATTTTGATTTGGTTTTGTTAGTTAAATGCTCAACAAGCAATCTAAGTACGTATTAACAGGGGCGGATTGGTCCTTGGAACCGGCCCGGGCTCCCGTGTCGGAGCGGCCCCTTTTACTGAACACGGAGTCTGGACGGTGGTTCGCCCCCCCCCCCGGGGAAAATTTGAAAAATGAACCCCAAATATGCGATTTGGTGGCACATCTGATTATAATCTCTGTCAAATAATATCTCTCATAAATCGAATAATTTAGTAAATTTGCGAGCGACAGTGTCGGGTGAATCCGATGAATTTTTCGGATGAAATTCGGAATCCCCATAGCAGGATTCCCAATTCCGACCCACACCTAGCACACCCGGCTCAGAAAGTCTATTATACCAGCCCATTCCAGACTCCAGTGTGGCGTGGCGGCCCGTTAAAGCCACCGGCCACATACAACATGATTAGCATCGCTCCTTATGGCCGGTCCAATACCCCCCCCCCCCGCCCCCATATAATGTTTTGCAGAAAAAGTTTTTTTTCACGAATTGGACAAAATTATTTTTTTCATTTTTTGTCCGACCGCCCCTGCATATTAATGTGCATTAAGTCGATACTTTTCCAAAAAATGCAAACAAAGCACTATTACTTTAACTTTAAGAAAACGTTTGTATTCGGGAAAAGACTTTTTTGATTAGATGAATCGGATCTGGATTCACGTGGATCGCTTAGAGTATAAAGAACAACAGTCTGTTAATGAATATGAACAAAACTCTACACGGGTTAATGTTGATCCCTGCTAGATGCTAGATCCCTAAATATTCAGCTATGTTCTAATTAATCTTGATACCTGCTAGATCCCCAAAGTATTCAGCTAAGTTCGAATTAAACTTAATACCTGTTCGATCTAAAATATTCGACTATTAGCTCAAGAGTAATTGCCGCTAATGTGAACTATATCAAACAGAAATCAAAGAAATTTGATTTAAGAACACCTGATAACATCATAAATTTACATTGATTTAAATCAGGATCTGCATAAATCTTATTTTAAAAAATGGAATATCTGATTTCCATTAATCAGGTTTGATCAGGTTGCTTCCAGACATTATGACATGCAGAAATATACAAAAATTAACATGGACATTTGATAAGAAGTTCGGGACCATGAGCTGCGACCAGAATTCGCATTATTCAATTCCTGCAACATATTTACCCCTTTAACTCAATCAGGTATATTAACAATTAAATGTATATATTAGTTCTTGTTTTAAGGTTTAGGACGTGGTTCTGTAACTGTTTTTAAAAAAAGTTAATATAATTTATTTGTTCTTAAATCCCATTGATTATTACATATATCCCAACTATTGCAGCGGTATATTCTTCAAGAGATAGTTTCGTGTTCCGAGGAAGTTAAAACTTAATTATCCATATGTCTGTTGCTGCATATGTTGTCAAATAAAGTTCGTGTTTAACGTATCCAGCGTAGACGTTTATTAGAAACTGGGAGGGGTGGATGGCCGAATGGTTAGCACGTGCGCGCTGTATCATAAAGCCTGTCATTGAGTCAACTGACGTGGTTTCGAATCCACGGTTGTACGTGACAAGGAGTAATGTCGCCTGTCCAACCTCGTGGGTTTTCTCCGGGGCCTCCGGTTTCCTCCCACTGCTAAAGACCGCTACACGCAAGTGAATTATCGAAATAGAATTAAACCATATGTTAGTCCCGAAATGACCTGGTTTGTGTCGAGTGGACGTTAAACCCCATCTCTGTCTCCCCCCCCCTCCTCTCTCACACACACACACTATTAGAAACGGGTTTAACTTTTGATAACGGTGATACAATAACTGTTGCGCAATGATTTGCGACGAGAGATGCATCCGTTTTACAGTGTTCAAGTACCAGTGATTTGTCTTCAAAGAATGTCGAGTTTAACAACGCAACTTTCCGTTTTTCCGAGGAGAGAGATAAAGCGGAATGTTTTGGTTCGTGTACATTCACGTCGTGGCCAAGCTCTGTTACTGGTAAATGTTACGGTTGATACTAAAGTTTTAAATTTTCAATTGAACACCGGTGCAGGTTGTACTGTAATAAATAAGGGATAGTTTGACCAATTGTACACGGTAACGATCGTTACTTTAACTAAACTCATATACTGGGAATAGTATGAATGTTATTGGTGAAAAACTGTTGAAAAACAAGAAACAAACACTCTCTTCCGTTAGTTATATGGTAAAGAACCTACTTTGCAGGGGAGATCGTGAATCTGGGCCCTTAATTTGAATGTAGATGAAATATTACAGTTCAGTCCTAATCGAATTTATCTACTTTATTACAGGAATTCGATGATTTATTCTCTGGCGAAGTTGGTCTTTTGAAAGATTATGACGTAACTTTGTATATTGAAAAGTATGTGAAAGCTGTAATGTTTAAGGCAAGGCATTACCATATTCAATGAAAAAACGTATCGATGATTTCATTTAATTTCAGAACGTCACCTGCGCATCCTGCCACTAATGGTCTAACCAAACGTTATGTCTAAGGACAAGGGACGTGTATAAGAGAAACTGTGTCGATTGTTATTGTCCTATCGTACGACAAATGTTACGGCGCCGGATGAGACTCAGTGGTATTTATTGATGAATTTGATGGGTGAGATCGGTGGAATAAGGTCTACCGCGATTTTAAAGTCTATCATTGTGTACAATGGCGTGGAATCGATCCACTGTTGTGCGTGACAAGCATGGGCGGGTCCAGGAATTTTTGCATTAGGGGCTTTGCCAGGCTCCTGTTAAGAAACCCTGACAGTTGGCAATGTATGATGCCATCACCGCCTCTAAACTACGTAGGCATGCAAACACATCTGGCGAATAAAGCAAGATAATGCAATCACCGTCTCTAAATTACATAGGCACACATACAAATTGGCCTTTTATAATGAGAAATCCAACACACCGTTTGATGTCAATCTTTATAATGATGTAATTTCATTAATGCAAGGCATTGAAAAAAAATATGTAGCTGAGCAGGGTGGGGTTTGGACCCCCCCCCCCCTCACAAGGCGTTATCTCTGGTTTCTCTACTTATTGAAATAAAAGTTAAAAATAACATATAGTTCGTAATATTTGGACGTTAAAACCCATATCTTCCCCCACTGCGAAAAACTCTTGAAGGAAATTGAAAACATGTTGGTCCAGAAATAGCCTAGTTCGTGTTATGTGGACGTTAAACCCCATCTCTTCCTCCACTGCTAAAAAGCCCTGAAGTAAAGCTGTACCTTATGTTAAACTAAATCGAGTTCGTGCAGAGTGGGGGGGGGGCTAGTGGTCTAGAGTGCCGCGCTTCGACCTCTAGCTGGTCTGTCACCTCTGGCTTGCGGTTGTGGTTTCGATCCCTAGTGTTAGCGTCTGTGGCATGGAGATAGGGGCGCCTCCCACTGCTTAAACCCCTACGAGCAAGCGAATTATTGAAATAAAATAAAACCATATGTTAGTCCCGAAATGGCCTAGTTTGTGTCGAGTGGACGTTAAACTCCCTCTCTCTTTCTCTTTCTCTCTCTCTCTCTCTTTCGCTCTGTCTCGTAGCTAAGTCTCTAACTCAATATCATCCAAAATCTTCAACATTGAAAACAAGATAATATGAGTATTCTTAGCTTTGCAATATATTAAAATATAAATGAAATAAAAGGGGGTTTAACGTCCTATATTAAGATATAGCAATATAACCGTACTCCGCGCAACGTTTCGTTTGATTAGAGGTAATCCCACTGCACACTGCTATTATGAGTGGATATTGCTGTTTTAAATTTTGATTGGTCAGTAGTCCGACTACCAACCAATCACTAGCTGCCCTACAAAAGCTTTACATTTAAAACGAGTGCCAATTTTGGAACAAATTATCATGAATATGTTTACATAACGTTACGTCATGGCTCACGATTTTATTATGCCTAATTAACCCGTGCATAGCAGAATACTGCAGTAAAGCTAATTGCGTGACAGTCGAATGAAATCTATACAATACTGTTTGGAAACGAACATACTTTCACCGTTTTTAATACCTTAAATCACTGTCCAAAGTTTTAGGGAATACCCAGATTGAAGGAAGGTCTGTCATGTTGCTGTACTTAAGTGAACGGAAAGAATAGACACACTCCCGCATAAGTTCAAGAAACAGACGCTATTCCAGCAATGGCCAGAGAGGGATTTCTCGGGCCATTGCTTCAGGAATATGCAATATAACATGCACATATAAACATATTAAAACAAAACATAGATGTGCCCTTTAAGACATGCCGAGTAAAGTTATCGAGTAAAGTGACATGTATTTGATCCCGGGCTTCAGGGCTGGATTAAACAGACTTGTGCGCTTTTATAAGACGTGGGGTCGTCCACCTAACTTCTATTTCACACTCAATTAACTTCATGAGCTGTTGACGAGTCGCGAAAGCAAACTACTCGTGCAAGGGAATTATTGAAATAATAATATACCTTATTATTATGTTAGTTCCGAAATAACGTAAAAGTTAAACTCCATTTATAAAAAAACCCAACTTACCCAACTTCTCATCTTCTCTAGTCAATAATAATACAAGACACTATAATATATATCCTGGTATATATATGGGCGTTTCCAAGAAAACAAGTGTTGTACGATTAGTCAATTATGTCTCTAATGAAACGAAATGGAGTTTAACGTCTGACTGTTCGGACAGTTCGGCTGCCATTGGGATAATGAAGACGGGCGCACTTCATACAGTGTGGTATGAGGGACATTTTGCCTGGACAGCGTCACCACGACCTACGCTTATATCGAATTCCAACTGTCAAGGGTTCTTTTACAAGTACAAGGAACCTCGGTTTTTCGTCCTATCAGAAGAACTATACGTTATCCCTTGCCAGGTTTTCTGTCTACAACACCACTGACAATGGGGACCATTACTGTCTAACTCTTCACAGGTTTCATTGAGTTCCAATTTAATGATCGATATCCGGGGTTGAGACAAGTCAGTTATATTAGGTATTACTTTTTTATACGCCCACATTTTCATGTGGACGTATTATGTCGTCACCCCTGTCCGTCTGGACGTCCGTCCGTCCGGACGTCCGTCCGTCCGTCCACAATTTGTTTGTGGACTCTCTACAGGTCACAATTCTTATCCGATTTTGACGAAACTTGAAATATAGGTTTATCCCCATAAGATCTCGGGCATGTATCGGATCGGAACTTCATGGATTATGGCCCCTGATTGTACGAAATATTATGTTTTTAGCTTGTGGACCCTATAGAGGTCACAATTTTGAACCAATTGTGATGAAACTTGACATGCATGTTTATAACCCCAAAATCGTGGTTCCTTTCGATATTTGCGCCCATCGGATCGTAACTTCCTGAATTATGGCCCCTGATTGTCCGAAAAATCGCCCTTTTAGCTTGTTGTGCCACTGGAGGTCAAAATTATTGTCTGATTTAAAAAACCGTTTGATTATATCACCGTTACATGGTAATGAAGGTTGAGTTCAAATTTCGTGAAAATCGGACCAAAATTGACAAACAAAATGGCCGCCGTTTGTACGCGAATAGTGTGAAAATATGTTATATCAAGGTTGTGGACCCTATAGAGGTCACAATTTTGAACCGATTTTGATGAAACTTGACATGTATGTTTATAACCCAAAGATCTTGGTTCCTTTCAATATTTGCGCCCATCGGTTCGTAACTTCCTGAATTATGGCCCCTGATTGTCCGTAAAATCGCCCTTTTTAGCTTGTGGTGCCTCTGGAGGTCAAAATTATTATCCGATTTAAAAAACCGTTTGATTATATCATCGTTACATAGTAATGAAGGTTGAGTTCAAATTCAAAATCGGACAAAAATTGACAAACAAAATGGCCGCCGTTTGTACACGAATAGTGTGAAAATATGTTATATCAAGGTTGTGGACCCTATAGAGGTCACAATTTTGAACCGATTGTGATGAAACTTGACATGCATGTTTATAACCCCAAGATCTTGGTTCCTTTCGATATTTGCGCCCATCGGATCGTAACTTCCTGAATCATGGCCCCTGATTGTCCGAAAAATAGCCCTTTTTAGCTTGTGGTCCCTCTGGGGGTCAAAATTATTATCCGATTTAAAAAATCGTTTGATTATATCACCGTTACATGGTAATGAAGGCTGAATATGAATGTCGTGAAAATCAGACCCAAATTGACAGACAAAATGGGCGCCGTTTGTACGCTATTAGTGTGAAAATATGTTATATCAAGGTTGTGGACCCTATAGAGGTCACAATTTTGAACCGATTTTGATGAAACTTGACATGCATGTTTATAACCCAAAGATCTTGGTTCCTGTCGATATTTGCGCCAATCGGATCGTAACTTCCTGAATTATAGCCCCTGATTGTCCGAAAAATGACCATTTTTAGCTTGTGGTCCCTCTGGAGGTCAGAATTATTATCCCATTTAAAAAAGTGTTTGATTATATCACCGTTACATCGTAATGAAGGTTGAGGTCGAATTTCGTGAAAATCGGACCAAAATTGACTGAAAAAATGGCCGCCGCTTGTACGCGAATACTGTTAAAAAGTGGCATATCATGGTTGTGGACCCTGTATAGGTCACAATTTTAATTCGATTTTGATGAAACTTGAAATGCATGGTTATAACCCAAAGATCTTGCCAGGTTTTCTGTCTACAACACCACTGACAATGGGGACCATTACTGTCTAACTCTTCACAGGTTGCATTGAGTTCCAATTTAATGATCGATATCCGGGGTTGAGACAAGTCAGTTATATTAGGTATTACTTTTTTATACGCCCACATTTTCATGTGGACGTATTATGTCGTCACCCCTGTCCGTCTGGACGTCCGTCCGTCCGGACGTCCGTCCGTCCGTCCACAATTTGTTTGTGGACTCTCTACAGGTCACAATTCTTATCCGATTTTGACGAAACTTGAAATATAGGTTTATCCCCATAAGATCTCGGGCATGTATCGGATCGGAACTTCATGGATTATGGCCCCTGATTGTACGAAATATTATGTTTTTAGCTTGTGGACCCTATAGAGGTCACAATTTTGAACCAATTGTGATGAAACTTGACATGCATGTTTATAACCCCAAAATCGTGGTTCCTTTCGATATTTGCGCCCATCGGATCGTAACTTCCTGAATTATACCCCCTGATTGTCCGAAAAATCGCCCTTTTAGCTTGTTGTGCCACTGGAGGTCAAAATTATTGTCTGATTTAAAAAACCGTTTGATTATATCACCGTTACATGGTAATGAAGGTTGAGTTCAAATTTCGTGAAAATCGGACCAAAATTGACAAACAAAATGGCCGCCGTTTGTACGCGAATAGTGTGAAAATATGTTATATCAAGGTTGTGGACCCTATAGAGGTCACAATTTTGAACCGATTTTGATGAAACTTGACATGTATGTTTATAACCCAAAGATCTTGGTTCCTTTCAATATTTGCGCCCATCGGTTCGTAACTTCCTGAATTATGGCCCCTGATTGTCCGTAAAATCGCCCTTTTTAGCTTGTGGTGCCTCTGGAGGTCAAAATTATTATCCGATTTAAAAAACCGTTTGATTATATCATCGTTACATAGTAATGAAGGTTGAGTTCAAATTCAAAATCGGACAAAAATTGACAAACAAAATGGCCGCCGTTTGTACACGAATAGTGTGAAAATATGTTATATCAAGGTTGTGGACCCTATAGAGGTCACAATTTTGAACCGATTGTGATGAAACTTGACATGCATGTTTATAACCCCAAGATCTTGGTTCCTTTCGATATTTGCGCCCATCGGATCGTAACTTCCTGAATCATGGCCCCTGATTGTCCGAAAAATAGCCCTTTTTAGCTTGTGGTCCCTCTGGGGGTCAAAATTATTATCCGATTTAAAAAATCGTTTGATTATATCACCGTTACATGGTAATGAAGGCTGAATATGAATGTCGTGAAAATCAGACCCAAATTGACAGACAAAATGGGCGCCGTTTGTACGCTATTAGTGTGAAAATATGTTATATCAAGGTTGTGGACCCTATAGAGGTCACAATTTTGAACCGATTTTGATGAAACTTGCCATGCATGTTTATAACCCAAAGATCTTGGTTCCTGTCGATATTTGCGCCAATCGGATCGTAACTTCCTGAATTATGGCCCCTGATTGTCCGAAAAATGACCATTTTTAGCTTGTGGTCCCTCTGGAGGTCAGAATTATTATCCCATTTAAAAAAGTGTTTGATTATATCACCGTTACATCGTAATGAAGGTTGAGGTCGAATTTCGTGAAAATCGGACCAAAATTGACTGAAAAAATGGCCGCCGCTTGTACGCGAATACTGTTAAAAAGTGGCATATCATGGTTGTGGACCCTGTATAGGTCACAATTTTAATTCGATTTTGATGAAACTTGAAATGCATGGTTATAACCCAAAGATCTTGGTTCCTTATCCGATTTTGACGAAAAGTCACATTTCTAGGTTGTGTACTGTCACACCATAAGTGTGTAAAAATATGGTATATCAAGGTTGTGAACCCTGTAGAGGTCACAATCTTCATTCAATTTTGATGAAACTTGAAACACATGTTTACAACTTAACAATCTTAGTTCCTTCCGATATTTGTGCATATCGGATCGTAACTTCCTGAATTATGGCCACTGATTGTACGAAAAATGACCTTTTTTTTTAGCTTGTGGTCCCTCTGGGTTCAGAATTATTATCCCATTTAAAAAAACGTTTGATTATATCACCGTTACATCGTAATGAAGGTTGAGGTCGAATGTCGTGAAAATCGAACCAAAATTGACAGCTGTTCATGTCAGGCCATCCATCCTTCATCACTAACGTACTCGGGCCCGTGTTGTTTGTCTTATACACAAAATGCCTTGGTGATGTAATAGACAGTTTCGGGATCAGTCACTACTCCTACGCTGATGACACCCAATTAATTGGTGACACTTATCAAAATAAAATTGATGAGTCTCTTCATCAAGTAACACTCTGCTCGAAATCTGTAAAATCGTGGATGAACGAGAGTAAGCTCAAACTGAATGATGACAAGACGGAAGTCATGCTTGTAGGGACATCTAAACGACTTAGGTCTACTCCAAATTCAAGTGTGGTAATCTGTGAAACCAAAATTCAGTTTTCATCATGTGTGAAGAATCTTGGTGTACTACTGGATTCTTCCTTAACCATGGAGAAACAGATCGAACAACTTTGCCGTACGTGCCATTACCATCTTCGATGTATTGGCAATATTCGACACCTCTTGACAGTGGAAGCCTGTAGGCTGCTTGTTCGTTCCTTGATATTCTCGAGGCTCGATTACTGCAACAGTGCTTTGATTGGAATTCCCCAAAACCTGTGTGCAAAACTCCAAAAAATTCAGAACACCGCTGCCAGAATAATAACAAGAACACAAAAGTATTCTCACATAACTCCCATCTTAAAATCATTACATTGGTTACCAATAGAAGCCCGGATAACTTTCAAAATTCTAACATTGGTTTATATGTGTCAACATGATCTTTCCCCATCTTACCTCACTGATCTCATTAAAACATATCAACCAAATCGACCACTTCGCTCACAAAATAAGCCCTCATTGGCTGTGCCGCAAGCTAAACTGAAATCATATGGGGATAAAGCTTTCAGTGTCTGTGGACCGCGTTTGTGGAACAACTTACCATTGGAGATACAGAGTTCTCAATCATTAGCCGTGTTCAAATCCAAACTCAAAACTCATTTGTTTGTGACATATTATCAGGATTAGCTATTATCCTCGCTCTTAGAGCATGCAATATGGATGGAGTTAGCGCAATTACAAATGTACATTATTATTATTATTACTAACAAGGGGAAACCACGCCAGAAAATCTAGCTGAACTTTGTCACCCAATGCAGGGATCAAACACCCAACCTCAAGGCTACCGAGCCAGCATCTTACCCACTTAGCAACATGATCCCCAGTCGAATTTGAAGCCTACTGAAATGCACATTTCGATATTTGCACATATGATATTACAATCACTTTCTGTATTGCTTGTTCTCTATCCATCTCTCGAAAATGTGGGCGTATCCTGCCTGGCAGTGCCAGCCTATCTTTCTATATGCTCCTGACATATATCTCTATCATTTGGAGATTTAGTTGTGGTAGTACTGGTGGTGTCAAAATGTGTTACCAAGCCATAATTTATATCCATTTAAATTCCAATTTTGATTGCGTTTAACATCTTTATAAATATTCCCTTTTCTATGTTTACCGGAAATATCTGTCGGGGAGGGGAGGGGGCATTGGATATTATACCTCATATAAACCAATGGATACATCTTTTGTCTTGTCTATAAGTACCTGAAATATGGGAAGGTAGTCTCTGTGTGTAGGTATGTTTGGAGTGTGTGTGTGTAGGGGAGGGGGGGGCTCTAGTAGATCGCATTCATTTCCAGAAGTTTCTGATTTGATACATTTATTGTTTAATGCGAGTCTTGTCCGCATGAGTGACTTGTGGCTTTATGTGTGGTCGGGTCTAAATATCATGGCCACTTGCAGATTTTGTCAAGGTCGCGAGATTTAAATATGGTTAAGGCGCGTGAGTGTTGACGAGTTTGTTGGTTAAGGTTAGGTCTAGGTCTAGGGTTAGGGTTACCGCTAGCCTTGTTTACATCTCGTGACCTTGACGACATATGCAGGTGGCCTTAATATTTAGACCTAACCGTTCATGACATTAATTTCAATTTCCATGTAAAATTTATTATATTTGAATTTTCGGTTTGGTAACTGTTTAAAGATGCACTATGTAAGATTTGTATAAATCAATGACAGTTCTCGCTGTAATAGTTTAAAAATAGATAATTGAACAGGTTTATGTTAAATATTGCAGGCAGATTATTGTGATATGAACCAAGTCTTTGCTATGATAGTAAACAAAGTTATTATCCATTTTTAAATTAAATTATTACATGAGTATCGTGTTTAAATACATTCCAATACACAACCACCAGACAGTCAATCGAGTTGATTATGGACCGGGCATGTAAATAACGTATTTAGGGGATAAACACCGACTGTTATTGTCCATTTGATACCGCTTAAATCATGATAGACCGAGATCACGTAGCGTTCGGGCGCCTCTATTGAAAAATTATGTCATTCGACGCCGCTTTTCGTCCAATCAAAATTCAAGAATTTCCCTTTTGAGCTACAAATAACATTAAAGGCGCCAAGAGAGGGAGAGAGAGGGAGAACGCATCTTTAAACGTTATGACTAATTATATATATTCTGTAATACACTGCATGTATACCGGTATTAACATTAATCCTATAACATGTACTTATATACTTCAATAAACTGATATACAGATCAAATAGGAAACATGTATCCGGAACATTGACACAAATAAACATCTTGAGAAACCGAGAATTAATTAACAACCACTATACATGTATTTATAATTGAAATGAAAGAGAGTTTAAATTCCTTCTATATATTCTGCAGCGAGTCGACTAATAGTACAATGTATTATGAGAGAAATTTATGTCATTGGACAGGCATGAAACAATTGTGTGACGCACCTGTATGATGTTTATCGATCAAACATATATTTTATTTATTTATTCCCTTGTTTCTACCAACGGTTTTAAATTGCAGTCCGTTAACAGGGGCATGTGCAAAAATAAAAAAAAAACTCTTTAATAGGGGGTGGGGCAGAAGATTTTGAATGTTTGAAGTCGATATCCTTGCATCTCAAGTTATTTCTAAAGGACATGTTACTTTTTAAATAAATTAAAATACTTTTTACAGGCAGATTCAACGTAGCAAGAATGTTCTTTCACTTTGATTTACCCACTCCGTTGCATTGACACATACATGTTAAAGGACAATTGTGACACTATTTGGTTCTTTAAAACAACTTCTTTGATGACAACACTGGTATATACTTCTAATAATACTTTTATTCTGCTTCTTACAATATTAGGTACAAACATCATAATGTAAACGACCGTAGAACTAACTTATATGGAGGGAGTCGAATGTCTTAGCTTGGCTTAGCACGAGTGTGCTAACTCCAGAAGCTGTCGTCTCGTACCGTCTCGTGCCAAGGCGCCCAAGGCCTTCGCTCAGTCCTGGCCGGACCTAACTCCTAGCCCTGCCTGGACCTCACTGTCGATTCGTTTCTGTTCTGAGTTTATTAAAGTATTCAAGACAAAGGAGCTCATTAGACACCTGTCTAATGTATCACGCATTATATCAGGTTTAACATTCAATATAGTTTATCAGATAAAAAAAGTTAGATAAGACATGCCAACTAAGGTGGTTAACTCGAATTTCAATGAATCGTTTACAGTTCACGAAGACGGAAAATTTTTGAAAATTCAACTGCCGCAAACGCGCCTTCCTGCTATTCCAGTCTGTGAATAAAACAGCTTCAATTTGGTCCACAACAGTCTACCTGCTTACCCTAATTCAAAACAACCATTCAATCGTTGCGGGGTATGGGAGCCTCACCCCCCACCCCCACCCCCCCGGAGAAAATTTGGAAAATTTAACCACCGCAAATGCGTATTCTGCTAGCCTATTCTAGGCACCAAAAGTATCCAATGATTTTGTAACCGAAATCCCACTCCGTCCAATCAGACTGTTGCAGCTGCATTCTAATTGATGCCCGAAAAATGTCTCACAAAGTAGAGTGACTCCAAACAAAATGTTTTAATCCATAGTCAACTCAGTACAAATTCGTGGCATTCAAATAAAAGAAGAGTAAAATCAGTGTTTTATTAGGGAAGTTAGGGAAGCAAAAGTAAAAATGACCGAAAAAAATTCAGGTTTACAGACAGCGGCGCCGGTTTTCTTCGAGAGGCGAAGAAGCGGAGCTGACCTTGTATAGACCCCCCCCCCCCCCAAGAAAATTTTGGAATATTTGACGACCGCAAACGCGTTTTACTGCTATTCCAGCCGGTATAAAATTAAATAATTTTTTTTTCTCACTTTACCTGTCTGCCCGAAAAGTCGGCTTGCCCGAAAGTTAGGGGGGGGGGGGAGCTGCCCCCCCCCCTGGCTCGTACGCCTATGCCTAAGTCAAGCTGTAGGGCTGACAGTAATTTATATAGCCTACTCTGAGAGTTTTCCCAGTGCCTGCCCACAGTATTTTTATAGTAAGATTGTGTGTCTCTACTTTCCATATAACAAATTTGCTATACTTTTATTGGAAATAACTACCCTATATATATTTTCGTGAGAATATATCTTTAATATCTTAAAATTTTAGGCTAATATCTTAAAAGGTTCAGTTCAATTCAAGCTGAAATTTAAAAATGTTAGACAAGACTGTAAAAGCTCGGATAATCTTAAAAAGGTTTTATTTCAAGATATTTAGCTTAACTTTTCAAGATATCAACTTGACGTTTAAAAACAAATAGGGTGAGATTGTATGTAAGGTTAGAGTAAGCATTGGGCCCAGGGTTAAAGTTATAGTTGAGACCTATGACGAAACAATCACCAATTCATAATATTGTCTATATAATAACTGCTCTGGATGACAGAGGCTATGCCTTAACAGATTTATGTCTGGAAAATCCAGTCATACTTTATACCGGAAGTAAACAAACATTGCCGGATCGCTGAAAGAAATGCTGTTATCTATGATGAAAATGATAAGTTTTACACAGGGACCACGCTCTTCACTCACTTTATAAGTGGATGTCATCTTGAACGAAGGATCGACTGAAGAGATGAAAAGATAGTCAAGGTAAAGGGCCTAACAGACATCTATCTAAATCGTAGACCTGACCTAGGATTTTACTCATGTTGTAACAAGCATGATCATGATGATATGATACATCACATGTACGTACATACAGAGATGGACAGGTTGGTTGACAATTAATATATTATTTCATGCCCATTGTATTTATGTGATGCCTGGATGTTGCCAGCCTTGTTTGGAAATTATTTGGGGACTTGGTAGTTATCTTGAGGACAAGTAGACCTGTCAAAAATAGGCCCTACCGCCTGTCATGACACATATCTGTTCTCATTAGGCCTAGCCCTGTTCAGAACAGTAGGGCGTTAATATAAACTGCATTTCTTTTAATTTCATGTAGCAAAGATGATTTTAAAGTCACAAGATGAAAAATGGTAATTACAGAGAAAACCTGGTAAATTTTATAAAATGTCCTGCCTTAAGAAGATTAGTAATAAAATAATTTGGGCCTTAGAAACTGTATTTTTCAGGTGAGCTGTTTACCTAATTTGTAAGGGGGGTTGGATGGCTGAATGGTTAGCACATGCACGCTGTACCATAAGGTTTGTCATTGAATCAACTCCCTGGTTGTATGTTACAAAGAGTACCGTCGCCTGCCCAGCCTTGTGGGTTTTCTGTGTGTCCTCTGGTTTCTTCAACTGCTAAAGACCCCTATGTCCAATCAAATTATTTAAACAAAACTGAACCTTGTGTTGGTCCCGAAATTTCCAATATGATTTACCAACATTCTCTCAAATCTGCACGAATTCACAGTTGCGATTAATATGGGTAGTATTAGAGTATGCTGCAACCTAGTGCCTCCAAATCCGCCAGAACCTGTCATCTTATCAACGCCCACTTCAATTTCATTTGAATAATTTACTTTCCTGTGGGCTCTGGAGGAAAGAAGAGGTCCAGGCTTGTCAGATATAAACTGGGAATCAAAATTATAAAGTACGAATCTTCCAATCATACCGAGCCATGGTCCATTGAATCTATATTTAACTTGCCGAACTTTTGGTGGCTGTTCAGAATTCATGTGGAAAATCAGAAGTCTAAAGACGAAACAAGATTTAAACGTTCTTTTTTATTGTACCTTTTTTTGATTATTATTTAGAGGTATTTTTACACTCTTGTTTTTATTTACCAGAATTGGTTTGTTTATTGGATATCATCCATGGGTAACAATATTCTTCTCTTTGGCTATATGTGGATGCTGTGGTATTGGTATGAAAACATTCAAGGAGACAGATGCCCAGGAGAAACTGTGGGTTCCACAGGATTCTCGAGTTCAGAATGAGCTCAAGTGGGTTACGAAACATTTTCCCACTCAAAAAAGATATGTATCTGTGGTTGTAACATATCCTGATGTTCTTATGCCCTCTGTTCTGAATGCTGTAAGTCGATGTTACGTATCCCTCCTATATATATTCTATCGTTTATAAAATTTGAGCCTGCCAATGTCTTATATGGCTCGTCAAAGGTTGTTAAGGTAGGGATTGTATTGTAGATTGGGATCCTCCTGTCCGTCTAGGATCCACGGTGGCTCAGTAAGTATGGTACTTGCTGGCTAATCAGGAGGTTTGAACTCTCCGTTCATTGTGTTGACTGAGCCGGGACATCAGTATTTTTTAGAATGATTTCCTTTTGTCTTACAATTGGCACAAACAGTACGAAAAACCCAACAATTTGTTTTTCTGTTTGCAAGAAATAAAACAGAAAAACTTTTACAGGTGTTTCCAAAAAAAGAAAATCAAATTGTTTAATGCAGAGAAAATCTGAAATTAACAATTTCTATTTTTTTTTCTCAGTTATTAGATCTGAATAAAGAATTTACAAGTTATACTGCAGGCGGTAAATCCTATACCAGTCTCTGTTACAAGTAAGTGAGTTTTTAAGACTTTTTTGTTACTGTACATTGTAATGAAATGAAATAAAATGGGGTTTAACTTCCTACTGTTCCGCTCCTAACCTGGGCTAATGAAGACGAGCATACGCTATACAGTGTGCTATGAGGGAAATTTTGCCCGGGTAGCGGTGCTACAGCCTACTCTTATTATATCGAATTTCAACTGCCCAAGGATACTTTAAGTGCACACCAATGGGTACACTGGACCTCGGTTTTTCATAACATCCGAACGCCTAGACAGCTGTCTTTGTCAGACCCTCTGTTCTGCATCACTGACAAGGCGAAACCACACCGGACTGTATATGGTAAGTCCTATACTACTCTCTGTTACATTCAATATGATGAAAACATAAATCCTATTTCATTAATTCAAGACAGCATACATATGATCAAAATCTGAAAAAGACAGTGATGTGATTGAATTTTTTATATCTATGTTTAAGTTATTCGTTGTTTTTTTCTTTCAGATTAGGAAGATCATGTCGTGTGACTGGTCTATTAGAATTATGGAGTTACGATGAATCAAGTATCAGATCTTTAACAAGAAATCAGATATTGACGACTGTTAATACGACAAATAAAAGGTGAGAGGGGAGAGATAAACAAACATTCACCCGATACAAACTTGGTCATCTTTGGTCTTTTGCAGCGGGAGAATACCAGAGGACTTGGGATGAAAACCCATGACGTGGGATAGATGACTCTTCTCTTGCCACATATAAAATAAGCGGAGAGTCAAAACAATTCTATGACTGAGATTCTGCTACTGTCCTGGTTCCAGAAAAAATAATAGGCCTATTGTACAATCAAAACGTAAATTTAAATCTTGGATGGGACTTATATTATGCATCGGTAAGGGTTGTATTATATGCCAGTAATTGGCAACACATTTTTGGCAATTGACAAAAAATTATATAAAAGTAGGTGGCAAAAAATTGAAAGCCATCGTGAACCAAGACTGGTGCAAAGAGTAGATAGTTAAACCTTGTTTGATTTGTCAGCAGAAAGTATGAGTTTGTTTTGTTGACATGTATTGACCGAGTTTTCATGTACGCATCATCATATGTGAATTTGGTGGTTCAGCAGTCCGGCGTTATAATTCTGTGCAAATATTTTTTTAGTCCTGTATTTGGTACAGATCTTGATGTTAAAAACTATTTGGGTGGATTCATACGACGCAATGGGAATGGTATGATTATCGGAGCAGAGGCTACACAGATGTTATGGCTGCTAAAACCAGTAAGTTAGCTGTATTATGATGTCATACCTCTTGCTATGATTACAATTACTGTGTTTAAACCAGTATCAAGACAAGCACCAGGTCTTTCCGGGACTAAAATAGGGGTCAATTTTATTGCAACAAATCGCTGCATATAGGGGTCTTTTAATAGTGGGAAGAAAGCAGATAACCCAGAAATATCCTACAAGGTGGGACTAGCGACACTACTCCTTTTCACATGTAATCTGGGGAATCAAAACCACACCACTCGTTTCATTTACAGACCTTAATATCTAAAGCACACAAGTTAACCCATTTACAGACCTTAATATCTAAAGCACACAAGTTAACCCATTTTCTTCTCCCCCTTCAAAAGATATTACTAATGAAATGAAATGGAGTTAAGCATGCATCTTTGCTACACGGACTGGTCTTATCAAGATGAGGGTGTACGCCGTACAGTCTACTACAAATTCCAACATTGTGCATATTGCAAATAATGTCTGTAGAGATTAAAGTCCTGATGTGCCATTTAAGAGCAATAGGAATCTCTTGCAAATTAAAATGTTGTGAAAGATAAATCTTTAATAGGAAAACCAATCGGTTAAATTGGAATTGAAATTTCATTGAACTATATACAATGTACTGATTCGCTATTTTATAAGTCTGCCCCCATTTTGTTGTACTCAAAATTTATTGGTAAGTCTTTTTTAAATCTGATGGTATCAGAGATGATATTTAATTATTATGTTTACTTAATTAAATTTTAAATAATCCACATGAGGATATCATAGCATGGATAAGGCAGTGAAGACTTTGAGAATTTAGCAATACATACAAATTGCACATCGTAACTTTAACAATAGTCATACGTGCATCTGTATTTGTTTCAGAGTGCGGCAGCCAAAGAATGGGAAGCCAAGGTCATAAAAAGAGCACTTCAAGGTCATAAAGATTTAAAGAATGTTTACGTGTATGCTTCAAGAAGGTATATTTGTCTTAAAAATATTTCATATGAAATTGTACAGATTACTGAGGGGTTGGATGGCACTTTGTATCTTAAGGTCTGTCATTCAGTCAACTAGCGTGGTTTTGATTCCCCTGTTGTATGTGATATATTCCAATTGATGATGGGAAAAGCTGTATAACAGTATATTTCTAAAGACCTAGCCAACTTAAGTCAATTGTTTATTGCTACTTTCATTTTAATTTTTGGCTTTCCTTGTCAAATGAAATGAAATCAAATGGGGCTTAATGTCCTACTTTCCTGCTCCTACTGGACTAATGAAGACGGCATACGTGACAGGGACGATTCTAGGAATTGTGAAAAGGGGGGGTGCCGCAAAATTAGGGCACTGACCACAGAGATGGGACATGCCGCTGAGAGTGGGGGTGGGGGCCCCAAGAAAATTATCCGTCATTTCCTTGCATCTGTAACCAATTCAAGAGCTATTTGACTGATATTTTCGTCTAAACGTTCGGAAATCGTAGAAAAAAAGCCTCAAAATTGAGCAAAAAGCCTAGTTGAAAGGCACTTTCAGTAGTAAAAAAGGCACTGTCGAAAATTAGGGGGGGGAGGGAGGGCCCTTTACGCCCCCCCCCCATTGAATCTGCCTCTGCATCATACGGTGTGCTATGAGGAAAATTTTGCCTGTATAGCAGCACTACAGCCTGCTCTTATATCGAATTCCAACTGCCAAGGGATCCTTTACGTAAACAGGATACCTGTCCTTTGTCCCTTTTGAATGACTATCTGTTGTCTCTTTCAAGGAGAAACCATGACTACCTTAAATTGTCAAAGGTGTAGCACAAAATTGGTGCAGTCTGAACTTTTTATTTATAGAAATAAAATGTTGAAGAAAGAAATTTTCAAGGGAGACTGTTGTTCTTTAAAATGAAAAGACTTGAAAAGGGCAGATTTAACTCTTACATAATGCATCTTTAAAACGTTTCAATCGATTCAAGCAAGAGACATGTACATGCTAAAGTTTTTGTTTGATGGATTCTTTTTCTGGGGGACAGCCATAGTTGAGTGTTTGAAGCAGATACAGAAGTTAAACCTGGATTTATTACCTCCCGATATGATTTATATTTCGACCAAGAGTTTCTTACAAAATAATTATAGTTTCTTTGCATCACATACAATACAATTATGTTTAGACCAGTGATTGTGTTTCAGGTTATACTTGTCATGCTCTTCTTTGGAGGTGACTCTCGTCTTGGAAGATGACTCATCTTGGGAGGTGACTCTTCTTGGGCGGTGACTTGCTTCTTGCAATTGGGAGGTGACTATCTCTTCTTAGGAAGTGACATTCTTCCTCTTGGGAGGTGATTCTCTTCTTGGGGGGGACTCTCTTTTAGCAGTTGGGAAGTGACTCTTTTCTTGCAGTTGGGAGATAAATGTCTTCTTGGCAGGTGATTGTTTTCGAGAAAAGCCTTAGACTCTGGACACCAATTCAAGAATGATTGACATGAAACTTGACGTGTTTATTCCTTGGAAAATTAACAGATTTTTGATATGACTCAAGATGGATACTTGGTTTTTGTTCCAGTTCCTGTTTATGAAAATGTTGACATCGATTTTCTCTCTTAGTTTTCAGGACGAAGGATATGGTGCTATAAATAGTGATATTAAACTTCTCTCGGCTGGTTTCAGTATCGTGTTTGTTTTTGTGATGATCTCATTGGGTAATTTTAATATGGTGGAACAACGGGTAAGACCTGAAGTCTTTGTTTTCTTTATATACAACTAAATGGTCATAAACTGGATGACCAATATCAAAACTAAACTAAATGGTCATAAAGTAGATGACCGATGTCAAAACTAAACAGTGTTTCTTAAACTAAACAGTATGCAAAGATTCATAAGAGATTAATTTGCAAGGATTCATAAGCAATTTGGAAGAAAGTTGTAAGGATTTTTGTAGTATTTCTGCACATATTATCATTCTCAGCAAATTTCAAATGATCTTTTCAACACCGGGTAAGAGTAGCTTTACATATTATATTGTATGTCTTGTATTCATACCATATTTATACTATTCAACAGATAATTGTGTCTCTACTGGGGTTAGGAAGCGTTGGACTTGCTATATTATTTGCATATGGTATTGCTACATTTTTGGATGTTATTTATGGTCCTATTCAATCCATCATGCCATTTTTATTGTTGGGTAAGTCTTGTTTATTGGTTATTACAAATAATTCTTTACAGTTTTAACAAGGCATATTTCATGTTTGATCGTATTGCATGGTGTGTATTGTTTTTTTTATCGATAACATAATTTCGAGTCTTATTTAGCATTTCATTTTTAAAAAAGAATATTTCTGTATCGTCTGAAGTCAATAGTCAGCATTCTGCAACCTTCTGTTCTGGAGTTAAGCGCCCCCCCCCCTTCCACTTGTTAACATGAAATCTTTTCGCAACCTACCGTTTCAGAGTTACCCCCCATATTGTATATACTCATATGCACCTATAATGTTATGAATCATATTATCTAAATTTAAAACAAATTATTGAGTTGATTTATGGTACATGTTGATTTCTTTATGTTC
Organism: Patella ulyssiponensis; assembly: GCA_963678685.1. Classification (NCBI taxonomy): domain Eukaryota; kingdom Metazoa; phylum Mollusca; class Gastropoda; family Patellidae; genus Patella; species Patella ulyssiponensis. The sequence goes on from OY783228.1 coordinate 10,043,212, forward strand.
ATGTTTAGGGGTATCACAGCAGCTAAATGATTAAGACGTTGGCTCACAAGCCTGGAGTTTGCATGTTCGATCCCTGCATTGGCAGAGAAAGTTCATTGGAATTTTCTGACATGGTTCCCTTTTGTCAGTGTTGCAGTACAGAGGGCCTGACAAAGACAATTGTATAATCGTCCGGATGATATGAAAAACTGAGGTCCTGTCTATGCATTGGTGTGCACGTAAAAGATCCCTTAGCAGTTGGAATTCGAAATAAGAATAGGCCACAGCGTTGCTGCCCAGACATTTTTCCCCCTAACACACCGTATATGTCGTATGACGTATGCACATCTTCATTAGCCCAGTAGGATTTTAAACCCCATTTTATTCAGTCCTTCATGTTTATGGTGAACTTTTGCTCCTGCTGCTCTCGACGCACATCCGCTTTCCTTAACAGGGGGGGTTGAGATGGCCTAGTGGTCTGGAGTGCCGTGCTTTGACCTCTAGCTGGCCGGTCACCTCTGTCTTGCAGCTGTGGTTTTGATCCCAGGTGTGAGCGTATGTGGCATGGAGATAGGGGCGCCTTCTCCTCCCACTGCTAAAGACCCCTACGTGCAAGCGAATTATTGAAATAAAATTAAACCATATGTTAGTCCCGAAATGACCTAGTTTGTGTCGAGTGGACGTTAAACCAGATTCCTCATTATAGACTCCTGCAAATTAGCTTAATCTCTCTCCTAAATATTGAGATTAATAAACTGCTTTCAGATTTTGTTTACTTTTAAACTGCATACATTCGAGGTACCATGAGGTTTTTATGGCTCCCGCACAATTTTATAAATGTGAAGGACTGTTTTATTTCATTTTGCTTTTATGTTATAACATTTCTGTATAATGTTTGATATTTTACACAATGTCTAAAAAATGGTATTACATTGTTTTATTGTATTACATGTGGTTCCAGGTATTGGAGTGGATGATATGTTTGTTATCGTAGAAGCATGGAGGAATCTATCACCTACTGAATTAAAACTACCATTACCAGAACGTATTGGTACCGTATTGAAACATGCTGGTGTATCAGTTACTGTAACATCTATAACTGACGTTGTGGCTTTTGGTATTGGTGCTTCAACGGTATGATTATATCATTAAATGAAAGAGAGAGAGAGAGAAATGGGGTTTAACGTCCACTCGACACAAACTAGGTCATTTAGGCCATCCCAACCCCCCTTAAATGAAAGAATCATCTTCTAAATTATGTTTCTGTGTTATCAGTACAGGAAGGGGTTATAGAATATTATTGTATCTGACCTTATTCAAAACAATATTCTCTTGTGTAATCATGGTTCTATCACTATGCACCAGTTGTCTTGCCCAAGGTGAAAGTTAGAATTTAACTATGTGCATTGTGAGTATGCATTATTCAAACCTGCCTAATGCATGAACTAAAACTAAGTTTTGTGATATATTTACATTTCAGGTTATACCAGCTTTGAGTGCTTTTTATACGCCCACATTTTCATGTGGACGTATATTGTCGTCGCCCCTGTTCGTCCGTCCGTCCGTCCGGACGTCCGTCCGGACGTCCGTCCGTCCGTCCGTCCACAATTGTTTGTGAACAGTCTACAGGTCACAATTTTTATCTGATTTCAATGAAACTTAAAATATAGGTTTATCACCCTAAGATCTCGGTTCCTTTCGATATTGGCATGTATCGGACCGTAACTTCATGGGTTATGGCCCCTGATTGTACGAAAAATCACGTTTTTTAGCTTGTGAACAGTGTAGAGGTCACAGTTTTGAACCGATTTGGATGAAACTTGAAATGCATGTTTATAACCCAATGATCTTGGTTCCTTTCGATATTTGCGCCAATCGGATCGTAACTTCCTGAATTATGGCCCCTGATTCTCCGAAAAGTCGCCCTTTTTAGCTTGTGGTCCCTCTGGAGGTCAAAATTGTTATACGATTCAAAAAACCGTTTGATTATATCACCGTTCCATGGTTATGAAGGTTGAGTTCGAATTTCGTGAAAATTGGACTAAAATTGACAGACAAAATGGCCGCCGTTTGTACGCGAATAGTGTGAAAATATGTTATATCAAGGTCGTGGACCTTATAGAGGTCACAATTTTGAACCGATTTTGATGAAACTTGACATGTATGTTTATAACCCAAAGATCTTGGTTCCTTTCGATATTTGCGCCCATCGGATCGTAACTTCCTGAATTATGGCCCCTGATTGTCCGAAAAATTGCCCTTTTTAGCTTGTGGTCCCTCTGGAGGTCAAAATTGTTATCCGATTTAAAAAACCGTTTGATTATATCACCGTTCCATGGTTATGAAGGTTGAGTTCGAATTTCGTGAAAATCGGACCGAAATTGACAGACAAAATGGCCGCCGTTTGTACGCGAATGGTGTGAAAATATGTTATATCAAGGTTGTGGACCTTACAGAGGTCACAATTTTGAACCGATTTTGATGAAACTTGACATATATGTTTATAACTCAAAGATCTTGGTTCCTTTCGATATTTGCGCCCATCGGATCGTCACTTCCTGAATTATGGCCCCTGATTGTCCGAAAAATCGCCCTTTTTAGCTTGTGGTCCCTCTGGAGGTCAAAATTGTTATCCGATTTAAAAAAACGTTTGATTATATCACCGTTCCATGGTTATGAAGGTTGAGTTCGAATTTCGTGAAAATCTGACCAAAATTGACAGGCAAAATGGCCGCCGTTTGTACGCGAATGGTGTGAAAATATGTTATATCAAGGTTGTGGACCTTATAGAGGTCACAATTTTGAACCAATTTTGATGAAACTTGACATGTATGTTTATAACTCAAAGATCTTGGTTCCTTTCGATATTTGCGCCCATCGGATCGTAACTTCCTGAATTATGGCCCCTGATTGTCCGAAAAATTGCCCTTTTTAGCTTGTGGTCCCTCTGGAGGTCAAAATTGTTATCCGATTTAAAAAAACGTTTGATTATATCACCGTTCCATGGTTATGAAGGTTGAGTTCGAATTTCGTGAAAATCGAACCAAAATTGACGGACAAAATGGCCGTCGTTTGTATGCGAATGGTGTGAAAATATGTTATATCAAGGTTGTGGACCTTATAGAGGTCACAATTTTGAACCGATTTTGATGAAACGTGACATGCATGTTTATAACCCAAAGATCATGTTTCCTTTCTATATTTGCGCCCATCGAATCATAACTTCCTGAATTATGTCCCCTGATTGTCCGAAAAATCGCTTTTGTTAGCTTGTGGTCCCTCTGGAGGTCAAAATTATTATCCGATTTAAAAAAACGTTTGATTATATCACGGTTTCATGGTAATGAAGAGAGAATTTGAATTTTGTGAAAATCGGACCAGAGTTGACGGATAAAATGGCCGCCGTCTGTACGCGAATTGTGTAAAAATATGTTATATCAAGGTTGTGGACCCTATAATAGAGGTCACAATTTTGACCTGATTTTGATGAAACTTGAAATACGTGTTTATAACCTAATGATCTTGGTTCCATTGCATATTTGCCCATATCAGATCGTAACTTCCTGAATCATGGCCCCTGATTGTACGAAAAATGACCCTTTTTAGCTTGTGGTCCCTCTGGAGGTCACAATTATTATCTGATTTAAAAAAACGTTTGATTATATCACTGTTACACCGTAGTTATGGGTGAGTTTGAATTATGATTTTCTGATGATTACTTAAAATGCAACAACTCTTGTTGACTGCCCGGACGATTTGGCTGCTGTGTGGGCGTATGTTTCGTTGCCTGGCAACCTATTTTTGTATCTATGCAGCTCTTGGAATATTTGCTTTATACATTTTACAGTCTACATTTTTTGTGGCATGTTTAGCTATTGATGAGAGGCGTCGCCAGGCACATCGTAACGCGTGTATATGTTGTTATAAACATCAAAACTATAAACCTAACAGCTGTAGTCAGAAGGCTTTTCTTCCAGTTTTCTTTGAAAAATACTTTGGACCTTTTTTAATGAAGTTCCCAGTAAAGGTATATTTCTTTCTGTTTTGGGGGGTTGGATGGCCTAATGGTTATCACGTGCGCGCTGTATCATAAAGTCTGTCATTGAGTAAACTGGCATGGTTTCTTCCCCCAGTTGTATGTGACAAATAGTAGGGTCGCCTGTCCAATCTTATGGATTTTCTGCGGGTCCTCCGGATTAGTCAAAATGACATGTATGTGCAGCCATAGCTTGCCGAGATGACATGAATGGGCGTTCATAGTTAGCCAAAATTACATAAATGTGTACTCGTAACTCGCCATGATTATATGAATGCATACTCATAGCTTGCCGTGATGACTGGGCATCAACAGCTTGCCAAAATTATATGAATGTGTACTCATAACTTGCCAAGATTATATGAATGCATACTCATAGCTATCCTAGGTGACATGAATGGGCCTTCATAGTTTGCTTAGACTTCATAAATGTGTACTCATAGCTTGGCTCGGATGACATGACTGAGCACCCACAGCTTGCCAAAATTATACCAATAATGTATTTCATGCAGTTTTGTTTCTCGATTATATTACTCCACTTCATGCAGTCTGATTTAGTGATGCTATGACATGTATTTTAGCAAGTAAGGCACTGGGACAGTAACCATGGCATCTGGTTTTGACAGAGAGAAATTTCTTAAGGTATTTCCAGCGTTGTATGGCCTTGTCATGACATGCTTTCCATCCTTATTGTGTTATTTGTTATTTTCAGATTATAGTCATGTTAATAGTAACTGTGTTAGTTGGTGTTAATTTATGGAGATTTATTTTATTAAAACAAGATTTTAATCTAACAAACTATATTCCGTCAGATTCATACGCCTATGATTATGCAAAGGCTAAAGAGAGATACTTTGTTAATGAAGGAACAGACACAGCGGTTTATTGTGGTAAGAATCATTATGGGACCTTTTGTAGATGTAATTTTAAAGGCTCTTAATCTCTGATATTTGGGACCTAGACACTGACACATTTGGGAGGCAATGCATATAATAATGTGATTTGAATGTATGAAACTTATTTCATTCAATCATTTCCATTTTTACTCCAATTTCAAATCAGTCATGTTCAGCAAAATATGGTGAATTGACAATCTCTAGCATGTGGTTATTCATGTCTGCACCGATAGTATTTATTGTGCAGGCTCTCCAGATAAGAATGTGACATGACTTCTGGAATATGTCTAGCCTCATTCTAGCCACACACTCTTTGATTATGGACGTAGCCACAGTCAAGCAAAAAAAAACCTCATTTTTTGCCAATCAGTATGAGTGTAGAGAAGGTGCATACTGTATGATAAAGCCTGTTAATGAGTCAACAGGCATGGTTTCGAATCCCTGGTTGTACTTGACAAGGAGAAGGGTCGTCTGTCCAACCTTGTGGGTTTTCTCAGGGTTCTCCGGTTTCCTACGCGCAAACAAATTATTGAAATTAAATTAAACCATATGTTAGTCCCGAAATGACCTAGTTTGTGTCAAGTGGACTTTAAACCCCAGTTCTCTCTCTCTCTCTCTGTATTTTAAATGATGTTATGTTTTGTCATTATTAATTCTATAACTGTTGGAGCCAGTGTGGCTAAGTGGGTAAGATGCTGACTCACTAACCTAGAGGTCGCGAAATGAAATGAAATGAAATGGAGTTCAACATGTATTGTTCTCGGCGAATGAAGACAGGCATACACCATAGAGTGTGCTATGAGGAATATTTTGCTCGGGCAGTGGTGCTACAGCCTACTCTTATGTCGTATTCCAACTGCCAAGGGAATTTTGACGTGCACGCCAATGTGTACATGGGACCTCGTTTTTTTGCCCTCCGTCCTGCATCTCTGACCAGGGGGAACCATGCCGGAAAATTTTATGAACTTTTGCAGCTAATGCAGAGATCGAACACCCGATCTCCAGGCTAGCGTGCCAGCATCTTACTTTCTTAATTACCCATTATGTTCCCCCCTGGAGGACGCATGTTCAATCCCTGCATTGTCAGTGAGTTCTTCATGATTTGAGTAGGGTCCAATGTCTAACCTCATAGGTTTTCTCTGATTTCCTTCAACTGCTAAAAGACCCTTATGCTCAACAGAGTGAAAATATTGAAAAAAAAACGTAACTATACATGTAAGTCCTGAAATAACCTAGTTTGTGCCAAGTGGATGTTAAACCCTATTTCTCCAACTATTTATCTGTTTATATTCTATTAAATATATTTTCAGGAGATATAAATTATTTTGATCATATACGTAAACTAGACGTAGTACATCATCTGATAGAATCTAATACTTATATACAAGATGGTACATTAATTAGCTGGTTTAAATCCTTTCAACAATATCAAACAACTACAGGTGGGTTTATATCCTTTGTTCCTTTGTTATAAAAGGAGGGGTTGGATGGCCGAATGTTGAGCAATTGTGGTGTGCTGTATCATAAAGCATGTCATTGAGTCAACTGGCGTGATTTGGAATCCCCAGTTGTAAGTGACAAGTAAGCTTGCAGCTGTGGTTTTGATCCCAGGTGTGAGCGTATCTGGCATGGAGATCGGGGCGCCTTCTCCTCCCACTGCTAAAGACCCATACCCGCAAGCGAGTTATTGAAATAAAATTAAGCCATATGTTAGTCCCGAAATGACATAGTTTGGGTCGAGTGGACGTTAAACCCCATTTCTCTCTCTCTGTAAAAATGTGGTTGGGTGTCTCGGTGGTGAGTGATTCTTCCATGTTGCGTTATAATGTGAAGATTAAAAGTGAAGAGGACAAAGGATTTGATGTGTACCTGTGTGGTGAATAACGCATGGTTTTGGCTGATTTAAATCATTTTAGTTGATAAAAAAGGGTGGGTGGGGAGGGGGGTGCAGATGCTCAGTGAGTAAGACTTTTGATCGCACCTGGAGGTCTAGCATTCGATTCTGGTGTTAGCAGAGCCTGGCAAGGGACAAAGTATAGTCATTCGGATGAAGTAGAAAACTGAAGTCCTGTGTACACATTGAAGTGTATGTAAAATAACTGCTGAGCGTATGTGGCATGGAGATAGGGGCGCCTTCTGAACCTTGTGGGTTTCCTCCGGGCACTCCTGTTTCCTCCCACTGCTAAAGACCCCTACGCGCAAGCGAATTATTAAAATAAAATTAAATCATATGTTAATCCCGAAGTGACCTAGTAGTGTCGAGTGGACGTTAAGCCTCATTTCTCTCTCTCTCTCTCTCATTGGCCTAGTCGGTGCAGATTCCTGTTTAATACCTATCTTTAAGTGTCTATTGTCGGCACTCCTATCTACTCACCAATTGCTCTAATCCCAAAATCCTAAACCCTTCCTTATTATAATACAGTATACATAATGAATTTTGACATATTTGATATTTTTTTCAGGAGTTCCAACTTCAACAGAAGCTGAGTTTAATTCTGCCGTCTTCCAATTTATACAAACAGCTGGTCAAAATCTTAAAACATTTATTAAATTTAACTCGACAAGGGAACCTGTAAGAATAACAGTATGTATTGTTAATTATTGCCAGTTTGGGTCAATGGAAATCTTGCCTAAGAACTTTTGAGTTACCTAAAATCTTGTATAACGACTTTGAGTCAATTAAAATCTTGTTTAAAGACTTTCATTCAATTGAAATCTTGTCTAGAGACCTATACCTGTTTAGATTAAATGCGAGCATGAACTGTTGAGTATAGATATAAACTCTTGTATGTCATAATGTTGCTTTAGAGGCATCATGCATGCTTTGTGGATTACAGTGGGTTACAAATGGACATTTACTTTTGATCAGTGGAATAAAAACATGCAGATTTATTATTCACATTAGAAATGCTATATTGATAAAGTTACGGTCATTCAGAATTTTTGTTTTTAACGTTGTGTACACCATACATTTCCTGAACTAGGTACAAGTTCTTGATCATATTCAATTGGTAAACACCCCAAATTTACACACCAGCCAAAAGTAAAGTTACAAAAAGCAGTTCATTCATTAATGGTCTGTCGGTCGTTGAATATGTCAACCCAAGCAAAACCTTTGTTGTTTCCATATGCATATGAGCGATTAGATTGCTAAATGGTTTAATCATATAAGGTCTATCGTTGGGTCTAGTTAGCGTGCATTCGATTCCGCGCTAATTGATTTATCATAATTTTGCCTCAAATCCTCCTCAAAACATTGTAATTGCCAAGTATACCCCGCTATGAAAATCAATCAAAAGAGACCATGTTTGGGTTAGGGGATTACCCCTCTCCGTCCCTGAGGCAACCGCGGGCGGAGACAGGTGAGAATTCATCTTGTCTGTAATTGCTGACTATTTATTACAAATATCGAATCCTAATTGAATTCTCGGATTATCCACTGCCTGCGTCTTTTTCCGTGATTTTTATCTCAGAAAGTGTTGTAGGTCTAACTCTTTATAGAGTTTATCAACATGTTCACAAAGCTCTCACTGTACTCGTACAGCCTTCGACTTCAGGCGTGGAGATCTAATCATCAGGCTGTCGATTAGAGGAACCCTTAAATTTGTGTCCTGTATACGCTCAATTAGTCTCGGTCACCCAGAACCCCCTAGTCTTCAACGTACGGAGGGTCTGGGACGGTTCTCAATTGTTGACGAAAATTACTGGATAATCTACCCCATAAAAAAACAAACTCCCGGTTACGCATGGGCAATGGAACCTTTTGGCTAAAGTCTCGGTAAGTGCTAGATCTTATGAAGCCGGGCCGATTTTGCTAGATTCTATAAAGCGAGTCTGAAATATATCCCACAATTCACTTGGCACATCTATTATTAAAAACAAAATAGATACGAGGAATGAAGCGTGAATCGCGATAAAGAATTAAGAAGATTGTGAGAAGCCATACGTCTGATTCATGACGAGAGAAAATTACCATTTCAATTAAAACCTTTACAAACAAAATTTTAGAGAGTGTCATTGTTGACAAGCGAGATGTTTTGATAGATTCAGTACGTGGTAACTTAAAAGACTGGATAATCCAGACAATGACCTGCTTTCCGTCAAATTTTGAGGACCCATCCAGACTAATATTCGTAGAATATTTGTTTGGATGATAGAGACTAACGCTCAATGAGTGTTTTTCTGCTTTCTATATATACCAAAATGGCCATAGTTTTATTGGCAATAACCACCCGATAAATACTTTGCTGGGAACCCAACTTTAAGTAAAACTATTGTTAGTCCAGAAATAACGTAGTTTGCATACATGGTACGTTAAACCCCATTTTTCTCCCTCTTTATTTCAGTCATCCTATTTTACTATGAAACATACATTACAACCGGATTCAGCTGGTGAAATAGATGCCATGCAATCATTACGATCTATTATAGATAACGGCATGTTTCCGTTAGACCATATATCAGATCAACCAACCTATAAATGTTTTCCTTACTCGCGGAATTATCTCACCTATGAAACTAATAAAGTAAGTATTTTGAATTTTCTCTTAAAGATATATTATGGGTGATTAGATAAGAGCTGGAAGTTCTCACTATAATAGTTAAAAATTAGTTAATGTAAAGGGAATTTAAGTTGTACGTGACAAGTAGTAGGGTCACCTTTCCAACCTTGTGGGTTTTCTCTGGGTCGTCGAAAGGTTGATGGCAGAATTGTTAGCACATGCACGCTGTATCATAAAGTCTGTCAATGAGTTGTACGTGTCAAGGAGTAGGGTTGTTTGTCCACCCTCGTGGATTTTCTCCAGAAATAAAATTGAACCATATGTTAGTCCCGAAATGACCTAGTTTTTCTCGAGTTGATTTAAAACCTGATTTCTCTCTCTCTCTCGCCGAAACACTATCATATTTTTGTGACATCCGTTGGTATTATTGATATTTCAGGTATTATTAAATGAGTTGTATCGTAATCTGGGTTTAGCAGGTGCTTGTGTTCTGGTAGTAACTCTAATACTCATAGCTAATTTATGGACAAGTTTACTTGTATTCTCCTGTGTTGTCTTTACATTGGTAAGTTCTTCACCTGTGTATAATTTGACGCAATGTTCCATATAAAGGAGTTTTCATTCATTTACACAGGAGGGGGAGCCGAAGTGGCTCATTCATTCATTGTCACAGGAGGGAGAGCCGAAGTGGCTCATTCATTCATTGTCACAGGAGGGAGAGCCGAAGTGGCTCATTCATTCATTGTCACAGGTGGTGATGCCACCGTGGTGCATTCATTCATTGTCACAGGAGGTGGTTCCACAGTGGCTCATTCATTTATTGTGACAGTGGCTCATCCATTCATTGTCACAGGTGGTTACACCACTGTGAGGCATTCATTCACTGTCACAGAATGGAGAGCCACAGTGACTAATTCACTCATTGTAACAGCAGATGGAGCCACAGTGGTGCAGTAGGAAGTATCTGACATGATTTTGTGTTTACAGATTTGTGTAGCTGGTACTCTAGAGTTATGGGGTGTAACAATTGATACAGCCAGCTCCGTGTTGATGATATTATCTGTTGGTCTAGCTGTAGATTACTCTGCTCATGTAGGTCATACATTTATGACTCTATCTGGAAACAGACAAGGTGAGATTCTTTAAACATTTACATTGTCCCATAATGTGCCATTCGTAAAATATCGGGAGACGCAGTTGATCAGTGAGTAGACACTGGCTTGCTAACCTGGATATCCTCAGGATATTCAGTTATTTTTTTGACCATGTCAGTGGTGCAGGGCGGACAATCTGTCAAGGAACAGTGTCTAGTCATATGGAATCGAAGAAAACACACGGTGTACACATTGACGTGCACATAAATAAAACCCTTGTCAGTTAAAATTTGAAATACGAGTAGGCCATGACACTTCTGGGAAAACTCATAGAACACTGCATGACGTATGCTCATCTTCATTAGCCTTGATGGGAGTAGAACATTAACCCACATTTTATTTCGTAAAATCTTGAAACGAGGCTGTCCCAGCGAGAATCTCTCTTATTGCAGCCATAGCTGCTTTTTTGGTTGTCCAATCGGCAAAAAAACCAAATATTAAATCACAACGGAAAGATAGTTCTGTGTAAGATATAGTGGGTGATCATAGACGACTAAAACACAGTCTTAGAAACTGCATGACCCAAGATTCGACAAAAACACCATTTGTCACAAATGAGTCAATAGTTGACGAGATTCTCTAGATATTCTGCTGTACAATTTATGTATTAGCTAGTACTCACACAAATATTGGGGAGTCACAATATTGGCTGAAAAAGTTCTTCAGGATTTTTCAGCCTGGTGTCAGCCTGTTAAAAGGTTTTGAGCAAGACATTGAATAATATCAGACGTATGTCCTTATGCAATATCAATCTCTTATTTTATGTCTCACTCTCGACAATTAAACCATAGGTATGTCTGTATCAACATGTATATGTATTTCTTGTGTTTGTTTTCAGAAGGGGGATTGGATGGGGTATGGTTAGAAACATGCATGTTGTATCATAAAGTCTGTCATTGAATCAAATGGCCTGGTTGTGACTCACGGTTGTTTTTGACAAGGAATAGCCAACCCCGTGGGTTTTCACCGCAACCTCCGGTTTTCCTCCCACTGCTAAAGACCCCTACGCGCAAGCAAAGCAAAATAAAATTGATCCATGTGTTATTCCCGAAATGACGTAGATTGTGTCGAGTGCACATTTAACCCATTTCTCTCTCTCTCTCTCTTTATTTTCAGAAAGATCTCTAAAGACATTAAAGAATATAGGACCTGCTGTATTTAATGGTGGTTTTAGTACGTTCCTAGCTTTTGTTCTGCTGTCTACTAGTACTAGTTATGGTTTCACTTTATTCTTCAGGGTGATACATCTTATTTATTTAAGATAACAATACTTTTATAGACCCTAGATATTTCTAACAGTAGAAGGAGACAGGTAACTGATAAGGAATACAAGTGTAGCAGTGGATAATGAGCTAATCCCAGGGTTAAGATGCATGTAACTGATCAGAAACACAAGTGTAGCAACGGATAATGAGCTGAACCCAGAGAAAGATGCATGTAACTGATCAAAAATTGAAATGGGGTTTAACGTCCCACTGTTCTGCTCCTAAACTGGGCTAATGAGGACGGGCATACGCCATACATCGTGCCATGAGGGGAATTTTGCCCAGACAGCCTACTCTTATATTGAATTCCAATTGCCAAGGGATCTTTTATGTACACTCCAATGTGTACATGGGACCTTGTTTTTTGGTCCCATTCGAACAACTAGATAGCTGTTCTTGTCAGACCCTCCGTCTTGCATCACTAACAAGGGGAAATCACGCCGGAAAATCTGGATGAACTTTCTCGGCCACGTGATCCCCATGTAACTGATCAGGAACACAAGTTTAGCAATGGTTCATGTGCTGAACCCATTGAAAGATACATCCCCACTGTCAACTGTTTGGGGGGTTGGGATGGCCTAGTGGTCTAGAGTGCCGCGCTTCGACCTCTAGCTGGTTGGTCACCTCTGGCTTGCGGCTGTGGTTTCGATCCCTGGTGTGAGCGTATGTGGCATGGAGATAGGGGCGCCTTCTCAACCTCGTGGGTTTCCTCCGGGCACTCCGGTTTCCTCCCACGGCTAAAGACCCTACGCGCAAGCGAGTTATTGAAATAAAATTGAAACCATATGTTAGTCCCAAAATGACCTAGTTTGTGTCGAGTGGACGTTAAACCCCAGTTCTCTCTCTTTCTCTGTCAACTGTTCATTACTTGCCTGCCAATGTGTACATTTGACCTTGCTTGGTAATCCATCCAACACCACTGACAAAAAACGGAAAAATCCAGATGAAATTTCTCCCTCAATCTGATTAAAACACAGATCCAATTTCGTTTCGTTTTTTATAGTTCAAAATTTTGTTTTTACTTGTCTTTACTACACTTGGATCTGGAGGACTTGTTATTTATCTCGTGTTCTGCCTGAAATGAGGGGTCAGCCAATCAAATGGTCTGTCGAATCGACCGTTTGACCTTTTCATGCGTGGAACTGTGGGTAGATATTACCAGCCAATGACGTCTATACTAACACCAGCGGATAGAAATCAAAACAAAACAAAAGTAGATTTTAAACAGCATGGCGGTCGCTAATTGGTTAATCGATCGACTGACGTTATCGGGTCAAATGTCCTGTGCGTGATACCTGACGTCATAGAACGTGAGCTCCCACGATAACTTGTTAGATCTACATGAGTGTAGGCCATCGAAAGTATAAAAAACGAAACGAAATATAGATCTATATTTTAATTAGATTGCTGGTAGAGTTGCTATATTACCTTTGGTTGAAGTGAAGGATTAGCCAATTAAACGGTCTGCTACAGAAACTTCTTGGCGTGCCATGTACAGGAGCACTTATTGAATAATCAATGTCTGATGTCATAGTGTCAAAAGCTGCTCGTACAACCCCTGACACGACCTTTCAGTGCATCTGGTCAGATCTTCATGTAGTGTAGGCCATCAAAGGAATAAAAAAATGAAGGGAAATAAACATCTGTATTTTAATCAGATTGTTTCTCTGTCCACACCCGTGATCAAACTTGGGAACAACAGATTCGTGAGCCAACACCTTGTTCAATGAGCCACCTGGGGGAGATGGATGGCCGAATGGTAAGCACTTGCACGCTGTATCATGAAGTCTGTCATTGAGTCAACTGGCGTGGTTTCGAATCCTTGGTTGTACGTGACAAGGAGTACGGTTGCAAGCGAATTATTGAAATAAAAATTATGTTAGTCCCGAAATGACCTAGTTTGTGTTGAGTGGATTTTAAACCCCATTTCTCTCTCTCTCTCTCTCTCTCTCTCTCTCTCTCTCTCTCTCTCTCTCTCTCTCAATGAGCCACCAAGTATTCCTAATACCTATCACTGATGGACAATATAATATTTTTCAGGTATTTGTTAGTGTTGTTGTTTTTGGATTGTTTTATGGTTTATGTTATCTACCAGTGGTATTAAGTTGGGTTGGACCTGCTCCATATGATAGTGCCTTACCCATAAAATCAAAAGATGTGGAGATCAGTACTTCATCGAAGGCCGTTTCAAACGGAAACTCTCAGGTAACCATTTACGTCTGAAAGATTTCATGTATGTGATCAACTGTGGCCGAAATTCTTAATGGCCCCTTTAAAAAAATGACCCATGGGTTAGTGGAGTAGAACGCAACTAGAATGTTGAAGATGTTTTAACCCAAGCCAGATTTGATATGTGTAATCAACTGTGGCTGAAATTCTTAATCTAATGGCAGTCGCAAAAGAAATATATATCATATCAGATGACAGATGGCTTAGTGGAGTAGAACGGAACTAGAATGATGAAGATTTTTTAACCCCAGCCAGATAGTGGAGCATTTAACACTTTAGACATATATATATATATTCGCCCTGAACACTTGAAATTTATATTGACAACATTATCCTTCCATAATATATCATTTGCTTATTTCTCTTGTTTCTTCTATTTTAGCCTCTTGATGGAGATTTAATTTCTTCTTCTCTCATTCCAACTAACAAGGAGGTAGAATATGTTATGTTGATAACTGTTGTGTAGAGTGTTATCTGCCCCTCTTTCCCATGTTTCCTGATCCAATTGTCCTACCCAGTTTAAGTGTGTTTTTTTCCTTGTTTGTTATGCAAACTATGTTCATCGATTTGTGCTAATCTAGTTAACCCATGGCAAGCCACCATGTGAATGGTGGAAATACAGAGATAAGAATAAATCTAAACAAAAAGAAAGTTTGGTTTGTATTACAAGGTATAGAATAAATCTGTTTCAAGTATAGGTCTGTATGGTAGCTTTATTAACCAAGACAAAGCTTGGCTGAGATCTTGTTGATTTATTGGACCAGGTATAGGTCGCTGGTGGCTTTATTAATCAAGACAATAATGGTGGTTGGTTATGATCAAGTATTTAATATTGGATGGGTCTAGTGTGGTTAATCTGCATGATTTAGTGTGATTTAATTTGGCTAGTCTGCATGGTTTCATTTCATTTAACTTGGCTAATCTGCATGGTTTCATTTGATTTAATTTGGCTAATCTGCTTGGTTTCATTTGATTTAATTTGGCTAATCTGCATGGTTTCATCTGCATGATTTAGTGTGATTTAATTTGGTTAACCTGCATGATTTAATGTGATTTGATTTGGTTAATCTGCATGATTTCATTTGATATAATTTGGTTTCATTTGATTTAATTTATTTGAGATTTGATCTTTTTTGAGTACTTCGTCAAACATCATCCAACGTCCACCTATTATAGACCTTTAATTTGCCTTTTTATCTTGAGTATATATGTATACGTCTTTGTTCTCAGTCTCTTTATCAACAGGGCTACAAAGCTGTTATATCTATGAAAATATCACTTTAAAACACAGAGCTGGGGTGGGATGGGGAGGGTTTGGCATATTGGACTACAGTATTTATCTGTAAATAAAGCAGTACTCTTGTTTGGATTTCTAGCTGGGATTAATTTTAGATCTGGCATGGTATGAGTATGATGTTCAGTTTGTTTGTCAATGACACTGATTCCTTTTATCTGTGTATATGTTTATTTCATGTCATCAAACCCCTTCTATTATATTATATTTAGATTCGTCTCTTTTTACTTATTAGTAATTTATATACCATTTGAAGCTAGTAATAATACATTCAATATAAAGATATAGCTTTTAAAGGTTCCATTTCTCTCTTGGTATAATTTTTTAATCTACCTCTGAATCGTTTAACTTTTATTAACTTTTAGACTGATATAGTTTTTTTCTCTTGTTAAATTTCAGTGTTTAACAGGATGATTAATTTACTAACATCATTCTGTCTCATTCATACCCAGAGTAAGTTTAGCCTTCAATTTGATTAAAATACAGATCCTGTTTCGTTTTGGGCGGGGGTGGGATGGCCTAGTGGTCTAGAGTGCCGCGCTTCACCTCTGACTTGCGGCTGTGGTTTCGAGCCCTGGTGTGAGCGTATGTGGCATGGAGATAGGGGCGCCCCGTCAACCTCGTGGGTATCCTCCGGACACTCCGGTTTCCTCCCACTGCTAAAGACCCCTACGCGCAAGCGAATTATTGAAATAAAATTAAAAACCATATGTTAGTCCCGAAATGACCTAACTGTGTCGAGTGGACGTTAAACCCCATTTCGCTCTCTCTCTCTATTTCGTTTTGTTTTACCTGTCTTTACTACTCTAGGATCTGGAAGAGTGGTTATAAAACCCGCTTCTGGTTGATGTAACGGTCTGTTGCAGCGACTTCTTGGCGTGCGATGCGTGGAACTATGGGCATTCCACTAGAAACCTCAAGGCTGATTGGTTAATCAATGTGTGATTCCATAGGGTCTAAAGCCTCTTGTATGACCCCTGACGCGACTCCCTATATAAAATCGAAAATATATAAAAAATAACGAAACGAGTACATATCACTTACTGTCATACAGGTAATAATGTATTATATTAAGACAACGAGAAATAATATGTTTCTATGACCCGAATGAATGGGGATGTGGTGGTTTATTTAGCGAAATAACAAAATGGTATCATCATTAATATAGTGTTTACCTGTGTGTACGACATTAAGTTCTGTTGCAATATCGTTATTATATTTAACAGACCGTTTGCCCCTCTGTACATGTACAGCCGTAAGTCCTGTTGTAAGTGGTGTGATTGGTGTTCTGGTTGGTGTTCTATGTGGTATATTTGGTACGGTAGCAGTCTTCCTGTCATATCATTTCTGTAAGAAAAGGTAACATTTTATTTATTACAAGTTGTTAATAGTCATGCAGTGGCCATGTATTATTTCTATAATAAAAGGTAACATTTATTAATTATCAATTGTTAATAGTCATACATTAGCTATATATCTGAATCTCTACATTAATCGTTTATCAATTCAGCGTTTGTGTTAGTGTCATCTATCTCAACTGAACCGCTTGTGTCATGCTCGGTGGTACATATCAAAGCAGTTTGATCTACACATGATTGTGAAAGACGTCCGCTGATCTACCACATTGTCTCATGAAAGAATCATGTTATAGCCGAGCCATCCAGATATTGGTCTTATGTTGATATGTGAATGTGGTGGCATATTGCGGGCGTCTAGCTTCGCCCATCTGACCATTTTGATTAGTTAGCGTAACAGTGGCTACGGATTTAAAGGATTTCTACAGATTAATGCTCCTTTATTTTGCAAAATTTGAGCATATGGTTTATTGTTAGATATCAGATGTCTTATATAAAGTTTGATTCGCTATATTTATATTTCAGGCGTCAATCAAATAAGCCAAAGGACGACACTGAACCTGATTATGCTTACAGTAATACAGATTTAAACCCGACTACTTCTACAACAGTATGTAAACCAGTCGTTTAATACAGAAGACAATACGAGAAATATGTATGATACATTAGATCACAGACAAGATAACACACATCATACATACACAACTATAGATTCTAGCAAAACCAAATAGATACAACATTACAGATTTGTATGATACTTTTATGTCTATATTAAAATATCTATTCTATATCATGCGTAATGTATCATACAATCGATAAATAAAAATACGTCTGTAGAATCTAACATGCTAATGATACGTAAATTAAACATGATATATATTGAGATAAATTTTATATACTTGAAGAAATACTTTAATAAAACATGATATATCGAGTTTCTGACCACTAATACTGTGTCTGTATATAGTGAGATGCGCACTGGAAATATTGCGAGTGGTCAATCGTCGATCAGCCATCACCATATTATGCAATCAGGTAATCTTTTCTTGGATGTTTGCGTTTAAATTCCACAGCCTACTTCATTACTGTGGAATAGGAAGGAACACTATCCCCGAAGGTGGAGACCATATCGGTATGTATCTGTGTCGAGGTTGGTCCTTTCAGTTGCAGGTAATTGATGACTGCCCTGTAACCAGATTATCAAGAAGTTTTGACAATTTTTCGTTTATTTAAATATTTCAAAAGGTGGCAGCGTTACTTTAATGCTTCCGTAGAAATATTTTGTTGGCTATAAAAGTCTGATAGCAGAAGCTAGAAAACATTTCTGGATTTCCGGATTACGGAATACTGCTAAATCTCTTACTAGCAAGTGTATTACGTGTAGAAAACTGCGTCGAAAGCCAGAAAAACAGCAAATGGGACAGTTACAAGAACTCAGAGTAGCTGCAGGATTTCCAGCATTTTACAACACCGCGCTAGATATGTTCGGTCCAGTTCACATCAAGTTAGGACGAAAAACTCTTAAAGAGGCACAGGTTATAATATTCGCCTGTTTGACGTCAAGAGCAATACATCTTGAACTTGTTACTGACAAAAGCTCGGACACATTCCTCATGGCATACCGTAGATTTTCGTGTTTTAGAGGTCAAGCTAAATGTTTATGGTCCGACCAAGGAACTAATTTCATTGGCTCACAAACTTACTTGAAAGAAATAATGAAAGACAAAGTCAAAAACGTGATAACAGAGAGAGAGAGAGAGAGAGAGAGAGAGGAAGAGAGAGAGAGAAATGGGGTTTAACGTTCACTCGACACAAACTAGGTCATTTCGGGACTAACTTATGGTTTTTAATTCATTTAATTCAATAATTCGCTTTAGCGCAGGGGTCTTTAGCAGTTGGAGAAAACCGGGGTACCCGAAGTAAAGCCACGAGGTGGACAGGCGACCCTTCTCCTTGTCACGTACAACCGAGGATTCGAAACCACGTCAGTTGACTCATTGACAGGCTTTATGATACAGCACACACGAGGTAACCATTCGGCAATCCAACCCCCCTTAATTATAAAAACATGTAAAGCCCCGTTGTTACAGTTATATGTAAATCGTTGTCGGACAGCCCAATTAACATAATGGGCTAAATGAAGTCAGGATTTCAAAACGAGAGCCTTAACCACAATGTGGGCAAAGGCAAATCCTCTAGTAACATACAAAACAACCTCGCCCGGCGTATTCCCTATAGAAGCGCCTGTATTATATTACTATAACGAAAAACAAACTAGCTCATTGTTCTTGAACCACAAGTTAACTTCACGTATCTCACAGAGTCGTGATCAGTTAACAGTTTCTCGAAGACTACCAATAAGCTCCACGTGCTTCTTGTTAGGCCATACTATTACTCTGAATGTTCATCACGTTTGCCCAGAACAAATAATTTCAAGTATGCTAAGGAGGCATGTGATGACACCAACGCCCAAGAAGTGTAAAGGATGGTATTCCAGTAACAGGTCGTTAATATGATAGCTTACTATTTAAAGAACGATTCCGCCATAAAGAGTGTACATTACGCAGATGTATTGCCCAGACTGTGTAAACAAATCAAAACAAAAAGCCGAGACAAACCCCACAGTGGTGTCCGGCTTCTCCGAGACATTGCTCCATTTCACACCACAGTGAACTCTGCGCATGACTCGGTCTTCAATATCCTTCTTCGCGCAGCCCATCCTCCAGATCTAGCTCCATCTGACTACTTCCTCATCGAGCAAGCAAATTTGTTCGATTGTGACGGGTGATCTGAACACTACTGTTGGGGGGGGGGGGGGGTCAGGGTTACGCAGGAAACCATGGTTTTTGACGGGTTAATATGCTTGGAAAAGGGTGCATTGATTCCAAAGGAATTAAGTTCACATTTCAAGAGATTGGTAATTTTGTGGACACATCTCTCAGTTTGAAGCATATTTTGTGAATATGGAACTAATAAAGAGGAGCATACGCCGTTCAGTATGCAGTGAAGAGAATTTGCAACGTCCCACTCTTGTGTCGAATTCCAACTGCCAAGGGTCCTTGTTTTTGTCTCTTCCAAACGGCGATATGTCGTTCCGTACTAGGTCATCCACCCAATACCACTGACAAGGGAGAAGCAGGCTAGAAAATCCCGATGAACTTTCTCGGGTCAATACAGGGATCGAACACGGAACATCCACGTTAGAGAGAGACAGAGAGGGAGAAATTATATTCTTCATTTTAACAAGTGGAAGGTTTTGGCCGTAACATTTGTTTCAGAAATACATCATATTATCAGTTACCATTGCTTCAGTAATATACCGTATTGTCCGCAGCCATCGCTTCATGAATCCACATGATTCTACTGAAGTCCCGATCTTTCCAGAACAATCACGAATCGCGAAAGTCAGTACATGTCTTTATTCTCTGAAAGCATCCCACTCGGTTTGATTGCCATACACCAAACCAAGCAAATGCCTAGGCAAGATCAGATACAAATATTATTAAAGGAGATCTCAATAACCATTTCAGACAAATACATGTATAAATTTACTATATGTTTCTAGATTTCAAGTGGTTAAAGGGCTCTGGTGAAATACATGTCACAGCTGCGCGGTTGGTCTAGTTAGGCTTTGTTTTAATTTAAAGTTATGCTGGTGGTTGAATTAAGATATGTATATAAATAATCTCACCAAGTATATATCTATCGACATATTTACTAACCAAGTGTATTATATTTCACACCCCATCTTCTTTCTATACAGAAGTAACTTACTGTACAACTAGGAAGATTCTCATATATCTATCTGCATGAGTGGTTTAAGGAGGATAAAACTACTGGGGTTACATTCACGTACATGGCTGTGATGTTTTGTGATACAATTTAAAATAAAAAAAATATGCCGTTCACATTTTTTTACAAATAAAATCTGATTTTTTTTATTCGTAGGATTAATGAATATTACACAAAATGCAAGCTAATCAGTTTTCAACAGTAATAATAATTTCATCTTTAATAAGTTCTAGTCTAGGTAAGTAGTAATCACGTTATAGTATTCATACAGAATTATAAGTCTTAGTGTAGATATGTAGCCCAATATGCCAAACACATAAATAAGAAGAGATAGAACCAAGTCTACTAACAATATTATTGATGTTCTGTTCGACGAAACAGGTTAAAATGGGACTTAACGTCCACCCAACACCAACGTATCGTTGAATGAGTTAAAATTTGTGGACTGACACCCCTATTCCATGGGGAGCTTGAATGGCAGATTTCATAAGGCCCTTCATTGAGTCAACTAGCGGTTGTACGTGACAAGGAGCTGGGCTTCCTGTTCAACATCGTGGGTTTTCTCCAGATCTGTCAGTTGCTTCCCACTGACCACAGCTAAAGACCCCCTACGCGCGAGCGAATTCTTGAAATAAAATTGAACCATACGTTAGCCCCTGAAACTGGTGTCTCTCCCAACCACCTTCCCCATCTCACGCTATAGTCTGAGATAGGAACAGCAGCACCTGTAACGATGAGACATCTGATGATCTATGGTTCAAGCGATCATCTTATCGTAACTACCCATTTATTACCGGTTTATTAACGTTATTCTCTCGTTTTTACAGCATTGGACGAATGTAAAGATATAGACACCGCCAAATGTCAATCATGTGGTGATACTGACTATCCTAGAGATGAATTTTATAGGGAGAACTGTATGAGGAAATGTGGTGTTTGTTCGGGTATTACTTGTTTTATTGGATTGAATAATATAATCATATATATAGCTGCGTGGTCGTAGTAATTGTTGTTATCGTATTGGTAGAAGAATCATGTAAACAACTCGTATACTAGACTCGCTATTTACATTTGCTGTATTCGCTAAACAAATAAAAATGCAACTTCCTGTGTGTTATACCTAGTGTAGATGAAGATAATGAGTTTACAGTTTAAACATACTGAAATCATTTGTTTTTCTTTAAACATTATTTTTTACAGATTTTATACAAAACAATAATTTTGACATATTTATTGTTTCAAAATCATGTTTTATTTACATGTTGTATTTATAGATACAAACATTGCTCTTGGCAAACCAACATCCCAGAGTTCAACACATAGTTCTAAGGCAAATTCAAGTAATGCTGTAGATGGTAATATTGATAATCGCTTTGGGATGTCTAGCTGTACACATACTTTAAATACTGGTAATGAATGGTGGTGTGTTGATCTACAACAGATTTATAATATTTACACCATAAAACTATTTAACAGAGATATCAGTATGTGTTTCGAATTTTTCTACAGTCAATTTCGAGCCCTTTTTGATTTGTTTTTTTTTTTCAAAATGAACGAATATATTTATTTGTACATCAGACATTCCTAGAAACATTTATAGAATTGTGGTTTCAAAGATAAAGATAATCATTATACATTTGTAAATGCTAAATAATGTTATAGTTTGTTTACTTGAACATAAATAACTAGTTCTCTCAATGGAGTTAAATCACAACAATTTTAATAGTTGATGAATTAGTAGGTGACTAACCATTTTATCTATTGATTGATACTATGAATATTAAATCAGCTTACTGAAAGTACAAGTCAGGTTCTATTTTAAATTTATCCAATGGAACAGAAATAACAAATTCCCCTAGATGAATAAGGATATTTAAATCCCCTGACTGAAAGTACTGGCCATGATCTTTTTAAAATCGTTCGTAAATAGGTGCTTCATACTTTCTGGAATTATTGCAGGTTTGTGCACACACTAGGAGTATAAATAACGCTCTTAAATAGTTTGTGACCATAATCTATAACGGATGCATGGACTTGTTTCTGGTCTAGTAAATTCCTCAGTATGTTTCCGCACAAGTGTTCAATAAAACATAGGGGAAAGCAGAATTAAGAAAATATCAAATTAATAAACGTCTAATCAAAACTGTAAATAATTGACTGGTGATTCTAGTGATGGACATTCGAAGTCCAATATCGTGAGGAGTGTCATGCCTGAACCTCTTCATCTCCAGAACAACCGGTATCCATTCACACCCCAGGTTACATTTCAATTCGATATATAAGCCCATTAGCCGATAATTAACCCCCTAGTAAACTCGTTTAATATAACAAATCCTCATATCAAAACCTAATGGCAGTCAATAACTTCCAAGGTTTAATATAAACATCAATGTTTGTTGGATTAGCGGTAAATCTCCGTAGCAAGCAAATCCAAAGACGGTAACTGATCGTATAATATTATATTTTCTAGTAAAAGAGAGATTACAAGGATTTGAGATCAAGATAAGTTCTAGTGGTCAGTGTCATCAAACAGGATTTACATCAGGTACATCATGTTATAAAGATACAACAACAACATTAGAAGATACATATATGTACAATAGAGAGATGTAATCAACCTACATCAACTAGTATATCTGCTAGAACTGCATATGTCACTGTTTCAAGTCAACCACTTACTTTATGTGAAGTTCAGATATTTTCCGGTAAGATACAATAACGTAAGAACATACTTATATTTATGACAATAATGATGTTGCGTATTCACCCACTATATATGTAATTAAAATGTCCTTTATTTTAAATAACTATTTTAGGCCTGCAGCCAATCTTTCTAGCTTGCTTAGAAACACAATTCCGCTATATGGTCCTCCAGAAAAAAAACTATACATTTTTGAAAGCTTATAACACCAGATACACAAATATGGAGAGTTCGAAGCAAAAAGTCTGCACCAGCGCGATTTAGGGCCTGGTGAAAATTGTGATAATTGTCAAGATGCTCTATTTATACTAATAATTGTGAAAATGACATAAAATTAAACACTGGCGAAAACATCCTCCGATGCCTTCATCCTATGCAAAAAATATGCTATTGGTTAAATGATAATTTAAAACAAAATGCAGAAAACATAATGGACAAAGGAACATACAGAATTTTGGAAATCCATTAACGGTAACAGAGAGTTAATTCTTTTTTTGTCAAATGTCTGCAATTGGTAACAAAAGTTCAAGTGCGTGTTGACTGCTAATGCTGTGTGACACACAAGACCATGTGTGAGCAGAGCACACAAGCCCATTTTTATATCGTTAATGGGGTCACAGAGGATTGCAAGTGTTGGTGAGTGAGTGTTTACACAGCAATTATTGCCTGAGCGCCTAGTCCGATGAGCAAGGAGCTATGTTTGACAATGGTTGAGCAATATGTCTATGCAGTATGGGGGCCAGACTATGTCCGTAGTTTTATAAATAGCATTGAAACCAAGTAATTTTTTTCCACTAAAACATAAACCAACACCAACATGGAGAGGGAGAGAGGTGGGGTTTAACGTCCACTCGACACAAACTAGGTCAATTCGGGACTAACGTATGGTCTAATTTTATTTCAATAATTGGCTTGCGCGTAGGGATCTTTAGCTGTGGGAGGAAACCGAAGTACCCGGAGAAAACCCACAAGGCTGGACAGGCGACCCTACTCCTTGCCACGTACAACCGGGGATTCCACACCAACATACCCTTTCTGTTAGACCCTATGTTATTTTCACTACAGCTAGCTGTAAACCTCTAATTCAGATATTTAAGGCCAAATTACAAACATTTAAACTGAAACCATATGTATAATTGTGTAATTTGCTTACAAATATAGATTTAAGACAAAAATTATTTATTTAAGTAAAACAATCGTTGAAAAACAAAATTACGCAGAAACCACCCTGCACTTTACATGTCATCAAAGTTAGTCGTTATCATTATTGCTGTCACTACATGTATAAACATGAAGTTTGGTTTCTTTAACAGTTTTTTTTGTTTCAATCAATGCGCTTAAATAGATTAGATATGTACATGTACAACACAACCACGGAGCGGCATCGCACTGTCAGTGGTACGGGATGGGAGATGGCTGGAAGGACAATACCCAGCCGTTCGGGTGGGTAAGGAGAGAACAATAGTTGAAACAATATTTATTTTGATTCAACAAACTGAATCGGATTAAATAAACGGGGTAAGGACCTGCATGGGTGTAGGGGGCTAATCTCAGTTAGGCCTAGGGATGGTTGGCTGAGCCTATTTGCTTGTCACCCAAATTTTCTGAATGAATCAATCATTACCTAAAATGGATTTTCCACAAAGCTGTGATGGTTATTTATCTTAAATTAATTACACAGATATACAATTATATTGCCATGCGATATGGTCGCATTCTTCATTCTCTGACGCTTGTGCCAGAAAAACTGAAATACATTCCCGGCGTTGTTTACCCCTGTCAATCTATTCTTTATTTCGAATGTAAAGTTCTTTTACGTGCACGTCAACATGTACTCGGGACCTCGGTTTTAAAATCCATCCGAATAACTAGACACTGCTCATCACAGCACTCCCCCACTTCCTGCACCACTGACAAAGGTAAATAACGCTGGGAAGTTTGGGGAAGTGTCAGGGCCAACACAAGGATCAAACAACGGACCTCCTGATTAGTGAGTCACGGACAAGGTGAAAACACGCCGGACTAGGATCAAACCCTAGGCCGCCCGGTAAGTAAGCCAGCCCTTTACTGGGTCGAGGCGGCTCCCCTGCACACTGATGATGACACATGCATACTGGTTGTACACGTACAATGCCCCACCCTCAACAATAATGTATGACGTACGCCCGTCCCTCATTATAAGGGTTGGTACAGAATAGTTTTTTCTCTTCATTACAATATTTTCACTGCCGGGGGGTGGATGGTCGAATGGTTAGCGTGCGCGCGCTTAATCATACGGCCTGCCATTGAGTCAACTGACGGGGTTTCAAATCCCTGGTTGTACGTGGCAAGGAGTAGGGTCGCCTGTCCAGCCTCGTGGGTTTTCTCCGGGTACTCCGGTTTCCTTCCACTGCTAAAGACCTTTACGCGCAAGCGAATTATTGAAATAAAATTAAACCATGTTAGTCCCGAAATGACCTAGTTTGTGTCGAGTGGACGTTAAACCCCATTTCTCTCTCTTTCTCACTCACTTCCATTACAGCATTATTTAATTTTGGCGATATCTATTTTAGTGAGAAAACTAAATATCTGTAGATGATATGTTTCAGGTTAAATATTTGTTAAACCGTTTGCCTCAAATCCTATTTGAGAAATAAGGTTGGACTTATATAGACCCTTGTCTGAAGATAAATCCTGTTTTCCATAAAGAGAGATAACTCCTTTAACAATAAATAGATTTCCGAAATTCTGTATGTTTCCCTGTCCATTATGTTTTCGGCGTTTTTCTTTAAATCAAAATTTAACCAACAGTATATTCTTTGCATGGGATGAAGGCATCGGGTATGTTCGCCAATATTTAATTTTATGCCAACTTCACAATTATTTTTAGTATAGCATTTACTTGACAGTTATCACAATTTTCATCAGACCCTCAATCGAGTTTTTGCTTGGAACTCCCCGTATTCGTGTTTCCGGTGTAGTTTGTTTATTCGGGAGGACAATGTAGCGGAACTTCACTCTAGAAATTTTGATTGCAGGCCTATTTCTAGTCCGGGCTAAATATCATAAAGACCATAACAATTTCTAGTCCAGGCTAAATATCATAAAGACCCTAACTATTTCTAGTCCGGGCTAAATTATCAATGAGCGTTAAGCAGCATATAGTATTCTAATCAAGCCAACATCGAAGGCTAGCCTAAACATCGAGAGTGTATTATGGTCTGGATAAGTTAATGTCTAATAAATAATTTAGATAACATTTCAAGCCTAAGACAGACTTGTTGTAATAGGCAGATTTAGCTCTTGCAAAATGCATGTTTAATTTTATAATCATTATCTAAGTTAGTAAAACGAAAAGGCCTATTGAATTACAACAAATCTCGTTACTGTAGCAGCAGTGGTAGTATGTTTCGTTGTATGGTAACTTATCTTTATAGATCTCGAAAAGAATTCTTATTTCAGAAATCATGACAAGCAGAGGGACCGTTATCAAAATACTGCTTGTTGCTTCGCGGATAGTTTCTACCCTTTTAAATATATGCTTGCACCAAGTTTTTTACTTACATACACTCACGTGTATATATTGTATCTTGTTAAACAGATACACCCACCAATGTTGCCCTAGGTCAACAAGCAGTGCAGCAGAGTTCTACAAACCATGGTGGCGTTGCTTCTAGAGCTGTAGATGGTAATACTAATAGTGATTATAGTGGTCTATCATGTACTCATACAGTAGAAAGACAGTCTGGTTGGTGGTGTGTTGATTTACAACAGTTGTATTATTTCAACCAAATTAAAATATATAACAGACAGAACACACAATGTAAGTAGCTCGATCTTTAAGCTTATAACCTATAGTTTTAATTCAGAAAATGGAAAAACAAACGTTGAAATGATATGCAAAATGAGATAAATTAGAGTATTGGAGCTTGTTGTCACAAGAATAACAACAACTTTGAATATGTTGTTCAATCGGAAGATGTCTATTCATATTTCGCCCAATTAAATAGCGACCTGTTTACTCCTGTTGATTGGTGCCGCGCAAACGTTCTGTGTTTCTACCGCTTTATAACTAACACTAGTAACACTGCCAATTGATGAACTATTGCTTTTTTCTCCATGGGAGTCATTGTGGCTCAGTGGCTATTACTTTGGCTTCGTGTTCGATCCCTTTGCACACAGAGGCCTGCACGCGACAGACCACTTGATACTCGGAATTCGTCATAAGAGTATGCAGTAGCGCATTTAATCGTTTTCATTTCATTTTCAACTCACATGAAAGTGCCAACAAATATGTATTGGATAAAAGACTACATCTCCAATATATGCACGTGTCAGACATCCCGATATAAACTAAACAAAGTAACAATAGAAAATAAACTACATACTGTTATTCTAGGCTGTAAGAATCATTTGATTATTACCGAAACTGTTGGCGGATAATAACGCTTGATAGTTCAAAGATTAACGTTAGTGCATAAAACTTGTTTCTGAGTTATGTAGAAGAGTGTGGATACCTACATACTGTTATTCTAGGCTGTAAGAATCATTTGATTATTACCGAAACTGTTGGCGGATACTAACGCTTGATAGTTCAAAGATTAACGTTAGTGCATAAAACTGGTTTCTGAGTTATGTAGAAGAGTGTGGATACCTATGTCTTCATACTTGACGATCATCGCAAGTATCAATTCACTCGTGCAATTGTGGATTCAATTTTCTTAAATGAGTTTTTAGTGAAAGGCTAATTATTTTTACTTTATAATCAAAGACTCGGGGATATTCAAGTTCTACATGCAGAATTATAAGATGTTGGGGATTTTGGTACGGGACAACACATGATTCTCTGGATTTCATTTTGTAACCCCCGCTGCTATACCAATTGAAAAATAATTTATCATTTGGTATTCCATTTGTATTGTAATTTATAATATGTATAATTAATAATAATTATCCTTAATATATAGTTTCAATATGTCAATCAGTGACTCCGAGAGATTTTAACCAGTCCGTACGATGCCGGAAGAGATACTAGTACATTCCGCTTTACAACAGTACAATTACTTGTCTGTTTGTTCTTTGTAATTTTGTATATCCATTGACAGCTCTTTCTGTAGATTGTTACTGATTGGGGGTCGCTATTTAACTAGCTAGAATACAACCTCTGAAACGCCACTAGTGGTTGGTTGTTATTGATACTCGATTTGGTTTATTTTCAGTCTGGGGGAGATTACAAGGATTTGAGATAAAGACAAGTGCCAATGGTCAGTGTAATCAAGCAGGGTTTGCATCAGCTACATCATGTTATAAAGATTCAACATCAGAAACACAGTTAGTTTATACTGTAACTGGGTGTAATCAACCTACATCTAGTTCTGGTAGAACTGTTTATGTTTCCAGCCGTGACGACTCCTTAACATTGTGTGAGGTTGAAATATTTGCAGGTATCTGATGTGATTATATGCCACATTACCAATGCTACCTTCCAAGCTAGATATATCGGGTTAAATGTGTTTACTGTACAATCCTAGCAAGATAGTTATATGAATTGGTTGTAGAAATGAGTATAGTATAATCATAGATTGGCTGATTTTAGTCTTACCACGACATGAAGAACTACTGTCACATTCCACTTTCTTGTCCCGTGTATCCAATATTGACAAAGTTAACGGCTTAAAGCAGCAATTTCATATTTTTAAGTTATATTTTTAAAATATATTAAAATAAAGCCTGAAAATAGATGGTATCTATAAACCTTGTTAAAGAATAATCCTATAATTATCTATTGCCAGTTGATAAATTGGCAAAAATATCACTTTCAACATTAAATTCAAACGTTTGAAGATAGCTATTGCATGGGGGGAATGGGAAAACAAGGAGGTAATTGTGTTATTATTTCCAATGTGAAAGATGTTTCAGTGTGGGAAATAATGCCCATGATTGTATAATAGTGGAGTTGACAACCTATTGAGCAAAAGACATAGAAATAAATATGTTTTGACTTTCTTGGAAAATATGAAATTCCCGCTTTAATGTCACCTACATTGATTTGAATGTGCCGTTTACCCTCACAAAATGTATTCCAACTGTAGGCTTTCCATTACTAAAGAACCCTACGCGCAAGCGAATTATTGAAATAAATTTGAACCATATTATTATATTAGTCCCGAAATGACCTAGTTTGTGTCGAGTGAACGTTAAACCCTATTTATCTCTTTCTCACACAGATCTAGTACATGGATGCTATACTATATCATCTGTATTGCAGATCTAGCACAATGTAATACTGGATACTACAGTACGTCAAGTTCTACATGTCAACCATGTAATACATGCCTTGGTGACGCATGTGATCCTACTACTGGTGTTTGTACTGGAGATTGTAAAACAGGTTTTTATGGTACAAAATGTCAACAGAACTGTAATGATGGCTGTTTAAACAATCAATGTTCTAAATCTGATGGTAAATGTAATGATTGTAAACCTGATACAGTTGGTCCATACTGTAACCTAACATGTGACGTAGAATGTCAACCAAGAACAGACCAGACCACGACCACTTGTGATAGAAATGGTAGATGTACTGAATGTATTATAGGAAGATATGGTAATGGATGTGATATGAGTTGTAATTTAGGATGTGATGGTGGATGTGATAGAAATGATGGTAAATGTACATCTTGTATTAGAGGTAAAACTGGAGAGAGATGTGATATCAACTGTAATGCTGATTGTACTGTTTGTAACCAGGATAATACCAACGCTTGTATTGAATGTAAAGATGGAAGATGGGGATCACCATGTAATGAACTATGTAATACTAATTGTAAACCAGTAGTTGGTACAACTGTTGGTAAATGTGATCAGATGACAGGAGATTGTATCGATGGATGTGTAGCTGGTAAAATAGGATCTAACTGTACAACAGGTAAAGTTAAATGTTGTACACGTATTTGTATATATTTTTAGGACACTACTCTCTGAACATGCGTCCATCGATATTTATAGTAATAGGTCTACCGCCATTACGCATTGTCGATTTCTTGAATAACAAAACTGCTCCCAACACGTCAGTATCCATACAGAACAGTAACTCCACGTAGAAATCTATAATCCCTATAATCATAGTCGACTTTTTACGCAAACAAGTGTGCTATTGCTTATATTGCTTATCAAGTAACCAATTTCATTAAACCTGTCGGAGCAGAACAGTAGGACTTTAAAACCCATTTCATTCATTCATTCTTATCAAAAATAACGAGTTGTTTGCAACACACATTGTTTATTTTGTGTATATAAATAATGTGCGTTGTAAGGGAATAACCAACCTCAATGTAGTCGAAGACCAATGGATGATAACAATTATATGGTAATTCCGGATGCTTATCTTGTCTTAGCAGATTGTCGGTATGGTGACAACAGTGTCATTCTGAAAGCACATCTTGTATTAACATATTGTGAAACTTGTAATTATGAGGACGATTGTCACAGTAAGTGTGGTAATTATGAATATATGTCTTGTTTTTTACAGATTGTGAAGCAGGGAGTTATGGTGACAACTGTACCAGTAAATGTGGTAACTGTGCTGATGAAACACCATGTGATATAATTACTGGTAGTTGTGGACTTGGTTGTGTTGATGGGTTTCAAGGTCTCAAGTGTATAGGTAAGCCATGCTTTGTTCATGTATTAATCAATGTGCAACACTCTTGATCTAACATCGTTTCAGCTGTGATCAAACATTTGAATTTAATTACGAAAAGCTTTTAGAACAGTTAGTCTGATAAGTTATCTTTCATCCGTAACTGTGATAGCTATGACGTGATAAGTCTGCGACGAAATAAGCTTGTGGTAAAGATATCATGGTAAAGAAAGTATCTGACATTTTTTGTGTGATTACGTTCAGTCTTAGACCCGTCTCGGTCATTGAAGATACCTGCACGCCTCGATACATTCTAGAGCCTTTTAATCATGATACTCTTAATGTGCAGGTACGTTCTTACACTGCTGATCGGACATCCTCTTGTTACGGCATGTATCATCCCATTTCATTATTTCACAAAAATTTGTATGATTCTAGAGAAACAAACCGAGAATTACACAACAATAATAGCTGCTGTAGTGTCAACTGTGGTTGTGGTTGTGATCGCTGCTGTTGTTATAGTTTTAGTCCTGAGGCGTAGAAGGTAAGCTGAATCGGTCATAGATGGTCACATTCCTTATTACACAGATTATTGCTCCTTTATTTTGCAAAATTTGAGCGTATGGTTTATTGTTAGATATCAGATGTCTTATATAAAGTTTGATTCGCTATATTCCAGGCGTCAATCGAATATTCCAAAGGACGGCACTGTTCCTGAGTATGTTTACAGTAATACAGATTTAAACCCGACTACTTCTACAACAGATGATACATTAACCACTGGATATCAGAATATTCCAACCAATACAAGTAATGTAGACTATGTAAACCAGTTGTTTAATACAGAAGACAATACGAGAAATATGTATGATACATTAGATCACACGCCAGATAACACACAGCATACATACACAACTATAGATTCTAACAAAACCAAATAGATATAACATTACAGATTTGTATGATACTTTTATGTCTATATTAAAATATCTATATCATGTGTAATGTATCATACAAGAATCTAACATGCTAAAGATAAAAAATATAACATGTTATATTTATGTCTATATTAAAGAATCATTATCATGTGTAATGCATCTAACATGCTAAAGATGGCTAATTAAACATGATATATATTGAGATAAATATTATATACTTCAATAAATACCTTAATAAAACATGATATATCCAGTTTCTGACTGTACTAATACAATCAAGAATGAGATGCGCACTGGAAATATGTTGAGTGGTCAGTCGTCGATCAGCCATCACCATATTATGCACTCAGGTAATCTTTTCTTGAATGATTGCGTTTAAATTACACAGACTATTTCATTACTGTGGACATGGAAAGAGCACCATCCCCGAATATGGAAACTATATCGGTATGTATCTGTGTCGAGGTTAGTTCTTTAAGTTGCAAGTAATTGTTGACTGCCCTATAACCAGATACTGGTGATTTCAATGTGTAGGTCGACAAGATGGTCCGGTACGAATGGTTGTACTTTAGAATATAATGCAGCATGGACTCTGCAATAATTAACTTACTCTCTGTGAATAATATACTTCTACCGGAAGCAAATTACTGTTAATTATCCACTATGTTCCACTATTTTAGAACTCTCTTAAGGGAAGTAATTGGTATGTTGAGAAGGGGATAACTCTTTAATACATAAAATTATGCACCACTGATTTTGAATATGATGTCCACTTATTTACAGATTGATAATAAGAGTTATACCCCCTGCCGCTGAAACGTCATTGCTCTACCGATTACGGACAAATCTATCCCTCAGCCTTATCTGCGAAGTTCCACTCGTATGACTTGTATGCCATTCGGAACTGAATAGACCGATAGGAGTCCCGAGATTCTAGCCAGGCTCCGGTTAAGCTGCACTTGGATGATCAGTTGCAGTTTCAAAGATGTTTTTCATTTGTTTGTTGGTGATTACTGTAGGTAACCACGAATATAGCTAAGGGGAGTTATTTACAACGAGAATTCATCCAAAACCATTGAAAATTACATACCATCGTGGGGTGGGGCGTCTATTGATATGTTAATGATAAAAGAGAGAGAGAGAGAGAGAGAGAGAGAGAGAGAGAGAGAGAGAATGGGGTTTAACGTCCACTCGACACAAACTAGGTCATTTCGGGACCAACATATGTTTTTAATTCATTTAAATCAATAATTCGCTTGAGCGCAGGGGTCTCTAGCAGTAGGAGGAAACCGGGGGAACCGAAGTAAACCCACGAGCTGGACAGGCGGCCCTTCTCCTTGTCACGTACAACCAGGGATTCGAAACCACGTCAGTGACAGGCTTTATGATACAGCACGCACGAGGTAACCATTCGGCAATCCAACCCCCTTAATTATAAAAACATGTAAAGCCCCGTTGTTACAGTTATATGTAAATCGTTTTTGGACAGCCCAATTAACATAATGGGCTAATGAAGTCAGGATTTCAAAACGAGAGCCTTAACCACAATGTGGGCAAAGACAAATCCTCTAGTAACATACAAAACAACCTCGCCCGGCGTATTCCCTATAGAAGTGCCCGTATTATATTACTATTTTCACATCTGGTGAATAACGAAAAACAAACCAGCTCATTGTTCTTGAACCACAAGTTAACTTCACGTATCTCACAGAGTCGTGAGTCATGACTAGTTAACAGTTTCTCGAAGACTACCAATAAGCTCCACGTGCTTCTTGTTAGGCCATACTATTACTCTGAATGTTCATCACTTTTACCCAGAACACATAATTCCAAGTATACGAAGGAAGCATGTGATGACACCAACGCCCAAGAAGTGTAAAGGACGGTATTCCAGTAACAGGTCGTTAATATGATAGCTTATTATTTAAAGAACGATTCCGCCATAAAATCCCGAGGAACTTTCTCGGGTCAATACAGGGATCGAACACGGAACATACAATGGTTTGTACAATTGCATGGTCTCGAAAACTAATAGTTTTTTATATTTTAACGTTATTTTATCTGGATTATCGCCCTTTTATCGGGAAATTGCACCTTCTAAACCACGACGTCATAACAATTATTACGGCAGATTCACGTCACGCCACTCAGTCAGCAGACGGCTGTCTCCCTAGATAGTCTACATTCCTTTGCTTCTTTGTATTCATTTTTGTTTGTTTCTGTGACGGTTGTAATGTGTGTCCTAAATGCATTCAATATACTTCAATCCTCTTCTTTATTGATTTAGTTTTTTGAACTAGGCCTACTTCTTTGATACATTTAACGGTGTGGTTACTTGTATAGCGGAATTTATACAACAATATGCTTGCATTCGTAATTCTTGCAACATGTAATAGATCATGACTCATGCTGACATTATTAAATTATTTCTTTGGGTTGCATTCCCAATTGTTTTCAAATATGAGTGAAGTCTGTGTCACCACAGGCCCGGGACTGTACAGCGCAGTGGACGCTTACGGCTAGCCCTTTGATCCATTCACTTCTTTTGAATTGTTTATGTTTGTGGTCTCTGAGTATGATGTCTAGTCCATATATTTGTTTTTGTGTAGAATTGTGTGTGGTGCAGCCCTCCTGCAGAGAGAGAGAGAGAGAGAGAGAGAGAGAGAGAGAGAGAAATGGGGTTTAACGTCCACTGGACACAAACCAGGTCAATTAGGGACTAACATATGGTTTCAATTTTATTTCAATAATTCGCTTGCGCGTAGGGGTCTTTAGCAGTGGGACGAAACCGGTCCACGTTTGAGACCAAATTTCATATTAACTGAGTCACGGTAGCAGCTCCGACACTTTAATCAACTATGTGTGTAGAACAAATTGTAACAATGTATTTATAATAATGATTATCAAAGTGATGTATTCAGTATATATATGTGTTATATATGTTTGAATACAGACACAGATAATACTAGGTTTATATGGAGCGGAACGGGATAATAAATATGTTACTCGAATCCAGTTTCTTTATGTAAGAAGATTTAATGTCATTTACAATATCCTCCATACTGTTACTTGACCCTGTTTGTTATACATTCTTTTACAGTGGTTAAACGTTGTTAAACAAGTGTTTTATTAAAATATTTAATATCACCCGTGCTTAGTTTTGAAAATATTTGTCATGCTGAGAGAGAGAGAGGGGAGAGAGAGAGGGGGGGGGGGTAATTGGCCGACCCCCTATATTCTCCACAGTGGTTTGCTTAATTGCAGCTTATCACACTACACACTGCTTTAATGGAAGCAACTTTCTGTTCCACACTATGACCAATAGCTAAATTCGTAACCAAATGATTACGCTTTAAACAGAGCCCCAAATTGTACCAAATACGTTTACATAACGCTACGTCATGACTCACGATTTGGGTATACCCAATTTAACCAGAGTAACGTACCAACCTGACGGGTTTTTTTGTTGCTTAGTATATAATACCCACCTTCCGTTTCAACGTAAATGCACCTTTCTAGTTACAAAACGCGGTTGCAGATGTGCACGAAGCTCTGATAGCATTTCCGGATATTGTGTTAAGTACTTTTTACATCTGTAAATGTCACACAGTGATTGGAATTATATTCCCCGGCTCCTCTATATGAAATGTAGAAGTTATAAGTATTCAATGAGATTGATATAACCAGAGTTTTATGAAAGTAGTAGGTAAATACACACATAAATAATATGATAACAATGAGATTGATATACCACAGGTTGATATTTAAACATACAATTAATATGATGACAACGTAAAAGTATTGAATGAGATTGATATAACTCGGGTTATATCTAAACTAGTTAGTAAAGACACACATAATTAATAAGTTAACAAATTATAAATATTCAATGAGACAGGTTTGATAATCTAACATTATACACACGACCAATCGTTTAACACTGGACGAAATGGAAATGTGGTTTTATTGTGTTACCAAAAGCACACGATGCTGCCATTGTTCTTCAGGTTATGTAATGGTCTTTCCTATACTTCTCTACAAGAAACCAATTCAATGAAATAAGCAAAGTGGACCTGTTTTCAAGACGATGGGTGGTTAAGACGAGGATGATGTTTAAGACTATGGTTCGTGTAAGAAAGACGAGGATGACGTTGACGGGTGTTTTAGACGACAGTTCTTGTGAGAAAGACGAAGATGATGATGAATGGTATATAGTTTTAACGTAAGATAAGAAAAACTGACGAGCGTATAGCATTGTCAAAATTTCCCGGCAACCCCCTGTATCTCAAGGACTTAGATCACGGCCTGCGAAGCCAAAAGATAAAATGACCGGCATCATATACACTGAATAGATAAAACATATAACATGGATGGATGATAGTATCTAAGCTGAAATGTCCAAACGACTTCGTATTTTTGCGCTTTTTGTCAGAGTACTACACATCTAGGTAATGGATTCTAGTCAATGGATGTTCATATTATATGTATACCTTTCCAATTTAAACTGTCAACGCGCTTGAGCACACAGTTTGTTCACACGTTATAATCTTTGTGTTCACTGAAGTGTGCAATAGAACATATTAAGATATATATTTCACAATAATCAACATGCAATTACAATATTCTTCCTGTTTAAACATCCAGGGTTTAATTTATTTTAGCAGAGCTTTCAACCTGTATAGCTGTGTTTAATATCAACAAATATGATGATTGAATATTAACATAGGCAACTACAACCGTTGGTAAGTTATATATTATTGTCTATGGCTGTACACGGCCAAGTGGGGGAGGGGGTGACGGCGACTTAGTGCCATATGATTAGGCGTTGTATCGTAACGTCTGTCATTCAATAAACTGGCGTGGTTTCGAATCCCCAGTTGTACGCGACAGGGATTAGGGTCGCCTGAAATTCCCGCTTTAAGATACTCCGATTTATACCCGGATGGAATGGATCTGCGATGACAGACAACACATAATTTCAAATCTTATTGTAGATTATATTGATGAAAATTCACACAGCCGAAATTATATTCTTCATGTTAACAAGAGGAAGGTTTTGGCCGTAACATTTGTTTCAGAAATACATCATATTATCCGTTACCATTGCTTCAGTAATATACCGTATTGTCCGCAGCCATCGCTTCATGGATATACATAATTCTACTATATTCCCGATCTTTCCAGAACGTCCAGAACAATCACGAATCGCGAAAGTCAGTACATGTTTTTATTCTCTGAAAGCATTCCATTCGGTTTGATTACCATACACCGAACCAAGCAAATGCCTAGGCAAGATCAGATACAAATATTATTAAAGGTGATCTCAATAACCATTTCAGACAAATACATGTATAAATTTACTATATGTTTCTAGATCTCAAGTTGTTAAAGGGCACTGGTGAAATACCTGTCACAGCTGCGCGGTTGGTCTAGTTATTAAGGCTTTGTTTTAATTTAAAGTTATGCTGGTGGTTGAATTAAGATATGTATATAAATAATCTCACCAAGTATACATCTATCGACATATTTACTAACCAAGTGTATTATATTTCACACCCCATCTTCTTTCTATACAGAAGTAACTTACTGTGCAACTAGGAAGATTCTCATATATCTATCTACATGAGTGGTTTAAGCAGGATAAATGTACTGGGGTTACATTCACGTACATGGCTGTGATGTTTTGTGATACAATTTAAAATAAAAAAAATATGCCTTCACTTTTTTACAAATAAAATCTGATTTTTTTTTATTCTTAGGATTAATGAATATTACACAAAATGCAAGCTAATCAGTTTTCAACAGTAATAATAATTTCATCTTTAATAAGTTCTAGTTTAGGTAAGTAGTAATATCACGTTATAGTATTCATACAGAATTATAAATCTTAGTGTAGATATGTAGCCCAATATGCCAAACACAAAAATAAGAAGAGATAGAACCAAGTCTACTAACAATATTATTCATGTTCTGTTCGACGAAACAGGTAAGATGAGGCTTAACGTCCACCCAACACCAACATATCTTTGAATGAGTTAAAATTTGTGGACTGACACCCCTATTCCATCGGGAGCTTGAATGACAGTTTTTATGAGGCCCTTCATTGTGTCAACTGGCGGTTTCGATTCCCCGATTGTACGTGACAAGGAGTTGGGCTCCCTGTTCAACATCGTGAGTTTTCTCCAGATCTGTCAGTTGCCTCCCACAGCTAAAATTGAATCATACGTTAGCCCCTGAACTTGGTGTCTCTCCCAACCACCTTCCCCATCTCACGCTCCAGTCTGAGATAGGAACCGCAGCACCTGTATCGATGAGACATCTGATGATCTAAGGTTCAAGCGATCATCTTAACGTAAAATCTACACTATTCTGACACTACCCATTTATTACCGGTTTATTAAAGTTATTCTCTCGTTTTTGCAGCATTAGATGTTTGTAAAGATACAGGCACCATTAACTGTCAATCATGTGGTGATAGTGTATATCCTAGAGATGAGTTTTATAGAGAGAACTGTATGAGGTCATGTGGTGTTTGTTCAGGTATTACTTGTTTTGTTGTATTAAATAATATAAACATATATATAGCTGCGTGGTCGTATTGGTAGAAGAATCGTGTAAACAACTCGTATACTAGACTCGCTATCGTATTGGTAGAAGAATCATGTAAAGAACTCGTGTACTAGACTCGCTATTTACATTCACTGTATTCGCTAAACAAATGAAAATGCAACTTCCTGTGTGTACATAGTGCAGAAAGAAAGATAGTGAGTTTACAGTTTAAACATATTGAAATCATTTGTTTTTCTTTAAACATTATTTTATACAGATTTTTTACAAAACAATAATTTTGACATATTTATTGTTTCAAAACTATGTGTGATCTCATTTATTTACATGGTGTATTTATAGGTACAAACATTGCTCTTGGCAAACCAACAGCCCAGAGTTCAACACATATTTCTAAGGCAACTTCAAGTAATGCTGTAGATGGTAATACCGACAATCGCTTTGAGATGTATAGCTGCACACATACTTTAAATAATGGTAATGAATGGTGGTGTGTTGATCTACAACAGATTTATACTATTGACAACATCAAACTATTTAACAGAGATAGGAGTAAGTGTTTCGAATTTTTCTACGGTCAATTTCGAGCCCTTTTTGATTTGTTTTTTTTTCAAAATGAACGAATATATTTATTTGTACATCAGACATTCCTAGAAACATTAAGAGAATTGTGGTTTCAAAGATAAAGATAACCATTATACATTTGTAAATGCTAAATAATGTTATTGTTTGTTTACTTGAACATAAATAACTAGTTCTCTCAATGGAGTTAAATCACAACAATTTTAATAGTTGATGAATTAGTAGATGACCAACCATTTTATCTATTGATTGATACTATGAATATTAAATCAGCTTACTGAAAGTACAAGTCAGGTTCTATTTTAAATCGTTTGATTATCCACCAAATTTATCCAATGGAACAGAAATAACAAATTCCCCTAGATGAATAAGGATATTTAAATACCATGACTGAAAGTACTGGCCATGATCTTTTTAAAATCGTTCGTAAATAGATGTTTCATACTTTCTGGAATTATTGCAGGTTTGTGCACACACTAGAAGTATAAATAACGCTCTTAAATAGTTTGTGACGATAATCTATAACGGATGCATGGATTCGTTTCTGGTCTAGTAAATGTCTCAGTATATTTCCGCACAATTGTTCAATAAAACATAGGGGAAAGTAGAATTAAGAAAATATCAAATTAATAAATGTCTAATCAAAACTGTAAATAATTGACTGGTGATTCTAGTGATGGAAATTCGAAGTCCAATATCGTGATGAGTGTCATGCACGAACCTCTTCATCTCCAGAACAACCGGTATCCATTCACACCCCAGGTTACATGTCAATTCGATATATAAGCCCATTAACCAATAGTTAACCCTGTGGCCTACTCGTTTAATATAACAAATCCTCAAATCAAAACCTAATGGCAGTCAATAACTGGTAGTGTTCAGATAAAGATCAATGTTTGTTGGATTAGCGGTAAATCTCCGTAGCAAGCAAATCCAAAGACGGTAACTGATCGTATAATATTATATTTTCTAGTAAAAGAGAGATTACAAGGATTTGAGATTAAGATAAGTTCTAGTGGTAAATGTAATCAAACAGGATTTCGCGGTATATCTCCGTAACAAGCAAATCCAAAGACGGTAACTGATCGTATAATATTATTTTTTCTAGTAAAAGAGAGATTACAAGGATTTGAGATACAGATAAGTTCTAGTGGTCAGTGTAATGAAATTGGATTTACATCAGCTACATCATGCTATAAAGATACAACATCAAGAGTACAAGATATATATACAATAGAGAGATGTAATCAACCTACATCAACTGGTATATCTGCTAGAATTGTCTATGTCACTGTTTCAAATACAATACTTACTTTATGTGAAGTTCAGAT
Organism: Patella ulyssiponensis; assembly: GCA_963678685.1. Lineage (NCBI taxonomy): Eukaryota > Metazoa > Mollusca > Gastropoda > Patellidae > Patella > Patella ulyssiponensis. Next base: position 10,083,454 of record OY783228.1, read on the forward strand.
ATTTTCTGGTAAGAAATAATACACTAAAACGCAAATCTTTCGTACATGAGTGATATTGCTGGCAACCATCATAGAGTTCAGTTACACGCGGTATGCTTCGTTGTAATGTCCTCCTAACACTATTCATACCAGGGGATAAATGAAGTGTAGGTATTGTTGATTAAAGAGGGCGTATATAGGGTACAATTCATGGGACCGATTAACTTTAATGCCACCGTTTCGTTTTGGATAATTTCATATTTAAGAAAATCACAACCCTGAAGTGGTTCGTTCGATAAAACCCATTCTAACCCAAGGAATTTCTCGGGTCATATTAATATTGCTTCGGGAATATTAATATTGGGACGATCTCTGTCTAATAATCAGTCTTCGTAGGATACGGGGGCTGGAACAAAATACGAGAACATCTGCTTGGGTTTCTAGTACGTTTATAGTTAGTAAACGTAACTACAAATAGGAATGATAAAAGCACGGTAAGTACATTACAAAATCATATTGAATACGGATACGTTATGATAGCAAGTTAAAATGAAAATAATTTTTTCAATTATTCTTAGAAACTTAGATATATACAAAAAAACGTGATATCAAACTTATAATATTTACACATACCTAATTAGTGGGGCTGATATGTGAAGTGGGCGTGCACTTCCGGAAAGAAGCATCAAAATTTGGCCTAAGGGGTTTTTGGGTATGCTGATTTCAAAAATGGCGGGAGCCACGAAGGCACCCTAGCCGTTCCCGCCAAAAATTGAGAATTTCAAAATGGCCGCCGTATAACACGTTCTGGCCCATAAAATTTCTGTAAATGCCCCGATTTCAATGATGTTGCTGATTTCAAAAATGGCGGGAACCACGATGTCACTCCAGCCGTTCCGACAAAAATTGAGAACTTCAAAATGGCCGCAATAAAACACGTCCTCGTCGATAAAGTTTCTGTAAGTGCCCTGATTTCAATGATCTTGATGTCTATACCTATGTTTGTAAGGTCAAGGAATCCAGTAAAGCACATACGAAGACACATAGTGTTCTCCTTCATAGTGTTTTCTAAAAATTGTCATAATTCTAATCAAACGGGTGAATTAATGAATTATGTTCCATTTCAGTGGAAACTAGCTATTACCCATCAAACACAAACAGTCCACATTTGATTTCAATCACCATGCTATATATGCACACGATAGTGTTATAAAAATATTCAATAAACGTCTAAACTTTCTTCATAAATCCGATATATTCGGTGAAAATATATTTAATAAGGCATTAGTATCGTTCAATTTTTCAGAAACAAGTGATGGTCATCCAGTCAATCACCTACCGTGTCCAAAAGATTTAAACTTGCTCCTTGGGCATGCGCTACAGGTACAGCTGCTCAACCGACCACCTGAGACATTTGTGCTCCTTGTCAAGCACTTGGTGGAACACTCATAAATCCATCAGCAACAGGTTACTCGTGGTTCCATCACAGAAACGACAATTTGGCTAATGTGGGTCGACTGTATCCACGGGACATGCTGAAGTGGTTGAACTACGAAGGTGTTTTTATGCGGCGATTGAGTTGTGTTCATACAAGCTTTTAAATGCAGCTTCCCAGCACTGTCCACTTTTGTTGCATTACACAGGGTGTAAGAACTTTTATTCCATCTAGATTTATGCTTTACCATCGTTTATTCCATGCTATCACCATCATCTAGTCAGGACACTTTGGTCAATTCATAAACGGCTGATAAATTAGTGGCCTAAGACGAGTAACCTGTTGCTGATGGATTTATGAGTGTTCCACCATGTGCTTGACACGGAGCACAAATGTCCCAGTTAGTTGGTTGAACAGATGTAGCTGTAGGACATGCCCAAGGATCAAGTTTATAAATCCTTTTGACATGGTAGGTGATTGACTAGATGAACATGACTTGTTTCTGAAAAATAGATTGCCAGGCAACGAAACATACGCACACACAGCAGCTAAATCGTACGGACAGTCAACAAGAGTTGTGGCATTTTTAGTAATCATCAGAAAAACATAATTCAAACTCACCTGTAACTATGGTGTAACTGATATAATCAAACGTTTTTTTAAATCAGATAATGATTGTGACCTCCAGAGGGACCACAAGCTAAAAAGGGTGATTTTTCATACAATCAGGGGCCATAATTCAGGAAGTTACGCTCCGATATGCGTAAATATGCAATGGAACCAAGATCTTTAGGTTATAAACATGCATTTCAAGGTTCATCAAAATCAGTTCAAAATTGTGACCTCTATAGGGTCCACAACCTTGATATAACATATTATATTTTCACACTATTTGCGTACAAACGGCGGCCATTTTATCCGTCAATTATGGTCCGATTTTCATGAAATTCAAATTCTCTCTTCATTACCATGTAACGGTGATATAATCAAACGTTTTTTTTTTAAATCGGATAATAATTTTGACCTCCAGAGCGACCACAAGCTAACAAAAGCGATTTTTCGGACAATCAGGGGACATAATTCAAGAAGTTACGATCAGATGGGTGCAAATATCGAAAGGAACCAAGATCTTTGAGTTATAAACATACATGTCAAGTTTCATCCAAATCGGTTCAAAATTGTGACCTATAGGGTCCACAGCCTTGATATAACATATTTTCACACTATTCGTGTACAAACGGCGGCCATTTTATCCGTCGATTCTGGTCCGATTTTCACGAAATTTGAACTCACTCTTCATTACCATGTAACGGTGATATGATCAAACGTTTTTTAGATCGGATAATAATTTTGACCTCCAGAGCGACCTCAAGCTAACAAAAGCGATTTTTCGGACAATCAGGGGACATAATTCAGGAAGTTACGATCCGATGGGGGCAAATATCGAAAGGAACCAAGATCTTTGGGTTATAAACATACATGTCAAGTTTCATCAAAATCGGTTCAAAATTGTGACCTCTATAAGGTCCACAACTTTGATATAACATATTTTCACACTATTCGCGTACAAACGGCGGCCATTTTGTCCGTAACCCATGAAGTTACAGTTCGATACATGCAAATATCGAAAGGAACCGACATCTTAGGGTGATAAATCTATATTTTAAGTTTCACTGAAATGGGATAAAAATTGTGACCTGTAGACTGTTCACAAAAAATTGTGGACGGACGTCCGAACGGACGAACAGGGGCTACGACAATATACGTCCACATGAAAATGTGGGCGTATGAAAATTGAATGATACTGATATCTTGTTAAATGTATTTTCACCGAATATATCGGATTTGTGTAGAAAGTTCAGACGTTTATTGAATATTTTCATAACACAATCGTGTACATATATAACATGGTGATAGAATTCAAACGTGGACTGGTTGTGTTTAATGCGAACTAGCTACTTTCCACTGAAATGGAACATAATAGATTCTTGATATCCGTTTAGCAAAAGAGAAGATGTAAATAATTCACCCGTTTGATTAGAATTATGACCATGTTTAGAAAACACTATGAAGGAGAACATTATGAGTCTTCGTATGTGTTTTACTGTATTCCTTAACCTTAAAAACATAGGTATAGACATCAAGATCATTGAAATCGGGGAACTTATATAAACTTTAAGGACGAGAATGTGTTTTATGGTGGTCATTTTGAATTTCTCAATTTTTCCCGCCATTTTTTAAATCAGCAAGATCATTGAAATCAGGGCACTCACATAAATTTTATGGACGAGAACGTGATTTATGGTAGCCATTTTGAATTGCTCAATTTTTAGCGGGAACGGCTGGAGTGACGTCGTGGCTCCCGTCATTTTTTAAATCAGCATACCCAAAACCCCCTTAGGCCAAATGTTCATGCTTCTTTCCGGAAGTGCACAACTCAGCCAAAAAATGTAACATATCAGCCCCAATGAGTATAATATAATCACGGATTGGCTGATATTAATCTTACCACCATATGAAGTCACATTTTTCTGTTGACAGCATAGTGCCACTTATATTAATTAGGCTACCGTTTACACCAAGTAGTCTCAAAAAATATTCCAAATATAGGCTATCCATTGCTAAAGACCCCTACGCACAAGCGAATTATTGAAATAAAATTAAACCATATGTTAGTCCCGAAATGAACTAGTTTGTGTCGAGTGAACGTTAAACCCCATTACTTTCCATCTATCCCTGTCTCACACAGATATAGCACGTGGATGTTGTAATAATTTGCTCTATCATATATTTACTGATCTAGCACAATGTAATACTGGATACTACAGTACATCAAGTTCTACATGTCAACCATGTAATACATGCCTTGATGATAGATGTGATCCTTCTAATGGTGTCTGTACTGGAGATTGTAAAGCAGGGTTTTACGATGCACAATGTCAACCATGTAATGATGGTTGTTTACACAATCAATGTTCTAAATCCGATGGTAGATGTAATGATTGTAAACCTGATACAGTTGGCCCATACTGTAACCTTACATGTGGTACAGAATGTCAACCAATATCAGACCAGTCCACGGTCACTTGTGATAGAACTGGTATATGTACATCTTGTATTGACGGTAAAACTGGAGACAGATGTAACAACAGCTGCAATACTGATTGTACTGTTTGTAACCAGGATAATGCTGACTCTTGTACTAAATGTAAAGATGGAAGATGGGGATCATCATGTAATAAACTATGTAATACTAACTGTAAATCAGTAGCTGGTACCACTGTTGGTGAATGTGATCAGATGACAGGAAATTGTATAGATGGATGTTTACCGGGTAAGACAGGACCTAACTGTACAACAGGTGAATATAAATGTTCTACACGTATTTGTATATATTTATTAGCATACTATTGTCTGAACTGTGTGAAATAGCTTTATTTAACGTCCGCTTCCGCCGAAGTGATATCGCAGATTGTCTGAACTCGCGTCTTTCTATCTTTAAGGTTGAATAGCAAAACTGCTCCCAACACTTCAGTATCCATATAGAAAAGTAACCCCACTTAGAAATCTCAATTCTAATTCCCACAATCTATCGAGTAACCAATTTCATTAAACCTGTCGGAGCATAACAGTAGGACGTTAAAACCCATTTCATTCATTCATTCTTATCAAAAATAACGAGTTGTTTGTAACAAACATTGTTTGTGTATATAAATTAAAGAGCTTTGTAAGGGAATAACAAACCTCGGTGTAGTCGCAATCCAACGGATAATAACAATTACATGGTAATTCCGAACGCCTATCTTGTCTTAACAGATTGTCGGTATGGTGAGAACAGTGTCACAGGGAATATGGTCATTCTGAAAGCTTATCTTGTATTAACATATTGTGAAACTTATCATTATGAAGACGATTGTCACAGTAAGTGTGGTAATTATGAATTTCTGTCTTGCACTAACAGACTGTGAAGCAGGGAGTTATGGTGACAACTGTTCCAGTCAATGTGGTAACTGTGCTGATGAATCACCATGCGATATCATTACTGGCAGTTGTGGACCTTCTGGTTGTGCTGATGGCTTTCAAGGTCCAGTCTGTAAGGGTAAGCTACATTTACACAATTTAAAAGACAATATTATTTGTATACTGTTCAGTTTTAACCCACCTATTGACAATTTCGGTAAATGATTACAACACAGTCAGCTGGAATACGTGTAGACTGGATACTAAGAATAAAATTAACATGTCTGCCTAAAAGCGAACTATTTGTCCCCGATAATACTGAATTATTTTAAGATAACGAGAACTAATATGTTTTTATAACCCGAATGAATGGGGATGTGGTGGTCTATTTTGCGAAATAACAAAATGGTATCATCATAATATAGAGTTTAGCTGTGTGTTCAAGAACGACATTAGACTTTAAGTTCTGTTGCAATATTATTATTATATTTAACAGACCGTTTGCCTTGCTGTGCATGTACAGCGGTAAGTCCTGTTGTAATTGGTATGATTGGTGTTCTGTGCGGTATACTAGGCTCGGTAGCCGTCTTCCTGACATATCATTTCTGTAAGAAAAGGTAACATTTATTAATTGCAGTTTTATTAATAGTCATACGGTGGCTATATATCTAAATCTATACTTTGTGTTAGTTTCATCGACCTCCACTGAACCGTTTGTGTCATGCTCGGTGGTACATATCAAAGCAGTTTGATCTACAAATGATCGTGAAAGACGTCCGCTTATCTCTTGCATTGCATTATGATACATATTGATGGCGCCTTCCGCATTGCCTCATGAAAGAATCATGTTATGGCCGACTCATCCAGATATTGGTCTTGTACTGAAATTTGAACGTGGTCGGATATTGCGGGCGTCCAGCTTCGCCCACCCGACCGTTGCTCGTCATTTTGAATAGTTAGCTGAAGAGTGGCTACAATAATCTACGGAGTTAAAGGATTTCTAATGCTCCTTTATTTTGCAAAATTTGAGCTTATAAACCCGACTACTTCTACAACAGATGATACATTAACCACTGGATATCAGAATATTCCAAGCAATACAAGTAATGTAGACTATGTAAACCAGTTGTTTAATACAGAAGACAATACGAGAAATATGTATGATACATTAGATCACACGCCAGATAACACACAGCATACATACACAACTATAGATTCTAACAAAACCAAATAGATATAACATTACAGATTTGTATGATGCTTTTATGTCTATATTAAAATATCTATATCATGTGTAATGTATCATACAAGAATCTAACATGCTAAAGATAAAAAATATAACATGTTATATTTATGTCTATATTAAAGAATCATTATCATGTGTAATGCATCTAACATGCTAAAGATAGCTAATTAAACATGATATATATTGAGATAAATATTATATACTTCAATAAATACTTTAATAAAACATGATATATCCAGTTTCTGACTGTACTAATACAATCAAGAATGAGATGCGCACTGGAAATATGTTGAGTGGTCAGTCGTCGATCAGCCATCACCATATTATGCACTCAGGTAATCTTTTCTTGGATGGTTGCGTTTAAATTACACAACCTACTTCATTACTGTGGACATGGACAGAGCACCATCCCCGGATATGGAGACTATATCGGTATGTATCTGTGTCGAGGTTGGTCATTTAAGATGCAGGTAATTGTTGACTGCCCTATAACCAGATACTGGTGATTTCAGTGTGTAGGTCGACAAGATGGTCCGGTACGAATGGTTGTACTTTAGAATATAATGCTGCATGGACTCTGCAATAATTAACTTACTGTGAATAATATACTTCTACCGGAAGCAAGGTACCGTTAATTATCCACTATGTTTCACTATTTTAGAACTCTCTTAAGAGAAGTAATTGGAATGTTGAGAGGTGGACAACTCTTTAATACATAAAATTATACACCACTTATTTTGAATATGATGTCCACTTATTTACAGATTGATAATTAGAGTTATCCCCCTTGTCGCTGAAACGTCGTCATTGTTCTACCGATTACGGACAAATCTATCCCTCAGCCTTATCTGTGAAGTTCCACTTAGTGATCGGTCTAGGATTCTAGACTTGTATGTCATTCGGAACTGAATAGACCGATAGGAGTCCCGAGATTCTAGCCAGGCCTATGGCCCCCAGGCCCGGATCCTGGATTTTGTCGAGGGGGGCCACACATTGGTGCAAAGGGTAATATGTTGCTACCTTGGATTGTATGGGCGGAGACATGCGTAAATCATGTTTATATCATCTATTAAAGAGCAGATATGTGAACTACAACAGTAACAAAGCAAACGAAAATGAAAATCTACTATGTCACGGCCCCCTGCCCCCCGCCCCCTGCCGGATCCACTCCTGGCCCCGCTCCGGTTAAGCTGCAGTTTGATGATCCGTTGTAGTTTCAAAGATGGGGTTTAACGTTCACTCGACACAAACTACGTCATTTCGGCACTAACTTATGGTTTTTATACGCCCACATTGAAATGTGGTCGTATATTGTCGTCGCCCCCGTCCGTCCGTCCGTCCGTCCGTCCGTCCGTCCGTCGGTCCGGCGTCCACAATTGCTTGTGGACGCTCTAGAGGCTAAAGTTAATATCCGATTGACTTTAAATTTATACACGGTGTTTAAGGTCATGAGACGAAGAAGCCTATTGTTTTTCAGCGATTTCCGATAATAACTACCAGAGTTATGGCCCTTGACGACTTCAAAAAATCTTGTGGACGCTCTAGAGGCCAAAGTTAATATCCGATTGGCTTTAAATTTATACACAGTGTTTAAGGTCATGAGACGAAGAAGCCTATTGATTTTCAGCGATTTCCGATTATTAGTGCCAGAGTTATGGCCCTTGATCACTTCAAAAAATCTTGTGGACGCTCTAAAAGCCAAAGTTAATATCCGATTGACTTTAAATTTATACACAGTGTTTAAGGTCATAAGACGAAGAAGCTTATTGATTTTCAGCCATTTCCGATAATTAGTGCCAGAGTTATGGCCCTTGATCACTTCAAAAAATTTTGTGGACGCTCTAAAAGCCAAAGTTAATATCCGATTGACTTTAAATTTATACGCAGTGTTTAAGGTCATAAGACGAAGAAGCCTATTGATTTTCAGCGATTTCCGATAATTAGTGCCAGAGTTATCTCCCTTGATCACTTCAAAAAATCTTGTGGACGCTCTAAAAGCCAAAGTTAATATCCGATTGACTTTAAATTTATACACATTGTTTAAGGTCATAAGACGAAGAAGCCTATTGATTTTCAGCGATTTCCAATAATTAGTGCCAGAGTTATGGCCCTTGATCACTTCAAAAAATCTTGTGAACGCCCTGAAAGCCAAAGTTAATACCCGATTGACTTTAAATTTATACACAGTGTTTAAGGTCATAAGACGAAGAAGCTTATTGATTTTCAGCCATTTCCGATAATAAGTGCCAGAGTTATGACCCTTGATCACTTCAAAAAATCTTGTGGACGCTCTAAAACCCAAAGTTAATATCCGATTGACTTTAGATTTATACGCAGTGTTGAGGGTCAAAAGACGAAGAAGCCTATTGATTTTCAGCGATTTCCGATAATTAGTGCCTGAGTTATCTCCCTTGATCACTTCAAAAAATCTTGTGGACGCTCTAAAAGCCCAAGTTAATATCCGATTGACTTTAAATTTATACACAGTGTTTAAGGTCATAAGACGAAGAAGCCTATTGATTTGCATCAATTTCCGATAGTGCCAGAGTTATGGCCCTTGATCACATCAAACAATCCTGTGGACGCTCTAGAGGCCAAAGTTAATATCCGATTGACTTTAAATTTACACACACTGTTTAAGGACCTGAGAGGAAGAAGCCTACTGATTTTCATCAATTTCAAATAATTACTTCCAGAGTTATCTCCCTTGATCACTTCAAAAAACCTTGTGGCGCTGTAGATGCCAAACTTATCATCCGATTGACTTCAGATTGATACACAGAGTTTAAGGTGTTGAAACGAACAAGTATTTTGATTTTCAATGAATTTTGATAACTGAACAGCTAAATCCATGATATTAAATGTTTCCTATACTAATTGTTAGCGTGGGGCAAAACTTTATAAAAAGCTAATAAATTCTAATGATTTTCTGATAATTACATGAGTTGTTACTCAGATTTTAATGTATTACAAATGTTTCATTACCAAAAAAAAGTAAAAATATGCGACAACCCTTGTTGACTGCCCGGACGATTTAGCTGCTGTGGGCGTATGTTTCGTTGCCTGGCAACCTATCTTTAATTCATTTAATTCAATAATTCGCTTTAGCGCAGGGGTCTTTAGTAGTTGGAGGAAACCGGGGGCCCCGAAGTAAACCCACGAGCTGGACAGGCGGCCCTTCTCCTTGTCACGTACAACCAGGGATTCGAAACCACGTCAGTTGACTCATTGACAGGCTTTATGATACAGCACGCACGAGGTAACAACCCAACCCCCTTAATTATTAAAACTTGTAAAGCCCCGTTGTTTAACAGTTATATGTAAATCTTTGTTGGACAGCCCAATTAGCATAATGGGCTAATGAAGTCAGGATTTCAAAACGAGAGCCTTAACCACAATGTGGGCAAAGACAAATCCTCTAGTAACATACAAAACAACCTCGCCCGGCGTATTCCCTATAGAAGTGCCCGTATAATATTACTATTTTCACATCTGGTGAATAACGAAAAACAAACTAGCTCATTGTTCTTGAACCAGAAGTTAACTGCACGTATCTCACAGAGTCGTGATTAGTTAACAGTTTCTGGAAGACTACCAGGAAGCTCCACGTGCTTCTTGTTGGGTCATACTATTACTCTGAATGTTCATCACTTTTGCCCAGAACAAAAAATTCCAAGTATACGAAGGAAGCATGTGATGACATCAACGCCCAAGAAGTGTAAAGGACGGTATTCCAGTAACAGGTCGTTAATATGATAGCTTATTATTTAAAGAACGATTCCGCCATAAAGAGTGTACATTACGCAGTTGTATTGCCCAGACTGTGTAAACAAATCAAAGCAAAAAGCCGAGATAAACCCCACAGTGGTGTCCGGCTTCTCCGAGACAATCTCCGTCTTCAATATCCTTCCTCGCGCAGTCCATCCTCCAGATCTAGCTCCATCTGACTACTTCCTTATCGAGCAAGCAAATTTGTCCCAAGGGATTCGATTCTGACGGGTGATCTGAACACTACTGTTCAGGGGGGGGGGGGGGTGTCAGGGTTACGCAGGAAACCATGGTTTTTGACGGGTTAATATACTTGGAAAAGGGTGCATTGATTCCAAAGGAATTAAGTTTACATTTCAAGAGATTGGTAATTTTGTGGACACGTCTCCCAGTTTGCAGCATATTTTGTGAATATGGGACTAATGAAGAGGAGCATACGCCGTTCAGTATGCAGTGAAGGGAATTTGCAACGTCCCACTATTATGTCGAATTCCAACTGCCAAGGGTCCTTGTTTTTGTCCCTTCCAAACGGCGATATGTCGTTCCTTACTAGGTCATCCACCCAATACCACTGACAAGGGAGAAGCAGGCCAGAAAATCCCGATGAACTTTATCGGGTCAATCGAACACGGAACATTCACGTTAGAGAGAGATAGTGAGGGAGAGAGAGAGAGAAATGGGGTTTAACGTCCACTTGACACAATCCAGGTAAATTTGGGACTAACATATTGTTTCAATTTTATTTCAATAATTCGCTTGCTCGTAGGGGTCTTTAGCAGTGGGAGGAAACCGGTCCACGTTAGAGACCAAATGTCATATTAACTGAGTCACGGTAGCAGCTCCGACACTTTAATCAACTATGTGTGTAGAACAAATTGTAACAATGTATTTATAATAATGATTATCAAAGTAATGAATGTGGTAAATATGTCATGTAATATATGTATGAATACAGACACAGATAATACTAGGTTTATATGGAGCGGAACGTAATAATATATAACTTTGGGAAAGGTATGTAATAGGCTACCGGAATCCAGTTTCTTTATTTAAGAAGATTGAAATGTCATTTACATTTATTTGTTCACTGATGGTAGTTCATAATATCCTCCATATACTGTTACTTGACACTGTTTGTTATACATTCTTTTACATTTGTTAAGCGTTGTTAAACAAGTGTTTTATTAAAATATTTAATATCATCCGTGCTTAGTTTTGAAAATATTTATCATGCTGAGAGAGAGGGGAGAGAGAGAGAGGGGGAAGGTAATTGGCCGACCCCCCATATTCTCCCCAGTGGTTTGCTTAATTACAGCTTATCACACTACACACTGCTTTAATGGAAGCAACCTTCTGTTCCAAACTATGACCAATAGCTAAATTCGTAACCAAATGATTACGCTTTAAACAGAGCCCCGAATTGTACCAAATACGTTTACATGACGTTACGTCACGATTTGAGTATACCCAATTTAACCAGAGTACCATACCACGTGACGTTTCTTTTGTTGCTTAGTATATAATACCCAACTTCCGTTTTAACGTAAATGCATCTTTCTTGTTACAAAACGCGGTTACAGATGTGCACGAAGCTCTGATAGCATTTCAGGATATTGTGTTAAGTACTGTTTACATCTGTAAAAGTTACACAGTGATTGGAATTATATTCCCCGGCTCCTCTATATGAAATGTAGAAGTTATAAGTATTCAATGAGATTGATATAACCCGAGTTTTATTAAACTAGTAGGTAAATACACACATAAATAATATGATAACAATGAGATTGATATACCACAGGTTGATATTTAAACATACAATTAATATGATGACAACGTAAAAGTATTGAATGAGATTGATATAACTCGGATTATATTTAAACTAGTTAGTAAAGACACACATAATTAATATGTTAACAAATTATAAATATTCAATGAGACAGGTTTGATAATCTAACATTATACACACGACCAATCGTTTAACACTGGACGAAATGGAAATGTGGTATGATTGTGTTACCAAAAGCACACGATGCTGCCATTGTTCTTCAGGGTATGTAATGGTCTTTCCTATACTTCTCTACAAGAAACCCATTCAATGAAATAAGCAAAGTGGACCTGTTTTCAAGACGATGGGTGGTTAAGACGAGGATGATGTTTAAGACTATGGTTCGTGTAAGAAAGACGAGGATGACGTTGACGGGAGTTTTAGACGACAGTTCTTGTGAGAAAGACGAAGATGATGATGAATGGTATATAGTTTTAACGTAAGATAGACGAGAACGGTGACGGATGCGTAAGGCTACAGTTCGTTTAAGAAATACTGACGAGCGTATAGCATTGTCAAAATTTTCCGGCAACCCCCTGTACCTCAAGGACTTAGATCACAGCCTACGAAGCCAAAAGATAAAATGACCGGCATCATATACACTGAAAAGATAAAACATATAACATGGATGGATGATGGTATCTAAGCTGAAATGTCCAAACGTTTTCGTATTTTTTCGATTTTTGTCAGAGTACTACACATCTAGGTAATGGATTCTAGTCAATGGATGTTCATGTTATATGTATACCTTTCCACCAATTTAAACTGTCAACGCGCTTGAGCATACAGTTTGTTTACACGTTATAATCTTTGTGTTCACTGAAGTGTGCAATAGAACATATTAAGATATATATTTCACAATAATCAACATGCAATTACAATATTCTTCCTGTTTAAACATCCAGGGTTTAATTTATTTTAGCAGAGCTTTCAACCTGTATAGCTGTGTTTAATATCAACAAATATGATGATTGAATATTAACATAGGCAACTACAACCGTTGGTAAGTTATATATTATTGTCTATGGCTGTACACGGCCAAGTGGGGGAGGGGGTGAGGGCGACTTAGTGCCATATGATTAGCGCGTAGGCGTTGTATCGTAACGTCTGTCATTCAATAAACTGGCGTGGTTTCGAATCCCCAGTTGTACGCGACAGGGATTAGGGTCGCCTGAAATTCCCGCTTTAAGATACTCCGATTTATACCCGGATGGAATGGATCTGCGATGATAGACAACACATAATTTCAAATCTTATTGTAGATTATATTGATGAAAATTCACACAGCCGAAATTATATTCTTCATTTTAACAAAGGGAAGGTTTTGGTCGTAACATTTGTTTCAGAAATACATCATATTGTCCGTTACCATTGCTTCAATAATATACCGTATTGTCCGCAGCCATCGCTTCATGGATACACATGATTCTACTGTAGTCCTGATCTTTCCAGAACGTCCAGAACAATCACCAATCGCGAAAGTCAGTACATGTTTTTATTCTCTGAAAGCATTCCATTCGGTTTGATTGCCATACACCGAACCAAGCAAATGCCTAGGCAAGATCAGATACAAATATTATTAAAGGAGATCTCAATAACCATTTAAGACAAATACATGTATAAATTTACTATATGTTTCTAGATTTCCTGTGGCTAAAGGGCTCTGGTGAAATACCTGTCACAGCTGCGCGGTTGGTCTAGTTATTAAGGCTTTGTATTAATTTAAATTATGCTGGTGGTTAAATTAAGATATGTATATAAATAATCTCACCAAGTATACATCTATCGACATATTTACTAACCAAGTGTATTATATTTCACACCCCATCCTCTTTCTATACAGAAGTAACTTACTGTGCAGCTAGGAAGATTCTCATATATCTATCTGCATGAGCGGTTTAAGGGGATAAAAGTACTGGGGTTACATTCACGTACTTGGCTGTGATGTTTTGTGATACAATTTGAAATTAAAAAAAAATATGCCGTTCACTTTTTATACGTCCACATTCATAATGTGAACGTATTATGCCGTCGCCCCTGTCTGTGTGTGTGTGTGTATGTATGGGTGTGATTGTGGGTGTGTGTGTGTGCGTCTGTGGTTCGCCTACAGGGCGCAATTCTTCATGGATTTTCTTCAAAATTGGTATACTTATTTCTTATACCCCAAGGAAGATCCCTATTGTGTTTGGTGCATGCCCGACCCCCAGGGGCAGAGCCACGCCCATTTCTAGTATTTGTTTGTTTGTCATCTACAGGCCACATGTCTTAACTACTAATCTAGAAACTTTGCATACACATTCTTTGTACCCTAAGGAACATCCCTATCGTTTGTGGTGCATGCCCAACCCCCGGGGGCAGAGCCACGCCCATTTTCTTTTCGTGTGTCTTTGTGTCGCCTACAGGGCGCAATTCTTACTGGATTTTCTTCAAACTTGGTATGCTTATTCCTTATACACCAAGGAAGATCCCTATGGTTTTTGGTGCATGCCCGACCCCCAGGGGCAGAGCCAAGCCCATTTCTAGTATTTGTTTGTTTGTCGTCTACAGGCCACATTTCTTAACTTATAATCTTGAAACTTTGCATACACATTCTTTGTACCCTAAGGAACATCCCTATCGTTTGGCATGCATGCCCAACCCCCAGGGGCAGAGCCACGCCCATTTTCTTTTCGTGTGTCTTTGTGTCGCCTACAGGGCGCAATTCTTACTCTTTACACCCTAAGGAAAATCCGTATTGTTTTTTGGTGCATGCCCGACCCCCAATGGCAGAGCCACGCCCATTCCTTGTATTTATTTGTTTGTCGTCTACAAGCCACATTTCTTAACGTATCATCTTGAAACGGTGAATGCTTATTCTTTGTACCCTAAGGAACATTCCTATCATTTGGGGTGCATGCTCAACCCCCAGGGGCAGAGCCACGCCCATTTTCTTTTTGTGTGTCGCCTACAGGCCACAATTCTTAATCGGTCACCTTGTCGATTACAGGGCGCAATTCTTACTGGATTTTCTTCAAACTTTGTATATTTACTCTTTATACTCTAAGGATGACCCCTATCATTTGGGGTGCATGCCCAACCCCCAGGGGCAGAGCCACGCCCATTTTCTTTTTGTGTGTCTGTGTGTCGCCTACAGGCCGCAATTCTAACTGGATTTTCTTAAAACTTTGTATACTTACTCTTAACACCCTAAGGATGATCCCTATTGTTTTTTGGTGCTTGCCCGACCCCAAATGGCAGAGCCACGCCCATTCCTTGTATTCATTTGTTTGTTGTCTACAAGCCACATTTCTTAACGTATCATCTTGAAACTTTGAATGCTTATTCTTTGTACCCTAAGGAACATTCCTATCATTTGGGGTGCATGCCCAACCCCCAGGGGCAGAGTCACGCCCAATTTCTTTGTGTGTCGCCTACAGGCCACAATTCTTAATCGGTCGTCTTGAAACTTAAAATACTTATTCCTTATACCCTAAGGATGATTCCTTTTGTTTTGGGTGCATGCCCGACCCCCGTCTGACAGCAACACCCATTTCTTGTATTTCTTTGTCTGTCGTCTACAGGCTGCATTTCTTAATGTATCATCTTGAAACTTTGAATACTTATTCTTGGTACCTTAAGGAAGATCCCTATTGTTTTTGGTGCATGCCCGACCCCCAGGGACAGTGCCACGCCCATTTTCTTTTTGTCTGCCTGTGTGTCACCTACAGGCCACAATTCTTAATCGATCGTCTTGAAAACTTTTTTTTATACTTATTCCTTATACCCTAAGGCTGGCCACTATTATTTTTGGTGCATGCTGGACCCCCTGGGACAGAGCCACGCCCAATGCTTTTAATAATAATAATAATAATAATAATAATGAATTTATATAGTGCCTCTCATCTAGAACTGTTCTACTCGATGGCGCTGAGCCGCTCTGTCACGTTTGGTATTCACAGTTAAATAGGTGAGTCTTAAGGGATGTTTTAAAGGACTCTACTGTTTTGGCTTCCTTTAATGTTGCTGGGAGTTTATTCCATTGGGTGGGTGCTGCCACTGAAAAAGCCCTATCACCACACGACACTTTAAAAGTTTTTGGAACAACTAGGTCGTGTTTTGATGTTGATCGTGTTGATCTATCTCCACTTTTGATTTTTATAAGATGACTCAGGTAATTATGTCTTGTGTTCGCCTACAGGATGCAATTCTTAACAGATCCTTTTAAAACTTTACATACCTATTCCTTATACCCTAAAGATGATCCCTATTGTTTTTGGTGATTTCCTAACCCCCAGGGACAGAGCCATGCCCATTTTTACTTCGTGTCTGTGTGTGTTGTCTACAGGCCACGATTCTTAATGGATCGTCTTTAAACTTGGGATATGTATTCCTTATAGCCTAAGGACGTCAACTGCATGTCCCGACTCTCACAGACAAGACACGCCCATTTTTTGTGTTTGTCGTTTACAGGCCGCAATTCTGAATGAAGCAGCTTGGTACTTGGCTTATGTATTCCTTATAGCCTGAGGGCGTCCACTATTGATTTTGATGAATGTCCCGACCCCCAGGGGCAGAGCCACGCCCACTTTTTGCCTTTAGCGTTAAGAAGGCACAATTCTGAATGGATTATCTTGGTATACTTATTCCTTATACTCTAAGGACGGCAACTATTGATGTTGAGGCACGACCCTCAACACTAAACAAACCAAACGCCTAGCCTTCTTGACTAAGTACCATATCAATCAAAGCAGGAATGTGGACGTATATTGTAGCGTTAGCGTTATGTTTTACAAATAAAATCTGATTTTTTTTTATTCTTAGGATTAATGAATATTACACAAAATGCAAGCTAATCAGTTTTCAACAGTAATAATAATTTCATCTTTAATAAGTTCTAGTTTAGGTAAGTAGTAATCACGTTATAGTATTCATACAGAATTATAAATCTTACTGTAGATATGTAGCCCAATATGCCAAACATATAAATAAGAAGAGATAGAACCAAGTCTACTAACAATATTATTCATGTTCGGTTCGACGAAACAGGTAAAATGAGACTTAACGTCCACCCAACACCAACATATCGTTGAATGAGTTAAAATTTGTGGACTGACAACCCTGTTCCATCGGGAGCTTGAATGACAGTTTTCATGAGGCCCTTCATTGTGTCAACTAGCGGTTTCGATTCCCCGATTGTACGTGACAAGGAGTTGGGCTCCCTGTTCAACATCGTGGGTTTTCTCCACATCTGTCAGTTGCCTCCCACAGCTAAAGACCCCCTACGCGCGAGCGAATTCTTGAAATAAAATTGAACCATACGTTAGCCCCTGAACCTGGTGTCTCTCCCAACTACCTACCCCATCTCACGCTCTAGTCTGAGATAGGAACAGCAGCACCTGTAACGATTAGACATCTGATGATCTATGGTTCAAGCGATCATCTTATCGTAAAATCTACACTATTCTGACACTACCCATTTATTACCGGTTTATTAAAGTTATTCTCTCATATTTGCAGCATTAGATGTTTGTAAAGATAGAGACACCATTAACTGTCAATCATGTAGTGATAGTGTATATCCGAGAGATGAATTTTATAGAGAGAACTGTATGAGGTCATGTGATGTTTGTATAGGTATTACTTGTTTTATTGTATTAAATAATATAAACACATATATATGTGCGTGGTCGTAGTAGTTGTTGTTATCGTATTTGTAGTAGAATCATGTAAACAACTCGTATACTAAACTTGCTATTCACATGGGTTGAAATACTTATCTTAACGATGTATTCTCTAAACAAATAAAAATACAACTGTTTGCGGAGGAAAGATAACGAGTTCACAGTGTTAGACATTTTAAACATTTTAAAATCATTTGTTTTCGACTATAATTTATACACACAACACTAATTTGGACATATTGTTTCAGAACTTTGTGTGATCTTATTTACATGATGTATTGATAGGTACAAACATTGCTCTTGGAAAACCTACAGACCAGAGTTTCACATTTCAAACCGCATATTCAAGTAATGCTGTAGATGGTAATACTGATAATCGCTTTAGGATGTCTAGCTGTACACATACAGGCTATGAAAATGGCAGTTACTGGTGGTGTGTTGATCTACAGCAGTTTTATAATATTGACACCATAGAACTATTTAACAGAGATAGCTGTAAGTGTTTCTAATTCTTCTACAGTCAATTTCTAACCCTTTGTTGTATAATCCTCAGTATATTTCCACACACGTGTTCAATAAAACATAAGATAGTGTAGATTTAAGACAATAACAAATGTAAAGGCATATCTAATTAAAACTGTAAATGTTTGGCCGATGATTCTAGTGATGGACATTCCGAGTCAAATATATCAGTGACGGGCGTCATGCATGAACAATGAATACATGAAATGGTCTTTAACTTCCCATTTGCCTACATGCTGCTCGGACATGTGAGTTACCTCTTCATCTCCAGAACGCCCGATTTCATTCTCACCCAAGGTTACATTTCAATTCAATATGGATACCATTAACCAATAGTTAACCCTGTGGCCTACTCGTTTAATATAACAAATCAAAACCTAATCGTAATCAATGATTGGTAAGTGTTCAGATTAAGATTAATGCTTGTTGGATCTGGGGTAACTGATCGTATAATATTTTATTTTCTAGATAAAGAGAGATTACGAGGATTTGAGATAAAGACAAGTTCTAGTGGTACATGTAATCAAGCAGGGTTTACATCAGCTACATCATGTTATAAAGATACACCACCAACAACACAAGATATATATACAATAGATAGATGTAATCAACGTACATCAACTAGTATATCTGCTAGAACAGTATATGTCACTGTTACAAGTCAACCAACTCACTTTATGTGAAGTTCAGATATTTGCTGGTAAGATACAATAACGTAAGAACATGCATTATATTTATGACAATAATGATGTCGCTATTCACACACTATATTTGTAATTAAAATGTCCTTTATTTAAAATAACTATTTAAGGCCTGCAGCCAAACTTTCTAGCTTGCTTAGAAACACAAAAGTCGAAGCAAAAAGTCTGCACTAACTCGATTTAGGGCTTGGTGAAAATTGTGATAATTGTCAAGAAAATGCTTTATTTATACTAATAATTGTGAAAATGACATAAAATTAAATACTGGCGAAAACATCCTCCGATGCCTTCATCCTATGCAAAAAAATATG
This sequence comes from Patella ulyssiponensis, assembly GCA_963678685.1. Classification (NCBI taxonomy): domain Eukaryota; kingdom Metazoa; phylum Mollusca; class Gastropoda; family Patellidae; genus Patella; species Patella ulyssiponensis. The sequence goes on from OY783228.1 coordinate 10,102,861, forward strand.
CTATTGATTAAATGATAATTTAAAACAAAATGCAGAAAACATAATGGACAAAGGAACATACAGAATTTTGGAAATCCATTAACGGTAATACAGAGTTAATTCCTTATCTGTCAAATGTCTGCAATTGGTAACAGTAGTTCAGGTGCGTGTTGACTGCTAATGCTGTATGACACACAAGACCATGTGTGAGCAGAACACACAAGCCCATTTTTTATATCGTTAATGGGGTCACAGAGGACTGCAATGGTTGGTGAGTGAGTGTTTACCCAGAAATTATGGGCGGAGCGCCTAGTCCGATGAGCAAGGAGCTATGTTTGACATTGGTTGAGCAATATGTCTATGCAGACTATGTCCGTAGTTTTGTAAACCAAGTAATTTTTTTTCCACCAAAACATAAACCAACACCAACAAAGAGAGAGAGAACTGGGGTTTAACGTCCACTCGACAGAAACTAGGTCAATTCGGGACTAGCGTATGGTCCAATTTTATTTCAATAATTCGCTTGCGCGTAGGGATCTTTAGCTGTGGGAGGAAACCGAAGTACCCGGAGAAAATCCACAAGGCGGGACAGGCGACCTAGTTATTTTCATAACTGTGTTTTAGAGCGCCACTCTGCTCTCACAGTTATTGGTTACCCCTATTACGAAGTAGTATGAAAATAACGCTTTTTCACATCTCGGTTCTAAGGCTATTTTAGAACCCTTACCGTCTATTTTTCACGGAGATTCTTCTTTTATTACGAAAAGGAATCATTTCCTGTCACATCTAACACAAATTTATAATAATCCAACAATATTTGCATCTAGAATTGTCCTCTAAAAAACGTACACAACTTTCATTCAAAACTGGGCGCCATTTTTAACTGACGCCTGCGCAGATCGGTTCATAGCCAGTATTCCAAATTTAGGAATGGAATTTTTACCGTAAACGAAATTCGTGCTGTACATCAATTAACAACGGACTAAACTAGCGATCTGACACCACTAATGTTTTTCTATTCAACATACATGAACAATAATTACATAAAATCTATAAAATTGAACAAAAATATTATATTGACCTTTATAAGATATTTAAAATCTCCTAAGAATAAATAAATACTTTGAATTTGAAAAAGTAATATCAGATAATTAAATGATGTCAAGTAAAATAAAAATGTACCCCAACCATTGAGCGTTATTTTCATACTACTTCGTAATAGGGGTAACCAATAGCTGTGAGAGCAGAGTAGCGCTCTAAAACACAGTTATGAAAATAACTACAGGCGACCCTACTCCTTTCCACGTACAACCGGGGATTCCTCACCAACATACCCTTTCTGTTAGACCCTATGTTATTTTTACTACAGCTAGCTGTAAACCTCTAATTCAGATATTTTTTTTTTTAAACAATATTTATTCACAGAAACTAGATTGGAGAACAGGCAGAAGCCTATAGACCCCCTCTCCATTCACAAATTTAAGGCCAAATTACAAACATTTAAACTGAAACCATATGTATAATTGTGTAATTTGCTTACAAATATAGATTTAAGACAAAAAAAAAATTATTTAAGTAAAACAATCGTTGAAAAACAAAATTATGCAGAAACTCTGCACTTTAAATGTCATCAAAGTTAGTCGTTATCATTATTACTGTCACTACACTTCATTACAATATTTTCACTGCCGGGGGTTGGATGGTCGAATGGTTAGCGTGCGCGGGCTTAATCATACGGCCTGTCATTGAGTCAAATGGCGGGGTTTCAAATCCCTGGTTGTACGTGGCAAGGAGTAGGGTCGCCTGTCCAACCTCGTGGGTTTTCTCCGGGTACTCCGGTTTCCTTCCACTGCTAAAGACCCCTACGCGCAAGCGAATTATTGAAATAAAATTAAACCATGTTAGTCTCGAAATGACCTACTTTGTGTCGAGTGAACGTTAAACCCCATTTATCTCTTTCTCACACAGATGTAGTACATGGATGCTATACTATATCGGGGGGTTGGGATGGCCTAGTGGTCTAGAGTGCTGTGCTTCGACCTCTAGCTGGCTGGTCACCTCTGGCTTGCGGCTGTGGTTTCGAGCGTATGTGGCATGGAGATAGGGGCGCCTTCTCAACCTCGTGGGTTTCCTCCGGGCACTCCGGTTTCCACCCACTGCTAAAGACCGCTACGCGCAAGCGAATTATTGAAATAAAATTAAAAACCATATAATAGTCCCGAAATGACCTAGTTGTGTCGAGTGGACGTTAAACCCCATTGCTCTCTCTCTCTCCCCCTCTCTCTCTCTCTCTCTCTCTCTCTCTCTACTATATCATCTATATTACAGATCTATGTAATACTGGATACTACAGTACATCAATTTCTACATGTCAACCATGTAATACATGCCTTGGTGACACATGTGATCCTTCTAATGGTGTTTGTACTGGAGATTGTAAAACAGGTTTTTATGGTACAAAATGTCAACAGAACTGTAATGATGGTTGTTTAAACAATCAATGTTCTAAATCTGATGGTAGATGTAATGATTGTAAACCTGATACAGTTGGTCCATACTGTAACCGGACATGTGGTACAGAATGTCAACCAAGAACAGACCAGACCACGGTCACTTGCGATAGAACTGCTAGATGTACTAACTGTACTACTGGAAGATATGGTGATGGGTGTGATAATAACTGTAGTACTGGATGTGATAGCGGATGTGCTAGATATAGTGGTAGATGTACATCTTGTATTAAAGGTAAATCTGGAGACAGATGTGATATCAACTGTAATAATAATTGTACTGTTTGTAATCAGGATAATGTCGACTCTTGTATTGAATGTAAAGATGGAAGATGGGGATCATCATGTAATAAACTATGTAATACTAACTGTAAATCAGTAGTTGGTGCAACTGTTGGTAAATGTAATCAGATGACAGGAAATTGTATAAATGGATGTGTACCTGGTAAAATAGGATCTAACTGTACAACAGGTAAATATAATTGTTCTAGCTCCCTTTTTAAAAATTTAGCGGCAATAAACACTGTATTCGAGTCTATGGACGACAGCTGTTCCCCTAAATGCATTATAGAAATTTCTTGCACTTTCATAATTTCACCAAATATTTTATGATTGTAGACGGGCAAGGCGGAGATGAATCAAGCAATTACACAACAATAATTGCTGCTGTGGTATCAACTGTAGTTGTGGTTGTGGTGGCTTCTATTGTTATCGTTTTAGTCCTGAAACGAAGAAGGTAAGCTGAATAAGTTGTATGTTATAGCATTACTAACTGCGCCTTCACAATTACGAATCATATAAAGAAATAAAATGCTAATGATTCCTAAAATATTTTGAACAAATACATATTCGGAATTTTATTTTCATTTAAAGATGGCAAAAATCAACGGAATCTGACCAAGTAAAGATGGACGATATACCATTAAATACCAGTACAGATATATCAGGACCTTGCGAAAAAACAGTCGAAGGTCGGTGGAATGTATTATAACTACAAGTAATGAAGTAGAAATTAACCACAAATTTCACGATTCACCACAGGGACCATCTGATAGTTTTCATTTACTGTATTTATATTGTTTTTATTTTGAGTTATTGAATGAAATGAATGAATGAAATATGGTCAAATGGCACGTCAGCTCCAACCGGACTATATTGCGTCAAACATATGGTGATGCTACGAGACAAACTTTAAACAAATAATCACATTATCTTTATGCTTAAAAAAACAAATATCGCAGTAAATATCAACTAAAAATAAATAGCACAAACTTTATGTATATATATATTTAAAACATGAAAGGGAAAATCAGGATAAATACAATTAAAATTTTCGATAAATATTTGTCTCTTTTAAAAAGTCTAGCGCTTTGCAATACAGACTGGGCAAACAACGGATGTAGTGACTGACAACGGTAATACCGTGATCTTGTGTGCTTGAGATGCTTGCACTCATTGACGGTAAATCTTCAATAATAGGGATTGTATGACGACTATTTCACTGAATAAAAATAGACAGGGAAATGTGGTTTAACGTCCACTCGACACAAACTAGGTCATTTCGGGACTAACATATGGTTTAATTTTATTTCAATAATTCGCTTGCACGTAGGGGTCTTTAGCAGTGGGAGGAAACCGGAGTACCCAGAGAAAACCCACGAGGTTGGACAGGAGACCCCACTCCTTGCTTCGTACAACCCGGGATTCTTCACCATGCCAATTGACCCCCCCCCAAAAAAAAGAAAAGATTAGTCAAAGTGCATTACTTATTATCTTCTGTATTATAGTGGATGATAAGCCTACAGTCAGTGGTAATACATATGCTAATCTGTTAAGATCTTTCCACCAACCAGAAGTCGAAGCACAGGCAGCACAAGTTTATGTAAACGTTGATGAACCCGCTGAATCTTCTACACGTGTTAAATTGACTAATCTACTGCAATATATCAAAATCAAAAAACAATCACTCAAATCTGAATATCAGGTAAGCTATTGGTTTACATATATAGAGACGGTATTCTCCAAACTCACACAATGCATCTGCTGCAGATGGTATAGTCTCCGTGAGCCAAATCATGTGGTTTCGATCGCTGGCATACAGCCATGTACGTACCAGCCAGTCGATCCCATTAGTTTTCGTCGTGTTCTCTCGTTTTATCCGAATAATAAAGACGAACGATGAAATTGAAATTGTATCGACCATAATTTATTATTATTGAAAGCAATTTGAAATTGGGATTTTGATGGTATATTTCTGTCTATAAGAATCGATGTGTCATTTACCGTGAGGATAGATCCTACGAAGCGAGGCCGCTGTTGAGCGAGGCTTGATCACCCAGTTCCTAGGAACATATGGAGTAATGATAGGTTCATAAAGGGACTGGGTGATACAGGCTTCTTTTGACCTCAATTCGCTGTAATTCCGGTCCGTTCAAGATATGATTAGCCAAGTGAACACACTTCAAGTTTGATTTGTAATTAATAAAGCTGTAAAGTCACCAATTTAACTACATTGGAGGGTGTATAATGATCAAATAAAGTCTCGTTGGCAATTAAAACGATGGAAAGTCTTAGAACTAGTGAGTATTGTGAGATGATAACAGACGATATATCGTAAACCAGTCATAACAAAGATGGCGTCTGAATTACCTTCTATTATACTATACTACATGGTCAAGCAGTAGTAAGAGTTTTTATTTTAATCCCTTCAAGTGCCTGTGGGTTTTCACTAGTTCAATTATTTTGTAATATAAGGGTACATTATGATAAAGAACGACTCTATGGGGCGAAAGCCGTAAGTATAGCAATGTCAACGTACATAGTTCCGCCGATGCTTCGAAACATTGAAGCCGGACCGTGTACGTTATGTAACCCTTGACAAAAAGTATGGTCATGGCAAAACACCAAACTCTGTTACTTCGCGAGACTTTTAACAAATGTGGCTTAACTTTGCATTTTTCTGAACCGAAAGAGCTATGGACGACGGGCGACATTATGAAATCTCTTATTATGACAAAATATTTAAATGTTAACAATATTAATTTCCTTTCAGACTCTTCCAAGTGGACTATGTTCAGCATATGATTATTGTATGAATGCTGTTAATAAGCCTAAAAATAGATATAAGAATATATGTGCTTGTAAGTATCTTAAGCAACATAAAGTATTTGATGTCTTTATTATATACACGAGAGTTTTACATTAAATGCAAGTAGAGTAATGTATCTTTAAATAACTATATGTTATAGCGAGAACAGTCAGCACTTTCTCAACATATTCAAAAATGTACTTTAAAGCGAGAATTTCCTATTTTCTGAGAAAGTCAAAGTATAATCATTTCTATGTCTTTTGCTGAATAGGTTGTCAACTCACTATTATACGATCATAGGTATCATTCTCACACTTAGAATTCATTCACACCAGAAATAATAACACAATGACCTCCCACGTTTTCCTATTCTCCGTGTGAATAGCTATCATCAAACGTTTGAATTAGAAGTTGAAATTGATATTTTTGCCATTTTACCAATTTTTCAACTGGCATTATTGAATTAATAGGATTAATTTATAGATACCATCGATTTTAAGGCTTTATTTTAATACATTTTAGAGATATAACCTAAAAATATGAAATTATCGCTTTGAAATAAACACATGCTATGTATTATATTTATATTGCTTATTACAGTTGATCATTCACGAGTAAAACTGGATATAGAAAACGATGACCCTAATTCTGATCACATGAATGCTTGTTATATAACTGTAAGTTATTATTTCTCAATTTGACTTGACTTCTCGCATTTTTCTATGTTTGATATTGAAACGTGGCTTCTGTTTCCCAGAACCGTATCATGTGTTGACTAGGCTCCCTCTGCATCAAATCCACGCGTTCTAGACAATTCTCCTATTTTGTGTATTTAATTACATGTAGTAAATAGAACGTATCTGTATCAGTTTCAAAGAATAATTTCAAAATAATCTTTTCCTACATAGCAATATTTACACAATTCAAACATGTAAATACTCACAAGGATGCTCGCAATGTCACAATTCATCACAGTATTTATTTAAATTCTGGTCAAATTGTTTAAAAATTAAAATATTTTTATCTTTTAATCAATCTGATTGAAATACAGATCTATATTTCGTTTCGTTTTTTTATTCTTTCGATGATCTGCAATACATGACGATCTGCCAAGTTATAGTGGGAGTTCACGTCAGGGTCAAACGAGCAACTTTTGACCGTATGACGTCAGGGTCAAAGGATTGATCACTCAATCAGCGTTGACGTTTCTAGTGATGTACCCACAGTTCCGTTTCATTTGCTAATCACTCACTTTATCCAGTACACGTCAACGATAACAACTTGTCCAGATCCTTGTATGTTAACGACAAGTAAAACGAAATTTTGAACAATGAAAACGAAACGAAATACTTTAATTACTTTTTTTAAACGACAGATTAACTAAAACTAGGAGAAGTGTTTATAGTGTGTATATAATTTATATTACTATCTGTTTTACCCAGGGATATTCCGATGTTGAAAAGAAATATATCGCTTCACAAGGTGAGAAATTATTGCAGCTATTTCCATTAATGTAAACTGTAGAATAACAAAGATACACACGGAGGCTAGAGTGAACTTTTATATCTTATTTGGGAAACGAATGGAAAGAGCTGATAAACTTTTTCGCTCGTAATATTTATTATCTAACATTTGAATCATTTTTATTCCGATTTCATACACTTTATTTCTATTTATCAGGTCCAATTGATGTTATCATTAAAGAGTTTTTGCGATTATTGTGGGTTTCACAGACCGGAAAGATTGTTATGTTGACCAACCTGGTTGAAATGGGAAAAGTATGTGTTTTTATTTAAACTCTATCAAAATTTGAAATATTGTAATGAAGTATTGCGAATTTATTTTCGGTTTCAGTGATCCATAATATTATTTTGAAGAATTCTAGATCCTGTTGACTTTAATAATATCATTTTATAGATTTCGTTCGGAATTTTTTGCCTCCATTAACTCTGACCAATTCTTACCACATAGCGACGAGTTATGACGGTTGTACCCAGGAGGCAAGATATGGTTATTATATCAAAGAGACCCAATACCACTATATCATCCGGTTTACTCGAAGAATTTATTTAAAGTGACATTGTATTATGTCGATCCTAATGTGTAGTCCAAATACCAATTCCTGTGAAGAAATGTTGTACAAACGAATAGTGGGCATACCACTGGATAAAATAAAATCTCAAAATGGAAAGCGGCAACAGGTGTTCACGAAAGGATGACCACGCCCCGTCGCCATCCACCATAATGTTAAGTGAAAAGTATAATATTATATTCAAAAAACCCCTGAACATTGGGTTGTACCTCAAATACAGATGTAACATACCGATAAACAAATATACAGTTTACTATTTTAAAATTCAAACTGAAGTATGGATAGTTACTGCAATTCTTTCAGCCATCGTTTTGTTATAGTTCCTCTCACATCGTATTTTCTGGCACAACACCATCTTTAAGAAGAATACATTCACTAACCTGGCGCTATTTGTTTTACAATAATAGGCTGACGCAATGTAATTACATACTCTTTTAGGAGAAATGTTTCCAGTACTGGCCAGAGAGTGGCGAGCAAATGAAATTTGGTAATATTTCAGTGACATTGGTCAACGAGGATAACTTTTCTCACTTCACAATTAGAACTCTTAAACTCACAAAAGTAAGTTTTCTATTTAAGAAAATATATTATATACATGCCCTAGACTGTTAATAATTGGGTCTTTATAATGCCATATTCCTGAAGCAATGGTCCGAGAAATCTTTCTCTGTCCATTGCTAGATTGGCTTCTGATTTCTGATACTTTAGATTTTGAGGGAGTGTGTGTATACTTCCCGTTCAATCAAATCTATCCCATGTACAGGAACATCACGGCCCTTCGTTTACTATGGGGTCTTCCCTAAAACTTTGGACAGTGATTTAAGGTATTAAAAACGGTGAAAATATTGTTCGTCTTCATACAGTATTGTTTACATTGTATTTTTGTTGATAGCCTCGTTTGTCACACAATTAGTTTTCCTGTAATATTCTGCTATGCACTGGATAATTGGGCATAATGAAATCGTGAGACATGTATCGTTATGTAAATATATTTGGTCCAAATTAAAACTTTGTTTCAAATTTAACGATTTTGTTACGCAGTAAGCCATTGGTTGTTAATGGGGCTATTGACCAATAATAGTTTAGGACAAGAATTCTGTCTATTTACAGCAGTGAGTAGTGGGATTAGCTCTAATCAAACGGAACACTGCGAGGAGTATGTTATAATGCAAACTATGATGGACACTGCTTGGATTTGTAGATAGTCTCCACAATTGTTTACATTTTACACATAATGGATGTATTACATACAGATTATACAATATGGATGGCTATCACACTAATCAATCATAACAATGATGCGTTGGATTATTTCACACAGTTACTAACCCTTTATAATTAGTTACATGCACGCATTTAAAGTTGCATGTTCGATTTTTTTCTATAACTTACATAATGTGTTGAAAACCTTCGGCCCATCTATAAATTTACGATGTCATGCGATAACGCAATTGTTTTGGACAACTAATATGTAGAAGGGTCAGCCTGTGCCAGTGAATCATAAAACTAATAAATAATTTAATATTTTTTTTTGTAATCTGTCATAAACATAGTGGCTTCTTCACGCCTATTTTACGACGGAAACGCAAAATGGCCAGCAATGAGTTAAATTTTCCAACGTCTACGGGCAAAATTGATAAATCAAATTTATTTTATAAAATCAAATGCTGATGGGGATAAAATTATGAATGGCATATAAAATTAGGAATATATAATCGTCTACATTAATTTCTAGGACGACTGTGGATCTAGAAGCATTAAACAGTACCATTATACATCATGGCCCGATAAAGGTGTTCCTATCGATATTGCATCATTGCTTGAATTCAGAAGTAAAGTAATAAAAAGTGTATCACCGCACCCAGGACCAATGCTGATACACTGCAGGTATGTAAAACTCATTGGCCATGCACATATCGCATGTAATTTACATATTATACAGTACTTATGAAGTCTTCTAACCAGGGGCGTGGTGAGAATGAGTTCATGAGTAGCCATACTCATGCGCCAAAAAGTTTTTGCGCCAAAATCACAATCAAATTACTCAAAAAATGAAAAACATTTGTAAGTGGAAAAATTGTTTCATCTGACCCAATTAAAAAAATTTTGAAAGAGTCAAGTTGGAAAATTTAATCATATTTTATTACCGTATTTCTTGTCTCGGATTGCTGGAGATTGCGTTTCTGGGCTTCTAATTTTCGAAATTTTCCCGGGGGAGGGCCCCCCGGACCCCCCGCCGCGGGCTCGCGCCTTCGGCGCTCGCGGTGGCCGGCTTTGCCGGCCACAGCTCCGCGGTCAGTGAAAGGGTTTTTGTGCCAAAATCTTTTTTGTTACTCATAATTTCTTCTCAGTAATTGCCCTCACCACGCCCCTGCTTCTAACATACCTAGTTAGAATAATGTTGGCATCGTAGCTTAGAGATTGCCAGACTCCAGGGCCTGTGGCGCTTTGGGATAATGATAAAAGTGTTATCGTCGTTCACATTAAGAAGCCACGGTAACTAAGTAGGTATTACGCTTTCCCGCAAGTCGGGAGATCGCATGTTCGCTCACGGCGTTGACCTAAAAAGTTCATCGGTAGTTTGCGGTGTGGTTCCCCATCGCAGTGGTACAGGACGGAAGACCTAACAAGGACAGGTGTCTAGTCGCCAGTATGGGACGCTAAACCCCATTTCTTTAACATTTATCTGTGTTCAATTAAACTAGAATGCTTGAGTTATCAAACAAGGACCGATGGGGGTACAAATTGGTGCATCGAGATCTAAATGATCACCTAAGAAGTCAACACAAATGAACGTAGCTCTCAAAGACTTTTATGGTTTCTTTTCAGTGCTGGTATTGGACGAACTGGAACATTTATAGCGTTAGATTATCTGATAGAAGAAGCTAGAGCAGAAGGTTCTGTAGATGTCTATGAATGTGTTAAACAGATGAGATATGAACGAGTGAACATGGTCCAGACCTGGGTATGTTTATCTAAATATATGTCTTGCTACACAGTATCTTATTTTATCTATTTTCTGAAGGTATAAAACCGAGTTCATTACTTTCAGGAACAATATGTATTTCTACATGATGCCTTAGCTGTATGGTATATAGCTGAAGATATTACGTTTCCTGTGACGTCATATTAACAAGACTATCATACATTACTGAAAGTCAATAAAACGTCTGGTAAATCGCAGCTTCAAGAACGATTTGAGGTAAGTATTATAATAATACCTGAATACCTTTGACTTGGGTAAAGGCACTAATGTATTGTAAGTATGGATCTATCTGTCTGATTCGTAATTCGTTTTCAGATGCTTAATGATGTGTGTCCACCCCAAAGTACAGCCGATTGTTCAGTTGCTTTATTGGATGAAAACCAAAATAAGAACAGAGATCTGTCAATACTAGCATGTAGGTAGTTTTCTTGTTTTATTTATTATTGAGCTATCAAAAACCAATTTACTTAAAGGGACAATAACACTCTTGCTGGCCTGGCAGCTCAAGAAAATAAATAATAGCCTTATTCTAAGTACAAGATGTTTAAGTGTCCTACCTGTTGTGTAAATTATCCATTACATCCTATTTTACTTGTCCAGAGGGTTCGAAAATATTTTAAAATCCAAGTCACATTTGAAAAGGTTTACGTTAAGCTTTTCAAATCATTTAGTTGAATTTTTCCACTTTTTTAAATAAGGTGTGTTAAGGTGAAATTTGTTTCATCAATTGATTGGAATATTGTAAAATAATACAATTTGTTGACCAGAATAAAGATTGGGACATATTATTCAGTTACAACAAGAGTTGTATTGAACCTTTACCACTTTCTTACGTTCTAGAGTATGCAAAACTTATAATTATTATCCCAGTTGGTTCAAGACATTTCATTTTATTGCATTTGCCACATACATGTAATATGTAATGTGTTAAACTTATATATTGCTAAACTATTGTATGTACATATTCTTTATTATACTACTACTAATAATAATAATATACATTGTTTATAGACCGTTACATACAAATTGTCTCAACCGTCTTTACGTATTAATAAATAAATAAAAACTATCAATAAATCATAAGAAAATCGCAATTCAAGATATACAAATGTATATGTACATATTCTTTATTATGTGTATATTATGTATTATAGGTACAAATTCATATATGTACGTATTCTTTATTGTATATACATATTCTTTATTTCAGCCGATAAAGTTCGACTGTGTTTATCAAAACCACATACGACAGATTATATCAATGCTGTGTTTCTATCGGTAAGATAAAGATAGAGCAAAGAAAGATTTAGTATTTGGAATTATTGAGAGAAAAAGTTGTACAAACATATTTTCGGTTCCGTTTTTTACAATGGAATGCTTTGAAATTTAATACTTTGAGATTTAGTATTGTATTCAAATCAGTATTTTAGATTTAAATGTTATAAAATTCAGTTATTACATTTGCATGTTATATACTTATTAACATCATTATCATAAATTTAAGAAACATGTCTATAACATACATATCTACTGTGTTCACGTTTCATCGACAGCCTTCGCTTTTCACAGGTGTAGTCTCTAAACAAAAACTGAATATTTAAGTTTTTTTATACAATGTTCTTATTTTTTCAGAGTTACATAAAGAAACGTGCTTATATATTGACCCAGACACCGTTATCAAATACAGTGATAGATTTCTGGACGATGGTTGTAGAACAAGACGTTACTACAATTGTTAATATGGATATTACAGAAACCGGAAACGTAAATAAATTTTAAATATTAATGGCTCCTGACAACAAAATTACAAATGGTGAACAACATTAGTTGTAATTTAATTTTAGAACGACTTGTTCACGACGTTTGTGAGTTTGTGGAACGGTGGCGATATTTAGGACTCGCTGTGTTGCAAGAATCGTCCCGGGGCCATTCAAGAGATATCTGTTAGCTTCTCAAAAATATAACAAAAGGTTCGTAGCAATGTAAACAACTCAAGAGAAATGTGTTTCTATCCTTTCTAATTCCATATTCGAACTCTACAGGATATTGGACAATACATACCAGCAACCGATGAACTGAAGCCTGGACCATATAAGGTTATCAAACAAGATGAATCAACCCATGAGAATGGTATTTATTCAGCGGTTACCTGTTTAATTTACAGTGAATTCGATGTAAGTTGGACCCTTCGTGTTTAATTCAATACCTTGCAACCATCATTATACATTATTGTGTAAATACTTCAGATATGCACCTTTGCTGCTCCTGTCGATATGTCAACTGATAAAGGGAGATAAACATAGATCTATGAAAGGATTTGTAAAATATTCGTGACAGATAATAAAATGATAAACTATGTTATATGTGTACATTCGATCGAGTAATGATCACTAATTGTAAATCATTAATATAATATCACGTTACATCACCAGGGCTAATTGGGGAAGGGGCAATAATTGTAAAGTACCGTATTAATATAATATAATGTTAAAACATAATATTTCAGAAGAGCCACTAAGCACTAGGAAAGATTGAGGAAAGATCATTAATTGTAAATCTAGATTAATAAATGTTACAACACTAATGCAGATTGGCCAGGGTCATTAATTGCCCTGATATAATATTACAAACTGGGGCAGAATTGGAATAATTAATAATGATTAACCATTAATATAAAGAAAACATGGATGTCTGTAAAGGATTTATTGGTTTATTATAATTTATCAGGAAAATCTACAGCGAAGAATCAAAATTTATCAGTGTAATTTCTGGAACCAGACTAAAAGGGCACCAAAATCAGCCGGGCCAATATTCACTCTCTTAGACGATATAAAAACATGGTCACAACAACATGGAGATGGACCTATCATAGTTCATTGTCGGTAAGTCGTGTTACGTTGTGAATAAATATAAATGAAGATGGTCCTGTCATAGTGATTGCCTGTGTCTTGTTTTACTTTAAGAACCTATTATAGTTCATTGCAATTCGAGTTACTTATTAACCCTTGTCGGTGCACGTGGGGTCTCCGTGGACCCCATACACTTGTTTTATAGTGTTTTGTAATAACTACTGGGCACTGTTTTCTGAAATTTAGTGACTTTGTCTCCAATATATTTTTAAACATAGCGAATAGATCGGTATTCATCTGCTTCCCACATGAAGAGTTATTTTACATGCCAAACAGGCCCAACGCTTGAAGGGCAGAAGGGGTCCAATCGGACCCCAAACTTACAACTCGCGGTAGGAATTTTGCTAATGTGTTTGCTGCCTGATACCATATTGCGTATGCCAGACTATTCTCTCTTTAAACATCTGCATGTTACAAATACCAAAAACTAAATGATGGATTACAAATATTCAATGGTTTTTGTATCAAGCGTGAATCGCCATTTAACCTCGTTATAACATAGTACACAAAGTAGCAATTTTGTGAGTATTATTAAATCTGTTCAAAATGTCACTTAAATGTTTTTGTATAATAATTTAGTTGTTTTTCAGCTGTCAAATATAAATGCAAATAAAAACTTAACCACTGCTTTTAAATTCAAATACATCTGTACGTAAAAACTTTGAAATACAACTGGGGTCCATACAGACCCCTTGTTACCTGATATGTGATTCTCACCACGTGCACCCACAAGGGTTAAAGCAATATTCACGACCTACGTTGTCAATTTACTTTTCCCTTTATATTTTGTTGAATCCGGTTTTCCATCAATATTACATTTTCAGCAATGGTGTAGAGAAATCGGGTGTATTCTGTGTTCTAGCAGCGATATTGGAAAGATTAACCATAGAACAAGATGTCAGTATTTTACAGACTTTGGTTCAGCTGCGAGTTTCCAGGCCTCAGATTATGGCCTCTATTGTAAGTATTATTAAATCGAATCATTGAATATTGTGAATGGCCAGTGTGTCGTTTGTCTAAGATTAGCCACATGTTCGGTTATCATAGTGAACTACGAGTATCGGTTAGTCGTGTGTTCTTCCTGTCGGGTAGTAAGTATTATTTCATCCTCGATATCCCAAGTGATCTCATTACCTTCCACTTCACTAACCCCGGGGGAGACACGTCTTCAAATTATCTTCCCTTGATGTTTGTGTTCCTGTAATCAAAGATAAATCCTGAAATACATAAAAATATCATCTTTCTCTTTCATATTCAATTCCCTCAAACTTTCTCATAATTGAGCGCACATGGGGAGATATCGTTGGCTCAGATCAACCTTGCATACTATTAGGATATTCACCATACAATAATCAGAAATCTGCTGGAACGCTATAAGAAATTCGCCAGACGTCCATATCTGCAATGAAATCACGTGACTGGTATAGCTGATCCGAGCCTTCGACAAATAACATAAATTGAATGTATTTGCCTATTTTAGTAACTATCTCTGTGGATAGCGACCAGTTTCTTTCGACAAAACAACGATGAATTTTCTCTTCTAAAGTAAGCAATCGTGAATTTGCAAGGAAATACCGGTTTATTAAAGGTCCAGTACAGAAATAACGTCTTGTTGTTGAGTTAAACAAGATATTGCTTGGTCCACAATCGTGCAATTCTAGTTTGAGTAAACGTCATTCATAGTTTGTAATAATAGATTGTTCCAACCGTCATAATGTATTATTATTTCCTCTAGATGTTCATTATGCTATATTCTTATTGATTGTTTTTGTTTATTTCAGGCGCAGTTAAAATTTTGTTTTGATGCAGTTGGTGAATATCTAGATGAGTTTGCTGTTTATGCCAATTCCTGTTAAAGTTGCCTTCAATTCAGGCTAATTTTGTGTATGCCAGTTATGTAACATAATATATTGTACCTCCTTTGTTATTGGAACCATATATAATATTTTAAACGTGTATCTTATTATTCACATATTTCATATACTAGTTTTGATTATGTATTACAACGTATATTTGTACCGCCATTGTTATTGAAACCATATTGATATTGTAAACCTCTATCTTAAAATTCAACACATAAAGTGTATAATATTATATTTTAAACATGACTGTATCATGTAATTCATTATATACTATTCAAAAAAAGTAGGGGATATTTGATTTTTAAGTGTAATTAAAGTCACCTAATGAAACTGTCGAAGAAACAAATGACAAAATGAAATGAAGTTCACATTCATCGATTTATTCCAAATGATCGTTAGACTAAGTAAGGCACAGTCTGACCATTATAAGGGTAAAATGATACCCGGGGTCAAACAGCAAAGTTACCACAGCATCACAACAAAGTCAGTAACGGGTAAATCCTCCTCTGTTTGCCAAACAAGCATTGATCCGACGTGGCATACTCCTAATGAGACGTCTAAGGTCATTTTGGTCCAGATTGTCCCATTCCTGTTGCAACGCAGCAGCAAGTTCTTGGACATTGGCAGGACGTTGTTGACGTTGACGTAACCTCTGTCCAAGCATGTCCCAGACATGCTCGATGGGGGAGAGGTCGGGACTCAGTGCTGGCCAAGGTAATGTGGTGATGTTCTGTTGTTGGAGGTAACCTGTAACGATCCTGGCCCTGTGACATCTTGCGTTGTCATCCTGGAAGATGAAACGGCGGCCATGACGTCGTGCGAACGGCACAGCATGGACTGCCAAGATGTTATCCCGGTAGTACTGGCCTGTAACACGCCCTGCAACAACATGTAAAGCCGTTCTTCCAGCAACAGTGATGCCTCCCCACACCATAACAGAACCACCCCAAATCGATCATGTCTGATGACGTTAACGTCACATTGCTCCAGCGTCGATTATCCCAGTGTTGACGATCCCTACACCAACGACGTCTTGCCTGAATGTGATGATCTCTCAAACAAGGGATCACGCGAGGACGTCGGGCGCGAAGGTGACCCGTATGCAGTCGATTCCGAATCGTCTGGCCACTCACTCTCACACCAGTGTCTGTTTGAAGACGAGCGCTGATCTGATTTGCTGTGATGACACGATTTCTCAAGGCCAAGGTACGGTTAAATCGATCCTGGGCTTGAGTTGTCACCCTTGGTCGACCTGAGCTTGGTCTGTCCTGTACAGATTGTGTATCACGGTATCTGGACCATAGCCTGCTTATGACAGACTGAGAAACATTCATCGTCCGCGCCACAACCGCATGTGTTGTGCCGATCTGTAGCATGCCAAGGGCACGTAACCTTTCATTTTGGGTAATCCGACGCATATCAAAATTTGTTTTCTGGTTACTAAAACAATTAAACTGATAATTCCACCCTGGAATTCAATGCCACAATGACTGTAACATTCAAAGTCAGAGTCGTGCAAATCTTGGGTTGGACCCCCATGATGATCCCAAGCATCACCTGCATTCCATGCGGTAGCTATTGGTGCGTTTGGGCGTCACATGTAACTGGAAATGTTTCTTCTGTTAGGTTCTATAGTGACTTTTTTCGTAGTCATTTGCATATTTTAGTATTATGCCCCCAAAATCAAATATCCCCTACTTTTTTGAATAGTATATTTCATATATAAACGTT
This sequence comes from Patella ulyssiponensis, assembly GCA_963678685.1. Classification (NCBI taxonomy): domain Eukaryota; kingdom Metazoa; phylum Mollusca; class Gastropoda; family Patellidae; genus Patella; species Patella ulyssiponensis. Next base: position 10,120,018 of record OY783228.1, read on the forward strand.
TTGATTTATGTTATTCAATCATTTATTTCAATCAGTATACGTAACTAACATTCTTAAAGAAGAAATGCGTCGATTGAGACTTAAAAATATACCTTGTCCAAATCTTTCCAAAATGTATGTTGTTTCTGTATTGAAAGACGTCTACCTTCATGAACAAAATGGCACCGTTTCCCCCCCCCCCAACCACTGAATGTTGATTATTTGTCTGGAATCCAGATTAGCTACCTAAATTATACTGATTTTTTTATGACACAGAAGTTACTATTTCACTGGAATGAAGAGCACATACACGAGTTTGCAGCCATTAATGTTTGAAATAAATTCGGGAGAGTGGGTTCACGGCCCCCTACGACCGGCGAAGATCAGAAAACTATAAACGATTATTTTGTAATGTTTTGGTATTTAGGTCAACTACTTAATTTGGGACTATATTAGACCACTTTGAAATATTCACGGACTGAAATAGCAGGAATGGGCATTTAGAGGTGTCTAATTTTCTCAATTTGCTGATGTACGCCCAATTCTTTTGAATCTTAGAATTTATGAACAGTCAAAACGCCACGTTTCACGATGGACATGTTTTTATTTTCTTTTATTTTGCGAAAGCATTCTTATATTTGATATACTATTTCAATTGATATACATTTTTGTAATTATTCTCAATAACTTTGTTATAAAATAGAGATTTTTATTATTATAACATTCTAATATTTGATATTATTTTTGATATATGTATTGTTTTTCTTTTTTATACTAAATAAATTGTTATTAAATACAGATTTTTATTAATATAGTATTCCGATATATGATATAGTTTTTTTTTTTAAATTTATATTGAATAACTTTGTCATTAAATACAGATTTTTATTATTATTGTACTAGTTTTCATAGATATACGGTATTCTTATTCATAATAATTGTGTTGAAATTTATACTAAATAAAAACATACAATAAAAATGTGTGTTGCATTACATGCCCCAAATCTCCTTTGACTCGTTATTGTCTTAATCCCTTTAAATATATTGCGGTTCCTGTCATCAGGTATGAACTTGGATGTATAATTGGGAATTAATTTATTTGCTTCGTTAATTACCATATCATCAAAGCACGGTAACGATCGCTGTGGTCATATATCTTCAACGTTACAGTGAAGGTTACATTGAGAGTCCAATCCGTTTCACATATTTATGATTAATTTCGTTTTTAAATCTTTAAGTTCAGTTGAATGTGGTATTGTTTGGAATACTTATGTCCATTTTTTTGGATTGGAATTATTGTTGTTGTTGTTTATATCATTATAACTAAGGACGGATTTATGGTTTCCGTCAAGGGAGTGTGTGTTCCAGAAATTACAGTACTTTAGTGACACATGACACGAAATGCTTACCAGAGCAAATATATATGACATCGCCGATTATTTCGAAACTTGGGCTCCACATTTGAGCCTGGACAACCGCGGTGGTTGTGAGGATCCGTGACGGATATACATCACCAGATCAAACATCGGAAGTCATACATCGATACCACCTCTTGCTCTCTCGCTGATCCCCCCACACCTACATATCATCAGTAGTAATAGAGGTTTCGTCACAAACAATCGTTAAGAGTGAGATAGTAAATCGATATGATACTAATCCGAGTGTTAAATCAATATATTACCCAAAATGCAATGTCTCGTTCGAGATCAGTAATCCACAGCTTCAAATACAAACACTACACAACACGTTTAACTCAATGAATTCGTCCAATAAAACGATGTATGGTTGTCATCTTGCCATAGCATATTTTTGTTTCAAATAATGGCACCCAACCTCAAACGATGACACCATATCTGTATTTTAAATAATAGGCCTAAATATATATTATATGCCTAAAACGAAAAATGGCGTAACATTATCTAATAACATGGAAGAGTACTGGCTTGTTATTTTACATAATAAATTAATTAATGCACGTGATACATCATGGTACAGACACGTGTACAATCGTAGATTAATATAGCGAACTGGTAGACGTACCAATCTATACCATTACTTCACAGAAGACGTTTCTCATTAAAAATTGTATTTTCTCGTCTGTTTGGGAATTAGGTTACATTTTTGCATTAGGGGCTCGAGTTTTGACAGATTATTCTTCAAATTAGATGTGAAGGATTCGGATCATGGGAATACGAATGCTGTTGATTGTAGCTACGTTTTTCCCGGATTAAAAGCGGTGCGTCACATTGCAGTTTATTCGGATTGAATTCAGAATTAAAAGCGCCACCCTGAATGTGCCAGACAGTCGCATTGGTGGATTTATGCTGCTTATGTTACATTTCATGAGGCAAGCAACGCTACAACATCAGCGACTCCGGGTCTTACATCCCCGCCTTGCAATACTGGCATGGGGAAACCACGCCCAAAAATCAGGATGGACTAGGGAGCCAGCTTCTTACTCACTGAACCAACGTGGCTCCCATTTCATAATTCAAATCCTTTCAGCAATAAGCAATACATTTTGATCAATAGGGTGATGGATCAAGAAGTCGATTGATTTTGAACGATTTACGATAATTAAATGTTAGTGTAGGGCAGAATTCAGTGTGTTGTAAATGGAAAAATATGCCACAACCCGTGTTGACTGTTCGGAGGCCTTAGCGCTTAGGGCGTAAGTTTCGTTGCCTGACAACCTATGTTTTAGCTTGTTATGCTACCACAGTATATATCATGGCGAACTTTGGGGAGAAAGCGATCGGCGAGAGAACCTTCGCATGTTAATGGCTACGTTCGAGATAATATGCAGTTTGTTGAGGCCAGCAATTGCAAAACAAGATACAAAATTCCGGAGGCCAGTGCCTCGCCACGAGCGACTGGCTGTAACACTTTGGAAAATGGCAACAGTTACACGACTCTTGGGCAGAAATTTGGACTTGGACGGTCAACTGTTTGATCTGAATCAAGCGTGTCACACTCAAATCTTGACTGTGAATAATCCGTTCGGAATAATAATTGTTCCGGGTTGAATTCGGAAAAATATACGGATTTGTTGATTCAGATTCATTTCTATGTTTATCGAAATGCCAAAATCTGGAATAAGACTTTATTCTGAATTCAATTCAGATTTAACCCCTAGTGTGAACGCAGCTTTACGGTGCTTTGCGACCTTACGACTCGGTAGTCAATTTGTCCAATATCAGAACAAAGCCTATTAAAATGCGATAGCGGCTACGATTTAAACTTATTGAATTCATTTTTTGGTCGCTTGACATTACTTATGAATTTTTTACTGTTACATTTTTATTTGTTTTATTACAAACGGCGTTCGAAACCATTATATACGTGTGTTGATTTTCAAATAATCAATGTATGATTATCTCATTAAAATAAGAAAATCAATATTGACCAAATGGATTAAAATTGAATATAGACTTGATATCAAAATGGCGGCTGGATGACATCGCGCCTGGTACGTTCGTGCATTTTTTATGCGCGAACTCTTAGTTTTTCTATTACTGGCACGCGCACGGGCACTATTTTTTTTGTTTTACATGTACCAAAATCTGGGATTTCGCGCGTAGGTACTTTTGAGTTATTATTCTGTGAAGCATAACACTTGCCACTGTACCTCTGTATCGCTAATTATAAACCGAATGTCTGAAGACCGTTCATATTTATTACGCAAAAAATTTTCAGTACAGAGTTGATGCGCGCTCCATTTGTTGCAAAGCAAACCAACGGTATTATTTTTCAACAGTGTATCATGAACTTATTCATAGCGATAATATCCTTACACCGAGAGAAATTATCTAGTCTCGGTGAATAGAACCATGGTTGTCTGGTAGAAAATTACTTTTGTATTTTTTGGAACGGAGAACAGCGATTTTAGAAGCAAACTAACCTGCCGCACATGATACTCATAATAAAAGGCGAGAACTCTTTTTGCAGCGGAAGCTTATCACTGAGTAATAGGTCAAGGTTTTATACGTTTGCCGTATAAAAATCTAGCAAACAAGGTAAATACCTACGAATGTCGATAAAAAAAAATAACATTCGGATTATAACTCTAGACAAGGTGTAAATTGAATATTATAATATGTATAGGAAGCCTAGTGACGAGTGTAGTAAGTGCTGTCCGTCCGTCCGTCGGTCCGGCGTGGAGTCGAGCAATCGCCGCCCGAGCTGTCTTCGTCAGCTAGTTTCAAAATGGCGTACAACCAGTGCAAGTGGGAAAAGACGACAATAAAATCAGAAATATGTTATTTATTATTGTCGCACCTATTACATCACTCCTGTCTAACAAATCATAAAGCTGTGGTGTTACGGTGGCGGCATAGTATTTCACCGTAACACCACAGCCACTCTAACCATTCATAATACATCTAACCATCACTCCCTACACTCCCTCGTCTACTTTCCCAAACGTCAACAACACATCTCATACATCCATTTCGCTGATTAACCCTTGTACCATGTCTACTGGATATCTTGAAGGTTTTTGTAAATCCCAATATGGTGCCAAACGGTTGAATATGTTATCACACACTGTCTCTGAAAATGAATGATGATATCTCAGGATAACAGCACCAATGTAATTTTTAGTATGAAAGGAAGCTTCCGCTGGATTATTCGTTTAGAATTCGGTCAGTCACCTAAAATACATTGTTTTTGATTACAAAGAAGTAGATGTTTAGCGGGTTGGTATAGCACAAACACATGTTTTCAGCCGTTAAATTCTCAAATAAAGGTCCAGAATCTGTATAGATTAATTGGTTTATTGGAATTTAGGTCAGCTGCATAACTATAATTTCAGCTATATTAAACCACTTTGTAGTATTCAGTTGGTTTATTGCAATTTTGGTCAGGTGTTTAATTTCGGCTGTATTAGACCACTTTGAAGTAATCACAGACTGGGATAGAAGGAAAATGTATTTTCGGGTATCTATTGTTCGCAATTTTCTGAAGTAGGCTCATATACGACGATTTTGAATGCCCGGGGGAAACCCACGACGTTGAGATGCCACATACGCTCACACCAAGGATCGAAACCACAGCCGTAAGCCAGAGGTGACCGGCCAGCTAGATGTCGAAGTGCGGCACTCTAGACCACTAGGCCATCCCAACTCCCTTGAATCTTAGCATTTATGAAAGTGATACATAACAGATTTTATGATGTTTTTATTTTTTGTTTTGTTTTTGTTTTAAATCATGGAATATATCTTACTGTTGATGCGCATTACACACTTCCTTATTAAATGCAGATTTCAATTCAAATAAAGTTTTCCACTTTACACAAAATAACTTTGTTGTTAAATACAGATTTTTTTTATTATTATAGCATTCCTATATTTGATACATTTTACATTGATATACAACTTTCTAATTTAAATAATTTTTACTTTGAAGTAGCTATTTGTATTATAATATCATTCCTATATATTGTAATAGTTTTAATTTATATAGGTATTTCTAATATACTAGTCTCGGTCACCCAGAACGTCCTAGTCGTCAACCCTAGTCTCGGTCACCCAGAACGTCATAGTCTTCAACGTACAGAGGGTCTGGGAAAGTTTTCAATATTTGACATAAAGTCAATTGCCTATGCGTAACCGGGAGTTTGGTTTTTAATGTTGTTCATTATCCAATATCTTCTGGCCAAGTCAAGTAAGAGTTGCACCCCTCCCGCAATAAATCCCATAATTCTTGCATTAATATAAAGAAACATGAATCGTGAATTAGTATTAAATAAAAAACAACAACAAAAAAAAACAACATAGATAAGGCCCACGAAAAGAGAATTTTTACAATAATAAAAATAAGAATGTTGGATATTGAACTGGCATGCAATCAAATGCGTCATTGAAATGACATTCTTAAATTAATTTCATGGGCGTCATCCTCTTGTATAAGGACGAGTTGCCTCCCTTATAAGACCGGACAATCTAGTCAATGACCTACTTTCCGTCAAATTTTGAGGACCCATCCAGACTCACTCGGCAAACCTCGGAAGATTTCGGGCAATCTAAACTCGGCTGTATGATGAATTCCGCCATATTGGAACTACTTTAAAGGTCCCGGATGGTCAGTGCCCTCACTTTACGGTCCCGAACATTTAATAATAATGTGTTTTATTATAATATATTCCCAATTTCTTCTCCACTTCATATTTGTCTTATAGCTGGTCCTGTCGCCAGTTATGGTGAGGTATGTATAACTGGGGACTAATATCTTTGCTGTGATAATTACCATATCCAGGGGCGGATCTAGGAATTTTGAAAGGGGGGGAGGGGGCGCCGTAAAGTGAGGGCACTGACCATGGAGACGGGGTACACCACTGAGAGGGGGGTTTCGGAGAGGGGGGGGGGCACAAGATCAGATCATTATCCGTCATTTCCTTGCATCTGTAGCCTTTCCAAGAGCTATCTGGCTGATATTTTCGTCTACGTAAACGTTCGGAACGGACATAAGTTTTATTTGGGTCTGAGAAAAGGTACTTTCAGCAGTAAAAAACGGCACTGTCGAAAATTAGGGGGGGGGGGGCGCCCCTCGCCGTATATTATCCTCAAGTGATACTTTGCGAGCAGCAGGCAATAGGTGCTCGGGAGGGCACACCTCGTACAAATTAGGAACACAGGAAAATATTACTACCAAATTTATATACTATATGCGAATATGCTCAATTAACATTTTTTGTTATGATTTCCTAAAACAATAAACCAAAAGACAATATCGTGCGCATGGCATTGGCCTATTCTCCTTACGTTCATATCAACTGTGGACATTTTGGGCGCTGAAATGAACAAGTTGAATTATTAAAAGGCAAACACCTAGTTCTTCACTTCTGCCATACTCGCACTTTGTTACTAACAATTCAAAGCCGTGGAGTAGATGTATTCTTTCATATCTATGAATGTATTGCAGAGGGAAACAAGGTAAAACTAAATACCATCTGAAATTACCATATCTACCCTGAACTGTAATAATACATGTGTAAATATCCCTAAGAAATGTTTCTTTTATCAATGGGGAATTGGAATGTAAGCAGGTTTAACGTCCTACTGTTCTCTCCCAACTTCATAAATGAAACCGAGGTCCATTTAGGAAGTTTGGATTTATAGATAACGACGTGTGCAATAATGTAATTTTCGAAACATGGTTGAATGGTAAAGTCATTTTATACTTTAAATTCAAATCCAAGATGTTGTTTTCAGGGGCGAAGCATAAGTTATCAATGTTTGCGTCCAAACACGAGTAGTGATAATTCCGGTCTTTTTTATGGAACTTGACAGCCCTTCGTTTACTATGGGGTCTTCCCTAAAACTTTGGACAGTGATTTAAGGTATAAAAACGGTTAAAGTATTGTTCGTCTTCACACAGTATTGTTTACATTGTTGATAGCCTCGTTTGTCACACAATTAGTTTTCCTACAATATTCTGCTATGCACTGGTTGTTTGGGCATGATAAAGTCGTGAGTCATGACGTAACGTCATGCAAACATATTTGGTCTAATTTGGAACTTTGTTTCAAATTTAACGATTTTGTTAAGCAGTAAGCCATTGGTTGTTAATGGGACTGTTGACCAATAAGTCATTTTATACTTCAAATTCAAATCCAAGATGTTGTTTTCAGGGGCGAAGCATGAGTTATCAATGTTTGCGTCCAAACACGAGTAGTGATAATTCCGGTCTTTTTTTATGGGTTTCCACTTTAATTAATAATTAACAGGGTATTTTGGAGATGTTACAGTTGTTTTAATCAAGGTAAGCAAACAATTAAAGAAATATTCTTAGAAGACCCGGATTATCATTGTCAAAGTTGTGCGTTTTCGGTATAACTAAACCGAAATATTATGACAATGAAAGCACAAAGAGTTTTACATAATTCAAAAGAGGTCAGTTTACACCTAAAATAAGGGTCAGATTACAGGAGTCTCGCACATGAATATATGAATACTTTTTTCAAAATACAGAAAAAACAACTGTTAAAATTTATATTTAGTAATATAGATATGAATACTATTTTAAAATATAGAAAAAACAATTGTTAAAATTTATATTTAATAATATATATATGACATAAATTTTAAAATGACATACAAATTCAATCTGGTAGAACATATAGGAATACTATTATTTAAAAAATATAAAATAAATGAAATATAACATCAAATATAGGAATACTACATTCAAAATATACAGAAACAATTATTATAAAATATAAATTTTAAAATAATATATAAATTAAATCTAATATCAAATATAACAATTTTTAGCAAAATATAGATATGGCATACATTTTAGAATAGTATATCAATTAAATCTAACATCAAATAGTGGAATACTATTTTTAAAATATAGAAAAACAATTATTAAAAAAATAGAATATAAATTAAATCTAACATCAATATAGAAATACTATTTTTAAAATATAGAAAAGGAATTCTTAACAAATAAAGATACGGCATAATTTTTTTTAAAAAAAGTATATAAATTAAATCTAGTAGAATATAGGGGATATTAATTAAAGATACATTATGTAAGATTTAGATAACGAACTAGCCATTCTTGTTATAATAGTTCGAAAGTGGATAATGTAAAATGAATAATTTGAAAATTTCATTTAAATTACTCTGTTGCAAGCGAAGATATTAGCCTTTGAAGGTTTGACAGACGTGTGCAATAATTTCAACCACGGTACTGGTTGATCAAAGCTAAGTCTCGGTCCACCATATTTCATTAAATCAAAGGATCGCTGAACCATTCCAATCTGTTTAATATCAGAGAAATCTGATGCCATCGAGAAATGATTAAGGCCTGGGTCAGTTAATGAATGTCTAATTAATACGTTAGAAAACATTTCAGGCCTTAAGAAAGACCCGCAATAGGCAGATTTAGCTCTTGCATAATGCATGTTTAACCAACTATAGGAAATCAATTAATAACAATATAGACGTGGGATAATCTAGCATAAATTAGGAAGGCAATTAGTAAAACAATAGACACCGTATCAGTTAATATAATAGGATGTAAAATAAAATCTACATAATAGGAAATTTATTACTAGATATATAAAGCAAGGGGAAGACCATATTCCTGAAGCAATGGTCCGAGAAATCCCTCTCTGCCCATTGCTGGATTGGCTTCTGATTTCTGATACTTGAGGTTTTGAGGGAGTGTGTGTATTCTTCCCGTTCAATCAAATATATCCCATGTACAGGAACATGACAGCCCTTCATTTACTATGGGGTCTTCCCTAAAACTTTGGACAGGGATTTAAGGTATAAACACGGTTAAAGTATTGTTCGTCTTCACACAGTATTGTTTACATTGTTGATAGCCTCGTTTGTCACACAATTAGTTGTCCTACAATATTCTGCTATGCGCCGGTTGTTTGGGCATGATAAAATCGTGAGTCATGACGTAACGTTATGTAAACATATTTGGTCCAATTTGGAACTTTGTTTCAAATTTAACGATTTTGTTAAAGGGACAATAACACTCTTGCTGGCTTGGCAGCTCTAGAAAATAAATAATAGTCTTATTCTAAGTACTAGATGTTTATTTGCCCTACCTGTTGTGTAAATTATCCATTACATCATATTTTACTAGTTCAGAGGGTTCGAAAATATTTTTAAGTCCAAGTCACATTTGAAAAGGTTTACGTTAACCTTTTCAAATCATGTAGTTGAATTTTTCCAATTCTTTAAATTAGGTGTGTTAAGATGAGATTTGTATCATCAATTAATTTGAATATTGTAAAGTAATACAATTTGTTGGCCAGAATAAAGATTGGGACATATTATTCAATTACAACAAGAGTGTTATTGGGGCTTTAAGCAGTAAGCAATTGGTTGTTAATGGGACTGTTGACCAATAATATTTTAGAACAAGAATTTTCTCTATTTACAGCAGTGAGTAGTGGGATTAGCTCTAATCAAATGGAACACTGCGAGGAGTATGGGGGAAGACAGCTGTACGCAATCCTGTGGTGAAATACCACTTTGATGTAATTATTACGGACTGGAAAAGGAATGGCCGGTCCAGCAAAACAAAACCGACGACAACAATAATACTCTATGAATAGCTATAGGTTTACCAGATAGTACAATAAAACAATTTCAATTTATTACAAAAAAAATCTAATAAAAACAACAAGGAATAATTGAGCTGCACGCAATCTTAGCAGGAATTGGCATAAACAGCAAACTCATCTAGATATTCACCAACTGCATCAAAACAAAATTTTAACTGCTCCTGAAATTTATATATAACCATTTACAACATAAAACCCAGTATATATTGACAATCTGGAAGATCATCATACAGAAGAAATGATTAAATATGATTTTATATCATGACCGAATGAACAAATCAAAGTAAAAAGACAAACTCCACTAGTTTCACTTAAACATTTTGTTAGATAATTTATTGGTTTAATAAAACAGTATATCAATAGAAACCAATACACAGTATTTTTAATTATAATTAAATTAAATTAAAAGTAGTGTTACAGCCGTGATCGCTGTTAATAAAGGTTATTCAAGCACGCTAGTGATATAATAAAACAGTTATCCGAAACTTTGACAGTGATAACAAAATGACATATAACCAAATACACGACTCGGTGACCATGGACGATTCCCAAAACTTTGTAAAGGGACACCACATCACAAAATATACCATAAAAAATCGATATTTCCTCGAAAAACGTCAGTATGAATTCGAAAACCTGACAATTCACAGCCATGTTTTGAAACACCGTTCAAATCATTAATGTGTGGCTTGATTGAATTGTTGCTATGACTGAGACAATTATCATGAGGTTAAAATCAATGGTGACTTATCTTATTGATTTTTGGCACTTCTATTAAAATTCTAAAACTGATGATTACCTAACAGGACCGACAGCAGCATATGATTAACGTTAAACAAATGGCAAATTGATCCTTTACTACATTAAATGTTGTGTTTGGATATATAATACTTACAAAAGACGTCATAATCTGAGGTCTAGAAACTCGTAGTTGAACTAAAGTCTGTAAAATACTGACATCTTGTTCGATGGTTAATCTTTCTAATATAGCTGCTAGAACACAAAATACACCCGACTTCTCTACACCATTGCTACAAAGACAAACAAAATAAAACTGGGTTTTAAAATTTCCCTTACCAAATACATCCATAATAAACAATGAGCAGAGTTTTGTGTTTCTGGATACAGGATATTTCTCATAAACAGTGATTGAAAGTTGAGTAAATTCTTAACATAAGTCTGAGAATGCTTTGTGACCTTGGGGTCACGTGACCTGACTATTGTAATTGTATCAATGATTATTTGACAGTTGTAATTGTATCAATGATTATTAGATGTGGTTTGACAGTCGTAATTTTATCAAATAAACTAATTGGACTTACATTTTTTACACCATTTCATAAATGTAAACCAACTTACACGCAATCAACTATGATAGGCCTATCTTCAATTATATTGTTTCAATAAAGAAAGTCAACTTATAAACAATGAACTATGACAGGACAATATTATATAAATAACGGTAAACAACTTACAGACACTGAACTATGATAGGCCCATCTCCATTTACATTAATAACGTGAACCAACTTACTGACAATGAACTATAACAGGCCCATGTTCACTTTCCTGAAACCATGCTTTTATATCTTCTAAGAGAGTGAATATTGGCCCAGCAGACTTTGGTATCCCTTTCTTCGGATTCCAGAAATTACATTGATAAATTTTGATTCTTCGTTGTAGATTTCTCTGATGTATTGAAACAAACAAGTTATTTACAGACATGCATATCTACGTTATGTTAATGATTTACAATGATCGACCTTTCACCAATGTGCCCAATTGGTATAACATTATGTTACAGGTATCTGAGCTAGTGTAACAATATTATTATATTAATGAGTTACAATTATTGATCCTTTTCCAATCCAATCTACTCTAGTGGTATAACATTTATCTGCCCTAGTGTTGTAACATTATAGTATAGTATCTTACAGTAATGAATTACAATTATTGATCCTTTACCCGAATATACATAGTGTTATTATTATATTTAAAGTAGCTAAGTATCTAACTCAATATCACCCAAAATCTTCAACATTGAAAACACGAATTATTTGTCAATTCAAATCAACAATGATGCTGTGATCTTACCGGAAAAAGATGGGCTTTTGATATTCAATATTTAAGACAAAATAAACATTTCACCATTGACACACGAATCGTGTACCATAATGCGTTTCAGCCACAGTTCTAGCAAGAGACTGGAGGAACGAGACTAGAAACGTTGCATCAAATCAAACGGCGTGTGTAGACTGGAATAACCAGACGCTAGAAATTTGTTTTCGATTGACATTGCTGGCTTATTTCGCCGAACATAACTGATTTGAAATAAAAGTAAAAACGGAAACCATTGAATGTAAATCAGTTTATATACATTCATATTACAGTATTATTATTATATGCGTTGCGACCCACTTGTGTCAATTTCTAGGTCCCAAATGTTAGCGATTTAGCTCTTTTAAGGTTTACAATCATTGATATTGTCCAATCTACCCAAGTGTTGTATTATTATATTAACGATTTACAATCATAACACACTAAACAATAAAATTACTTGGTAAATTTAATTGCATGTGTTAGTCCAATGTCATAGAATACTCATCTGGCTAACGTTGGGACAGGCACGGAAAAGGATTGAAAATAATAAAGATGAAATGTCCCTTGAAGTATTTACAACCTAGCAACTATCTAAAATATTACACGGTAATAAATAAATATGATGAAAAGGATTAAAAGTAAAAGTTCCTCCTTACATCTAATTCACTGTTAATTAAACAGGTAACCATTGAATAAATACCATTCTCATGTTCTGTTTGATCTTGTTTGATGATCTTATATGGTCCACACTTTAGTTCATCAGATGCTGGTATATATTGTCCAATATCCTGTATATAAAATACAAATATATATGACCGTAAGTTGTAACTAGAATACAAACAAGTTTCAAAGGGAGAAACACACCTGCCTTCGTATTTTGTTAACTTATCAAGTGATTAGGTTACTGATTCTACGAGATGCCTATATCGTCTAATATGACTAGCTATATCCCCACTGTCTCGCAAACTCATAAGCCTCGTTTAAGGCGGGCGCTTTACAAATTTGACTTATTTCATTTTCATTTTTGAATGAACGGAGGATAAATAAGGTTTTGAAATTGCTTTAAAGCGATAAGTTCATATTTTCAAAGAAAGTCAAAACATAATTATTTCTGTCTTTTGCTCAATATGTTGTCAACTCACTATTACACGATCATAGGTCATAGCCATTATTCCCCACTCTTATAACTCATTAACACAGGAAAAGATAACACAATTACCTCCCTTGTTTTTCTATTGCCCCCATGCAATAGCTATCTTCAAACGTTTGAATTTGAAGTTGAAAATGGCATTTTTGCCAATTTCTCAACTGGCAATACTGAATTATAGAATATATAGGATTATTCTTTAACAAGGTAGGACTGTTTATGGATACCATCTATTTTAAGGCTTTATTGTAATAAATTTTTCAAAATATAACTTAAAAATACGAAATTGTAGCTTTAAAGAATACGTATTACAAATTTTACCTTTCCTCTTTCTGTAATATCCATATTAACAATTGTAGTAACGTCTTGTTCTACAACCATCGTCCAGAAATCTGTCACTGTATTTGATAAAGGTGTCTGGGTCAATATATAAGCATCTTTCTTTTTATAACTCTGTAAATGACAGAAAATCGTGTACAAGTGAACAAATATCCAATATTTCATTGGAACTACAGGTCATTGACATGGATCAAAAGTACAATCATTTTTAAAAAACTAATAATATCTTCGTGTTTAGTTTTAAGCTTTTTTGGAAAATATATTATTTGTCTTTCACTCCTAATCTTCTAATTTTGTATGTGATACATATTTATGTATCTATTTTTGTAGGGAATGATTATTTTATATGTTTATTTGCCTTTTACTTCAAATCTTCAGTAAATATACTTGTCTTACCGATATAAACACAGCATTGATATAATCTGTCGTATTTGGTTTTAATAAAAACAGTCGAGTTTTATCCGCTAAAATAAGGAATATGTACATATAAATATCATTTTATAAACATACATGTAAATTATTTTTACCAAGGAAGTAATAGAACTACAGCAGGACGATTTACCCAATACTACCCAATACCACCCAATAGCACTCAAACACCAGAATTAAGTAAATTGTGTAAGACCACACAAAATGAATTCTTGAAAAATCTTAAGAAAACTACTAACACGCTAGTATTGCCAGATCTCTGTTCTTATTTTGGTTTTCTTCTGATAAAGCTACTGAACAGTCAGTTTCTCTTTGTGGCGGACATACATCATCAAGCATCTGAAAAATAATTTCATATTAAGAATAAATAGAATAACTCCATATATTAAAATAGATTTAGTGTAGTTATAAGTACAAATTGGTTGAATATCATTATGCGTACTTACCTCATATCTTGCTTGAAGCTGTGATTTACCAGACGTTTTACTGACCTTCAGTAACGCCTGATAGTCTTGTTGATATGACGTCACAGGAAACGTAATATCCCCCGCGATATACCATGCAGCCAAAGCATCATGTATAAATATATATTGTTCCTGAATCATTAAAACAAAATAACTGCTTGTGTTAGAATTACTTAAAGATACATTATGGCAGATTAGATAAAGAGCTGGCAGTTCACGCTATAATAGTTAAAACTAGAAAAGGAATTTACTGAAAATTTCAGTCAAATTGAGCCACTCTGAACCGAGAATTTAGCGATTGCATTTCCGCCTAGCCTCGATCATCATTACTAAAATTGGTACGATAAACAACATTGTCTCGATTATCTATTTCATGATTAAGAGCAGAAGATCGGTTCCGAATCCAAAAAATATCGAAGGCTGGCGATGACATCGTGAGTTGCTTATTGTCTAGATAGGGTAATTAATGTCTACTTAATAACTTAGATAAAATTTCAGGCCTAAAGAAAGACCCGGAATAGGCAGATTTAGCTCTAGAATAATGTATGTTACGTATGTATTATGCAAGAGCAAAATCTCAATATGGCAGGTCTTATTATGGGCCTGACATATTATCTAAATCATTAATTAGACATACATTATTAATCTCCCTGTCATCGTTAGGCTGTGATCTTTTGTGAATTTGAATTCAATTTTGTACTTGTTATTTTTAACGTAAAAGTGGATAATCGAGACTTTGTTAATTATAGAACCAATGTCTCAAATGATGATCGAGGCTAGACGAAAATTGAATCGTTAATATCTGAAATTTCCAGCATTTTCTGTTTTCCTTATCTGTATATTAACAATTACAACGAGAACTGTCACCTATTTATCTAACCTCACCCAATGCCCATATAAAATATATAATATTGTAAATTATTTAATATGGTAATGTACAAATTAAGTAATAATACCGGTGTCTGGACCATGTTAACTCGTTCATGTCTCATCTGTTTAACACATTCATATACATCTACAGAACACCTTGCTTTAGCTTCTTGTATCAGATAATCTAACGCTATAAAAGTTCCGGTTCGTCCAATACCAGCACTGAAAATGTAAAGTTTCGTGAACTATTCATTAGTAAGATAGACAGATGATCGGCATTATGAGTACATAACTACGATGATAGCCATGGGCTCTAATTTCAACACTTAATTCAAATAACTAAGCTGCAAGACTTAAACATACATTATGCAAAAGCTAAATCTGCCTATTGCAAGTCTTTCTTTAGGCCTGAAATGTTTTTTTTTAAAATTACTCAGACGTTAATTAACTTATCCGGGCCATAATCAACTCTCGGTGGAATCGGATTTCTCCGATATTAAATAGATTGGAACAGTTCAACCGTATTTTGACTTAACTAAATATGGAAGGGCGAGTCTTAGCTTCGAACAACCAGTTCCGTGGTTGAAATTATTGCACACGTCTTGTCAAACCTTCAAATGCTAATATCTTGGCTCGCAATATGGTAATTTGAATGGAATTTTCAAATTATTCATTTTACACTAACTCAGCAAGAATGATTAGTTCTTTATCTAAATCTTACATAATGTATCTTTAAATATCAGGACTTATGAACAATAGTTTTACTTACCTGCAGTGTACCAACATTGGTCCAGGATGGGGTGATACGGCTTTTATTACTTTACTTCTGAACTCAAGCAATGACGCAATATCAGTAGGGACACCTTTATCAGGCCACGATGTATAATGGTACTGTTTAATAGTCCGAGATTCACATTCATCCTAGAAATGAATACATACTTATTTGATGAAACCATTCCATAACATAATATGTGCTAGGCATTAAGAATATGTCCGGAGAGCAAATGAATGTCACTAAGAACCACTTTATCGGGCCACTATGTATACTGTTCTAGATCCACATTCGTCAGAGAAATTTATATAGAACTGTTTGATGAAACCATTCTATAACATAATATATGCTGGGCAATATATTTGAATGAGTTAGAATTTATTAAACGGTGGTACGGGGAGGAAAGTCAACCTAATCAAAATAACATTATATTGGTGGCCTAAGGTATTGGGCGTGTGAAAATCCTAGTAAAATATATTAATTCTGTTTCATAATTCATTGACACTGGTGTGCGCGACCAACGGCCGTTTTTTGTCAAGGCAAAATAGAGACTATGCTCGTCCAAAACTTAGACCTGTCTGTCCGGGAATAACTTGATAGACACTACAAAGATTGAAATGGAATGAAATGTTCTGCTCCGACTGGGCGAATGAAGACGGCTATACAGTGTGGCATGAAGGAAATTTTGCCCGGGCAGCGGCACTATGGCCTACTTAAATTACCAAGGGATATCTTACCTGCATGCACACGGGACCTCTGTTTTCCATAACATTCGAACGACTTGACAGCTGTCCATGTCGGGACCTCCTCCCTGCACCACTGTCAAAAGGAAGCCATGTCGGAAAAATCCGATGAACTGCCTCCGCCATTGCAGGGATCGAGCATGCGACATCCAGGCCAGCTAGTCAGAGCCCTACTCACTTAGCCGCCATGGCTCCCCAGTCCCCAACACAGATATAAGCCCCTTGCACTTATATAGTTCATGGTATATATACATACTTTTATAATATTGAAAACTTACTTTTGTGATTTTTAGGGTTCGAATTGTAAAGTGAGAAAAGTTATCTTCATTGACCAATGTCATGGATATTGTACCAAACTTCATTAGCTCGCCATTGTCCGGCCAGTATTTAAAACATTTTTTCTGTAAAATTTTATCATTATTATCCATTTTTGTTAAATGAATATTAATTGTATTGTGCAGGTCAATTGCAGGGGATTAAAGTTGACCCCTTCCCTCTCCTATGGACGGAACAGTGTTTAAAATAACAGATCGGGAATATTCTACAATATCTCAGGAATTATGAAAACACAGAAATTATAACTATAGAGAAATCATAACAATAATACAATTTGGTTTCGTTTCGACGATTCGGTCGGCTGTTGCCATTCGTGATTTCGCTACCTGATAGCCCTATGAAACTTCACTGGGTTGATGATGCGTGGTATGGGGAGTTCCTAACATCTTTGCCCGTGGGTGTGGATGTGTCTTTACATTTATATTATGCCAAAGCATGTTCATTTTATACTGACTTCCTGAATTACGATAAACTTTTAAAATCGAGATTGCTGTAACAAGTGTATTGGCAACCTCAATATGGACCTAAATTTCAAAAGACGCCTTTCTGATAATAGTGATGTCTCTGTCTGCTGTCCTTATATTGATCTCAGTCAATTTAACATGCAATTTTATTATTCAAGGGTGGTGTTGATTTTGCTGAAATCGTTCACAGTGGTAAATTGAAATGACATGATGTATAATTCACTACAAAATGTTTTAATTTGTGAATGTAAGCAGTACATACTTTTCCCATTTCAACCAGGTTGGTCAACATAACAATCTTTCCGGTCTGTGAAACCCACAATAATCGCAAAAACTCTTTAATAATAACATCAACCGGACCTTTTAAATACAATCAAAGTATATGCACATAAAATATTATAATTATACTATATAAACTAATACAAGCGAAAACCGCACAGTTAATAGCTTTTCCCATGTGTTGCTTTGGCCATTTATTTCTTAGTGCTACTTTGTGGTGTTACTACTAACAATCTGGTGGATTCCCCTAGCCCCCCATTCATATATTTATATTTAACATTATATAAAAAATCTTCTCACCTTGTGATGCGATATATTTGTTTTCGGTGTTGGCATATCCCTGTGTATAACAGAAAGCATTTACTATTTAAATTAATAAAATTGAATATCACTACTTTAGCGGTCCCGGTTTGGGTAATCTGACGTCTACTGCAAGTATGGTCCCGGAATTATAGAGGTTATTGAAACATACGGCGATATCGCCCCAGAACAGCAATACTATAACCAACCGTAACGTCGTGGCAGATCTTCATGAAATAGAACTAATAAGTGCCCAGACTGATCAGATGGCATCACTCTCTCGCGAAAATCCACATGGTGTCGTGTTGTCTTGGTAGCGTTAAATATGGCGTTTACTAATCTGATGTCGTGGGAAATTTCAACACGGGGGATAATCGAAGTTATATTTTAGTTGTAAGTCTACACTGCATAAAGATCCGGCCGATTGTAGAGGTAGGTCGCGTCAGAGATCATTCGAGCGGCTTTGGACTCTATGCCGTCAGGCATTGGATTAACCATTCAGCATTGGTGTTTATAATTAATTAGCCACAGTCCCGTGCACCACATGCCCAGAGCTCACCGTAGCAGACCATTTCATTGGGTAATCCCTCACATTATCCAGAATACGTCACTGATAACAACCCTTCCAGATCCTAGTGTAGTAAGGACAAGTAATTCTGAACAAGCCAACAGTGAGGCTGATGTCCCCCGCCGAAATTCCAAAATAAATAGATGACACATATTAATTAATCGCACATTTATTTTTTTCAAACGTATCGAGCAATCAAACTGTACACGAAGTGTCATCCAAAAGTGTTTTATAAAGAAAAATACTAAAACCGACAAGAAAAATGAAAATGTACCATAGATAGGGGGCCCTAAAGGCAGACAAAAGGGCCCCAGGCTTGACAAAAGGGCCCCTCTGGCCAAGGGAAAGGGCCCTCGTGTCCGAGTCAATCGTTTCTATACACTGTTACTGTCGAATCCATTACTGAAGGAGAATGCAGTCATTGTATTGGCATAAAAATCATCAATCAAGATGAACCTAAGTTATCTTGTCCCAAAGTATCAAACAATGCCTACCCTAAGCAGAAAATGCTCATCTTCGAACTCCATCAAGGCATTGACCTAATACGCATACACACCAATTTTGAACATTTTAACTCAATTAGAAGGAGAGCTATTGTGTTCCAAAGTCTCGGCAAATCAAATTGCTTATCGCTCTGCTTACCCTGAGCAGAAAATGCTCATTATCGATTTTAGTCAAGGTATTACTGTAATGAAACTATACACCAAGTTTCATCACTCTCACTTAATTAGAACTAAAGTTATCGTGTCCCAAAGCATCAACCAATCAAATTGCTTATCTCTGCTTACCCTAAGCGGAAAACGCTCATCTTCGAACTCCATCAAGGCATTGACCTAATAAACACATACACCTAGTTTGAACATTCTGGCTCAATTAGGAAGAGAGTTATTGTGTCCCAAAAAGTGTGACGGACAGACGGACAGACAGACAGACAGACGGACGAACCCACTTCGAAAGGCGGGGGACAACAATAAAAAATTGAAACGAAATAGGATCTGTGTTTTAACCAGATAAGTGTTCTAATAAACTGTGTAGATGACAGGAATTTGCCTGCCTTATGATGAAGGAAGGGTATAAACACTATGATCAAATTACCATTACGGAAAAGACAATTTGATGTAACTATCTAAAAGAAAACCTAAGAAACATGCTAGCTACCACTTATATCAAACCTCAATTGCCGCGCCCATTGTGAATCCCACAGCCTTGTAAATAACTAACAACTTACAGTTATGTAGCACGCGTTGATGTAATCAGAATTAGGGTCATCGTTTTCTATATCCAGTTTAACTCGTGAATGATCAACTGTAATAAATTATACAACTATTAACACGTTTTTAATTTAACTCGCGAATTGTCAACTGTAAGAAATTATATAAATACATTAAATAATATGCGTATATATGTAATCCGGCAACGAGTAAACTATGCTACAATATCAAATTATAAATAAAAGACACTTACAAGCACATACATTCTTGTATCTATTTTTAGGCTTATTAACAGCATTCATACAATAATCATATGCTGAACATAGTCCACTTGGAAGACTCTGAAAAGGAAATGGGTATTGATCATATTATACACGGAGGTTTCCTACGAAGCCAAGGGGAGAAATGTACTGAAATCTTTAGTCAACATGGAGCTTTCAGTCATTGTTACAAACACAAACATTTAAATTTCATAGTATTAACTGAAATGCTCAAGAGTTGGCGTTTTGTCTAATGTAGTCGGCTGCGATTCTGAATGGGGCTAAAGATTTTTGAAACACCCAAGCGCACATTTTTCTTGTTAAATTTCCCAGGAGCTACTGATTCTGTATACGTTTAGATCCACAAATCAACAAAAAGGCCGTGTGGGTATGGTATAATTCTACTTTTTTATTGACGTAGCTATTGTTTATTGTTTCGGATATATGTACTTGAACGTGTTAAATAAATCTCGCGAATACACGAATAGAAAGAGAGAAATTGGGTTTAACGTCCAGTCTACACAAATTAGGTCATTTCGGGGCTAAAATATGGTTCAATTTCACTCCAATAATCTGCTTGTGCATAGGGGTCTTTAACAGTGGATGGAAACCGATGGAACCAGAGAAAACCCATGAGATTAAACAGGCGAGTCTACCTCTTCACGCACAATGGAAGAATCAGCTCCACTTTTGGCTCAAAGACATACCTTATGATACAAAACACGCACGCTTGTCCCCCCCCCCCCGTTTAACGTCCATTCGACACAAATTAGGTCATTTCGGGACTAACATATGGTTTGATTTTATTTCAATAATTCGCTTGCGCGTAGGGGTCTTTAGCAGTCGGAGGAAACCCACGAGGTTGAGAAGGCGCCCCTATCTCCATGTCACATACGCTCACACCAGGGATCGAAACCACAGTCGCAAGCCAGAGGTGACCGGCCAGGTAGAGGTCGAAGCGCGGCACTCTAGACCACTAGATAACACCAAGAACTCACCTGAAATTCCGATTCCAGTGCTTCATTTTTGGTCTTGATATATTGCAGCAGATTGGTCAACTGAACACGTGTAGATAATTCACATGGTTCATCAACGTTTACATAAACTTGTGCTGATTGTTCACCGACTTCTAGTTTTTTGGAAGAAACTAACTGATTAACACATGTATTACCGTTCTCAATACGATTCTCTTTCACTATAAACAGAGACTAGTTTGGTTACATAGACTATGACAAGGACATGATGTGCGTACGTTGTTGATTTCTATTTAATCCTTAAACAAGTTTGGAAAAGTTAGACTTTTGTTTTTTATTCAGTCAGGTTTTCTTTAAAACTAGACATGAAAATGAAAGAAATTTGATTTTCGGTATTGTAGTAGATTGAACTTTAATGATTCAACACTAACTGTACACAAAACACTACAATAAAAGACGAAACTAACGTGAAATTCAATGAGGTTTAACGAAGTACAGTTTCGTTGTCATGATGACACTAAAGGGTGTGAATCATGGAACGGTTAACTCATCTGTTTCTACCTGATTAAGTGTGGTTTAATGGTTAGAGCCAGACATTAAAGTGCACATAAAATGTCCCTGAAAATTTCTCTATATGAGCAGTCCATGGTTATTTTGTCCACTTTACGGCAAATTCACATCATTTCGACTAAAATTGATTCAGCTATCTTCATTCAAAGTCGTAAAAATAGACCTCCCGTAAAAAACGACTTTGCCAATTATTGAAAACACTCTTAATCCCCTCAGACGCCAGTGACGTCACAGTGACCGAATGCATATTCGGAATGTTTATTCCTTAATTACCTATATACAGCCGGCGTGTGTATTCATTAACGCCTGACTGATTCCTTAATCCCCCTAATTAAATAAAACAATTGACTACGGAATAATTTGTTTTATAATTCAATTTAATTCAAGATCCAATTTAGAATTTGTTTCATAATGTACGGTCGTTCTGTTTTCTCATGGCAGCGATTTTAATACACTCTACCATCGTGTACAGTCTAAACGATTCGAGATACATTTTCGTCAGAAGTTTATTGTTCGAATTTAGAATCTGTTTCATTATGTACGGTCGTTCTGTTTACTCACGGCAGCGATTTTAATACAATCTACCATCGTGTCCAGTCCAAACGATTCGAGATACATTTTCGTCAAATGAGTGTCGTCGATCTAATTTAGAATTTGTTTCATAATGTACGGTCGTTCATTTTCTCACGGCAGCGATGTCATACACTCTATGTGTGCAGTCCCAACTATTCGAGATACATTTTCGTCAGAAGAGTATTGTGGTTCGAATTTCCCCGAATAAAAGAGTATAGGAGTAAAAAGATGTGGTCACGCAAAATATATCATAAACGTCAAACTTGATTGAAACGCGATTTGTAAATGGCGATCCGTTATCGACGTACGGCGCCTTTCTTTCTGTTTGCGAATTTGACTATTACTCTGAAATAGACCGTAAAAATAAAATACGAAAAAATATCTCAATATACGTTAGAATTAACAGATTGAGAAGGGTCACCTAACTATCTATGTGTATCGCAAGTGTAGTGTCGTTAATACCTGTCATTAATCAATCAGACTAAATTTGAACAGTGATTGGGTCATAAAGTAATTAAGAATGCTGATTAGGTAATTATCTTTTTCTTTGCTCGTATTATTTGTTGATTGGTGTTTAAACAACATCTAAATATAAATCATTCGATGGATATACGTTTGTGATAAGATAAGGTTATAATGTCTAACATCATTTAACTTTTTTATAAAGAATACAAGTATTTTACAATTAAATTGACAGTTTAATCACTCACCAAACAGCACCAGGAACTCCACATTTGATGAAGTGTATTTGATATTCATTATTACAAATTGATCTGGCCAGCGTAACAAAGAATGAAAATTACCCTTTTAAATTAGAACCACAATACTGACGAAAATGTATCTCGAATCGTTTGGACTGCACACGATGGTAGATTGTATTAAAATCGCTGCCGTGAGAAAACAGAACGGTCGTACATAATGAAACAAATTTTAAAATGGATCTTGAATTAAAATGCATTACCAAACAAATTATTCCGTAGTCAATTGTTTTATTTAATTAGGGTGATTAAGGAATCAGTCAGGCGTTAATAAATACACACGCCGGGTGTTTATAAGTAATTAAGCAATCGTTCGTAAAATGTTGTGACTGTAGGTTGCCAATCAGAATTTGAATTGTTTACAAACGCATTCCACTCTTTCCGTACGATTTCATCCTTGGGAAATTTATGAAACGCCGGTACATTATTCCCCTTTCCCTTGCTGGAATTTCCACAACTCTCAATAACACAACAGTAATATGGCATCTTGAAATACACTCAGTAATATTCTAGTCACAAATATATAATCTATTACAACCCAAGACGAGATAGGTCGGCTTTTGAAAATGCTTTGACTGATATGGTGATATGTAGCTTGCATGTAAATAATTACGCGTTAATGATTACGGCAGTCAAATGTTTACTGGACCGACAAATACACACGTGTCAACTGGCTGTGTGTATATACAGTGATATATTGCACGGGCAGTGATATATTGTATAGATGATGTGTATACTATGTGTAGTGCCTGTGACGTCACCGGTCAATCAACCGGATTAAGGTTGTAATTGAAAATTTGAAAACCGTTTTTGGCAGTCGGATACTAAAACGTAAATATCTGAATTAATTTTAATCAGATTAATTTGAACTTGCCGTAAAATGGATTTTGTAACTATTGAGTACCCGTACGTAAAAATTTTCTGAATCATTTAAGGTGGTCTTTAAGTAATATATATATTAAAACAACACGAGGGAGTATTCAATATATTATGCAATGTCTTAAGCTTGGGACGATTAAACAACTTAAAATACAGACACTCGCACGTTCTTTACATTGGAATACGTCACTCAGGGCCAAAATTTCAACTAGTATAAATAATATACGCTTAATGCATTGCCCGTACCATAACGGTACGTCACATCTGTATTTTAACTGTAATTATAAGATTTTGAACCGACCTTTAACAGTTTTATTAGAAGCTCTTGATACACCAGCACCTGCACGTAGTGGTATATCGTTAACTTCTACTTGGTCAGATTCCGCCGATTTTTGTCGCCTGCAAAAAAAGGACCCCGAAAAGGTATGCAATTACAAAACGTGACATTTGATCATAAAATTACGAAACGTCTTTTATAAAAATATCAAACATTTCCGAAAATATTAGCAATCTTTTCCCATGAATTATTGATTAAATTAATGTATTTATAAAGTACATCTTTGTCTAAGAAACGTACAATTGTGTTAAATAATGTAACACATCTGAGATGGACTTGTGTATTTAAAGCTTAGAAAAACGTAATGTTGTTAATGGAAATACAGAATAATTAATACTTTACTTTCTTCCGTGTATTGTATTTTTTGTATTTTATAATGTGTCATAAGGAATGTGACCATCTGCAACCGATTTAGCTTACCTTCTACGCTTCAGGACAAAAACGATAACAACAATAACAATGATAACCACAACCACAGTTGACACTACAGCAGCTATTATTGTTGTGTAATTCTCAGTTTGTATGTCTAGAATCATAAAACTACATATTAGTTTGGTAAAATTTTAAAATATGCTGCCAAATGAGGATATTCGGTGCGACGAATTGGTGTCGTTAGTAGAGGGTTTAGAAGTGCATGGGGTTTTATTGTCTGAATGAAATATAAGGAAAACGATACAGGGACAAACACGAACAGATACTCAATTCTATATAAGATGTAGTATTAAATACTTTCCATACGATAACATTTTTCCAGCGCTCTGTTTATTTCTTCATAAGCTAATGTTGTGCTAGCTATTAAAGTTGCTTGTTAAAGGGAAACTATCAGAATAACATGTTTGTTTCAGTCTCTAACATAGACAATTTGGCTGGTAAAATGCACTTGTGTTCAAAGCCATCGGCACAACCAACAAGTCCACAACTACCAGCACAGTTACCACATTTACGGGTACAGTTATCACCATAACGACCTACTTCACAATCAGTAAAGACCAGACAAACATTCCTTTCAAGTTTTCCCTGTATTTACCAGCTATAATTATTTGTTAACATCAACTCGACACAGGACTAACACATGATTTAATTTCCTTTCAATAATTCGCTTGCGCGTAGGGGTCTTTAGCAGTCGGAGGAAACCGGAGGACGCGGAGGAAAAACCCACGAGGTTGGGCAGGCGACCTTACTCCTTGTCACTACAACCGGGGAATCGAACAAAACACGCCAATTGACTCAATTACGGACCTGATGATGCAGCGCGTTTACGGCCTTCCCCCCCCCCCCCACACTGTTAAGGTAATGTTATTGAACCACAAGTAGAACACAGGTGAATGTTACCTGAATAATTGTCTATTTCAGAGATTGTCATACACATTGGTAAAACCAATATTTAAAGACATACCCGAGTTAGAAGAATATTGTCATAACACTTATAAACAAATGCAACGAGGAAAATATTATACCTGTTGTGCAGTTAAATCCTTCTTTACCAGGTACACATCCATCTATACAATCTCCTATCATCTGATCACATTTAACAACAGCTGTACCAGCTACTGATTTACAGTTAGTACTACATTGTTTACTACATGATGGTCCCCATCTTCCATCCTTACATTCAGTACAAGAGTTGGCATTATCTCTATCACAAGCAGCACAATCAGCAGTACAATTAATATCGCATACGTTTCCAGTTTTACCTTTAATACAAGATGTACAATTACCACCATTTCTATCACATCCACCATCACATCCTGTACTACAGTTCTTATCGCATCCTTCACCATATCGTCCAGTAATACAGTTTTTACATCTACCATCAGATTTAGAACATTGATTGTTTAAACATCCATCACTACATTGGTCTTCACAATAATCACCATAAAAACCTGTTTTACAATCTCCAGTACAGACATCATTAGAAGGATCACATCTGTCATTAAGGCATGTATTACATGGTTGACATGTAGAACTTGATGTACTGTAGTATCCAGTATTACATTGTACTGTTGGAACTGTAATATAGATGATATATAGTATTATTACTTTATATTACATATGTAATATAGATGAAATGTATGTATCATCGAAATAATCATATCATTTCTTGTATATGTGTTGTTTGATGCCCTGTATTCCTGTATTTAAAATATACATGCTGTTGTTATGTAGGTGTCCATCACAATTATACGGTGTGGTTTCCCAACAAGGGCAGCTTTCTCTTCGTTCGGGTAGGACGGAAAACCGAGACACATTGGTATGCACGTAAAAGATACTTTGACAGTTGGAATTCATATAAGATTAGATCTTAGCACACTGTATGGCATAAGCCCGTCTTCATTTCATTTTATGTATGTTATGTGTTTTATTTGCAGTATTGCAGTATCCTTTATTACAAGAAAGTGTTGCTATGTATGTGTTGTGGGAGTCGTATCGTAAGATAACGTTGTTCTTGTTTTACACGCGTTGCATGTGATATACTACATTACGTGTAACTATATATGTACATAAAGTGTTATTGAAATTTTCACGTCAAATTTACGTTCCTGAACAGGCGGTGTTACAGTTTATGTTACAAATGAAATGAAATAAGGTTTAACGTCCTACTCTTCTGCACCTAACCGGGGATAATGGAAGACGGGCATACGCCATACAATGTGCTATGAAGGAAATTTTTGCCCGGGCAGCGGAGCTACGGCCTACTTTTATATCGAATTCCAACTGACAAGGAATATTGCAAATGAGTACACAGGACCTCGGTTTTTCGACCCAAGGGAGACCACGCCAGAAAATCGAGATGAACTGTCTCAGCCAATGCAGGGATCGAACACCCGACCTCTAGGCTAGCGAGCCAGCGTCTTTCCCACTTAGCCACGTGATCCCCCAGTTTATGTTACATTATAATTGGGTCTTTATATCAGGTTCTGGTTGCCAACACTGGTTTAACATCTTATAATACTTTTATTCTCTTTTTTACATATCAATTACAAACATCTTAATGTTAAAGACCCCATAACTAACTTGGATTGAGGGAGCAATATCCTAGCTTGGCACAAATTGCCAACTCTCAGACGCTCTCCCTCGTTCCGTCTCGTCTCGTGCCTGGACTCGGCCTAGACTCGACTCTGCGTCCTTCATGGACCTGATCGGCCTTCTATTCCTTTCGTTCGTTCGTTCGTTACTGGGAGTTTAACGTCCACTTCCACCTGAGGTGATATCGTAGACTAGTTCTATTCCTAAAATATCTTCTATTTAATCCCTTACGAAGATTATAGGCCCCGCCCCTTTTATTGCTATGCTCCAATACTAAGTCCAGATATCAGCGTTACGAGGCAAGGACATTATCTAAATGCTATGGCTAATGGCTTTCACATGGCTGGACATCTGGTGTCATTACATCATAAAGGATACATTTCAGATTAAATTTTCCATGTGTCAAAATGGCGGCTTGTCATTTTCCATTTTGTTACAGTGGCCGACTTTACCAAATAGAATTATGTGGTAATGATTGGCATAATGATGGCTGGGCTCTATTAGGAATAACACTGTATTAAAGGTCGACCCCTTTCACATTTACCGCATTAGCAAGGTAGTTAGTCACGAGTCAAGAGCATGTTTATTGCGGATTAAAGAGCTAGTTTTAACCGGCAGATGGTTATTTCGTTTTAATACATTAGACCATTTTATCTTGATCCGCGGTGTCTGCAAAACCCTTGCGTCACGCTGCTATAGTTGCTTAAATCTTAAACACAATAAAAGTCAGATATATTCTAAAAGAGGGATTGTTGAAGCTCTCAAAATATGTAACAGTTTTCTTGGAATTCTTTCATTCGCGAATTTGAACGGCCTTTGTGTGGTTTTAGTTATTTTGAACTCCGACAATAACTTAATTCGAATTAAATTGAATGCTGTGTTCATAACTGATAAATGTTCACACAATCGTGTAATCATGTATGTATATATACTGTATAGAGTACGTATGCGGTTGTTACGCGGATTTGAAGACTTTACGTAGCCAAATACTATTTTTGAAAATCAGTTATTTTCTCTTTAGTCAGTTCAATCAATCAGCGTTAGTTTGAATATGTCACTATCAGTAAATAATGATCCAGTGTGAGTTGTAATATCTTTATTCAGTTTTTGAAAATCTTTGAAATGTGGATGAAATACAAGCACGATCTTCTGGAATAGAGGGCAGGGTGTAGAATGTTTCTAGTTCTCAGCAAATATTTATTTGCGATGGGTCGTTTCAAACAATTGAACGCCACCTTTCGAACAACACGATTACAAGAAATTTCCATTTAATGTTAGACTTACTTTGTTCACTTTGGAACAGAAAATGATAACTTTATAATTTCGAAAAGGATTTTCTGTCATCCTACAAAATAAGTCAACCCTATAAAATCAAATGTAATCGACCATTTAATTTTGCAGTAACTATATACTTAAATCTTTACGTAGGTAGTTAATCGTTCTTGATTTGATAAAACTGTTAAATATCACAACTAAGTTACTATCTTGTTTAAGTAAACGAATACTAGCGCTGATAATCGTATAGCATATAATAAGGCCAGATACCTGCAAATATTTCAACTTCACACAATGTTAAGGGTTGGTTAGGGGCTGAAACATAAACAGTTCTACCAGAAAATGATGTAGAAGAAGGTTGATTACATCCAGTTACAGTATAAACAGACTGTATTGTTGATGTTCTATCTTTATAACATAATGTAGCTGATTGAAGTCCTTGATCACTGCACTGACCACTAGAACTTGTCTTTATCTCAAATCCTTGTAATCTCCCCCGCCCTGAAAATAAACCAAATAGACAATCAGCTATAAACTAGCACTATCTTTTTATTGTATTGTGCATAAATTGTATTGTATTGCGTATATATCTATAATTAATGTACCTCGCATTGTATTGTGTGCGATTGCATTACATGTATATCCAATTAAGTATCTTGCTGTGTCCAACCTCGTGGGTTTTCTCCGGGTACTCCGGTTTCCTCCGACTGCTAAAGACTCTTACGCGCAAGCGATTTATTGAAATAAGATTAGACCATATGTTAGTCCCGAAATGACCTAGTTTGTTTCGAGTGGACGTTAAACCCCATTTCTCTCTCTATATATATATCTTCCTGTGTTTTGTTTTGTATTGTATATACATCTATACTTAATTCATCTTGCAGTGTATTGTATTACATGTCGTTGTATTATAATATTTGTATATCCGCAATTAGTGGGGGATCACGTGGCTAAGTGGGTAAGACGCTGGCTCGCTAGACTGGAGGTCGGGTATTCGATCCCTGCATTGGCCGAGAAAGTTCATCCAGATTTCCCCTTGTCAGTGATGCGGGACGGAGAGCCTGAAAGGGACAGCTGTCTAGTCGTTCGGATGGTACGAAAAACCGGGGTCCCTTGTACACATCGGCGTGCACGTAAAAAGACCCTTGGCAGTGGGAATTCGATATAAGAGTAGGCCGTAGCGCTGCTGCCCGGGCAACATTTTCCTCATAGCACACTGTATAGCGTATGCCCGTCTTCATTAACCCAGGTTAGGAGCAGAACAGTTGGACGTTAAACCCCATTCCATTTCATTTCGTTTCCGTAATTAATCTTGCTCGTAGTGTATTGTAATGTATTGTCTGGCACGTAGTGCTTTTATCTATAATTAATGTATCGCGTCGTGTATTGTAACGCATGTAAATCTATAATTAATGTATATCCCCATGTTTGCATACGAAAAACACTTATTGTATTAGTATTCCTATCAATTATTAATCCTGAAGACTCATTTGATGTCTTTTCTAAAATACTTAATTCAGTAGCCTATTCAGAATCAAGATCGTATACTTGATAATTAAATTTATAAAAAAAATCGTCACATAGCAAAAATTAGTGAGTATCGCCACTGATTGACGGGATCCAGAGTAGTGAACTTTGATCCCAATTACGAACATGGACGTAGCAGATATTAGGGATATAATTAGTCATAGCTTGATGTAATTTTTGAAATTTTTTACGTTACAGGCAGCTGTGATGGGAACCAACAGGCAGATAATACTACAACTGAAATAGACACTTCCAATTGCAGGGAAACAGCTAATAGACAACATCATCATCTATTATACAATTCTACAAACTGAAATAGACTATTTCAATTGCAGGCATCACGAATACCCAAATACTAATTGATTAAGATGCGAAACAATTAAAATTCCCGACCTTAAATAGAACATCAATCATCTAACATGTAATAATACATAAAATACTTAATTTATTTTGCAAGGATGGTTCCCTAATTAAATGATAATATAATTTTGGCTACACGGAAAGTAGATGCTTTAATTTGGGTCACCTTTCAGCTTCTATAAAATGTAGTGGAGAAAGTTTTTAGAAATGGGTTTTAAAGTCCACTCGACACAAACTAGGTCATTTCGGGACTAACTATACAATGTAGTGGAAAAGGTAATCTTAAATATATACTTTTCTAGTTTTGAACCTATAGTTCTCTAGTTTTGAACCTTCATATATATATATATATCCTATGAATTTATCTATGGATCCAGTAGGGACACCTAGAGCCTTATATGCAGAAAGCCAAATGACTACGTGTCATGTAGTACATGATATTGTTATGTGTTTATAATTATTTTCTCTAATTATTTTCTTTACGATTATAATGACTAATCAGATAATTGTTGTACTAAAGTTGTGTCGTAATTCGTCTGCTAGCATTCTTGCAGAATTTAGAGACTTGTTAATCAAGACGAGCACGCGCTGTTACCCACGAGATGATGATGTTTCGGCAGAGGCATAGCAACCAGCGGCATGGCGAGATTTGTTCGGATGTGTCGTGTGTGATTTCTTTCATTTTATAGTTGTTATATAAGTTCCTTCCTTATTGTGTACCATGTGAGTGTTTGGTAATGTGTTCCAATCATAGTGAGTGGTTCGTTTCGTGTTCGTTTCGTGGTGAGTAATTCGTGTTAGAGTAAGAGTGGAAGATTCAAGTATCACCGTAGATTCCAGAATAGTTCGATCCACGTGATGTCGGAACATTTGCGTCGTGAATTGATGATTTAAAATATGATTAATAATACTGTCTTATATTTAAAATTTGATGTCCATTACTAGTCTGTTACATATTATGTTTTTGTATAATTCTGTTGTATTACCATGTTGGTAATTGTTATACAGGTCACAATTCTATGGAATACAATTACTGCAGTTTTTTTCATTTCTATTTCATTTTCTAGCAAATTGGATTAAGAGGTGAAAAAAGGCGTAAAATTGACAGTTTTGCATAAGTCACTGTTTTCGTAATTTTTCCTGTAAAATAGTCAATTATTAATGGATATTCACAAAAGTGACATAATTTGATCCAAAAAGCAAGTGTGCGTCATATCATGTTGATTACTATTTAAAATTGACACCGGAAGTGACGTCATTTAGTCAAAAACTCCTTTTTTAACTTTTAAAATCGATTTTTTTTTTCAACCAAGAATTATTTAATATGTAATATTAAAATTAACTTTTGGTTTAAATTCACATATTAACAAAACTCATACGGTCATTTAGATATCATAAAATTGTTTCTAACTTGTTCGGTTGCCGAGATATAGGCGGTTTTCTAAATGTCACTTTTGAAGGTTTTTGGCCCGTAAAAGTGTCAATTATTATTCGATTTTCATAAAATTTTCACCCTTTGAGGTCTAATGTTATGGACGATGTTATAAAACTAATTTAACGTTTTCATTATCACCGGAAGTAATGTCAATTTGGCAAAAACTGTATTTTTAGCCTTCAAAACAGATATTTTATTCAAATGAGTCTGATTTGTAATGTTTTTACAATTATGATATTTGATGCCAATCAACCAATAGAATGGACCCATACGATCATACAGATGCCACAAAATCGTTTCTAACTTGTACGGTTGCCGAGAAATAGCCGATTTTCTACAAGTCACTTTTCAAGGTTTTGAGTCTATAAAAGTGGTATATATTATTCGATTTGCATAAAATTTTCACCATGTGATGCCTTAAGCCATTTCTGATTTCATAAAAGTAATTGAACATTTTCATTATCATCGGAAGTAATGTAATTTTGTCAGGATCACTTACTAGTAACAAATGTATAAAATGAATTGATATTTGCTGGATTTGGTTGATTCTGCGTCCAATTTATTTGATGTGTGCAATGTTTATGGGGTAACCTGTTTAATGGTTTCATTGGTACCGGAAGTGACATATGTTTAAGGGTAACGTGACACCGGAAGTGACATGTTAAACGGTAACGTGGCACCAGTGAAACCCGTCATTCCTGCATGCAGGTCTAGTTTAATTAAGGATTATAAATTTGAAATGCTATTTACACCATTCAATAATACCATGGTGTAAATAGCATTTCAAATTTATAATCCTTAATTAAATTAGATTATGTTTTTGTATGATTCTGTTGTATTACCATGTTGGTAATTGTTATACAGGTCACAATTCTATGGAATACAATTCCTGCTTATTACTGAGCGACGTTTCGACTAGGCTTCTCTAGTCGTTATCAAGCAATGATAAAATCTAAAAAGTAAGACAAGTCAATATATACATGTACATAACAATACATTCTTAATGCTGACAAAACAGGGATCTCCCTTAATTTGCACGTACCTAAAAGAAATCTAATTTAATTAAGGATTATAAATTTGAAATGCTATTTACACCATTAAATAATACCATGGTCGAAACGTCGCTCAGTAATAAGCAGTAATTGTATTCCATAGAATTGTGACCTGTATACTCTAGTTCAATTACTAAATGCCATTGAAACAGTTTGGTAATTGTTGTTTACTGTTGATTGTAATAAATCGTGTTTTCAATTGTACATTGACGTTTTATCATTTCTGCTGACGTATTTCATGAGTAGGTTATTTCTGGCCTTGTTATATGTGACGTAGCACTAGGTCATTTCGGGACTAACATAAGGTTTAATTTTATTTCAATAATTTGCTTGCGCGTAGGGGTTTTTAGCAGTGGGAAGAGAAAACCCGCGAGGTTGGACAGGCGACCCCTCTCCTTTTGAAGTACAACCGGGGATTCGAAACCACGCCAATGACAGGCTTTATGATACAGCACGTGCTAACTATTCGCCCCCCCCCCCCATAAAAACAAGTATTTCAGATTGACAGGCTTAATCCGAATGAAAAAACGCAGTGTGAAATTCTGATAATGAGTTATGGTAGTTATACATAAGATATATTGCCAGTAAGAGACGTTAACTGTGCAACACATACCGCAACACTTTATACCATACCGACGATATTTGAATTGAAAAACGCCTAGGCTTACTTGACTGAGCCTACACAGTGGGTCTCAAGCTGATAACAAATTATTGAAAATTCATCAAACATAGTCACTTATTCATAAAATGAAAAAAAAAAAATACCATATCGATGAAGTTTAAATTGAAAAACATATGATCAACTAGGCTAGGCCTATATAGACTTACTATAGACCTACGCTATGTCAAACTCAAAAGTGTATATTCCCCAAATCATAGAACAATTTCGAAAATTCATTCATGGATGAACTAATTTTAATTCATATCTATAAATAAAATGGCCAAAACCGCATCGCTTTATCCTATAGCCTACTACTTAAACTAGGCCTATATTTTTTGCCTAAGCTGTCAAAAGTGTCATTCTCTAGTTCACAGCAAATCTTCGAAAATTCATTCATCAAAAAAAAAAGAAAAATAAATAAATAAAAATAACAATCTACAGGCTATTACTATTAACATCGTTTTACTTTTAACTTCCCACAATCGATACCTTTCTGCATATTGTGGGAACCGGTACATATAAACCCCATGGCTATGTCTTGTGTGGCATTTTACGACCAAACAACAGTTCATTTATGCCTTATGCCTTTTAAAAACACTTCAAATCGTAGACTATTATGCAGACGATTCGTCTCAGGTGGGTAACATAATGGCGTCCATGTGTCACGTCACTACCATTAGCCAATCACAATTGGGACACGGGTTGGCCAGGCTCTCTCTATATAAGGTTCTGGTGGCACCTATGATACTAATATACATGTTACAAAATTATATAATCTATAAAAGGTAGCACAACGACAAAATATTCGAATTGGGGACGTGTAATACATATCTTAGACCGTTATGTTGCAATACAGACATCCTTAAATTACAATCATAGGTTTTTAAATGATCATAGGTGTTTAACTGTTGAAATTTGCCCGTCTTCATTAGCCCAGTTTAGGAGAAAAACAGTAGGACGTTAAACCCCATTTCATTTCATTTCATTTTAAATGATTTGAGGAAGATAGTACTACAGGATGGGACCTATGTTGAATCTGAAAATAGCAACCAATGATTAAGAACATGTACTGTGATAAAATTAAATACTTAAGTAAAATAATTGGGTAAAAGTCGGTAAAGCAAATTGTGCAATTAAACGTAAATTATATTCAGTCCAACCGCTGCCCTGAAATACCGATTAGTTCCCATGTTAGCAACTATTACCAATGCTATCATTTTTCAGACTTTACCAACTGAACATCAGCGACAAAAAAAAAGTGAACCACGTCAAGAAGTTGGTGTTTATTAACCGAAATAATATTGTATACGTATAGGATATTAACCTGCCCGCGTGTTCTCTATCATATCAATCCGAGAGAGAGGGTGGGTTTATATCCGACATATACAACGACAACGGCATTTCACCCTAAATTTAATTGGCTCTTCTATTAAAAGGCAACCATGATTGGATAATTGCTCGATAGTTTCCGCCAAATATCGAAAATTACGGAAGTGATCACATAACTGTGCATGTTTTTATTTATACGTCGCCATTTTGGAGTAATTGAATTGAAAGCCAAGACAAAATAGTAATACGAAGTCAGAGGAATAACCAGTCCCTTTTAGCCAACAAATTGACGATGGAATAGATATGAATGCAAACCTGGAAAAGAATTTGGATCAAAATGCAATCTTTTCCGATAATTCTTATAGTGAACCGTGATTGAAGGTTGTCAGTATGTTCAGAGAAGGATTTGACCGATTGTTTTAAGTGGACTGTACCCAAAACTACTTTACAAAGGAACTATTGGCCCATAAATACTTTCAAATGTTGGAGTGAGTGGAGAAAATGGAAATGTGGACGGAAAAAGAATTCTGAAAATATCGTAGACATGTAGTATGGATAACCGATTTAAATATGCCGATAAGTACGCCGTCTATTTCGGTCCTGAAAGCTACAAACTGTACCATAGCAATTTTTAATTGTCAAAAGAATAACAAATTATTTCCGTGTTCTTTGTATTATTTCGACCATTTACGTCACCAACGGTTGATATGAGCCCAATATATCGACCTGAAATGACGTCATTAGCGGTTGATATGAAATAGTTAATATGAAATATCAACCTGTCATGACGTCACCAGCGGTTGATATGAACCGAATATATCAACCTATGATGACGTCATGACAGGTTGTTATGAGATATAACTGCTATGGACATCAACGGAAAAACTACAACCAGTTATATATGTATGGATAGTATGGAAGGGTTTTTGGGTCTAAATAAGATGATCTGCTGAATTGTTTAATACTTATTATGATCCCGTCAACTTGGTCATATTGCTTAAGTAAATTGTGATAAAACAAATGTTTTTTTGTCATTTCCTCACTCCAACTCTTCAAATCACACTTTTACATATCATTTTGGTATTATCATTTTAAACATATCATTTTCTACATATCATTTTAAACATTTCTCTTAGCAATATGCAAATGAGGTCAAAAGGCGTGGCTTCCAGAAAAATGTTTTCACACACACTAATACCTCCCAGGGAAAGATAACTCTGAATAACCGCGCGTTTATTGGGGGGCAGACCACCATTAAATTTCACCATCTCGGTAAATTTGATGCTATGATCTCCAAATTGTCAGAAAATGTGATATATGACATTTTGATAATAAAAAAAGTGAAATGGTAAAATTTCAAAAATATTTGATAAATTTGTGAGGGGAATTTTTGATTTTAGTCCAAATTTTGTGATTTTCAGTGTTTATTTGCTTTTCAAAATTAGTGAAAAATATTTTAATGTGTGATTTTGACTTTTTCTGCATCGTAAAGATTATATGGGAAGAAAGTACAATAATTTCACTCAATTTTGCCTAAAAATCATGATAATTTGTCTGAAATTCTTCAGATTACCCCCAATAATGCTGTCAAAATTTTAATTATTCATCTGTTTTAAAATGAAACAAAATGTCTTGCATGTCTTTATTTCCATTGTTAAATAACTTGGAAAGGAGCCATGTGTTTGTCAGATATTGAAAAAGTATCTATGTGTTTGTTAGAAATTTAAAAATTAAGAAATTTTGTCTAATTATGTACTGCTGAGGCATGTTAGAATTTTCAAAACATGAGTGAACTGCATTTTGCTTGGGTGTTCCTCAGACTTAACACAATTTTAATCTTTTAAAACCTGCAATTGTTGCATTTCCCTTCTCGAGAAAGTAAAATCTATGTGTCTGCAGGGAAATTTCTCTCTCTTCATTTCATTTAGACTGGCTCAGCCTCCCCACCCCACCCATTTTCTTGAACATGATATTTGGATATTCAATTGAAAATATATTGACTCCGAATTAACAGTAATTGGATTTTGTGCTTGAATTGTAACCAAGCATTTTATTTTGCACAAACGAATAGTTACATAAAAGATTCCATGAATTTTTAAGACTTTTTGTTTATGGCCAAAAATGTTATTCTATGACATTTTCCCCAAATGAGTCCACACCCCAAAATGGATATGTTGTAGGTGTGTCTTTTGCAGCTTAATGTTTGACATCTTTGATGTAAATCTATTATTTGTGGTGATCTTTTAAAATGTGGCACTTACAGAGCAATGAAATATTAATTAATAGCCTTTTCATACTCCTTTTATGCAATGAATTATGTCATAACTCCCTTTTTCCATCTCATTTTGTCAGGAAATTGATGTAAAGATTAAAACAACTTGCTTCCACAAAATATTGACACTATGTAATTCCAAGGATACCTCTGATTGTTAAAGTGTTTTAAATACTGAAATATTCCCATTTTTTTAAAAAAAAATAGGGCTTTGTGACCCTTTTGTTGGAGTGGCTGGTTGTCAACTAAATACAGCATTTATTTTACATTTATCAATCCATATTTTAATAAATGATTTATATTTCTTACAAGTACCTGTGTTTGTATGTATGTATACAAGCCAGGGATAGAAAAATGTGGCTTTTAGCCATATTCCATCAACAGTATTACTTATGTGGAGTTGTGGACACAGGTTGGATTTGTTACCACAGCAACTTTTTCAGGGGGTGGGCTTACAAGTTTCATTATAGTTCCTTACAGTTACCCTCAATGCAACCAGTTTGCAGCTTGTCTTCTTGTATACTGGCCAAGGTTTCTAGAAATAAATGCCTTTCACCTCAGAGTTTCCAAGAAATAGGGAATTATTGGCATTTTGAGACATACAAAGTGTCAAAAAATGGGCCATTTTGTAAAAAAAGGTAAAATAAAGTCAATTTTTGAAAAATATCCCAATATTTTGAATATTTTTGATGAGACTTGTTTGAAACTCATTAAATCTTTTTGCAAAACTCACATTTTGACAAAATTAAGAAAAAGTCTTCAATTCTAGAACAAAAGGCCCAAGGACCTGATCTGCAACCCAGCATACAAAACAGTACATAATTTTAAAGGGTCACCATTTCTTCTGCAATTAATTTTTTTTGATTCTGTATTATAATAATTTTGCAAAAATAAATGTGAAGCTATAAAGAAAAGAATTTTAATGATATATGAACTTTTAAAAACATATAGGAGGCAGACCACCATTAAATTTCACCATCTCGGTACCCACAAATTGTAGTTCGTCTATTTATAGCAGTTCTCTCTCTGTCTCCTTTCTCCCCTTTTGCATGCCCATTTTTGTTGATTTTTTGGCCTAGAATGGTCCAAGAGGGTTTGAATTAATATTTTCTGCCAGGTTTTGGTAAATATTCATGATTTTGAGGCGGAAGGATAACAGCGTTATGAGGTTGGCTACGGTGATATGTACGGCAACTAGATACATGTTTTGAGTATGCTTCTTCAAGTTCGTGTATTTCAAAATTTTGGTGGTCAACCTCATAAAAATTTTAGTGCAAAGACATGGCCATTTGTTTTTCTGTCTGTAGTGAAAAGCATTTCGTCCAACGAAAATTTGGGGAAAAGTTGGAGGTGGGCAAAGAGTCCAGAATTAACATTGAAGTCAATGGGGAAATTAATGGTGGTCTGCCTCCGTATGAGTCTGTTTAGCCTAGTTATCTTTCCTTGGGAGGTATTAGTGTGTGTGAAAACATTTTTCTGAAAGCCACGCCTTTTGACCTCATTTGCATATTGCGCTTAGAAAAATGTTGAAAATGATATGTAGAAAATGATATGTTTAAAATGATAATACCAAAATGATATGTAAAGTGTAGTTGGAAGAGTTGGAGTGAGGAAATGACAAAAAACATCTGTTTTATTACAATTTACTTAAGCAATATGACCAAGTTGACGGTATCATAATAAGTATTTTTGACATTTTGAACATTTCAACAATGGATTACACAAATTAGCAGATCATCTTATTAAGACCCAAAAACCCTTCCATAGGAAAGAGCTATTCCGATTTAAACAAAAACGGAAAAGAACTTTTTAAATAATTCGTCCGTGTACTACATTTCCATTTTATATTCCGGAAACGTGTCTATATCTATCTATATTACTATAAGTTTACATATCTACCTACATCTTGTGTCTTGCCTGTTATATATCTTAATTTGGTTGAAATAATACAACTGCTGTAAATCAATACACCACCAACCAGAACTTCCTTCCAATGTATGAGTACATGATTGACCATTATCAAAATCACTATTAGTATCACCATCTACAGCTCTAGAAGCAACAGCATCATAGTTTTCAGAACTTTGTTGTACCGATTGTTGACCAAGAGCAACATTGGTGGGGGTATCTGTTTATAAAGATAGAAAATATAATCCCTGTTTAAATAGTTATAATGATAATATACTGAAGGTTGGAGAGCAATCAAAAAGGCTTTATATATTTTTAAAATAATAAGGTTGTTCCCTCTGTGTTACCAACACTCAGAACTGCCCCACTCCCCTCAACAATACAAGCTTAATGGAAACAGACATTTAAAATAATAAGTGATATGAATTATAACATTCTACCTTATCCACTCCAAAACGGACATATTATTCAATATATTCAGCCATTGTTATAAATAGGTACATAATAGAAGAGACGGTGGTTAACAACCCATGGCATGTGTGATTGATAAACATCTTAGTTTTCAGTAAAATCACCTATGTTTGAACTGCGTCTGCTTGAGTTTATTACATCTTACCAGAAAATATCTGAACCTCACATAAAGTGAGTGGTGGACCTGAAACAGTGACATACACTGTTCTAGCAGATATACTAGTTGATGTAGGTTGATTACATCTCTCTATTGTATATATATCTTCTACTGTTGTTGTTGTATCTTTATAACATGATGTAGCGTATGTAAATCCTGCTTGATTACATTGACCATTAGAACTTATCTTAATCTCAAATCCTCGTAATCTCACTTTTTCTTGAAAAGATAACGTTATAAACGAGTTACTGGTTTTCCATTTGTTTGTTACAAACTGTGTGTATTTACTCAGGATTTTAGGCAACAAACTTTCCAGTCTAAGTGAAATGTGATTCGGAACCAGAAGTGATACCCGGTGTTCTAGAGCTGAGGAGAATGCATTCTCAACTTGGAGTCAAGGGTTACTAGACACTTTGCAACACGGTATTGCACATTTATAATTAGATATAGTGAATGTTATTGTCTTAAAGATGCCTTTTCGTGTTCAAGCTCCGTGTGTAGATGATATAATTACTCTAAATATTTAATCCCTAGTCTCTTATGCCTGCAGCCAAAAGTGCTAGCTTGCTTAGAAAACACAATTCCGGTACAAGGTGCTCCCTAATAAACAAACTATGCATTTTCGGAAAGCTTATAACACCGGGAACACAAATCCTGAGAGTTCCTAACAAAATGTTTGCACTAAGTCCATTTAGGGCCCGATGACAGTTGAGATAATTGTCAAGTAAATGCTATATTTATACTTCCAATTGTGCAGATGACATAATATTAAATATTGGCGAAAACACCCAATATTTTCATCCACGACAAAGAATATGCTATTAGTTAAATTTTGATTTCAACTAAAATGAAGAAAACATAATGGACAAGGGCACATACAGAATTTTGAAAATCCATTAACGGCAATAGTGAGTTATCTCCCTTTCTGCCAAATGTCGGCAGTTCAAGTGTGTGTTGCTTGCTGATGCTGTATGACGCACAAGACCATGTATGAGCACATAAGCCCATATTTATATCGTTAAGTGTGTCCCATGGGGATTGCAACGGTTTGTGAGTGGGTGTTTACCCAGACATTATGGGCGGAGCGCCTAGTCTGATGAGCAAGGAGATATACTATTCAAAAAAAGTAGGGGATATTTGATTTTGGGGGCATAATACTAAAATATGCAAATGACTACGAAAAAAGTCACTATAGAACCTAACAGAAGAAACATTTCCAGTTACATGTGACGCCCAAACGCACCAATAGCTACCGCATGGAATGCAGGTGATGCTTGGGATCATCATGGGGGTCCAACCCAAGATTTGCACGACTCTGACTTTGAATGTTACAGTCATTGTGGCATTGAATTCCAGGGTGGAAACATCAGTTTAATTGTTTTAGTGACCAGAAAACAAATTTTGATATGCGTCGGCTTACCCAAAATGAAAGGTTACGTGCCCTTGGCATGCTACAGATCGGCACAACACAGGCGGTTGTGGCGCGGACGATGAATGTTTCTCAGTCTGTCATAAGCAGGCTATGGTCCAGATACCGTGATACACAATCTGTACAGGACAGACCACACTCAGGTCGACCAAGGGCGACAACTCAAGCCCAGGATCGATTTATCCGTACCTTGGCCTTGAGAAATCGTGTCATCACAGCAAATCAGATCAGCGCTCGTCTTCAAACAGACACTGGTGTGAGAGTGAGTGGCCAGACGATTCGGAATCGACTGCATAGGGGTCACCTTCGCGCCCGACGTCCTCGCGTGATCCCTTGTTTGAGAGATCATCACATTCAGACAAGACGTCGTTGGTGTAGGGATCGTCAACACTGGGATAATCGACGCTGGAGCAATGTGATGTTTTCAGATGAGTCAAGGTTCACTGTTGATTTTTTGGACAGACGTAGGAGGGTGTGGCGTCGTCGAAACGAGCGCTTCCAAGACGTTAACGTCATCAGACATGATCGATTTGGGGGTGGTTCTGTTATGGTGTGGGGAGGCATCACTGTTGCTGGAAGAACGGCTTTACATGTTGTTGCAGGGCGTGTTACAGGCCAGTACTACCGGGACAACATCTTGGCAGTCCATGTTGTGCCGTTGGCACGACGTCATGGCCGCCGTTTCATCTTCCAGGATGACAACGCAAGATG
Source organism: Patella ulyssiponensis (assembly GCA_963678685.1). Lineage (NCBI taxonomy): Eukaryota > Metazoa > Mollusca > Gastropoda > Patellidae > Patella > Patella ulyssiponensis. The sequence goes on from OY783228.1 coordinate 10,162,076, forward strand.
TCACAGGGCCAGGATCGTTACAGGTTACCTCCAACAACAGAATATCCCCACATTACCTTGGCCAGCACTGAGTCCCGACCTCTCCCCCATCGAGCATGTCTGGGACATGCTTGGACAGAGGTTACGTCAACGTCAACAACGTCCTGCAAATGTCCAAGAATTTGCTGCTGCGTTGCAACAGGAATGGGACAATCTGGACCAAAATGACCTTAGACGTCTCATTAGGAGTATGCCACGTCGGATCAATGCTTGTTTGGCAAACAGAGGAGGATTTACCCGTTACTGACTTTGTTGTGATGCTGTGGTAACTTTGCTGTTTGACCCCGGGTATCATTTTACCCTTATAATGGTCAGTCTGTGCCTTACTTAGTCTAACGATCATTTGGAATAAATCGATGAATGTGAACTTCATTTCATTTTGTCATTTGTTTCCTCGTCAGTTTCATTAGGTGACTTTAATAACACTTAAAAATCAAATATCCCCTACTTTTTTTGAATAGTATATGTTTGACATTGGTTGAACAATATGTCTATGAAGTAATAAAGACCAGACTATGTCCGTAGTTTTGTGAATCGAATTGAAACCACATGATTTTTTCCACTTAAACATAAACCCATGTCCTATCATTTAGCCCCTACGTTATTTTTACTACAGGTAGCTGTAAATCTTTAGTTTAGATATTTAAGACCGAATTAAAACCAAAACCATATCTATAATTGTGCAATTTGCTAATAAATATAGATTTAAGACAAAAACTAACTATTTATTGAAGTAAGACAATTATTCATATTAAAAATTACTCAGTTACTCTGCTGTTTAAATGCCATCAACGTTTATAGCCGTTATCATCATCACTGTCACTACAGGGATAAAGATCAAAATTCAGTTTCTTTAACAGTTTTTTTTGTTTCATTTTCACATTTACTATAGTTACACAGATTACATATGTACATGTACAAGGCAACCAAGTTGCGGTTTATCCGTGTCAGTGGTACGGGATGGGAGTGGGCTGGAAAGACAATGCCCAGTCGTTCAGATGGGAGGGAAAACAATAGTTTGTACAATATTTGATTCATCAAACTGAATCGGATTGAACAACAGGTAGATGGCAACATGGGTGTAGGGGGCTAATCTCAGTTGGGTGTTGGGGATTGGGAGGGATGAGGTGCTGAGCCTATTCGCCCGAAAAAATTGTCACCCATTTTTTTTGAATGAATGAATCATTAACTTAACGAATTTGCCACAAAGCTGTGAGTGTTGCTTAATCTTAATTAATGACACAATTATACAATTATTTCTGAATGAATCAATCATTAAGTAAAACAATTCTCCACAAAGCAGTGATGGTTGTTAAATTAATATGTACTCCAATATATGTGACAGGACACAGGATCAAAGACACAAACCAATTCACGAAACCAGGGGCGGATTGGGGCTGGGAACCGGCCCGGGCTCCCGTGTCGGAGCGGCCCCTCTCACTGACCGCGGAACCCGGACGGGACCCGCGGACTTTTCCACGGGTAAATTTTGAAAAATAAACCCCAAATATGCGATTTGGTGGCATATCTGATTATAATCTGATTAAACTTTCGTATGAAATTCGGAATCCCCATCGCAGGCTTCCGAATTCCGGCCCACACCCAGCACACCCGGCCCAGGAAGTCTTTTATGCCAGCCCACTCCAGACTCCGGTGATGGATTGGCGGCCCGTTAAAGTCACCGGCCACATACAACATGATCACCATCGCTCCATGGCCGGTCCAATACCACCCCCACCCTCCATATAATGTTCAGCAGAAACAGGTTTTTGGACGAATTGAACAAAACTATTTATTTCATTTTTCGTCCGACCGGACCTTCGGGCGATCGCCCCTACGAAACTCGAACTCTACTGTCATTACGGTGTAACGGTGATATATTTGAACGGTTTTTAAAATAGGATAAAAAAATTGTGACTTGTATATGTTCCACAGGCTCAAAACACGTTTTTTTTAGTTCAACCAGGGGCCATAATGCAGAAAGTTAAGGTCCCATACAAGCCAATATCGAAAGGAAGTGAGGTCTTTGGGATATATACCTATATTTCAAGTTATGACCTGTAGAGTGTCAACAAAAAGGTGTGGAAATGTGGGCGTATAAAAACGTGTCATGATCTAGTGCCGAACGTACTATTAAACGGACAATTGACATATAACGGACGGATTTATGCAGAATTCTTTATGTAGACAACGTGAAATCAGCATTCGGCCATTTGACATTTCGGTAAGTATGGGGTTTTAAAGTAGCTTCATGTACTGTTATTTAATTTGTTCAGAGAATAAATTATCCCAAAATACACGTTCATTTTTCAGATTAGTGTCTATTATTGGTAAACCTGTCCATTATTTTCAATAAATAATGGACAGTTTTATAAATAATGGAGAGGGGGTCTATAGGCTTCTGCCTGTTCTCCAATCCAGTTTCTGTGAATAAATATTGTTAAAAAAAAAAATAAATAATAGAAGATTGTTTAAGAAAAGCGTACATTCTCCAATATAGTGGTTAAAAACATCAAAGGGTGACGTCATATCAATGTTTTAAAAAAAATGTTTGTGTTCAAAACCACAATACTCTTTCCGGCTTATGTGAGGTTATTAATCTTTATATCAAATTTCAGTCATATCCATCCAGTCGTATAAACCACATAGTGAGTAGGGGGCAGACATAACTATATAAAACACAAGAGGCCAATTATGATTAAAACCAAGTTCAGTTATACATTTTACAAAAAAAGATAACAAAGAAACATAAATGAAGATACTCACCTTTATATCTATTAAATAGTTTGATGTTATCAAAATTATGAATCTGCAGTAGATCAACACACCACCACTCACCACTACCATTTAAAGTATGTGTACAACTAGACTTACTAAAGTTACTACTAGTATTACCATCTACAGCATTACTTGAATTTGATTCAGTATTGTATGTTGAACTCTGGTTGGTTGGTTTACCAAGAGCAATGTTTGCTACTGTAAATGTAACAGAATGTTAACAGAAATACAATTACTGAACAATTTCTGAACCATCTACACGTACATTATGGGAGATTAGATAAAGCGGTGGCAGTTATCACTATAATAGTGAAAAAAAAACAGAAAATGTAAATGGAATTTGCTGAAAGTTCGAGTCAAATTGATTCACTCTGAACCGAGATTTTAGCGATTGAATTTTGCGCCTGGCGTCGGTGCGCTAAAAACATAGTCCCTATTATCAAGTTGATGTTTAAATCATGAATGAAAGTTGAATAGCAAATGGGATCCTAATTCAAGACATATTGCACGCTAGCGTTAACACCGATAGTTGAGTATGGTCTGGATAAGCTAGTTAATGTCTAATTAGATAACATTTCAGGCCTAAAGAAAGACCTACAATAGGCAGATTTAGTTCTTGCACAATGTTAGATAAGAAACCTCATCTCTCAACCCTCCGTGTTCTTCATTAAGGGCGATTGGCAACATTTATTTAACAAAACAACGATTGATTATCCTAAACGAAATCGGTACAAATCATCGCATTTTGAATCAAGGCGTTGTAAGCCGATCCTAGGAAGCCATCTTGATAAGATGCTTGTCATTAAAAGAAGCCATTCGGCACACATTGGTTAACTCCAATTCCCTACAATCCTGCAATGAAGGTTCTTCGCACACTTCGAACGACGCCATTTTTAGAATTTCTTTCTGAAAATGGCTGGTTTTAATAATAAGTAAACCGGTAACCGCATCACAATTGTATGGGTCTAGCTACACATTAGCATTGACCGGAAAGTGGCAAATTTCGAGGGTTAATGTTAATTCTTTAAATTATTTTCCTGTAAAACGGAAAACTTCAGACAAGCATAAAGTCGTCAATTTTTAAGCGAAACAAATTAAACTGACAATTGGCCTCAAGGTGCCAGTGCCAAGCTTTCATATGAAATGGTCTTTGTATATGTCCGATGCCCCGTATATGTCCGATGCCCTTGTGCCATTTTCGGTGGCAACAGTATCCTAGAAACTTATGACCATATATGAATGGGCATAACTCTGCACTTTTGCGTCATAACATAGCAATTTTGGTCATTCTCTCAATTTTAGATATACCCAGTGATGTTAACTAGTCCCTTACACCATTTTGGGGTGTGTCCCTACGCCACAACCTACGACCGAAACGCCACAATCTGTGACCAAAATCTCAAGTTTTCGAATAGGCAAAACTCTGCACTGCATCGTCATAAAATGGCTGAACTAATGTTTTTCAGGTCAGTATTTCATTTGAAGATGTGCTCAGTGGTACTTTATCGCGGGTGAGACGATTTACCCAATACTACCCATACTACCCAATATTACCCATTACCATCCAATACCACCCCAATACCACCACAATATCACCACATACTACTCAATACTACAAGATAATGATGCAAAATATTGTAGAAGTGTATATTTTTATGTATAGATTAATGGTGACGCCTAAGACTTTTTAAACAATACGCTGGGATTAACTAGAGGCAATATAATTACTCAATATGACACGCCAAGGATTGTGTTAGGCAAGATTGGTTTTAACCAATCAATGGCCAAGCCTTTAGTTTTCTCTGGATGTTTTAAACATCCAACAATCAAATTAAAAGAAAATAACTAGGCGTGTTATTCGGAAATTCAACCCTTTAAATTCGCGGACAATTCGTTTAGTCGTCACTTGAATAAATGATACTTTTAACTACAATACTGATTTATATTTAAAGGTCCGTCTCTTTATTTATTGTATATAAAATGTTGTAAGTTTATTTCTATGTTTTTATATTGTATGAACTTTGTATTCGTAAGAATAAGATTTGATATTGATTCGATTAATTATTTTATAACATCGGTGAACTGAATTAAAAGAAGATATATTTCATACTTCTAGTTTATACCAGCTAAATTGAATAGAATAACACCAGTTATCTCATTGAAATATATAACGATTTTACTAAGCCGAAAAGTATGATTTAACAAATCTAGTTAATACTTGTTTAGTAAAATAATCGTGTTTTAAAATACTCATCGATTTATCTCAAATATCAGATTATGATATCATGATTAAATAAACGGAAAAGTACGTTTCTTTGTACGAAAACGAATTAATACTTGTTTGTATTTAGATTTCGATGATTTAAATAATGTATTGGTTTAAATCTTAAAAGATTTAAATGATTTCAGACATCAGATATCTCTCACTAAGCGAGTTATATTTAGTTTATATTTTTCATATTTACACCACCCATAATTGATTATAATTGTTTATTTACACCACCAACAATTGTTTATATATTCGCATTTTTATTTCATATATTTTGATATTGACTTGAATAAATGATACTTTTAACTACAATATTGAAACTCTGATTTCTATTTAAAGGCTATGAAAAGCGCACGTTTATAATATACATATCATTTGATTTTGTTCCAAAATAGAGATTTATATCGCGGAAAATGTACTTCAAGTGCGATACCGATGTCTGGCTGTTCCATTCACCTCCCAATACCATCCAAAACAAGCCAATAATAACCCAATACTACCAAATACTAATCAAATACTACCAAATACTACCCAGTATGATTAAGTAGGCTGGGGCTATTTGTCACATTTTGTAAGACGATTCGGAGGTTATTTACCACTCGTACGTCTCCGTACCGCAATTACCAACGATTTCAATGAAACATGCAGATTATAATAACATTAGTAATATCTCAAAGTAGGTAAATTTTCGGCCACTTCGGGTTAGCGGTTTCCGAGTTATCAGGTTACCACATTTTTCATGTGGCACGGCTACAGACCGCAATTACAAACCAATTTTAACGAAACTTGCGGATTATAATTACATAATATAATTAATGTGATTATAACCTGCAAGTTTCATTGAAATGAGTTGGTAATTGCGGTCTGTAGCCGTGCCACATGAAATGTGTGGTAACCTGATATCTCGGAAACTGTTAACCGGAAGTGGACGAAACTTTGCCATCTCTGAGATATCATTAATGTAATTATAATCTGCAAGTTTCATAGAAATCAGTTGGTAATTACGGCCTGTAGGCGTGCCACATGAAATGTGTGGTAACCTGATATCTCGGAAACTGCTAACCGAAAGTGGTTGAAATTTTGCGTACTCTAAGATATTATGAATGTGATTATATTCTGCAGGTTTCGTGGATATCAGTTGATAATTGCAGTCTGTAGCCGTGCCACGTGAAATGTGTGGTAACCTGGTATCTCGGAAACTGCTGACCGGAATTGGCCGATAGTGTGCCTACTCTGAGATATTATTAATGTTAAGATAATCCGCAAGTTTCATTGAAATCTGTATGTAATTGCGGTCATGTGGTAACGTCATATCTCGGAAACTGTTAACCGGAAGTGGTCGAAAGTTTGGCTACTCAGAGATATTATCATTGTTATCATAATCCGTAAGTTTCATTAAAATCGGGTAACAATTACGGTCTGTAGTCTTAAGGCTATTTTGAAATTTTTGCTTACCACATGTGGCAAATAGTCACTGCCTTGGGCATATGCTTTTAACGTGTAATATTGCATGAATACACTATAGCGGCAGGGTTATCACGTTGGCTAAGTGGGTAAGACTCTGGCTCGCTAGCCTGGAGGTCAGGTGTTCGATCCCTGCATAGGCCCGACAAAGTTCATCCAGATTTTCCGACGCGGTTTCACATCGTCAGTGATGCCGGATGATGGGCCTGACAAGGACAGCTGTTCGGATGAGACGAAAAATCGGGGTCCCGTGTACACATTGGCGTGCACGTAAAAGATCCCTTGGCATTTGGAATTCGATATAAAAGTAGGCCATAGTGCTGCTGCTCTGGCCAAAATTCCCCTCAGCACACTGTATGGCGTATGCCCATCTTCATTAGCCAAGTTCGGAGCAGAACAGGAGGACGTTAAACCCCATTTCATTTCATTTCATTTCGATAGCCATCTTATATTCTGATACAGTATGTTCGCGACTTTTTATTTAATGATATATAATAATTAAAATATACACAAATTATTTGTTTTTCTCATTTTAACTTGGAAAACTAAAGAACATGATTAATCTTATATAAGTAGCAATCTAAAATCTATTTATCGGTTGAAAAGATAGATAACTGCATAAACATTCCAGTTTTCTTTGCATTATCCAGTTTTCTTTGCATTCGTTGCAGTAATTATACTAAAGTACTGGTATTTGACAACATTATTAAGGTTGTTGTTTGACAATAGTAGGTAGTATTGGGTTATTATTGGCTTGTTTTGGATGGTATAGGGAGGCAAATGGAACAGCCAGACATCGGTATCGAACTTGAAGTACATTTACCGCGATATAAGTTTCTATTTTTGAAAAAAAAAAATCAAATGATATGTCCTCCATTTTGCATCATTATGTTGTATTATTGGGTAGTATGTGGTGATATTGGGTTGGTATTGAGGTGGTATTGGGTAGTATTTGATGGTATTTTGGTTAGTATTGGGTAAATCGTCCCTCCGCTTTATCGCGTACTGGCATATTTGGTATGTACATGTTTTGAGTGATTACCCATATCCCCCATTAAATGCTGTCGTGGGAAAAGGGTAAAGAAAGACAAGCAAAAAGGTACGTAAGGAATCATTTACCAGTTTGCTTTACACAGAATTAAGAGCGCAGTCATCTAAATGGTTTTTAATAAACATTGGGTTTTTTTTTATTAAATGTGCAACTTTTTCTAAAATACGCTTTAGAGGAGCTAAATCGCTTATATTTGGGGCCTAGAAATTGACCCAAACATTCAATTGTTTCCGTTTTGATTCTTATTTCAAATCAGTTATGTCCAGCGAAATACGGCACGAGTCTCAACTGGATAGAAATTTTTAGTGTCTAGTTATTCCAGTCTATTGCGCATGCCCTCCAGATAAGTTATGGCGTCGCTGTTTGACTGAGTTGTAGAATATGGTTAGCCTTGAGTTTTCTGGTCACTTGATAAAAATGACGCTGAAAAGTACTATTGTACATGATTCGAGTTCCAATTATAAAATGTTTATTTTGTCTTAAATATTGGAGATCAGGGGCCTATTTCACGAAATTTTAACTAAGATAAGATCCCAATTTTAGTAATTTGATTGGATAATATTAGATTGATTTAAGTGCTTAGCCAATCAAAATTGAAGTATCTACTAAAATTGGATTTTATCTTAAGTTAAAATTTCGTGAAACAGGGCCCTGAAGCCTACCCTGTCGAGGTAAGATAACAATATCAATGTTGATTTGAATTGACAACTAATTTGTGTTGTCAACGTGTCAACTTTTGATGATATTGAGTTTGGGACTTAGCTAGTTTAATATCCGATTGCTGAGCTATATAACATTATAGTTCGCATCGGGTAAACTGTTATACATCCCGCAGAAACTATAGGAAAGGCAAAAGTTCACAACATGTGGCTGCTGATTTTTGTGATGAATTTAAGTTAAGAGGGGGTTGAAATGTCGTACAGGCGTCTGCAGATGCCTATGTCGACATGATAAAGGCAGTTATTGACGTTGTAGATTTGCAGTCCATGAAATTGATCGAGGAGGAGGCATATCTTCTGATATCGCAGGAGCAAATACTAACATCCATGCAAAAAGATTATATTTTCGTTCAGACAAAAAGAGACAAAAAGAGCCAAAAATCTGTGCACGGTATAGCCTGTCTCAAGAAACTTCCCACATCAAGAGTGTGTTTCCAAGCCCTGTTTTTCACACGTCTAGTGGGTGTGATAGCACGTGAAGATCAATGGCTTGGACAAAAAAATAGTTGTTCCAAAAGCTTATTAACGGAGATCATGTAACAATAACAGAATGTCCGATATAGATCGTTCATTTCGTAATATTACGCCATGTCTTTCTATGGTCACCAACTTATAGTTGGAAGGGTAATGCTGCGCTACAAGCACCCTCCTCTCGTCTCCAAAGGAACTGTGTTCGTGAACTATCATGATTATATTTCCAGGGCAGTTTACAATTTCTATACGATGACAACCCCAGAAAGACATGGCATAACAGTACATCATAAACTGTCCATCGTGCGTCATTGTAATGACACATCAGTGTCATGTTTTGGTAACCTCTATGTAGAATTTATAGGGAATAAAACCAAAAGTTTAAATGTTTTATTACGTAATGTGTCGGTCGTCATAGTATGTCCTTACATGGCTATGTGACGTCATATTACTTTTAATGCGGGCATTTGACATTTTATATCATACTCTTTATACATATAGGGTCCTAAACCAACCATTTTGGATTTTCTGGAACATTGGTAATCGAATGTCGGCCATCTTGGATTTTACCAATTTCTACCCTTTCCGGTGCGCAAATTCGGTAAACTATTGGGATGTTATAAAGTACATCTAAATAACCGTAACAACCTGAAGGCATCCAAACGCAGTTAAAACAAAACGTCAATATGATCTCAATGTTTTAGCTACGTTCTCGTACCTAACATATTCCAACGTTATTTTCAAGATCATATGACAAATACAACTAGGTGATTTATTTTTATTATAGTACTATTGCCTGAAGCAATGTTCTTTTTTTGTTTTTTTTTTATAGTAGTCAATACTACACAACAAGTATTACCTTTACAAACACCACATGACTTCATACAGTTCTGTCTATAAAACTCATCTCTGGGATATTCACTATCACCACATAATTGACAGTTGGTGCTGTTTGTATCTTTACAAACATTTAATGCTGTAAAAGGAACATAATAATATGAAGGCTGATTGGTATCGTGTCGTGCATAAGGGCGACACCCAGACAACCCGACATCACGGCAATTTAAACCCCATACCACGACATCGTGGTGTCGTGATGTCGGGTTGTCGTGGTGTCGTGTTGTCGTGGTGTCATGATATCGGGATGTCGTGGAGTCATGATCTCGGGTGTCGTGGTGTCGGGTTATCGGTCATATTCCTTTCAATACTATGATTATATGGAAGCGTATTTGGGTCACTACTTATTGAGATAATATCTCAACATATCGACAAAAAATATGTCAACTTTATGAGTTATATTACAAGAAATCGACTTAATAAAGTTGACTTGACGCATTAAATTCACCCTATGCCGACATGAACTATGTCGATATGTTTACATCATGTCAATAGTCGATTTGACTCTAAATCGATATGTCATGTTTTATTGCATAATTATATATATAGACTAAATAATATGGCCACAGACCACCAATGATTTTCCCCATTAACTTTAATGGTAATTATTGTCTCTTAGACTGGCTCTTACTTTTTCCAAAATTTTTGTTGTCTCTTAGACTGGCTCTTACTTTTTCCAAAATTTTTGAAGGGGAATTTTGTCCGGGCAGCGGCGCTACGGCCTACTCTTTTATCGAATTCCAACTGCCAAGGGATCGTTTACGTGCACGTAAATATGTACACGGACCTCGGTTTTTCGTCCCATCCAACCGACTAGACATCTGTCCTTTTCAGGCCCTCCGTTCTGCATCACTGACAAGTGGAAACCACGCCGGAAAATCAAGATGAACTTTCTTGGCCAATGCAGGGATCGAACACCCGACCTCCAGGCTAGCGAGCGCGGCTTACCCACTTAGCCACGTGATCCCCCAAGCATGTATGAGTTTTACCATGAAAAACTTGAGATACACAATCTGAAAGTAGAGACAAGAAAACAAGCAATTTTCGGCCCTACATTTCAACGTAACCAACTTCACAATTGTATCTCTCCGCCTCAAAATCATGAATATTACTATACCCTGGCAGAAAATTCATTTCAAACCCTTTTCTTTGATTCTACACCCAAAAGGCAACAGAAATAGCCGTGCAAAAGAGGGAAAAGGGAAAGGGAGAGAAAGATTAAAAATATCTTTCGCCCTAGAAATATTTGGTGAGCTGTGTCGTATATAAGGGTGAAACTTCAGGTATATCAAGGTTGTGGGCCATCTAGTCACAATTTTAACCGATTTCGATGAAACTTGAAGTATATCTTTATAACCCAAAGATCTTTGTCCTGTCGATATTCGTGTATATCGTATCGTAGCTTCTTGAATAGTGGCCCCGAAAATTGCATGTTTACTTGTCTTTACTTCCAGCTTGTACATCTCAAATTTTTCATGGTGAACCTCATTATGGAAGCGTATTTGGGTCACTACTTATTGAGATAATATCCCAACATATCGACTAAAAATATGTCAACTTTATGAGTTATATTACAAGAAATCGACTTAATAAAGTTGACTTGACGCATTAGATTCACCCTATGCCGACATGAACTTATGTTTACATCATGTCAATAGTCGATTTGACTCTAAATCGATGTCAGGTTTTATTGCATGATATATAGACTTAATAATATGGCCACAGACCACTAATGTTTTCCCCATTAACTTTTATGTTAATTCTCGTCTCTTAGACCGGCTCTAACTTTTCCCAAAATGTTTTTGGGTAGAACGCTTTTTGCCACAGATAACGCAAAATATGTGGCAAACTCTTGTCCAAAAGTATGTATGAGGTTCACCATGAAAAATGTGAGATACACAAGCTGGAAGTAGAGACAAGTAAACATGAAATTTTTGGTCCTACGTGTCAACGTAACCAACCTCTCTTGTATCCTTCCGCCTCAAAATCGTGAATATTCACCAAAACCTGGCATAAAATGCATTTTCAAACGCTTTTCTTTGATTTTACACAAAAAAAGCAAAAAGGGGTAAAGGGAAAGGGAGAGAAAGGCTAAAAATAACTATCGTCCTACGGCTTGGAAATATTTGGTTAGATGTGTAGTATATAGGGGTAAAACTTCAGGTATCACCAAAAATGTTCTGAAAACATACCGGTGAAAGAAAAAGAAAAAACCAAAGAATAATTGCAAAAATGATGACCCTTTTAAGTACACATGTTGCTTTATGTACATCGATGCATCTCAGGTCCATGGGTCTTTTGGGCTAAAATCTTTCTTGTTAAAGGCAGTATTTGAGTTCTGTGAAAAAATGGGACAGGATATAAACAAATTACACAGAAAACACTCATAATAACACTATTCAATAAGCTCCGATACGATATGCACGAATATCGACAGGACAAAGATCTTTGGGTTATAAAGATATACTTCAAGTTTCATCAAAATCGATTAAAATTGTGACTTTTAGATGGCCCACAACCTTGATATACTTGAAGTTTCACCCTTATATACTACACAGCTCACCAAATATTTCTACTACGCCGTCATCTACGAATGTGAGGCGAAAGATATTTTTAGTTTTTTTCTCTCCGTTCCCCTTTCCTCTGTTTGCATGGCTATTTTGGTTGCCTTTTGGGTGTAGAATCAAAGAAAAGGGGTTGAAAATACATTTTCCGCCAGGTTATAGTAAATATACATGATTTTGAGGCGGAGGGATACAAGGGTTGAGAAGTTGGTTACGTTGAAATGTAGGGCCGAAAATTGCTTGTTTTCTTGTGTATCTCAGGTTTTTCATGGTGAACCTCACACATGCTTGGGGGATCAAGTGGTTAACTGGGTAAGGCACTGGCTCGCTAGTCATGAGGTCGGGTGTTCGATCCCTGCATTGGCCGAGAAAGTTCATCTTTCCGGCGTGGTTTCCCCTAGTCAGTGATGCAGAACGGAGGGCCTAACAAGGACAGCTATCTAGTCGTTCGTATGGGACGAAACACCGAGGTCCCGTGCACATATTGGCGTGCACATAAAAGATCCTTTGGCAGTTGGAATTCGTTGTAAGAGTAGGCCGTAGCGCCGCTACCCGGGCAAAATTTCCCTCATAGTACACTGTACCGTATGGCGTATGCTCGTCTTCCATTAGCCTAGGTTAGGCGCAGAAGAGTAAAACGTTAAACCCCATTTCATTTCACTTCATTTTCATACATGCTTTAGGGCATGAGTTTGCCACATGTTGTTTTATCTGTGGCAGAAGGCGTTCCACCCAACAAAAATTTGGGAAAAGGTTAGAACCGGTCTAAGAGACGAGAATTAACATTAAAGTTAATGGGAAATCATAAGTGGTCTGCGGCCATATCATTATATCATGCAATAAAACATGAAATATCGATTTTGAGTCAAATCGACCATTGACATGATATAAACATATCGACATAGTTCATGTCGGCATAGGGTGAATTTAATACGTCAAGTCAACTTTATTAAGTCAATTTCTTGTAATATAACTCATAAAGTTGACATATTTTTAGTCGATATGTTGGGATATTTTCTCAATAAGTAGTGACCCAAGTACAGTGTCTAGTTGTGTAGATGAAACAAAAATCAAGCTCTTATGTACACATTGACGTTATCACCGTGCTGGTTATAGTTGTTCTATGTTAGAATTTAAAACAATATTTCATTGAATACTTTGAATTAAAAAAGAAATTCATCAAATCGAATTATGTATATGTGTAAACTCTAAGGATAATACTTATTCTACTTCTTCAAAACGTTGTGTGTGTGTGTGCTATTGAATGGTGACTGTAGCCAAGGGTGAAATGTCACGTAATTCTAATGACATCTTAATTTATTATAATCCCTTATTGTTTATAAAACCTTTATTGATAGAAAGCAACTGATAATATGGCCTGTCTGGTGAACTTGCCAATCGTATGATTAATCTATTAATTGTTTTATTTACCATTGTTTTATTTCTTATATTGTATATTATTATATCAATGTTTATTTATGTCTAGCCAAGTGATTAGAAGTAATTCCATATAAATATGTGATTGTACTTTGATACATTAGTCATTTAGGTTTATCCGACTTAGTAGCATAAGGTGCTCTTCGGTTATCCGCGGTCATGTAAGTGTATGTAGATAATTCTTATTATAAGTTTCCAGTATTAAAGATTTGAAGTACTATTCCAGACTCTTGCAATATCTGACGGACCTCACGGTCACAACGTGCACACAAAAGAGTCAGTCCTGGCATAGCACTCTACATAGCAAATTTCTGGCATAGCACTCTACATAAAATATAGCGTATGCCAATCTTCAATAGCCCGATTGGTGCAGAAAAGTAAGAAAATTGGGCTAATGAAGGCGGGCATACGCTATATACAGTGTACTATGATAGAAGCTTTGCCCGAAAAGCGGCGATATTGAATTCCAACTGTCAGGGGGTCTTTTACATGCTGGCTAATATTTACACGGAGCCTCGATTGTTCGTCCCGTCTAAAAGACTATACGTTATACCCTGTCAGGCCCTCCGTCCTGTGCCACTGTAAAGCGAGAGGAATACGTCGGACAATCCCGATAAGCATTATTGTCCAACGCAGTGATCGAACACGAGACCCCAACGTTAGCGAGTTAAAGTCTTACTCACTGAGTCACCGTGACTTCCAGAAAAGTAGAACATTAAACCCCAGCGCTGGAGTGTTTCCTCTTTGACAGTGGTGCAGGGCTTCTTGAGGCCTGGCGAGGAATAATGTATACTCGTTCGGATGGGACGAAATACGGAGCCCCCATTTATACACTGGCGTGCGTGTAAAAAAACCCCTGACAGTTTGAATTCAATATAAGAGTATGCCGTAGCGCCGTTATCCAGGTAAAGTTTCCCTCGCAGTACACCAGGGTATGTGTGTCTTTATTAGCTCAGTCGGATGAAATGAAGTTTAACGTCCTATTGTTCTGCTCCGACTTGGCTATAATAATGACGACGGGCTCCGACTGGGCTATGATAATGACGACGGGCTTACGCCTTTCAGTGTGTTTTGAGGGACATTTATATCCAATTCCAATTACCAAGGGATCTTTTACGTGCACACCAACGTATACACGGGACATCGGCTTTTCGTCCATCCGAACGACTTGACAACTCTCCTTGTCAGGCCCTCTTTCCTGCACCCTTGACAAGGGGAATCCACGCCGAAAAATATTGATGAACTTACTCAGCCAACACCAGGAGTGAACCTGTGACCTCCAGGCTAGCAAGCCAGCGTCTTACTCACTTAACCACTGTGACTCCCGGGGCAGAACAGTTGGGCGTTAATCCCCATCTCATTTCATTTCATTTCTCTACTTTTCCGAATCGGTCGGAATATTGAAGATAAGCATACGCTATGCATAGTGATGTGACGGAAACTTTCAATGGACTGTGGCATTTCTTCATCGAATTTCAACTTTTATGTGCACGCCAATGTGTACCTACATAGGTGCGTGTTTTTTTTATCCCACCGACAATACTAGACATTGTTCTTTGCCAGACCCATTGTGCCGCACTACCGAAACCACGCTGAAAAATGTCGGGGAACTTTCAATGTACATAACCCGACACCACGACATCTCGACCCCACGTTAACCCGACATCACGACCTCGCGACATTTTAACCTGACTCCACGACATTTTTACGCAACATTACGGCATTTTTAATGTCATGGTGTCGGGTGAAAATGTCGTATATAGTGTCTGGTTAAAAATGTCGGGTTGTCGCGGTGTCGGGTTTATATGTTGTGATGTCGGGTTGTGGCTTTATGAACGGCGACACCACGGCATCACGACATGATACCAATCAGCCATTATATAATAGCGTTAATAACCGGTTAATATATCGAATGTAAATGTTCCAACATAAAAATGTCGGTTTTTAGCGTAATCGATGCATGTGATGTGGTTCCAATCACAGATTTGAAACGAAGTGGAAGTGCTTGGCCAAAGACACCAGCCTGGTGGAAAAGACTAATCACCTAATGCAAATATGCCATGAGTTTGTATTGATCGGAGTGTACGTTAAGCCATATTTTACACAGTTTAGCCCACACAACATGAATAATTATATATAAATACTACAAAATGAGAACGATTTCTACTTACTTAAACTAGAATTAATAATTATATATAAATGCTATAACACGTTAATGATTATTACTTACCTAAAGTAGAATATGATATTATAGATGATATAAGTATAACTGCTAATACATGATTGACTTTCATTTTGGTCAACATCTATCAATCCTATTAACACAAAAATATTCAGATATTATTTTCTCAATCTTGTTTTTTTAAAATACGCTTTCCTCTCAAAATAACTAGCCACTATATAAATTTGTAATAATATTATCGTTGCAACATTATTTTCAAATATATAGACAAAAAAATGATCACTGAATCAAAATTGTTATCTTTACAAACTATTAAGTTAGCATAAGACACATTGGTATGCAAGGTACGGGGTATGTCTATGGTCTAAGAACATGCGAAGAGCCTTTTAACCAATCATTATCATTAATTACGTAGTATTTGGCCAATTGAATAATTAGTAGCGGAAATCTAGATTATACAAGGAACTGGATTTGGCGATATGGTAGACAGCCATATAGTCTTTGTAGGGAGACGATGTAGGAATTTCCATCAGCAGACTCAGCGAGTCTGCATAGAAGCGGATTAGACAGAATGACTTGTAGAGAGAGAAAGATATGGTGTTTAACGTCCACTCAACACAAACTAGGTCATTTCGGGACTAACATACGGTTTTAATTTTATTTCAAAAATTCGCTTGCGCGCAGGAGTCACTATCAGTGGGGAAAACTGGAGTACCCGGAGGAAGCCGACGAGGTTGAGAAGGCGCCCCTATCTCCATGCCACATACGCTCATACTAGGGATCGAAACCACAGCCGCAAGCCAGAGGTGACCGGCCAGCTAGATGTCGAAGCGCGGCACTTTAGGGGAAGTTACGATCCGATATGCACAAATATCGAGAGGGGCCAGGAACTGTTGGTTATAAACATACATTTCAAGTGTCTTCAAAATCGGTTTAAAATTGTAACCTCTGGTGGATCCACAAGCTAAAAACGTGATTTTTCGTACAATCAGGGGTCATAATCCATAAAGTTTCGATCTTATACATGCCTGTTTCGAAAGCAACCGAAATCTTTTGGTGATAAACCTATATTTCAAGTTTCGTAAAAATGGGATGAGAATTGTAACCTGTTTGGGGGGGGGGGATGACCGAATGGCTAGCACGTGCGTGCTGTATCAGAAAGCCCGTCCTGTCATTGAGTCAACTGGCGTGGGTTCGAATCCCCGGTTGTACATGACAAGGAAAAGGGTCGTCTCTCCAACCTCTAGGGTTTTCTCCGGGTCCCCTGGTTTCCCCCCACTGCTAAAGACCCATACCCAAGCGAATTTTTGAAATAGAATCAAACCATTTGTTTGTCCTGAAGTTGTATATTTGGTGTGATTTAAAGCATGATAAAGAGTTGAATTTAATCTACTTTGATCTACGTGCTAAATTTAGGGAGCTGGGACCAAATCTGTAAATGATGTGATTCGTTGGTAAAGGGGTATAACATTTATAAAATAATATACATTATTGAAACCAAAAATTGCTATCGAGTCGAAGTCAACGATTTTTAAATAAGATTTGTAATAGAACTATAAGCTCAGCTCAGCTACTCATACGTACCTGGCACGAAAATCTACCCAAACTCTAAAACTATCTCGACGCAACCTATCACTTAGCGTTTGTCAAATGTCTCTTTTAACGTAAATAATTTATCACCGCATTGGATTACACGAGTAAAATGAATGAGCCCACCAGAGTTAATATTCTCCTTAACGCGTCACTTGTGAAAATGTAGAATAGACATTATAGATACATGTATGTATATATATTATAGCAATCATCAATACACATAGACGATAACTCGTCGTACTTATTGTATGTGACATAATACATGTATATTACGTGTATAGAATTAACAATCTATATATGTGGTCGGTGTAGATCATCGCTTCTGTTTCTTGAACTAATATGCGGGAGTGTGTCTATTCTTTCCGTTCAATGAAAGCTATCACTTAACTACAGCGACATGATATTCCTTCGTTTAATCTGGGTCTTCCCTAAAACTTTGGACAGTGAGTTAAGATATTAAAAACGATGAAAGTATGTTCGTTTCCAAACGACTTGATAGCCTCGATTGTCACGCAATTAGTTTTACTGCAGTATTCTGCTATGCACCGGTTAATTAGGCATAATCAAATCTTGAGCCATGACGTAACGTTATGTAAACATATTTGGTCCAATATTGGCAGTCGTTTTAAATGTAAAGCTTTTCTAGGGCAGCTAGTGATTGGTTGGTAGACGGACTACTGACCAATCAAAATTTAAAACAACAATATCCACTCATAATAGCAGTGTGTAGTATGCGCGGAGTATGGGTGTAGATATCCATATACACATGTATGCTTACAACATTTATTGTACATATTAATTAAACCTATCCCTAGACCTGTTATGTACCTATTACCTTTTAAGGGGCATCAGTTACAATGAGAAATCTGGAAATATCAGTTTATTAAATACCCTGGACAGGGTGGGGAGGGTGTCAGATTTTAACTATCTTAAAGTAGCCAAGTCTCTAACTCAATATCATCAAAGGTTTTCGACATGTAAAACACATATTATTTGTCAATTTAAATCAACATTGATGTTGTGCTCTTACGGTGCAAAAAAGAGGGGCTAGCCATATTAAGCGAATCGTGTCAAACTTTGACCCATATTCTTATCTGTTGTTGTTCTTGGTGTTTAACGTCCGCTTCCACCGAAGGTGATATCGCAGACAAGTCCTATTTTTCATTTTCATTATCTTAGGGCACGCGCAGGGGTCTTTGCTGTGGGAGGAAACCGGAGTGCCCGGAGGAAACCCACGAGGTTGAGAAGGAGCCCCTATCTCCATGCCACATACGCTCACACCCAGGGCTCGAAACCACAACCGCAAGCCAGAGGTGACCGGCCAGCTAGAGGTCGAAGCGCGGCACTCTAGACCACTAGGCCATCCCAACCCCCCTTATCTGGAGAGCATTCGGTATAAATACTTTCGATGTAGACTGGAATAACCACAAGCTAGTGGTTGCCTTTCGATTGAAACGTCTGGCGTATTTCACGGGACGTAACTGGTTAGAAATTAGAGCAAAAACGGAAACGATTGAATGTAAATCAGTTCATACCCATCGATATTACATTAATATATACTTTTATGTCAATTTCCAGGTGGGGCGAAAAACCGAGGTCCCGTGTACACATTGGCGGGCACGTAAAAGATCTCTTTGCAGTTGGAATTCGATATAATACTAGGCCTTAGCGCCGCTGCGCGGGCAAAATTTCCCTCATAGCACACTGTATGGCGTATGCCCGTCTTCCATTAGCCCAGGTCAGGTGCAGAAGAGTAGGACGTTAAACTCCATTTCATCTCATTTTTACTCATTTGTTGATTTTATTGTTATTTCGAAATACAGCCAATAAATCCTCTTAAGAGATAATAACATGGTCTGAGATGGTAGGGTAGGGTAGTATATTTCATATTTATAATTAAAAACAAGATCAAATTCGTAACAATATTTGTAGTTTAGCCATTGCTTGAAATAAGCTGTTGAAGGAAAACGAAACTTAAACAGCTTAAAGGTCAAACTATGATAAATAACTAATCGTTTTTATAGCCAAGCAAGTCATTATATGCATATAACATGTACATGCAGAGTTTCGTCAGCATAAAGGAGATCTCTATTATTTGGCGCCTAGAAATGGGCGCAAATGGATCGTAACGCATATATGATAATGGAATGTAAATAAACTCCTTTACATTCAATCGTTTCTGTTTTTACTGTAAACTCTACTCAGTTATGTTCGGCAAAATAAACGGAGAGTCCAAATCGAATGACAGCCTTTAGGCGTCTGGTTATTCCAGTCTACGCCGCTAGTAGTCTTCTGTTTAGCCCTTTTCTTCGATATATTATATGTGTCAATATAAAAAAAATAGTTAACTGTCAATATTCAATTTATAGGCGTTAGCAACGATAGTAGTTATCTATGTCAGTATTCAATGATAGATATTAAATATACAAGTTACCGTGTGAATATTTAAAGATACATTATGGGAGGTTAGATAAAGGGGTGATAGTTCTCAATATAATATATAGTAACAAACTAGATAATATAATGGGAATTTGCTGAAATTTTCCGTCAAATTGATCCACTTTAAACTGAGATTTTAGAGATTGAATTTTGAGCTTACCCTCGATCATCATTACTAAACTCAGTCCGATCAAAAACATAGTCTCGGTTATCCATTTTTTGAATTAATTATTAATGTTGTAAACAGCAGACAGGATTGTAATCCAGTAAATATCGCTGGATAAGTTAATTAATGTCGAATTAATCATTTATATAACATTTCAGGCCTAAAGAAAGACCTGTAATAGGCAGATTTAACTCTTGCATAATGCCTGTTTAATAATCGATGTTAGTTAACTAACCAAGTTACAAGATCTGTTAGTTATTTATATCATTTTTTAATATTGAATGTTAAATATCCAACTTACCAACGCTCGTAGCGAGATTTGTCAATATTCAATATAGATACTTGTTGAACTAAACCATATCCGTGCAGGTTTGAAGCTCTACTGAAATAAAATCAACCCCCGTATTTGTAACAAGGAAGAATATCTTCTGAGTGCAACGGTCATTTTGTAGTATTATATGGCTGACCTTGAATAGTAAAAAAAAAAATAACATATCTATTTTATTCAAATTAAACAATTAAAACTTTCAACCATACAAGTCGTCTTATTGTGAAACAACCAGTTTGAATGGCGAGTAACTTCTTGTATAAAGCAAATATATTTGGGTAGCTTCGTATAATGCATTCTTTTAAAAACGCTTTGTCCTTTCTCAATTCTCAATTCATTATCCTGAAAACATAATAATTTATATAACAGTGCGTACGTTTACGACATGCATTGCTTAATATTACTATCAACTAATGGACGAAATATTATTAAATTGCAACATTTATCCAATTCACAACGTGATAGACGATATGACCACAAACCCTGTTTAATCGCATGTCATCACCAGCGCATAACAAGGTTGGTGCTGCATTGACCGATGAAGTCCATCCTTGTCAGTGATGCAGGACGGAGAGCTCAACAAGGACAGCTGTCTAGTCAGTCGGAGGGGACGAAAACCGAGGTCCCGTGTATACATTGGCGAGCACGTAAAAGATCCCTTGTCAGTTGGAATTCGATAGCATACAGTATGACGTATATCTGTCTTCATTAGCCCAGTTCGGAGCAGAACAGTAGGACATATACTTCCATTTCATATCATTTCTATTGCGCCAAACACGTGACTATAGATAATCAGAAAAAAATCAATGTATATTAAAATTTAAAAAAAAACAATGATCACGGACTATATATTAAAATAAAAAAAATCAATGTATATTAAAATAAAAAAATAAATGTATATTAAAATATAAAAAAACACAATGATCACGGACTATAAATAATATCACAATTCGTTGATGCATATTAATGTTTAAAATATAAAATTCTACACAAAATCAAAAGTTATTGTAAAAATTGTCTCTTTTAAAATGGTTAATGCTTTGTAATATAGGCTCCGTTGAGAAAACATTGTTTAACAATTTTAGAATAAGCAGATACTTGGTGATAGGCACTTCCATGGTCAAAGGTCATATTGTAATAGGGATATAATTCGTGCATTTATTCATTCGTTTCTTTATTATTTCATTCATTCATTTAATGTCAAATGTGTTGTTTTAATAACTTATTTACATTTCAATAGATATCTTTTAATACCAATTACACCTGAAGTCACTAATCTTGTAACTTGGTAACAGCCAACTCATTAACTGTTTAGACAGTATAACTTAATCCTTATAACATGTATTTCTATTATATGTAATTTTTGTCTTCATTGTTTTATTGTTACCTACGTTCGTTAATTGTGTATATTTAATTTAATCCTTAGTTACAAGCTTACTTAAATACTGAATTGTACATTCATTCAAGATTCTAGGTTTCATCCCGTTTCCAGGACAGTCACTCTGCCTGTCGGACGTGCTGTTCTTTTTATATGATATTAAATGTTTTACCGGTAATAAATAGTCTCAAGGATAGTTCCAGTCTTTAGTTATTATCGAAGATTTTACACTGTTACAGATTTGGTGGAGTGCTTTGCGAGGCAAGATCTTGGAACCTCTCTCAAGTGAGTAACCCAAAGAAAAATCAAATATGGAACAAATAGTGATACCCGATGAATTGTTAGAAATAATGAAAGTTATGAGGATCAACTCAAAGGCCAACCAATGGAGGATAGACCATAAAGGTAGTAACACGTCCATTGTTTTAACGTGGTGCAGTAATTTTCATCATAATTCAGATATGTCATATAGAAAATCTACCAGAATAGAGATTTTCTAAGAGGCCAGCGTTTTAGGGAGATGATTTCAGCGAAAAGATCGAGCGGATCATCAATAAATTTGATGTCTACAAAGGCCGACATAGCAGTTCAGACCAGCCAAATATCTTCACCCAAATCTAGTGAATGTCAAACAGATTGTCTTGAACGTTCAGATAAATGTATAATGGCTATTCCGGCCACATATACAAAGAGTGTCCAAACCCTTGACATTAAACCCAATACAGATTTGGTCAAACCGGATGTTATGGTAGCTTCAATGCCACAGATCCAAGAAACAGAAAAG
Source organism: Patella ulyssiponensis (assembly GCA_963678685.1). Lineage (NCBI taxonomy): Eukaryota > Metazoa > Mollusca > Gastropoda > Patellidae > Patella > Patella ulyssiponensis. The sequence continues at coordinate 10,184,635 of OY783228.1, forward strand.
GTGTTAAAAAGGCGTGTTAAGAAGGGACAGCTTGAATACTTAATCCGATGGAAGAATCAACCTGCAACCAAAAATCTGTGGGTGAAAGAAGACAAGTTGGACCAGAAAGCTGTTTCCTTTATAGCTAACTATCCGAATAAAATTGCTGGCCCAGAGGATTGGTTTGTAGAAGGGTTGATAAATCAACATAAACGGAATCAAGAAGAGCTGAAGGTCTTCCCGAGAGGCATGTGGACATACCCACCAAAATCAAGTTTAAAATTAGTGGGATTTACACGAATGGAAATTAATCAGAAGTCGGGAAAATTGCAGTTGAATGTTGAAAGGCAGGGTCCAGGTCCCAAGGAGGGGGACGTTTATAGTCGATATGATTTAGAGGACTGGGACATTATTGCCAAAGAAGATCCAGTATTCTTTCGAAGTATCAAGCATATGTTACCCCCAGGAAACTATTCATTAAAGTGATGGACTTGTGTTCGTTTTGTTACGGAATGTGAATTAGTATGAACTGTTTTAAACCACCGACTTTTATGTGCTCACAGATCTATTATTATTGGCCTTTCAATGCATAAAGCTCTAGAAAAGATTTATTATTACATACCCGTTTGAATGTTGCCATAGTTTTGCACGTTTTGAGTGATTCTGCATAAGCAATTAAATCGATGTTATCGATGCCGTAGAATTATTTCATAAACTCTTTTGCATACACGCTTCTTTCATTTAATCATTTAATTTCAAATTCAAGTGTTGATTAACTCAAAGTATAGTATATTTTTTAATTTCGACATCTCAATTAATTATTATTGTCGTCAACTCAGTTATTTAGAGTGTATCGATAATGAAGAACTGCCAGTGCCTTTTCACAAGCCGTAGACTTTATATTCGTGTCTACATTAGCGAGTAACCCAAATAATTGTTGGCCCCAACCCCTAAGTATATCTTGAGCCACCAATTTATAATTACTTCTTACTTATTTTGTTTATGTACTTAATTTATATTACCGTCTTAAAAGTAAAACGGTTTCATACATTTAAAACAAAGCTGAAATTTTAAAAATATTATTAATGTTTTTTTCTTATGATCCGAGGACGAATCATTTTCGTCGTAGAGGATATTGTAATAGGGATATAATTCGTGCATTTATTCATTCGTTTCTTTATTATTTCATTCATTCATTTAATGTCAAATGTGTTGTTTTAATAACTTATTTACATTTCAATAGATATCTTTTAATACCAATTACACCTGAAGTCACTAATCTTGTAACTTGGTAACAGCCAACTCATTAACTGTTTAGACAGTATAACTTAATCCTTATAACATGTATTTCTATTATATGTAATTTTTGTCTTCATTGTTTTATTGTTACCTACGTTCGTTAATTGTGTATATTTAATTTAATCCTTAGTTACAAGCTTACTTAAATACTGAATTGTACATTCATTCAAGATTCTAGGTTTCATCCCGTTTCCAGGACAGTCACTCTGCCTGTCGGACGTGCTGTTCTTTTTATATGATATTAAATGTTTTACCGGTAATAAATAGTCTCAAGGATAGTTCCAGTCTTTAGTTATTATCGAAGATTTTACACTGTTACAATATTCCCAGTGTTTTGTATGTACAAAAAAGCGTTAACTCGAACTCTATCCCGACAATCTTATAGATACTTGGAACAACACTTTGGAGGTACAATTACAAGCAAAGCAAACGCCAATTAAAAGAGGGTAACATCGACTCTACAAAGAAATGAGAACATCGTCGACACGATTGTAACAAAGACTTCCAACTATTCATCCATAACAACGGTGTTGATGTATCTTCGCCTGTTGCTTGCTGAACCCAGGATTTAGTATAATTATAGTTGTCATAAATTACAAGAATGTCGCACATCATAACCTGGGTTGTAATGACATATTGATACAAGGCAACATGTCGAATGATGACAGGGCCAGCTATATACCTTTACAAAACATTTTGCTTAATAAAAATAGAAGTTTATTAAAGATACATTATGAGAGATAAGATAAAGGCTTGAGTTGGCAGTTCTCACTATAATAGTTAAAAACTACATAGTGTAATTTGCTGACAGTTTCAGTCAAATTGATCCACTATGAGCCGAGAACGAATCGAGTGAAATTACCCTCTAGCCTCATTCATCATTACTAAAATCATTAATATAAACAGCATAGTTTCGATTATCCGCTTCTAAAATTTAATTATCAATGGCCGTTAAGCGGCATATTTGAATCTAACCCAGCTTACATCGAAGGCTAGCCTTGACATCTAGAGTTTATTATGGTCTGGATAAGTTAATTAATAATTGATAATTTAGATAACATTTCATGCCCGAAGAAAAAATTGTAATAGGCAGATTTTTCTCTTGCTTAATGCATGTTTAAGCATTTTATTAAAACATTTGTCAATGTAATGTCACTTTAATACATACCAAACGCAAATAACAATGACAACGTCATAGAATAATCGTCATATATAAAGGGGTCTCTGTGGGTAAGACGCTGGCTAGCTACCCTGGGGGTCAGGTGTCGATCCCTGCATTGGCCGACAAAGTTCATCCAGATTTACCGGCGTGATTCCCGCTGGTCTGTGATGTAGGACGGAGGGGCTGACAAGGACAGCTGTCTAGTCGTTCGGGTGGGACGAAAACCGAGGTTCCGTGTACACATTGCCGTGCACCTAAAAGATCCCTTGACAGTTGGTATAAGAGTAGACCGTAGTGCCGCTTTCCGGGTAATTTTTCCTCATGGCAAACTTTCCTTGACTCCTGTACAACAGTGAACAATCCTTATTTTGATAGCATGTCAATTTAACAATTAGAGTATTCCAACGCTGTACCGAAGAAATGTGGAGGTTTGTAAGATTCAAGACATTTGCACGGGACAATGATATAGCATGTTTTAACTCCATGCAAAGGTTGGATTTAGATGTTTTTGTTGTTGTTGGGTTTTTTTTTTGTTTGAGGGGGGGGGGGGAAGATCTTTTTTATTAGCCGCGAAAGTTCATCGATATTTTTCGCGTAGTTCCTCCTGTCAGTGGTGCAGAATGGATGACCTCACAGGGATAGTTGTCTAGTCGTTCTCGTGAACACATTGATGTGCACGTAAAAGATCATGGCAGTTGGAATTCGATATATGAGAAAGTCGTAGTGCCGCTGTCTGGGCAGAATTTCCCTCATAGCACATTGTATGGCATTTGCCAGTCTTCGTTAGCCCGATTAGGAGCAGAACAGTAGGACGCTTAACTCCATTTCATTTCAGTTTTTGTCATACATAAAATGTTATTTGTGTTGGTAATTTCAAAACCACTGAACTTACATAAATATATTGGCGGTGGAGAGTGTTTTTCAAAGTGTTAATCATTATTTGATTCGAGCTGATTTTGTTCCAAAACGGGATGAGAATGTAAAGCTAACATATGAATAAATTGTTTACTGTTTATGTTTAAGCCGCATTCAACATAAACAGGACAAAGAATACAAACTTGACAATAAACAACTCTGAATCATAATATCAATTTTATAAATAGAAAGGTGTACCAATGACACCAGTATAATTTTACATTATTTGTTACTGTTCCTAAAAATTAAACGCACAATACTGAACATGGCTTTTTACCAAGTTTTTTCTGGGCAGGTGACATATTTCGTCGTTACATAGAAATGTGACCTTACTATTATATTTTGGCAGCAAGTTTTATTTTTAAAAGAAATAACAACTCGAAATTTCAACAATAACTATATTTAAACTGTATGCACAGATTATGACACTATGTCCCAATAATTCAGGTGCTAGAACCGTCTTTGTTTGGTCGGGATCACTTGCTAGCGACTTTGATTGCTTCTCCAAGTGCCACTCGGCAAACCTCGTAAAATTTCGGACAATCTAAACTCGGCTGTATGATGAATTCCACCATATTGGAACTACTTTAAAGGTCCCGGATGAAACATGGCTGCGCCCATTCCAAACACAAGTTGGCGACCTATTTGGCTAGCGACCTATTCGACCGATCCAGCTGTAAGATAATGACGAAATTACACTTCTATTCTGAGCTGAAGGAATGGATAAAAAATAATATATTCTACTTTCATTTGATAGACATTACGTTGGATTTTATTGGTTGATAAATAGAGACTGTTGTCTTTACTCTAAATAGGTTTCCAACGAACAGGTTGCAGCTCGATCGGTCGAATAGGTCGCTAGCCGAATAGGTTCCCAATTTGTGTAACAGCGTCAAGTTTTCCTGTTAAGGTAAACCGGTAGCCGCATCGCAAATGTATGGGCGTAGGTACATATCACTTACTGTCATACATCCGAGACTAGATGTAGTTTACGGAATCTGTCGAGATTAGCCGAGTGCTCCAAGTGCGTGGAAAATGTGTTTTTTGCCGTCTACTTTTCAATTTTTTCGGGGAGAGGGCTTCCCAGACAAACACAGATCCTCCTCAAATCGCTGCCATAGGCGCTTGCGGGATTCCGACTTCAGTAACTCAGGGAATTATATTGGCGACCCTTATCACTCTGCTTCACCCCCACATTTTAAACCCTACATACTGCCCTGCTTCGTTAGGTCCGTAGATGCAGAAAAATAAAATGGGATAGTAAACCCCGTTGTTTTCCAGGTGCCCCGAAAGTGTGTGAGCGCGGCGCGGGCACAGAAGTGCTAATTTGACGCTAACTTTGCAAGTTAATTCATTATTGGGTATTGACAAATCTAACTTTGTGTGTGTTTTAATGCTTCGAGGGCGAGACCTTAAGTAATATATTCTACAATATATTACACAATGTCTTAAGCTCGAGACCATTAAACTTCTTAAAATACAGGCGCCTTGCGAGTGAAACACGTCGCACCAGTCCAATATTTCACTGGTATGAATAAAGTACGATTGGCAAATTGCCCGTATGATTATTTGACATAATGGTACGCCAACATCGAAGGGTGACGTCACATCTGTATTTTAATATCTTAGAGGGGATGGGGATCGCAGCAATGCGAACATTCACAGACTTGATACAATATTAAAACCAATCGTTAAATAGGGATAGGGCCTATATGAATACATGTATCGGATTCTTCTGATATCGAGCCAGTTTTTAAGCATTCGGGCAAATCATGTAGTGCGAGAAAACGACTCATGATCGGTAACATGTTTTAGTTGGACCTGAATGCAGGTGGTCGTACCAAGGGCACCATCTCATTTTCCTGTAATCGACTGGAAGGAACTATATCGGTGTTGCCATTGCCCTGACTGCGGACAACTAAGAGCAACTGAATTATAAAAGCCCAAGTCAACTCAGAACTGGTAGCGATTACACACAACACGTGACAGATAATTTATTTATCACGTGGTCAACAAAATGGCGAATACGTTAGCGCCAGAAGAAGCATGATGGTCGATTGTCCCTATCATCCAGAAAATATTCTATGAATATTAGTCTGGATGCGTTGTCAACATTTTAAGAATATGGTATCCCGTCTTTTACATTATCATATACAATGTCTAGGGGAGGTAACTCGTCTTTAAACAAGATGTTGAAGCCCGTGAAATTGATTTAAGATTGGCTTTTCAAAAAATCAATTTGATTGCATGCAAGACTCCTTATTATTTTTGTATTGTTAAATTTCTCTCTTCATGTTATGTTATATTGACTGGATAAAGTTTATTATATCTACAGCATGGCAAACATGTCTTACAGGCACTCGGCAAAACTCGACAGATTTCGGAACCTACCTAGTCTCCGCTGTATGACAGTAAGTGATATGTACCTACGCCCATACATTTGCGATGCGGCCACCGGTTTAATTTAACAGGACAACTTGACGCTATTACAAACAAACAAGACACCATGGGCGCAACCGAACACAAATTGGGAACCTATTCGGCTAGCGACCTATTCGACCGATCAAGCTGCAACCTGTTCGTTGGAAACCTATTTAGAATGAAGACAGCAGTCGCCTTAACTCATCTATTTATCAACCAATAAAATCCATGTCTATCAAATTATTTTTTATCCATTCCTTTAGCTCAGAATAGAAGTGTAATTTCGTCATTATCTTACCGCTGGATCTGTCGAATAAGTCGCTAGCCATATAGGTCGCCAATTTGTGTTCGGTATGGGCGCAGCCATATTTCATCCGGGACCTTTAAAGTAGTTCCAATATGGCGGAATTCGTCATACAGCCGAGACTAGATGTAGGGTCCGAAATCTGTCGAGTGTTGCCGAGTGGTCTTACAGGGTGAACGGGAAACCAACAACGAACACAGCTCAGAGGAAGCCGGAAGTCATGTGACATAAGAGACTCGTATGACCAGTCTCTATCATAGACTGTATCTGATTTATTACATAACACCCACCCACCCCCACCCCTCCTTTACAAAACATATATGTACATTTATATATTTATATTAGCAGATGCACTGTACAATCAGCACATTAGTATAGCATATATAACATATATCACAAATCTAGCTTTACAGGAGGTTTACTAATTCTACCACACCGAGTTGTAGTTGACGGAACAGTAGGATTATCAGAAAGACTGACAGTTGTATTTGACAAAGACCTGTCTAAATTATCTTTAGCAGGGGGTGGTGTATAAATACCTTGGGGATTCGAAATCTGTAACTTTTTTCTTGGCAGTTTCTCTAATATCAGTATTAGAGGTACATGAATTAGACTAATTGAAATTATTATTTGTACTAAATTTAGAATGTAATAAATCAATTTCATCAGGCTCAACAACTTTGAGAAACTTACGGTTTCTTCTTAGACAAGAACCGTTAGACATTAAAAAATTATAAGAACGTGGTTCTGGCAATAATGTTAAAATACGTGCCAATTTTCACATCCTATTATCTCTTTGTACACGAACATATTGACCTCGTTCTAATTCACTAAGTTCGACTCCTGTTCTCTTATCATATTATGACTTCTGTGTTTCTTGACGTGACATTAACTCTTCGGGTATATCGTCAACCTGTAACTACAAGTTCCTTTAAAGGAGATAGAACAGGGTCTGGTTGATCTCGTGAACCAGTTTTGATTGGGTGTTCTTGGTACAGGTGAAGTGCACATCGGGGTCAGGAGTCATAAGTCTCGACAAACCATCGGAATGAACCATTTCATTTCCAGGCGTGTATAACAGCGTAGCCTTATAACCATGTATACGAAGTAACAAGCGCTGCATTCTGGGAGGTGCCTTGGCTAGATTCTTTTCAACTACCATAAGCAAGGGTTTATGATCAGTTTCGATCGTGAAACTTTTACCATATATGTAAGTGTGAAATCTTTCAATGCCGTAAATCACAGCCAGCATTTCACGCTCAATGTTTGCATACCGTTGCTCAGTTTTAGTAAGAGATTGGGATGCAAAACAAATAGGCTTGCCATTTTTGTAATAGTACAACGCCAATGACTTCAAGGATGCATCAACTTGTATAACATTAGGAATATGCGGATTAAAATAGTTTAGGACGCTTTCTCTACAAATACTGTCTTTATTAGCTTCGAAAGAGTCTTTGTAGATCTGACTCCATGCAAATAATACACTTTCACCTAAAAGTTTTCTTAAAACGCTCGTCCGTGCATTAAGGTTTGCCACATAAGGTGCCATGTAGTTTGCGACCCCGAGAAATTCTTTTGTCTGTGGAGCGGTTAATTTTCTTATGTCTCTGGTTCGGGCCTGACACCTCATTTGTTGTACATCTGTCCACAAAAAGGATTCTCTTCAGTACCAATCGGGCATTTGTTTTGAGTTGAATACCAGTCCGTATTCTCTGGCGACGTTCAATAGGTTATGAAGTGGTTCATTATGCTGGGCTACATCTTTACCGTGTACAAACCGTGAAAATATTGCTTATTAAAGCATTGGCATCGGGTAGATCTTTGACAAAATCACGGATGTTATCGGCAATACCCAAGCAACCTTCTAGTATTTCATCCATCCTAGCTTGAGACATTTAAACCGAAAGGTAACCGAAGGAAACGGTATCGACAAAATGGTGTGTTAAAAACTGTTAACCATGACCATGACCATGACCACGAATCATCTAAGATTATGCTCCAGTAACCTGATTTGCCATCAAGTTTTGAGCAGACTATGCTACCTTGACACTTGTGACTGTGTGTCATCTCTTCTAATGTTGGAGTCTTATAGTATGCGGGATATAGCTCAAAAGTTCACCTAAGACGCCCAAAACATCTGTTAAAAACATAATGTAATATTAACCTTGGTTTTTTTGTTTTAAAGAACTAACCACTTTTATTTTTCTTCAATACGTACATATTTCAAATGCTAAAATAAAAACAACATTCTTATTCAACTGACCAGTTTTATTTTTCTTCAATACACATGCATATTTCAAGTACGTTGGGATTTTACTAACCTAAATTAAAATAAAACAATTTATATACTAATTAACATAGTAACTACAACTACCAAAACAACATTTCTCATACCTTAACGACATACAGCTTGTATATTCTTTAACAAGTACGCAAGTTAAATTGACCTCAATAATACTACAAATGACTACAATTAATTGATTGGTTAGTTCCAAAATATTAATCTACAAGTCCTTATTAGCCAGTATGGACGTTAAACCTCGTTTCAATTCTCTTAAATAAAACCCTTTAAATTTGAATACTAAAATTGAAAACTGTCACCAGATCAGTAAATAATTTCACCAAAATAAATTTTAAAAATATTGAAAAAAATAAAAAAATATTGAAACAAAACAATAATGAAGCAAAAATAATGGAAACAAATTAATGAAACAAAAATAATTATTAAAAAAATTAATTATTGAAAAAAATTAATGAAAAAAAAAAATTTTTTGAAGAAAGAAATTAATAACAAAATTAATTAATGAAAAAAAAAATAATGAAAATAAATTAAAAAAAAAAAATTATTATTAAAGAAAATAAATAATTAATAAAAAAAAATATTAAAAAGAAAAAATCATTATTGAAAAAATAATTGAATTGTGAATAATTCATGAAAAAAAGTAAATAAATTATGAACAATTAATTACATTATAGATAATTAATATTACTATTGACTGGGATTTTAGGACATGTGTTGGTCTTTGTGGGTGGGGCGACGACAAAAGATACGGGCAGCGGGACGACGCGCGGCATGGCGACATGGGTGTCATGCGCGGTAAAGATAAAACAATTTGCGAACCTCCTACGCAATTCAAACACATATTCTTATGAATAAGTATAACCGATGACCTCTATAATCTATTCAAATTAAGTAGTTCACATGATCATTTGTACATCGCCTGAAGTGGTGCAGTGGTCAAAGCCCCGCATCGTCCAAAGTGCAGCAGCAAGATAGTGCCGCAGGCCCAAACAGCCGAAACTGCCACAACCAAATACCTCAGGGTGCCCTAGCCAAATATCTCAGGGTGCCCCGAGCTCAGGGTGTCCTAGCATTCTCCGGTGCCCTTTATACTACTACTGTAGTTAACGTTTAATAATAGACCTACAGCTAAATATATACCTGTATATTTGGCAATCTGTAGATTTATCCTTTCACTACCCACTAGTCATAGCCTATTACATTGATTGCTACGTACTATTTGCATATCATGTGCATATCGACAGTATTACATCTATAATATACTATTCAAAAAAAGTAGGGGATATTTGATTTTTAAGTGTTATTAAAGTCACCTAATGAAACTGACGAAGAAACAAATGACAAAATGAAATGAAGTTCACATTCAACGATTTATTCCAAATGATCGTTAGACTAAGTAAGGCACAGACTGACCATTATAAGGGTAAAATGATACCCGGGGTCAAACAGCAAAGTTACCACAGCATCACAACAAAGTCAGTAACGGGTAAATCCTCCTCTGTTTGCCAAACAAGCATTGATCCGACATGGCATACTCCTAATGAGACGTCTAGGGTCATTTTGGTCCAGATTGTCCCATTCCTGTTGCAACGCAGCAGCAAGTTCTTGGACATTGGCAGGACGTTGTTGACGTTGACGTAACCTCTGTCCAAGCATGTCCCAGACATGCTCGATGGGGGAGAGGTCGGGACTCAGTGATGTGGTGATGTTCTGTAGTTGGAGGTTACCTGTAACGATCCTGGCCCTGTGACATCTTGCGTTGTCATCCTGGAAGATGAAACGGCGGCCATGACGTCGTGCGAACGGCACAACATGGACTGCCAAGATGTTGTCCCGGTAGTACTGGCATGTAACACGCCCTGCAACAACATGTAAAGCCGTTCTTCCAGCAACAGTGATGCCTCCCCACACCATAACAGAACCACCCCCAAATCGATCATGTCTGATGACGTTAACGTCTTGGAAGCGCTCGTTTCGACGACGCCACACCCTCCTACGTCTGTCCAAAAAATCAACAGTGAACCTTGATTCATCTGAAAACATCACATTGCTCCAGCGTCGATTATCCCAGTGTTGACGATCCCTACACCAACGACGTCTTGCCTGAATGTGATGATCTCTCAAACAAGGGATCACGCGAGGACGTCGGGCGCGAAGGTGACCCCTATGCAGTCGATTCCGAATCGTCTGGCCACTCACTCTCACACCAGTGTCTGTTTGAAGACGAGCGCTGAACTGATTTGCTGTGATGACACGATTTCTCAAGGCCAAGGTACGGATAAATCGATCCTGGGCTTGAGTTGTCGCCCTTGGTCGACCTGAGCGTGGTCTGTCCTGTACAGATTGTGTATCACGGTATCTGGACCATAGCCTGCTTATGACAGACTGAGAAACATTCATCGTCCGCGCCACAACCGCCTGTGGTGTGCCGATCTGTAGCATGCCCAGGACACGTAACCTTTCATTTTGGGTAAGCCGACGCATATCAAAATTTGTTTTCTGGTCACTAAAACAATTAAACTGATGTTTCCACCCTGGAATTCAATACCACAATGACTGTAACATTCAAAGTCAGAGTCGTGCAAATCTTGGGTTGGACCCCCATGATGATCCCAAGCATCACCTGCATTCCATGCGGTAGCTATTGGTGCGTTTGGGCGTCACGTGTAACTGGAAATGTTTCTTCTGTTAGGTTCTATAGTGACTTTTTTCGTAGTCATTTGCATATTTTAGTATTATGCCCCCAAAATCAAATATCCCCTACTTTTTTTGAATAGTATATCAAGGTTTATTAAAGTATTTCTTATATAAAATGTCAGGATTTATTAAAATATATTTTATATAAAATCTACATTGCTACATTAATATGTGATGCCTTATTAAAATATTTCTTATAATTTTTTTTTACAGAATTACGTCTATTTGATTATGTTAGAATCTGTAACATAATTCTTATATACAATATACATTATTTCATTTTGTTAGAATCTATAGCAATGAAGTGGGCTGTGGGTGGAATTTAAGCGCAATCATTCAAGAAAACACTACCTGGGTGCATAATATGGTGATGGCTGATCGACGATTGATCACTCGCATCTCATTTTTTTTTATCGTAAATGGCATCAAATGAAATTTTAATGCATGAAGGATTTGTAGTCAGAAACTGGATATATCATGTTTTATTAAAGTATTTCTTGAAGTATATAATATTTTTCTCAATATATATTATGTTTAATTTACGTATCTCTAGCATGTTACATTCTATAGATTTATATTATGTACTGTATGATACATTACAGTTACACATGATATAGCTACTTTAATATAGAAATAAAGGTATTATACAAATCTATAATAGTATATCTATATATGTATTTGGCGCTTTAAGATCATATGAAGTAATTACACATGATATAGATAATAATATAGAAATAAATGTATCATACAAATCCATAATATTATATATATTTGGTTTTGTTAGAATCTATAGATGTAGACATGTTGTTTGTATCATCTGCTGTGTGATCTAATGTATCATACACATTTCTCGTATTGTCTTCTGTATTAAACGACTGGTTGGGAAAGTCTACATAACGTGCATTAGTAGGAATATTCTGATGTCTAGTGGTTAATGTTTCATCTGTTGTAGAACTAGACGGGTTTAAATGACTAGGCACGTACATGTAATCGGGAATAATTTCTTCATTTGGTGAACGAGGGGTTGACTGGCGTCTGAAATACATAAAGTAAAGAACACACTATACTATTAAAACTGAGAGGAAACCCACCAGGTGTAGCAGGCCACTATACGTCTTGGCACGTACAAGTTTGGTATCAATACCACGAATAATGGCAGATCTTATGATATAAAGCGCACACATTAAGCTACTATGCCCGAGCAAAATAAGATGATTGTCCATGTAAGGAACATATCTTGATAATGTAAAGATAAACCCAAATATGAAAAGTCTAGGATGACGACGGGGGATTAAGATAACGAACTGTAGGCCCTCTCATGGTCCCAATACTTCACGCCATTCAAATTGGACATAAATGTCGCGGAACGTTGTTAATCGCTTTTAGAACTGGAGGCATAACATCGATGGGCATCAAAAGTCATACAAGCTCTGTTGGTCTTTAAAATACACATGTATGTGTAAAGTGTTGGGGTTTTGATTCCCCGCACGTATGTGACAAGGATTAGGATCGTCGCCTGTCTAACCTCGTGTTTTTTTTTCGGGACCTCTGGTATACTCTCGCCGCTAAAGATCACTACGCACATGTTAGTCCAAAATGACATAGTTTATGTCGAGAGGATAACTTTGTACACATTTTTGTTAAACCATAAATAAGTTTATTATTAACGGTATTAGGGTTGTGTTCAGGGTTTTTGGCAGCCAAGGCACCCAGATCGAAACACGTCGAGTTTACCCGAGGCTTTGATCAAATCGCTCCTCATTTAGATGCATACAGGTATAAATGTACATGCCTAGGGTACAACGGGGCCAAACCGACGACACGGCTAATTAGCACGTTTGGTTGTTCGAATATATTTTCTGGGCGAGCAATTGAGGTTTCAAACCCACTGGGCAATTAACCCCCGTCTTGAAACGTGACTAAATATTTCCTGAAGACGTGAATAATAAATTTTACCTTTTCTTGTAGAAATGATGTGAGAGGCAGACTGCTACCGTGCCTAGTATTCCACACAGAACACCAATTACAACACCAATTACAACATAAACCATAGGACTTAATGCTGCACTTGTAGAAACATGTACACATTCTATTAAAGATAATATTATATCATATAGGTTTATTATTCTAAGTGTCAAGTATGTTGGCCTTAACTGCCCACCATACATACAGTTATGTATTTGTAATGACACTTAACATTATGTAACGGCGTTTCGTAATGTTCCAGAATAAGTGGTCATCTTAGAATTTATTCTTTTTACGGTTAGGGATAAGGATGTTTCTGACATTTAGAACATAGAGCAAAATAAATAGTTAAAAATACAGGTACTTGTTCGTCCCTGGTATGACAATATTCATCTTTTTTAAACAGAGTTTTGATCGACAATTTATTTATGCGTGGACCGCTGTATTGTTGCCAGTTTGCCCCCGGTTGCAAACACCATACAGCTACAAATAACAGTTTGTCTTCCCTTTAAACTCCTGGATAATACCTTGTTAAGAAATATTAAACTCAAGGCAGATGCGAGAGAGAGAGATATTGGGTTTAATGTTCACTCGACACAAACTAGGTCATTTCGGGACTAACATATGGTTAAATTTTATTTCAATAATTCGCTTGCGCGTAGGGGTCTTTAACTGTGTGAGGAAACCAGAGGACCCGGAGAAAACCCATGCGGTTGGAAGTTGATCCCAGTCTTTGTCACGTACAACCGGAGATTCGAAACTACGCCAGTTGACTCAATGACAGGCTTTATGATACAACGCGCACGTGCTAACCATTAGGCCATCCACCCCCACCCCAACTCCCAAGGCAGACGCATATTCAATTAAAAACGAGAATTATAAATAATGAAATTTAAACTTACCTTTTGTACAGTTAGATCCTATTTTACCAGGCACACATCCATCTATACAATTTCCTGTAATCTGATCACATTTACTAACAGTTGTACCAACTACTGCTTTACAGTTAGAATTGCATAGTTCATTACATGGTGATCCCCATCTTCCATCTTTACATTCAGTACAAGAGTTAGCATTATCCTGGTTACAAACAGTACAATCAGTATTACAGCTGTTATTACATCTGTCTCCAGTTTTACCTTTAATACAAGATGTACATCTACCAGTACCTCTATCACATCCATCATCACATCCTGTACTACAACTCTTGTAACATTCAACACCATATCTGCCTATAAGACAGTTAGTACATCTACCGGTACTTTGATCACATCCACCATCACATCCTGTACTACAGTTCTTATAACATCTATCTCCATATCGACCTATAAGACAGTTAATACATCTACCAATAGTTCTGCTACACCCACCATCACATCCCGTGCATTCGCTATCACATGTATCGCCATACCTTCCAATAATACAGTTAGTACATGTACCATTTCTATCACAAGTCACCGTGGTCTGGTCTGTGCTTGGTTGACATTCTGTACCACATGTAAGGTTACAGTATGGACCAACTGTATCAGGTTGACATTCAACACATCTACCCCCTACCTTATCACATCCTCTGACACAGTTACTAGAACATGATGAAAGACAGCTTGTACCAAACCATCCTGGATTACATGCAGTACATGATGATCCATCTTGTTGACATGTTTTACTGTTACCAGGACATGGTGATTGACAATAAGAATCTTTATAACCATCAATACAACCATCTGTACATTCTGGTGATGTAGATGAAGATTTAGTGGAACATTTACCGTCTTTACAGTTAGTACTACACCGTGATGTACATGTATCACCATAATAGCCGTCCTGACATGCACAGCTACCATCTATCTCATCACACTGGCTGTTTAAACATCCATCACCACATTGGTCTTCACAATAATCACCATAAAAACCTGTTTTACAATCTCCAGTACAGACACCATTAGAAGGATCACATCTGTCATTAAGGCATGTATTACATGGTTGACATGTAGAACTTGATGTACTATAGTATCCAGTATTACATTGTGCTAGATCTGTAATATAGATGATATATATATATATATCTTTATAATATATATTATATGTTTAACATGTAATAACTGGATGCACTGTAGATTCAGTATATTACTGTGTTATGTCTAAATTCAAATCAAAATTAAAATGAATTCAATATCAAATGTGAAATGAAATGAAAGTTACGATCTGAATCAAACGAAAAATAAAATGAAAATCCTTCAGTCTATCGTTGTTATAATACCACATATAGCTTCGCGGCGTGATAGAATTAACCTAATTGAACTATGACCCGTTGGTACACACGGATAGATTACTTCTGATCTAATACGACGTTGTCATTTTCCTGATATCCATGCAAACCGCTTCTAATAAATTATATTTCATTAAAATAATCAACGAAATCTTCGCTGTAAGGGAAATGCCATATTACTTCATGTTTCAATGAGGCTGCATGTCCATTCGGTTCATCCTTCGAATGCATTTTCGTTTGTCTTCGGAGGGAGCTACAGTGGTTCAGTGAGTAAGACTTTGACTCGCTAACCTGGAGATTCATTATTCGATCCCTGCGTTGGCCGAGAAAGTTCATCGGAACTTCCCGACGAGGTTCCCCTTGTCAGTGGCGCGGGACAGGGGGCCTGGCAAGGGACAAAGTATAGTCGTTCCAATTGGATCTGAATTGAATTGGGTGTTAACAGCTACACTCGTCTGCACCAGCATGACTAATGATCACCAATGATGCATACAGGAGCAAGGGACGTCCTCATCAGGCCTAACCTTCTGCATCACTAAGAAGACGAAACTACGCTGACAATTCTAGAGAAACTTTAACCACAAGATCATCGTTAACGTATCTTTTTTCCCTTTTTTTAAACCAGTAAATATCTGAATAAAGTATAAATTCTACTACACATAAACTAGGTCATTTCGGGAATAAATTAAGGACTAAGAATCTAATTAATAATGACACGTATATACTACTTGAAATGAAATGGGTCCATAGACCTTTAACATCCTATAGCACCCAGTGTTCAAAAGTGGTCATCCGTTCAGATAGAAACTTCCCTGATGTTCCTTGACTGCATAACTAGGGTCCAAATTATATTCACGCGGTGATGAATATAAACAGACTGTTTCACAAAAACTTAAATCTCCTTAAAATCGCCTTGAACTAAAATTTCATCCTAAACTAAGATAGCTGGGTTTCACAAAACGATTTAAAGCACTTTAATTAAAATCCAGTAAATTATATTTTAAGTTAAAATTTTATCTTAAATTGAAAAAGAGGCGTTTCACAACCCTATTTAAGGACAATTTTAACTAAAATCAATTTTAAGTTAGGATAGCCGCCACCCTCTCCTAACTTAAATTCACGACATTAACATAGCTTAATTAGGGCTACGTTGTTACATCTATTGCAACATATAGAATGATAATATTGCCAATGGCCCGGGTAACATAATGATTAACATGCAAAATCCCAAATTAGAATCCCAAGAAGAAATTACACGCAAAACCACAGTTTTCATTTAGTCAGATAGATGCAGCTAGGCATTTTGGCATTTTCAAACCGTGGGAAACATTGGTTATTTGGTGTATCAGTTTTAAAATTCAACAAATATTCACAGTCTAGAGTGGTCGTTTGAGTAAGAAATATCACATGTTTGTGACCATTCTCAATAGCTATGTTATCCAAAATACCATAAAACTACAACGTTTATCGATTATTTCCATTGAAGGGTGAATCAAATGTCAAGATCACAAAAGCAGGATGCCAGTTCAATTCCAATCCACCAATACATTTCGAAACGAATAATACGCAATAAACTCATTTATTTCGTCTCTCTACGACTGACTGACCATGTGTAAACATTGCTACAGCGTATGAAACTCTCACCATTGATATTGTAACCGATAGTTCAACCCGTCAACAGCTTTCAGTTTCGAAGTGTATTTCCTTACACCCTAAGATCCCACAACGGAAATGTGCACTGCGCGAGCGCAAGCAATTTTAACCAAAATCATTTTATAATCGATCTTCATGAAATGCATAAAATTGCATTTTGATTTTATTGATTTTAGCTTAAGTTTTGGGGAAACAGTGCCCTGATATGTTAGAAGATAAAAAGCGTCCAAGTACTGATACTCTGACGGCAGATACAATTCACCTGGTAAGTTTAGTTTGCTTTATTCAAAGCTTTCACCTCTCAAATAAATGTCCTTAGAAATGAAATGGAGTTGTTCTTATCAACCAGTGTAAATGAAGTTTCGATTTCATTGACGAATGAAGGTGTGCATTCGACATACAGTGACACTTTGCTCGCTACGGCCTACTGTTATATCGCACAATGAAAATTAAATAAAATGGGGTTTAACGACCTACTGTTTTGCTCCTAACTGGGCTAATGAAGACGGATATACGCCATACTGTGTGCTATGAGAGAAATTTTGCGCTATGTGGGAAATTTTGCCCGGACAGTGGTACTATGGCCTACTCTTATGTCGAATTCCAACTTTAAGGGATCTTTTGCGTGCACAGGACCTGAGGTTTTCGTCCAATCCGAACGACTAGACAGCCGTCCTTTTCACGCCCTTCGTCCTACATCACTGACAAGGGGGAACCACGCCGGAGAAAATGGATGGACTTTCTTGACCAATGCTGGGATCGAACACCCGACCCCAAGACTAGTGAGCCAGTGTCTTACCCACTTAGCCACCGTGAAACCTGTTATATCGAATTCCAAGTGCCAAAGGATATTTCACGTTATCTTTGTTGTTTTTCCTATCCGACCGACTATACGTTGTCCCTTGTTATGCACCACTGACAAGGGTGAATCACGCCGGAACATCCGACAAACTTTCTTGGCCAACAACGGGATCGACGACGATCGGACCTCCAGGTTAGCGATCTAACTTCTTGCCCACTGAGCCCCCACGGCTCCCGAGATAAGGGTTTGAGGTAAACTAGTGTATCTTATGTTGATATTCATCGTTTCCCGGGGGGGGGGGTGCTGTCATTGAGTCAACTGGCGTGGTTTCGAATCCCCGGTCTTACTTGACAAGAAGTAGAGTCACCTGTCAAACTCGTGGGTTTTCTCCGCGTCCTCTGGTTTCCTCCCACTGCTAAAGACCCCTACGCGCTAGCGAATTATTGCAATAAAATTAAACCATATTATGTTATTCCCGAAATGACCTAGTTTGTGTCGAGTGGACGTTAAACCCCATTTCTCTCTCTCTTTCATCGTTTACCATGACAAAAGTAGTGCAGCTTTATGATTGTGATACGTGTGTTTGTCTTAAACTGACAAATGATCTGTTATATCAACCTACTGTATCAAGAGCTGTTCCGATGATTTTGAGGTGAAATCCTATATGTAATGTTGATATATCAGAATAATTTCTGCTGTATATTAATGAAATGGTCTGATTATTAACCTACTTTATATTGATGTTTGAATTTTGAGACTTGATATCATCCACGCCTGTTCTGGCTTTCTGTATAACTGGATGTGCATCAATGGAACACACACAATGGTTATATGCCTACTACCGCTAGTTTGTTTTTCTAAATGGATGTTTCAATAAATTGACATCGGTAATACATCCCCCGGGGCGAAAAATACTCAGTAGGACCTAGGCACTACTGTTCCTTTTGTACTGTATATTTTCCACACCCGGATCATCAACATGGAGATTGAGCATGGAATTAATTAATAATATCAACGGGAACATGAAATTATTAATGATATCAACGAGAGCATGATATTACAAAAAATGATTTCACAGGTGGAATGATATTAATCAATGATAAAATTGGGCATATTAAAATATGGTCATTAATTAATGATATCGACGATAACAAGAAATTAATTAATAATATCGACTGGAACACGAAATTAATTAAAGACATGAATGGGAACATAAAATTTATTAATGACATTATATAAATTAGCATAGAATTATTTTTTCTTACCAGAAAATATCTGAACTTCACATAAAGTAAGTACTTGACTCGAAACAGTGACATATACAGTTCTAGCAGATATACTAGTTGATGTAGGTTGATTACATCTATCTATTGTATATACATCTTGTGGTGTTGGTGTTGTATCTTTATAACATGATGTAGCTGATGTAAATCCTGCTTGATTACATGTACCGCTAGAACTTGTCTTTATCTCAAATCCTCGCAATCTATCCTTATCTTATATATAAAATAGAAAAGAATATTTAAATTAACTTAAAAAACTAGCCAGTCTAGCCATGTTAAAAGGTACGGGGGAGAGGAATACAAGCAGGACTTCATGTTTTATATTAGACGAATTGAATTCAAAACACTCTGTGATTAATTAATAAGGATGTGAAACGTCAGTAAGGTATATTTACGACTTTTTAAACCCCCACCTTTAAAAAAACAGGCTGGGTAATCCCATGTCAAATTATCCAAAATATTTGAAAACGTCAACCGTATTTTTTTTGATTTTGATGTAATTTGGTAAATACATGTATGCCCAAACCAGGGGCGGATCCAGGATTTTCAGAAAGAGGGGGCGTGCTGCACCCATGTGATTTTTTAGTGAAAAAAGGGCACAAGGACTAATTTTATACTAGTTCTGTAAATTACGATTTCCAACCTAAACTATTTTTGTTCTCCTTTCTCGCGAGAATATATGGAGCTAAAAATTGTTCGCCATCTCAAAAAATAGAGGGGGGCGTACGCCGGGTGCGCCCCCCCCCCCTCTGGATCCGCGCCTGCAAACTCGCTACTGTAGTAACTGTTCTTGAGATATGGCTTATGGAAATGCCCGTAGTCCATTAATCGATTGGTCAAAATTGCCGATTCGGGTATTGCTCAGGAACCGTCACTCAACTCCGATCACGCTCAAATGTGGAATAACAGCATCAGCAGCTATCCCTTAAGCATATCCAGGAACATCAAAATCAAAGGTACGTGGAATGATCCGGCTATTAAATGAAACTAAAACCGCAGGAAGTATATACGGAAGCCTATAGCTACCATTCATAATTTCTACTTTTCGCCCCTTCAAAACACGAAAGTCGAAAAGTAGAAAAGTAGAAGTTACGACAAAATGTAAGGCGACAGCACGATATACAAGCCAAAATGAACTCGAAAATAGGAAATTAAGAAATAATAGGAAATAGGAAATTAAGAAATAATCATTATTTCCTAATTTCTTATTTTCGACTTGCATGTTGGCTTGTATACCGTCTTGACGACTTTCGACTTAGTCATATTTTTCTATTTTTTGATGTCTGTAAGAAGGCGACAACACGCATATCAAGCCATAATGCAACGTGAAAATAGGAAATTAAGAAATAATCATTATTACCTAATTTCTTATTTTCGACTTGAATGTTGGCTTGTATACCGTCTTGGCAAACTAGGTCATTTCGGTAATAACGTATGATTTAATTTTTTTTAATAATTTGCTTCTGCCTAGGGTCTTTAGCAGTGGGAGAAACTAGGGAACTTGGAGAAAACCCACGAGGTTGGACAGGCAACCCTACTCCTTGTGACGTACAACCATTTGGCCATCCACCCCCGTTCCCACACTCCTACAGACACACAAGTGCAAGCGAATTATTGAAATAGTTATTGAATCACATGTTAGTCTCGAATTGATTTAGTGGGCATCGAGTGACCCCGCCCCCCCCCCCCTCTCTCTCTCTCTCTCTCTTAAATTTACGTTTAAAGACCCCTAGGCAGTAGCGAATTATTAAAATCAAATTAAATCATACGTTATTCCCTTGTTTATGCGAGGAATAGAAACCACGCCACTTGAATCAATGAAAGATCTTTGGATATCACGCGCACGCGTTAAACTACTAGATCACCCAACGCATGGTATAAGTTGTATATTGTATATATACCGGTACTTGATAATTGTCTTATAATAGGCTTACATAATAAATTAAATTGTCGTAAGTTTGTTTTGTTTTTTATATCAGACATTTTTTGCAGATTAAATGTTCCAGTTGGAGGAGAAAAAATATGATTATTTTGGGGGCATCAAATGTTTTATCCATTTTGGCGAAAACAAATGAAGGCCAGTGTGAACCCTGATTGTACCTATTCAAGTGTGATCTGGAACGTAGAGACTACTACATGTACAACTTCCGAGGCGAAAAGTCGAAAATAAGAAATTAAGAAATAACGAGGTCGCTAATAGCGCATGTCTTTATTTCTTAATTTCTACTTTTCGAATTGCATTATGGCATGGTATGCGTGTTGTCGCCTTCTTACAGACATCAAACAATACAAAAATATGACTAAGTCGAAAGTCGCCAAGACGGTATACTGCAAGCCAAAATGAAGTCGAAAATAAGAAATTAGGAAATAACGAGAGGCGCTATTATCGCAGTGTATTATTTCTTAATTTCCTATTTTCGAGTTCATTTTGGCTTGTATACCGTGCTGTCGCCTTACATTTTATCGTAACTTCTACTTTTCGACTTTCGTGTTTTGAAGGGGCGAAAAGTAGAAATTATGAATGATAGTTATATGCTTCTATAAGCATACAATAACATTATTGACATCATGATACTTGTAGCGATATCAGACCGTATGATGTAGAAACCACGCACTGAACCGTTCGACCACCCAACCCACTGCAGCATGGTGTAATAAACAATCTGTATATTCGATGATGTAAAAAGGGAATAGACCATATATAGTCTTAAAGACAGTTCCGTCTCAAATTACAATACACTTGAATACACTTACTGTTGTTTCTATTAAATAGTTTGATATATAAGATATTATATAGCTGTCGTAGATCCACACACCACCAACTAGGTCTATCATAAAGTGTATGTGTACAGTGTCCATTAGCCCAGTTACCATCAGTATAACCATCCACAGCATTAGATGAACGTGCCAGAGATTCATTATGTCCAACTCGAGAATCAGAATAGATAGAACTCTGTATGGTTGGTTTATTTAGAGCAACGTTTAAATCTGTAAATAATATGTTAAACAGCAATTAGTTTATGATTTTACAAAATTAGAGACATTGCCTTAAACAAACTAACAAAAAGAAATAGTGTGTGAAATATCTATTCTCTCGCACGCTTCACCGATTGTTCTATTTTTCCCCAACACAGTATACCAAATTATTGAAGATTGCAAAATTTCTGATCAGGTAAGACTGTAGATAATTATGATCAGACATTTTGCAATCTTCAATAATTTGGTATACTGTGCTGGGAAAAATAGAACGATCAGTGAAGTGTGCGAGAGAATAACGCCGGATGTGTATAGCTTGCTGACAAGAAACAAATTGTAAGTGAGATCGGCTAACCTTTCACGGTCATAAGCCTCAATATCCGCAATATTTATTTCACAAATTGAATACAAGACGTATGGCGGCTTGAGGGCGTTAACTTTTTTTGTATTTAATTATTTCGGTATTTTTGTAACCGGAGTTCAGCTCTAAACAAACAGTCATAAATACGAATATAATATCTACACACATATATTCAGCCATTTGATCCAGAGAAATTAGTGGTTCACAAAATTATATAGAAGTGAGACCTCTGGTTGTTAATTAATTTACACTTTCCACTGGCCAACTCAGCCAATCAGAACAGATATTTGCAATAAATTTAAAGAATGATATCTTACGTGTACAAACACCACATGATCGCATACAGTTCTGTAAATAGTATGATTGTCTAGGATAATTAGGACTGCCACAGTAATTACAGTTAGTTATAACATCTCTACATGTATCTAGTGCTGTAAATATAACAATATTAATTGATACATTATTATACACCATCCATGCTAGTATAGGATAGCACTGTAAATTATAACAATATCAATAATATATATATATATATATATATATATATATATATATTATCATAGCCATATATGCTAGTATAGGATAGAACTGTAAATATAACAATATTAATAGATACATGATAGTATAGGATAGTTACTACCGTCGCGGGATCTACAGTTAGTATCTACATACATACAGTGCTGTAATATTATTATTCGCCATATATGCATGTGTAGGATAATTAGAGCTACCACGGTATTGTATCTACTTTTGTATATATCAACATTAATAAATACATTTCCTTTACGTATCGCAGAACGATTCGCTGTTGGGAAATAAAATACATAAACCAAATCATGAACGATAATTCAACAGTTTGTATGACTTTAGAAAGCAATGACAGTCCAAAAACAGTATATCCTGTGAATCTAAATAGTTTCAAATTCGTATAGACTTGCAATAATGAGTGGCGTTTTTAAAACGAAACTGAGTTAATTTGTATATTAATGACGTATCATGTGCATACACATAAATAATACTATTATGATTTATTCACTAGTATATCATACATACAGGGACGGATCCAGAGGGGGGTTTGGGGGTCCCCCCCTGCTCGGCTACATTAAAAAAAATAATGCCTTGCATCAATGAAATTACATCACAAAGTGATCCTACACCAGTATAAAAATGATTTCTCTCCTAACATACTACTATAATTGTATACAACATACACACCTAACATATTATTATAATTGTATATACCATGCATGTCATTCATTCCAGAAATAATATTATAATTGTATATACCATGCATACCTAAACTACTATTAAAATGGTATACCATAATACCAAGCCAAGAGTACTATTATATACCATCCATACCTAAAATACTATTATAATTGTATATACCATCCCAGCTAACAAAATTTAGTTTTCCGAACGTTTTCAAAACATTATTTTTTCGTTATTTAACGTTCCCTGTGAATGTTTGAGGCACGTGACCCAGGAAAGTTTTGTTGTTGTCGCGTTGACGTTTTTACAAACGTTACAGGATACGTTTTGAAAACATTAATGTTAACGTATTGAAAACATTAATGTTAACGTTTTGAAAACATTAATGTTAACGTTATGAAAACATTAATGTTAACGTTTTGAAAACATTGACGTTAACGTTTTGAAAACATTAATGTTAACGTTTTGAAAACATTAGTTATTCTACGTTAGTTTTGAATGTTCATCTAACGTAAGCCAGGAAAGTTTTGTTGTCGTAACGTTAACGTTTTTAAAAACGTTATAGGATACGTTTACTGGACATTACTGTTAACGTTTTGAAAACATTACTGTTAACGTTTTTAAAACATCAGTTATTCTGTTATTTAACGTTAGTTTTGAATGTTAATCTGACGTAAGCCAGGAAAGTTTTGTTGTCGTAGCGTTAACGTTTTTAAAAACGTTATAGGATACGTTTACTGGACATTAACGTTAACGTTTGGAAAACATTAATGTTAACGTTTTGAAAACATCAATTATTCTGTTATTTAACGTTAGTTTTGAATGTTCATCTGACGTAAGCCAGGAAAGTTTTGTTGTCGTAACGTTAACGTTTTTAAAAACGTTATAGGATACGTTTACTGGACATTAACGTTAACGTTTGGAAAACATTAATGTTAACGTTTTGAAAACATCAACTATTCTGTTATTTAACGTTAGTTTTGAATGTTCATCTGACGTAAGCCAGGAAAGTTTTGTTGCCGTAAGGCAAACGTTATTTACAAACGTTACAGGATAAGTTAACTGAACATTAATTTTAACGTTTTGAAAACATTAGTTATTCTGTTACTTTACCTTAGTTTTGAATGTTCATCGGACGTAAGCCATAAAAGTTACCATTGACGTCTATAGCATCTGTTAAAATTCACCCCTTAACGTTCGGGATAACGTCAATAGGATGTGGTAAATCCCCCTCCTTAAACGTTCCTGATAACGTCTATATCATGTTTTAAATTCCTCCCCTGTAAGGTTTCTGATAACGTCGATAGCACGTGTTTTATTTCCATCCTTTAACGTTACAGATAACGTCTAGTGCAGGTTTAACAATCCTCTGGGTAAACGTTCCCCATAACGTCTGCAGCATGCATGACACCCCCTTCCGTTAACGTTCTCCATAACGTCTATAGCAGGTGTTCCAACTCTCCCCCTGAAACGTTCTATATAACGTCTACAGCATATGCTAAATCCCCACCCTAATACGTTACCGATAACGTCTATAGCAGGTTTTTAATTCCCCCCCTGAAACGTTCTCTGTAACGTCTATATTATATGCTAAATTCCCACCCTAATACGTTACCGATAACGTCTATAGCAGGTTTTTAATTCCCCCCCTGGAACGTTCTCTATAACGTCTATAGCATGTACTACATTCTTCCCCTACACGTTACCGATAACGTGTAATTCAAGTATAACCTGTAATATCATTTCTTCAAAGGTCAGCTTAATTCTATCATCAAAAATATGAACATTAACAAGAATATTTTTTAAAAATAAATTTAATAAGTAATGATAACAACATTAAAAAGTATAAATCAATACCACAGAAATCATACATCGACATCACAGAAAGGGTAAATAATCCTACAGTAATCAGAATCACAGAATCAGTATATATGTATAATGATGCAGTATCCGTATTATAATGATATAGTATGAGTATTATAATCAAAATCAATATATTATTATGCAGTATCAGTATACAATCATAAAGTATCACAAAATCAATATATTAGCAGGCAGTATCAGTATATAATCATAAAGTATCACAGAATCAGTATATTATCATACAATATCAATATATTATCATACAATATCAATATATTATCATACAATATCAATATATTATCATACAATATCAGTATATTATCATACAATATCAGTATACATGTTTTATCATACAGTATCTGTATATAATCATAAAGTATCACAGAATCAGTATGTATATAATCATACAGTATATAATCATAAAGTATCACAGAATCAGTATATTATCATACAGTATCAGTATATAATCCCAAAGTATCACAGAATCAGTATATTATCAGATAGTATTACTACTATTATAGAATCAGTATATTATCCTAGTATCTCTCTAATCACTATCTTATCATACAGTACCACAGTATAAGTATATTATCATATTTTATCACAGATTTTTATTATACTCATACAGTTTCACAGAAATGGGAATCACAGAGTCAGTATATATAATCATACAGTATCACAACCACAGAATCAGTATATAATTATATAGTATCACAGAATCAGTATATAATCATGCAGAATCACGAAATCTGTATACAATCATATAATATCACAGAATCAGAAACACAAAACCAGTATATTATCATACAGTACAGAATCAGTATAAATATTGTCATACTACATACAGTATCACAGAATCAGTTTATATATTGTCATAAAGTATCACAGAATTAACATATAATCATGCAGTATCATAGAATCAATATATAATTACATGTATGACTCATCACTACCCTTTGTATCTTGTAAGGTAACTCTTCTGCAATAATAAAAAAAATGAGACAAGTTAGCTTTGGCATGAGCCATGAAATATCTATACAAATATCCAGTAAACTAATGAGTGGATGACAGTGCATAATATGGTTGTGCTTATTGTGACATTAAACCCAATTTCATTTCATGTCATTTCCAAACTACCAATCAACCCAGAAATACAAGCCTGGAAATTAGGCACCTGTCACTGACAATGTCAGGCACAGATTCAGGCTTTGTCAGGCACTAAACCTCTGGTGCCTGTCATGTTGCCAGGCACTGATTTGTCTTTTTAATGATATTATTAATACATGTTCGACACTAAGTTGAAAATGTCAGATACATATACACAGTTATTTCCAGGCCTGCAGAAATATCATATCTAAACTATTCCGATAAGCTTACAACCAGTGTCTCAACTGCCACTGCTTTGAAGAAAGTATTTGTAACACATGCAAGTATAGAAAACAGTGGGCAAATTTTGAAATCTACATTTATAATTATAAGTTTTGAAATATTTATACTTCAATAAAGCTTTGCATTATATTGTAAATTCAACACAGACATTATTTAATCACAATTTTCCCCAAATATTGCTAATCAAAACCGGAAATTGATAATTAATTTCCTAAATTTACCTCATTTGATTCACAGTTTTGCAAATCATGTTCTTAAGAAGCATGTCCGCAATAACATTTGAATATGTGTTATGATTCCTGATAAATGTATGAAGTAAAAGTTTTCAATACTTCTCAGCTAAGATTTTCGCAAGTCTGTTTCTCTTTAGATCTCCGCATTGTAGATAAGACAGATCTTTGGACTACAGTCACTTAAGTTTAGGACTTATGATTTTCTCTGGCCAAATGAAGTTTCACAATAACTGTAATTTTACAGACTACAGACTGATGAACTGACTTTTATGGCAACAATATTCTCTCAAATTGAAAATATGATAAAATGGATTACCTGAGCTTATTTGAGGGTATCTTCCATGAAATCATTATCTCTTTAACAGCCCTGTTTATATGCAATTTTCTACAGGCTTCTGAAATCAAATTTAAGATTAGTTAAACATGTGCTGTTTCAAATAACAGCTTTTCTACTTCAACAGGTTAAAGTGGTTAGTGTGCGCACTCTGTATCATGCGGCCTGCCATTGAGTCAACTGGCGTGTTTTCGAATACCCGGTTGTACGTGGCACGGGGTAGGGTCGCCTGTCCAACATCGTGGGTTTTCTCCGGGTACTCTGGTTTCCTCCCAGTCCAACTGCTTAAGACCCGTGCGCACAAGCAAATTATTGAAATAAAATTAGACAAAATGACCTAGTTTGTGTCGATTGGACGTTAAACCCCATTTCTGTCTCTCGCAACAGGTTAAATTTTTCATTATTTACAAAACAAGACAATACATGTTTTGCTCAACTTCTACTAAAGCTATATGTTTCGATAGCAATTGTCACAAGTTAAAACTTTAGCCTCCACCAAATTTTTTAAAGTTATCAAGGGCAATAACCTGGGCAGTAATTATTGGAAATCATTGAAACTCAATAGAATTCTTCATCTCGTGAGCATAAACGGCGTGTAAAATAAATATAAATTTTTTCAGATTATGATTTTGTTGAATTCAATAGGCCTTCTTATTCTAGGTGTTGTGGTAGAAATACAAAAGTCATTCAACAGAAAAACTTCTCATGAGCAAAATGCACTACTACTACATGTAATGTATAATAATTAGGTTGATGTTTGTACAAGCTTAAGCTTATCATGTATGCTCTGGAATACAAAATTGTAAGCCATGAGCATACTGTTTGGATGGAATGCGCGCAATATAAATATTCATTATCATTATTATTATTATTAAAAAGAACAATCGGTTGCAATGACAACACCGAAATGGACAGAGAAGAAGCTAAAACTAGCCAACACCGAGGCTGATTCCCCACAGGTGAAATCCCAAAATAAATAGATGACAATTGACATTTATTTCTTTCAAATCAAAGGAACCGAGTAATTAAACTATACATTAAGTTTTATCAATCTCTATCTGATATAAAGTTATCTTGTCCCAAAGCATCAACCAATGAAATTGCTTAGCTCCTAATGAACATCCATATCAAGTTAAAACATTCTACCTCAATTAAAAGTGCATTTGTTATGTTCCAACGTCTTTCAAATTGCTTGTTGCTTCTTAATCAAAGTTATCTTGTCCCAAAGCATCAACCAATGAAATTGCTTAGCTCCTATTGAACATCTAGATCAAGTTTAAAAATTCTACCTCAAATAAAAGTGCATTTATGTTCCAATGTCTTGACCAATCAAATTGCTTGTTGCTCCTTAGCCTTAGCAGAAAATTCTCATCATCGAATTAAGTCAAGGTAATAATATAATGAATCTATATTAAGTCAAGGTAATAATATAATGAATCTATATTAAGAGCTTCACTGCTCTCACTTCATTATAACTAAAGTTATCGTGCCCCAAAGAATCAACCAATCACATTGCTTATCTCTGTTAACCCTAAGCGGAAAATGTTCATCTTCGAACTCCATCAAGGCACTGACCTAATGAACACCTACATCAAGTTTGAACATTCTACCTCAATTAGAAGGAGAGCTATTGTGTTCCAAAGTCTCGACCAATCAAATTGCTTATCACCCTGCTTACCCTCAGCAGAAGATTTTATTATCAAACTTAGTCAAGGTATTGATCTACAGAATCTATACACCAAGTTTTATCACTTTCATTTAATTAGTACTAAAGCTATCTTGTCCGAAAGCATCAACCAATCAAATTGCTTATCTCTGCTTACCCTAAGCAGCAGATGTTCATCTTCACACTCCATCAAGGCATAGACCTAATACACAACTACCTACACCAAGTTTGAACATTCTAGCCCAATTAGAAAGAGAGTTATTGTGTCCCCAAAAGTGTGAAAGACGAACCCATTCTAATAGTCCTCTGCTTTCTTCGAAAGAAGGGGGACAAAAAGTGATTTTTCAAACAATCAGGACTGGAGTAGGGCCGAAAGGATTCACCGGTGAACCGCGATTTTTTCCATGAAAACGATGAACGTTATTTTTTTTGAGAATATCGATAATCGAGATTTTTTTTTCAATTTAAGGTTCACGATTAATTTCATACTATATCGCGATATTTGTTCAATAAATGAGACATGTAGGACCCTTAGAAATTACCTATCAGTTCAGTACGTACGTAAACAAGGCCTAAATGTAAAGAAACCCTCGGTAGCTATAAATAGACTAGGAACAGCACGCCTCTTCTATAGGCCCGGGCATCCAGACTTCACAATCATTTCAAAACTGACGTGCAAAATACGACTCGGAAACTGGATAAGACAATTTTTTCCATTGGACAAAATACCGGAAGCCATGCATTTTACACCAATGAAAACGCATTTTATTTACGTCATTTCTTCCTCGCGATGCCGGTGGCTCTTATTCGAATGAATGAAAAGCGTGTTGAAATTTTGGTTAACAGTCTCTCTTAGTCTTTCGACTATTATGTTCACGCCCAGTACTGGTGGTAGCAGTGCACAGGAATCTGACCTTCTATCTGTATATATATGCATACACCATACCGAACTAGACAATATATAATAAAAAAGAACAGGAATGCAATGTCTGTTAAAGCCTCGATTTTACCTGCTCTCCATTCGGGACGTTTTTGTTCCACAATTCGTAATGTCAGGCAATCTAACCTCTGCCAATTCACCCAGATATGATTTTTCTTCAATATAGCCGTTTTGATTTGCACAAATACTCCCCACAAATACTCCTCAGCGCATGGAGTTGAGGACAAACGTCAACGAAGGAAAATGATGTAAATATTGGATTCAAATGGCTATGATATCGTTTTGTGGGGAGTATTTGTGCAAATCAAAACGGCTAGATTGAAGAAAAATCATATATGAGTGAATTGGCAGAGGTTAGATTGCCTGACATTACGAATTGTGGAACAAAAACATGCCGAAGCGAAAGCAGGTAAAATCGAGGCTCCGACAGGCATTGCATTCCTGTTCTTTTTTTATTATATATTGTCTAGTTCGGTATGGTGTATGCATATATACAGATAGAAGGTCAGATTCCTGTGAGCAGTGTTACACTTGGTGAAGTTGAAATAGAAAAGCCACCCGCCTGTTCGATCGAAGCAAACTGATCCCGCAGTTCTACAATCACTGATAAGCATGACATCGACGAGGCTTAATGAGTTCGGCATATCATGGACCTTATAATGTGTTATAAGGTCCATGGGCATATTAACTTTTTTACTCCGACAAATTAAATTCTCAAACATTTTTTTGAGGTAAAAGAAAAATAAATAAAGACGTTTGAAGTATTTGTAGTTAAAATGTGCCAAAAATATTGGTTAAAAGTTAAATATAAATTTTAATTTATCTAATAATAAACAATATAAATTTAAAACATTGCGTATTTTTTCTTTATTTCAAGATTCAAGAAAACTTTAGTCAATTTCACATTAATGTCGTGTGTATCGTGATGCACCCGTATCGTTGGGCTACGACATCATGCTGTATCATATCGTGGCACTGCGTATCGTTTCGGACCTAATCAGGAGCCATTATCCAGGAAGTTATGGTCTGACATGCGACAATACCAAAAAGGAACCACAAGTTTCAGGATATACATGTAAACATACATTTGGAGTTTTATCAGTTTACCTAATTTTACAGTATTGATGTACAAGAAGCAGCCATTTTGCCTGGCAGTTTCAGTACCATTTTCACAAAATCCAAACACAAATGTCATTAGGGTTTAACAGTGATATATTTGAAAGTTTTTTAAAATCAAATAAAAATTGTGACCTCTAGAGGGTTAACAAATTAAAAACATGATATTTCATACAATCAGAAAATTTTCATCATCGAAGTTAGTCAAGGTAATGATATGATGAATCTATATTCAGAGTTTCGTTACTCTCACTTAATTATAACCAACGTTAATGTGCCCCAAAGCCAAAGCATCAGCCAATCAGATTGCTTATTCCAGCTTACCGTAAGCAGACAATGTTTATATCTGAACTCCACCAAGGCATTCACCTTATGAACGCCTACACTTAGTTTAAACATTCTACCTCAATTAGAAGGAGAGTTATAGTGTTCTAATGGTAAGTGCAGGAGGGCTGCACCACACACAATTCTACACAAAAACAAATATATGGACAAGACATCATACTCAGAGACCACAAACATAAACAATTCAAAAAGAGTGAATGGATCCGGGGGCTAGCCGTAAGCGTCCACTGCGCTGTACAGTCCCGGGCCTGTGGTGACACAGACTTCACTCATATTTGAAAACGATTGGGAATGCAACCCAAAGAAATAATTATATAATGTCAGCATGAGTCATGATCTACATGTATTATATGTTGCAAGAATTACGAATGCAAGCATGCAAGCATATTGTTGTATAAATTCCGCTATACAAGTAACCACACCGTTAAATGTATCAAAGAAGTAGGCCTAGTTCAAAAAACTAAATCAATAAAGAAGAGGATTGAAGTATGTTGAATGCATTTAGGACACACACAACCGTCACAGAAACAAACAAAACTGAATACAGAGAAGCAAAGGAATGTAGACCATCTAGGGAGACAGCCGCCTGCTGACTGAGTGGCGTGACGTGAATCTGCCGTAATAGTTGTTATGACGTCGTGGGTTAGAAGGTGCAATTTCCCGATAAAAGGGTGATAATCCAGATAAAATAACGTTAAAATATAAAAAACTATAAGTTTTTGAGACCATGCAAAACATAACAGTCCGACGGTTTGTATTGAGGTAGGCTACAAGCGGAGAAAAATAAGAAGGAATTTGCTGTGAGACACGATTATCCAGGTCTACCATCTATCGTGATTGGAACATGGCTGAATTTCATATTGATGATCGAAGGCAGAGTAGTGCACCGAAGGAAATATTTATTTTTACGTCCGAATTGTTGTATTTAGAACTTGTCATGGACATATTCAACAAATTGACCGAAAATGTTCAAACTTAGCGGGGGGTTGGGTGGCCGAATGGTTAGCGTGCGCTTGATAGGGCCGAAACAATACGCTGTGCCACGATATGATACAGCATGATGTCGTAGCCCAACGAAACGGGTGCATCACGATACACACGCCATTAATGTGAAATTGACTAAAGTTTTCTTGAAATAAAGAAAAAATACACAATGCACAATGTTTTAAATTTATATTGTTTATTATTAGATAAATTAAAATTTATATTTAACTTTTAACCAATATTTTTGTCAAATTTTAACTATAAATACTTCAAACGTCTTTATTTATTTTTCTTTTACCTCAAAAAAATGTTTGAGAATTTAATTTGTCGGAGTAAAAAAGTTAATATGCCGAACTCATTAAGCCTCGTCGATGTCATGCTTATCAGTGATTGTAGCGGCCAAGCGAATATTCACTGCGGGATCAGTTTGCTTCGATCGAACATGCGGGTGGCTTTTCTATTTCAACTTCACCAAGTGTAACACTGCTACCACCAGTACTGGGCGGACATAATAGTCGAAAGACTAAGAGAGACTGTTAACCAAAAATTTCAACACGCTTTTCATTCATTCGAATAAGAGCCACCGGCATCGCGAGGAAGAAATGACTTAAATAAATGCGATTTCATTGGTGTAAAATGCATGGCTTCCGGTATTTTGTCCAATGGACAAAATTGTCTTATCCAGTTTCCGAGTCGTATTTTGCACGTGATTAGTAGGTCAGTTTTGCAATGATTGTGAAGTATGGATGCCCGGGCCTATAGAAGAGGCGTGCTGTTCCTAGTCTATTTATAGCTACCGAGGGTTTCTTTACATTTAGGCCTTGTTTACGTACGTACTGAACTGATAGGTAATTTCTAAGGGTCCTACATGTCTCATTTATTGAACAAATATCGCGATATAGTATGAATTTAATCGTGAACCTTCAATTGAAAAAAAATCTTGATTATCGATATTCTTAAAAAAAATATCGTTCATCGTTTTCATGGAAAAAATCGCGGTTCACCGGTGAATCTTTTCGGCCCTAGCGCTTGATGTATCAAATGGCCTGCCATTGAGTCAACTGGTGTGGTTTCGAATCCCTGGTTGTACATGGCAAGGAGAAGGGTCGCCTGTCCAACCTCGTGGGTTTTCCCTGGGTACTTCGGTTTCCTCCCACTGCTAAAGACAAATACGCGCAAACGAATTATTGAAATAAAATTAAACATATGTTCATCCCGAAATGACCTAGTTTGTGTCGAGTGGACCTTAGTAAACCCCAGTTCTATCTATCTCAGACTTGGTGTAGGTGTAAGCAGAGATAAGCAATTTCATTGGTTGATGCTTTGGGAGATGATAACTTTAGTTCTAATTAAGTGAGACGTGAGAGTGATGAAATTTGGGGCATAGTTTTATTACATGATTACGTCAATACCTTGACTAAGTTTGATACTAAACATTTTCTGCTCCGGGTAAGCAGAGCAATAATATGAGCAATTTGATTGGTCGAGAGACTCAAGACTTTGGAATATGACAACTCTCATTCTAACTGAGCTAGAATGTTCAAACTTGGAATAGATGTTTATTGGGTAAATGCCATGATGGAGTTTGAGGATGAGAATTTTCTGCTTTAGGTTAATTTAGAGTGAGGAAACTTGGTGTATAGTTTTATCACATCAATACCTTGACTAATGAACATTTTCTCCTCTGGGTAAGCAGAGCATTAAGAAATTTGATTGGTTGACGGGGGGAGGAATTTCAAATAATGCAACAAATAATCTTACCCATACGGGTAATCAAAGTAGTCAAACTAGTAATTCAATATGTTCAAATATAAATTGTGAATTTTTTAGGCTGTCTTTCGGTGCTTGTAACTAGACAGTGTAAATTATGTACTGATTATAATGAAGCCCACACATTTAGTAGCCCCGTTACTGGTAGATGCTACCATATTTCTACCGATCAAAACCTTAATTCAAATTGTAATACACAGCTAAAAAATTAAAGTAATTTTTTGTACAATCTGGGACCATTAACCAGCAAGTGACGTTTCGATATGCACCAATATCAAAAGGAACCAAGATCATTTGGATAAAAACATAAAATTCCAATAAGTTTTATCAAAACCTGATAAAATTTAGAACTTTTAGAGGGTGCACAATAACCTTGGTATTAGGCATCTTCAATAGAAGGCTTGATCTCGCCTTAACTACGTACATCTTATCAAGCCCTTCACGTAATACCCTGCATATTTCGCCACTAAGTTTGATTGGTTAACAAGCCCAGCTTGGGAGCCTATCAGATTCATCGGTCATCGTGAATACCAACTCTCGCGCTTTTAGCTAAAATGTTTACATGTGACAATCGAGTTGCAAAGTTCAAAGATCGATCAATGGCAAGGTTACTTGTTTTCCGAGAATTTCTCAATTTAAAAAAAAAACTTTGTTGTAAAACTCGCGGACGTTGCTTAAGGAACATGGGTATTCGGCTACATGTACAAACTATTACACTATTTGTGTACAAGGAGCAGCCTGTATATTTGTTTGTTTGCAGTGTTTTACAATGTATGTACCATGACCTCTGATTGGACAATGCTAATTAGTAGCTGCGCAAAAGTTCATGAATTGCTGAGTATTGAAGTAATGGTTAGATGTTGTAAAACTCGCGGACGTTGCTAAAGGAACATGGGTATTAGGCTACATGTACAAACTATTACAGTATTTGTGTACAAAGAGCAGCCATTTTGTCAGGTACCTTCTGTCCGATTTTCACAAAATTTAAACTACGCCATCATTTTTGAGTGTAACCGTGATATATTCAAATTTTTTTTTTTGATAAAAATCATAACCTCCAAAGGCACCACAAGCTGAAAACGCAAATTTTGTTCAGTCAGGTTGCCATACCGTAATACAGGAAGTTGCGGTCTGATATGAGCGAATGTCAAAAGGTACTATGATCTTTGGGTTATACACATGTATACAATTCAAGATTGATCAAAATTGGTTAAAAATAGGTTGCCAGTCAACGAAACATACTCCCACTGCAGCTAAATCGTCCGGGCAGTCAACAAGAGTTGTCGCATATTAAGTAATTATCAGAAAATCATTAAAATTTGTTTGGTTTTTATAAAAGTTCTGCCCCATGTTAACGTTTAGTATACGAAACATTTAATATTATGGTTTTAGCTGTTCAATTATCGATTTTCAAGAAATTCAAAATCATCCATCATTAATGTGTAACGGGATACAGTCTAACATTTTTTTAATTCAGAATAAAATTGTGACCTCCATAGGGTCCACGAGGTATAAAACATGATTTTTCATGATTTTTCGTACAATCAGGGCCATAATTCAGGAAGTTTTGGTCCAATGTGCCCGAATATTGAAAGGAACCACAAACTTTGGATTATAAACTTACATTTCAAATTTCATCAAATGGATTAAAATTGTGACCTCTACAGGGTATTAGCGGCAGTCATGTTGTCCGACATATTTGGTCCGAAATTCGACCTCAACCATCATTACAGTGTAATGGTGACATAATCAAACGTTTTTTAACATTGGATAATAATTGAGACCTCTAGAGGGACCACAAGCTTAAAAAGTCGATTTTGCGTACAATCAGGGGCTATAATTCAGGAAGTTACAATCCAATATGCGCAAATATCAAAAGGAACCATGATCTTTGGGTTATAAACATGCATTTCAAGTTTTATCAAAATTGTGACCTCTACATAATCAAACGTTTTTTAAAATTGGATAATAATTGAGACCTCTAGAGGGACCACAAGCTTAAAAAGTCGATTTTGCGTACAATCAGGGGCTATAATTCAGGAAGTTACTGTCCAATATGCGCAAATATCAAAAGGAACCATGATCTTTGGGTTATGAATAGCATTTCAAGTTTTATCAAAATTGTGACCTCTACAGTGTTCACAAGCGAAAAACGTGATTTTTCATACAATCAGGGGCCATAATCCATGAAGTTAGGATCTGATATGCGCAAATATCGAAAGGAACTAAGCTCTTTAGGTTATAAACATGCATCAATTTTCAAAATCAGATTAAAATTGTTACCTACACAGGGTCCACAACCTTGTTATACCATATTTTAACACTAATCGCGTACAAGTGGGGCCCATTTTGTCCGGCAATTTTGGTCTGATTTTTCGCGAAATTCGAACTCAACCTTCATTATGGTGTAATGGTGATATAATCAGACTTTTTTTAAAATCAGATAATAATTTTACCAAGATCTTAGGTTGATCAACCAATATTTTAAAATAGCATTATGCAAGAGCAAAATCTGCTTATTACAGGTCTTTCTTTAGGCCTGAGATGTTATCTAAAAAATCAATTAGACATTAATTCACATATCCAGACCATAATAAGCTCTTAAAGTCAAGGCTAGCCTTCGATGTTGGCGGATTGAATTCCTATATGCCGCTTAATGGCCGTTGATAATTAAATCAATCAAGTGGATAATCGAGACTATGCTGTTTATACATGTATTAATGATTTGAGTAATGATGACCGAGGCTATGTGAATATTTCAAACGCTTTTTTCTCAGCTAATAATGGATTAATTTGACTGAAATTTTCAGCAAATTACCTTTACACTATCTAGTTTTTAACTATTATAGTGAGAACTGCCATCTCTTTATCTTATCTCCCATAATGTAACTTTAAGTTTCATTGAAATCGGATAAAAAAATTGTGACCTGTAGACTGTTCACAAACAATTGTAGACAGATGCACGAACAGGGGCGACAACAATATACGTATAAAAATTGTGACCTCTGGAGAGTCCACAATCTTGGTATTATGTATTACACAATTGGTGTAGACAGAGCAGCCTTTTTGTCGGGTAGTTTTGGTCAATTTTCACGGAATTCGAACTCAACCTTCATAACAGTGAAACAGTGATATATTCGAACGCTTTTTTAAATCGGATAATAATTGTGACCTCTTAGAGGTCTTTGGATTATAAAGATGCATTTCAAGTTTCATCAAAATCAGATTAAAATTGTGACAGGGTCCACAAACAACCTTGATATCATATTTTAACACTATTTGCGTACAAGCGGCGTCCATTTTGTCTTCAGCAGTATTGGTCTGATTTTCACGAAATTTGAACTCGTTTCATCAGTGATACAG
Source organism: Patella ulyssiponensis (assembly GCA_963678685.1). Taxonomy (NCBI): domain Eukaryota; kingdom Metazoa; phylum Mollusca; class Gastropoda; family Patellidae; genus Patella; species Patella ulyssiponensis. The sequence goes on from OY783228.1 coordinate 10,222,238, forward strand.
TTAAACAGTTTTTTTTAAATCGGATAATAATTGTGAACTCCATAAGGATCACAATCTAAAAAAGGCAATTTTTCAGCCAATCAGAATCCATAATTCAGGAAGCTACGATCCGATATGCGCAAATATCCTAAGGAAGCTACGATCCGATATGCGCAAATATCAAAAGGACCAAAGATCTTTCGGTTATACAATAAACATGCATTTCAAGTTTCATTAAAATTGTGACCTCTACAGGGTCCACAACCTTGATATAACATATTTTTACACTCTTCGGGTGCAAGTGGTGATCATTTTGTCCGGCAGTTTTGGTCTGATTTTCGTGAAATTCTAACTCAACCTTCATTACTGTTTAACAGTGATAATCAAAGGTTTGTTTTTCTTTAAATCACATAGAAAAAGTCAATAAGTGACGTGATAAGTATTATGAATTAACTCACACAGACACGAAACAACTCTACAGTGCAATTCCCGCAGATTATGATTTCTTGGAATTTCATTAGACAATTATTAGTCTCAGATTCTTCATTATCCAGGACAGTAATAACCATCAAGAGCCTTGATAATGAAGTAAACTGTGTTTACTGTTAACATCAGGTTCCAGGAGAAAGGCCTGTCATTGAGTCAGATGGCCCGGTTTCGAAGCCCTGGTTGTACGTGACAAGGAGTAGGGTCGCCTGTCCAACCCAGTGGATTTTCTCCGGGTCCTCCCACTGGCAAAGACCCCTACGCGCAAGCGAATTATTTAAAAAATTATTAAACCATATGTTAGTTCCGAAATGACCAAGTGTGTGTCGAGTGGATGTTAAACCTTATTTCTCTCTCTCTTTTGAGGAGAAAGACTAAGACTTGGCCGACATGCATTACCCCCCCCCATTTTTTTTATTGCAAATTTAGACGAATCACAAGAATGACCCGTGGATGACTGTAATATCGCGGAAATCCGTTAAAAAAACAGAAAAAAACATGCCTGGGTAATAAGGAGGAATTTCAAGTTTCATCAAAATTGGTTCCAAATTGGGAACTAGACAGTGTTCACAAGCTAAAACCAAGATCAGGGCCCAGGGCTTGCCACGAGACGCGAGCAGTTGCTCGCGCTCGCGCTGTGCTCGCGTAAAGGTAGATTTACGCGAGCTTTTCATTGCTCACGCAAAATTTTAGGAAAAACCTGTAAAAATAATCAAAATATTGACAAGTTTTTTTGCCCAAACTAATTCAACAATGTCAATAACATCATAAATTCGTCTGTCAAACTGAGATTCATCAAGCTGCATGCGGCATTTCGTCCTTAAATTTGATTGGCTAATGAGTTGTTACTAAAAATACACTTTATACCTGAACGTCATGACTGGTTTTCCTACGAACACCAGTAGCAAAAGCGTGATAATCGAGTCTAAAGTAAAGAATGTTTACATCCGGATGATTTGGCTTTTCACGCTAAATGAACACGTTTCAAACTTATAATTATCGGTATTTCTTATTTTATCAGAACTTCGGTTTTTATTCCATTGTGCAGTCGTATAATTTTAAATCTAAGCGTAATAATTGACTAAAGGAAACCTGGTTGCCCTACCTATCCACATTTATGTCGTGGGGTGAAAAAATCCGTACGGAAATTGATTATAAAAAAAAAGAGTATGACTGTCAAAAAACAGAAAAGCGATGGTCACACATGTTTACTGCAAACTCTGTGCCAGGAATAGCAATTTTGTTGCTCAATCGTTTATTTTGTTGTTTTGTTATACTAGTACCAACTCATAGTAATAGTACTATCATGTAAATAAAGAATTGAAAAAAAAAAAAAATTACAAACTTTAAACAGCTTTGTCATTAATTTTTTTAACAAAAGTATCCAGGCAACAAATTGATTTTACATTGAAACAATTTTACAAAATGTGTACTTGCTCACGCAAGCAACATTTTACGTGAGCAATTTTTATTGCTCGCCCTGCTCGCCAAAACCTAAATTTGCGAGAGCAGTCATCTGCTCGCCATCAATTTATTCGTGGCCAGCCCTGGGGCCCATAATCCACGAAGTTACAATTCAATACATGCCTATGTCGAAAAGAACCAAGATCTTAGAATGATAAAACTATCAAGTTTCACTGAAATCGGATAAAAATTGTGACCTGTAGAGTGTTCACAAACAATTGTGGACGGACGGACGACAATATAGTGTAGAGCACTCACAGGGAAAGTGAGGTGGACGACATGACATACCGGTCAAATGAAAATGTGAGAAACTTCCAAAATATGTGCATACAAAAAACGGCAAGCTTATATTATCCAACATTTGATTACATGTAAATAATTGTGATACAAGTTGAAATAATAGTGGATTTGGTTAAAACTTCACAAATTACTTGGATGGATTCGTAAAACATGCACACGAATGCATGCGACAAAACACCCCAGTCATATGTCTTCAAGTGAAGACGCCATGTTTATAGCACAGTCGATTATTAATGGTGAGAATATTGATACGAATTACATGTGGTGATGAACTCGATATGGAGGGAGACTAGCCGTCAAATTTGGGATGTTCTTGATAGGGGGCTTAATAGTCGTCAAAGTTGTGATGGAGAGGGTTCTCACGAAAATGATATCGATATTGATAATACTCTTAGTACTGTGGCTAATATAGAGGGGTTTTAGCCGTCCAAATTTTGATTTGAAATTTCATATATACTCTGATATAAGTAACAGACTCACAGGGTGAAGGACGCAAACGAATTCACGAAATTCAAACTTAACCGTCATTATGGTGTATCAGTGATATATTTGAACGATTTTTAGAACCGGGTAATGGAGGAGCCATTAGACACAATGAAATGAAATGGAGTTTAACGTCCTACTGTTGTTCTGCTCCAAACTGGACTTATGGAGATGCAGACGGGGAAACATGTATGCCATACAGTGTGCTATGAGAGAAATTTTGCCCAGACAGCAGCAAGTACTACAGCCCTGCCTACTCTTATTATATCGAATTCCAATGACTTAGACTGGATCGTTGAAGTCTACATGTATGACGTCAGAAGGAATTGAATGTATAATTAAAAAGATTTTTAGAGCGACAGAGTAGTGCACTGAAGTAGATATTTACTTTTACGTCCGAATTGTTGAATTTTAAAATTTGTTGTGGACATGAAACCCAATTCACAAATTCACAATAATGAACAGTGTTTTGGTGTCAATATACATGTACGTAGCTTGTTACTGGAGTGATTATCGATATCTCTTTTTAGCATGTACTTCACTAATAGGCTAGATTCCCATCTTACCCACTTAGTCACTGTGACTAATTTGGCGAACCTTTAACTCTAACTTTCACATCACCCCAGAGTAAAGTAGACCAACACAACAATCTACATGTAAGAAGCTCGTCCGAGGATCACGTGGGTAAGATGCCGGCTCGCTAGCCTAGAGGTCGTAGTTTCCCCTGGTCAGTGATGCAGAACTGAGGGCCTGACATAAACAGCTGTCTAGTTGTTCCAATAAGAGATTCCTTGGCAGTTGGAATTCGATATTAAGGGTAGGACATAGCGCCGCTGCCCTGGCAAAATTTCCCTCATAGCACACTGTGTATTGCGTATGCCCAGTTTAGGAGCAGAACAGTAGGACGTTAAACTTACAATTTTAGCCTGTACTGTACAATAGGTTTCATGTAGGCCTACTATTACTAATTGTCATCTTGTCAAGCAAATCATCGCATTTAAAGTAGCTAAATCGCTAATTTTTGGGACCTAGAAATTGACACAAGTGGGACGCAACGCATACAATACAGTATATGAATGTATAGAAACTGATTACATTCAATGGTTTCCGTTTTTACTCTAATTTAATTTCAAGTTCAGCTAAATTAGCCAGCAGTCTAAATCGAATGCAAATTTCTAGCGCCTGGTTATTCCAGTCCACATACGCCGTTGGATTTGGTGCAATGTTTTTCTAGCCTCGTTCCTCGAGTCTCTTGCTAGAGCTGCGGCTGAAACGCATTATGGTACACGATTCGTGTACCAATGGTAAAATGTTTATTTTGTCTTAAAATATTGGATCAGAAGCCCATCTTTTCCCGATAAAGAGAGAGAGAAATGGGGTTTAACGTCCACTCGACACAAACTAGGTCATTCTGGGACCAACATATGGTTTCAATTTTATTTCAATAATTCGCTTGCGCGTAGGGGTCTTTAGCAGTGGGAGGAAACCGGAGTGCCCAGAGGAAACCCACAAGGTTGAGAAGGCGCCCCTATCTCCATGTCACATACGCTCACACCAGGGATTGAAACCACTGCCACAAGCCAGAGGTGACCGGCCATTAGTTCAGCTCTGAACGTCGGTCTCATTACACTCACCCTGAACATTCAGAGACTGTCCCATTCAATCAATGTCGAAAATAATTGGAGCCCCAGTCAATTTTACTGGGCAACTTTTCACTGCTAAACGATGGGGTGTCAATCTGTGTGGACGCGTGTACAATGTAAACGAACATCTTAGTGAGAAAATGAGACCTTGCTTACTTCGCTAGAGTCAGTATGAGCGACACAACACGCTGTTAAAAATACGTCCCCTCCTATCAAGTTAATTCTCGCCGTCATGACGCTCTAACTGTAAGTCAACGTCCACATTCAGGAATGTCGGTCATACAAGACGAAACGAAATGTACAGGCTTTCAGTCGTTTAGCAGTGAAAAGTCGTCCAGTAAAATTGACTGTTCTCCAGTTTTTTTTGACAATGATTCAATGGGACAGTCCCTGAACGTTCAGGGTGAGTGTAATGAGACCGACGTTCAGAGCTGAACTAACCGGCCAGCTAAAGTTCGAAGCGCGGCACTCTAGACCACTAGCCCATCCCAACCCCCCTTTTTTCCGATAAGATCACAGCATCAATGTTGATTTAAACTGACTAATTAATTCGTGTTTTCAATGTTGAAGATTTTGGATTGATATTGAGTTTAGAGACTTTGCTAACTATAAAATTAACGTAGTGGATATTTTACCGAATTCGGCAAAGAATCTACTTTCGCTGTTTTACCGTACATCGTTTCTGATTGGTTTAATATCCACTTCCGTCACTTCCGTTCGACATGCGCAGTTGTGCGATTCTTGATATATTCCACCATTTTGATTACTCTGTATATCAAGTTTGGCGCAAAGCACGATTTTACCGGAAAAACACAATCACCACTGACAGTCTTAGTACTTAAATTAAAAACCAAAATCTGCAGAAATGCGACCTCGACCAAAATAGAGTAAAATTCTAAATGTTTTTTCTACAATTTACATTTATTATCTTATTTTTTTTTAAAAATAATTCTATCAAATTCTACCATAGAAATTCAAGTAGGCTATTTTCGTCTCTTTATAATAAAAGGAGAAAGAAGTAATGTTAGTCACAGGACGGATAGAACTGTTGGGTTAGGGTGAGGGCTTGGTTTGGTGTAGATTTTGGGTTAGGGTTAGGGTTTGTGTTATGGGTAAATGTCAGACGGTAAAATAGCCGGCATCATTACCTTAGCGAAAACGGCTAAGTCCAGGAAACAGGGAACTGCGCATGTCAAACGGAAGGTACGGCAAAATAGCGAATCAGAGTAAAGTGCCGAATTCGGTAAAATATCCACTGCCTAAAATTAACAATTATTGAGAACCGATTTGAATACCGACAAAAGACTGCGACTCATGATATAGGATAAGCCTAGCCTGCAAATTGGTATTGGTACTTTGGTAGGCCCTACCTGGTGATCATAACCAATTTTTTTTTTCGTAAAAACTTCTAAGAATTCTGTGAAATTTGTATTTAAACAATGAATATTAACAAAATTGACTTTTCAGCCTTCCAAACAACCTACAAAAATGGGCAGTTTATGGGTTTATATAGATTTCAAACTATTACTAGACCAATTTAGTAACCCTATATAATAATACTACTAAATCATCTACGTACTAGTTTAGCTAAACTGGGCAAGTTTAGCTATGTCTACTGACTTACTTAGTTACCGGTACTACATGTACAGTGTGTAGGTCACAAACGAACAAAGTTTATACAAGCAGACGTAAAAAAAACACTAACAACATCCTCAGTCTTATTGCAATGACTTAACTTATAATTTAACAAAACATAAATTGTACTCACCGTCTAATAAGTAATAAATCTTCTTTGACTTTACCGGTATCACTGACTGTGACAAAAATAGCGGCAATTTTGAATGAAAGCTCCATTCGGTACACTTCGGTATTTTTCAGCCGTGAATATGACCTAACCATCACATTTCTTTGCCAATATAGCGTTTTGTTTTAATATTCCGGTGATATTAATCTCTATACCCTATACCCACAAAGAGCCATTTGTGGGTATAATTTTGCGATGAACTCCATGATCTTGAACATTCTTTTTCTTGAACAAAGTTGGGTAATAGAATAAAAAACGTAAAATACTTTAGAGATAAAATTGAATAAAATGGCTCCTTGTGGGTATAATTTTACGATGAACTCCATGATCTTTTTTTTTTCTTGAACAAAGTTGAGTAAGAGAATAAAAAAACGTAAAATACTTTAGAGATAAAATTGAATAATATTTGCTTTTTAAAAACATCCCCTCCCCCAAAATAGATCATTTATTTGAGACCTTAATTAAAGAGTGGGTGTTTGACTAAATTCAAGGTCATGGTTCAAAAGAACATTAGATGACTTTCAACCCATCTGAACTGTCTTAAGGTCCTGGGCCAAGGTCAAATATGTTAAACTGGCTTTGAAATAAAACTTTTTTTATTCAAGGTCAATTTTCCACCCCTTGGCCTTGACCTTAATGATCTTGCACTTGGCTTTAGGTCCTTTATTTGTTTAGCTTTATCTCAAAATGCAAAGGTCTTGTAGATGCATGTCCCAGATGTCAAGGCAAAAATGAACTGGGGTTTAACGTCCTATTTTCTGCACCTAACCTTGGCTAATGGAAGACGGGCATACGCCATACAGCGTGCCATGAGAGAAATTTTGCCCGGGCAGTGGCGCTACGGCCTACTCTTATATCGAATTCCAACTGACAAGGGATCTTTTACACACGCCAATGTGTACACGGGACCTCGGTTATTCGTCCCATCCGAACAAGACAGGTCCTCCCGTTCTGCATCATTGACAAGGGGAAACCACAACGGAAAATCTCGGCCAATGCAGGGATCGAACACCAAACCCCCAGGGTAGCGAGCCAACACCTTACCCACTTAGCCACGCAGATACCTGTTACAAATGCCCTTTATAAAATATGCGCCACCCAAAGAGCAACCAGTTTGAAAAAAAAAGATGGTAGCCCAAATTAAGTTTACGGTGCATCTATCCAGGCTACTTCTGAAAATTATGTCGGAGAAGCCGATCCACGGTGTTAAAGTCCGTCCGTATACCATAAACATCTCCCGGGGTATAAAATCCCCACCCCCACCCCGGGTAATCGAAGTTGACAAATATTGGTACAACTTTAAAACTCCGGCTATCCCAACTAAATCGTCCACGGTGAACCAGAACATCGCCATGCATTTTACCTCAGAGGTCAAAGTCATATCAAACTTGAAAATTGTTCAAAAATGGAAAATAAATATGAATTTTCCTCGACCTTACTGTGACACCTGTGATAAAGTCAGGTAAATTGACCATTAATGTGTTAAAGTCCATGTAATTGCCAACCAAGAAGTGACCCTGAACTTGTGTTTGGCCTTATATTCAGTTTAAGATGGGACTTTTGACCTGGTTCAAATTCATGGGTGAAAAGAACATTAAATGACCATCAAATCTACTGAATTAACAGTATCAACGATATAGCACCATAACAAACTTTTGCTTACGATGTAAGATGTAAAAAAGATGTAAAATGGAAATACATTTTACGAACTCAATTTCAACGTTTTTAGATTAGGAAAAATGAACGTTTTTAGAGTAGGAAAACAGAACGTTCGTTTTAAAAACTAAATCCAATAATCAATATAACGTCACAAACAAATATATTACTAACGTTCAGGGAATCATAAGTCAAAACGCTATACAGTAGTTACGTTAGAAGAACAAAATTTACTGATGTTGCCAGGTCGTCTGACCAGGCTTAGGAAATAACGTTGATTCGCGTGGTTCAGCTGAAGTTTTTGAAACAACTGATCTGAACGTTTCTAAAGTCAACGTCAGTAGAACAATATTAATTAATGCTTAGCAACCTCTCACAGTATCAGCGATATAAGGTAAAAAAACGGGTTTGAAACATTGATCTAATGTTTTAATGCAACGTTTGCTAATGATGTAAGGTGTCGAAAAAGGAAATACAACATTTTACAAAATTTATTCGAAGGTTTTTATTTTCGTTTAATTTCAACGCTTTTAGATAATGAAAACAGAACGTTTTAAAAAAAACCTGAAATCAAATATAATCAATATAAGGCCACTAACAAATATATCACTAACGTTCAAAGAAACATAAGTTAAAACACTACAGTCAATAGCTACGTTAGAAGAACATAATTTACTGACGTCTATAAATTGTCTGACCAGACTTTGGAAATAACATTGATTCAGGTGGTTCAGCTGACGTTCTCGGAACAACTGATTTGAACATTTCTAAAGTAAACGTCAGTAGAATAATATTGATTGATGTTTAGTAACGTTTCACAGTATAGACGAAATAACGTCATAAAAACAGGGTTGAAACATTAATCTAATGTTTTAATGCAACGTTTGCAAATGATGTAAGATGTAAAGAATGTAAAGTAGAAATACATCGTTTTACGAACCTTACTGGAAGGGTTTATTTTTCGTTTAATTTCAACGTTTTAAGATTAGGAAAACAGAACGTTTTAAAAACTGAAATTCAATGTAATCAATAATAATAATTATAACTTCACCAAAAATATATTACTAACGTTCAAAGAATCATATGTTAAAACGCTACAAAAGTTACGTTAGAAAAACATAATTTACTGACGTTTAAAGTTTGTCTGACCAGGCTTGCCAAATAACGTTGAATCAGGTGGTTCAGTTGACGTTCTTGGAACAACTAATCTGAACGTTTCTAACGTAAACGTCAATAAAACGATATTAACTAATGTTTAGTAACGTCTCACAGTATCAACGATATAACGTCATAAAAAACGGAGTTGAAACATTAGTCTAATGTATTACTAACGTTCAAAGAATCATAAGTTAAAACGCTTCAGAAGTTACGTCAGAAGAACATAATTAATTGACGTTTCTAGGTTGTCTGACCAGGCTTGGGAAATAACGTTGATCAGGTGGTTCAGCTGACGTTCTTGGAACAACTAATCTGAACGTTTCTTAAGTAAACGTCAGTAGAATAATATTAATTGATGTTTAGTAACTGTTCACGGTACCGAGGGTATAACGTCAAACAAAAACATGGTTGGAACATTCATCAAATGTTTAAATGTAACGTTTGCTAATAATGTAAGATGTAAAGAATGTAAAATATAAATACAATGTTTTACGAACTATATTGGAAGTTTTTATTTTAACGTTTTAAAAACGGAAATTCAATATAATCAATTTTACGTCACAAACAAATATATTACCAACGTTCAAAAAATCATAATTTAAAATGTTACAAAAGTTACGTTAGAAGTACATAATTTACTAACGTCTACAGTTTTTCTGACCAGGCTTGACAAATAACGTTGAATCAGGTGACTCAGTTGACGTTTTTGGACCAACCAATCTGAACGTTTCTAAAGTAAACGTCAATAAAACGATATTAACTAATGTTTAGTAACGCCTTACGGTATCAACGATATAACGTCATAAAAAACGGAGTTGAAACATTAGTCTGATGTATTACTAACGTTCAAAGAATCATAAGTTAAAACGCTACAATAGTTACGTTAGAAGAACATAATTAATTGACGTTTTTAGGTTGAATCAGGTGGTTCAGTTGACGTTCTTGGAACAACCAATCTGAACGTTTCTAAAGTAAACGTCAGTAGAACGATATTAACTAATGTTTAGTAACGCCTCACAGTATCAACGATATAACGTCATAAAAAACGGAGTTGAAACATTAGTCTAATGTATTACTAACGTTCAAAGAATCATAAGTTAAAACACTTCAGAAGTTGGAAGTTTTTATTTTTCGTTTTATTTTAACGTTTTAAGATTAGGAAAACAGAACGTTTTAAAAACGGAAATTCAATATAATCAATTTTACGTCACAAACAAATATATTACCAACGTTCAAAAAATCATAATTTAAAATGTTACAAAAGTTACGTTAGAAGTACATAATTTACTAACGTCTACAGTTTTTCTGACCAGGCTTGACAAATAACGTTGAATCAGGTGATTCAGTTGACGTTTTTGGAACAACCAATCTGAACGTTTCTAAAGTAAACGTCAATAAAACGATATTAACTAATGTTTAGTAACGCCTCACAATATCAACGATATAACGTCATAAAAAACGGAGTTGAAACATTAGTCTAATGTATTACTAACGTTCAAAGAATCATAAGTTAAAACGCTTCAGAAGTTACGTTAGAAGAACATAATTTACTGACGTTTCTAGGTTGTCTGACCAGGCTTGGGAAATAACGTTGATCAGGTGGTTCAGCTGACGTTCTTGGAACAACTAATCTGAACGTTTCTTAAGTAAACGTCAGTAGAATAATATTAATTGATGTTTAGCAACGGTTCACGGTACCGAGGGTATAACGTCAAACAAAAACATGGTTGGAACATTCATCTAATGTTTAAATGCAACGTTTGCTAATAATGTAAGATGTAAAGAATGTAAAATATAAATACAACGTTTTACGAACTATATTGGAAGTTTTTATTTTCGTTTTATTTTAACGTTTTAAGATTAGGAAAACAGAACGTTTTAAAAACGGAAATTCAAGATAACCAATTTAACGTCACAAACAAATATATTACCAACGTTCAAAGAATTATAATTTAAAATGTTACAAAAGTTACGTTAGAAGTACATAATTTACTAACGTCTACAGTTTTTCTGACCAGGCTTGACAAATAACGTTGAATCAGGTGATTCAGTTGACGTTCTTGGGACAACCAATCTGAACGTTTCTAAAGTAAACGTCAGTAGAACGATATTAACTAATGTTTAGTAACGCCTCACAGTATCAACGATACAACGTCATAAAAAAACGGAGTTGAAACATTAGTCTGATGTATTACTAACGTTCAAAGATTCATAAGTTAAAAAGCTACAATAGTTACGTTAGAAGAACATAATTAATTTACGTTTTTAGGTTGAATCAGGTGGTTCAGTTGACGTTCTTGGAACAACCAATCTGAACGTTTCTAAAGTAAACGTCAATAAAACGATATTAACTAATGTTTAGTAACGCCTCACAATATCAACGATATAACGTCATAAAAAACGGAGTTGAAACATTAGTCTAATGTATTACTAACGTTCAAAGAATCATAAGTTAAAACGCTTCAGAAGTTACGTTAGAAGAACATAATTTACTGACGTTTCTAGGTTGTCTGACCAGGCTTGGGAAATAACGTTGATCAGGTGGTTCAGCTGACGTTCTTGGAACAACTAATCTGAACGTTTCTTAAGTAAAAGTCAGTAGAATAATATTAATTGATGTTTAGTAACGATTCACGGTACCGAGGGTATAACGTCAAACAAAAACATGGTTGGAACATTCATCTAATGTTTAAATGCAACGATTGCTAATAATGTAAGATGTAAATAATGTAAAATATAAATACAACGTTTTACGAACTATATTGGAAGTTTTTATTTTTCGTTTTATTTTAACGTTTTAAGATTAGGAAAACAGAACGTTTTAAAAACGGAAATTCAAGATAATCAATTTAACGTCACAAACAAATATATTACCAACGTTCAAAGAATTATAATTTAAAATGTTACAAAAGTTACGTTAGAAGTACATAATTTACTAACGTCTACAGTTTTTCTGACCAGGCTTGACAAATAACGTTGAATCATGTGATTCAGTTGACGTTCTTGGGACAACCAATCTGAATGTTTCTAAAGTAAACGTCAGTAGAACGATATTAACTAATGTTTAGTAACGCCTCACAATATCAACGATATAACGTCATAAAAAACGGAGTTGAAACATTAGTCTAATGTATTACTAACGTTCAAAGAATCATAAGTTAAAACGCTTCAGAAGTTACGTTAGAAGAACATAATTTACTGACGTTTCTAGGTTGTCTGACCAGGCTTGGGAAATAACGTTGATCAGGTGGTTCAGCTGACGTTCTTGGAACAACTAATCTGAACGTTTCTTAAGTAAAAGTCAGTAGAATAATATTAATTGATGTTTAGTAACGATTCACGGTACCGAGGGTATAACGTCAAACAAAAACATGGTTGGAACATTCATCTAATGTTTAAATGCAACGTTTGCTAATATTGTAAGATGTAAATAATGTAAAATATAAATACAACGTTTTACGAAGTATATTGGAAGTTTTTATTTTTCGTTTTATTTTAACGTTTTAAGATTAGGAAAACAGAACGTTTTAAAAACGGAAATTCAATATAATCAATTTAACGTCACAAACAAATATATTACCAACGTTCAAAGAATCATAATTTAAAATGTTACAAAAGTTACGTTAGAAGTACATAATTTACTAACGTCTACAGTTTTTCTGACCAGGCTTGACAAATAACGTTGAATCAGGTGATTCAGTTGACGTTCTTGGAACAACCAATCTGAACGTTTCTAATTATAAAGTAAACGTCAGTAGATCGATATTAACTAATGTTTAGTAACGCCTCACAGTATCAACGATATAACGTCATAACAAAACGGAGTTGAAACATTAGTCTGATGTATTACTAACGTTCAAAGAATCATAAGTTAAAACGCTACAATAGTTACGTTAGGAGAACATAATTAATTGACGTTTTTAGGTTGTCTGACCAGCCTTGGGAAATAACGTTGATTCATGTGGTTCAGCTGACGTTCTTGGAACAACTGGTTTGAACGTTTCTAAAGTAAACGTCAGTAGAACAATATTAATTAATGTTTAGTAACGTTTCACAGTATCGGCGATATAACGTCATAAAAAAACGCGATTGAAACATTATTCTAATGTTTTAATGCAACGTCTGCTAATGATGTAAGATGTAATGAATGTAAAAAAGAAATACAACGTTTTACGAACTTTATTGGAAGGCTTTATTTTTCGTTTAATTTTAACGTTTTTAGATTAGGAAAAAAGAACGCTTTAATAACTGAAATTTAATATAATCAATATAACGTCACAAACAAATGTATTACCAACGTTCAAAGAATCATAATGTAAAATGTTATAAAAGTTACGTTAGAAGAACATAATGTACTGACGTCTACAGTTTGTCTGTCTAGGCTTGACAAATAACGTTGAATCAGGTGGTTCAGTTGACGTTCTTGGAACAACTAATCTGAACGTTTCTAAAGTATACGTCAGTAGAACGATATTAATGAATGTTTAGTAACGTCTCTCAGTATCAACGATATAACGTCATAAAAAACGGAGTCGTAACATTAGTCTAATGTATTACTAACCTTCAAAGAATCATAAGTTAAAACGCTACAGAAGTCACGTTAGTAGAACATAATTTACTGACGTTTCCAAGTTGTCTGACCAGCCTTAGGAAATAAAGTTGATTCAGGTGGTTCAGCTGACGTTCTCGGAACAACTAGTTTGAACGTTTCTAAAGTAAACGTCAGTAGAACAATATTAATTAATGTTTAGTAACGTTTCACAGTATCGACGATATAACGTCATTAAAAACATGGTTAAAACATTAATCTAATGTTATAATGCAACGTTTGCTAATGATGTAAGAAGTAAAGAATGTAAAATAGAAATACAACGTTTTACGAACTTTATTGGAAGGGTTTATTTTTCGTTTTATTTTAACGTTTTTAGATTAGGAAAACAGAACGTTTTAAAAACTGAAATTCAATATAATCAATATAACGTCACAAACAAATGTATTACCAACGTTCAAAGAATCATAATTTAAAACGTTACCAAAGTTACGTTATAAGAACATAATTTACTGACGTCTACAGTTTGTCTGACCAGGCTTGACAAATAACGTTGAATCAGGTGGTTCCGTTGACGTTCTTGGAACAACTAATCTGAACGTTTCTAAAATAAACATCAGTAGAACGATATTAACTAATGTTTAGTAACGTATCACAGTATCAACGATATAACGTCATAAAAAAAACATTAATCTAATGTTTTAATGCAACGTTTGCCGATGGAACATTATAAAAACATTCAAAATAACGTTCCGTCATTGTTGAATGAAAGTAAAATTAAAACGTCAAAAGACAACATTTTGGCGATGTTTCTGGAACGTTTAGAAAAAGTACAGTCTATCTCTGAACCCTTTCTGAACGTTCGGAGAACGTGCTTAAACAAACATTCTGAACGCAACCATATTAGAACCAATTACGAATGTTACCAAAACGTTTTGTGTTTGCTGGGATACATACCTAAAATACTATGTATTAAAGATGATATAATTATAAAACTGAACAACATTTTCCAGTCCTGAAAAAAGAAATACGTTTAATATAAACAGTGTTCCCTCTATACAGTTAGCAATTTCTTCTCGTTTAGAAGGGGCTGCGGGGGAATGTGTATGTCTTTACTGCAATGGAGACACCTTTCGGAACTGAACATTGGGATTAGCAATGGATGCCTATGAATAATCATAATATTATTGTATACATGAACTTGTAACATCACCGTGTCCTCTATAAAATGTGGACGCCCTATAGGATTAGGATTAGGATTAGCAGTAAATGTTTACAAAATGATCTTTTTCTGGTACACATTAACTTGTAATATGGCTATTTTTATCTGTTTGTGGTTGAAATATTTCCTACGCCCAAGTCTTCTTTCAAATTCCAACTGTCTAAAAACTTAATCGCCAAAGACGGGGAAATGGGGTTTAACGTCCACTCGACACAAACTAGGTCATTTCAGTACTAACATGGTTAAATTTTATTTCGTTAATTCGCTATCGCGTGGAGGCCTTTAAGAGTAGGCGGAAACCGGAGGACCCGGAGAAAACCCATGAGGACAGACAGGCAACCCTACACCTTGTCACGTACAACCGGGGAATCGACACCACGCCACGTGACGGATTAACCACACAGACACAGATACACGCCCCCCCCCCCACACACACACAGACGCAGATATAGGGATAAACTTGACGCATTAACCATTCGTCCCAACCCATATACACACACACACAAAGACGCAGATATAGGTATTAACACTGTATATGATATTATCCTCAATAATTTATTCTGTAATTAGTTATCTTTCTTAGCGCAATTATTTTAGGTTTTTGTCCGGTTTGTGAGGATCTTAAGTACGACTAAAAAAATGGCTTTAGTCATCGAACAATTATTTGGATGTCTTTGTTTATATACACCAACTAAGAAAATTGCGCTCGGCCTTGTGATGCAGAAGAAATTATGCAATACTACTGATTGGCCAAAATATTATATAAAATGTTATTAAATATCAGAGGGCAAAATTAACAAAATATTATACAAAATTTAATGTAAAAATAATTTTTGTATATGAAGCTTCAAACAATTCGAATAAAAGTATAGGGCTCGTTTGTTTTCGTTTTGCCTGGAATAATTGATGTTTCCATATAGTGTATGGAATTAAAACTACGCCTCTGGAAATCGCACTTTTTATCCGCAATGTAATCGGTTTTTCCTCGAAAAAAAGTGTTAAAACATCCAATTTGCACCCGACCCTATTAAAATTCCTATATCCGCCCTTTCATATCTATTATTATATAAAACATGAAAATTATATTTGTTTGTCAAGCTTCAAAGCGCTCTTTCTTTTCGTCCACTCGACACAGGTCATTTCGGGACTAACATATTGTCCAATTTTATTTCCGTAGTATAGAGGTCTTTAGCAGTGGTAGGAACCCGGATGACCCGGAGAAAACCAACGAGGATAGACAGGCAACCATACTGCTTGTCACGCACTACTGGCGAATCGAAACCATGCCAGTTGACTCAATGACACACCTTACAAATATATTATGGACATTGTGCAACATTCGACAATCTAAACAGATGATGTAAATAAGCCACTGCTATCTATAAATGTTCGTAAAAAACTTTTAATGATCTTATTTTAATTCCGATTGAATCCAAGCTTGCAGATTATACGTCATTAATATGATGATCGGTCGTAGAAAAGATCCAGTTGTCGAAACACAAAAGCTGTCTAATTTTCTGACACCAGAATAAATTCACCCCTCTACAGTTTTTATAACCAAATCACTCTGGAAAAAAATGGGTTTTATGTACCTCACCCCACTCAAACAAAAACTGTCTAATTTACTGACACCCGGGCTTAAACATGTATTATGCAAGAGCTAAATCTGCCTATTACAAGTCTTTCTTTAGACCAGGAGTGTTATCTAAATTATCAATTAGACATTAATTAACTTATCCCGACCATAATAAACGCTCGATGTCTAGGCTAGACTTCGATGTTGGTTGGATTAGAATCCTTTATCCATTGATAATTAAATTTTAAAAAATTGGATAATCGAGACTATGCTGTTTATCTAACTAACTTTAGTAATGATGATCGAGGCTAGCCGGAAATTTCAACCGCTTAGTTCTCGGCTCATAGTGGATCAATTCGACTGAAATTTTCAGCAAATTACCTTTACATTATCTACTTGTTAACTATTATAGTGAGAACTGCCAACTCTTTATCTAATCTCCCATAATGTATCTTTAATTGTTCCTTCAACAGTTTTACTTAAAACTATGATTATGACATAATTATAAAAATAAACCAATGTTATTTGTACTAAACGCCACTCAAACAAAAGCTTTCTAATTTGAAGTTCAATTGATCCTTCTACGGTTTTCTTTAAAACTATTGTTATGACATATTAGAAAAATATCATTACTTTATGTAACTTCTTAATAAGGCATTTAATAATTGAACATATTTATACAAGGTACAATTTATAGATTATTTTTTAGTTTATCATGACGAGGAAGCTCTCGTCTTTATCACGCCAATGATACAATTATGTGGATGGTAGACATGTATATAATAGATAACACTATTGGTATTTCTTACCACTCGTACTCACGCCAGATTTAATTTAAAAACAACATTAATATGTGCAAATTCTTAAAAAATTTAAAAACCGCATTAATATGTGTAAATAATTGAACAAAAAGGCAACAAATAACCACCCAACTTACCTACTACATCGGCTAGTAGTACAATGATTTAAAATTGTCTAACAGATACATCCGTGTGTTAGTAGAATATATCCGTTATGCGCTAAAAATGGAAGACCAAAGAGCTCTTTATCTAATGTACTTAATTTTTAATTCTCATTTATTTCAATATGATTAAAATATAGATCCTATTTCGTTTAATTTTTATAGTTCAAAATTTCGTTTTACTTGTCTTTACTACATTAGGTGAAGCGTAGGCTATCGAAAGTATAAAGAACGAAACGAAATATAGATCTGTATTTTAATTAGATTGCATTTCTTCATTTGATGTCGTATTTCGACAGTTGTATAATACGTGTATTTGTTTTATAAATAAGACATTTGTCATATCGGGTTTATAAATTGTATTTTTGTTTAATTTGAATGTATTTTAATATAAAGATAGAACTTATTTTAGAAAATCAAACATTTCACCCCCATTCACATTTCATCATAGACATACAACGAAAAACAAATCTCGAACAACAGATTTCCAAATACAAATCTTGCAAAACTTGTCTACAAAAACATGTTACAAAAACAGTTCTTGAAATTCATCGAACCGGAACATTTTGGCGATGTAAGCAGAAGTCGCCATACAATAATGGGGAATCAACAAGGATGCAAAAAGAAAACTCGCTCGGCCAACGATGACTGTGCCAGGAATTAACTATTCAAAGAACTACAGAAAAATACTTCCCGGTTGTGCATTACACCCCCTCACTAATAATAGATAGAGTTGAGACAATCCAAACTATATATATTTTTACAATTTGACAAGGAACGTAAATATGAATATGTCAGAAAACATTTTACAATTTTGAAAAGATATATGGATCTTCTTTTTGGAGGTATGCGTCCCGATATCTAGCTTTTCGTGTTATGGTCCGTATTTTGACATTACTCCCCCCCCCCACACACACACACACACCCACACACACACACCAGGTGCGGATCCAGGATTTTCAGAAAGGGGGGCGTGCTGCACAGTGCGAAGCCCGACCCATGATTTTTGAGTGGACAAAAATGCCCACAAGGACTAATTTCATACTGGTACTGTAAATTACGATTTCCAATCTAAACTGTTTTTGTTCTCCTTTCCCGTGAGAATATATAGAGCTAAAAATTGTTCGCCACCGCAAAAAAATAGATGGGGCGTGCGCCGGGTGCGCCCCCCTCTGTATCCGCGCCTGCCCATACACATATACCTCATTTAATACAGGTTTGTGCCATTCAAAATTATTTTTAATCAAGATATGTAAATTTGAATATGGCAAAAAATAATCTACATATTTGTTGCAAATAAAACACATACTTCCCAGCAGTATATGAACAGATATCACAAATGTCTGATAAAGGTACGCATTTTGACACTTTAAATTTGTTGTTGGAGATTTGTTTTATATTACACTGCAATCAAATTAAAATGTCCGATGTCTAAATCAAATATTGATTTTAAGATATAAATGTTAATTTTAGTGTACAAATGTCGGAATACTACAACAAATAAAGAAATAAAAATTAAAGACTATGAATTAAGAACTAAGAATTAAAAACACTGAATAAAGAGTACGTGGCCTATCCAGCATCGTGGCTTTTCTTCGGGTACTATTGAAATGAAATTAAACCATATGTTAGTCCCAAAATGACATAGTTTGGACGTTAAAACCCATCTCTCTCTCTTTCTCTGTATGTCTCTCTCTCTCTCTCTCTCTCTCTCTCTCTCTCTCTCTCTCTCTGAATAAAGATCTATTTGGTCTTCCATAAAACTGACACAGCCTGCATCACTTGTATATTGGTATGGTTGATTCATTCAACTCAACCATTTCTGATCTCGTAGCAAAACACGCCCCGATTCGGCCATTAGCCGCTCACTGAATACTCCATGGTATGATGAATCAGTACAAGACATCAAACAAAAGCGCCCACAAGTGGAACGGAAGTGGCACAAGACTGGGCTGACTGTGCATAAACAAATTTATATGCAAATTTGTAAAGATTTTCAGAAATGTGTTTCAAATGCCAAATCAAATTACTACAACACAAAAATATCTAACTGTGCTTCTAATCCAAAGGTGTTGTTCTCTACCCTGAATAAACTTCTGGGTACAGAAAACAAGGTGATACTTCCCGATGGCGAAGACAGTACTGTGGTTCAAGAATTCAATGATTATTTCAAAGACAAAATATTCAAAATTCGTGATGGTCTTCGTTCTCCATCTATTAACCGTACTGAACAACCCATAGTTTCAACACAGTTCAATGGTTTCCAATCTGTACAGCCAGAGCAGCCCAAGAAAAAAAATAATTATTCAGTCCAAACCTACATCACGCTCATTAGATACCATACCCACGCACTTCCTGCTAAGTATCTTTGATACTATTTTACCAGTTCTCACTAAAATCGTCAATAAAAGTCTGCAATCGGGAACGGTACCACTTACCTTCAAAACGGCAGTTGTTAAGCCCTTAATTAAGAAGTCTACGCTTGACCCACAGCTGTTGACAAATTACAGCCCTGTATCTAATTGAACATTCCTCTCAAAGATTCTAGAGAAGGTTGTCAAGCAGCAACTAATTGTCTACCTTGACCAGCCCAGACTTTTTTTCAGTCAGCCTACCGCCCCGCACATAGCACTGAAACAGCTTTGGTTTGTGTCATCGACGCTTTAAAATCATCTGTCGATTCAGGTAGTATCAGCGTGCTAGCCCTTTTAGATCTATCGGCTGCCTTCGACACAATCGACCATAGCAATCTACTTGACCGACTGAAGACTGGCTACGGAATAGCAGGATCTTCACTACAGTGGTTCGGCTCATATCTTACCAGTCGATACCAGTATGTTGACATTAATAACTCTTCATCAAAGCAAGTGCAGTTATCCTGTGGGGTACCTCAAGGTTCAGTATTGGGACCCCTTTTATTTACACTGTATACAAAATCCCTTGGAAACCTCATCGATAGTTATAACATCCAGCACCACTTTTATGCTGATGACACACAGCTAATCGATAAATTTAACCTCAACTCTGTCAGCCAGCTCTCCACAATTGGTAATTTAGAAAGTTTCCTAAATGGTATTAAGAACTAGATGTCCGCCAACATGTTAAAACTTAACGATGACAAAACTGAGCTTCTTCTTATTGGACCTGATCACAGACTTAATACATGCACTGAGAAATCTCTCAAAATAGGCAATTCAGATATTCCGATATCAAATGTTGTAAAGGCTCTCACATAAACAACATCTGCAAAATCTGCCATTTCCATCTCCGAAGAAAAGGATCAATCCGTCACCTTATATCTGAAATTGCAGCTGCTGCACTGGCTCGATCATTCGTGTTGTCCAGAATTGACTATTGCAATGCCATGCTCTCTGGAGTAACTGATGAACAAATTTCCAAGTTGCAAAGGATCCAAAATCATGCTGCACGCATTGTCACTAAAGCTAGATCAAAATCACACACCACTCCCATCTTAAATAATCTTCACTGGCTCCGAGTGCGCGAAAGAATTAACTTTAAAATTTTAACCCTGACTTACAAGACATTAAATCAAACGGCACCTCAATATCTTCAGAATCTCTTGACACACTACAAACTAAATAGGTCACTGAGATCTGAGAGTAAATTATTGTTAGATGTCCCAGTTTATAAGATGAAGAAATTTGGTTCAAGGACTTTTCAATATAATGCATCAACTCTGTGGAATTCGCTACCACCTTCAATTCGAAAATGTGAAACATTGTCCATCTTCAAATCAAGTGTGAAAACCTGGATGTTTAGTCACTATAATTAATCCCATGTGAACACTTTCATGCGCCTAGAGCATCCCCAAGTGGGATGAATTGTTATTATAATATTTAATGTCGTTTTAAAGAAGGGAGTAAAATAGCATATATTTAGACTATGACAATTGGTATATCATAATACTTAAATTGATATATAAGTTTTGCTCTACATCACAGTCATACGCCATACAGTGTGCTATGACTAAAGCGGACATACTTTCTGAACAGAGGCACTACAGACTTCTCTTAATTCAAATTCCAACTGCCCATGGTTCTTTTTACGTGCACGCCCACGTGTACGTCCGTCCTATCCCAACGACGAGACACTTTTCTTTGCCAGTCCACCCTTTCTTCACCGCTAACAAAGTGGAACAACGTCGCAAAATCGAAATGGAAATTCTCAACCAATACCCGGATAGAACACATCACCCCCGGTGGTTTAATCACAGAGACCAATCAACCCACAGTCAACCAAATACAATGCAACACTGTAGAAAGCGATAAACTTATTCAAACACGCATTATGCAAGAGCTAAATCTGCCTATTGCAGGTCTTTCTTTAGGCCTGAAATGTTATCCAGGCCATAATCAACTCTCGTTGTCATAGCTAGCCTGCGATATTTACTGGATTGGATTTTTATCGTACCGATTCAATCGCTAAATTCTCGGTTCAGAGTGGATCAATTTGACTGGAATTTTCAGCAAATTCCCTTTACATTATTTGATTTTAAATATTATAGTAAGAACTGTCGACTCTTTATCTAATCTCCTATAATGTATCCTTAATAGAATTGTTGGCAAATAAAAATATTATATATATGCGACCTAGTGTAGTGCGCGTTAGATCACAAAATCTGTAATTGAGTCAATTCCGATTTCCTCTCTTAGTTTGCGTCGATTGGAGACTAACTAAGAAGAATTTGGGAAGTAATGCAGCCGTTTATGGCCTCACTCCACTCTAATGTATTCACTCAAACAAGTAGAAATGTCTCAGAACTTTTTATCAAATTGTCAGCAAATCAATCCCCAGGCCTCGCGCCAAATTTATCACCAGCTTTCCTTAACCCCGGCGCCCACTGCTCAAATTCCTCGACACGCCCCTATTACTGTCGGATAATCCCCCAGGCCTCATGCCAGGCCCGTAGCCAGGGGGTGGCAAGGGGGGACAATGCCCCCCTGAAAAAATGTATTGCCCCCCCCCCCCGAAAGAAAATTTGCCAACCTTAACTCTAAAATACCTACTGTAGACTGTAACGGATGTGCCCCTCCTAAAAACTTCACTGCCCCTCCGAAGCCAGCAAGCTGGCTACGGGCCTGCCTCACGCCAAACTTGTCTCCACCTTGCCCCACACCCGGTGCCCACTGCTCAAATTATTGGACACGACCCTATTACTACAACATATTCACTCAGTATATGGGGGGTTGGGATGGCCTAGTGGACTAGAGTGCCGCGCTTCGACGTCTAGCTGGCCGGTCACCTCTGGCTTGCGGCTGTGGTTTCGAGCCCTGGTGTGAGCGTATGTGGCATGGAGATAGGGGCGCCTTCTCAACCTCGTGGGTTTCCTCCGGGCACTCGGGTTTCCTCCCACTGCTAAAGACCCCTACGCGCAAGCGAATTATTGAAATAAAATTAAACCATATGTTAGTCCCGAAATGACCTAGTTTGTGTTGAGTGGACGTTAAACCCCATTTCTCTCTCTCTCACTCAGTATATATATAGTAATTATCTTGTCATTCGTTGTTGTAGATAGATATCTACGAATCGGAAAACCTCCTTATTAACCGGAAAATTTACTCGAATGTGTTACAGTTTCTCTTAACATGCTATATAAATTTGATGGGGTGTAAATTGTGAATTAATGGCGATGCTGAGTGTAAAAAGAACAAACGATTACAAATGATATAGTCGGGTGTAAATTTTAAATTATTGGTTTGGCTGAGTGTAAGGACAAATGCATTATAGTTCGCCTGAGCTGAGATGACTTAAGCCAACCCAAATTGACGGACCGCTCTTTAAATCCGATTTAATAAGCCGTTGGTATTTTGATTTGGTTTTGTTAGTTAAATGCTCAACAAGCAATCTAAGTACGTATTAACAGGGGCGGATTGGTCCTTGGAACCGGCCCGGGCTCCCGTGTCGGAGCGGCCCCTTTTACTGAACACGGAGTCTGGACGGTGGTTCGCCCCCCCCCCCGGGGAAAATTTGAAAAATGAACCCCAAATATGCGATTTGGTGGCACATCTGATTATAATCTCTGTCAAATAATATCTCTCATAAATCGAATAATTTAGTAAATTTGCGAGCGACAGTGTCGGGTGAATCCGATGAATTTTTCGGATGAAATTCGGAATCCCCATAGCAGGATTCCCAATTCCGACCCACACCTAGCACACCCGGCTCAGAAAGTCTATTATACCAGCCCATTCCAGACTCCAGTGTGGCGTGGCGGCCCGTTAAAGCCACCGGCCACATACAACATGATTAGCATCGCTCCTTATGGCCGGTCCAATACCCCCCCCCCCCGCCCCCATATAATGTTTTGCAGAAAAAGTTTTTTTTCACGAATTGGACAAAATTATTTTTTTCATTTTTTGTCCGACCGCCCCTGCATATTAATGTGCATTAAGTCGATACTTTTCCAAAAAATGCAAACAAAGCACTATTACTTTAACTTTAAGAAAACGTTTGTATTCGGGAAAAGACTTTTTTGATTAGATGAATCGGATCTGGATTCACGTGGATCGCTTAGAGTATAAAGAACAACAGTCTGTTAATGAATATGAACAAAACTCTACACGGGTTAATGTTGATCCCTGCTAGATGCTAGATCCCTAAATATTCAGCTATGTTCTAATTAATCTTGATACCTGCTAGATCCCCAAAGTATTCAGCTAAGTTCGAATTAAACTTAATACCTGTTCGATCTAAAATATTCGACTATTAGCTCAAGAGTAATTGCCGCTAATGTGAACTATATCAAACAGAAATCAAAGAAATTTGATTTAAGAACACCTGATAACATCATAAATTTACATTGATTTAAATCAGGATCTGCATAAATCTTATTTTAAAAAATGGAATATCTGATTTCCATTAATCAGGTTTGATCAGGTTGCTTCCAGACATTATGACATGCAGAAATATACAAAAATTAACATGGACATTTGATAAGAAGTTCGGGACCATGAGCTGCGACCAGAATTCGCATTATTCAATTCCTGCAACATATTTACCCCTTTAACTCAATCAGGTATATTAACAATTAAATGTATATATTAGTTCTTGTTTTAAGGTTTAGGACGTGGTTCTGTAACTGTTTTTAAAAAAAGTTAATATAATTTATTTGTTCTTAAATCCCATTGATTATTACATATATCCCAACTATTGCAGCGGTATATTCTTCAAGAGATAGTTTCGTGTTCCGAGGAAGTTAAAACTTAATTATCCATATGTCTGTTGCTGCATATGTTGTCAAATAAAGTTCGTGTTTAACGTATCCAGCGTAGACGTTTATTAGAAACTGGGAGGGGTGGATGGCCGAATGGTTAGCACGTGCGCGCTGTATCATAAAGCCTGTCATTGAGTCAACTGACGTGGTTTCGAATCCACGGTTGTACGTGACAAGGAGTAATGTCGCCTGTCCAACCTCGTGGGTTTTCTCCGGGGCCTCCGGTTTCCTCCCACTGCTAAAGACCGCTACACGCAAGTGAATTATCGAAATAGAATTAAACCATATGTTAGTCCCGAAATGACCTGGTTTGTGTCGAGTGGACGTTAAACCCCATCTCTGTCTCCCCCCCCCTCCTCTCTCACACACACACACTATTAGAAACGGGTTTAACTTTTGATAACGGTGATACAATAACTGTTGCGCAATGATTTGCGACGAGAGATGCATCCGTTTTACAGTGTTCAAGTACCAGTGATTTGTCTTCAAAGAATGTCGAGTTTAACAACGCAACTTTCCGTTTTTCCGAGGAGAGAGATAAAGCGGAATGTTTTGGTTCGTGTACATTCACGTCGTGGCCAAGCTCTGTTACTGGTAAATGTTACGGTTGATACTAAAGTTTTAAATTTTCAATTGAACACCGGTGCAGGTTGTACTGTAATAAATAAGGGATAGTTTGACCAATTGTACACGGTAACGATCGTTACTTTAACTAAACTCATATACTGGGAATAGTATGAATGTTATTGGTGAAAAACTGTTGAAAAACAAGAAACAAACACTCTCTTCCGTTAGTTATATGGTAAAGAACCTACTTTGCAGGGGAGATCGTGAATCTGGGCCCTTAATTTGAATGTAGATGAAATATTACAGTTCAGTCCTAATCGAATTTATCTACTTTATTACAGGAATTCGATGATTTATTCTCTGGCGAAGTTGGTCTTTTGAAAGATTATGACGTAACTTTGTATATTGAAAAGTATGTGAAAGCTGTAATGTTTAAGGCAAGGCATTACCATATTCAATGAAAAAACGTATCGATGATTTCATTTAATTTCAGAACGTCACCTGCGCATCCTGCCACTAATGGTCTAACCAAACGTTATGTCTAAGGACAAGGGACGTGTATAAGAGAAACTGTGTCGATTGTTATTGTCCTATCGTACGACAAATGTTACGGCGCCGGATGAGACTCAGTGGTATTTATTGATGAATTTGATGGGTGAGATCGGTGGAATAAGGTCTACCGCGATTTTAAAGTCTATCATTGTGTACAATGGCGTGGAATCGATCCACTGTTGTGCGTGACAAGCATGGGCGGGTCCAGGAATTTTTGCATTAGGGGCTTTGCCAGGCTCCTGTTAAGAAACCCTGACAGTTGGCAATGTATGATGCCATCACCGCCTCTAAACTACGTAGGCATGCAAACACATCTGGCGAATAAAGCAAGATAATGCAATCACCGTCTCTAAATTACATAGGCACACATACAAATTGGCCTTTTATAATGAGAAATCCAACACACCGTTTGATGTCAATCTTTATAATGATGTAATTTCATTAATGCAAGGCATTGAAAAAAAATATGTAGCTGAGCAGGGTGGGGTTTGGACCCCCCCCCCCCTCACAAGGCGTTATCTCTGGTTTCTCTACTTATTGAAATAAAAGTTAAAAATAACATATAGTTCGTAATATTTGGACGTTAAAACCCATATCTTCCCCCACTGCGAAAAACTCTTGAAGGAAATTGAAAACATGTTGGTCCAGAAATAGCCTAGTTCGTGTTATGTGGACGTTAAACCCCATCTCTTCCTCCACTGCTAAAAAGCCCTGAAGTAAAGCTGTACCTTATGTTAAACTAAATCGAGTTCGTGCAGAGTGGGGGGGGGGCTAGTGGTCTAGAGTGCCGCGCTTCGACCTCTAGCTGGTCTGTCACCTCTGGCTTGCGGTTGTGGTTTCGATCCCTAGTGTTAGCGTCTGTGGCATGGAGATAGGGGCGCCTCCCACTGCTTAAACCCCTACGAGCAAGCGAATTATTGAAATAAAATAAAACCATATGTTAGTCCCGAAATGGCCTAGTTTGTGTCGAGTGGACGTTAAACTCCCTCTCTCTTTCTCTTTCTCTCTCTCTCTCTCTTTCGCTCTGTCTCGTAGCTAAGTCTCTAACTCAATATCATCCAAAATCTTCAACATTGAAAACAAGATAATATGAGTATTCTTAGCTTTGCAATATATTAAAATATAAATGAAATAAAAGGGGGTTTAACGTCCTATATTAAGATATAGCAATATAACCGTACTCCGCGCAACGTTTCGTTTGATTAGAGGTAATCCCACTGCACACTGCTATTATGAGTGGATATTGCTGTTTTAAATTTTGATTGGTCAGTAGTCCGACTACCAACCAATCACTAGCTGCCCTACAAAAGCTTTACATTTAAAACGAGTGCCAATTTTGGAACAAATTATCATGAATATGTTTACATAACGTTACGTCATGGCTCACGATTTTATTATGCCTAATTAACCCGTGCATAGCAGAATACTGCAGTAAAGCTAATTGCGTGACAGTCGAATGAAATCTATACAATACTGTTTGGAAACGAACATACTTTCACCGTTTTTAATACCTTAAATCACTGTCCAAAGTTTTAGGGAATACCCAGATTGAAGGAAGGTCTGTCATGTTGCTGTACTTAAGTGAACGGAAAGAATAGACACACTCCCGCATAAGTTCAAGAAACAGACGCTATTCCAGCAATGGCCAGAGAGGGATTTCTCGGGCCATTGCTTCAGGAATATGCAATATAACATGCACATATAAACATATTAAAACA
Organism: Patella ulyssiponensis; assembly: GCA_963678685.1. Taxonomy (NCBI): domain Eukaryota; kingdom Metazoa; phylum Mollusca; class Gastropoda; family Patellidae; genus Patella; species Patella ulyssiponensis. The sequence continues at coordinate 10,249,590 of OY783228.1, forward strand.
AAACATAGATGTGCCCTTTAAGACATGCCGAGTAAAGTTATCGAGTAAAGTGACATGTATTTGATCCCGGGCTTCAGGGCTGGATTAAACAGACTTGTGCGCTTTTATAAGACGTGGGGTCGTCCACCTAACTTCTATTTCACACTCAATTAACTTCATGAGCTGTTGACGAGTCGCGAAAGCAAACTACTCGTGCAAGGGAATTATTGAAATAATAATATACCTTATTATTATGTTAGTTCCGAAATAACGTAAAAGTTAAACTCCATTTATAAAAAAACCCAACTTACCCAACTTCTCATCTTCTCTAGTCAATAATAATACAAGACACTATAATATATATCCTGGTATATATATGGGCGTTTCCAAGAAAACAAGTGTTGTACGATTAGTCAATTATGTCTCTAATGAAACGAAATGGAGTTTAACGTCTGACTGTTCGGACAGTTCGGCTGCCATTGGGATAATGAAGACGGGCGCACTTCATACAGTGTGGTATGAGGGACATTTTGCCTGGACAGCGTCACCACGACCTACGCTTATATCGAATTCCAACTGTCAAGGGTTCTTTTACAAGTACAAGGAACCTCGGTTTTTCGTCCTATCAGAAGAACTATACGTTATCCCTTGCCAGGTTTTCTGTCTACAACACCACTGACAATGGGGACCATTACTGTCTAACTCTTCACAGGTTTCATTGAGTTCCAATTTAATGATCGATATCCGGGGTTGAGACAAGTCAGTTATATTAGGTATTACTTTTTTATACGCCCACATTTTCATGTGGACGTATTATGTCGTCACCCCTGTCCGTCTGGACGTCCGTCCGTCCGGACGTCCGTCCGTCCGTCCACAATTTGTTTGTGGACTCTCTACAGGTCACAATTCTTATCCGATTTTGACGAAACTTGAAATATAGGTTTATCCCCATAAGATCTCGGGCATGTATCGGATCGGAACTTCATGGATTATGGCCCCTGATTGTACGAAATATTATGTTTTTAGCTTGTGGACCCTATAGAGGTCACAATTTTGAACCAATTGTGATGAAACTTGACATGCATGTTTATAACCCCAAAATCGTGGTTCCTTTCGATATTTGCGCCCATCGGATCGTAACTTCCTGAATTATGGCCCCTGATTGTCCGAAAAATCGCCCTTTTAGCTTGTTGTGCCACTGGAGGTCAAAATTATTGTCTGATTTAAAAAACCGTTTGATTATATCACCGTTACATGGTAATGAAGGTTGAGTTCAAATTTCGTGAAAATCGGACCAAAATTGACAAACAAAATGGCCGCCGTTTGTACGCGAATAGTGTGAAAATATGTTATATCAAGGTTGTGGACCCTATAGAGGTCACAATTTTGAACCGATTTTGATGAAACTTGACATGTATGTTTATAACCCAAAGATCTTGGTTCCTTTCAATATTTGCGCCCATCGGTTCGTAACTTCCTGAATTATGGCCCCTGATTGTCCGTAAAATCGCCCTTTTTAGCTTGTGGTGCCTCTGGAGGTCAAAATTATTATCCGATTTAAAAAACCGTTTGATTATATCATCGTTACATAGTAATGAAGGTTGAGTTCAAATTCAAAATCGGACAAAAATTGACAAACAAAATGGCCGCCGTTTGTACACGAATAGTGTGAAAATATGTTATATCAAGGTTGTGGACCCTATAGAGGTCACAATTTTGAACCGATTGTGATGAAACTTGACATGCATGTTTATAACCCCAAGATCTTGGTTCCTTTCGATATTTGCGCCCATCGGATCGTAACTTCCTGAATCATGGCCCCTGATTGTCCGAAAAATAGCCCTTTTTAGCTTGTGGTCCCTCTGGGGGTCAAAATTATTATCCGATTTAAAAAATCGTTTGATTATATCACCGTTACATGGTAATGAAGGCTGAATATGAATGTCGTGAAAATCAGACCCAAATTGACAGACAAAATGGGCGCCGTTTGTACGCTATTAGTGTGAAAATATGTTATATCAAGGTTGTGGACCCTATAGAGGTCACAATTTTGAACCGATTTTGATGAAACTTGACATGCATGTTTATAACCCAAAGATCTTGGTTCCTGTCGATATTTGCGCCAATCGGATCGTAACTTCCTGAATTATAGCCCCTGATTGTCCGAAAAATGACCATTTTTAGCTTGTGGTCCCTCTGGAGGTCAGAATTATTATCCCATTTAAAAAAGTGTTTGATTATATCACCGTTACATCGTAATGAAGGTTGAGGTCGAATTTCGTGAAAATCGGACCAAAATTGACTGAAAAAATGGCCGCCGCTTGTACGCGAATACTGTTAAAAAGTGGCATATCATGGTTGTGGACCCTGTATAGGTCACAATTTTAATTCGATTTTGATGAAACTTGAAATGCATGGTTATAACCCAAAGATCTTGCCAGGTTTTCTGTCTACAACACCACTGACAATGGGGACCATTACTGTCTAACTCTTCACAGGTTGCATTGAGTTCCAATTTAATGATCGATATCCGGGGTTGAGACAAGTCAGTTATATTAGGTATTACTTTTTTATACGCCCACATTTTCATGTGGACGTATTATGTCGTCACCCCTGTCCGTCTGGACGTCCGTCCGTCCGGACGTCCGTCCGTCCGTCCACAATTTGTTTGTGGACTCTCTACAGGTCACAATTCTTATCCGATTTTGACGAAACTTGAAATATAGGTTTATCCCCATAAGATCTCGGGCATGTATCGGATCGGAACTTCATGGATTATGGCCCCTGATTGTACGAAATATTATGTTTTTAGCTTGTGGACCCTATAGAGGTCACAATTTTGAACCAATTGTGATGAAACTTGACATGCATGTTTATAACCCCAAAATCGTGGTTCCTTTCGATATTTGCGCCCATCGGATCGTAACTTCCTGAATTATACCCCCTGATTGTCCGAAAAATCGCCCTTTTAGCTTGTTGTGCCACTGGAGGTCAAAATTATTGTCTGATTTAAAAAACCGTTTGATTATATCACCGTTACATGGTAATGAAGGTTGAGTTCAAATTTCGTGAAAATCGGACCAAAATTGACAAACAAAATGGCCGCCGTTTGTACGCGAATAGTGTGAAAATATGTTATATCAAGGTTGTGGACCCTATAGAGGTCACAATTTTGAACCGATTTTGATGAAACTTGACATGTATGTTTATAACCCAAAGATCTTGGTTCCTTTCAATATTTGCGCCCATCGGTTCGTAACTTCCTGAATTATGGCCCCTGATTGTCCGTAAAATCGCCCTTTTTAGCTTGTGGTGCCTCTGGAGGTCAAAATTATTATCCGATTTAAAAAACCGTTTGATTATATCATCGTTACATAGTAATGAAGGTTGAGTTCAAATTCAAAATCGGACAAAAATTGACAAACAAAATGGCCGCCGTTTGTACACGAATAGTGTGAAAATATGTTATATCAAGGTTGTGGACCCTATAGAGGTCACAATTTTGAACCGATTGTGATGAAACTTGACATGCATGTTTATAACCCCAAGATCTTGGTTCCTTTCGATATTTGCGCCCATCGGATCGTAACTTCCTGAATCATGGCCCCTGATTGTCCGAAAAATAGCCCTTTTTAGCTTGTGGTCCCTCTGGGGGTCAAAATTATTATCCGATTTAAAAAATCGTTTGATTATATCACCGTTACATGGTAATGAAGGCTGAATATGAATGTCGTGAAAATCAGACCCAAATTGACAGACAAAATGGGCGCCGTTTGTACGCTATTAGTGTGAAAATATGTTATATCAAGGTTGTGGACCCTATAGAGGTCACAATTTTGAACCGATTTTGATGAAACTTGCCATGCATGTTTATAACCCAAAGATCTTGGTTCCTGTCGATATTTGCGCCAATCGGATCGTAACTTCCTGAATTATGGCCCCTGATTGTCCGAAAAATGACCATTTTTAGCTTGTGGTCCCTCTGGAGGTCAGAATTATTATCCCATTTAAAAAAGTGTTTGATTATATCACCGTTACATCGTAATGAAGGTTGAGGTCGAATTTCGTGAAAATCGGACCAAAATTGACTGAAAAAATGGCCGCCGCTTGTACGCGAATACTGTTAAAAAGTGGCATATCATGGTTGTGGACCCTGTATAGGTCACAATTTTAATTCGATTTTGATGAAACTTGAAATGCATGGTTATAACCCAAAGATCTTGGTTCCTTATCCGATTTTGACGAAAAGTCACATTTCTAGGTTGTGTACTGTCACACCATAAGTGTGTAAAAATATGGTATATCAAGGTTGTGAACCCTGTAGAGGTCACAATCTTCATTCAATTTTGATGAAACTTGAAACACATGTTTACAACTTAACAATCTTAGTTCCTTCCGATATTTGTGCATATCGGATCGTAACTTCCTGAATTATGGCCACTGATTGTACGAAAAATGACCTTTTTTTTTAGCTTGTGGTCCCTCTGGGTTCAGAATTATTATCCCATTTAAAAAAACGTTTGATTATATCACCGTTACATCGTAATGAAGGTTGAGGTCGAATGTCGTGAAAATCGAACCAAAATTGACAGCTGTTCATGTCAGGCCATCCATCCTTCATCACTAACGTACTCGGGCCCGTGTTGTTTGTCTTATACACAAAATGCCTTGGTGATGTAATAGACAGTTTCGGGATCAGTCACTACTCCTACGCTGATGACACCCAATTAATTGGTGACACTTATCAAAATAAAATTGATGAGTCTCTTCATCAAGTAACACTCTGCTCGAAATCTGTAAAATCGTGGATGAACGAGAGTAAGCTCAAACTGAATGATGACAAGACGGAAGTCATGCTTGTAGGGACATCTAAACGACTTAGGTCTACTCCAAATTCAAGTGTGGTAATCTGTGAAACCAAAATTCAGTTTTCATCATGTGTGAAGAATCTTGGTGTACTACTGGATTCTTCCTTAACCATGGAGAAACAGATCGAACAACTTTGCCGTACGTGCCATTACCATCTTCGATGTATTGGCAATATTCGACACCTCTTGACAGTGGAAGCCTGTAGGCTGCTTGTTCGTTCCTTGATATTCTCGAGGCTCGATTACTGCAACAGTGCTTTGATTGGAATTCCCCAAAACCTGTGTGCAAAACTCCAAAAAATTCAGAACACCGCTGCCAGAATAATAACAAGAACACAAAAGTATTCTCACATAACTCCCATCTTAAAATCATTACATTGGTTACCAATAGAAGCCCGGATAACTTTCAAAATTCTAACATTGGTTTATATGTGTCAACATGATCTTTCCCCATCTTACCTCACTGATCTCATTAAAACATATCAACCAAATCGACCACTTCGCTCACAAAATAAGCCCTCATTGGCTGTGCCGCAAGCTAAACTGAAATCATATGGGGATAAAGCTTTCAGTGTCTGTGGACCGCGTTTGTGGAACAACTTACCATTGGAGATACAGAGTTCTCAATCATTAGCCGTGTTCAAATCCAAACTCAAAACTCATTTGTTTGTGACATATTATCAGGATTAGCTATTATCCTCGCTCTTAGAGCATGCAATATGGATGGAGTTAGCGCAATTACAAATGTACATTATTATTATTATTACTAACAAGGGGAAACCACGCCAGAAAATCTAGCTGAACTTTGTCACCCAATGCAGGGATCAAACACCCAACCTCAAGGCTACCGAGCCAGCATCTTACCCACTTAGCAACATGATCCCCAGTCGAATTTGAAGCCTACTGAAATGCACATTTCGATATTTGCACATATGATATTACAATCACTTTCTGTATTGCTTGTTCTCTATCCATCTCTCGAAAATGTGGGCGTATCCTGCCTGGCAGTGCCAGCCTATCTTTCTATATGCTCCTGACATATATCTCTATCATTTGGAGATTTAGTTGTGGTAGTACTGGTGGTGTCAAAATGTGTTACCAAGCCATAATTTATATCCATTTAAATTCCAATTTTGATTGCGTTTAACATCTTTATAAATATTCCCTTTTCTATGTTTACCGGAAATATCTGTCGGGGAGGGGAGGGGGCATTGGATATTATACCTCATATAAACCAATGGATACATCTTTTGTCTTGTCTATAAGTACCTGAAATATGGGAAGGTAGTCTCTGTGTGTAGGTATGTTTGGAGTGTGTGTGTGTAGGGGAGGGGGGGGCTCTAGTAGATCGCATTCATTTCCAGAAGTTTCTGATTTGATACATTTATTGTTTAATGCGAGTCTTGTCCGCATGAGTGACTTGTGGCTTTATGTGTGGTCGGGTCTAAATATCATGGCCACTTGCAGATTTTGTCAAGGTCGCGAGATTTAAATATGGTTAAGGCGCGTGAGTGTTGACGAGTTTGTTGGTTAAGGTTAGGTCTAGGTCTAGGGTTAGGGTTACCGCTAGCCTTGTTTACATCTCGTGACCTTGACGACATATGCAGGTGGCCTTAATATTTAGACCTAACCGTTCATGACATTAATTTCAATTTCCATGTAAAATTTATTATATTTGAATTTTCGGTTTGGTAACTGTTTAAAGATGCACTATGTAAGATTTGTATAAATCAATGACAGTTCTCGCTGTAATAGTTTAAAAATAGATAATTGAACAGGTTTATGTTAAATATTGCAGGCAGATTATTGTGATATGAACCAAGTCTTTGCTATGATAGTAAACAAAGTTATTATCCATTTTTAAATTAAATTATTACATGAGTATCGTGTTTAAATACATTCCAATACACAACCACCAGACAGTCAATCGAGTTGATTATGGACCGGGCATGTAAATAACGTATTTAGGGGATAAACACCGACTGTTATTGTCCATTTGATACCGCTTAAATCATGATAGACCGAGATCACGTAGCGTTCGGGCGCCTCTATTGAAAAATTATGTCATTCGACGCCGCTTTTCGTCCAATCAAAATTCAAGAATTTCCCTTTTGAGCTACAAATAACATTAAAGGCGCCAAGAGAGGGAGAGAGAGGGAGAACGCATCTTTAAACGTTATGACTAATTATATATATTCTGTAATACACTGCATGTATACCGGTATTAACATTAATCCTATAACATGTACTTATATACTTCAATAAACTGATATACAGATCAAATAGGAAACATGTATCCGGAACATTGACACAAATAAACATCTTGAGAAACCGAGAATTAATTAACAACCACTATACATGTATTTATAATTGAAATGAAAGAGAGTTTAAATTCCTTCTATATATTCTGCAGCGAGTCGACTAATAGTACAATGTATTATGAGAGAAATTTATGTCATTGGACAGGCATGAAACAATTGTGTGACGCACCTGTATGATGTTTATCGATCAAACATATATTTTATTTATTTATTCCCTTGTTTCTACCAACGGTTTTAAATTGCAGTCCGTTAACAGGGGCATGTGCAAAAATAAAAAAAAAACTCTTTAATAGGGGGTGGGGCAGAAGATTTTGAATGTTTGAAGTCGATATCCTTGCATCTCAAGTTATTTCTAAAGGACATGTTACTTTTTAAATAAATTAAAATACTTTTTACAGGCAGATTCAACGTAGCAAGAATGTTCTTTCACTTTGATTTACCCACTCCGTTGCATTGACACATACATGTTAAAGGACAATTGTGACACTATTTGGTTCTTTAAAACAACTTCTTTGATGACAACACTGGTATATACTTCTAATAATACTTTTATTCTGCTTCTTACAATATTAGGTACAAACATCATAATGTAAACGACCGTAGAACTAACTTATATGGAGGGAGTCGAATGTCTTAGCTTGGCTTAGCACGAGTGTGCTAACTCCAGAAGCTGTCGTCTCGTACCGTCTCGTGCCAAGGCGCCCAAGGCCTTCGCTCAGTCCTGGCCGGACCTAACTCCTAGCCCTGCCTGGACCTCACTGTCGATTCGTTTCTGTTCTGAGTTTATTAAAGTATTCAAGACAAAGGAGCTCATTAGACACCTGTCTAATGTATCACGCATTATATCAGGTTTAACATTCAATATAGTTTATCAGATAAAAAAAGTTAGATAAGACATGCCAACTAAGGTGGTTAACTCGAATTTCAATGAATCGTTTACAGTTCACGAAGACGGAAAATTTTTGAAAATTCAACTGCCGCAAACGCGCCTTCCTGCTATTCCAGTCTGTGAATAAAACAGCTTCAATTTGGTCCACAACAGTCTACCTGCTTACCCTAATTCAAAACAACCATTCAATCGTTGCGGGGTATGGGAGCCTCACCCCCCACCCCCACCCCCCCGGAGAAAATTTGGAAAATTTAACCACCGCAAATGCGTATTCTGCTAGCCTATTCTAGGCACCAAAAGTATCCAATGATTTTGTAACCGAAATCCCACTCCGTCCAATCAGACTGTTGCAGCTGCATTCTAATTGATGCCCGAAAAATGTCTCACAAAGTAGAGTGACTCCAAACAAAATGTTTTAATCCATAGTCAACTCAGTACAAATTCGTGGCATTCAAATAAAAGAAGAGTAAAATCAGTGTTTTATTAGGGAAGTTAGGGAAGCAAAAGTAAAAATGACCGAAAAAAATTCAGGTTTACAGACAGCGGCGCCGGTTTTCTTCGAGAGGCGAAGAAGCGGAGCTGACCTTGTATAGACCCCCCCCCCCCCCAAGAAAATTTTGGAATATTTGACGACCGCAAACGCGTTTTACTGCTATTCCAGCCGGTATAAAATTAAATAATTTTTTTTTCTCACTTTACCTGTCTGCCCGAAAAGTCGGCTTGCCCGAAAGTTAGGGGGGGGGGGGAGCTGCCCCCCCCCCTGGCTCGTACGCCTATGCCTAAGTCAAGCTGTAGGGCTGACAGTAATTTATATAGCCTACTCTGAGAGTTTTCCCAGTGCCTGCCCACAGTATTTTTATAGTAAGATTGTGTGTCTCTACTTTCCATATAACAAATTTGCTATACTTTTATTGGAAATAACTACCCTATATATATTTTCGTGAGAATATATCTTTAATATCTTAAAATTTTAGGCTAATATCTTAAAAGGTTCAGTTCAATTCAAGCTGAAATTTAAAAATGTTAGACAAGACTGTAAAAGCTCGGATAATCTTAAAAAGGTTTTATTTCAAGATATTTAGCTTAACTTTTCAAGATATCAACTTGACGTTTAAAAACAAATAGGGTGAGATTGTATGTAAGGTTAGAGTAAGCATTGGGCCCAGGGTTAAAGTTATAGTTGAGACCTATGACGAAACAATCACCAATTCATAATATTGTCTATATAATAACTGCTCTGGATGACAGAGGCTATGCCTTAACAGATTTATGTCTGGAAAATCCAGTCATACTTTATACCGGAAGTAAACAAACATTGCCGGATCGCTGAAAGAAATGCTGTTATCTATGATGAAAATGATAAGTTTTACACAGGGACCACGCTCTTCACTCACTTTATAAGTGGATGTCATCTTGAACGAAGGATCGACTGAAGAGATGAAAAGATAGTCAAGGTAAAGGGCCTAACAGACATCTATCTAAATCGTAGACCTGACCTAGGATTTTACTCATGTTGTAACAAGCATGATCATGATGATATGATACATCACATGTACGTACATACAGAGATGGACAGGTTGGTTGACAATTAATATATTATTTCATGCCCATTGTATTTATGTGATGCCTGGATGTTGCCAGCCTTGTTTGGAAATTATTTGGGGACTTGGTAGTTATCTTGAGGACAAGTAGACCTGTCAAAAATAGGCCCTACCGCCTGTCATGACACATATCTGTTCTCATTAGGCCTAGCCCTGTTCAGAACAGTAGGGCGTTAATATAAACTGCATTTCTTTTAATTTCATGTAGCAAAGATGATTTTAAAGTCACAAGATGAAAAATGGTAATTACAGAGAAAACCTGGTAAATTTTATAAAATGTCCTGCCTTAAGAAGATTAGTAATAAAATAATTTGGGCCTTAGAAACTGTATTTTTCAGGTGAGCTGTTTACCTAATTTGTAAGGGGGGTTGGATGGCTGAATGGTTAGCACATGCACGCTGTACCATAAGGTTTGTCATTGAATCAACTCCCTGGTTGTATGTTACAAAGAGTACCGTCGCCTGCCCAGCCTTGTGGGTTTTCTGTGTGTCCTCTGGTTTCTTCAACTGCTAAAGACCCCTATGTCCAATCAAATTATTTAAACAAAACTGAACCTTGTGTTGGTCCCGAAATTTCCAATATGATTTACCAACATTCTCTCAAATCTGCACGAATTCACAGTTGCGATTAATATGGGTAGTATTAGAGTATGCTGCAACCTAGTGCCTCCAAATCCGCCAGAACCTGTCATCTTATCAACGCCCACTTCAATTTCATTTGAATAATTTACTTTCCTGTGGGCTCTGGAGGAAAGAAGAGGTCCAGGCTTGTCAGATATAAACTGGGAATCAAAATTATAAAGTACGAATCTTCCAATCATACCGAGCCATGGTCCATTGAATCTATATTTAACTTGCCGAACTTTTGGTGGCTGTTCAGAATTCATGTGGAAAATCAGAAGTCTAAAGACGAAACAAGATTTAAACGTTCTTTTTTATTGTACCTTTTTTTGATTATTATTTAGAGGTATTTTTACACTCTTGTTTTTATTTACCAGAATTGGTTTGTTTATTGGATATCATCCATGGGTAACAATATTCTTCTCTTTGGCTATATGTGGATGCTGTGGTATTGGTATGAAAACATTCAAGGAGACAGATGCCCAGGAGAAACTGTGGGTTCCACAGGATTCTCGAGTTCAGAATGAGCTCAAGTGGGTTACGAAACATTTTCCCACTCAAAAAAGATATGTATCTGTGGTTGTAACATATCCTGATGTTCTTATGCCCTCTGTTCTGAATGCTGTAAGTCGATGTTACGTATCCCTCCTATATATATTCTATCGTTTATAAAATTTGAGCCTGCCAATGTCTTATATGGCTCGTCAAAGGTTGTTAAGGTAGGGATTGTATTGTAGATTGGGATCCTCCTGTCCGTCTAGGATCCACGGTGGCTCAGTAAGTATGGTACTTGCTGGCTAATCAGGAGGTTTGAACTCTCCGTTCATTGTGTTGACTGAGCCGGGACATCAGTATTTTTTAGAATGATTTCCTTTTGTCTTACAATTGGCACAAACAGTACGAAAAACCCAACAATTTGTTTTTCTGTTTGCAAGAAATAAAACAGAAAAACTTTTACAGGTGTTTCCAAAAAAAGAAAATCAAATTGTTTAATGCAGAGAAAATCTGAAATTAACAATTTCTATTTTTTTTTCTCAGTTATTAGATCTGAATAAAGAATTTACAAGTTATACTGCAGGCGGTAAATCCTATACCAGTCTCTGTTACAAGTAAGTGAGTTTTTAAGACTTTTTTGTTACTGTACATTGTAATGAAATGAAATAAAATGGGGTTTAACTTCCTACTGTTCCGCTCCTAACCTGGGCTAATGAAGACGAGCATACGCTATACAGTGTGCTATGAGGGAAATTTTGCCCGGGTAGCGGTGCTACAGCCTACTCTTATTATATCGAATTTCAACTGCCCAAGGATACTTTAAGTGCACACCAATGGGTACACTGGACCTCGGTTTTTCATAACATCCGAACGCCTAGACAGCTGTCTTTGTCAGACCCTCTGTTCTGCATCACTGACAAGGCGAAACCACACCGGACTGTATATGGTAAGTCCTATACTACTCTCTGTTACATTCAATATGATGAAAACATAAATCCTATTTCATTAATTCAAGACAGCATACATATGATCAAAATCTGAAAAAGACAGTGATGTGATTGAATTTTTTATATCTATGTTTAAGTTATTCGTTGTTTTTTTCTTTCAGATTAGGAAGATCATGTCGTGTGACTGGTCTATTAGAATTATGGAGTTACGATGAATCAAGTATCAGATCTTTAACAAGAAATCAGATATTGACGACTGTTAATACGACAAATAAAAGGTGAGAGGGGAGAGATAAACAAACATTCACCCGATACAAACTTGGTCATCTTTGGTCTTTTGCAGCGGGAGAATACCAGAGGACTTGGGATGAAAACCCATGACGTGGGATAGATGACTCTTCTCTTGCCACATATAAAATAAGCGGAGAGTCAAAACAATTCTATGACTGAGATTCTGCTACTGTCCTGGTTCCAGAAAAAATAATAGGCCTATTGTACAATCAAAACGTAAATTTAAATCTTGGATGGGACTTATATTATGCATCGGTAAGGGTTGTATTATATGCCAGTAATTGGCAACACATTTTTGGCAATTGACAAAAAATTATATAAAAGTAGGTGGCAAAAAATTGAAAGCCATCGTGAACCAAGACTGGTGCAAAGAGTAGATAGTTAAACCTTGTTTGATTTGTCAGCAGAAAGTATGAGTTTGTTTTGTTGACATGTATTGACCGAGTTTTCATGTACGCATCATCATATGTGAATTTGGTGGTTCAGCAGTCCGGCGTTATAATTCTGTGCAAATATTTTTTTAGTCCTGTATTTGGTACAGATCTTGATGTTAAAAACTATTTGGGTGGATTCATACGACGCAATGGGAATGGTATGATTATCGGAGCAGAGGCTACACAGATGTTATGGCTGCTAAAACCAGTAAGTTAGCTGTATTATGATGTCATACCTCTTGCTATGATTACAATTACTGTGTTTAAACCAGTATCAAGACAAGCACCAGGTCTTTCCGGGACTAAAATAGGGGTCAATTTTATTGCAACAAATCGCTGCATATAGGGGTCTTTTAATAGTGGGAAGAAAGCAGATAACCCAGAAATATCCTACAAGGTGGGACTAGCGACACTACTCCTTTTCACATGTAATCTGGGGAATCAAAACCACACCACTCGTTTCATTTACAGACCTTAATATCTAAAGCACACAAGTTAACCCATTTACAGACCTTAATATCTAAAGCACACAAGTTAACCCATTTTCTTCTCCCCCTTCAAAAGATATTACTAATGAAATGAAATGGAGTTAAGCATGCATCTTTGCTACACGGACTGGTCTTATCAAGATGAGGGTGTACGCCGTACAGTCTACTACAAATTCCAACATTGTGCATATTGCAAATAATGTCTGTAGAGATTAAAGTCCTGATGTGCCATTTAAGAGCAATAGGAATCTCTTGCAAATTAAAATGTTGTGAAAGATAAATCTTTAATAGGAAAACCAATCGGTTAAATTGGAATTGAAATTTCATTGAACTATATACAATGTACTGATTCGCTATTTTATAAGTCTGCCCCCATTTTGTTGTACTCAAAATTTATTGGTAAGTCTTTTTTAAATCTGATGGTATCAGAGATGATATTTAATTATTATGTTTACTTAATTAAATTTTAAATAATCCACATGAGGATATCATAGCATGGATAAGGCAGTGAAGACTTTGAGAATTTAGCAATACATACAAATTGCACATCGTAACTTTAACAATAGTCATACGTGCATCTGTATTTGTTTCAGAGTGCGGCAGCCAAAGAATGGGAAGCCAAGGTCATAAAAAGAGCACTTCAAGGTCATAAAGATTTAAAGAATGTTTACGTGTATGCTTCAAGAAGGTATATTTGTCTTAAAAATATTTCATATGAAATTGTACAGATTACTGAGGGGTTGGATGGCACTTTGTATCTTAAGGTCTGTCATTCAGTCAACTAGCGTGGTTTTGATTCCCCTGTTGTATGTGATATATTCCAATTGATGATGGGAAAAGCTGTATAACAGTATATTTCTAAAGACCTAGCCAACTTAAGTCAATTGTTTATTGCTACTTTCATTTTAATTTTTGGCTTTCCTTGTCAAATGAAATGAAATCAAATGGGGCTTAATGTCCTACTTTCCTGCTCCTACTGGACTAATGAAGACGGCATACGTGACAGGGACGATTCTAGGAATTGTGAAAAGGGGGGGTGCCGCAAAATTAGGGCACTGACCACAGAGATGGGACATGCCGCTGAGAGTGGGGGTGGGGGCCCCAAGAAAATTATCCGTCATTTCCTTGCATCTGTAACCAATTCAAGAGCTATTTGACTGATATTTTCGTCTAAACGTTCGGAAATCGTAGAAAAAAAGCCTCAAAATTGAGCAAAAAGCCTAGTTGAAAGGCACTTTCAGTAGTAAAAAAGGCACTGTCGAAAATTAGGGGGGGGAGGGAGGGCCCTTTACGCCCCCCCCCCCATTGAATCTGCCTCTGCATCATACGGTGTGCTATGAGGAAAATTTTGCCTGTATAGCAGCACTACAGCCTGCTCTTATATCGAATTCCAACTGCCAAGGGATCCTTTACGTAAACAGGATACCTGTCCTTTGTCCCTTTTGAATGACTATCTGTTGTCTCTTTCAAGGAGAAACCATGACTACCTTAAATTGTCAAAGGTGTAGCACAAAATTGGTGCAGTCTGAACTTTTTATTTATAGAAATAAAATGTTGAAGAAAGAAATTTTCAAGGGAGACTGTTGTTCTTTAAAATGAAAAGACTTGCAAAGGGCAGATTTAGCTCTTACATAATGCATCTTTAAAACTTTTCAATCAAGAGACATGTACATGATTCTTTTTCTGGGGGACAGCCATAGTTGAGTGTTTGAAGCAGATACAGAAGTTAAACCTGGATTTATTACCTCCAGATATGATTTATATTTCGACCCAGAGTTTCTTACAAAATAATTATAGTTTCTTTGCATCACATACAATACAACTTGTCATGCTCTTCTTTGGAGGTGACTCTCGTCTTGGAAGATGACTCATCTTGGGAGGTGACTCTTCTTGGGCGGTGACTTGCTTCTTGCAATTGGGAGGTGACTATCTCTTCTTAGGAAGTGACATTCTTCCTCTTGGGAGGTGATTCTCTTCTTGGGGGGGACTCTCTTTTAGCAGTTGGGAAGTGACTCTTTTCTTGCAGTTGGGAGATAAATGTCTTCTTGGCAGGTGATTGTTTTCGAGAAAAGCCTTAGACTCTGGACACCAATTCAAGAATGATTGACATGAAACTTGATGTGTTTATTCCTTGGAAAATTAACAGATTTTTGATATGACTCAAGATGGATACTTGGTTTTTGTTCCAGTTCCTGTTTATGAAAATGTTGACATCGATTTTCTCTCTTAGTTTTCAGGACGAAGGATATGGTGCTATAAATAGTGATATTAAACTTCTCTCGGCTGGTTTCAGTATCGTGTTTGTTTTTGTGATGATCTCATTGGGTAATTTTAATATGGTGGAACAACGGGTAAGACCTGAAGTCTTTGTTTTCTTTATATACAACTAAATGGTCATAAACTGGATGACCAATATCAAAACTAAACTAAATGGTCATAAAGTAGATGACCGATGTCAAAACTAAACAGTGTTTCTTAAACTAAACGGTATGCAAGGATTCATAAGAAATTAATTTGCAAGGATTCATAAGCAATTTGGAAGAAAGTTGTAAGGATTTTTGTAGTATTTCTGCACATATTATCATTCTCAGCGAATTTCAAATGATCTTTTCAACACCGTGTAAGAGTAGCTTTACATATTATATCGTTTGTCTTGTATTCATACCATATTTATACTATTCAACAGATAATTGTGTCTCTACTGGGGTTAGGAAGCGTTGGACTTGCTATATTATTTGCATATGGTATTGCTACATTTTTGGATGTTATTTACGGTCCTATTCAATCCATCATGCCATTTTTATTGTTGGGTAAGTCTTTACAGTTTTAACATGGCATATTTCATGCTTGATCATATTGCATGGTGTGTATTGTTTTTTTTTTTATCAATGACATAATTTCGAGTCTTATTTAGCATTTCAGTTTTAAAAAAGAATATTTCTGTATCGTCTGAAGTCAATAGTCACCACTCTGCAACCTTCTGTTCTGGAATTAAGCCCCCCCCCCCTTCCACTTGTTAACATGAAATCTTTTCGCAACCTACCCTTTCAGAGTTACCCCCCATATTGTATATTCTCATATGCACCTATAATGTTATGAATCATATTATCTAAATTTATAACAAATTATTGAGTTTATTTATGGTACATGTTGGTTTCTTTATGTTCATGTTTAGGGGTATCACAGCAGCTAAATGATTAACACGTTGGCTCACTAGCCTGGAGGTCACATGTTCGATCCCTGCATTGGCAGAGAAAGTTCATTGGAATTTTCTGACGTGGTTCCCTCTTGTCAGTGTTGCAGTACAGAGGGCCTGACAAAGACAATTGTATAATTGTCCGGATGATTTGAAAAACTGAGGTCCTGTCTATGCATTGGTGTGCACGTAAAAGATCCCTTAGCAGTTGGAATTTGATATAAGAATAGGCCATAGCATTTCATTCAGTCCTTCACGTTTATGATGAACTTTCGCTCCTGCTCCTCTTGACGCACATCCGCTCTCCTTAACAGGGGGGGTTGGGATGGCCTAGTGGTCTGGAGTGCCGCGCTTTGACCTCTAACTGGCCGGTCACCTCTGGCTTGCAGCTGTGGTTTTGATCCCAGGTGTGAGCGTATGTGGCATGGAGATAGGGGCGCTTCTCCCACTGCTAAAGACCCCTACACGCAAGCGAATTATTGAAATAAAATTAAACCATATGTTAGTCCCGAAATGACCTAGTTTGTGTCGAGTGGACGTTTAACCTGATTCATCATTAAAGATTAGCTTAATCTCTCTCCTAAATATTGAGAT
This sequence comes from Patella ulyssiponensis, assembly GCA_963678685.1. Classification (NCBI taxonomy): domain Eukaryota; kingdom Metazoa; phylum Mollusca; class Gastropoda; family Patellidae; genus Patella; species Patella ulyssiponensis. The sequence continues at coordinate 10,266,313 of OY783228.1, forward strand.
TAATAAACTGCTTTCAGATTTTGTTTACTTTTAAACTGCATACATTCAAGATACCAGGAGGTTTTTATGGCTCCCGCACAATTTTATAAACGTGAAGGACTGTTTTATTTCATTTTGCTTTTATGTTATAACATTTATGTATAATGTTTGATATTTTACACAACCTTTAAAAAATGGTATTACATTGTTTTATTGTATTACATGTGGTTCCAGGTATTGGAGTGGATGATATGTTTGTTATCGTAGAAGCATGGAGGAATCTATCACCTACTGAATTAAAACTACCGTTACCAGAACGTATTGGTACCGTATTGAAACATGCTGGTGTATCAGTTACTGTAACATCTATAACTGATGTTGTGGCTTTTGGTATTGGTGCTTCAACGGTATGATTATATCATTAAATGAAAGAATCATCTTCTAAATTCTGTTTCTGTGTTATCAGTACAGGAAGGGGTTATAGAATATTATTGTATCTGACCTTATTCAAAACAATATTCCCTTGTGTAATCATGGTTCTATCACTATGCACCAGTTGTCTTGCCCAAGGTGAAAGTTAGAATTTAACTATGTGCACTGTGAGTATGCATTATTCAAGAGCTAAACCTACCTAATGCATGAACTAAAACTAAGTTTTGTGATATATTTACATTTCAGGTTATACCAGCTTTGAGTGCTTTTTGTATCTATGCAGCTCTTGGAATATTTGCTTTATACATTTTACAGTCTACATTTTTTGTGGCATGTTTAGCTATTGATGAGAGGCGTCGCCAGGCACATCGTAACGCATGTATATGTTGTTATAAACATCAAAACTATAAACCTAACAGCTGTAGTCAGAAGACTTTTCTTCCAGTTTTCTTTGAAAAATACTTTGGACCTTTTTTAATGAAGTTCCCAGTAAAGGTATATTTCTTTCTGTTTTGGGGGTTGGATGGCCTAATGGTTATCACGTGCGCGCTGTATCATAAAGTCTGTCATTGAGTCAACTGGAATGGTTTCTTTCCCCGGTTGTACGTGACAAAGAGTAGGGTCGTCTGTCCAATCTTATGGGTTTTCTCCGGGTCCTCCGGATTTCCTCCCACTTATTCGTTGAAAGCCATGTATTGAAATATGAATTAGTCAAAATGACATGTATGTGCAGCCATAGCTTGCCGAGATGACATGAATGGGCCTTCATAGTTTGCCAAGATTACATAAATGTGTACTCATAACACGCCATGATTACATGAATGCATACTCATAGCTTGCCAAGATGACTGGGCACCAACAGCTTGCCAAGATTATATGAATGCATACTCATAGCTATCCAAGGTGACATGAATGGGCCATCATAGTTTGCTTAGACTACATAAATGTGTACTCATAGCTTGGCTCGGATGACATGACTGAGCACCCACAGCTTGCCAAAATTATACCAGTAATGTATTTCATGCAGTTTTGTTTCTAGATTATATTACTCCACTTCTATAAGTCTGATTTAGTGATACTATGACATGTATTTTAGCAAGTAATGCACTGGGACAGTAACCATGGCATCTGGTTTTGACAGAGAGAGATTTTTTAAGGTACATGTATTTCCAGCGTTGTATCGCCTTGTCATGACATGCTTTCCATCCTTATTGTGTTATTTGTTATTTTCAGATTATAGTCATGTTAATAGTAACTGTGTTAGTTGGTGTTAATTTATGGAGATTTATTTTATTAAAACAAGATTTTAATCTAACGAACTATATTCCGTCAGATTCATACGCCTATGATTATGCAAAGGCTAAAGAGAGATACTTTGTTAATGAAGGAACAGACACAGCAGTTTATTGTGGTAAGAATCATCATTGAACCTTTTATAGATGTAATTTTAAAACCTATAAAATCACAATTATTTGAGACCTAGAAATAGCCTAAAGTAGCTTAAAGGTTGCGAAGTGAAATGGGGTTCAACATCCTACTGTTCTGCTATGGAAGGCAGGAAATTTTACCAGGACAGCAGTACTACTATAGCCTACTCTTAATTCGAATTCCAATTGCCAAGGGATCTCTTACGTGCTGGCCAATTTGTACACAGGACCTCAGTCCAGCATTACTGACATGGGAGTACCACGCCAGAAAATGAGGATAGACTTTCTCGGCCAATGCAGGGATCGAACACTCGACCACCATATTAGCGAGCCAGCATCTGACACACTTAGCCATCGTGATCCCCCCCCCCCCTAGAGATCGCTTGTTTGATCCCTGCATCGGCACAGAAAATTCTTCAGGATTTTCCAACGTGGTTTCATCCTTGTCAGTGGTGCAGAACAGAGAATGTGATGAGAACAGTTGTTTAGTTGTTTGGAGTGCACGTAAAAGAACCCCTGATAGTTGAAATTCGATGTTAAAGTAGGCCATAGTGATGCTGCTCAAGCAAAGTTTCTCTTAAAGCCACACTGTGTGGTGTATGCCTGTCTTCATTAGCTCAGTTGGAGCTGAACAGTAGGATGTTAGTACGTGATGGGACGAAAAACCGAGGTCCCGTGTACACATTGGAGTGCACGTAAAAGATCCCTTGGCAGTTGGAATTCGATATAAGAGTAGGCCGTAGTGCCGCTGCCCGGGCAAAATTTCCCTCATAGCACACTGTATGGCGTATGCCCGTCTTCCATTAGCCCATTTCATTTCTAATTCACGGCTTTTAGATCATAAGGTCTGTCATTGAGTCAAGTGGTATGGTTTCGATTCCCTGCTTGTACATGACAAGAAGTAGGGTCGCCTATCTAACCTCATAGGTTTTCTCAGGTCCTCTGGTTTCCTTCCACTGCTAAAGACCACTATGTTCAAGAAAATAAAAATATTGAATTAAAATTGGACTATGTGTTAGTCCTGAAATAACGAGGGTTTGCGCCAAGTGGATGTTAAACCCTATTTCTCCTACTATTTGTCTGTTTATATTCTATTAAATATATTTTCAGGAGATATAAATTATTTTGATCATATACGTAAACTAGACGTAGTACATCATCTTATAGAATCAGATACCTATATACAAGATGGTACATTAATTAGCTGGTTTAAATCCTTTCAACAATATCAAACAGCTACAGGTTGGTTTACATCCTTCGGGGGGGGGGGGGGGCCCGAATGGTTAGCACGTGGTGCTGTATCATAAAGCCTGTCATTAGGTCAACTGGCGTGGTTTTGAATCCTCGGTTGTACGCGACAAGGAGAAGGGTCGCCTGTCCAACCTTGTGGGTTTTTTCCGGGTCCTCTGTTTTCCTCCCACTGCTAAAGACCCTACGCGTAAGCGAGTTATTGAAATAAAATTAAGCCATATGTTAGTCCCAAAAAGGCCTAGTTTGTATGAAGTGGACGTTAAACCCAATTTTTCTCTCTCTTTCTCTCTTTGTTAAAAATGTATTTGGGTGACTCGCTCGTGAGTGATTCTTCTATCTTGCATTAAAATGTGAAGATTAAAGGTGATGTGTACCCGTGTGGTGAATAACACATGGTTTGGGCTGATTTAAATCATTTTAGTTGATAAAAAAGGATGGGTGGGGAGGGGGATGCAGAGTAAGACTTTCGATTGCTTACCTGGAGGTTCGGTATTTGATTCTGGTGTTGGCAGAGAAAGTTCATTGGGAAAGTCCAGCTAGACATTCCAATGTGGTCAGTATTCCAGGACAGAGAGCCTGGCAAGGGACAAAGTATAGTCATTCGTATGGAGTAGAAAACTGATCAAATTCCTGTGTACACATTGGAGTGTATGTAAAATAACTGCTGACGATTGGAATTCCAACGAAGAGTAAGCTGTAATGCCGCTCTCTGGGCAAAATGTCCCTCATAGCACATTGTATAATGTATGTTCATCTTCATTGTCCTAGTTGGTGCAGATTTTCTGTTTAATACCTATTTTTAAGTGTCTATTGTCGGCGCTCCTATTTACTCACCAATTGCTCTAATCCCGAAATCCTAAACCCTTCCTTATTCGATATTTTTTCAGGAGTTCCAACTTCAACAGAAGCTGAGTTTAATTCTGCCGTCTTCCAATTTATACAAACAGCCGGTCAAAATCTTAAAACATTTATTAAATTTAATTCGACAAGGGAACCTGTAAGAATAACAGTATGTATTGTTAATTATTCCCGGTTTGGGTCAATGGAAATCTTGCCTAAGGACTTTTCAGTTACCTAAAATCTTGTCTGACGACTTTGAGTCAATTAAAATGAGCATGAACTGTTGAGTATAGATATAAACTCTCGTATGTCATAATGTTGAGTTAGAGGCATCATGCATGCTTTGTGGATTACAGTGGGTTACAAATGGACATTAACTTTTGATCAGCGGAATAAAAACAAGCAGATATATTATTCACATTAGAAATGCTATTACTATTGATAAAGTTACGGTCTTTCTGAATTTTTGTTATTAACGTTGTGTACACCACAAATTTCCTGAACTAGGTACAAGTTCTCGATCATATTCAATTGGTAAACACCCCAAATTTACACACCAGCCAAAAGTAAAGTCACATAATCCATTCAATGATGGTCGATCAATCGCTGCAATTGCAAAAACCCCCAGCAAAAACCTTTGTTGTTTCCATATGAGGTGTTATGTGGCTAAATGGTTTAACACATATTTTTTAGATCATAAGGTCTGTCATTGAGTCTAGATAGCCTGCATTTGATTTCCCAGCCAAAAACTGTAGGTTTTTCTGCAGGTCGTCCAGATTCCTCACACTACTAAATATACCTCTACGTGCAAGTGAATTGCTATAATTAAGTTAAACTTTTGATAGTCCCAAAATGAACTAGTTTGTGTACATGGTACGTTAAACCCCATTTCTCTATCTCTATATTTCAGTCATCATATTTTACTATGAAACATACATTACAACCCGATTCAGCTGGTGAAATAGATGCCATGCAATCATTACGATCTATTATAGACAACGGCATGTTTCCGTTATACAATATATCAGATCAACCAACCTATAAATGTTTTCCTTACTCGCGGAATTATCTTACCTATGAAACTAATAAAGTAAGTATTTTAAATTTTCTCTTAAAGATACATTATGGGTGATTACATAAGAGCTGGAAGTTCTCACTATAATAGTTAAAAATTAGTTAATGTAAAGGGAATTTGAGTTGTATGTGACAAGTAGTAGGGTCGCCTTTCCAACCTTGTAGGTTTTCTCTGGGTAATCGTGAGGTTGATGGCTGAATTGTTAGTACATGCACGCTGTATCATAAAGTCTGTCGATGAGTTGTACGTGTGAAGGAGTAGGGTTGTCTGTCCAGCCTCGTGGATTTTCTCCGGAAATAAAATTGAACCATATGTTAGTCCCGAAATGACCTAGTTTTTCTCGAGTTGATTTAAAACCCGATTTCTCTCTCTCTCTCTCGCCTAAACACTATCATATTTTTGTGACATCCGTTGGTATTATTGATATTTCAGGTATTATTAAATGAGTTGTATCGTAATCTGGGTTTAGCAGGTGCTTGTGTTCTGGTAGTAACTCTAATACTCATAGCTAATTTATGGACAAGTTTACTTGTATTCTCCTGTGTTGTCTTTACATTGGTAAGTTCTTCACCTGTGTATAATTTGACGCAATGTTCCATATAAAGAAGTTTTCATTCATTTACACAGGAGGGAGAGCCGAAGTGGCTCATTCAATCATTGTCACCGGAGGGGAAGCCGAAGTGGCTCATTCATTCATTGTCACAGGTGGTGATGCCACCGTGGTGCATTCATTCATTGTCATAGGAGGTGGTTCCACAGTGGCTCATTCATTTATTGTGACAGTGGCTCATCCATTCATTGTCACAGGTGGTGACACCACTGTGAGGCATTCATTCACTGTCACAGAATGGAGAGCCACAGTGACTAATTCACTCATTGTAACAGGAGATGGAGCCACAGTGGTGCAGTAGGATGTATCTGACATGATTTTGTGTTTACAGATTTGTGTAGCTGGTACTCTAGAGTTATGGGGTGTAACAATTGATACAGCCAGCTCCGTGTTGATGATATTATCTGTCGGTCTAGCTGTAGATTACTCTGCTCATGTAGGTCATACATTTATGACTATATCTGGAAACAGACAAGGTGAGATTCTTTAAACATTTACATTGTCCCATAATGTGCCATTCGTAAAATATTGGGAGACGCAGTTGATCAGTGAGATGACTCTGGCTTGCTAGCCTGTCCAGGAACAGTGTCTAGTCATTTGGAATGGAAGAAAAAACGAGGTGTACACATAGACATGCCCATAATAGAACCCTTGACAGTTAAAATTTGAAATAAGAGTAGGCCATGACACTTCTGGGCAAACTCCCAGCACACAGCATGACGTATGCTCATCTTCATCAGCCTTAATGGGAGTACAACATTAACCCACATTTTATTTCGTAAAATATTGAAACAAGGCTGTCCCAGCAAGAGTCTCTCTTATTGCAGCCATAGCTGCTTTTTTGGTTGTCCAATCGGCAAAAAAAACATATATTAAATCACAACGGAAAGATAGTTCTGTGTAAGATATAGTGGGTGATCATAGACTAAAACACAGTCTTAGAAACTGCATGACCCAAGATTCGACAAATACACCATTTGTCACAAATGAGTCAATAGTTCACTAGATTCTCTAGATATTCTGCTGTACAATTTATGTATTAGCTAGTACTCACACAAATATTGGGGAGTCACAATATTGGCTGAAAAAGTTCTTCAGGATTTTTCAGCCTGGTTTCAGTCTGTTAAAAGGTTTTGAGCAAGACATTGAATAATATCAGACATATGTCCTTATGCAATATCAATCTCTTATTTTATGTGTCACTCTCGACCATTAAACCATAGGTATGTCTGTATCCACATGTATATGTATTTCTTGTGTTTATTTTCAGACGGGGGATTGGATGGGGCATGGTTAGAAACGTGCATGTTGTATCATAAAGTCTGTCATTGTATCAAATGGCGTGGTTGTGATTCACGGTTGTTTTTGACAAGGAAAAGCCAACCTCGTGGGTTTTCACCGCAACCTCCGGTTTTCCTCCCACTGCTAAAGACCCATACGCGCTAGCAAAGAAAAATAAAATTGATCCATGTGTTATTCCCGAAATGACGTAGATTGTGTCGAGTGCACATTTAACCCATTTCTCTCTCTCTCTCTTTATTTTCAGAAAGATCTCTAAAGACATTAAAGAATATAGGACCTGCTGTATTTAATGGTGGTTTTAGCACGTTCCTAGCTTTTGTTCTGCTGTCTACTAGTACTAGTTATGGTTTCTCTTTATTCTTCAGGGTAATACATCTTATTTATTTAGAATAAGAATACTTTTATAGACCCTAAATATTTCTAACAGTAGAAGGAGACAGGGAACTGATAAGGAATACAAGTGTAGCAACGGATAATGAGCTAATCCCAGGGTGAAGATGCATGTAACTGATCAGAAACACAAGTGTAGCAACGGATAATGAGCTGAACCCTCAGAAAGATGCATGTAACTGATCAAAAATTGAAATGTCCTGCTCCTAAACTGGGCTAATGAAGACTGGCATACGCCATACATCGTGCCATGAGGGAAATTTTGCCCATTCAGCCTACTCTTACATTGAATTCCAATTGACAAGGGATCTTTTACGTAGACTCCAATGTGTACACAGGATCTCGTTTTTTTGTCCCATTCGAACAACTAGATAGCTGTCCTTGTCAGGCTCTCCGTCTTGCATCACTAACAAGGGGAAATCACGCCGGAAAATCTGGATGAACTTTCTCGGCCATGTGATCCCCATGTAACTGATCAGGAACACAAGTTTAGCTATGGTTAATGCGCTGAACTCATTAAAAGATACATCCCCACTGTCAACTGTTTGGGGGGTTGGGATGGCCTAGTGGTCTAGAGTGCCGCGCTTCGACCTCTGGCTGGCCAGTCACCTCTGGCTTGCGGCTGTGGTTTCGAGCCCTGGTGTGAGCGTATGTGGCATGGAGATAGGGGCGCGTTCTCAACCTCTTGGGTTTCCTCCGGGCACTCCGGTTTCCTCCCACGGCTAAAGACCGCTATGCGCAAGCGAATTATTGAAATAAAATTGAAACCATATGTTAGTCCCAAAATGACCTAGTTTGTGTCGAGTGGACGTTAAACCCCATTTCTCTCTCTCTCTCTCTGTCAACTGTTCATTACTTGCCTGCCAATGTGTACATTTGACCTTGCTTGGTCCTCCATCCAGCACCACTGACAAAAAAGGGAAAAAAAGGTTGAAAAATCCAGATGAAATTTGTCCTTCAATCTGATTAAAACACAGATCCTATTTCGTTTGTCTTCACTACATTAGCATCTGGTAGAGTTGTTATATTACCTTTGGTTGAAGTGAGGGATTAGCCAATTAAACAGTCTGCTACAGAAACTTCTTGGCATGCCATGTACAGGAGCACTTATTGAATAATCAATGTCTGATGTCATAGGTTCAAATGCTGCTCGTACAACCCCTGACACAACCTTTCAGTGCAACTGGTCAGATCTTCATGTAGTGTAGGCAATTGAAAGTATAAAAAAACGAAACGAAATAAACATCTGTATTTTAATCAGATTGTTTCTCTGTCCACACCCGTGATCAAACCTGGGAACAACAGGATCGTGAGCCAACACCTTGTTCAATGAGCCACCTGGTGGAGATGGATGGCCGAATGTTAAGCACGTGCACGCTGTATCATGAAGTCTGTCATTGAGTCAACTGGCGTGGTTTCGAATCCTCGGTTGTACATGACAAGGAGTACGGTTGCCTGTCCAACTTTGCGGGTTTTCTCCCGCCCCTCCAGTTTCTTCCCACTGCTAAAGACCCCTACTCACAAGCGAATTATTGAAATAAAAATTATGTTAGTCCCGAAATGACCTAGTTTGTGTTGAGTGGACGTTAAACCCCATTTCTCTCTCTCTCTCTCTCTCTCTCTCTCTCTATCTCTCTCTCTCTCTCTCTCTCTCAAAATGAGCCGCCATATTTTCCTAATACCTATCACTGATGGACAATATAATATTTTTCAGGTATTTGTTAGTGTTGTTGTTTTTGGATTGTTTTATGGTTTATGTTATCTACCAGTGGTATTAAGTTGGGTTGGACCTGCTCCATATGATAGTGCCTTACCCATAAAATCAAAAGATGTGGAGATCAGTACTTCATCGAAGGCCGTTTCAAACGGAAACTCTCAGGTAACCATTTACGTCTGAAAGATTTCATGTATGTGATCAACTGTGGCCGAAATTCTTAATGGCCCCTTTAAAAAAATGACCCATGGGTTAGTGGAGTAGAACAGAACTAGAATGTTGAAGATATTTTAACCCCAGCCAGATTTGATATGTGTGATCAACTGTGGCTGAAATTCCTAATCTAATGGCAGTCGCAAAAGAAATATATATCATATCAGATGACAGATGGGTTAGTGGAGTAGAACTGAACTAGAATGCTGAAGATGTTTTAACCTCAGCCAGATAGTGGAGCATCTAACACTTTAGACATATATATATATTCGCCCTGAACACTTGAAATTTACATTGGTAACATTATCCTTCCATATTATATCATTTGCTTATTTCTCTTGTTTCTTCTATTTTAGCCTCTTGATGGAGATTTAATTTCTTCTTCTCTCATTCCAACTAACAAGGAGGTAGAATATGTTATGTTGATAACTGTTGTGTAGAGTGTTATCTGACCCTCTTTCCCATGTTTCCTGATTCAATTGTCCTGCCCAGTTTAAATCTGTTTTTTTCTTTGTGTGTTATGCAAACTATGTTCATCGATTTGTGCGAATTGAGTTAACCCATGGCAACCCACCATGGCAACCCATAATGTGAATGATGTAAATACAGAGATAAGAATAAATCTAAACAAAAAGAAAGTTTGGTTTGTATTACAAGGTATAGAATAAGTCTGTTTCAAGTATAGGTCTATATGGTAGCTTTATTAATCAAGACAAAGCTTGGCTGAGATCTTGTAGTTTTATTAGACCAGGTATAGGTCGCTGGTGGCTTTATTAATCAAGACAATAATGGTGGTTGGTTGGTTATGATCAAGTATTTAATATTGGATAAGCCTAGTGTGGTTAATCTGCATGATTTCATTTGATTTAATGTAGTTAACCTGCATGATTTAGTGTGATTTAATTTCGTTAATCTGCATGATTTAGTGTGATTTAATCTGGTTAACTTACGTGATTTAAGGTCATTTAATTTGGTTAATCTGCATGATTTAATGTGATGTAATTTGGTTAACCTGCATGATTTAATGTCATTTAATTTGGTTAATCTGAATGATTTCATTTGATATAATTTGGTTAATCTGCATGATTTAAAGTCATTTGATTTGGTTAAGCTGCATGATTTCATTTGATATAATTTGGTTAATCGGCATGATTTAATTTACTTGAGATTTTATCTTTTTTGAATCCTTCATCAAACATCAACCTTTGATCTTGAGCACTTCATCCAACGTCCGCCTTTTATAGGCCTTTAATCTGCCTTTTTTTTTTGAATATATATGTATACATCTTTGTTCTCAGTCTCTTTATCAACACGGCTACAAAAAGTTGTTGTATCTATGAAAATATCACTTTAAAACACAGAGCTGGGGATGGGATGGGATGGGGACGTAATTGGACTACAGTATTTATCTGTAAATAAAGCAGTTCTCTTGTTTGGATTTCTAGTCGGGATTGATTTTAGATCTGACATGGTATGAGTATGATGTTTAGTTTGTTTGTCATTGACAGTGTTTCCTTCTATGTATATGTTCATTTCACGTCATCAAACCCCTTCTGATTATATTATATTTAGATTCGTCTCTTTTTACTTATTAGTTATTTATATACCATTTGAAGCTAGTAATAATACATGCAATATAAAGATATAGCTTTTAAAGGTTCCATTTCTCTCTTGGTATGATTTTTTAATCTACATCTGAATCGTTTAACTTTTATTAACTTTAGACTGATATAGTTTTTTTTCTCTTGTTAAATTTCAGTGTTTAACAGGTTGATTAATTTACTAACATCATTCCTTATCATTTATACCCACAGTAAGTTTAGCCTTTAATTTGATTAAAATACAGTTTTACTTGTCTTTACTACACTAGGATCTGGAAGAGTGGTTATAAAACCCGCTTCTGGTTGATGTAACGGTCTGTTGCAGCGACTTCTTGGCGTGCGATGCGTGGAACTATGGGCATTCCACTAGAAACCTCAAGGCTGATTGGTTAATCAATGTGTGATTCCATAGGGTCTAAAGCCTCTTGTATGACCCCTGACGCGACTCCCTATATAAAATCGAAAATATATAAAAAATAACGAAACGAGTACATATCACTTACTGTCATACAGGTAATAATGTATTATATTAAGACAACGAGAAATAATATGTTTCTATAACCCGAATGAATGGGGATGTGGTGGTTTATTTAGCGAAATAACAAAATGGTATCATCATTAATATAGTGTTTACCTGTGTGTACGACATTAAGTTCTGTTGCAATATCACTATCATATTTAACAGACCGGTTGCCCTGCTGTGCATTTACAGCCGTAAGTCCTGTTGTAATTGGTGTGATTGGTGTTCTGGTTGGTGTTCTATGTGGTATATTTGGTACGGTAGCTGTCTTCCTGTCATATCATTTCTGTAAGAAAAGGTAACATTTTATTTATTACAAGTTGTTAATAGTCATACAGTGGCCATGTATTATTTCTATAATAAAAGGTAACATTTATTAATTATAAATTGTTAATAGTCATACATTAGCTATATATCTGAATCTCTACATTAATCGTTTATCAATTCAGCGTTTGTGTTAGTGTCATCCATCTCCACTGAACCGCTTGTGTCATGCTCGGTGGTACATATCAAAGCAGTTTGATCTACACATGATCGTGAAAGACGCCCGCTGATCTACCACATTGTCTCATGAAAGAATCATGTTATAGCCGAGTCATCCAGATATTGGTCTTATGTTGATATGTGAATGTGGTGGCATATTGCGGGCGTCTAGCTTCGCCCATCTGACCATTTTGATTAGTTAGGGTAACAGTGGCTACGGATTTGAAAGGATTTCTACAGATTAATGCTCCTTTATTTTGCAAAATTTGAGCATATGGTTTATTGTTAGATATCAGATGTCTTATATAAAGTTTGATTCGCTATATTTATATTTCAGGCGTCAATCAAATAAGCCAAAGGACGACACTGAACCTGATTATGCTTACAGTAATACAGATTTAAACCCGACTACTTATTAACCACTGGATATCAGAATAATCCAACTAATACACGTAATGTAGACTATGTAAACCAGTCGTTTAATACAGAAGACAATACGAGAAATATGTATGATACATTAGATCACAGACAAGATAACACACATCATACATACACAACTATAGATTCTAGCAAAACCAAATAGATACAACATTACAGATTTGTATGATACTTTTATGTCTATATTAAAATATCTATTCTATATCATGCGTAATGTATCATACAATCGATAAATAAAAATACGTCTGTAGAATCTAACATGCTAATGATACGTAAATTAAACATGATATATATTGAGATAAATTTTATATACTTGAAGAAATACTTTAATAAAACATGATATATCGAGTTTCTGACTACTAATACTGTAAATAGTGAGATGCGCACTGGAAATATTGCGAGTGGTCAATCGTCGATCAGCCATCACCATATTATGCACTCAGGTAATCTTTTCTTGGATGTTTGCGTTTAAATTCCACAGCCTACTTCATTACTGTGGAATAGGAAGGAGCACTATCCTCGAAGGTGGAGACCTTATCGGTATGTATCTGTGTCGAGGTTGGTCCTTTCAGTTGCAGGTATTGATGACTGCCCTGTAACCAGATTATCGTTTATTTAAATATTTCAAAAGGTGGCAGTGTTACTGTAATGCTTGCGTAGAAATATTTTGTTGGCTATAAAAGTCTGATAGCAGAAGCTAGAAAACATTTCTGGATTTTCGGATTACGGAATATTGCTAAATCTCTTACTAGCAAGTGTATTACGTGTAGAAAACTGCGTCGAAAGCCAGAAAAACAGCTAATGGGACAGTTACCAGAACTCAGAGTAGCTGCAGGATTTCCAGCATTTTACAACACCGCGCTAGATATGTTCGGTCCACAGTTGACATCAAGTTAGGACGAAAAACTCTTAAAGAGGCACAGGTTATAATATTCGCCTGTATGACGTCAAGAGCAATACATCTTGAACTTGTTACTGACAAAAGCTCGGACACATTCCTCATGGCATACCGTACATTTTCGTGTATAAGAGGTCAAGCTAAATGTTTATGGTCCGACCAAGGAACTAATTTCATTGGCTCACAAACTTACTTGAAAGAAATAATGAAAGACTGGGACATAAACAAAGTCAAAAACGTGATATATGAGAGAGAGAGAGAGAAAGAGAGAGAGAGAGAGAGAGAGATTAACGTTCACTCGACACAAACTAGGTCATTTCGGGACTAACTTATGGTTTTTAATTCAATAATTCGCTTTAGCGCAGGGGTCTTTAGCAGTTGGAGAAAACCGGGGTACCCGAAGTAAAGCCACGAGGTGGACAGGTGGCCCCTTCTCCTTGTCACGTACAACCGAGGATTCGAAACCAAGTCAGTTGACTCATTGACAGGCTTTATGATACAGCACGCACGAGGTAACCATTCGGCAATCCAACCCCCCTTAATTATAAAAACGTGTAAAGCCCCGTTGTTACAGTTATATACTATTCAAAAAAAGTAGGGGATATTTGATTTTTAAGTGTTATTAAAGTCACCTAATGAAACTGACGAAGAAACAAATGACAAAATGAAATGAAGTTCACATTCATCGATTTATTCCAAATGATCGTTAGACTAAGTAAGGCACAGACTGACCATTATAAGGGTAAAATGATACAGGGGTCAAACAGCAAAGTTACCACAGCATCACAACAAAGTCAGTAACGGTTAAATCCTCCTCTGTTTGCCAAACAAGCATTGATCCGACGTGGCATACTCCTAATGAGACGTCTAAGGTCATTTTGGTCCAGATTGTCCCATTTCTGTTGCAACGCAGCAGCAAGTTCTTGGACATTGGCAGGACGTTGTTGACGTTGACGTAACCTCTGTCCAAGCATGTCCCAGACATGCTCGATGGGGGAGAGGTCGGGACTCAGTGCTGGCCAAGGTAATGTGGTGATGTTCTGTTGTTGGAGGTAACCTGTAACGATCCTGGCCCTGTGACATCTTGCGTTGTCATCCTGGAAGATGAAACGGCGGCCATGACGTCGTGCGAACGGCACAACATGGACTGCCAAGATGTTGTCCCGGTAGTACTGGCCTGTAACACGCCCTGCAACAACATGTAAAGCCGTTCTTCCAGCAACAGTGATGCCTCCCCACACCATAACAGAACCACCCCCAAATCGATCATGTCTGATGACGTTAACGTCTTGGAGGCCCTCGTTTCGACGACGCCACACCCTCCTACGTCTGTCCAAAAAATCAACAGTGAACCTTGACTCATCTGAAAACATCACATTGCTCCAGCGTCGATTATCCCAGTGTTGACGACCCCTACACCAACGACGTCTTGCCTGAATGTGATGATCTCTCAAACAAGGGATCACGCCAGGACGTCGGGCGCGAAGGTGACCCCTATGCAGTCGATTCCGAATCGTCTGGCCACTCACTCTCACACCAGTGTCTGTTTGAAGACGAGCGCTGATCTGATTTGCTGTGATGACACGATTTCTCAAGGCCAAGGTACGGATAAATCGATCCTGGGATTGAGTTGTCGCCCTTGGTCGACCTGAGCGTGGTCTGTCCTGTACAGATTGTGTATCACGGTATCTGGACCATAGCCTGCTTATGACAGACTGAGAAACATTCATCGTCCGCGCCACAACCGCCTGTGTTGTGCCGATCTGTAGCATGCCAAGGGCACGTAACCTTTCATTTTGGGTAAGCCGACGCATATCAAAATTTGTTTTATGGTCACTAAAACAATTAAACTGATGTTTCCACCCTGGAATTCAATGCCACAATGACTGTAACATTCAAAGTCAGAGTCGTGCAAATCTTGGGTTGGACCCCCATGATGATCCCAAGCATCACATGCATTCCATGCGGTAGCTATTGGTGCGTTTGGGCGTCACATGTAACTGGAAATGTTTCTTCTGTTAGGTTCTATAGTGACTTTTTTCGTAGTCATTTGTATATTTTAGTAGTATGCCCCGAAAATCAAATATCCCCTACTTTTTTTGAATAGTATATGTAAATCGTTGTCGGACAGCCCAATTAACATAATGGGCTAAATGAAGTCAGGATTTCAAAAACGAGAGCCTTAACCACAATGTGGGCAAAGACAAATCCTCTAGTAACATACAAAACAACCTCGCCCGGCGTATTCCCTATAGAAGTGCCCGTATTATATTACTATTTTCACATCTGGTGAATAACGAAAAACAAACTAGCTCATTGTTCTTGGACCACAAGTTAACTTCACGTATCTCACAGGGTCGTGATCAGTTAACAGTTTCTCGAAGACTACCAATAAGCTCCACGTGCTTCTTGTTGGGCCATAATATTACTCTGAATGTTCATCACTTTTGCCCAGAACAAATAATTCCAAGTATGCATAGGAGGCATGTGATGACACCAACGCCCAAGAAGTGTAAAGGACGGTATTCCAGTAACAGGTCGTTAATATGATAGCTTATTATTTAAAGAACGATTCCGCCATAAAGAGTGTACATTACGCAGATGTATTGCCCAGACTGTGTAAACAAATCAAAGCAAAAAGCCGAGATAAACCCCACAGTGGTGTCCGGCTTCTCCGAGACATTGCTCCATTTCACACCACAGTGAACGCTGCGCATGACCCGGTCTTCAATATCCTTCCTCGCGCAGCCCATCCTCCAGATCTAGCTCCATCTGACTACTTCCTTATCGAGCAAGCAAATTTGTTCGATTCTGACGGGTGATCTGAACACTACTGTGGGGGGGGGGGGCAGGGTTACGCAGGAAACCATGGTTGTTGACGGGTTTATGTGCTTGGAAAAGGGTGCATTGATGCCAAAGCAAATAAGTTCACATTTCAAGAGATTGGTAATTTTGTGGACACATATCTCCGAGTTTGAAGCATATTTTGTGAATATGGGACTAATGAAGGGGAGCATAAGCCGTTCAGTATGCAGTGAAGGGAATTTGCGACGTCTCACTCTTATGTCGAATTCCAACTGCCAAGGGTTCTTGTTTTTGCCCCTTCCAAACGGCGATATGTCGTTCCTTCCTAGGCCATCGACCCAATACCACTGACGAGGGAGAATCAGGCCAGAAAATCCCGATGAACTTTCTCTGGTCAATAAAGGGATCGAACACGGAACATCCACGTTAGAGAGAGAGAGGGGGAAATGGGGTTTAACGTCCACTGGACACAAACCAGGTCAATTAGGGACTAACATATGGTTTTAATTTTTTTTCAATAATTCGCTTGCGCGTAGGGGTCTTTAGCAGTGGGACAAAACCGGTCCACGTTAGAGACCAAATTTCATATTAACTGAGTCACGGTATATGTAGCAGCTCCGACACTTTAATCAACTATGTGTGTAGAACAAATTGTAACAATGTATTTATAATAATGATTATCAAAGTGATGCATGTGGTAAATATGTCATGTAATATATGTATGAATACAGACACAGATAATACTAGGTTTATATGGAGCGGAACGTAATAATATATACATTTGAGAGAGGTGTTTAATATGTTACCCGAATCCTGTTTCTTTATTTAAGAAGATTAAAATGTCATTTAAATTTATTTGTTCGCTCATGGTAGTTCATAATATCCTCCATACACTGTTACTTGACACTGTTTGTTATACATTCTTTTAGATTTGTTATTTAAGCGTGGTTAAACAAGTGTTTTATTAAAATATTTAATATCACCCGTGCTTAGTTTTGAAAATATTTATCATGCTGAGAGAGAGAGGGGAGGGGAGAGAGGGGGGGGGGTAATTGGCCGACCCCCCATATTCTCCACAGTGCTTTGCTTAGTTACAGCTTATCCCACTACACACTGCTTTAATGGAAGCAACTTTCTGTTCCAAACTATGACCAATAGCTAAATTCGTAACCAAATGATTACGCTTTAAACAGAGCTCCGAATTGTACCAAATACGTTTACATAACGTTACGTCACGATTTGAGTATACCCAATTTAACCAGAGTAACATACCAACGTGACGGTTCTTTTGTTGCTTAGTATATAATACCCAACTTCCGTTTTAACGTAAATGCGCCTTTCTAGTTACAAAACGCGGTTGCAGATGTGCACGAAGCTCTGATAGCATTTCAGGGTATTGTGTTAAGTAATTTCTACATCTGTAAAAGTCACACAGTGATTGGAATTATATTCCCCGGCTCCTCTATATGAAATGTAGAAGTTATAAGTATTCAATGAGATTGATATAACCCGAGTTATATTTAAACTAGATGGTAAATACACACATAAATAATACGATAACAATGTCATTGATATAGGTTGATAATTAATCTAGATGTAAAATGCACATACAATTAATATGATGACAACTTAAAAATATAGAATGAGATTGATATAACTCGGATTATATTTAAACTAGTTAGTAAAGACACACATAATTAATATGTTAACAAATTATAAGGATTCAATGAGACAGGAAATGTGGATTTATTGGGTTACCAAATGCACACGATGCTGCCATTGTTCTTCAGGGTATGTAATGGTCTTCCCTACTGCTCTAAAAGAAACCCTTTCAATAAAAAAAGCAAAGTGGACATGTGGATTTTAGTTCCATCAAGTGGCATGGGAGATCATCTTGCTGACAGCGTGCACCTAACCCGTAATGACTTTTGGATATAATGAACACCTGTTTTAATATTTTCGGGTGTTGTTGCTGATGGAATGTCTAGATATATGTCTTGGTTTGAATAATTTGATTATCATGTTGATCTAAACACTTTAGGCGCTAAAACACCCTAAGAGAAAAATACAGTTCGTGTAAGAAAGACGAGGGTGATGAAGACGGGAGTTTTAGACGACAGTTCTTGTACCAAAGACGAAGATGATGATGGATGGTATATAGTTTTAACGTGAGATAGACGAGGATGATGACAGAGTTGTAAGGCTACAGTTCGTGTAAGAAAAACTGACGAGCGTATGGCGTTATCAAAATTTTCCGGCAACCCCCTGTATCTCAAGGACTTAGATAACAGCCTGCCAAACCAAAAGATAAAATGACCAACAAGTGAAAACAAAATGGATGGATGATTGCACATGAGCTGAAATTTCCAAACGACGTCGCATTTATGCGCGTTTTGTCAGAGTAGTACACAATTAGCCAATGGATTCAAGTCAATGGATTCTAGTCAAATTGGATGGGAACCCCACATGTTCTTGTTATGTATATCTTTCCATATTGGTCTTGTCAACGCGCTACATCATACAGTTTCTTTACATATTATTCAAAAAAAGTAGGGGATGTTCGATGTTGGGGGCATAATACTCAAATATGCAAATGACTACGAAAAAAGTCACTATAGAACCTAACAGAAGAAACATTTCCAGTTACATGTGACGCCCAAACACACCAATAGCTACCGCATGGAATGCAGGTGATGCTTGGGATCATCATGGGGGTCCAACCCAAGATTTGCACGACTCTGACTTTGAATGTTACAGTCATTGTGGCATTGAATTCCAGGGTGGAAACATCAGTTTAATTGTTTTAGTGACCAGAAAACAAATTTGGATAAGCGTCGGCTTACCCAAAATGAAAGGTTACGTGCCCTTGGCATGCTACAGATCGGCACAACACAGGCGGTTGTGGCGAGGACGATGAATGTTTCTCAGTCTGTCATAAGCAGGCTATGGTCCAGATACCGTGATACACAATCTGTACAGGACAGACCACGCTCAAGCCCAGGATCGATTTATCCGCACCTTGGCCTTGAGAAATCGTGTCATCACAGCAAATCAGATCAGCGCTCGTCTTCAAACAGACACTGGTGTGAGAGTGAGTGGCCGGACGATTCGGAATCGACTGCATAAGGGTCACCTTCGCGCCCGACGTCCTCGCGTGATCCCTTGTTTGAGAGATCATCACATTCAGGCAAGACGTCGTTGGTGTAGGGATCGTCAACACTGGGATAATCGACGCTGGAGCAATGTGATGTTTTCAGATGAGTCACGGTTCACTGTTGATTTTTTGGACAGACGTAGGAGGGTGTGGCGTCGTCGAAACGAGCACTTCCAAGACGTTAACGTCATCAGACATGATCGATTTAGGGGTGGTTCTGTTATGGTGTGGGGAGGCATCACTGTTGCTGGAAGAACGGCTTTACATGTTGTTGCAGGGCGTGTTACAGGCCAGTACTACCGGGACAACATCTTGGCAGTCCATGTTGTGCCGTTCGCACGACGTCATGGCGGCTTTTTCATCTTCCAGGATGACAACGCAAGATGTCACAGGGCCAGGATCGTTACAGGTTACCTCCAACAACAGAACATCACCACATTACCTTGGCCAGCACTGAGTCCCGACCTCTCCCCCATCGAGCATGTCTAGGACATGCTTGGACAGAGGTTACGTCAACGTCAACAACGTCCTGCCAATGTCCAAGAACTTGCTGCTGCGTTGCAACAGGAATGGGACAATCTGGACCAAAATGACATTAGACGTCTCATTAGGAGTATGCCACGTCGGATCAATGTTTGTTTGGCAAACAGAGGAGGATTTACCCGTTACTGACTTTGTTGTGATGCTGTGGTAACTTTGCTGTTTGACCCCGGGTATCATTTTACCCTTATAATGGTCAGTCTGTGCCTTACTTAGTCTAACGATCATTTTGAATAAATCGATGAATGTGAACTTCATTTCATTTTGTCATTTGTTTCTTCGTCAGTTTCATTAGGTGACTTTAATAACACTTAAAAATCAAATATCCCCTACTTTTTTTGAATAGTATATTATAATCTTTGTGTTCACTGAAGTGTGCAATAAAACACGTTAGGATATTTATTTCACAATAATCAACATGCAATTACAATATACTTCCTGCTTAAACATCCAGGGTTTAATTTATTTTAGAAGAGCTTTCATCCTGTATAGTTGTGTTTAATTTCAACAAATATGATGATTTAATATTAACATAGATAACTACGACCGTTGGTAAGTTATATATTATTGTCTATGGCTGTACACTGCCAAGTGGGGGGGGGGGGGGTGACGGCGACTTAGTGCCATATGATTAGCGCGTACGCGTTGTATCGTAACGTCTGTCATTCAATAAACTGACGTGGTTTAGAATCCCCAGTTGTACGCGACAGGGATTAGGGTCGCCTGAAATTCCCACTTTAAGATACTCCGATTTATACCCGGATGGAATGGATCTGCGATGATAGACATAATTTCAAATCTTATCGTAGATTATATTGATTAAAATGCACACAGCCGAAATTATATTCTTCATTTTAACAAGTGGAAGGTATTGGTTATATTTGAAATAGAAAATGAAATGAAATGAAAGGGGGTTTAAAGCCCTACTGTTCTGCTCCGAACCGGGCTAATGGAGACGGACATACGCCATACAGTGTGCTTTAGGGAAATATTGCCCGGAGAGCGGATCTACGACCTGGACTTATATCGAAGTCTAACGGTCACGGGATCTATTACGTGCACGCCAACATGTTCACGGGACCTCGGGTTTTCATCCCATCGAAACGACAAGAGACTAATAAGGGAGAACCACGCCAGAAAGTCTAGTGGATGAACTTTCTCGACCAATGCAGGGATCGAATCCCGACCCACAGCCTAGCGAGTCTGCGTCTTACCCATTTAGCAACGGTATGCGAAATAGTATTTGCAAACCATACATTTATATCACGTTCAATGTTGTTTAGAGGGAAGGATGGCCGAATGGTTAGCACGTGCACGCTGTAACATAAGGTTTGTCATTGAATAAACTGGCGTGGTTTCGATTTCCCGGTTTTACGTGACATTGAGTAGGGCCGCCTGTCCAACCTTGTGGGTTTTCTCTGGGTCCTCCGGTTTCCTCCCACTGCTAAACACCCCTACGCGCAAGCGAATTATTGAAATAAAATTGAACGGTGTTAATACCGAAATGACCTGGTTAGTTTCGAGTGGATGTTAAACCCCATGTCCCCATCTCTCTCTCTCTCTCTCGATGTTGTTTTCAATTTTAACACGCAGGCAAGCCACTCAACCTGATCAAGAGCGAGTCGTTTGTATCAATAGAATGGTCCCGATCGGGTGCTCAAACGCCAAACTGAGCACATGGTGTCGACACCAAACGACATCATAATGATGGTTGCCAGGTACACGTATCATAATTCTAAATTTGTTTGCCATTCATGCTTAACATGTAATACAACAATGAAGTAGACATTTTTCGCCTCAATAACAGAAATAAGATGAAACAGAATTGATATTTACACTGAACAAATAAAGAAGTTGAATTATACATTGTCTTAATTTAGAAATTACATGAATGACAGTTAGAAATTACATGAATGGAAGTTAGAAATTACATGAATGGACGTTAGAAATTACATGAATAGAAGTAAGAAATTAGACGATAGTATGTTAGTTATTAAGGCTTTGTTTTAATTTAAAGTTATGCTGGTGGTTGAATTAAGTAATGTATATAAATAATTTCACCAACTATATATCTATTGACATATTTTACTAACCAAGTGTATTATATTTCACACCCCATCTTCTTTATATGTAGAAGTAACTTACTGTGCAACTAGGAAGATTCTCGTATATCCATCTGCATGAGCGGTTTAAGGAGGATAAAAGTTCTGGGGTTACATTCACTTACATGCCTGTGATGTTTTGTAATACAATACCTATAGCCGTTCACATTTTTACAAATAAAATTTGTTTTTATTGCTTAGGACTAATGATTAATACACAAAATGAAAGTTAATCAGTTTTCAACAGTAATAATAATTTCATCTTTAATAAGTTCTATATTAGGTAAGTAGTAATCACGTTATAGTATTTATATAGAATTATAAATATTAGAGTAGGTATGTAGCCCAATATGCCAAAAACATAGATGCCAATATGCCAAAAAGGCAGAACCAAGTCTACTACTATTCATGTTCTGTTCGACGAAACAGGAAAAATGGGGCTTAACGTCCACCCAACACCAACGTATCGTTGAATGAGTTAAGATTTGTGGACTGACACCCCTATTCCATCGGGAGCTTGAATGGCCGTTATCATAAGGCCCTTCATTGAGTCAACTGGCGGTTTCGATTCCCAGGTTGTACGTGACAAGGAGTTGGGCTTCCTGTTAAACATCGTGGGTTTTCACCAGATCTGTCAGTTGCTCCCCACAGCTACAATTGAACCATACGTTAACCCCTGAAACTGGTGTCTCTCCCAACCACCTACCCTATCTCACGCTTTATCCTGGTATAGGAACCGCAGCACCTGTATCGATGAGACATCTGATGATCTAAGGTTCAAGCAATCATCTTCGCGTAAAATCGACACTATTCTGACAGTACCCATTTATGGCAGAGGATATTCGCCATTCGAATGGCAAAGAGTTATTCGCCATTCATTCATGTAATTCGCCATTCGTTTTCGTTATTTGCCATTCGTTTTTTTTAAATCGATACTTTCTGTACTATCACGATGTCTGGTCGAGGGGTAATGGTACCAAACACTTAAACTAGTTTTACTTCGTCGTACAAAATGAACATATATCATTTTCGTTACAGTAAAAATGCGAAAATTACTACTACAAGAAACGTTGTTTGGCAGAGTGCCATTGGAGGTCTATTTATAGCCTAGCGGCGACTACCCGAAAAACTACCTTACTTTATGACCTGTCCGTCAAAGGTTTAAATAAAACAAAATAGTTTTATTCAAGTATATGGATTGGAAATAATGAAAAATAAAAAAAATGGCACAATGCTTTATTTTATGTTGATATTCACTGTATATCCTGATGAGAGAGAGAGGGAGAGAAAGAGAAGAGAGAGGAAACAGGAGAGAGAGGAAAAGGGGAGAGAAGGACAGAAGAGAGAGAAAGAGACGTGGAGAGAGAGAGAGGACAGAAGAGAGAGAGAGCGGAGGAGGAGAGAAGTGAGAGAGAAATAGAGAAGGGAGAGAGAAGGGAGCGAGAGAGAGAGAAGAAGAGGAAGAGAAGGGGAGAAAGAGAGGACAGAAGAGAAGGAAGTGAGAGAGAAAGAAGAGAGCGAGAGAGAAGAGGAGAGAGAAAGAGAGGGGAGAAAGAGAGAGAGAGGAGAGAAGAGAGATAAAGAGAGAAAAGGAGAGAGAGAAGAAAGAGAGAGAGGGGGAGGGTTCGCGTCTTCTCGACACAAGTAATATCGAAACTAACATATGGTTCAATTTTATTTCAATTATTCGAGAAAAGAGAAAGAGAGAAGGGAAGAGCGAGAGAGGAGAGAGAAAGAGAGAGAAGATAGAGAGAGGGGAGAGAAGAGAGAGGGAGAGAAGACAAGAGGAGAGAGACGGAGAAGTGAGGAGAGAGAGAGGAGAGAACGAGAGAAAAGGAGAGAGAGAAGATGAGAGAGCGAGACAGAGAGAGAGAAAAGAGGGAGAAGAGAAGAGCGAGAGAAGAGGAGAGAGAGAGAGTGGAGGAGAGAAGAGAGTGAGATAGAGAGGACAGGAGTGGGCTCATTGCGAGACTTTAATAGGGTTCAGAGAGAAAGAGAGAAGAGAAAGAGAGAAAAGGAGAGTAGAGGGGGAGAGAGAAGAGGAGAGAAGGGGGAGAGAAGAGAAGAGGGGAAGAGAGAGAGAAGAGAGGAGAAAGAGAGAGAGAGAGTGGAGGAGAGGAGAGAAGAGAAGGAGAGAGATAGAGAGAGAGTGGGGAAACGGTTCGCCATAGGTCCATTCGAAACAAATAGGTAATTTCTGGACTAACATATGGTTCAATTTTATTTTAACAATTCACTTTAGAGGTCTTTAGCAGTGGGAGGAGCAGGAGAAAACCCACGAGAGTAGTGTTGCCTGTACAACCACTGCTAAAGACCCTACGCGCAAGCGAATTATGAAATTGAACCATTTGATAGTCCCGAAATGACCTACATTGTGACCTACATTGTGTCCAGCTCTCTCTCTCTCTTTCGATCTGGATTAGTAATAGATACAAAATTTCACAGAATACGGAACTTTTCACATGTGTGTTACTTCCATGTACACACGATGTTGGTTTCTCTGTCTTCGCTTCGCTGTGAACGAAGGCTTTGATTTACACGGTGAAGCTTCAAATGACAAATGTCAATTAAAAAGGGGTTCTGGGTCTGTCATTTGAATAAAAACACACACAATCTGCAAGAATTTTAAGTTTATTATATAAAACGAATGGCGAATAACTATCCTTATGGGCCTGGGCTATTCGCCATTCGAATGGCGAATATCCACTCCGCCCATGGGCTTACCGATTTATTAAACTTATTCTCTCGTTTTTACAGCATTGGATGAATGTAAAGATATAGACACCACCAAATGTCAATCATGTGTTGATACTGACTACCCTAGAGATGAATTTTATAGAGAGAACTGTATGAGGTCATGTGATGTTTGTATAAGTATGACTTGTTTTATTGTATTAAATAATATAAACATATATAAAGCTGCGTGGTCGTAGTAATTGCAGTTATCGTATTGGTAGAAGAATCATGTAAACAACTCGTATACTAGACTCGCTATTTACATTCGCTGTATTCGATAAACAAATGAAAATGCAACTTCCCGTGTGTTATACCTAGTGTAGAAAGAAAGATAATGAGTTTACAGTTTAAACATATTGAAATTATTTGTTTTTCTTTAAACATTACTTTGTACAGATTTTATACAAAACAAAAATTTTGACATATTTATTGTTTCAAAACTATGTGTGATCTTATTAACATGATGTATTTATAGGTACAAACATTGCTCTTGGTAAACCAACCGACCAGAGTTCCACATATCTAACCGCATATTCAAGTCATGCTGTAGATGGTAATACTGATAATGACTATCTTGCGTCTAGCTGTACACATACTTTAGATAATGGTAATGAATGGTGGTGTGTTGATCTACAACAGATTTATAATATTGACACCATAAAACTATTTAACAGAGATAACAGTAAGTGTTTCGTATTTTTCTACGGTCAATTTCGAGCCCTTTTTGGTTTGTTTTTTTTTCAAAATGAACGAATATATTTATTTGTACATCACAAATTCCTAGAAACATTAAGAGAATTGTGGTTTCAAAGATGAAGATAATCATTATACATTTGTAAATGCTAAATAATGTTATAGTTTGTTTACTTGAACATAAATAACTAGTTCTCTCAATGGAGTTAAATCACAACAATTTTATTAGTTGATGAATTAGTAGGTGACTAACCATTTTATCTATTGATTGATACTATGAATATTAAATCAGCTTACTGAAAGTACAAGTCAGGTTCTATTTTAAATCGTTTGATTATCCACAAAATTTATCCATTGGAAGAGAAATAACAAATTCCCCTTGATGTATAAGGATATTTAAATCCCCTGACTGAAAATACTGGCCATGATCTTTTTAAAATCGTTCGTAAATAGATGTTTCATACTTTCTGGAATTATTGCAGGTTTGTGCACACACTAGAAGTATAAATAACGCTCTTAAATAGTTTGTGACGATAATCTATAACGGATGCATGGACTTGTTTCTGGTCTAGTAAATTCCTCAGTATATTTCCGCACAAGTGTTCAAAAAAACATAGGGGAAAGTAGAATTAAGACGATATCAAATTAATAAATGTCTAATTAAAACTGTAATGGACATTCGAAGTCCAATATCGTGATGAGTGTCATGCCTGAACCTCTTCATCTCCAGAACAACCGGTATCCATTCACACCCCAGGTTACATGTCAATTCGATATATAAGCCCATTAGCCGATAATTAACCCCCTGGTATACTCGTTTAATATAACAAATCCTCATATCAAAACCTAATGGCAGTCAATAACTGCTAGTGTTCAGATAAAGATCAATGTTTGTTGGATTAGCGGTAAATCTCCGTAGCAAGCAAATCCAAAGACGGTAACTGATCGTATAATATTATATTTTCTAGTAAAAGAGAGATTACAAGGATTTGAGATAAAGACAAGTTCTAGTGGTACATGTAATCAAGCAGGATTTACATCAGCTACATCATGTTATAAAGATACAACATCAACACCACAAGATGTATATACAATAGATAGATGTAATCAACCTCCATCTACATCAACTAGTATATCTGCTAGAACTGTATATGTCTCCGTTGCAAGTCAACCACTTACTTTATGTGAAGTTCAGATATTTGATGGTAAGAAATAATACACTAAAACGCAAATCTTTCGTACATGAGTGATATTGCTGACAACCATCATAGAGTTCAGTTACACGCGGTATGCTTCGTTGTAATGTCCCCCTAACACTATTCATACCAGGGATTAAATGAAGCGAAGATATTGTTGATTAAAGAGGGCGTGTATAGGGTACAATTCATAGGACCGATTAACCGTTTCGTTTTGGATAATTTCATATTTAAGAAAATCACAACCCAGGAAGTGGTTCGTTCGATTAAACCCATTCCAACCCAAGGAGGTTCTCGGGCAATATTAATATTGCTTCGTGAATATTAATATTGGGACGATCTCTGTCTAATAATCAGTCTTCATACGATACGGGGGCTGGAACAAAATACGAGAACATCTGCTCGGGTTTCTAATATGTTTATAGTTAGTAAACGTAAATAAAAATAGGAATGATAAAAACACAGTAAGTACATTACAACATAATATTGAAAAAGGATACATTATGATATCAAGTTAAAATGAAAAAAAGAATTTTTTCAATTATTCTTAGAAACTTAGATATAATATACAAAAAAACTTGATATCAAACTTATAATATTTACACATACCTAATTACGAGAACAATTGGTCGGGCTTGTAATAAGTTTATAGTTAGTTCGTAAACGTAACTAAAAGACTATTTCTTGGTTTCATATATCTTTGATTAGTGGGGCCTAAGGGGTTTTTGGGTATGCTGATTTCAAAAATGGCGGGAGCCACGACGTCACCATAGCCGTTCCCGCCAAAAATTGAGAATTTCAAAATGGCCGCCGTAAAACAAGTTCTGGCCCATAAAATTTCTGTAAATGCCCCGATTTCAATGATGTTGCTGATTTCAAAAATGGCGGGAACCACGATGTCACTCCAGCCGTTCCGCCAAAAATTGAGAAATTCAAAATGGCCACCATAAAACACGTCCTCGTCGATAAAGTTTCTGTAAGTGCCCTGATTTCAATGATCTTGATGTCTATACCTATGTTTGTAAGGTCAAGGAATCCAGTAAAGCACATACGAAGACACATAGTGTTCTCCTTCATAGTGTTTTCTAAACATTGTCATAATTCTAATCAAACGGGTGAATTAATGCATTATGTTCCATTTCAGTGGAAACTAGCTATTACTCATCAAACACAAACAGTCCACATTTGATTTCAATCACCATGCTATATATGCACACGATAGTGTTATAAAAATATTCAATAAACGTCTAAACTTTCTTCATAAATCCGATATATTCGGTGAAAATACGTTTAATAAGGCATCAGTATCGTTCAATTTTTCAGAAACAAGTGATGGTCATCTAGTCAATCACCTACCGTGTCCAAAAGATTTAAACTTGCTCCTTGTATATAGTCCTGCATCTGACTATGGTTCTGTAGGACAATTTGAGTAGGGAGAATTTTTTTGTAGAAATGTTTAGTAGGTGGTTTTGTCAATATTTTGGACTTGGGTGGTTATTCCGCTATGACGTCATCAAAGATGGCCGCCGACGTTATATCAATTTTATCCTACCTGCTCTAGTTTTCTGCCAATTTCTATGAAATAAAAGTCAGAATGAAGCAGTTTATGCGAACTAAAGTGAAAATATATATTTATGAGTGTTCCACCATGTGCTTGACACGGAGCACAAATGTCCCAGTTGGTTGGTTGAACAGATGTAGCTGTAGGACATGCCCAAGGAGCAAGTTTAAATCCTTTTGACATGGTAGGTGATTGACTCACAACTCAGCCAAAAAATGTAACATATCAGCCCCAATGAGTATAATATAATCATGGATTGGCTGATATTAATCTTACCACGATATGAAGTCACATTTTTCTGGTCCCGCGACACAGTTGTGTATCAAATATTGACAAAGTTGACAGCATAGTGCCACTTACATTAATTAGGCTACCGTTTACACCAAGTAGTCTCAAAAAATATTCCAAATATAGGCTATCCATTTTATTGAAATAAAATTAAACCATATGTTAGTCCCGAAATGAACTAGTTTGTGTCGAGTGAACGTTAAACCCCATTACTCTCCATCTATCCCTGTCTCACTCAGATATAGCACCTGGATGTTTTAATAATTTGCTCTATCATATATTTACTGATCTAGCACAATGTAATACTGGATACTACAGTACATCAAGTTCTACATGTCAACCATGTAATACATGCCTTGATGATAGATGTGATCCTGCTAATGGTGTCTGTACTGGAGATTGTAAAGCAGGGTTTTACGGTGCACAATGTCAACCATGTAATGATGGTTGTTTAAACAATCAATGTTCTAAATCCGATGGTAGATGTAATGATTGTAAACCTGATACAGTTGGCCCATACTGTAACCTAACATGTGGTACAGAATGTAAACCAATATCAGACCAGACCACGGTCACTTGTGATAGAACTGGTATATGTACATCTTGTATTGACGGTAAAACTGGAGACAGATGTAACAACAGCTGTAATACTGATTGTGCTGTTTGTAATCAGGATGATGCTAACTCTTGTACTGAATGCAAAGATGGAAGATGGGGATCATCATGTAATAAACTATGTAATACTAACTGTAAATCGGTAGCTGGTACAACTGTTGGTGAATGTGGTAAGATGACAGGAAATTGTATAGATGGATGTTTACCGGGTAAGACAGGACCTAACTGTACAACAGGTGAATATAAATGTTCTACACGTATTTGTATATATTTATTAGGATACTATTGTCTGAACTGTGTGAAATAGCTTTATTTAACGTCCGCTTCCGCGGAAGTGATATCGCAGATTGTCTGACCTCGCGTCTTTCTATCTTTAAGGTTGAATAGCAAAACTGCTCCCAACACTTCAGTATCCATATAGAAAAGTAACCCCACTTAGAAATCTCAATTCTAATTCCTACAATCTATCGAGTAACCAATTTCATTAAACCTGTCGGAGCATAACAGTAGGACGTTAAAACCCATTTCATTCATTCATTCTTATCAAAAATAACGAGTTGTTTGTAACCAACATTGTTTGTGTATATAAACTGAAGAGCTTTGTAAGGGAATAACAAACCTCGATGTAGGTCGCAATCCAACGGATAATAACAATTACATGGTAATTCCGAACGCCTATCTTGTCTTAACAGATTGTCGGTATGGTGAGAACAGTGTCACAGTGAATATGGTCATTCTGAAAGCTAATCTTGTATTAACATATTGTGAAACTTGTCATTATGAAGACGATTGCCACAGTAAGTGTGGTAATTATGAATATATGTCTTGTATTTTACAGATTGTGAAGCAGGGAGTTATGGTGACAACTGTACCAGTAAATGTGGTAACTGTGCTGATGAAACACCATGTGATATAATTACTGGTAGTTGTGGACCTGTTGGTTGTGTTGATGGGTTTCAAGGTCTCAAGTGTATAGGTAAGCCATGCTTTGTTCATGTATTAATCAATGTGCAACAGTCTTGATTTAACTTCGTTTCAACCGTGATCAAACATTTGAAGTTAGTTACGAAAAGCTTTTAGAACACTTAGTCTGTTGATTTATCTTTCATCCGTAATTGTCATAGCTATGACATGATTAGTCTGCGACGAAATAAGCTTGTGGTAAAGATATTATGGTAAAGAAAGTATCTGACATTTTTTGTGTGACTACGTTCAGTCTTAGACCCGTTTCCCCTCAATTTCATTCGGTCATTGAAGATACCTGCACGCCCCAATGCATTCTAGAGCCTTTTACACTGCTCATCGGACATACTCTTGTTACGGCATGTATCACTATCATCCCATTTCATTATTTTACAAATATTTGTATGATTCTAGAGAAACAAACTGAGAATTACACAACAATAATAGCTGCTGTAGTGTCAACTGTGGTTGTGGTTGTGATCGCTGCTGTTGTTATAGTTTTAGTCCTGAGGCGTAGAAGGTAAGCTGAATCGGTCATAGATGGTCAGATTCCTTATTACACAGATTAATGCTCCTTTATTTTGCAAAATTTGAACATATGGTTTATTGTTAGATATCAGATGTCGTATATAAAGTTTGATTCGCTATATTCCAGGCGCCAATCGAATAATCCACAGAACGGCATTGTTCCTGAGCATGTTTACAGTAATACAGATTTAAACCCGACTAGTTCTACAACAGATGATACATTAACTACTGGATATCAGAATATTCCTTCTAATACACGTAATGTAGACTATGTAAACCAGTCGTTTAATACAGAAGACAATACGAGAAATATGTATGATACATTAGATCACACACCAGATAACACACAGCATACATACACAACTATAGATTCTAACAAAACCAAATAGATATAACATTACAGATCTGTATGATACTTTTATGTCTATATTAAAATATCTATTCTATATCATGTGTAATGTATCATACAATACATAAATATACATCTATAGAATCTAACATGCTAAAGATAAAAAATATAACATGTTATATGTATGTCTATATTAAAGAATCATTATCATGTGTAATGCATCTTACATGCTAAAGATGCGTAAATTAAACATGATATATATTGAGATAAATATTATATACTTCAATAAATACTTTAATAAAACATGATATATCCAGTTTCTGACTGTACTAATAAAATCAAGAATGAGATGCGCACTGGATATATGTCGAGTGGTCAGTTGTCGATCAGCCATCACCATATTATGCACTCAGGTAATCTCTTCTTGGATGGTTGCGTTTAAATTACACAGACTATTTCATTACTGTGGAAAATGAAGGAGCACCATCACCGAATGTGGAGACTATATCGGTATGTATCTGTATAAAGGTTAGTCCTTTCAGTTTCATGGTAATTGATGACTGTTCTCTTACTAGTTACTGTTGATTTCAATGTGTAGGTCGACAAGATGGCCAAGTACGAATGGCTGTACTTAGAATATAAAGCAGCATGGACTCTGCAATAATTAACTTACTCACTGTGAATAATATACTTCTACCGGAAACAAATTACTGTTAATTATCCACTATGTTCCACTATTTTAGAACTCTCTTAAGAGAAGTAATTGGTATGTTGAGAGGGGGACAACTCTTTAATACATAAAATTATACACCACTGATTTTGAATATGATGTCCACTTATTTACAGATTGATAATAAGAGTTATACCCCCTGTCGCTGAAACGTCATTGCTCTACCGATTACGGACAAATCTACCCCTCAGCCTTATCTACGAAGTTCCACTCGTATGACTTGTATGCCATTCGGAACTGAATAGACCGATAGGAGTCCCGAGATTCTAGCCAGGCTCCGGTTAAGCTGCACTTTGAATATCAGTTGCAGTTTCCAAGATGTTTTTCATTTGTTTGTTGGTGATTACTGTAGGTAACCAAGAATATAGCTAAGGGGAGTTATTTACAGTGAGAATCCATCCAAAACCATTGAAAATTACATACCATCGTGGGGTGGGGCGTCTATTGATATGTTAATGATGAGAGAGAGAGAGAGAGAGAGAGAGAGAGAGAGAGAGAGAGAGAGAGAGAGAGAGAGAGAAATGGGGTTTAACGTCCACTCGACACAAACTAGGTCATTTCGGGACCAACATATGGTTTTTAATTCATTTAAATCAATACTTCGCTTGAGCGCAGGGGTCTCTAGCAGTTGGAGGAAACCGGGGGACCCGAAGTAAACCCACGAGCTGGACAGGCGGCCCTTCTCCTTGTCACGTACAACCGGGGATTCGAAACCACGTCAGTTGACCCATTGACAGGCTTTATGATACAGCACGCACGAGGTAACCATTCGGCAATCCAAGCCCCTTAATTATAAAAACATGTAAAGCCCCGTTGTTACAGTTATATGTAAATCGTTGTTGGACAGCCCAATTAGAATAATAGGCTAATGAAGTCGAGGTTTTAAAAACGAGAGCTGGTTAATACCACAATGTGGGCAAAGACAAATCCTCTAGTAACATACAAAACAACCTCGCCCGGCGTATTCCCTATAGAAGTGCCCGTATTATATTACTATTTTCACATCTGGTGAATACCGAAAAACAAACTAGCTCATTGTTCTTGAACCACAAGTTAACTTCACGTATCTCACAGAGTCGTGATTAGTTAACAGTTTCTCGAAGACTACCAATAAGCTCCACGTGCTTCTTGTTGGGCCATACTATTACTCTGACTGTTCATCACTTTTGCCCAGAACAAATAATTCCAAGTATGCGAAGGAGGCATGTGATGACACCAACGCCCAAGAAGTGTGAAGGAACAGGTCGTTATAATATGATAGCTTATTTTTTAAAGAACGATTCCGCCATAAAGAGTGTACATTACGCAGATGAGAGAGAGAGAGAGAGAGAGAGAGAGAGAGAGAGAGAGAGAGAGAAATGGGGTTTAACGTCCACTCGACACAAACTAGGTCATTTTGGGACAAACATGGTTTCAATTTTATTTCAATAATTCGCTTGCGCGTAGGGGTCTTTAGCAGTGGGAGGAAACCGGAGTGCCCCCGAAGGCGCCCCTATCTCCATGCCACATACGCTCACACCAGGGATCGAAACCACAGCCGCAAGCCAGAGGTGACAGGCCAGCTAGAATTATTACGCAGATGTATTGCCCAAAGCAAAAAGCCGAGATAAACCCCACAGTGGTGTGCGGCTTCTCCGAGACATTGTTCCATTTCACACGACAGTGAACTCTGCGCAAGACTCGGTCTTCAATATCCTTCCTCGCGCAGCCCATCCTCCAGATCTAGCTCTATCTGACTACTTCCTTATCGAGCAAGCAAATTTGTTCGATTCTGACGGGTGATCTGAACACTACTGTTCGGGGAGGGGGCAGGGTTACGCAGGAAACCATGGTTGTTGACGGGTTAATATGCTTGGAAAAGGGTGCATTGATGCCAAAGGAATTAAGTTCACATTTCAAGAGATTGGTAATTTTGTGGACACATATCTCCCAGTTTAAAGCATATTTTGTGAATATGGGACTAATGAAGGGGAGCATAAGCCGTTCAGTATCCAGTGAAGGGAATTTGCGACGTCTCACTCTTATGTCGAATTCCAACTGCCAAGGGTTCTTGTTTTTGTCCCTTCCAAACGGCGATATGTCGTTCCTTCCTAGGTCATCCACCCAATACCACTAACGAGGGAGAATCAGGCCAGAAAATCCCGATGAACTTTCTCGGGTCAATACAGGGATCGAACACGGAACATCCACGTTAGAGAGAGAGAGAGAGAGAGAGAGAGAGAGAGAGAGAGAGAGAGAAATGGGGTTTAACACCAGGTCAATTAGGGACTAACATATGGTTTCAATTTTATTTCAATAATTCGCTTGCGCGTAGGGGTCTTTAGCAGTGGGACGAAACCGGTCCACGTTAGAGACCAAATTTCATATTAACTGAGTCACGGTAGCAGCTCCGACACTTTAATCAACTATGTGTGTAGAACAAATTGTAACAATGTATTTATAATAATGATTATCAAAGTGATGCATGTGGTAAATATGTCATGTAATATATGTATGAATACAGACACAGATAATACTAGGTTTATATGGAGCGGAACGTAATAATATATACATTTGAGAGAGGTGTTTAATATGTTACCCGAATCCTGTTTCTTTATTTAAGAAGATTAAAATGTCATTTAAATTTATTTGTTCGCTGATGGTAGTTCATAATATCCTCCATACACTGTTACTTGACACTGTTTGTTATACATTTTTTTACATTTGTTATTTAAGCGTGGTTAAACAAGTGTTTTATTAAAATATTTAATATCACCCGTGCTTAGTTTTGAAAATATTTATCATGCTGAGAGAGAGAGGGGGGAGAGAGAGAGGGGGGGGGAAGGTAATTGGCCGACCCCCATATTCTCCACAGTGGTTTGCTTAGTTACAGCTTATCCCACTACACACTGCTTTAATGGAAGCAACTTTCTGTTTCAAATGATTACGCTTTAAACAGAGCTCCGAATTGTACCAAATACGTTTACATAACGTTACGTCATGACTCACGATTTGAGTATACCCAATTTAACCAGAGTAACATACCAACGTGACGTTTCTTTTGTTGTTTAGTATATAATACCCAACTTCCGTTTTAACGTAAATGCATCTTTCTTGTTACAAAACGCGGTTGCAGATGTGCACGAAGCTCTGATAGCATTTCAGGATATTGTGTTAAGTACTTTTTACATCTGTAAAAGTCACACAGTGATTGGAATTATATTCCCCGGCTCCTCTATATGAAATGTAGAAGTCATAAGTATTCAATGAGATTGATATAAACCGAGTTATATTTAAACTAGATGGTAAATACACACATAAATAATATGATAACAATGTCATTGATATAGGTTGATATTTTATCTAGATGTAAAATGCACATACAATTAATATGAAGACAACTTAAAAATATAGAATGAGATTGATATAACTCGGATTATATTTAAACTAGTTAGTAAAGACACACATATTTAGTATGTTAACAAATTATAAGGATTCACAGAGACAGGAAATGTGGTTTTATTGGGTTACCAAATGCACACGATGCTGCCATTGTTCTTCAGGGTATGTAATGGTCTTTCCTACTGCTCTAAAAGAAACCCTTTCAATGAAAAAAGCAAAGTGGACATGTGGATTTTAGTTCCATCAAGTGGCATGGGAGATCATCTTGCTGACAGCGTGCACCTAACCCGTAATGACTTTTGGATATAATGAACACCTGTTTTAATATTTTCGGGTGTTGTTGCTGATGGAATGTCTACATATATGTCTTGGTTTGAATAATTTGATTATCATGTTGATCTAAACACTTTAGGCGCTAAAACACCCTAAGGGAAAAATACAGTTCGTGTAAGAAAGACGAGGGTGATGAAGACGGGAGTTTTAGACGACAGTTCTTGTACCAAAGACGAAGATGATGATGGATGGTATATAGTTTTAACGTGAGAAAGACGAGGATGATGACAGAGTTGTAAGGCTACAGTTCGTGTAAGAAAAACTGACGAGCGTATGGCATTGTCAAACTTTTCCGGCAACCCCCTGTATCTCAAGGACTTAGATAACAGCCTGTCAAACCAAAAGATAAAATGATCAACAAGTGAAAACAAAATGGATGGATGATTTATTGCACATAAGCTGAAATTTCCAACGACGTCGCATTTTTGTGCCTTTTGTCAGAGTAGTACACAATTAGCCAATGGATTCAAGTCAATGGATTCTTCTCAAATTGGATGGGAACCCCACATGTTCTTGTTATGTATATCTTTCCATATTGGTCTTGTCAACGCGCTACATCATACACTTTCTTTACATATTATAATCTTTGTGTTCACTGAAGTGTGCAATAAAACACGTTAAGATATTTATTTCACAATAATCAACATGCTATTACAATATACTTCCTGCTTAAACATCCAGGGTTTAATTTATTTTAGAAGAGCTTTCAACCTGTATAGCTGTGTTTAATTTCAGCAAATATGATGATTGAATATTAACATAGACAACTACAACCGTTGGTAAGTTATATATTATTGTCTATGGCTGTACACGGCCAAGTGGGGGAGGGGGTGACGGCGACTTAGTGAGTTGGATGTCATATGGTTAGCGCGTACGCGTTGTATCGTAACGACTGTCATTCAATAAACTGGGTGGTTTCGAATCCCCAGTTGTACGCGACCCGGATTAGGGTGGCCTGAAATTCCCGCTTTAAGATACTCCGATTTATACCCGGATGGAATGGATCTGCGATGATAGACAACACATAATTTCAAATCTTATCGTAGATTATATTGATGAAAATTCACACAGCCGAAATTATATTCTTTATTTTAACAAGTGGAAGGTTTTGGCCGTAACATTTGTTTCAGAAATACATCATATTATCCGTTACCATTGCTTCAGTAATATACCGTATTGTCCGCAGCCATCGCTTCATGAATACACATGATTCTACTGTAGTCCTGATCTTTCCAGAACGTCCAGAACAATCACGAATCGCGAAAGTCAGTACATGTTTTTATTCTCTCAAAGCATTCCATTCGGTTTAATTGCCATACACCGAACCAAGCAAATGCATAGGCAAGATCAGATACAAATATTATTAAAGGATATCTCAATAACCATTTCAGACAAATACATGTATAAATGTATTATATGTATGAATACAGACACAGATAATATTAGGTTTATATGGAGCGGAATGTAATAATACATGTATATAACTTTGGGAAAGGTGTTTAATATGTTACCCGAATCCAGTTTCTTTATTAAAGAAGATTGAAATGTCATTTACATTTATTTGTTCACTGATGGTAGTTCATAATATCCTCCATATACTATTACTTGACCCTGTTTATTATACATTCTTTTACATTGGTTAAACGTGGTTAAACGGGTGTTTTATTAAAATATTTAATATCATCCGTGCTTAGTTTTGAAAATAACTATCATGCTGAGAGAGAGGGAGAGAGAGAGAGAGAGAGGGGGGGGGGCGAGAGAAGTAGCCGATCCCATATTCTCCACAGTGTTTCGCTTAATTTATTACAGCTAATCCCACTACACACTGCTTTAATGGGAGCAAATAGCTCAATTCGTAACTAAATGGTTACGCTTTAAACAGAGCTTCAAATTGTACCAAATACGTTTACATAACGTTACGTATTGACTCACGATTTGAGTATACCCAATTTAACCAGTGTACCATACCAACGTGACGTTTCTTTTGTTGCTAAT
Source organism: Patella ulyssiponensis (assembly GCA_963678685.1). Lineage (NCBI taxonomy): Eukaryota > Metazoa > Mollusca > Gastropoda > Patellidae > Patella > Patella ulyssiponensis. The sequence goes on from OY783228.1 coordinate 10,303,455, forward strand.
ACCCAACTTCCGTTTTAACGTAAATGCATCGTTCTTGTTACACGAAGCTCTGATAGCATTTCAGGATATTGTGTTAAGTACTTTTTACATCTGTAAAAGTCACACAGTGATTGGAATTATATCCCCCGGCTCTTCTATACGAAATGTAGAAGTTATAAGTATACAATGAGATTGGTATAACCCGAGTTATATTTAAACTAGATGGTAAATACATACATAAATAATATGACAACAATGAGATTGATATACCACAGGTTGATACTGTATTTAATCATACAATTAATATGATAACTTTAAAATATTGAATGAGATTGATATAACTCGGGTTATATTTAAACTAGTTAGTAAAGACACATATTTAAGTTTTCAATGAGAGGCGGTGTGAAGTTAGCTCGATTTTCGTTTTTCGTTTTTCAATATTGGTGAATATCGAAAAACGAGCTACTCGTTTTTCGATATTGGCGAATAACGAAAAACAACTAGCTCGTTATTCGATATTGGCGAATGTTGAAAAACGAGCTACTTGTTTTTCGACATTCAAACTTGAATCTCAAAAAAGTAGATTTGATGGAGGTATATCTGTAGAATGTCTCCAAAACACATTTTATTAAATACGTTTTCTAAAACGAACTAAAGATATCATAATTCAGGATGCCTGAGCAGTGGATTCATATAAAAACTGCTCTTTCTCCTTGTTTTTTGATATTGGCGAATCTCGAAAAACGAGATTCAAACTTGAACATTAAAAAAAGCAGATTTGAAGGATGTATATCTACAGAATGTCTCCAAAACAAATTTTATTAAATCAATGATCTAAAACGAACTAAAGATATCATAATTGAGGATGCCTGAGCAGTGGATTCACATAAAAACTTTTCTTTCTCGTTGTTTTTTTATAAAGGCGAATCTCGAAAAACGAGCCACTCGTTTTTCGATATTCGAACTTGAATATCAAAAAAACAGATTTGATGAGTGTTTATCTACAGAATGTCTCCATGACACATTTGATTAAATTAGTGATCTAAAACGTACTAAAGGCATCATAATTGAGGATGCCTGAGCAGTGCATTCACATAAAAACTGCTTTTTCTCCTTGTTTTTTGATATTGGCGAATCTCGAAAAACGAGCCACTCGTTTTTCGATATTCAAACTTGAATATCAAAAAAGCAGATTTGATGGATGTTTATATACAGAATGTCTAAATTGACACATTTTATTAAATAAGTGATCTAAAACGAACTAAATACATCATAATTGGGGATGCCCGAGCAGTGGATTCACATAAAAACTGCTCTTTCTCCTTGTTATTTGATATTGGCGAATCTCGAAAAACGAGCTACTCGTTATTCGATATTCAAACTTGAATATTAAAAAAGAAGATTTGAAGGATGTATATCTACAGAATTTCTCCAAAACACATTTTATTAAATCAATGATCTAAAACGAACTACAAATATCATAATTGAGGATGTCTGAGCAGTGGATTCACATAAAAACTTTTTTTCTCGTTGTTTTTTTGATATTGGCGAATCTCGAAAAACGAGCTACTCGTTATTCGATATTCAAACTTGAATATTAAAAAAGCAGATTTGAAGGATGTATATCTACAGAATTTCTCCAAAACACATTTTATTAAATCAATGATCTAAAACGAACTACAAATATCATAATTGAGGATGCCTGAGCAGTGGATTCACATAAAAACTGCTCTTTCACCTTGTTTTTTGATATTGGCGAATCTCGAAAAACGAGCTACTCGTTATTCGATATTCAAACTTGAATAACAAAAAAGCAGATTTGATGGATGTTTATATACAGAATGTCTAAATTGACACATTTTATTAAATGAGTGATCTAAAACGAACTAAATACATCATAATTGGGGATGCCCGAGCAGTGGATTCACATAAAAACTGCTCTTTCTCCTTGTTTTTTGATATTGGTGAATCTCGAAAAACGAGCTACTCGTTATTCGATATTCAAACTTGAATATTAAAAAAGAAGATTTGAAGGATGTATATCTACAGAATTTCTCCAAAACACATTTTATTAAATCAATGATCTAACACGAACTAAAGATATCATAATTGAGGATGCCTGAGCAGTGGATTCATATAAAAACTGCTCTTTCTCCTTGTTTTTTGATATTGGCGAATCTCGAAAAACGAGCCACTTGTTTTTCGATATTCAAACTTGAATATCAAAAAAGCAGATTTGATGGATGTTTATCTACAGAATTTCTCCAAAACACATTTTATTAAATGAGTGATCTAAAACGAACTAAATACATCATAATTGGGGATGCCCGAGCAGTGGATTCACATAAAAACTGCTCTTTCACCTTGTTTTTTGATATTGGCGAATCTCGATAAACGAGCTACTCGTTATTCGATATTCAAACTTGAATATCAAAAAAGCAGATTTGATGGATGTTTATATACAGAATGTCTAATTATATATAAATTGACACATTTGATTAAATAAGTGATCTAAAACGAACTAAATACATCATAATTGGGGATGCCCGAGCAGTGGATTCACATAAAAACTGCTCTTTCTCCTTGTTATTTGATATTGGCGAATCTCGAAAAACGAGCTACTCGTTATTCGATATTCAAACTTGAATATTAAAAAAGCAGATTTGAAGGATGTATATCTACAGAATTTCTCCAAAACACATTTTATTAAATCAATGATCTAAAACGAACTACAAATATCATAATTGAGGATGCCTGAGCAGTGGATTCACATAAAAACTGCTCTTTCACCTTGTTTTTTGATATTGGCGAATCTCGAAAAACGAGCTACTCGTTATTCGATATTCAAACTTGAATAACAAAAAAGCAGATTTGATGGATGTTTATATACAGAATGTCTAAATTGACACATTTTATTAAATGAGTGATCTAAAACGAACTAAATACATCATAATTGGGGATGCCCGAGCAGTGGATTCACATAAAAACTGCTCTTTCTCCTTGTTTTTTGATATTGGTGAATCTCGAAAAACGAGCTACTCGTTATTCGATATTCAAACTTGAATATTAAAAAAGAAGATTTGAAGGATGTATATCTACAGAATTTCTCCAAAACACATTTTATTAAATCAATGATCTAAAACGAACTAAAGATATCATAATTCAGGATGCCTGAGCAGTGGATTCATATAAAAACTGCTCTTTCTCCTTGTTTTTTGATATTGGCGAATCTCGAAAAACGAGCCACTTGTTTTTCGATATTCAAACTTGAATATCAAAAAAGCAGATTTGATGGATGTTTATCTACAGAATTTCTCCAAAACACATTTTATTAAATGAGTGATCTAAAAAGAACTAAATACATCATAATTGGGGATGCCCGAGCAGTGGATTCACATAAAAACTGCTCTTTCACCTTGTTTTTTGATATTGGCGAATCTCGAAAAACGAGCTACTCGTTATTCGATATTCAAACTTGAATATCAAAAAAGCAGATTTGATGGATGTTTATATACAGAAAGTCTAAATTGACACATTTTATTAAATAAGTGATCTAAAACGAACTAAATACATCATAATTGGGGATGCCCGAGCAGTGGATTCACATAAAAACTGCTCTTTCTCCTTGTTATTTGATATTGGCGAATCTCGAAAAACGAGCTACTCGTTATTCGATATTCAAACTTGAATATTAAAAAAGCAGATTTGAAGGATGTATATCTACAGAATTTCTGCAAAACACATTTTATTAAATCAATGATCTAAAACGAACTACAAATATCATAATTGAGGATGCCTGAGCAGTGGATTCACATAAAAACTTTTTTTCTCGTTGTTTTTTTTGATATTGGTGAATCTCGAAAAACGAGCCACTCGTTTTTCGATATTCATACTTGAATATCAAAAAAGCAGATTTGATGGATGTTTATATACAGAATGTCTAAATTGACACATCTTATTAAATGAGTGATCTAAAACGAACTAAATACATCATAATTGGTGATGCCCTAGCAGTGGATTCACATAAAAACTGCTCTTTCTCCTTGTTTTTTTGATATTGGTGAATCTCGAAAAACGAGCTACTCGTTATTCGATATTCAAACTTGAATATTAAAAAAGAAGATTTGAAGGATGTATATCTACAGAATTTCTCCAAAACACATTTTATTAAATCAATGATCTAAAACGAACTAAAGATATCATAATTGAGTATGTCTGAGCAGTGGATTCATATAAAAACTGCTCTTTCTCCTTGTTTTTTGATATTGGCGAATCTCGAAAAACGAGGCACTTGTTTTTCGATATTCAAACTTGAATATCAAAAAAGCAGATTTGATGGATGTTTATCTACAGAATGTCTAAATTGACACATTTTATTAAATGAGTGATCTAAAACGAACTAAATACATCATAATTGGGGATGCCCGAGCAGTGGATTCACATAAAAACTGCTCTTTCACCTTGTTTTTTGATATTGGCGAATCTCGAAAAACGAGCTACTCGTTATTCGATATTCAAACTTGAATATCAAAAAAGCAGATTTGATGGATGTTTATATACAGAATGTCTAAATTGACACATTTTATTAAATGAGTGATCTAAAACGAACTAAATACATCATAATTGGGGATGCCCGAGCAGTGGATTCACATAAAAACTGCTCTTTCTCCTTGTTTTTTGATATTGGTGAATCTCGAAAAACGAGCTACTCGTTATTCGATATTCAAACTTGAATATTAAAAAAGAAGATTTGAAGGATGTATATCTACAGAATTTCTCCAAAACACATTTTATTAAATCAATGATCTAAAACGAACTAAAGGTATCATAATTGAGGATGCCTGAGCAGTGGATTCATATAAAAACTGCTCTTTCTCCTTGTTTTTTGATATTGGCGAATCTCGAAAAACGAGCCACTTGTTTTTCGATATTCAAACTTGAATATCAAAAAATCAGATTTGATGGATGTTTATCTACAGAATGTCTAAATTGATACATTTTATTAAATGAGTGATCTAAAACGAACTAAATACATCATAATTGGGGATGCCCGAGCAGTGGATTCACATAAAAACTGCTCTTTCACTTTGTTTTTTGATATTGGCGAATCTCGAAAAACGAGCTACTCGTTATTCGATATTCAAACTTGAATATCAAAAAAGCAGATTTGATGGATGTTTATATACAGAATGTCTAAATTGACACATTTTATTAAATGAGTGATCTAAAACGAACTAAATACATCATAATTGGGGATGCCCGAGCAGTGGATTCACATAAAAACTGCTCTTTGTCCTTGTTATTTGATATTGGCGAATCTCGAAAAACGAGCTACTCGTTATTCGATATTCAAACTTGAATATTATAAAAGCAGATTTGAAGGATGTATATCTACAGAATTTCTCCAAAACACATTTGATTAAATCAATGATCTAAAACGAACTACAAATATCATAATTGAGGATGCCTGAGCAGTGGATTCACATAAAAACTTTTGTTCTCGTTGTTTTTTTGATATTGGCGAATCTCGAAAAACGAGCCACTTGTTTTTCGATATTCAAACTTGAATATCAAAAAAGCAGATTTGATGGATGTTTATCTACAGAATGTCTAAATTGATACATTTTATTAAATGAGTGATCTAAAACGAACTAAATACATCATAATTGGGGATGCCCGAGCAGTGGATTCACATAAAAACTGCTCTTTCACCTTGTTTTTTGATATTGGCGAATCTCGAAAAACGAGCTACTCGTTATTCGATATTCAAACTTGAATATTAAAAAAGAAGATTTGAAGGATGTATATCTACAGAATTTCTCCAAAACACATTTTATTAAATCAATGATCTAAAACGAACTAAAGGTATCATAATTGAGGATGCCTGAGCAGTGGATTCATATAAAAACTGCTCTTTCTCCTTGTTTTTTGATATTGGCGAATCTCGAAAAACGAGCCACTTGTTTTTCGATATTCAAACTTGAATATCAAAAAATCAGATTTGATGGATGTTTATCTACAGAATGTCTAAATTGATACATTTTATTAAATGAGTGATCTAAAACGAACTAAATACATCATAATTGGGGATGCCCGAGCAGTGGATTCACATAAAAACTGCTCTTTCACCTTGTTTTTTGATATTGGCGAATCTCGAAAAACGAGCTACTCGTTATTCGATATTCAAACTTGAATATAAAAAAACCAGATTTGATGGATGTTTATATACAGAATGTCTAAATTGACACATTTTATTAAATGAGTGATTTAAAACGAACTAAATACATCATAATTGGGGATGCCCGAGCAGTGGATTCACATAAAAACTGCTCTTTGTCCTTGTTATTTGATATTGGCGAATCTCGAAAAACGAGCTACTCGTTATTCGATATTCAAACTTGAATATTATAAAAGAAGATTTGAAGGATGTATATCTACAGAATTTCTCCAAAACACATTTTATTAAATCAATGATCTAAAACGAACTAAAGATATCATAATTGAGGATGCCTGAGCAGTGGATTCATATAAAAACTGCTCTTTCTCCTTGTTTTTTGATATTGGCGAATCTCGAAAAACGAGCCACTTGTTTTTCGATATTCAAACTTGAATATCAAAAAAGCAGATTTGATGGATGTTTATCTACAGAATGTCTAAATTGACACATTTTATTAAATGAGTGATCTAAAACGAACTAAATACATCATAATTGGGAATAACCGAGCAGTGGATTCACATAAAAACTGCTCTTTCACCTTGTTTTTTGATATTGGCGAATCTCGAAAAACGAGCTACTCGTTATTCGATATTCAAACTTGAATATCAAAAAAGCAGATTTGATGGATTTTTATATACAGAATGTCTAAATTGACACATTTTATTAAATGAGTGATCTAAAACGAACTAAATACATCATAATTGGGGATGCCCGAGCAGTGGATTCACATAAAAACTGCTCTTTCTCCTTGTTATTTGATATTGGCGAATCTCGAAAAACGAGCTACTCGTTATTCGATATTCAAACTTGAATATTAAAAAAGCAGATTTGAAGGATGTATATCTACAGAATTTCTCCAAAACACATTTTATTAAATCAATGATCTAAAACGAACTACAAATATCATAATTGAGGATGCCTGAGCAGTGGATTCACATAAAAACTTTTTTTCTCGTTATTTTTTTGATATTGGCGAATCTCAAAAAACGAGCCACTCGTTTTTCGATATTCATACTTGAATATCAAAAAAGCAGATTTGATGGACGTTTATATACAGAATGTCTAAATTGACACATCTTATTAAATGAGTGATCTAATACGAACTAAATACATCATAATTGGGGATGCCCGAGCAGTGGATTCACATAAAAACTGCTCTTTCTCCTTGTTTTTTGATATGGTGAATCTCGAAAAACGAGCTACTCGTTATTCGATATTCAAACTTGAATATTAAAAAAGAAGATTTGAAGGATGTATATCTACAGAAATTCTCCAAAACACATTTTATTAAATCAATGAACTAAAACGAACTAAAGATATCATAATTCAGGATGCCTGAGCAGTGGATTCATATAAAAACTGCTCTTTCTCCTTGTTTTTTGATATTGGCGAATCTCGAAAAACGAGCCACTTGTTTTTCGATATTCAAACTTGAATATCAAAAAGCAGATTTGATGGATGTTTATCTACAGAATGTCTAAATTGACACATTTTATTAGATGAGTGATCTAAAACGAACTAAATACATCATAATTGGGGATGCCCGAGCAGTGGATTCACATAAAAACTGCTCTTTCACCTTGTTTTTTGATATCTATTTCATTTTAGATCACCGATTTAATCAGATGTGTTTTGGAGACTTTCTTTAGCTACACATCCATCAAATCTACTTTTTTGAGATTCAAATTTGAATGCCGAAAAACAAGTAGCTCGTTTTTCAACATTCGCCAATATCGAATAACGAGCTAGTTGTTTTTCGTTATTCGCCAATATCGAAAAACCAGTAGCTCGTTTTTCGATATTCACCAATATTGAAAAACGAAAAACGAAAATCGAGCTAACTTCACACTGCCTCAATGAGACAGGTTTGATAACCTAACATTACACACACGACCAATCGTTAAACACTAGTTTTGTTGTGTTACCAAATGCGCACGATGATGCCATTGTTCTTCGGGGTATGTAATGGTCTTTCCTATACTTCTCTACAAGAAGCCCATTCAATGAAATAAGAAAAGTGGACCTGTTTTCAAGACGATGGGTGGTTAAGACGAGAATGATGTCAGATGTTTTAGACTATAGCTCGTGCTCGTGTAAGAAAAACGGGAATGATGACGGGTGTTTTAGACTATAGTTCGTGTAAGAAAGACGAGGATGATGTTGACGGGAGATTCAGACGACAGTTTTTGTGAGAAAGACGAAAATGATGATGAATGGTATATAGTTTTAACGTAAGATAGACGAGAACGGTGACGGATGCGTAAGGCTACAGTTCGTTTAAGAAAAACTGACGAGCGTATGGCATTGTCAAAATTGTCCCGCAACCCCCTGTATCTCAAGGACATAGATCACAGCCTGCGAAGCCAAAAGATAAAACACTGAAACGATCAAACATATAAAGTGAAAACACAATGGATGGATGATAGTATCTAAGCTGAAATGTCCAAACGACGTCGTATTTTTGCGCTTTTTGTCAGAGTACTACATATCTAGGCAATGGATTCTAGTCAATGGGTGTTCATGTTATATGTATACCTTTCCAATTTAAACTGTCAACGCGCTACAGCATACAGTTTCTTTACACATTATAATCTTTGTGTTCACTGAAGTGTGCAATAGAGCATATCAAGATATATATTTCACAATAATCAACATGCAATTACAATATTCTTCCTGTTTAAACATCCAGGGTTTAATTTATTTTAGCAGAGCTTTCAACCTGTATATCTGTGTTTAATATCAATAAATATGATGATTGAATATTAACATAGACAACTACAACCGTTGGTAAGTTATATATTATTGTCTATGGCTGTACACGGCCAAGTGTGGGAGGGGGTGACGGCGACTTAGTGAGTTTGATGCCATATGGTTATCGTATCGTAACGTTTATCATTCAATAAACTGGCGTGGTTTCGAATCCCCAGTTGTACGCGACAGGGATTAGGGTCGCCTGAAATTCCCACTTTAAGATGCTCCGATTTATACCCGGATGGAATGGATCTGCGATGATAGACAACATATAATTTCAAATCTTATTGTAGATTATATTGATGAAAATTCACACAGCCGAAATTATATTCTTCATTTTAATAAGTGGAAGGTTTTGGTCGTAACATTTGTTTCAGAAATACATCATATTGTCCGTTACCATTGCTTCAATAATATACCATATTGTCCGCAGCCATCGCTTCATGGATACACATGATTCTACTATAGTCCCGATCTTTCCAGAACGTCCAGAACAATCACGAATCGCGAAAGTCAGTACATGTTTTTATTCTCTGAAAGCATTCCATTCGGTTTGATTGCCATACACCGAACCAAGCAAATGCCTGGGCAAGATCAGATACAAATATTATTAAAGGAGATCTCAATAACCATTTCAGACAAATATATGTATAAATTTACTATATGTTTCTAGATTTCAAGTGGTTAAAGGGCTGTGGTGAAATACCTGTCACAGCTGCGCGGTTGGTCTAGTTATTAAGGCTTTGTATTAATTCAAATTATGCTGGTGGTTGAATTAAGATATGTATATAAATAATCTCACCAAGTATACATCTATCGACATATTTACTAACCAAGTGTATTATATTTCACACACCATCTTCTTTCTATAGAAGATTATCATATATCTATCTGCATGAGTGGTTTAAGGAGGATAAATGCACTGGGTTACATTCACGTACATGGCTGTGATGTTTTGTGACACAATTTAAAATATGCCGTTCACTTTTTTTTACAAATAAAATCTGATTTTGTTTATTCGTAGGATTAATGAATATTACACAAAATGCAAGCTAATAATAATTTCATCTTTTCAACAGTAATAATAATTTCATCTTTAATAAGTTCTAGTCTAGGTAAGTAGTAATCACGTTATAGTATTCATACAGAATTATAAGTCTTAGTGTAGATATGTAGCCCAATATGCCAAACACATAAATAAGAAGAGATAGAACCAAGTCTAGTAACAATATTATTGATGTTCTGTTCGACGAAACAGGTTAAAATGGGACTTAACGTCCACCCAACACCAACGTATCGTTGAATGAGTTAAAATTTGTGGACTGACACCCCTATTCCATGGGGAGCTTGAATGGCAGTTTTCATAAGGCCCTTCATTGAGTCAACTAGCGGTTGTACGTGACAAGGAGCTGGGCTTCCTGTTCAACATCGTGGGTTTTCTCCAGATCTGTCAGTTGCTTCCCACTGACCACAGCTAAAGACCCCGTACGCGCGAGCGAATTCTTGAAATAAAATTGAACCATACGTTAGCCCCTGAAACTGGTGTCTCTCCCAACCACCTTCCCCATCTCACGCTATAGTCTGAGATAGGAACAGCAGCACCTGTAACGATGAGACATCTGATGATCTATGGTTCAAGCGATCATCTTATCGTAACTACCCATTTATTACCGGTTTATTAACGTTATTCTCTCGTTTTTACAGCATTGGATGAATGTAAAGATATAGACACCACCAAATGTCAATCATGTGGTGATACTGACTATCCTAGAGATGAATTTTATAGGGAGAACTGTATGAGGTCATGTGGTGTTTGTTCGGGTATTACTTGTTTTATTGGATTGAATAATATAATCATATATATAGCTGCGTGGTCGTAGTAATTGTTGTTATCGTATTGGTAGAAGAATCATGTAAACAACTCGTATACTAGACTCGCTATTTACATTTGCTGTATTCGCTAAACAAATAAAAATGCAACTTCCTGTGTGTTATACCTAGTGTAGATGAAGATAACGAGTTTACAGTTTAAACATGCTGAAATCATTTGTTTTTCTTTAAACATTATTTTTTACAGATTTTATACAAAACAATAATTTTGACATATTTATTGTTTCAAAATCATGTTTTATTTACATGTTGTATTTATAGATACAAACATTGCTCTTGGCAAACCAACATCCCAGAGTTCAACACATAGTTCTAAGGCAAATTCAAGTAATGCTGTAGATGGTAATATTGATAATATTTTTAGTAATGGTCACTGTACACATACTTTAGATAATGGTAATGAATGGTGGTGTGTTGATCTACAACAGATTTATAATATTTACACCATAAAACTATTTAACAGAGATAACAGTAAGTGTTTCGAATTTTTCTACAGTCAATTTCGAGCCCTTTTTGATTTGTTTTTTTTTTCAAAATGAACGAATATATTTATTTGTACATCAGACATTCCTAGAAACATTAAGAGAATTGTGGTTTCAAAGATAAAGATAATCATTATACATTTGTAAATGCTAAATAATGTTATAGTTTGTTTACTTGAACATAAATAACTAGTTCTCTCAATGGAGTTAAATCACAACAATTTTAATGGTTGATGAATTAGTAGGTGACTAACCATTTTATCTATTGATTGATACTATGAATATTAAATCAGCTTACTGAAAGTACAAGTCAGGTTCTATTTTAAATTTATCCAATGGAACAGAAATAACAAATTCCCCTAGATGAATAAGGATATTTAAATCCCCTGACTGAAAGTACTGGCCATGATCTTTTTAAAATCGTTCGTAAATAGATGTTTCATACTTTGTGGAATTATTGCAGGTTTGTGCACACACTAGGAGTATAAATAACGCTCTTAAATAGTTTGTGACGATAATCTATAACGGATGCATGGACTTGTTTCTGGTCTAGTAAATGTCTCAGTATATTTCCGCACAATTGTTCAATAAAACATAGGGGAAAGTAGAATTAAGACGATATCAAATTAATAAATGTCTAATTAAAACTGTAATGGACATTCGAACTCCAATATCGTGACATGCATGAACCCCTTCATCTCCAGAACAACCGGTATCCATTCACACCCCAGGTTACATGTCAATTCGATATATAAGCCCATTAGCCGATAATTAACCCCCTGGTATACTCGTTTAATATAACAAAACCTCATATCAAAACCTAATGGCAGTCAATAACTGGTAGTGTTCAGATAAAGATCAATGTTTGTTGGATAAATCTCTGTAGCAAGCAAATCCAAAGACGGTAACTGATCGTATAATATTATATTTTCTAGTAAAAGAGAGATTACAGAGATTTGAGATTAAGATCAGTGCCAATGGTCAATGTAATCAAGCAGGATTTACAAACGCTACATCATGTTATAAAGATACAACATCAACAGAACAAGATATATATACAATAGATAGATGTAATCAACCTCCATCTACATCAACTAGTATATCTGCTAGAACTGTATATGTCTCCGTTGCAAGTCAACCACTTACTTTATGTGAAGTTCAGATATTTCCTGGTAAGAAATAATACACTAAAACGCTAATCTTTCGTACATGGGTGATATTGCTGACAACCATCATAGAGTTCAGTTACACGCGGTATGCTTCGTTGTAATGTCCCCCTAACACTATTCATAGGAGGGGTTAAATGAAGCGAAGATATTGTTGATTAAAGAGGGTGTGTATAGGGTACAATTCATAGGACCGATTAACCGTTTCGTTTTGATTAATTTCATATTTAAGAAAATCACAACCTTGAAAGTGGTTCGTGCGATTAAACCTATTCCAACCCAAGGAGTTTCTCGGGCCATATTAATATTGCTTCGGGAATATTAATAACAGGACGATCTCTGTCTAATAATCAGTCTTCATACGATACGGGGGCTGGAACAAAATACGAGAACATCTGCTCGGGTTTCTAATACGTCTATAGTTAGTAAACGTAACTAAAAATAGGAATGATAAAAACACAGTAAGTACATTACACAATCATACTGAATATGGATACGTTATGGTAGCAAGTTAAAATGAAAATAACAATTTTTTCAATTATTCTTAGAAACTTAGATATATACAAAAAAACTTGATATCAAACTTATAATATTTACACATACCTAATTACGAGAACAATTGGTCGGGCTTGTAATAAGTTTATAGTTCGTAAACGTAACTAAAAGACTATTTCTTGGTTCTATATATCTATGATTAGTGGGGCTGATATGTGAAGTGGGCGTGCACTTCCGGAAAGAAGCATCAAAATTTGGCCTATGGGGTTTTTGGGTATGCTGATTTCAAAAATGGCGGGAGCCACGACGTCACCATAGCCGTTCCCACAAAAATTGAGAATTTCAAAATGGCCGCCGTAAAACAAGTTCTGGCCCATAAAATTTCTGTAAATGCCCCGATTTCAATGATGTTGCTGATTTCAAAAATGGCGGGAACCACCATGTCACTCCAGCCGTTTCGCCAAAAATTGAGAAATTCAAAATGGCCACCATAAAACACGTCCTCGTCGATAAAGTTTCTGTAAGTGCCCTGATTTCAATGATCTTGATGTCTATACCTATGTTTGTAAGGTCAAGGAATCCAGTAAAGCACATACGAAGACACATAGTGTTCTCCTTCAAAGTGTTTTCTAAACATTGTCATAATTCTAATCAAACGAATTAATGCATTATGTTCCATTTCAGTGGAAACTAGCTATTACTCATCAAACACAAACAGTCCACATTTGATTTCAATCACCATGCTATATATGCACACGATAGTGTTATAAAAATATTCAATAAACGTCTAAACTTTCGTCATAAATCCGATATATTCGGTGAAAATACATTTAATAAGGCATCAGTATCGTTCAATTTTTCAGAAACAAGTGATGGTCATCTAGTCAATCACCTACCGTGTCCAAAAGATTTAAACTTGCTCCTTGGGCATGTGCTACAGCTACATCTGTTCAACCGACCAACTGAGACATTTGTGCTCCTTGTCAAGCACTTGGTGGAACACTCATAAATCCATCAGCAACAGGTTACTCGTGGTTCCATCACAGAGTTGGCTAATGTGGCTCGACTGTATCCTCGGGACATGCTGAAGTGGTTGAACTACGAAGGTGTTTTTATGCGGCGATTGAGTTGTGTTCATACAAGCTTTTTCATGCAGCTTCCCGGCTCTCTCCACTTTTGTTGCATTACACAGGGTGTAAGAACTTTTATTCCATCTAGATTTCTGCTTTACCATCGTTTATTCCATGCTATCACCATCATCTAGTCAGGACACTTTGGTCAATTCATGAACGGCTGATAAATTAGTGGCCAGAGACGAGTAACCTGTTGCTGATGGATTTATGAGTGTTCCACCATGTGCTTGACACGGAGCACAAATGTCCCAATTGGTTGGTTGAACAGATGCAGCTGTAGGACATGCCCAAGGAGCAAGTTTAAATCCTTTTGACATGGTAGGTGATTGACTCACAACTCAGCCAAAAAATGTAACATATCAGCCCCAATGAGTATAATATAATTATGGATTGGCTGATATTAATCTTACCACGATATGAAGTCACATTTTTCTGGTCCCGCGACACAGTTGTGTATCAAATATTGACAAAGATGGCAGCATAGTGCCACTTACATTAATTAGGCTACCATTTACACCAAGTAGTCTCAAAACATATTCCAAATATAGGCTATCCATTGCTAAAGACCCCTACGGGCAAGCGAATTATTGAAATAAAATTAAACCATATGTTAGTCCCGAAATGAACTAGTTTGTGTCGAGTGAACGTTAAACCCCATTACTCTCCATCTATCCCTGTCTCACACAGATATAGCACGTGGATGTTTTAATAATATGCTCTATCATATATTTACTGATCTAGCACAATGTAATACTGGATACTACAGTACATCAAGTTCTACATGTCAACCATGTAATACATGCCTTAATGACACATGTGATCCCAATACTGGTGTTTGTACTGGAGATTGTAAAACAGATTTTTATGGTACAAAATGTCAACAGAACTGTAATGATGGTTGTTTAAACAATAACAGCTGCAATACTGATTGCACTGTTTGTCATCAGGATAATGCTGACTCTTGTAGTGAATGTAAAGATGGAAGATGGGGATCATCATGTAATAAACTATGTAATACTAACTGTAAATCAGTAGCTGGTACAACCGTTGGTAAATGTGATCAGATGACAGGAAATTGTATAGATGGATGTTTACCGGGTAAGACAGGACCTAACTGCACAACAGGTGAATATAAATGTTCTACACGTATTGGTATATATTTATTAGGATACTTTTGTCTGAACTATGTGAAATAGATTTATTTAACGTCCGCTTCCGCCGAAGTGATATCGCGGATTGTCTGAACTGTTCCCAACACTCCAGTATCCATATAGAAAAGTAGCCCCACTTAGAAATCTCAATTCTAATTCCAACAATCTATCGAGTAACCAATTTCATTAAACCTGTCGGAGCATAACAGTAGGACGTTAAAACCCATTTCATTCATTCATTCTTATCAAAAATAACGAGTTGTTTGTAACAAACATTGTTTATAATATTATGTATATAAATTAAAGAGCTTTGTAAGGGAATAACAAACCCCGGTGTAGTCGCAATCCAACGGATAATAACAATTACATGGTAATTCCGAACGCCTATCTTGTCTTAACAGATTGTCGGTATGGTGAGAACAGTGTCACAGTGTCGGGCAAGCGGAATTTTCGGGCAGATGGGTAAAGTGAAAAAAAAATTATTTCATCTATTTGGCAAAATAAAGTGCCCGAAATCTAATGAAACACTGATTTTACGGGCTGGAATAGCAGGAAAACGCGTTTGCGGCCGTCAAATATTCCAAAATTTTCTTGGGATTCCATACAAGGTCAGTTTCGCTTATTCGCCTCTCGGAGAAAACCGGCGCCGCTGTCTGTAAACCCGAATTTTTTTCGGGCATTTCTCGTTTTGCTTCCCTAACTATCATCGAACCCTAATATATGGATTAAAATTTTTTGGCTGGAGCCACTCTTCTTTGTGTGACATTTTTCGGGCATTGATTATTATTATTTGTGATTGGAATTCAGAGTGGGATTTCGGTTACACAGCAATTGGATACTTTTGGAGTTTCTTACACAAGCTAGAATAGCAGAAAATGCATTTGCGGTAGTTAAATTTTCAAAATTTTCTAGCGACGATTGATTGGTTGTTTGGAATTCGGGTCAGCCAGGTAGACTATATTGGAACACATTAAAGTTGCTGTATTAACAGGATGGTATAGCAGGAAAACGCGTTTGCGGTAGTTAAATTTTCAAAACTTTCGTGGGCTGTAAACGATTGATTTAGGTAAGTTCCGAGGAAGACCGGCATTTTTTCGGGCATATCAGGTTCTCGCCCCCCCCCCCCCCCTAACTGTCATCGATCCCGTACGCCTATGGTTTTCCCACAATTTCATTCGATCATTGAAGATACCTGCACGCCCCAATACATTCTAGAGCCTTCTCGTCATGATACTCTTAATGTCAGATACGTTCTTACACTGCTGACAGCAATTGGTAGAATCGGATATCCTATTGTGACGTCATGTGTCATCCCATTTAACTATTTCACAAAAATTTGTATGATTCTAGAGAAACAAAGTGAGAATTACACAACAATAATAGCTGCTGTAGTGTCAACTGTGGTTGTGGTTGTGATCGCTGCTGTTGTTATACTTTTAGTCCTGAAGCGTAGAAGGTAAGCTGAATCGGTCGTAGATACAAATAATTGATTTCTAATTTCAGCACAGACATTCCTTATTCAAATGAATGAATGCTGATATTTTATCAACAAATGATGATTGCTATAAGTAAAACAAGTTTCGGAATTTTTTTAAAATGATCACTGTAATTAATAAACCTAAAATTTTATGGATAACATTCACTAGGTTTATTAACGTTTCAATGCGGTTACTCTCACCGTTATTATCATTGCTTGATAACGGTGAGAGTGTTCTCATTGAAACGTTAATAAACCTAGTGAATGTTATCCATTAAGTTTTCTGTTATTATATATCGCTTTCACTAAATGCCATTCAAAGATCACTGTAATTGTTTAGAGATTTTGTTGTTTATTTAAAGGTGGCAAAAATCAGCTGATTCTGACCAAGTTGAGGTGAAAGATGTAACACTAAATGCTAAACCTTGTGTATCAGGAGCTTCAGAAAAAACGGTTAAAGGTCGGTGGAATGCCATATAATTACATTTAATCACGTCGAAACAGGGAAGCGGGGAAATTACCATTTTTACTATTAACCCCACAGAATATCTTATTGTTGTTTTCTGTTTTATAATTGACGTCAAAATCTGCTATAATGATTCTATAGCGACTGAATTAAATAAACAACGTAAAACATTTTTTATTGTGAAAGTTTGCTTATTTTCCTGTTTTTGTTAGTGGAAGAGAAACCTACAGTAACTGGTAATACATATGTTAATCTGTTAAGATCTTCTGACCAACTAGAAGTTGACGAACAAGCAGCTCAGGTTTATGTAAACGTTGATGAACCCGCCGAATCTTCTACGCGTGTTAAATTGATCAATCTGCTGCAATACATCAAATCCAGAAGAAAAACACTCAAATCGGAATATGAGGTAAGTTAAATGAATATGGACACTATTCGCCAAGCTATCAAAATGATGAAATAGTATTTCCATGAGTCAAGCGATTTGGTTTCGATTTCTTGAAGTGAAGTGTAAGTAACAGTCTGTAGATCCAAAGGGTTTTAGTCAGGTTCTTCGATTTTCTTCGAACAACAAAGACGCGGTTTTCGTCGGGTTCTTCGTTTTTCTCCGAACAACAAAGACCCCTGCGTGGGAGGGAACGATGAAATGAATTGGACAATATACTATAATCGAAAGCATTTCGAAATTGCGATTTTGAGAAAATATTTCTGCCTATGAGTCGACATCTTTTTTGAGGGATTAAGATGATGAATGCAATGATGTTACATAGTGTATAGTTCAATATGTCCTCATTGCAAAAACCTGACAACATGACAAGATTGAATTTTCATCAGTAAATCAACAGGAAATTTATTCATGTGTCGGGTAATATTCCTTCAACAACCAATTATAAATTAAACTGGGCCTGACAACGAAAACTTTAAATGTTAGCAATATTAATTGTCTTTCAGGGTCTTCCAAGCGGACTATGTTCAGCATATGATTATTGTATGAATGCTGTTAATAAGCCTAAAAATAGATATAAGAATATTTGTGCTTGTAAGTTTCTTAATCAACATATATTATGCATGAGACTTTTAAATGCGAGTAGAGTAAGTATTTTGAAGCTATTATAGCGGGAATCTAAATCTTACATTATGTATCTTTGAATAAACACATGTTATAGCTAGAACAGACAGCTCTTTATCTAAATCTTTCATATGTGTCTTTAATTAAACACATGTTATAGCAAGAACAGACAACTCTTTATCTAAATCTTTCATATGTGTCTTTAATTAAACACATGATATAGCAAGAACAGACAACTCTTTATCTAAATCTTTCATATGTATCTTTAAATAAACACATGTTATATATTATATTTATATTACTTATTACAGTTGATCATTCACGAGTTAAACTCGATATAGAAAACGATGACCCCAATTCTGATTACATCAATGCTTGTTATATAACTGTAAGTTATTATTTCGCAATTGTACATGGCTTCTCACATGTTTCTATGTGTGATATTGAAACTTGGCTTCTGTTCCCCAGAACCGTAGCATGTGTTGACCAGACTCACTCCGCATCATATCCACGCGTTGTGGACAATTCTCTAACATTTTGTATTTAAGTACATGTAGTTAATAGAGCGTGTCTGTTTCAAAATAATCTTTTTCCTGCATAACAATTTTTCCGTTATTCAAACATGTAAATACATTATCCGTTGCTATGTCACAGTTCATTATATTATTTATTTCAATTCTGATCAATTTTTGTACTACAGATTTATATTTCGTTCGGTCCGATGGCCTACACTACATAAAATCCGACACGTTATAGAGGGGGTTCACATCAGGGGTTAAACGAGCGGCTTTCGACCTATGACGACAGACATTGATTACTAATCAGCGTGGAATTTTCGCAACTTGGTCAGTTCCGTGCACCAAAAGGCCACAGACTAGCTGTAACAGACCGTTTCATTGGCTAATCCCTCACATCATCCTGCCCACGCCAATGATAACAACTCCTCCAGATCCTAGTGTAGTAAAAACAAGTGAAACGAAATATTGAACTATAAAAACAAAACGAAATAGGATATTAGTTTTAATACGATTGTCTCTTATGTATTATTCTAAAGGAAAGATTAACCAAAACTAGTTTTCAAAGAGTAATTTATAGTTCCAATTTCATATTTTTAAGTTATATTTTTAAAGTCCTATAATAGATTGTATCTATAAACAGCCTTACCTTGTTAAAGGATAATCCTATTAATCAAATAATTCACTATTGCCAGTTGAGAAATTAGCAAAAATACCATTTTCAACTTCAAATTCAAACATTTGAAGATCGCCATTGCATGGAGGGGAATGGGAAAACCAGGGAGGTAATTGTGTTATTATTTTCTGTGTCAGTGATTTTAATGTCCGTGAAATATTGCCCATGATCGTATAATATTGAGTTGACAACCTTTAGAGCGAAAGACATAGAAATAATTATGTTTTGACTTTCTTAGAAAATATGAAATTCCCCATTGGCGCTTTAAATATTGTATATATAATTTATATTAATATTTATTTTAAATAGGGATATTCCGATGTTGAAAGGAAATATATCGCTTCACAAGGTGAGAAATTATAGCAGTGTTTTTATTAATGTAGAATAACAAGACACATGTGGTCATAGACTATAAAGATCTTTCATATCTTATTTGGGATGAGACTGAACACCGCCGATAACCCTTTTCTCTCGTAATATTTATTATCTTACATTTGAACAATTTTTTTTTATCCCGTTTTCATATACTTTATTTCTATTTATCAGGCCCAATTGATGTTATTATTAAAGAGTTTTTACGATTATTGTGGATTTCACAGACCGGAAAGATTGTTATGTTGACCAACCTTGTTGAAATAGGAAAAGTATTTGTTTTTATTTAAATTCTATCAAAATTTGAAATATTGTAATGAAATATTGCGAATTTGATTTTCGGTTTCAGTGATCCATAATATTATTGTGAATAATATCATTTTATAGATTTCGTTTGGAATTGTTTGCCTTCATTAACTCTGACCAATTCTTACCACATAGCGACGAGTTATGACGGTTGCACCCAGGAGGCAAGATATGGTTATTAAATCAGAGAGACCCAATACCACTTTATCATCCGGTTTCATTCGAAGAATTTAGTTAAAGTGAAAAGTATAATATTATATCCAAAAAAACCTGAACATTGGGTTGTACCTCAAAGCAGATATAACATACCGATA
Source organism: Patella ulyssiponensis (assembly GCA_963678685.1). NCBI lineage: Eukaryota > Metazoa > Mollusca > Gastropoda > Patellidae > Patella > Patella ulyssiponensis. The sequence continues at coordinate 10,323,914 of OY783228.1, forward strand.
AACAAATATACAGTTTACTATTTTAAAATTCAAACTGAAGTATGGATAGTTACTGCAATTCTTTCAGCCATCGTTTTTATAGTTCCTCTCACATCGTATTTTCTGGCACAACACCATCTTTAAGAAGAATACATTCACTAACCTGGTGCTATTTCTTTTGCAATAATAGACTAACGCAATGTAATAACATACTGTTTTAGGAGAAATGTTTCCAGTACTGGCCAGAGAGTGGCGAGCAAATGAAATTTGGTAATATTTCAGTGACATTGGTCAACGAGGATAACTTTTCTAACTTCACAATTAGAACTCTTAAACTCACAAAAGTAAGTTTTCTATTTAAGAAAATATATTATATACATGCCCTAAACTGTTAATGATTGTGTCTTTATAATGTCATATTCCTGACGCAATGGTCCGAGAAATATCTCTCCGTCCATTGCTAAATTGGCTTCTGATTTCTGATACTTGAGGTTTTGAGGGAGTGTGTGTATTCTTCCCGTTCAATCAAATCTATCCCATGTACAGGAACATGACGGCCCTTCGTTTACTATGGGGTATTGCCTAAAACTTTGGACAGTGATTTAAGGTATTAAAACGGTGAAAATATTGTTCGTCTTCATACAGTATTGCTTACATTGTATTTTGGTTGATAGCCTCGTTTGTCACACAATTAGTTTTCCTGTAATATTCTGCTATGCACTGGATAATTGGGCATAATGTAATCATGAGCCATGTATCGTTATGTAAATATATTTGGTCCAAATTAGAACTTTGTTTCAATTTTAACGATTTTGTTACGCAGTAAGCCATTGGTTGTTAATGGGGCTATTGGCTGAACTGAACACTGCGAGGAGTATGTTATAATGCAAACTATGATGGACACTGCATGGATTTGTAAATAGTCCCAAACATTGTTTACATTTTACACATAATGGATGTATTACATACAGATTATACAATATGGATGGCTATCACACTAATCAATCATAACAATGATGCGTTGGATTATTTCACACAGTTACTAACACTTTATAATTACTAACATGCACACATTTAAAGTTGCATGTTCGATTTTTTTTTATAACTTCGGCCCATCTATAAATTTACGAATGTCATGCGATATCGCAATTGTGTTGGAAAAATAATATGTAGAAGGGCCGGTCTGTGCTGGATATTGACCAGTGAATCATAAAACTAATAAATAATTTAATATTTATTTTGTAATCAGTCATAAACATAGTGGCTTCTTCACGCCTATTATACGACGGAAACGCAAAATGGCCAGCAATGAGTTAAATTTTCCAACGTCTACAGGCAAAATTGATAAATCAAATTTATTTTATAAAATCAAATGCTGATTGGAATAGAATTATGAATGGCATATAAAATTAGGAATATATAATAGTCTACATTAATTTCTAGGACGACTGTGGATCTAGAACCATTAAACAGTACCATTATACATCGTGGCCCGATAAAGGTGTTCCTACTGATATTGCATCATTGCTTGAATTCAGAAGTAAAGTAATAAAAAGTGTATCACCGCACCCAGGACCAATGCTGATACACTGCAGGTATGTAAAACTCATTGGCCATGCACATATCGCATGTAATTTACATATTATACAGTAATTATGAAGTCTTCTATCATACCTAGTTAGAATAATGTTGGCATCGTAGCTTAGAGATTGCCAGACTCCAGGGCCTGTGGCGCTTTGGGATAATGATAAAAGTGTTATCGTCGTTCACATTAAGAAGCCACGGTTGCTAAGTGGGTATTGCGCTTTCCCGCAAGTCTGGAGATCGCATGTTCGCTCACGGCGTTGACCGAAAAAGTTCATCGGTAGTTTGCGGTGTGGTTCCCCATCGCAGTGGTACAGGACGGAAGACCTAACAAGGACAGCTGTCTAGTCGCTCGTATGGGACGCTAAACCCCATTTCTTTAACAATTATCTGTGTTCAATTAAACTAGAATGCTTAAATTATCAAACAAGGACAGATGGGGTATAAATTTGTGCATCTAAATGATCACCTAAGAACAGTCAACACAAATGATGACCCCGTTGAACGTAGGTCTCAAAACGTTTATGGTTTCTTTTCAGTGCTGGTATTGGACGAACTGGAACATTTATAGCGTTAGATTATCTGATAGATGAAGCTAGAGCAGAAGGTTCTGTAGATGTCTATGAATGTGTTAAACAGATGAGATATGAACGCGTGAACATGGTCCAGACCTGGGTATGTTTATCTAAATATATGTCTTGCTACACAATATCTTATTTTATCTATTTTCTGATTCTGAAGGTATAAAATCGAGTTTATTACTTTCAGGAACAATATGTATTTCTACATGATGCTTTAGCTGTATGGTATATAGCTGAAGATATTACGTTTCCTGTGACGTCATATCAACAAGACTATCAGACATTACTGAAGGTTAATAAAACGTCTGGTAAATCGCAGCTTCAAGAACGATTTGAGGTAAGTATTATAATAATACCTGAATACCTTTGACTTGGGTAAAGGCACTAATGTAGTGTATGTATGGATCTATCTGTCTGATTCGTGATTCGTTTTCAGATGCTTAATGGTGTCTGTCCACCACAAAGTACAGCGGATTGTTCAGTTGCTTTATTGGATGAAAACCAAAATAAGAACAGAGATCTGTCAATACTGGCATGTAGGTAGTTTTCTTGTTTTATATATTATATCATTTAGCTTTTAAAAATTAATTTACTTAAAGGGACAATAACACTCTTGCTGGCCTGGAAGCTCCAGAAAATAAATACTAGCCTTATTCTAAGTACTAGATGTTTAAGTGTCCTACCTGTTGTGTAAATTATCCATTACATCCTATTTTACTTGTCCAGATGGTTCGAAAATATTTTAAAATCCAAGTCACATTTGAAAAGGTTTACGTTAAGCTTTTCAAATCATTTAGTTGAATTTTTCCAATTTTTTAAATAAGGTGTGTTAAGGTGAAATTTGTATCATCAATTGATTGGAATATTGTAAAATAATACAATTTGTTGACCAGAATAAAGATTGGGACATATTATTCAGTTACAACAAGAGTTGTATTGAACCTTTACCACTTTCTTACGTTCTAGAGTATGTAAAAATTATAATTAGTATCCCAGTTGGTTCAAGACATTCATTTTATTGCATTTGCCAAATACATGTAATTTGTAGTGTGTTAAACTTATATATTGCTAAACTATTGTATGTACATATTCTTTATTATACTACTACTAATAATAATAATATACATTGTTTATAGACCGTTACATACAAATTGTCCCAACCGTCTTTACGTATTAATAAATAAATAAAAACTATCAATAACTCATAAGAAAATCGCAATTCAAGATATACAAATGTATATGTACATATTCTTTATTATGTGTATATTATTATGTATTAGAGGTACATTTTCATATATGTACGTATTCTTTATTGTATATACATATTCTTTATTTCAGCCGATAAAGTTCGACTGTGTTTATCAAAACCACATACGACAGATTATATCAATGCTGTGTTTCTATCGGTAAGCAGGTTAGGTGCAAAAGAGTAGGACGTTAAACCCCATTTCATTTCATTTCATTTCTATCGGTAAGATAAAGATACAGCAAAGAAAGATAATCCAGATTTAGTATTTGGAATTATTGAGAGAAAAAGTTGTACAAACATATTTTCGGTTCCGTTTTTTACAATGGAATGCTTTGAAATTTAATACTTTGAGATTTAGTATTGTATTCAATTCAGTATTTTAGATTTAAATGTTATAAAATTCAGTAATTACATTTGCATGTTATATACTTATTAACATCATTATCATAAATTTAAGAAACATGTCTATAACATACATATCTACGGTTTTTACGTTTCATCGACAGCCTTCGCTTTTCACAGGTGTAGTCTCTAAACAAAAACTGAATAGTTAAGTTTTTTTTATACAATGTTCTTATTTTTTCAGACTTACATAAAGAAACGTGCTTATATATTGACCCAGACACCGTTATTAAATACAGTGATAGATTTCTGGACGATGGTTGTAGAACAAGACGTTACTACAATTGTTAATATGGATATTACAGAAACCGGAAACGTAAATAAATTTTAAATATTAATGGCTCCTGACAACAAAATTACAAATGGTGAACAACATTAGTTGTAATTTAATTTTAGAACGACTTGTTCACGACGTTTGTGAGTTTGTGGAACGGTGGTGATATTTAGGACTCGCTGTGTTCCAAGAATCGTCCTGGGGCCATTCAAGAGATATCTGTTAGCTTCTCAAAAATATAATAAAAGGTTCGTAGCAATGTAAACAACTCAAAAGAAATGTGTTTCTATCCTTTCTAATTCCATATTCGAACTTTACAGGATATTGGACAATACATACCAGCAACTGATGAACTGAAGCCTGGACCATATAAGGTTATCAAACAAGATGAATCAACCCATGAGAATGGTATTTATTCAGTGGTTACCTGTTTAATTTACAGTGAATTCGATGTAAGTTGGACCCTTCGTGTTTAATTCAATACCTTGCAACCATCATTATACATTGTTGTGTAAATACTTCAGATATGCACCTTTGCTACTCCTGTCGATATGTCAACTGATAAAGGGAGATAAACATAGATCTATGAAAGGATTTGTAAAATATTCGTGACAGATAATAAAATGATAAACTATGTTATATGTGTACATTCGATCGAGTAATGATTACTAATTGTAAATCATTAATATAATATCACGTTACATCACCAGGGCTAATTGGGGAAGGGGCAATAATTGTAAAGTACCTTATTAATATAATATAATGTTAAAACATAATATTTCAGAAGAGCCACTAAGCACTAGGAAAGATTGAGGAAAGATCATTAATTGTAAATCTAGATTAATATAATGTTACAACACTAATGCAGATTGGCCAGGGTCATTAATTGCCCTGATATAATCTTACAAACTGGGGCAGAATTGGAATAATTAATAATGATTAACCATTAATATAAAGAAAACATGGATGTCTGTAAAGGATTTATTGGTTTATTTTAATTTATCAGGAAAATCTACAGCGAAGAATCAAAATTTATCAGTGCAATTTCTGGAACCAGACTAAAAGGGCACCAAAATCAGCCGGGCCAATATTCACTCTCTTAGACGATATAAAAACATGGTCACAACAACATGGAGATGGACCTATCATAGTTCATTGTCGGTAAGTCGTGTTACGTTGTGAATAAATATAAATGAAGATGGTCCTGTCATATTAATTGCCTGTGTCTTGTTTTACTTTAAGAACCTATTATAGTTCATTGCAATTCAAGTTACTTATTAAAGCAATATTCACGACCTACGTTGTCAATTTACTTTTCCCTTTATATTTTGTTGAATCCCGTTTTCCATCAATATTACATTTGCAGCAATGGTGTAGAGAAATCGGGTGTATTCTGTGTTCTAGCAGCGATATTGGAAAGATTAACCATAGAACAAGATGTCAGTATTTTACAGACTTTGGTTCAGCTGCGAGTTTCCAGGCCTCAGATTATGGCCTCTATTGTAAGTATTATTAAATTAAATCATTGAATATTGTGAATGGTCAGTGTGCCATTTGTCTAAGATTAGCCACGTGTTCGATTATCATCGTGAACTACGGGTATCGGTTAGTCGTGTGTTCTTCCTGTCGGGTATTAAGTATTATTTCACCCTCGATATCCCAAGTGATCTCATTACCTTCCACTCCACTAACCCCGGAGGAGACACGTCTTCAAATAACCTCCCCTTGATGTTTCGGTTCTTGTAATCAAAGATAAATCCTGAAATACATAAAAACAACATCTTTCTCTTTCATATTAAATTCCCTCAAACTTTCTCATAATTGAGCGCACATTGGGAGATATCGTCGGCTCAACCTTGCATACTATTAGGATATTCACCATACAATAATCAGAAATCTGCTGGAACGCTATAAAAAATTCGCTAGACGTCCATATCTGCAATGAATTCACGTGACTGGTATAGCTGATCCGAGCCTTCGACAAATAACATAAATTGAAAGTGTTTGCCTATTTTAGTAACTATCTCTGTGGATAGCGACAAGTTTCTTTCGACAAAACAACGATGAATTTTCTCTTCTAAAGTAAGCTATCGTGAATTTGCAAGGAAATACCGGTTTATTAAAGGTCCAGTACAGAAATACCGCCCAGTTGTTGAGTTAAAGAAGATACTGCTTGGCCCACAATCGTGCAATTCTAGTTTGAGTAAACGTTATTCATAGTTTGTAATAATAGATTGTTCCAACAGTCATAATGTATTATTTCCTCTAGATGTTCATTATGCTATATTCTTATTGATTGTATTTGTTTATTTCAGGAGCAGTTAAAATTTTGTTTTGATGCAGTTGGTGAATATCTAGATGAGTTTTCTGTTTATGCCAATTCCTGTTAAGGTTGCCTTCAATTCAGGCTAATTTTGTGTATGCCAGTTACGTAACATAATATATTGTACCTCCTTTGTTATTGGAACCATATATAATATTTTAAACGTGTATCTTATTATTCACATATTTCATATACTAGTTTTGATTTTGTATTACAACGTATATTTGTACCGTCATTGTTATTGAAACCATATTGATATTGTAAACCTCTATCTTAAAATTCAACACATAAAGTGTATAATATTATATTTTAAACATGACTGTATCTCTTAATTCATTATATTTCATATGTAAACGTTTTGATTTATGTTATTCAATCATTTATTTCAATCAGTTGTATATACGTAACTAACATTCTTAAAGAAAAAATGCGTCGATTGAGACTTAAAAATATACCTTGTCCAAATCTTTCCAAAATGTATGTTGTTTCTGTATTGAAAGACGTCTACCTTCATGAACAAAATGGCACCGTTTGGCGCCTCCCCCCCCCCCACAACCACTGAAGGTTGATTATTTGTCTGGAATCCAGGTTAGCTACCTAAATTATGCTGATTTTTTTATGACACAGAAGTTACTATTTCGCTGGAATGAAGAGAACATACACGAGTTTGCAGCCATTAATGTTTGAAATAAATTCGGGAGAGTGGGTTCACGGCCCGGCCAGGGCTGGGGCCATTACATTCCCAATGTAATTAATTACATTACCATTACCATTACTTTTTAAATGTAATCATTACAATTACTTTCTCATTTTTAACAATGTAATTAATTACCATTACCCATTACATTGAAAGTAATTAATTACCATTACCCATTACTTTATGATTATATAAATAAAAATCCTTTCTGACATAGAAATTATTTTCTGTCATGAAGAGTCTACAACACCAAATAATCCTTGATTCACTTTAACAGATATTTGTGTATGAATTGTTATTTCTATAAATTATAATATCAAGGCAAATTTTCAAGTGACGGGCAATGGTGGCAAAAACTGATGTACTTAACTGATTATAAATTACAGTAAATTAAGTAACCATATGATGAGGTACTTGAAAGCCATTGTTTGGTTTGTCACTTGTTACCTTGAGATTAAGATTAAAGGGTAGTAAGACCATTGTCTTTTAATCTTAACTGATTGGTTGATTGATTGAGTGATTGACTGTAAATTAACACCAATCTTTGATTAAAATATACTTATTTTCAAAGATCCACTGTTTAGGTTACAAGTGTAAAGAAGGCCTACATAAAAAGTAATAAATGAAAATGTCAATCTAATTAAAATATAGATCTATATTTCGTTTCGTTTTTTATACTTTCGATGGCCAACACTCATGTAGATCTAACTAGTTATACTGGAAGCTCACGTTCTATGACGTCAGGTATCAAGCACGGGACATTTGACCCGATAACGTCAGTCATTCGATTAACCAATTAGCGACCGCCATGCTTTTCAAAATCCACTTTTGTTTTGTTATGATTTCTATCCGCTGGTGTTTATAGTATAGACGTCGTTGGCTGGTAATATCTACCCACAGTTCCACGCATGAAAAGGTCAAACCGTCGATTCGACAGACCATTTGATTGGCTGACCCCTCATTTCAGCCAGAACACGAATTAAATAACAAGTCCCCCAGATCCAAGAGTAGTAAAGACAAGTAAAAATGAAATTTTGAACTATAAAAAACGAAACGAAATTGGATCTGTGTTTTAATCAGATTGTGAAAATGTTGAATGCCTTATTATAATTTGTTAAAACTAATTTAAATCTTTTTTGAAAAAAAATTATAATAAATTGGATTTGTGTCAGATACACTTATTTTTCCTCTTTGGTACTCTGAAATTATGTTTATCATATGGAAATATCTATGTGCCATAAATGTAATTGAAAAGTAATTGAAATGTAATTGACCATTACATGATTTTTGGAATGTAATTAATTACGTTTCCATTACTCATTACTTTTGAAATCTTCCATTACTCATTACATGGCCATTACTTAAAAAATGTAATGATTACATTCCATTACCATTACCCATTACCATTACCCCAGCCCTGGGCCCCCTACGGCCGGCGAAGATCAGAAAACTATAAACGATTATTTTGTAATGTTTTGGCATTTAGGTCAACTACTTAATTTGGGACTATATTAGACCACTTTGAAATATTCACGGACTGAAATAGCAGGAAGGGACATATAGAGGTGTCTAATTTTCTGATGTACGCCCAATTCTTTTGAATCTTAGAATTTATGAACAGTCAAAACGCCACGTTTCACGATGGACATAATTTTATTTTCTTTTATTTTGCGAAAGCATTCTTATATTTGATATACTATTTCAATTGATATACATTTTTGTAATATATACTCAATAACTTTGTTATAAAATAGAGATTTTTTTCATTATAACATTCTAATATTTGATATTATTTTTGATAAATGTATTGTTTTTCTTTTTTATACTAAATAAATTGTTATTAAATACAGATTTTTATTAATATAGTATTCCGATATATGATACAGTTTTTTTTTTAAAAATTTATATTGAATAACTTTGTCATTAAATACATGTTTTTATTATTACAGCATTAATGTATATTGTACTAGTTTTAATTGATATACGGTATTCTTATTCATAATAAATGTGTTGAAATTTATACTAAATAAAAACATACAATAAAAACGTGTGTTGTATTATATGCTCCAAATCTCCATTGACTCGTAATTGTCTTAATCCCTTTACATATATTGCGGTTCCTGTCATCAGGTATGAACTCGGATATATAATTAGGAATTAATTTATTTGCTTCGTTAATTACCATATCATCAAAGCTCGGTAACGGTCGCTGTGGTCATATATCTTCAACGTTACAGTAAAGGTTACATTGAGAGTCCAATCCGCTCCACATATTATTATTAATTTCGTTTTTAATCTTCAGGTTCAGTTCAATGTGGTATTGTTTGGAATACTTATGTCCATTTTTTTTGATTGGAATTATTGTTGTTGTTGTTTATATCATTATAACTAAGGACGGATGTATCGTTTCCAGTCAAGGGAGTGTGTGTTCCAGAAATTACAGTACTTTAGTGACACATGACACGAAATGCCTATCAGAGCAAATTAAGAAAGAGGAACGCGATATATGACATTTCCGATTACTTCGAAACTTGGGCTCCATATTTGAGTCTGGACAACCGCGGTGGTTGTGGGGATCCGTGACGGATATGCATCACCAGATCAAACATCGGAAGTCATACATCGATACCACCTCTTGCTCTCTCGCTGATCCCCCCCACCTACATATCATCAGTAGTAATAGAGGTTTTGTCACAAACAATCGTTAAGAGTGAGATAGTAAGTATCATATCGATACAGTACAAGGACGTTAATCCGAGTGTTAAATCAATATATTACCCAATGTCTCGTTCGAGATTAGTAAACCACAACTTCAAATACAGACACTACACTACACGTTTAACTCAATGAATTCGTCCAATAAAACGATGTATGGTTGTCATCTTCCCATAGCATATTATTGTTTCAAATAATGGTATCCCAACCTCAAACGATGACACTACATCTGTATTTTAAATAATAGGCCTAAATATATATTATATGCCTAAAACGGAAAATGGCGTAACATTATCTAATAACATGGAAGAGTACTGGCTTGTTAGTTCACATAATAAATTAATTAATGCACGTGATACATCATGGCATAGACACGTGTACAATCGTAGATTAATATAGCGAACTGGTAGACGAACCAATCTATACCATTACTTCACAGAAGACGTGTCTCATTAAAAATTGTATTTTCTCGTCTGTTTGGGAATTAGTTTTCATTTTTGCATTAGGGGCTTGAGTTTTTACTGATTATTCTTCAAATTACGTGTGAAGGATTCGGATCATGGGAATACGAATGCTGTTGATTTTAGCTACGTTCACGCTGCATGCGCATTCATTGCGAATTCCAGAAACCGGTCTCCGGAATTCGGATTGGTTTTTCCCGGATTAAAAGCGGTGCGTCACATTGCAGTTTATTCGGATTGAATTCAGAATTAAAAGCTCCACCCTGAATGTGCCAGCCAGTCGCATTGGTGGTTTTATGCTGCTTGTGTTTCATTTCCTGAGGCAAGCAACGCTACATCATCAGCGACCCCGGGTCTTACATCCCCGCCTTGCAATACTGGCATGGGGAAACCACGCCCAAAAATCAAGATGGACTAGTGAGCCAGCTTCTTACTCACTGAACCAACGTGGCTCCCATTTCATTATTCAAATCCTTTCAGCAATAAGTAATACATTTTGGTGAATAAGGTGATGGATGAAGAAGCCGATTGATTTTGAACGATTTACCATAAATAAATGTTAGTGTAGGGCAGAATTCAGTGTGTTGTAAATGGAAAAATATGCCACAACCCGTGTTGACTGTTCGGAGGCCTTAGCGCTGAGGGCGTAAGTTTCGTTGCCTGACAACCTATGTTTTAGCTTGTTATGCTACCACAGTATTTATCATGGCGAACTTTGAGGAGAAAGTGATCGTCGAGAGAACCGTCGCATGTTAATGGCTACGTTCGAGATAATATGCAGTTTGTTGAGGCCAGCCATTGCGAAACAAGATACAAGACTCCGGAGGCCAGTGCCTCGCCACGAGCGACTGGCTGTAACACTTTGGAAAATGACAACAGTTACACGACTCTTGGAAAACTTGACGCTATTACACAAATTGGGAACCTATTTGGCTAGCGACCTATTCGACCGATCCAGCTGAAAGATAATGACGAAATTACACTTCTATTCTGAGCTAAAGGAAAGGAATTTGATAGACATAACGTCGGATTGTATTGGTTGATAAATAGATGAGTTAAGGCGACTGTTGTCTTTATTCTAAATAGGTTTCCAACGAACAGGTTGCAGCTCGATCGGTCTAATAGGTCGCTAGCCGAATAAGTTCCCAATTTGTGTAATAGCGTCAAGTTTTCCTGTTAAAGTAAACCGGTAGCCGCATCGCAAATGTATGGGCGTAGGTTATGTAGGTACATATCACTTACTGTCATACAGCCGAGGCTAGATGTAGTTTACGAAATCTGCCGAGATTTGCCGAGTGATCCAGACTAATATTCGTAGAATATTTTTCTGGATGATAGAGACTACTAATATACATGTACTAACAAATTAAATATATACTAAATGAATACATTGAATAATAATGTGTTTTATTATAATATATTCCCAATTTCTTCTCCACTTCATATTTGTCTTATAGCTGGTCCTGTCGCCAGTTATGGTGAGGTATGTATAACTGCAGTGAGGGCACTGACCGTGGAGACGGGGTACACCACTGAGAGGGGGGTTTCGGGGGGGGGGGGCACAAGATCAGATCATTTCCTTGCATCTGTAGCCTTTCCAAGAGCTATCTGGCTGATATTTTCGTCTACGTAAACGTTCGGTACGGACATAAGTTTTATTTGGGTCTGAGAAAAGGCACTTTCAGCAGTAAAAAACGGCACTGTCGAAAATTGGGGGGGGGGGCGCCCCTCGCCGTATATTATCCTCAAGTGATACTTTGCTAGCAGCACGCGATAGGTGCTCGGGAGGGCACACCTCGTACAAATTAGAAACACAGGAACAATATGACTACCAAATTTATATACTATATGCGAATATGCTCAATTAACATTTTTTGTTATGATTTCCTAAAGCAATAAACCAAAAGACAATATCTTGCGCATGACATTGGTCTATTCTCCTTGCGTTCACTTTAACTGTGGACATTTGGGGCGCTGAAATGAACAAGTCGAATTATTAAAAGGCAAACATCACATGGTCCTAGTTCTTCCGTCCTTCCATACTCTCACTTTCTTGCTAACAATTCAAAGCCGTGGAGTAGCTGTATTCTTTCAAATCTATGAATGTATTGCTGAGGGATACAACGTAAAACTAAATATCATCTGAAATTACCATATCTACCCTATTACCATATCTACCCTGAACTGTAATAATACATGAGTAAATATCCCTGGTCACAAGTTCTCGGACTCAAGCTTGTGCTCCTTATGTTTACAAAAATACAGCCGGTTATAATAATTTTGTTGTTTTGATGTATCAAATACATCAATAAGAAATCATATGCAAAGTTTTGTGTTTCTGCATTAAAGATATTTCTCATAAACAGTGATTGAAAGTTGAGCAAATTCTCAACTTAAGTCTGAGAATGCTTTGTGAACTCGGGGCTAGGTGAGAAATGTTTCTTTTATCAATGAGGAATTAGAATGTAAGCAGGTTTAACGTCCTACTGTTCTCTCCCAACTTCATAAATGAAACCGAGGTCCAATAATGTAATTTTCGAAACATGGTTGAATGGTAAAGTCATTTTATACTTTAAATTCAAATCCAAGATGTTGTTTTCAGGGGCGAAGCATGAGTTCTCAATGTTTGCGTCCAAACGCGAGTAGTGATAATTCCGGTCTTTTTTTATGGGTTTCCACTTTAATTTATAATTAACTGGGTATTTTGGAGATGTTACAGTTGTTTTAATCAAGGTAAGCAAACAATTAAACAAATATTCTTAGAAGCCCCGGATTATCATTGTCAAAGATGTGCGTTTTCGGTATAACTAAACCGAAATATTATGACAATGAAAGCACAAAGAGTTTTACATAATTCAAAAGAGGTCAGTTTTCATCTAAAATAAGGGTCAGATTACAGGAGTCTCGCACATGAATATATGAATACTATTTTCAAAATACAGAAAAAACAATTGTTAAAATTTATATTTAGTAATATAGATATGAACACTATTTTTAAAATTTAGAAAAAACAATTGTTAAAATTTATATTTAATAATATAGATATGACATAAATTTTAAAATGACATACAAATTCAATCTGGTAGAACATATAGGAATACTATTATTTAAAAAATATAAAATAAATGAAATATAACATCAAATATAGGAATACTACATTCAAAATATACAGAAACAATTATTATAAAATATAAATTTTAAAATAATATATAAATTAAATCTAATATCAAATATAACAATTTTTAGCAAAATATAGATATGGCATACATTTTAGAATAGTATATCAATTAAATCTAACATCAAATAGTGGAATACTATTTTTAAAATATAGAAAAACAATTATTAAAAAAATAGAATATAAATTAAATCTAACATCAATATAGGAATACTATTTTTAAAATATAGAAAAACAATTCTTAACAAATATAGATACGGCATAATTTTTTTTTAAAAAACTATATAAATTAAATCTAGTAGAATGATTAAAGATACATTATGTAAGATTTAGATAACGAACTAGCCATTCTTGTTATAATAGTTCGAAAGTGGATAATGTAAAATGAATAATTTGAAAATTTCATTTAAAACACTCTGTTGCAAGCGAAGATATTAGCCTTTGAAGGTTTGACAGACGTGTGCAATAATTTCAACCACGGTACTGGTTGATCAAAGCTAAGCCTCGGTCCACCATATTTGATTAAATCAAAGGATCGATGAACCATTCCAATCTGTTTAATATCAGAGAAATCTGGTGCCATCGAGAAATGATTAAGGCCTGGGTCAGTTAATGAATGTCTAATTAATACGTTAGAAAACATTTCAGGCCTTAAGAAAGACCCGCAATAGGCAGATTTAGCTCTTGCATAATGCATGTTTAATCAACTATAGGAAATCAATTAGTAACAATATAGACGTGGGATAATCTAGCATAAATTAGGAATGCAATTAGTAAAACAATAGACACCGTATCAGTTAATAAAATAGGATGTAAAATAAAATTATCATAATAGGTAATTTATTACTAGGTAATTTATTGCTGGATTGGCTTCTGATTTCTGATACTTGAGGTTTTGAGGGAGTGTGTGTATTCTTCCCGTTCAATCAAATATATCCCATGTACAGGAACATGACAGCCCTTCGTTTACTATGGGGTCTTGCCTAAAACTTTGGACAGGGATTTAAGGTATAAAAACGGTTACAGTATTGTTCGTCTTCACACAGTATTGTTTACATTGTTGATAGCCTCGCTTGTCACACAATTAGTTTTCCTACAATATTCTGCTATGCGCTGGTTGTTTGGACATGATAAAATCGTGAGTCATGACGTAACGTTATGTAAACATATTTGGTCCAATTTGGAACTTTGTTTCAAATTTAGCGATTTTGTTAAGCAGTAAGCAATTGGTTGTTAATGGGACTGTTGACCAATAATATTTTTGAACAAGAATTTTCTCTATTTACAGCAGTGAGTAGTGGGATTAGTTCTAATCAAACGGAACACTGCGCGGAGTATGGGGGAAGACAGCTGTACGCAATCCTGTGGTGAAATACCACTTCGGTGTAATTATTACGGACCGGAAAAGGAAGGGCCGGTCCAGCAAAACAAAACCGACGACAACAATAATATCCTATGAATAGCTATAGGTTTACCAGATAGTACAATAAAACAATTTCAATTTATTACAAAAAAAATCTAATAAAAACAACAAGGAATAATTGAGCTGCACGCAATCTTAGCAGGAATTGGCATAAACAGCAAACTCATCTAGATATTCACCAACTGCATCAAAACAAAATTTTAACTGCTCCTGAAATTTATATATAACCATTTACAACATAAAACCTAGTATATATTGACAATCTGGAAGATCATCATACAGAAGGAATGATTATATAGTGTTTATATCATGACCGAATGAACAAATCAAAGTAAAAAGACAAATTCCATTAGTTTCACTTAAAACATTTTGTTAGATAATTTATTGGTTTAATAAAACAGTATATCAATAGAAACCAATACACAGTATTTTTAATTATAATTAAATTAAATTAAAAGAAGTGTTACAGCCGTGATCGTTGTTAATAAAGGTTATTCAAGCACGCTAGTGATATAATAAAACAGTTATCCGAAACTTTGACAGTGATAACAAAATGACATATAACCAAATACACGATTCGTTGCCCATGGACAATTCCCAAAACTTTGTAAAATGACACCACATCACAAAATATACCATACAAAATCGATGTTTCCTCGAATAACGTCAATATGAATTCGAATACCTGACAATTCACAGCCATGTTTTGAAACATAGTTCAAGTCATTAACGTGTGGCTTGATTGAATTGTTGCTATGGCTGAAACAAATTATCATAAGGTTAATCAATGGTGACTTATCTTATTGATTTTTGGCACTTCTATTAAAAATATAAAACTGATGATTACCTAACAGGACCGACAGCAGCATATGATTAACGTTAAACAAATGGCAAATTGATCCTTTACTACATTTAATGTTGTGTTTGGATATATAATACTTACAAAAGACGTGATAATCTGAGGTCTAGAAACTCGTAGTTGAACTAAAGTCTGTAAAATACTGACATCTTGTTCGATGGTTAATCTTTCTAATATAGCTGCTAGAACACAGAATACACCCGACTTCTCTACGCCATTGCTACAAAGACAAACAAAATAAAGCTGGGTTTTAAAATTTGCCTTACCAAATACATCCATAATAAACAATGAGCAGAGTTTTGTGTTTCTGGATACAGGATATTTCTCATAAACAGTGATTGAAAGTTGAGTAAATTCTTAACATAAGTCTGAGAATGCTTTGTGACCTTGGGGTCAAATAAAGCTGAACATATTTATGATGATTAATACACGTGACCTGACTATTGTAATTGTATCAATGATTATTTGACAGTTGTAATTGTATCAATGATTATTAGATGTGGTTTGACAGTCGTAATTTTATCAAATAAACTAATTGGACTTACATTTTTTACACCATTTCATAAATGTAAACCAACTTACACGCAATCAACTATGATAGGCCCATCTTCAATTATATTGTTTTAATAAAGAAAGTCAACTTATAAACAATGAACTATGACAGGACAGTATTATATTAATAACGGAAAACAACTTACAGACACTGAACTATTGATAGGCCCATCTCCATTTATATTAATAACGTGAACCAACTTACCGACAATGAACTATAACAGGCCCATCTTCATTTTCCTGAGACCATGCTTTTATATCTTCTAAGAGAGTGAATATTGGCCCAGCAGACTTTGGTACCCCTTTCTTCGGATTCCAGAAATTACATTGATAAATTTTGATTCTTCGTTGTAGATTTCTCTGATGTATTGAAACAAACAAGTTATTTACAGACATGCATATCTACGTTATGTTAATGATTTACAATGATCGACCTTTCACCAATCTGCCCAATTGGTATAACATTATGTTACAGGTATCTGAGCTAGTGTAACAATATTATTATATTAATGAGTTACAATTATTGATCCTTTTCCAATCCAATCTACTCTAGTGGTATAACATTTATCTGCCCTAGTGTTGTAACATTATATTATAGTATCTTACAGTAATGAATTACAATTATTGATCCTTTACCCGAATATACATAGTGTTATTATTATATTTAAAGTAGCTATCTAACTCAATATCACCCAAAAGCTTCAACATTGAAAACACGAATTATTTGTCAATTCAAATCAACAATGATGCTGTGATCTTACCGGGAAAAGATGGGCTTTTGATATTCAATATTTAAGACAGAATAAACATTTCACCACTGACACACGAATCGTGTACCATAATGCGTTTCAGCCACAGTTCTAGCGAGAGACTCGAGGAACGAGGCTAGAAACATTGCATCAAATCAAACGGCGTGTGTAGACTGGAATAACCAGACGCTAGAAATTTGCTTTCGGTTGACACTGCTGGCTTATTTCGCCGAACATAACTGATTTGAAATTAAAGTAAAAATGGAAACCATTGAATGTAAATCAGTTTATATACATTCATATTACAGTATTGTATGCGTTGCGACCCACTTGTGCAAATTTCTAGCTCCCAAATGTTAGCGATTTTGCTCTTTTAAGGTTTACAATCATTGACATTGTCCAGAGAGAAAGAGAGAGAGAGAGAGAGAGAGAGAGAGAGAGAGAGAGAGAGAGAGAGAAAAATGGAGTTTAACGTCCACTCGACACAAACTAGGTCATTTCGGGACTATGCTATTGTCCAATCTACCCGAGTGTTGTAACATTAAATTAAGGATTTACAATTATTGGCCGTCTCAAATTCCTCTTGTGTTGTAACGTTACACTAATTATATACAATTATTGACCTTGTCCAATCTGACCTAGTCTTGTAGCATACGTAATCAGTGTAATATCCATGAAGAATAGTGGGAAACGTCATTTTTCACCAAACCTTGATGATAAATATTTTTGATTATGTACATCTTAAATGTTACATTGTATAGCTATGAGCAGCGTTTGGTATATTTGGATGCAGACCACAATTACTACTCATTATAGCCCTTCTTTAACCTTCCCCCGCCCTTTGTGGTCAAGTTTAAAGTAAAATCGGGGTGGGGTGGGGGTATAAGTAGTTAAAACGTGGGCAGATAAAGGGTTTGGTTCAGCGATATGTACCGCATATAATTACATGTTTAGTAGTATGCCATTACAACGTGTGTATCTCATCAATTTCAACAGTCAACCCCATACAAGCTTTGGAGTAAGATACGTTACTGTCTCTGGTGGAGAGTGTCCAACTGGATGCATATTTGCGAAAAGATGGGAACAAGTACATGTACAAAGACAAAATATAACAAATAAAGTTCATGTCGTCGACAGCAATGGTGGTCTACATCCTATGGAAAATGAGTCTGGCCGTCTGAACCCGGTGAATGGCGCACAGCCCAATTAAACGCAGAGAAAAGCTGGAGCCGGGCGCAAAACACACCCAACCGTAAACCACTTGGTAAACATAATTGCACGTGTTATTCCAATGTCATAGAATACTCATCTGGCTAACATTTAGACAGACACGGAAAAAGAATGAAAACTATCTAAAATATTACACGGTAATGCATATATATGATGAAAAGGATTTAAAGTAAAAGTTCCTTCTTACATCTAATTCACTGTTAATTAAACAGGTAACCATTGAATAAATACCATTCTCATGGGTTGTTTGATCTTGTTTGATGATCTTATATGGTCCACACTTCAGTTCATCAGCGATTGGTATATATTGTCCAATATCCTGTATATAAAATACAAATATATATGACCGTAAGTTGTAACTAGAATACAAACAAGTTTCAAAGGGAGAAACACACCTTCGTATTCACATTTTCAAAGAAAGTCAAAACATAATTATTTCTGTCTTTTGCTCAATAGGTTGTCAACTCACTATTAAACGATTATAGGCATTATTCTCCACTCTTATAACTCATTAACACAGGAAATGATAACACAATTACCTCCATTGTTTTTCTATTGCCCCCATGCAATAGCTATCTTCAAACGTTTGAATTAGAAGTTGAAAATGGCATTTTTGCAAATTGCTCCACTGGCAATACTGAATTATAGGATTAAAAGGATTATTCTTTAACAAGGTAGGACTGTTTATGGATACCATCTATTTTTAGGCTTTATTTTAATAAATTTTAAAAATATAACTTAAAAGTATGAAATTGCAGCTTTAAAGAATACGTATTACAAATTTTACTTTTCCTGTTTCTGTAATATCCATATTAACAATCGTAGTAACGTCTTGTTCAACAACCATCGTCCAGAAATCTATCACTGTATTTGATAATGGTGTCTGGGTCAATATATAAGCATCTTTCTTTTTATAACTCTGTAAATGACAGAAAATCATGTAAAAGTAAACGAATATCCAATACTTCATTGGAACTATAGGTCATTGACATGGTTCAAAAGTACAATCATTTTAAAAAAAAAATAATAATATCTTCGTGTTTTGTTTTAAGCTTTTTTGGGAAAATATATTATTTGTCTTTCACTCCTAATCTTCTAATTTTGTATGTGGTACATATTTATGTATCTATTTTTGTAGGCAGTGATTAGTTTTATGTTTATTTGCCTTTTACTTCAAATCTTCATTAAAGTTACATTATGGGAGATAAGATAACGAGATGGCAGTTCTCACTATAATAGTTAAAATCTAGACAGTATAAAGGTAATTTGCTGAAAATTTCAGCCAAATTGGTCCACTATTAGCCGAGAAAAAAGCGTTTGAAATATTCACATAGCCTCGGCCATCATTACTCAAATCATTAATATAAACAGCATAGTCTCGATTATCCACTTGATTGATTTAATTATCATCGGCCATTAAGCGGCATATAGGAATTCAATCCGCCAACATCGAAGGCTAGCCTTGACTTTAAGAATTTATTATGGTCTGGATATGTTAATTAATGTCTAATTGATTATTTAGATAACATCGCAGGCCTAAAGAAAGACATGTAATAAGCAGATTTTGCTCTTGCATAATGCTATTTTAATACAATAAATATACTTGTCTTACCGATATAAACACAGCATTGATATAATCTGTCGTATTTGGTTTTAATAAAAACAGTCGAGTTTTATCCGCTAAAATAAGGAATATGTACAT
Source organism: Patella ulyssiponensis (assembly GCA_963678685.1). Lineage (NCBI taxonomy): Eukaryota > Metazoa > Mollusca > Gastropoda > Patellidae > Patella > Patella ulyssiponensis. Next base: position 10,343,869 of record OY783228.1, read on the forward strand.
ATAAATATCATTTTATAAACATACATGTAAATTATTTCTACCAAGGAAGTAATAGAACTACAGCAGGACGATTTACCCAATACTACCCAATACCACCCAATAGCACAGAATTAAGTCAATTGTGTAAGACCACACAAAATGAATTCTGGAAAAATCCTAAGAAAACTACTAACATGCTATTATTGCCAGATCTCTGTTCTTATTTCGGTTTTCTTCTGATAAAGCTACTGTACAATCAGTTTCTCTTTGTGGTGGACACACATCCTTAAGCATCTGAAAAATAATTTCATATTATAAATAAATAAAATAACTCCATATATTAAAGTACAATTAGTGTAGTTATAAGTACAAATTGTTTGAATATCATTATGTACACTTACCTCATATCTTTCTTGAAGCCGTGATTTACCAGAGGTTTTACTGACCTTCAGTAACGCCTGATAGTCTTGTTGATATGACGTCACAGGAAACGTAATATCCCCCGCGATATACCATGCAGCCAAAGCATCATGTATAAATATATATTGTTCCTGAATCATTAAAACAAAATAACTGCTTGTGTTAGAATTACTTAAAGATACATTATGGCAGATTAGATAAAGAGCTGGCAGTTCACGCTATAATAGTTAAAACTAGAAAAGGAATTTACTGAAAATTTCAGTCAAATTGAGCCACTCTGAACCGAGAATTTAGCGATTGCATTTCCGCCTAGCCTCGATCATCATTACTAAAATTGGTACGATAAACAACATTGTCTCGATTATCTATTTCATGATTAAGAGCAGAAGATCGGTTCCTAATCCAAAAAATACCGAAGGCTGGCGATGACATCGTGAGTTGCTTATTGTCTAGATAGGGTAATTAATGTCTACTTAATAACTTAGATAAAATTTCAGGCCTAAAGAAAGACCCGGAATAGGCAGATTTAGCTCTAGAATAATGTATGTTACGTATGTATGGGCCTGACATATTATCTAAATCATTAATTGGACATACATTATTAATCTCCCTGTCATCGTTAGGCTGTGATCTTTTGTGAATTTGAATTCAATTTTGTACTTGTTATTTTTGACGTAAAAGTGGATAATCGAGACTTTGTTAATTATAGAACCAACGTCTCAAATGATGATCGAGGCTAAACGAAAATTGAATCGTTAATATCTGAAATTTCCAGCATTTTCTGTTTTCCTTATCAGTATATTAACAATTACAACGAGAACTGTCACCTATTTATCTAACCTCACTCAATGCCAATATAAAATATATAATATTGTGAATTATTTAATATGGTAATGTACAAATTAAAGTAATAATACCGGTGTCTGGACCATGTTAACTCGTTCATATCTCATCTGTTTAACACATTCATATACATCTACAGAACACCTTGCTTTAGCTTCTTGTATCAGATAATCTAACGCTATAAAAGTTCCGGTTCGTCCAATACCAGCACTGAAAATGTAAAGTTTCGTGAACTATTCATTAGTAAGATAGACAGATGATCGGCATTATAAGCACATAACTACGGTGATAGCCATGGGCTCTAATTTCAACACTTAATTCAAATAACTAAGCTGCAAGACTTAAACATACATTATGCAAAAGCTAAATCTGCCAGGCCTGAAATGTTTTTTTTTTTAAATTATTCAGACGTTAATTAACTTATCCGGGCCATAATCAACTCTCAGTGGAATCGGATTTCTCCGATATTAAATAGATTGGAACAGTTCAGCCGTATTTTGACTTAGCTAAATATGGAAGGGCGAGTCTTAGCTTCGAACAACCAGTTCCGTGGTTGAAATTATTGCACACGTCTTGTCAAACCTTCAAATGCTAATATTTTGGCTCGCAATATGGTAATTTGAATGGAATTTTCAAATTATTCATTTTACAATATTTATTTTGGAACTATTATAGCAAGAATGGCTAGTTCTTTATCTAAATCTTACATAATGTGTCTCTAAATATCAGGACTTATGAACAATAGTTTTACTTACCTGCAGTGTACCAACATTGGTCCAGGATGGGGTGATACGGCTTTAATTACTTTACTTCTGAACTCAAGCAATGACGCAATATCAGTAGGGACACCTTTATCGGGCCACGATGTATAATGGTACTGTTTAATAGTCCGAGATTCACATTCATCCTAGAAATGAATACATTATACTTATTTGATGAAACCATTCCATAACGTAATATGGGTTAGGCATTAAGAATATGTCCGGAGAGCAAATGAATGTCATTAAGAACTACTTTATCAGGCCACTGTGTATACTGTTCTAGATCCACATGTGTGTGTGAAATAGGTTTATCGCAGACAATAACATGTTATTTATATAAGGTGAAAATATTTACATAGTGGTTAGTGGAAAATATGATAATTGGAAATAGTTATATGTATATATATGTACAGAAACATTAACTAACAGGTGCAGAAAATAAAGAGTGCCATCTGAGACGATTACAGACATAGAGAGGCGAGAACATTACAAAACAGACATGAACATGGACGAACATTTAGACAACGAAAGACATTTACATTTAGACAAACAGACACGAACATTTAAACACATAGACATAATATGTACATATATATATATTTCGGTCGTTTTGTTGGTCTGGTCGTTCTGTCCGGTTGAATGGCAGGGCGGTGCAACTCATCCTTGGGGCTTGTTGGTGAGTATCTTCCTTCCATTTGGTTTTTGTTGTCCGGTATGGTGGCTTGGATACATCTTTGTTTCTGTTGTTCGTTCCTTTGTTTATTGGTTCTCTGAAGGAAGAATCCAGCACCCGAAAAAAAAGGGAGAAAAGAGAGTATCTGTTTTATCGTGGTGTTGTTTCGTCTGGTAAGGCTTCGGGGGCGGGGGGGGGGTGTATGTGTAAACTAATAGATGGAAAGAATAATAATAAAAATAATGAGATAGATTTAGTAAATAAAAATAAATGATATACTAAAATTAAGTGTATATATTCCAATTTCATTAGTAAATACATTACATTAAAATAATTTACATGGATGTACAATCAAGGTATTTATTTGATAATAAATAATAAGTTCTTTATTTCAGATTCATTAGGAATTACAATACAACATTATATAATATTACATAGATGTACAATCATTCTTTATTTAAGTATATATTGATAATAAATAGTAACATGTTTTAATTGGATTGTGCAGGACGGGGCGTTTCCCTCTAGGGGACATTTTTGCGCACCGTCCTGCACTGTGTTTTCGATTGATTAGTTAAGTTACCAGATGGGTTACGCTTCTCTCTAGGAGACATTTTTACGTTCCACCTGGCTTGTGCATGTTGTTATATGTGCTTTGTTAAACCTATTTCTTGTATGAAATCCCAGATAAGCTGAGAGGTCCAATATCTGTCTTCTGGATGTGGGGAAAGGAGAGAATTGAGATTAAGTGATTTCCCTCTTTCCATCAGTTTGTCTATAAGTGGTTGACGTTCTGTTTCTAGTTGATTGCAGTTGATTAACAGGTGTGAAGTGGTTGCAATATGTCCACACGGGCATTTGATTGGTGTATAAGTGTAGTCTTTGACTACCTCTATTGTTTTGAGCCTCGTGATGAGTTTGCATATTTTGATAGAAGGATGATTTGTGTAGACCTTGTCAACAAGATTGCTGTCTAATTGATAGCGATGTGTATTTTCTTGTTTCAGACGGGCTTTCCATGCATCTTTAATCTTCTTTTTTGCTATGCTTGCAAATTCCTGACTGCTATATTCTAGACTGTCTATTTTGTCTAATGATAAACCCTCTTTGGCCAGTTTGTCGGCCTGTTCATTTCCTAAGATGTTTACGTGGGAGGGAATTCATGCTAGTATTACCTCTCTCCCCTTATTTTTGATTGATTGAATGATTTCCCTGATTTGGTGGATTGTAATCTGCCTGTTCTTAGTGGAATTTGTTTCAATTGATTTGATGCAACTCAGGGAGTCCGACAGGATAACGGTTTTTTGATGTGTCTGCGTAGCTAACCATTCTAGTGCAGTTTTAATGGCCATCAGTTCTGTGGTGTATACCGAGCAGTGTTCGGGCAGCCTTTTCCTGATGTTTAGCTTTTCTTTTGGTATGTAGATGCCGTAACCTGTGGCTCCCTTCGTGGAATCTTTGGACCCGTCTGTGAATATTTTGAGATGGTCAGTCCATCTTGAATCTATAAGTTCCATTGCCAGTGTTCTAGCTTCTGTTGGGTTATCATGCTTGTTTGTTGTTTGACTTAGTTGAGAATTGGTGGTGGGGTTACTTAATTGCCAAGGAGGTGATCCACATTCGTCAGAGAAATTTATATAGAACTGTTTGATGAAACCATTCTATAACATAATATATGCTGGGCAATATATTTGAATGAGTTAGAATTTATTAAACGGTGGTAGGGGGAGGAAAGTCAACCTAATCGAAACATCATTATATTGGTGGCCTAAGGTATTGGGCGTGTAAAAGTCCTTGTAAAATATATTAATTCTGTTTCATAATTCATTGACACTGGTGTGCGCGACCAACGGCCGTTTTTTGTCAAGGCAAAATAAAGACTATGCTCGTTCAAAACTTAGACCTGTCTGTCCGGGCATAACTTGATAGAAACTACACAGATTGAAATGGAATGAAATGTTCTGCTCCGACTGGGCGAATGAAGACGGCTATACAGTGTGGCATGAAGGAAATTTTGCCCGGGCAGCGGCACTATGGCCTACTTAAACTACAAAGGGATATCTTACGTGCATGCAAACGGGACCTCTGTTTTCCATAACATGCGAACGACTTGACAGCTGTCCATGTCGGGACCTCCTCCCTGCACCACTGTCAAAAGGAAGCCATGTCGGAAAAATCCGATGAACTGCCTCCGCCTTTGAAGGGATCGAGCATGCGACATCCAGGCCAGCTAGTCAGAGCCCTACTCACTTAGCCGCCATGGCTCCCAAGTCACCAACATAGATATGAGCCCCTTGCACTTATATAGTTCATGGTATATATACATACTTTTATAAAATTGAAAACTTACTTTTGTGATTTTTAGGGTTCGAATTGTAAAGTGAGAAAAGTTATCTTCATTGACCAATGTCATGGATATTGTACCAAACTTCATTAGCTCGCCATTGTCCGGCCAGTATTGAAAACATTTTTTCTGTAAAATTTTATCATTATTATCCATTTTTGTTAAATAAATATTAATTGTATTGTGCAGGTCAATTGCCGGAGATTAAAGTTGACCCCTTCCCTCTCCTATGGACGAACAGTGTTTAAAATACCAGATCTGGAATATTCTACAATATCTCCGGAATTATGAAAACACAGAAATTATAACTATAGAGAAATCATAACAATAATACAATTCGATTTCGTTTCGACGATTCGGTCGGCTGTTGTCATTCATGATTTCGCTACCTGATAGCCCTATGAAACTTCACTGGGTTGATGATGCGTTGTATGGGGAGTTCCTAACATCTTTGCCCGTGGGTGTGGATGTGTCTTTACATTTATATTATGCCAAAGCATGTTCATTTTATATTGACTTCCTGAATTACGATAAACTTTTAAAATCGAGATTGCTGTAACAAGTATATTGGCAACCTCAATATGGAGCTAAATTTCAAAAGACGCCTTTCTGTCTTTCTGATCATAGTGATGTCTCTGTCTGCTGTCCTTATATTGATCTCAGTCAATTTAACATGCAATTTTATTATTCAAGGGTGGTGTTGATTTTGCTGAAATCGTTCACAGTGGTAAATTGAAATGACATGATGTATAATTCACTACAAAATGTTTTAATTTGTGAATGTAAGCAGTACATACTTTTCCCATTTCAACCAGGTTGGTCAACATAACAATCTTTCCGGTCTGTGAAACCCACAATAATCGCAAAAACTCTTTAATAATAACATCAACCGGACCTTTTAAATACAATCAAAGTATATGCACATAAAATATTATAATTATACTATATAAACTAATACAAGCGAAAACCGCACAGTTAATAGCTTTTCCCATGTGTTGCTTTGGCCATTTATTTCTTAGTGCTACTTTGTGGTGTTACTACTAACAATCTGGTGGATTCCCCTAGCCCCCCATTCATATATTTATATTTAACATTATATAAAAAATCTTCTCACCTTGTGATGCAATATATTTGTTTTCGGTGTTGGCATATCCCTGTGTATAACAGAAAGCATTTACTATTTAAATTAATAAAATTGAATATCACTACTTTAGCGGTCCCGGTTTGGGTAAGTTGACGTTTACAAGTATAATCCCGGAACTATAGAGATTATTGAAATATACGGTGATATCGCACCCCGAAAAGCAATACTACAACCAACCGTAACGTCATAACGCCGTGGTAGATCTTCATGAAATAGGACTTACAAGTGCCCAGACTGATCAGATGGCATCACTCTCTCGCGAAAATCTACCTGGTGTCGTGTTGTCTTGATAGCGACAAATATGGCGTTTACTAATCTGATGTCGTGGGAAATTTCAACACGGGGGATAATCGAAGTAATATTTTAGTTGTAAGTCTATTTCCGAGATATAAACATTGACCTAATGCAGCCTACCAACAATCTCAGTAAAATACAGATCTATATTTCGTTTCGTTTTTATACTTTCTGTGGCCTGCACTACATGAAGATCCGGCTGATTGTAGTGCTAGGTGGCGTCAGAGATGATTCGAGCGGCTTTGGACTGTATGACGTCAGACATTTGATTAACCAATCAGCATTGGTTTTTCTAATTAATTAGCCACAGTTCTGTGCACCATCATTGGCTAATCCCTCATATTATCCAGAACACAGCAATGATATGAACCCCTCCAGATCCTAGTGGAGTAAGGACAAGTAGAACGAAATTCTGAACAATAAAAAATTGAAATGAAATAGGTTGTTTGAATCAGATTAAGTGTAACTAATAAACTGTGTAGCTGACAGGAATTTACCTGCCTTGCGATGCAGGAATGGCATAAACACTATGATCAAATTATCGTTACGTAAAAGACAATTTGATGTAACTATTTAAAAGAAAAACTAAAACACGTGCTAGCTAACATTTATATCAAAGCTCAATTGCCGTGCTCATTGTAAATTCCACAGCCTTGTAAATAACTAAAAACTTACAGTTACGTAGCATGCGTTGATGTAATCAGAATTAGGGTCATCGTTTTCTACGTCCAGTTTAACTCGCGAATGATCAACTGTAACAAATTATACAACTATTAACACGTTTTTAATTTAACTCGCGAATTGTTAACTGTTATAAATAATACAAATACATCAAATAATATTCTTATATGTAATTCGCCAACGAGTAAACTATGCTACAATATCAAATTATTAATAAAAGAAACTTACAAGCACATATATTCTTGTATCTATTTTTAGGCTTATTAACAGCATTCATACAATAATCATATGCTGAACATAGTCCACTTGGAAGACTCTGAAAAGGAAATGGGTATTGATCATATTATACACGGAGATTTCCTACGAAGCCAAGGGGAGAAATGTACTGAAATCTTTAGTCAACATGGAACTTTCAGTCATTGTTACAAACACAAACATTTAAATTTCATAGTATTAACTGAAATGCTCAAGAGTTGGCGTTTTGTCTAATGTAGTCGACTGCGATTCTGAATGGGGCTAAAGATTTTTGAAACACCTACGCGCACATTTTTCTTGTTAAATTTCCCAGGAGCTACTGATTCTGTATACGTTTAGATCCACAAATCAACAAAAAGGCCGTGTGGGTATGGTATAATTCTACTATTTTATTGACGTAGCTATTGTTTATTGTTTCGGATATATGAACTTGAACGTGTTAAATAAATCTCGCGAATACACGAATAGAAAGAGAGAAATTGGGTTTAACGTCCAGTCTACACAAATTAGGTCATTTCGGGGCTAAAATATGGTTCAATTTCACTCCAATAATCTGCTTGTGCATAGGGGTCTTTAACAGTGGATGTAAACCTATGGACCCAGAGGAACCCCACGAGATTAAACAGACAACTCTACCTCTTCACGCACAATGGAAGAATCAGCTCCACTTTTGGCTCAAAGACATACCTTATGATACAAAACACGCGCGCTTGTCCCCCCCCCCCCGTTTAACGTCAACTCGACACAAACTAGGTCATTTCGGGACTAACATATGGTTTGATTTTATTTCAATAATTCGCTTGCGCGTACGGGTCTTTAGCAGTCGGAGGAAACCCACGAGGTTGAGAAGGCGCCCCTATCTCTATGCCACATACGCTCACACCAGAGATCGAAACCACAGTCGCTAGCCAGAGGTGACCGGCCAGGCCAGGTAGAGGTCGAAGCGCGGCACTCTAGACCACTAGATAACACCAAGAACTCACCTGAAATTCCGATTCCAGTGCTTCATTTTTGGCCTTGATATATTGCAGCAGATTGGTCAATTGAACACGTGTAGATAATTCAGATGGTTCATCAACGTTTACATAAACTTGTGTTGATTGGTCATCAACTTCTTGTTTGTTGGAAGAAACTAACTGATTAACATATGTATTACCATTCTCAATACGATTCTCTTTCACTATAAACAGAGACTAGTTTGGTTACATAGACTACGACAAGGACATAATGCGTTTACGTTGTTTATTTGTATTTAATCCTTATACATTTGTTTTTTTATTCAGTTAGGTTTTCTTTAAAAATATACTATTCAAAAAAAGTAGGGGATATTTGATTTTTAAGCGTTATTAAAGTCACCTAATGAAACTGACGAAGAAACAAATGACAAGATGAAATGAAGTTCACATTCATCGATTTATTCCAAATGATCGTTAGACTAAGTAAGGCACAGACTGACCATTATAAGGGTAAAATGATACCCGGGGTCAAACAGCAAAGTTACCACAGCATCACAACAAAGTCAGTAACGGGTAAATCCTCCTCTGTTTGCCAAACAAGCATTGATCCGACGTGGCATACTCCTAATGAGACGTCTAAGGTCATTTTGGTCCAGATTGTCCCATTCCTGTTGCAACGCAGCAGCAAGTTCTTGGACATTGGCAGGACGTTGTTGACGTTGACGTAACCTCTGTCCAAGCATGTCCCAGACATGCTCGATGGGGGAGAGGTCGGGACTCAGTGCTGGCCAAGGTAATGTGGTGATGTTCTGTTGTTGGAGGTAACCTGTAACGATCCTGGCCCTGTGACATCTTGCGTTGTCATCCTGGAAGATGAAACGGCGGCCATGACGTCGTGCGAACGGCACAACATGGACTGCCAAGATGTTGTCCCGGTAGTACTGGCCTGTAACACGCTCTGCAACAACATGTAAAGCCGTTCTTCCAGCAACAGTGATGCCTCCCCACACCATAACAGAACCACCCCAAATCGATCATGTCTGATGACGTTAACCTCTTGGAAGCGCTCGTTTCGACGACGCCACACCCTCCTACGTCTGTCCAAAAAATCAACAGTGAACCTTGACTCATCTGAAAACATCACATTGCTCCAGCGTCGATTATCCCAGTGTTGACGATCCCTACACCAACGATGTCTTGCCTGAATGTGATGATCTCTCAAACAAGGGATCACGCGAGGATGTCGGGCGCGAAGGTGACCCTTATGCAGTCGATTCCGAATCGTCTGGCCACTCACTATCACACCAGTGTCTGTTTGAAGACGAGCACTGATCTGATTTGCTGTGATGACACGATTTCTCAAGGCCAAGGTACGGATAAATCGATCCTGGGCTTGAGTTGTCGCCCTTGGTCGACCTGAGCGTGGTCTGTCCTGTACAGATTGTGTATCACGGTATCTGGACCATAGCCTGCTTATGACAGACTGAGAAACATTCATCGTCCGCGCCACAACCGCCTGTGTTGTGCCGATCTGTAGCATGCCAAGGGCACGTAACCTTTCATTTTGGGTAAGCCGACTCATATCAAAATTTGTTTTCTGGTCACTAAAACAATTAAACTGATGTTTCGACCTTGGAATTCAATGCCACAATGACTGTAACATTCAAAGTCACAGTCGTGCAAATCTTGGGTTGGACCCCCATGATGATCCCAAGCATCACCTGCATTCCATGCGGTAGCTATTGGTGCGTTTGGGCGTCACATGTAACTGGAAATGTTTCTTTTGTTAGGTTCTATAGTGACTTTTTTCGTAGTCATTTGCATATTTTAGTATTATGCCCCCAAAATCAAATATCCCCTACTTTTTTTGAATAGTATAGATATGAAAGAAATTTGATTTTCGGTATTCTAGTAGATTGAACTTTAATGATTCAACACTGACTGTACACAAAACACTACAATACAAGACGAAACTAACATGAAATTCAATAAGGTTTAACGTAGGAGAGTTTCGTTGTCATGGTGACACTAAAGGGTGTGAATCATGGAGGGGTTTAATGGTGATCGCCAAATTCGCCAATTGCGATTAAAATATAATTCTGGCGATGGAATATTCAATTTGGCGAAAGTTTGGGCGATATTTTTTTCCTGTATGGCGATTCTTTTTTTACCTGGAAATGAAAAAAATTATCGGCACAAAGCTTTGATTTCCGCGCGTACATACTAAACTAAACAGTGTACCGTCGATCGCGCTTCGTTGAGTCAATCAACAATCAATTAGGTATCAATAATAGCCCTATCTTTTGTCTCTTGATCAATCTGGGATTAGTGTTGATAAGTATTTACAGTCAGAGTAGTAATAAACTAATTAAGAGACAAAAGATTTAATTATGTGTTTTCAAATACGAATCGGTTGCTTTGTTGATGGTTTCGATATATTCAAAATGGCGGACACTGTAAACAATACTCACTCGATTTGTTCGGGAATATTGGATTATGACTGCTGTTTGATATATTTCATACCGAAATTGACGATATCGTTAATAAATGAAGCCAGGTATGTTGTTACAGTTTATAAATGCGTATATAAACTTGGGACTGTCGAAAGCCATGTCTAGTCTACGATATCACCCTCGGTGGAAGTGGTCGTTAAACCCCATAAACGAACGAACGACGAAAGCCATGTTTAGTCTACGATATCACCTCTGGTGGAAGTGGACGTTAAACTCCCAGTAACGAACGAACGAACGAAAGCCATGTATTATCAAATCATATGCCATTGGTCGTAAGCGAAAAATTGAACAGCCTTCTTCAACGTCTGACAGTGACAGAAGAATGTGAGATTTTTTTAATATTCCACCACCAAAATGCCCGAAGACTACAGATGATACTGACATGATAAGCTCTCGTCCATCTGATGATATTACAGCCCTAGACGTTGAACTGATACCCCAAAAGACCACCGCAGAGAAAAATTTCGAAAAACGTAAAATATTAAGTGCATTTGAAAAAGGTAGATCTTTCAGGGATGAATGGAAATTTTCAAATCCTTGGTTAAGGTATGATGCAGCTACCAAAACAATGTTTTGTTCAACATGTGAGTCAGCCTTCAAAAAATGGGCCTCTGCAAAGCAGAGAAGAATTTTGTAAATTTTAAGATGTATATTGTATGTATTTATGTAAATAAAATTCCAGAAAAATTTTTTATTAGTTATTTTATTTTGGCGGAAAAAATATCTGGCTAATAAATTAAAATGAAAAATTGGCGGAAAAAAAATGGAACCCAGAGTGAGCACTGAGAATCAGACATTAAAGATGGGTTTCCAGCAAAGTATTTATCGGGTGGTTATTGCCAATAAAAGTATGGCAATTTTGGTATATATATGGAAAGTAGAGATATCCAATCTTACTAGAAAAATATTAGATTCTCTGAAAAACACTCATTGAGCGTATACAGGAAAAAATGTAAGGGTTCCCCTAGTCGACAGGCTAGGCGATTAGGAATAGCTGTGCGCGTGACGTCGAAGGATGCACCCGAACATTGAGCGCTTTGCATACATATTGATAAACTTTATGAAGAGTTAGACGTACAGCACTCCCTGGGATAAAAATCACGGAAGAAGTGGATAATCCGAGAATTTAATTATAATTCGATATTTGTAATAAATAGTCAGCGATTACAGACAACATGGTCTTGTGTATGCAATGAATTGTCTTCCGACTTCGGAGCCGTTGGTATAGGTACGGAGAGAGGTTAGTGACGTGACACTAGCATGTCCTCTTTTGATCGATTTTGGGAAGGATTTGATGGAAAATTATGATAAATTAATTAGTTTGAATATGTTTTTAGTCCAAATGTATAATCAAATCACCCAGTTTGTACGCGGGAATGTTTCTTTAAGTAGTATATTCAAACAACAAGAGGGAGTATTCAATATATTACGAAATGTCTTAAGCTCGAGAACATGAAACAACTCAAAATACAGACACCCACACGTTCTTTACATTGAAATGTTATGCAGGTCAACAATTTCAACTAGTATAAATAATGTACGCTTGGTACATTACCTGTACCGTCACATCTATATTTTAACTGCAATTATAAGACTTTGAACCGACCTTTTACTTTTTTATCTGAACCTCTTGATACATCAGTACCTGTACGTAGTGGTATATCGTTCACTTCTATTTGGTCACATTCCGTCCTTTTTTGTCGCCTGCAACAAAACAGACGCCGAAAAGGTATGCAATTATAAAACGCGACATTTGAACATAAAATAACGAAACATAAAATATCAAACATTTCCGAAAATATTAGCAATCTCTTCCTATCAGTTATTGTATTTATAAAGTACATGATCTGTGTCTGGGAAACGTACAATATTTTGTCTGGGAAACGTACAATATTGTGCCAAATGATCTTTACTTGCATCTCTCTGCGACCGATTCAGCTTACCTTCTACGCTTCAGGACAAAAATCATAACAACAGTAACGATGATAACCACTACCACAGATGGCACTACAGCAGATATTATTGTCGTGTAATTCTCGGTTTGTTTGTCTAGAATAATAATAATACAGAATATTTTGGTGGAATTTAAAATATGATGCCAAACGAGGATATTCGTAGGGTTGAGAAGCGCATGGGACTTTATTCTCTGAATTAAATCTGCGGAAAACGATACCGGGCCAAACACAATCAGATACCCATTCCCATATAAGATATAATATTAAACACTTTCCATACGATAACATTTTCCCAGCGACCTGTTTATTTCGTCCACAAGTTAATGGTGTGTTAGTTATTAAAGTTACGGGTTAAAGGGAAACTACTATTGAATAGCAAAGCCGAATATTTATTGATGAATCTGATTTGTGGAGCTTGTCCTTACAAGTGAGACCTTCGAAGCCATCATCGCAACCAACAAGTTCACATTGTATTTAATTACTATATTTACAAAATTTGAGACGGTAATGGGGCATTTTATCCTGGTAACAAACAACGCATTCTTTGCCCGTCGCGCCCTCTCTTTACATATTGCATTGGTCGAGTCGTATATGAACAATATAACCATTGGATGACCAAACAAGATGATGATGGGTTGTGTAGTGTTGTTTAAATGCTAGTAACAATGTTATTGAAAACTTGAAAGTAAATGTATATGAAGAGCACAGGGGAAGAACGATCTAAGTCTCTTTTTTCAATGAACCCCAGTCAATGGCGCCATCTAGTAGCAAATTGTATAAGCTTTCTGTGGAGCAACCAATTTCAGGTAAAACAATCGCAGTCACATCGAGAGAAAGAGAGAGAGAGAGAGAGAGAAATGGGGTTTAACGTCCACTCGACACAACTAAGTCATTTCGGGACTAGCAGTCACATCGAACCAAGGCCCATCTGAAATAACCACCCGGACAAATTCGCCCATCGTACCCTTTATTTGATCTTAATTTGGCTGAAAAGTGGAAGTCAGTTGTTGTACTGGTATTATGGTTCGTATTAAACATCCCTTTGAAGTTGTCATTAAACCCACGTGTTCTGTTCGTGTCAAGTATTCTCGTCCAAAAGTTTGTGACTTAGGTCGTTCTTCCCCTGGTATGTGGTAAATGTTCGACTGAAACACCATGTGATGTAAATACTAGTATTTGTGGACTTGTTGGTTGTGCTGATGGCTTCGAACAAGGCTATATGTTACCAGTCTAATTGTCTATCTCTAGGATTGGTTGACATACATATTGGTGTACCTAATACTTAAATATATATCCGGGTTATGAGAATATTGGCATAATAATTCTTAACAAACACAACGAGAAATGTATATTTACCTGTTGTACAGGTTGGACCTATTTTACCAGGTACACATCCATCTATACAATTTCCTGTCATCTGATCACATTTACTAATATTTGTACCTACTACTGGTTCACAGCTAGTATTACATAGTTTAGTACATGATGGCCCCCATCTTCCACCTTTACATTCAGTACAAGAGTCAGCATTATCCTGATTACAAACAGTACAATTATCATTACAGCTGTTATTACATCTGTCTCCAGTTTTATCTTTAATACAAGATGTACATCTACCATCACTTCTATCACATCCACCTTCACATCCTGTACTACAGTTCCTATCACATTCTTCACCATATCTTCCTATAATACAATTTGCACATCTACCATTTCTATCACATGTGACTGGGGTCTGGCCTGTTCTTGGTTGACATTCTGTACCACATGTTAGGTTACAGTATGGACCAACTGTATCAGGTTTACAGTCATTACATCTACCATCAGATTTAGAACATTGATTCTTTAAACAACCATCATTACAGTTCTGTTGACATTTTGTACCATAAAAACCTGTTTTACAATCTCCAGTACAAACACCATTAGAAGGATCACATGTGTCACCAAGGCATGTATTACATGGTTGACATGTAGAACTTGATGTACTGTAGTAACCAGTATTACATTGTGCTAGATCTGTAATATATATGATATAGTATATTATAAATACTTTGTACTATATCTATAAATGTATGCATCGTCAGAACAATCATATCATTTATTATAGTGCCATGTATTCCTATATTCGAAATATATATGCTGCTGTTAGGTGTGTGTTCATCGGGTTTTTCCGTAGTGGCTTCCCCTTGTCAATGATGCAAGACGGAGGGCCTGAGAAAAAAAAATGTCTAGTCGTTCGAATGGGGCGAAACACAAGGCCCCGTGTGCACATTGGCATGCACGTTAAGATCCCGTGGCGACACTGTACGGGCAAAATTTCACATGTACCACAATAACTAGGTGGGTTAGTTATGAGTCATGAGCGTTTTTGTTGCTGATTCACGTGTCAGTTCTTATCCGGTAAATAGTTATTTGGTTTTGATACACTAAACCATTTAACTTTGACCTGCGGTTAGTGTCTGCAAAACCCTTCCGTCAAGTAGCTATAGTTGCTTGAATCTTTATTACTAAAAAGTTCAATAAAGTTCAGGGAGGAGCGATTTTCTTGTAATCATGTATATATATATATACTGTATAGGTACTTATGCGGTTGCTACGCTGATTTGAAGATTGTTACGTAGCCAAAAGCTATATTTGAAAATCATTATTTTCTCCTCAGTCAGTTCAATCAGCGTTCTATATATTTCGAATATGTCACCGTCAGTTAATAACGACGCAATGTGAATTGTAATATTATTATTCAGTTTTTGAAAATCTTTGAATTTGACTAGTCTGATTTCATTTTTGATTATACAAGCACGATTTCCTGGGCTGTAGAATGTTTGTCAGGAATACTAGCGTGTGTCAGGAATACTAACGTCGGTAATCGTAAAGTAATAATTACGCCAGGTACCTGCAAATATTTCAACTTCACACAATGTTAGGGAGTCGTTAAAGCTGGAAACATAGACAGTTCTACCAGAAAATGATGTAGATGAACCTTGATTACATCCAGTTACATTATAAACTAACTGTATAGTTGATGTTGTATCTTTATAACATGATGTAGCTGATGCAAATCCTGTTTGATCACATGTACCACTAGAACTTATCTTTATCTCAAATCCGTGTAATCTACCCCACCCTGAAAAGAGACCAAATGGAAATTCAAAGCATAAAATAGCATTATCTTCTCAGCGATTCAATTCTTCCTACTCCCCTTCTCGGTGTTTATTGTATTGTATTTTTTATAAGTATAAATATTTTATCTCGACGTCCAGTTTATTCTTGTCAGCCAGCTGTACACATCCGGTCTTATTCTCTATCCGGTATTAATCGAATATATCAACCTATGATGAGGTTATGACAGGTTGTTATGAGATATAACAGTTAAGGACATCAAAGGAATAAAATAAAACCAAGCACGGACAATCCAAACCATTAGTCAAAATTCCTAAAAAACGGTCGAGGCAAAATAGTGTAATCAGCAAATGGGCTGTTCACTGTGTACAAAATATACGACAAACAGTGGTAACAGGTGTCTAGAAGAGTAAGCTTATCCTGCCTGGCGCCACACCCGCATAGCTGCATCCAAACTATTTGACGAAATCTAAATAAAATAGCATGATTGGCCAATGGACTATAGGTATGTAAAATGAACATGATGAACAGTGTTAACGATGTAGTAGACAGACATAAATAGAGAGGTAATATACGAATCAATTAAATATATCTTTAATATAGTCGAGAGAGACTTGTTATATTTACCAATCAGGTCAATATGACGGCCATAAAACTTTTTAAAGGTTTTAATGAGTTTAGTGCGCAAGTATCCTTGTAGTTGAAGCCTAGATGACAAATGCTTCGATCTACTTAAAAAGAAAAAGAATAAAAGCAACAGGCTCTCGCGTAACGCATGCGCTGAGACACAAACACTCCTTAAGCTTGCGACATTGGAATGTTACTACTAATAAATGGAAAGTGAACGATCGGAAAGTCAAAGTCGTTACGTTTATCGTACAATTTAACACTAAGTTTATGGCAATTGTCAAAATCGAGACGCAGATCCGAGTAGGAAGCGTGATTGTCACTGTCAGTAGTGTTTTTAATTTCGAGCTCATAAGGATATATGAATTCTACGAGTACGTAATTACTAAATTTTGGATTATTCAGTGATAGATCATCATCGAAGGTGGGCAAAGTCAAGAACAATGGACACAACCCGGTATTCAGTGGATGCAGGATCAGTACAATTTGAAACCAAACATTCAGATTTAAGTTATTTCAAAATAGTAAGTGGAATAGAATATAATTTAGTACGGATATGGTGTGGCCCTAGTGGTTCTTGTGTGGGAGTTTTCATTTTTTTAAAATCCCTTTATCACAAAACTATCACACGACATGCTTCAAAACTACTTGTAATATATTAAAAACACTCTATACTTTTGTGTTTATGACCACTTGCGTATAGAACATTTGTTTGTTTACCATATTACATGAATAATTGTCAATATTCATTATATACCTGTCAAAAGTCGGCTATGCTTGATTCGCACCTTGAACTTTCGCTACGCGTCCTATGATTGGCTGCGCGCGACCAATCAAATTGGCGTTTAATTATCTACCTTTAGCGCTGATCGCACGAGCATTTCGCTGGTAAGAGGATATATAAGCAGCCGAATTCGTCACTTGCATTTGTACCGTGGCCGGCGTTGAATATAGGTACGGGAATAGTAATTAACTATTCCATTTATTAGCCGGGAAAAGTAACTTTTCCGCCATGCTAATAGACTATATATTTAATTTTGGGATTTATTTGTCGATATTTAAACGTCGTGATTTGGTTAAGTTTAAGTTAGGAATTTTTTACGCTCATGTACGTTTAGCATTTAAAGTGGCTTTCCGCATTTTCTAATATTACTGCGCCTTCGGTTCGAATTGTTTCGTATTTATACTCGTCGATCATTGGCGCGGGGTCACTCTCGCGAAGTGATTCCGTGGAGCTTTTTTTACTTTTGCGGACTTTTGTCTGCATTTAGCTGATTCGGTCTTGGTTTTTCGGGTCATTAGTTTTATTGTGCGAGACTTTGTGCAAACCGGTACCTGCATTATGTCGCGTTTAAATGACTGTGCCTGATCGTCTGAATTTTACTTTGCTCAGAGATAATTCTGGCATTTAGGACGTGGTCGTGAACGGGTGGAACCAGTATTAATATAAGCGGAAAGACGCGTAAGATTTTTACTTGTTGAAAGTTACTGTGAAATATTATCATGGAATCTCGAGATTGCATTTAAATTAGTTGTTTTAGTAAAAACGTACCTTGATATTCATCTGGATAAAGCTAAACCCTTATCTTGGAACGTGAGGTCCGTTTTTATTGGTTAGGGATAAACTCCTTCATTCATTCATTCATCTATTTATGTAGTTACTTATTTGTTACCCAATTGTCAGAAGTTACAATTGGTATAATGAAACTTTGTAATAATAAATATTGTTGTTTTCTCTGAGTTGATGTTTGGGGCAAACCATTGAGCATCCAGTATACGAATCCCTGTTTCTTCTGAACAAACCCACAGTTGGAGGTTTTGTGTCTGGTAAAAGGGGTGGGACTTATTTTGCCTTAATTTAAACCGAGGGTCGGGGCGCGATTAGGTCCCAGGGTACCTTTGGTTTTTGGCGAGCTTGAACCTACGTTTGTGCTTATAAGTCCCTAGATGCTCCATTTTGCCACGTTTGTGCTCGTATTACAAATTGGCGAGATTCGTGGAGTACTTTTTGCCAGTCATAAGCCCCTCCTACTACATTTTTGGCGAGCTTGCCATATGCTCATATAGGATTTGTGCCGACATCAAGACAGAGTTATTGATTTCCAAATTGTTAATGTAGATTATATAGGTAAAAGGAAATAAGTTAAAATAGAAAGTCAAAATTTATTTATTCTTTATTTCTAAAATGAGTAATAAAGAGAAAGAAACTGGTTATCCTTCCCAAACTTATAGGCGTAGGGGGGACGAAGATCCGTCAGAAATCTATACAGATTCGGCGCGCGCGGTTCTAAAGCATTTGATGATTATGAGACATGTCTAACTCCAACTTTGAATAAACCGGAAGCTTCCTTTTCTAGTGGATACCGAACTGTTAGGTTTTCTGATTATCAGTCCCCACGCTTAGATCCATTATATCAATATAAAGATGAAACTTCGGATTCTGGGGAAGAATTCAAACCCTATCCGTCTTCCCATAAGTCTAGAGTAGGATTTTCTGACGACATAACCGAATCTCCAAGACGTTATGTGTCTGAAACGACATATGAGATAAGTAGGGATAAAAGTAATAGGCATCAGTTTAAAGAGCCTTACGAAGGAGACCAATCTCCTTATAGAGGCGCTTTTTCCGAGCGGACACCGTCTTTATTCCCTAATACTCCAAAATATAATAGTACCCCCTACTCCATTCACCAAAATCACATGGGATCCAGATTTAGTTCCAGCATTCACTGAAGGAATTGCATTGAACGATGTATCTAAAGTAATCGATCTGTTATCTGGGATTAACAAAGAAACCACAGACCAAGAATCAATTGATAACATATGTTCTACAATTGGTGATATATTCCGGGACAGCGCGAGAACCACAAATATCAGCAAACAAGTGACAATCAAACAGTTTCAAAACGCACAGAGACAATCCCAGAAAAAACCCTGGTTTAACAGCGCTTGTGAAGCCAAGCGAAAAGAATTCTTCACTGCAAAAAAGACATTTAAGTCTAATCAAAATGATGAAAACAGACGAAAACTAAAGGGTGCTAGTTGTGAATATAAAAAACAGTTGAAAAGTGAGTTTAACATTTATAATAGAAAATTCAATCAGGACTTAAAGTGTCTTAAAAGGAACAATTCGACAGAATATTGGAAAATGTTGACACAAAGCAAAAAATCGTCTAATACGTTTGATGTAAGCATAGATTCGCTATATGACTACTTCAGAAACTTAAACCAAAGCAACGAAAGTAACTTTGTTCCAGATGACTTCTCACTGATTGACTGTGTTGTGGGTGACAATGATGTTATCAACGAGCCAATTACGGATATTGAAATAGAATATTGTATTAATAATTTGAAAAACAACAAGTCGCATGGAATGGACGAAATTCTAAATGAATATATCAAATGTACGACACTGACCATGATACCGATATATGTGACATTATTTAATGTGATTTTGGATACAGGACTTGTACCTACCGAATGGTGGTGCTCTGGTATGATTTTTCCAATTTATAAAAATAAAGGTAGTAAAGATGATGTTTGTAACTATCGCGGTATAACTATACTAAGCTGTTTCTGTAAATTGTTTACTTCAGTTATCAATAATAGGCTGACGAAATTCGTAGTATCGAATTATAAACTTGGTCCCGAACAAGCAGGTTTCCGAAAAAACTATTCCACACTTGACCATATATTTTCACCGAAATGTCTTATCGATCTGTATATTGGTAATAAAAAACGGCTATACGCTGGATTCGTTGATTATCGTTCTGCATTTGATAAGATTCCCAGATTACCCTTGTGGGAGAAAGTGTTAGACAGTATAACAGTGGTATAACAGGCAAGATATTCGTGTTATTCATAATCTGTATAAATATGCCAAATCATGTGTATGTCTCAACAGAAACAGGTCTGATATGTTTAATTGTTCAGTTGGGGTTCGTCGCTTCTGTTTTCCATATATTTGCAAGACTTGTCATCTTTCTTGTCACAACACTATAAAGGTTTAAGCGTCCATGAAACTGATATCGAAAATGTAGGTGTATACCTGAAACTATTTGCACTTTTGTATGCGGATGACACTGTTCTTTTAGCAGAAAGTGAATCAGAATTACAAGCTGCATTCGATGCCATGTTAGAATATTGCACCGTCTGGAAACTTGAAATTAATTCAACAAAAACTAAAACAATTGTTTTTTCAAAAGGTAAAATAAGAAAAACACCTAAAATTACCTGTGGAGATGTTGAAATAGAAAACGTTCACGAATATGCTTATCTTGGTATAATTTTTAATTTTAATGGATCTTTTGTCAAGGCCAAGAAACAACTCCACAGCAAAGCATCTTCAGCAATGTTTTCATTAATCCAAAAAGCTCGTAAACTAAATCTTGATGTAGATACTCAGATACATTTGTTTAATTGCCTTGTAGTACCTATCGCCCTGTATGGTTGTGAAATATGGGGTTTTACTGATATTATACTGTTAGAAAGACTTCAACTGAGATTTTGTAAATATGTATTGGTCTATGGTGAACTTGGTGTATATCCTTTGCAAATTTATATAAAATATAGAATGATTAATTACTGGTATAAGCTTGTAACTGGTCCCAGACCTAAAATCGCTTGTGTACTGTATAACACTTTGTATAGATCATATGAGCCTAATACATGGTTAAATTATATAAAAGACGCTTTGAACAGTGCTGGGTTGTCTTATATTTGGGATTCCCAAGCCTGTAACATTAATGCTAATTGGTTAAAGCAATGTTTACTGCTAAGGCTAAAGGATCAATATCAGCAAGAATGGAATAGCACTGTACATAATACAAGCAAATGCTAAAATTATCGTTTATTTAAATCCACGTTCATCTTTGACCAGTTCTTAATAGATCTACCTCCGAAATATAGACATTACTTTAGTAAATTTAGATGTCGAAGTCATAGACTGCCAATTGAAGCCGGGGTTTTCATAAAGACCCCAGAAGAAAATCGTATTTGTTCTCTCTGCAATACAGGTGAATTAGGCGACGAATTTCATTACATTTTCAAATGCCAAATCCTTAAAAATGAACGTTGTAAATTTATAGAAAGTTATTACCTGAAGTGTCCTTCAGCTATCAACATGTACAATATATTTAATAGCCACGGTGCAGAACTGGAGAATCTATGTAAATTCATCCCTATTATTGTAAATAAGTTTAAATAAGTTTAAATGAATACTGAATGTTATCTGTAATGATGTGTATATTATATTATCTGAAAATACTATGAACGTATACTATCACTAACTGTAAATATTTTATGTGTATATTATATTCATGTGTCTCACTGAGATTTTGAATAAAGATTATTATTATTAAAAATTAGGTCTGATTACGTTTGCCCCGGTAAAAGGTCTGGACCGATTTTATCTCGAAGGCCACAATCTCCTATCGGAAATCATAAACTCAGGAAGTTGAATTCAAATGAAAGTAGGAGTAGGGATTTTAATCAAAATTATAGGTATATGAATAGGGATAATGTTGAGGGTGGCTCTTTTAGGGATAATAATCAATCATATAGGAAAAGATTTAATAATGGTCAGACGCAAGATGTATGAGAAGATGCCCAATCATCTGCCGGAGCTCAGCGTCCACTCTTATCTTGTCATTATTGTAAAGGGGGTCATGCAAAATCCAGCTGTCCTAAATTAAGGGATAGGGATTTAAACTAATGTGGACTGACATAACAACTGAAGTACCAGTCCTTGGAAATAAATAGCAGGGAACCATGCATTTAATTAGTGCTTTCGGGAAATCAGAGAAACTAGTAACTGGTTATACTGATTTTAATTTATATGGGGAAGATGGTGAGATTTTAATATTGGATTAACTGGGAAAGAGGACCATTGCTCTGGATTCTTTGGGATGAAGAACTGTGATGGGACCACCAAAACCTGAAAAGAAGAAAATACAGAACTCTTTATTGATTGTAATATCTTGATTTGTACGTCTTTAATTCAATTGTCTTGAGGGAGTTTATATGTGGGTTTTTTATGGGTTTTACTAGAGAACAACAAAGAAGTGTTTAGCTCGTCAAATATGAAATATGGTTTCAAGAGTGAACATTCCACTACACAATGTACGTTTGTCTTAGAAGAAACAATTAAATACTACAATGATAATAGGTCAAATGTATATGTGGGGCTGCTTGACGCTAGTAAAGCTTTCGATAGAATTAATTTTGTAAAGTTATTTAAACTTCTTAGTTCTAAGGGAATATGCCCTTTAATTTCACGTCTCCTGTTAAACATGTATGTAGAACAGAAAATTAGGATTAAGTGGGTCAATCACACTGCTCCACCTTTTAATGTCACGAATGGTGTAAAGCAGGGTGGTGTTTTGTCACCGATATTATTTAGTATTTATATTGACGAACTGCTAACTAGATTCAAAGCTAGTAATATCGGCTGTCGTATTGGAAATATCTACGTAGGTGCCCTGTC
Organism: Patella ulyssiponensis; assembly: GCA_963678685.1. Lineage (NCBI taxonomy): Eukaryota > Metazoa > Mollusca > Gastropoda > Patellidae > Patella > Patella ulyssiponensis. The sequence goes on from OY783228.1 coordinate 10,366,918, forward strand.
TTATGCCGATGATACAACGTTATTATCCCCCTCAAGACAAGGTCTTGTTTCTTTACTAGAGATAGCCTCAGAGTTTTCTCTGCAATATGATGTAAAGTTCAATCCTGATAAAAGCAAACTTTTAGTTTTTAATCACACCTCTTGTAACGATGAAGTTAAGCCTATACCATTTAATGATAAATTTGTAAATGTTTCATCTTCAGAACTTCACTTAGGTAATCTCATTAGCGCTAACTCAAAGGGGGATAATCTTAATCACCATATCAACTCTTTCACTGCGAGGGTAAATGTCACTTTAAGTCATTTTAAATATGCCCATTGTTTAACCAAATATAAATTATTTAAGAGCTTTTGTATGCCTCTTTATGGATGTCAACTATGGGACATGTCAAAAAAGAGCATCGATAAATTTTACTGCTGCTGGAGAAAGTGCATAAGGAGACTTTGGGGAATTCCTCTACGCACCCATAACTCACTTCTACATCTCATCTGTGACGACTTTCCTATCGACATGCAATTACATAGGCGGTTTGTAAAATTTATCGTAGGAATACTCGGAGGTCCGAATGAATGTTCTAAAATATGTGCCTATCATGCCTTAAATGGGAGCCAATCAAATGTCTGTAATAACATTAATATTATAGCTAATAAGTATAATTTTTCAAAATATGACCTAATGTCTGATCCTACCAATATTTTAAAGAGAATGACATGCCAACAGAATGATGGTGATACTCTTAAACAAAATGCCGGTTTAATCAAAGACATGATTACTCTGAGAGAAAATGTAAATGATATACAATCAAAAAATGAGTTGAATGAAATTATTGAATATATTTGCACTGTATGATATTAATTTGATGTATTTTCTTTCAAACAACACTTTTCATTGAGTTATGTTCATAATTCTCCTTTCATATTTATATTTTTTGTATTTTGTGTGTGTACCTTGAGTACGAAATAAAGATATTATTATTATGTTCGGGAACTTGTTTCGCCTGTTCTCGTGTAAGAACAGTCGCGAATAAGAGGGGGGAAATGTGGGAGTTTTCATTTTTTGAAAATCCCTTTATCACAAAACTATCACACGTCATGCTTCAAAACTACTTGTAATATATTAAAAACACTCTATACTTTTGTGTTTATGACCACTTGCGTATAGAACATTTGTTTGTTTACCATATTACATGAATAATTGTCAATATTTATTATTTACCTGTCAAACGTCGGCCATGCTTGATACGCACCTTGAACTTTAGCTACGCGTCCTACACTGACAAAAAACTTGTGTTGAAACAACACAAGTTGGGTGTTACTATTTAACAACACAAACTTGTGTTGAAACAACACAAACTTGTGTTAAATGGTGAAACAACACAAGACTTGTGTTAAAATTTATCAAACAACACAAACTTGTGTTGAAACTTGTGTGAAAAGCTTCACAATACTTGTGTTGAAATTTTTGAAACTTGTGTGGTTCAATACAAACTTGTGTATGACCACCAGCAAAAACTTGTGTTGTATTTTCACCCATATACATATAAAGATATGTACACAGTATTTCTACCCCATACCCCCAAATTATATAATTCAAAAATATCTAAATTTAATAACATCCAACCCAAGCACTACTAAGATTAATTATGCACTAATATTTTACATTTTTACATAAATGGGGCAAAGCATCAAGATTACATAATTTAAAAGAAGGTTGCAAATACATGTATTAAATAATATATACATAAGCAAGGAATGGGAGGCATAATGGTTCAATGAGTATAAGACGTTCTCCGAGAATTTTCAGCTAGATTTTAGGTCATAGTTCCATCATGTCAGTAGTGTAGGACATGGCAAAGTATAATTGGGCACAAGCCCGGAATCGTTCTCTTTGAAGGACCCTAGACAATTGAATTATTTGACTCAATGACAAGACCTTCTGATTCAATGTGGGTATGTTAACCTTTGCGCCCCCTCCCGGGTTCCCTTGACAGTTGAAATATTTGATACAAGAGTAGGTTAGTTGTAGGACAGAATCACCCTAATAACACAGAAAAGTAGAAAGGGAAAGTCACCTTAATGCAGGTCAAGGCTTTTTGTAATTCTGGGTATATGTGATCTACATTTGGTTTCTAGATAATGCCTATTAAATACTTTATGATTTCCGACGATATTCTAAGTGAGTTATATGTCACTTTACTGCCTATATGATACATAAATGTGTAAAGAGAATTAAAATCTGATTGTGTTTGGGAGAATATTTAACATTAAAAACAAAAATAAGTATTTAAAAATTGGGTCAAATGCAGAATTATAAAATAAATTGATGCCTGGGTTCTGTCGTTGTTATCATACATCAAAATCTCTTTCAATGGTGTTCCAGCCTAAAAAAAATAAAAAAAATAGGCAATAAGAATAATTTTTTATGGTTCATAGTGTTTAAATAAACAATTTATTTTGCCACATCGAGAGTGAGTCTCTATTTTGTTTTAACTTTGCGTAACACTTATTATGTCTTGTCCAGTTACAGACCCGGGAAGATTATTATGTTCAAATCAAATGGGTTAGAACATCGAAGTCAGAACAAAATCGGGAGATTTGGGACTGAAACCTCCTAATAGGTCAACTATTCACCAGGTTTCAACATGTATTGAATTTCCAAATCCAAATTATCTACTACATCAGGACAGCGCCTATTTACTTGGCAATGTCTAATTATTTTGGCCCATTCATATTTTATGTCCATTGGCAACAAATTAAATATTACCTTTTAAAATCTATTTGAAAAGTAAAATATTGTCCAACAAGTTTATACTGCTATTTACAGTAAAAATACACCTATCACAACTTGAAGAAAATCTATGGATGGATGTGATTGTTAAAAATCAAGCATGCCAAGTACTTGAAATAGCAGAGTCCTAGGCATTGCCCCGATTAGAAAAACTAGATTACAAAGCAAGTGTATAGAACTAGTTCCTTGATTAAAAATACAAATATGTATGTTACTTACATTTTGCCTGATTATCAAACTTTTAGAGAAAAAGTTTCCACAATATGAATAGCCATTTCAAACGATCTTGCTCTGTCTGATGTAGTTCACTGAGAAAAAAAATTATACTATGTATTAGTCGACTTAAAGTGCGAATCCCGAATTTCATAGAATCTGAAAATTACAAGTTCGTATACGTATGAAATTTTAACGCCAAAATACAGAGGAATTGTGTATTTACCTTGTCTGAAAAGTTCAGTTCAAAATATTCAGTCGTTTGGACGTGAACGTCAAAATCGCACCACAATCAAATATTCGGAAACTAGACTTTTTAAATAGATCGGGCCAACCACTTGATAAATGTGACTACATGCGATACCTATTGTACACTTCATAAATAGAGAGCTTGCGGTAAGCGATAACATGAGAAATGCCACTGCGCACACTCAGCATGTAGACGCGTATTATCCAGGCACTTTTTAGGATGCAACCAAGACGCCGGTCTTCAAACACAGAGCAATACCGACAACTGGAAATTTTTTGAAAACGTATCACAACGCTTGAGGTAGTTGCTATGGGCTAAGTTATAAGTTATTAAAGGCCTTTCATACAAAATTAAGCAATTTTAAGCCCCAAAATGTAACTGGGATTATTCCTTTAAATAGACTCAACAGTTATAAGATGAAAGCTTTAATTTAATTACATTGTATGTTAAATGTTTTAGTTAGCTTTGTCACAGATGAGACAATATCTAGCTCTGTGAGAAAAGTTTCCACAATATAAGTAGCTATTTCCATCTGTCTTAATCTAACTTCTCCTATAAATGCATCCCTGTATCTTATTTTCGTATGCATTAGCGACTTACCAAATCTGTTGATATGTTGAATTTCTCTCAGAGAAGGAGAACCTTGTTTATTCATTTATGTCTGTTTCTAAATGTATATGTACATGTTAGTACCATGGCACCAGAAATGTCTTTGAAATTTCTTTCTGTACAAGCTAGATGACTTGTTTTCACTTTTAACTGTAGTTCTTTGTTGTCAATAATGTCATACTATTCTTTATCATCCGGAATAAGCAAAAGAGAACTTTTCTACAACACTTGTTCTCGGTGTATCAAAGTGATCAATTGTGATTATTTATTTTAAGCTTTTTGCTTCAAGCATTGCTAATTTATGTAAACTACAATTATAGTAGACACATTTAAAGTAACATTTTATCAACCAACTGTAGAATAAAGTTGTTATGGTGATTACTTAATCAAGCAAGTAGGGATATTTTAGTTAATATGCATTTAGGTAAAATTAAAATATCAAGCATTATTTCTTGACTTTTGTCATATATCTTCTTTATAGTTCCCTTGTTTGGTTTGTAATGAAACTGTTCGCGGCTCCTGGATAAACAAATATAATTGCTGAAAAATGGATAATAACAACTGAAAATCAAGTCATTTGTTTTGATAAATTGACATGTTTCATCAATTAGTTCCACCATGGCAGTTGGGAATACAATATTTGCAAACAGTATTTTAGTATATTATTTATATTTTAGCGCTTTTGGCTCTTACAAATTGTTGCATTTTAACGCTTTTAGGGACTATTTTTTCTGAAAGGGTGTAACATATGAACAAGTAAAAGCTTAATACGTGTATATGAACAAGTAATATCGTACTACATGAGCCAGGAAACGTCATTAAATTCACTTAACATAAGTCAAAGAAATTCAATTGTCAAATGTTTCTTGGTGTTCGTACTTGAAATGACAAAGCGGCCAAGACATTGCATGCAGAAGAACAACTAGATTGTGGAGAGTATGGACCCGGTTCCTCATTCAAAAACAAATGTGTATGGTACTTACATAGCCTTTAACTGATTGGCAATCTCTGAGAACAAAATTTCCACAGCCATTTCCAACTGTCCCTTTGGCGGTTGGTTACTGAAATAAATATGCCAGATAGCTTTGTAGTTGACTTGAATTAAGATGACAGTTTTGATTTGATTATATTCACAATAACCCATGATCAGTTAAAAACGTGTAAAATATAAGCCCAAAACCATAATCATATGCTATAATCATATGCTGATACCCTCACATTTTTGTTCTGTACACGCCCCATGCATGTTGTTTTTGGAGAATCCGATATTTTTGTAGTAAGATTTTTCAGTATATACTTCCTTTATTATAATATGCAGAATATCATATTTGTAATATGTCATACTTTTATCTTTTTTCTAACTTTTATTCAATCAATAACAAACTTAGTCAGAAGATACAGCATTTAGTCGTAGGATCGGAAACACGCATGGGCTTACATAAATTCATTTTACTGTATCTTTATATAAAATGATAATTATAGGCAAAGGGCATTATTGTTAAAAATAATAATAATAAAAAGATGTCACCGGTCCTTCTTTGCAAATTCTAAACGATCTCCTTAAAACTAGCAGAGTGGAGTGCCATATACATGTACTACATGGATCATTGTCTGAAAAAAAAATAATCTAATCATATTAACTGTGGCTGAAATTTTTCACAAAATGTAGATTTCACTTCAACCAAAAAACTTAACACAAAAGAGCAATAACATATTATTTAGTTTATGCACGAGTTAATTTCTATTTTGGCCAAATTTCCCAAATCAAAATGGCGGCGTAGAAGGATAAAAAATGAAATGACTCTCCTGGAACGTACAAATTCAGGACAAATTCTTACCTACTAACCCTAGTCGAGCGATGTAATTTTAAATATTTGGAATTCTAGTGATAATCGCGTAAAATTTCAGAAAAAGTAGATGGATAAAGTACATATTATGATTACAGAATAAACCTACCTTTTCTTCCCCATGCTTTGTCCGCCATTTTAGAAATACGTGCGTAACTTCCGGTGTCCCATGGCTGTAGAAATCGGCAAACATCGGTAGAAAATGGCCGATTGGATTCAGTGTAGCTAAACTGATCGTCGGTGTTATATTATAATCCAATAGTAGCAGCCGTCGGGCTGTTTAACGTATATTAAACTTAGAGAAGATACATTTGGCAATGATTTTTAATTGACGCATGAAAGAATAAATTTCATTGGTTATTTTTTAGTTAACCAATAATATTCAATTTCGATTTTAACAACCAATTTAATTAAATGAGACTTTAACTAATTTTTCCCACGCAGGCTGAATCAACTGTAAAAACACCAATGTACTAAAATCACATTTAGATTATATATTCCTTTGATCTACCAGTTTATAGGGCCAATAAAAATCCGCAACTTGCAGACATTTTAACTACAGACATCTTAACACCAATTAACATCCAATTAATTCTGTCAAGCCATTGTCTGTGCAACAAATGTCGAACGAAATAGCGGATATTGTCTTAATATTCTTTTGTTAAGTAACTAAAACATTTAATAAAAAAACAGAAACAAAGAAATAATATAAGTTGACATAATTCGACCTCATATTTTAGTTTTCGTTTAAAAAACTACCTTTTCAGTCGAAAATATAATGATACGTTAGAATTTTCTTCACAAAACTTCACAAAAGTTTGCTCTGAATATAAGCAATACCTATAGTGGTTATTATGCAATTTTATATTTCACGACATACCTGTAATTAATAATAGATTAAAACAACACATTGCTTGTGTTAATTATATGAAAACGCACAAAATCTCATAAATCTACACAAGTTTGTGTTAATGCAATGCAAAACAACACAAACTTGTGTAGGTTGTCATCCAACACAAGTTTTTTTTCAGTGTATGATTGGCTGCGCGCGACCAATCAAATTGGCGTTTAATTATCTACCTTTAGCGCTTATCGCACAAGCATTTCGCTGCTAAGAGGGTATATAAGCAGCCGAATTCACCACTTGCATTTGTACCGCGGCCGGCGTTGAATATAGGTACGGGAATAGTAACTATTCCATTTATTAGCCGGGAAAAGTAACTTTTCCGCCATGCTAATAGACTATATATTTAATTTTGGGATTTATTTGTCGATGATTTAAGAAGTATTTAAACGTCGTGATTTGGTTAGGTTTAAGTTAGGAATTTTTCACGCTCATGTACGTTTAGCATTTAAAGTGGCTTTCCGCATTTTCTAATATTACTGCGCCTTCGGTTCGAATTGTTTCGTATTTATACTCGTCGATCATTGGCGCGGGGTCACTCTCGCGAAGTGATTCCGTGGAGCTTTTTTTACTTTTGCGGACTTTTGTCTGCATTTAGCTGATTCGGTCTTGGTTTTTCGGGTCATTAGTTTTATTGTGCGAGACTTTGTGCAAACCAGTACCTGCATTGTGTCGCGTTTAAATCACTGTGCCTGATCGTCTGAATTTTACTTTGCTCAGAGATAATTCTGGTATTTAGGACGTGGTCTTGAACGGGTGGAACCAGTATTATAAGCGGAAAGAAGCGTAAGATTTGTACTTGTTGAAATTTACTGTGAAATATTATCATGGAATCTCGAGATTGCATTTAAATTAGTTGTTTTAGTAAAAACGTACCTTGATATTCATCAGGATAAAGCTAAACCCTTATCTTGGAACGTGAGGTCCGTTTTTATTGGTTAGGGATAAACTCCTTCATTCATTCATTCATCTATTTATGTATTTACTTATTTGTTACCCAATTGTCAGAAGTTACAATTGGTATAATAAAACTTTTTAATAATAAATATTGTTGTTTTCTCTGAGTTGATGTTTGGGGCAAACCACTGAGCATCCAGTATACAAATCCCTAGTAGTGCGGGCCTGGGTACAGGGACGTTGACGCGCATGCGCAGACGCCCCTAGCAACAGGTTTGCGCATGCGCATGTCACTTCCGGCCCTCCTTAGCAACGGTCACTTCCGGTGATGACGTCATCGATGACGTCACTTCCGGTGATGACGTCACATCCTTAGCAACGGGCACTTCCGGTGATGAAGTCATAGGTGACGTCATGGCGACGTGACGTCATGGGTTTTTCCGGGATTCCCTAGTGACGTCATCTCCGAAACTGACGTAATCTTTGCTAGTGACGTTGGGATTTCCTTTTTTCTCGGGATTTCTTGAGGATTTCTTCAGGTTCTCTTGAGGTTTTCTTGTGGGAACCCCCTCCCAGGTGCTCATTTACTCTCGGGGATTCCCTCCCTTTGCTCTAGGGATTCCCTCGCCTAGTCTATATCCACATGTCATGCAACGTTGGGGAAATGAACCGTAGTTACTGTTAGGTGAAGTGTGATAAATCACACTTCTTATCACAAGTTCTTATACAGATTCTTATACAAATTATGATAAGATTTCTTTTAGAATCTTGGATTTTCCTGGTGGGAGTTCCCTGCTAGGATGCGATTCCCATAGTTATATTATAGATATATTATAGATATATCATAGATATATTATAGATATATCATAGATATATTAAGCGGTGAGAAAGTGGTGACGGATGTAGTCTACGTGTAGGCATTTCATCCATTCTTATAAAAGCGTTTGTAAAAGTGTTTGTAAAAGTGTTTGTGAAAGGTTCTTATAAATGTTCTTATAAACGTTCTTATGAAAGGTTCTTATAAATGATTTATAAAAGATATAAACAAAATAGAAATCGGATCGGGAAATGGAGTTGAAATTTCCAACCCCCACCCAGCGCGGACTGCATAGAGAGCACCTTTGTTGCCTTAAATTTTAAAATATAACTTAAAATGTCTCATGCTCCAAATCGGATCGCCAAGTGCCGCGACACTGTGTTTTACTTATTATTTTGGTTTAGAATATGAAAAAACTCTTTCTGAAGGATTTGGTGGCCCTGAAAAGGGCCGTTGGGTGGCCCTGAAAAGGGCCGTTGGATGACCTGTGGTCGGTTTGCCTTACAGCCGAGGGTATAGACTGTAAGGCGGTGGGGGTGGCGGTAAGGGGAGCACGCCATCAGCCTGCAGTCGGTACAGGTCCAACAACTCCTCTCTACGTGCATCCAACTCCAAGGACTCTAAGCGATGGAGTTCGCGGCGGGTCTGCCGCAACAGTTTCTGGAGGTACCCCCTCTCCTCCATAAACCGTTGCCGCTCGGCCTGCCACGCCGCTTTCTCGGCCTCCCATGCCGCCCTCTCTGCCCATTGTTCAGAGATGAGCTGCTGGAACCCCCCCTGCCACACGCTAACCAGACGTTTCTCCTTCTTCATAGAATTTCCCATGATTGAAGGGTTGGGTTTCACACGCCTATTTGTACTTCTATCGCGGACCTGTGAGAGAGCCTTGATTTTTTGGACAAAAAACATTCTGTAATTCTATGAATTCCAAGAAGACCAGAAAGACAAAAAATCGCGCGGACTTCACTGTAAGCCTCATCAATCCTGTATATATAAAGCAGCCAGCGACTGTTGGCTATAGCATTCTACAATGGCGAACACACCAGGCTACACTCTACGTTTAGGACACCAGCGCCGTTCCAGACGTTTTCATACGGAAAGTTTGTATGTCAACATTGATTTTAATAGGAATTGGGACCAGATTGCACCCGCTGATGTTCCAGAAGTGTTGTACGATACCTTTGATAACATATTGAATGATCTGGGAAACTTGGTTGGCTGTCAACCCAACGACTTTGTACGATTTAGTGTATCGCACCCGGGCCTCAAGACACCGGCGTGGATACCGTTTCAATCATGGCAAGATGTCAGGCCACATCACATATTGGAGCCGTTGGCCCGAATATTACAATCCAACGAAGAATTTAAAATGGATGAACGTCTGAGACTACATGTGTGTCACGTAGCACCGCCTAATGGATCCGGCAGGGGACAACCTATCATCAAAAAGAAGGACATGAGTACATTTGAAGACTATTTGAAACGAAAGAGAGCCATTGTGGTGATTAAAAATAGGGACCAGCTCTGTTTTCAGCGTGCTTTGGTGGTGGCCAAACACTATGCCAACAAGAATGACACCCCAGAATGGGAAGCAGAAAGAACAAGACTTGCCAGACAGTGTGGACCCTACAGCTGGCAGACACGAAAGACCCGTCGTTTGATTGAGGAGGTTGGAGGTGATTACGAAGCCTGTGGTGGCCCCGAGACCTGGGAACAATATCAACGTGTGCTGGGTCCCCAGGGCTACCAGATCAACGTTTATTCCCGACAACTTTTTGGAAAACTGATGTTCAAAGGCACTAAGTATATCGTAGGTGGAAATCCTAAAGTATACCATCACGCTAATCACTATGACGTCATCACGTCCATGCCTGCTTTTTTTGAACGAAACTATTTCTGCGAGGCCTGTCAGAAAGGTTACGATCATCCGGATCGACACGAGTGTCATGCTATATGTCACAGTTGTCAACAGCCAGGACCCCCGTGTTTGGAAGACGCCACCCGTCGACACTGTGACACATGCCATCGACGTTTTCCGAATCAGTTGTGTTATGACCGACACCTACAACCCCGGCAACCAGGAACACCGACGATCTGTCAACGATGGACGAAATGTTTACAGTGCGGCAAAGAATGGGATATTCTGAGAAGACACCGGACATTGGCCGAACACGTGTGTGGGGAATACGAGTGCTCTATCTGTAAGAAATGGCATCAGCGCGGACACCGTTGGTGTTTTATTCAGAAACTCAAATCACCCATCGATCTGACCCAGCCGGACCGGCCACAACAGTTAGCGAAACTGCAAGGAAAAGACTTGACGCGTTTTGTGTTTTATGATTTTGAGTGCAGCCAAGATACGGGAGAACATTTAGTCAACTTGTGTGTGTTGCAGTGCTGTTGTCATTTCTGCATGGCATCGTCGAACCCTTGTGATTACTGTGATCCGTTCTGGAATGGTCAACGCGAATGGATATTTCGTACGTTGGACGACGTGGGAAAATGGTTCATCCATTTATCGGCACACGGTACAGTTCCGGGAGGAAATAAAGCTCGCAAGTCTACCAAAATCATAGCCGTTGCACATAATTTCAAGGGATACGATGGTTTACTCATGTTACAGGCGATACACGACCATGCGATAGCCGCTCCTCAAGTTATTATGAGTGGTGGGAAAGTGATGACAGTGACCTTGGGGGCCGTTAAATTTGTCGATTCGCTGAACTTTTTACCGATGCCCTTACGAGATGTACCCAAGACGTTTGGCCTCACGGAACTGAAGAAAGGTTATTTTCCACACTTTTTCAACAAGCCGGAACATTACGCATACATGGGTTCATATCCACCTGCCGAAGAATACGATCCGGATGGAATGAGTGTGTCTGAACGTCAAGCTTTTTACGCCTGGTACCAACAACACAAACACGAACCGTTTGATTTTCAACAAGAGCTGATGACGTATTGTAAGAGCGACGTGGACGTCCTCAGGCGAGGCTGTGCTGCATTCAGAGACATGTTTTTGATGGACACAGGCCTCGATCCTTTTGTCGAAAGTCTCACGCTGGCTTCGGCCTGTAATAAAGTATTTCGCACGCATTATTTGGAACCTGACACTATGGCCATCATTCCTCGAGCGTTGATGCAGGAACCCGAAGCCGGAAAGGATTGGAAACAATTTCGACCGCGACAGCAATCTAACATAGCCTTGAGATGGTTGGAATGGGAACAACACTGTCAGACGCTAAAAGCGTTGCGAGAGGGAAGACGCGTTCCACAGATTCGACATGCCCGTAACCAGGGTGAAGTGAGAATTGGCGAGTATCATTTAGACGGTTACGACGATGACACGGGCTACGAGTTCATGGGGTGTGCCTATCACGGATGTCCTCGATGCTACCCGGGACCCATACAAGACGTGAAACTTCATCACCCCTATGATCCGTCTAGAACGATGCGTGATTTGTATCAACACACCCAAGATCGCCTTTACAAATTACGTCACGTGTATTGCCTTTCCGAGATCAAAGTCATGTGGGAATGTGAACTGAACGAAGAACGTCGTCGTAATCCTGAGATGGAAGAATTCTTTGCCAGTCTAGAAGCCCAGGGATGGCCTTGTCCGGATCCCCTGTCGCCCAGAGCTGGCCTTTTTGGAGGAAGAACCAATGCCTGTCAATTGATGGCCAAAGCCGAACATCCCGACGAAGAGATCCGATACGTGGACGTGGTATCCCTTTACCCTTGGGTGTGTAAATACGGTAAATTCCCTCTGAAAGAACCGAAGATCATCACTCGACCTAGTCAAGCTTGGGAACAGTACGAAGGCCGCATTCAGTGTTCTGTGCTTCCACCCCGCCAACTCTACCATCCCGTGCTCCCGTTTCGATACAACGGAAAACTCACCTTTCCACTGTGTCGGAGCTGCGTGGAACAGTACATGCAGAAAAGTGAGATCACCCACTACATCGATTGTACACACAAACAGAAAGAACGCTCCTGGGTAGGAACTTTTGTGTCGTTGGAATTAAAGAAGGCCGTGGCGATGGGTTATCAAGTCCTCGTCGTGTACGAAGTATGGCATTGGAGCGAATGGAGTCAGTACGACAATCAATCCAAGTCTGGAGGATTATTTGCTGGATACATCGATCATTACTTGAAAAAGAAGATGGAAGCTAGTGGGTATCCGGACGATTGCTCCACGGACGACGATAAACGACGTTTCATCCAAGACGTGTACGACAAGGAAGGCATTCAACTCGATCACGAAGCCATGATACCCAACAAAGGTCTGAGAAGTTTTAGCAAGCTACAATTGAACACATTGTGGGGCAAATTCGGACAACGCGATAATTTTACCCAAACCGTGTACATGACAGACCCCGCTGATTATTTTCCACTCATGATGGATGTCACCGAAACCATCAAAGATGTTCGAGTCGTGAACGACAACATGGTTATGGTAGAAAAGCTCAAAAAAGAAGAACACGTGAGACCATGTCCCATTACCAACGTCGTGGTGGCTGCATTTGTAACAGCTCAAGCCCGGTTGAAATTGTATTCGGTATTGGAACCGTTGGGAGAACGTGTGTGCTACTTTGATACGGACAGTGTCATTTTCAAATACGATCACAATCAGTGGAACCCTCCGGAAGGAAACTCGTTAGGTGAATGGAAGAACGAATTACCCGACACATTATCGATACGTCAGTTTGTATCTGGTGGACCTAAAAATTACGCCTATCAACTGAGTACTGGCGAAACGGTGTGTAAAATCAGAGGATTTACGCTCAACTACCGTAACAGTCAACTGTTGAATTTCGACACCGTGAAACAGACGGTCCTCGGTCTCGCCCAAGACAAAATAACAGTTACCAATCCGCACAAGATTGAGCGATCACGCGATAGACGGTTATGGTCCCGTGTGGAGGAGAAAGTGTATAAGATAGTATACAACAAACAGTTTGTGCTATTGGACCAAGACGGACAGCCGAGCAACACCCTACCTTACGGATACCATCACGAAGAAATTGAGGCACCTTACTTTATGGAGACCCTCACGGAGAAACTGAGACAGAGGTGGTTGGCGCATAGCGTCAGTCATCGCTATTTACCTATTATAGACCACCACCAATATACGTTTTGCATTGGATGTTCCTACAATCACCCGAGTCAGCGGTATCATTCCTGTCTGGGTTTGGGAGTCTGTCCTACCACTGGTCAAACGTCCCATCCCGTTGACATGTATCTGGACCAAGTATTAGAGGACCACAACCACGACGATGTCGAAAAAGTATTGGGAAGTTTCATGGACGAACCACGACAAAAGGTACAAGAATGGGAAGCAGATCCCCAATGGGCAGTCGACGTGGAACACGCACTTCGACAACACTGGGAGGTGGTACCGGGCTTCAAAACGGCATTGATCAGAAGAAAATATGAATAGAGAAGAAAATATGAATAGAGAAGAAAATATGAATAGAGAAGAAAACACAGTTGTGAACATGAATAGAGAAGATACGTTGGTATTAAATGATATGTTGGACACGGTGTACCCTCTTACACACCTTTGGAAGTCCTATTATGAAAAGACTCAAGGCTATCGAATCATCACCTGGTACGAAAAGAGTCAAGCTTATTACAAAAAGAGTTGTCAGGCCGTTACCTGGTAGATCGGATTATTTTTGATGTATTGGATCGTTTAGTCAAGACGTATGGAGTGCAAATGACACAGGAAGCAATGAATCACTGGTTCGCCCCCCGTTTACTACCGGACTATCACGTGACCATGACGTATTGTTTACGCTGCGTTGGGCATGCGCAACCAGCTCAACGATCTGGATGTTGTCTATTGTGACCAATAGGATCAATGAGCGAATGCCACGTCATCCATCACGTGATTTGGGGGGGATATAACACCAACCACAACATCGACACTTCATTCTGGAGACAGCTACTCAAGTACACAGACGTAGTATGGAAACTTCTGGTGATGGACAGCAACATTGCGATCTTCAGCGAACTCCTCAACGAACCACTCAACGAACTACTCTACGAGAAACAGAAACCAAACAACAGTCCAACAACTGTTTTGGGTGTGGAAGCAATGAGCACTGGTACAGAGACTGTCCACGCAGAGCTACTCAACAAGCCACTGAACGAGCCACTCAGCGAGCCACTCAACGAGTTACTCAACGAGTTACTCAACAACAACAACAGTCCAACAACTGTTTTGGGTGTGGAAGCAATGAACATTGGTACAGAGACTGTCCACACAGAGCCAGCCAACGAACCACTCAACAAGAAACCCAACAACAACAACAACAGTCCAACAACTGTTTTGGGTGTGGAAGCAATGGACATTGGTACACCCCACAAAGAGCCACTCAAGGAGAAACGACAGAAGTCAACACACAAGAGGAAACTCAAAGAGAAATATTTTACGGAAAAGAAGTCAACATCAAGAGCGAAGCTCAACGAGAAGCTCAACGAGAAACGACAGAAGTCAACACCCAAAGAGAAACTCAAGGAGAAACATTTCACGGAAAAGAAGCTCAAGGAGAAGCCAAAAAAGTCAGTAAACGCTACGACACCTGTTATAGATGCAAACAAGTTGGTCACTGGGCTCCCGCCTGTCCCCAGCGCTACCAACCTTACCCGTCGACCCGTTACCAAAAAGAACAAAATAAAGAACAAGAAGCAAAAGAAGCAAAACATAGATGTCTCAACTGTAACGAATTTGGCCATGGATTGTTTATCTGTAGACAACCCAAAGAAAGAATCGACGACTTTAACACCCTTGCCAACAAACTGTTTAACGTCGATCAACGTAACTGGTACTGGGGCGAAGAAGCCAGCGAACTCTATCGACGGTTCAGGCAAGACGAAAAAGAAGACGTTACACCGGCCTACGTCCGAACCTTGTACTACGACAGCAACTAGACTAGAGCAAGATTTGATTCATTGCCCAATTCAACTTGATGTACCACCGTTTACTATTACCTTGACGGCCGAAGAGGCTCAACGATTAGCCCACACACTCATCATTCCAGGTGGCTATCGTGGCATGACAGAGCATCCTCCACCACCACCACTGCCTTGGATGGACAAGGAATGGGCACCCCTGGTGTTAACTCTACTAGATGCCCAAGAGTGGGTCGACGACGACGCTTTACAACAAATGATCGGTTCCGTATATTGGGTACCCCGTGTGTTGACGCGATCTCCGTGGCTGTATGCGCATATGGTGCGCATGGAATACCCTTTGCCGTTGTGAACTTTTTGGATAACATTTGTGAACTTTTTGGATAACATTTGTGAACACCGTTGTGAACATTTTGGATAACATTTCGAATAACATTAATTTGTGAACACTGTTGTGAACATTTTGGATAACATAAGTTTGTGAACTTTTTGGAGAACACCGTTGTGATTGTAAATAAATTGTAAATAAATTATATTGTAAATATATTATAATGTTAATAAATATTATTTTTGTTATTATACACATCTTATCTGTTGTTTAAATTTTGCCAGGGAAAGTATAAAAGGGGGACTGGTCAATAAAGGAAAAGTTATTTCACCATGGACGTGTCATTCAAACACCCCTTTACCATGTTAGTGAGTGGGCCAACGGGGGTGGGGAAAACGGTCTTTGTGCAGAAATTTCTCCAAGCGTCGCTGTTTGATACTCCCCCTGATCGCATCGTGTGGGCTTATGGCGAATGGCAAGACAGTTACAAACAGTTCCCTTATACCTATACTCGAGGGTTGGGTAATTTGGACGAGGTGATGGAACAAGTCCAAGGGCCCCAATGTTTAGTCGTGGATGATTTGATGGGAGAAGACACCGACACGTTAGAACGTTGGTTCACCAAGAAAAGTCATCATAGAAATGTGAGCGTGATTTACATTGTGCAAAATCTGTTTGATAAACAACAGAGGACCATCAGTTTAAATGCTCACTATGTGGTCCTCTTCAAAAATCCCCGCGATGCCTCACAGATGGGTGTCTTGGCCCGACAAATGTATCCCGGACAAGGTCAATTTATGCAAGAAGCCTTTGCCGATGCCACCAGCACCCCTCGCAGCTATTTACTGATCGATCTAAAACCCGATACCCCTGATGAACTACGTCTTCGTACACGTATCTTACCGGAGGAAGAACCGTCTCATGTCTACGTGAAAAAGGTATAAAAAGGCTCCTGGAATGATCACCTTCATTTCATGTCATCATGGCTCGTGTGAAGAACACCGTTCGTCGGCATCCACCTCCAGGTCTACCTCGCGCTAGATTTCCACCGCCCGCCTGGAAAGGACAAAATTCATTTGGCGCCACACCAACAGAGACCACAGGACCCAACCGACGCCGCAATGTGGGCACCCATGTGGGTTCCCATGTGGGTTCCAATGTGGGTACCGGCACCAACCTAGCTCCAGATTTACGTTTATCCCCCGTGGTCGTACGAGTGCCACGCCATCATCAGATTCCAGTCACAGACGATGACGCCCGCCGTCCCACGCCGCGTCGTCCCGCACGGCGCCGTCCCGCACCACGCCGCCCTCTACGTCTGGATGATGACGGTGTCGTCAGACGCCGTCCAGCGCCCCGCCAACCACCACGTCAGGAACTGAAGGGAATGAGGAGCTTTATTAACCGTTTGAAACGACTGTCCCCCGAAATGGCTTATGGACAGTTGGCCAAGAATACAGGGATGGCCCAAATTGGATTGCTGAAATGGTTCAAGCTGGCTGCCGAACATTTGCTGAAAGGAAATATACGACCCTTGCACAAACAACACGAACGCTGGGTAGAGCGAAATCGAGAGAGATTGCAACAACTGACCCGAGATCGTTTATCTGTAAACGATAAATTGAACATGATCATGAAACCTGGTGGACAGGGATTTTTCGGAGGTATCCTAATTCGAATCTTGATTCGTTGGAAAGAACGTTTGCAAAAGGCCAGAGAAAAACAGAGACCCGTGAGACGGGTGCAACGCGGTGGATTTTTTGGTGACATTGCCGGTGTCAAGGCCCGACGACGAAGACGACGATAAATACCAAAAAGGCTATAAATACCAAAAGCCAATGCATCTCTTCATAACACCATGAAATCCCGTGATCTTAACATTATCCGGTCGATACGGGCCTTGCCCAAACCCTGACAGAAACAAGTTCTGAGACAGGCTCCTGATACGTTTATTCAGACTCTTTCCGAATGTTGCCGCCAAGTCTCCAGACCACTACCCCCATCTTTAACTCTGTTGGCAAATCGTAAAACCCCGATGAGAACGAAACGACGAATCGTTCAACGCGGTGGTTTTTGGGGTGAAATTGTCAAATTCGTGCTTCCAGTTCTGACAACCGTCGGTCAGGCCGTGGGTCGTGCGGTAGGTCTACCTATCTAAAGTAGTATCTAGAGTAGTATCTAGAGTAATATCCAGAGTAGTATCCAGAGTAGTATCCAGACCCGTATAAAAGCTCTAAATAGCCCTAAAACGCCCTCCAGTATAAAAACCAAGACGTCACCATGCAGCCATTACCTCTCTTGAATGTGTTATTGAACGTGTCTCCAGCTTGGCGAAAACGTCTGATTCAACAAGCGCCCCGAGACGTGGTGAATTGTTTATCCGAGTGTATTGGTAATTTACTGCAAGGCACCATACCTCTGAGCCCCAGCGAAAAACAAGGTTTACAGCGTCTAAAACGTGTGTTGCGTTCTTTGGGAACCCCCAACACCTCGTGGCATCGACGAAGACGCTTATTGGATTCTTCAGCCCTTTGGAAAAACGTCTTCCCCTGTATTCAACGTCAGCTGGAACGACGACGACGATGAAATTTGCAAAGAAAATGAAATTGGTTCCGGTGGATGAACCCAGTGTCACGGTCATGAAGCCGTACGAACCCGTGTGGGAACGGGACCCCATTCGCCGTATCATGGAAGAAGTGTCAACCGAGATGGATACCGTCTTGAAATCCCGTATGTCTGATGCCGATAAAATGCAAAAAGAAACTCGAGACCCCCCAGCCATCGCAACTGCCACCACCCCAAACACCACCATCACAGCCACGAGCACCAGCCCCGCAACCACCGCAACCACCACAACAACCCGATATCTCGCAATCGATCTTGGAATCGATTCCTATCAAGTATCGCCCTAAAGCCAAACTGTTGTTAAAACACATCAAAGAAAAAACACCTTTGGAATGGAACGAAAAATATGAATTGGTACGTGATGGTCAAGTGATTAAAGGAACGAATGCCTACGATATCGTCAACGATTTAATGCGAAGTCGTAAAACCGTGTCGCCAGCTCCGGGATGGAGCGATGTTGTGTCCACGTTGAAGAAGACACATGCTTTGCGAGAATGGGTAGGGAATGCAGACCGATGGAAGACACCCACTCGTAGACCACAGGTGAAAGGACCAAAGACGGCCCAACCACAGAACCCACGAACAACCCTTGGAGGTACGTTGGACAAGACCTCGAGAACGAAAAGGGAAACGTCTTCAAACTAGCCGAAGAACAACGCCACGTTGGATCCCCTTCAGAGACTTGTAAAATGTTTATTATTAAAATGTTAAAATTGTTATTATTAAAATGTTAAAATTGTTATTATTAAAATGTTTGTAAAATTGTTATTATTAAAATAAAATTAATAATTTATTGAAAATAAAACTTTGGAAATAGTATAAATACTGTTAAACTTTGCAAAAAGTATAAATACTGTTAAACAGTGCAAATACTTTGCAAATACGTTTAAAATGGACAAGAAGTTGGCTCGTGTGTATTACGACCCCGAGCATTCTGCGGGTTTCGGGGGAGCGACCCGATTACAGAAAGCTACCGGGGTTCCACTGAAACGTGTCCGGGCCTGGTTACGTGGACAACGCACGTACACCTTGCATAAACCCATACGAAAACGTTTCCCTCGTTTATCCACCGTCGTGGCCGGTGTAGATCATCAGTGGCAGGCCGATTTATCCGATCTCTCGTCATTTGGCGTCCTTTAACGATGGGTACAAATTCTTACTGTGTATCATTGACGTGTTTTCCAAATATGCCTGGGTGGTGCCACTCAAGAATAAAACGGGTCCCATGTTATTGAAGGCTTTGCAGGGTGTTTTATCACAAAAACGTATTCCTCTGCGGCTGCAAACAGACAAAGGAACCGAATTTCTCAATCGATATGTTCAAGCTTTCCTGAAGAAGAAAAAGATTCATTTTTTCGTCACGCACAATGTCGAAACCAAAGCCAGTGTGGTAGAACGATTTCAGCGCACGCTCAAACAACGCATGTGGCGTTATTTTACGTATCGTAACACACAACGTTATATCGATGTACTGGCCGATCTGGTGAGGGGCTACAATGGGGCTCAACATCCTACTGTTGGCATGGCACCCAAGGACATGACCCCGGACAAAGAATGGCAAATCACTTCCAAGAAAACCAATGGCAAATCACTTCCAATGCAACGCAATGGCAAATTTCCACGTACGCCCGTCCGTTTGGCCTTGTCCAAACACGGGGCATTCGACAAAGGCTACTGGCCCAATTGGACCCTGGAAACGTTTCGTGTGGATCGACAGAGTGGGTCGACGTACAAATTATTGGATGAACGTGGCGAACATATCGCCGGAACATTTTATCCCCAGGAATTACAAAGTGTGAGAACGGATCCGAACGAAGAATTTCCCATTGAACGGGTATTGGATCGTCGCCGCGGCGAGATGTTGGTCAAATGGTTGGGATACCCTGCCAGCTTCAATTCCTGGATACCCAAGAGCGCCGTTGTCTATAAATAGTCCCGATGTGTTCCAGGGAATGTCACAATGTCGCAAGACGAAGCCACGTCAACGATTTCTACGTCCCTCTCCGAACATCGACGTCACTGGTCTTGTTTTGGCAGTCGCATCCCGCAAGCGGAAATTGTCTTTTTCTGTCAAGTGATTTTAGTGTACGTGGTGGCAGGTGTCGCTTTAGCTCAGTTAGCCACACGCCCAGACGGTCCCCAAAGCACCCTGTGGACGGCCCTCCTATCCAGTAGTATTGGTTATCTGCTTCCGGCGCCAGCTCTCAATCCCACCCCTAAAAATGACAAATCCTCGCCAGTTTTATCTCGCATTGTCTAGTGACAGTTCCATGAAAGTGTATCCCGACAACACAATGTCCAGCTATCGTACGTTGCTGAATTCTCCCATCGATTTGGACCACCGAGACTGGGAAGTGGGATTGGCCTCCGTGTCGTTTCCCACGACGTGGAACAATCTCCCTGAAGGAAGTAGTAAGGTTCGTCTGATGATGGTGATGGTTGCACCCTTTAATCCAGACGTACACAGACCAGCCAACATACCAAAGACTGACAAATGGAAGGTAGTCGAAGAGCCTTCCAAAGTTGAGATCAAAAAATACCCTATTCCTGGAGGAACGTACAATAGTGTCCAACACTTGCTGGCTGAGATAAATTCGCTTATACAAGCTCTGTTTAAAGATCACGTGACGCTGGAAACACTGCATGCCAAACCCATACGAAAACACCCGGACAATCCCGAACTCACGGAAGTCGAAAAAGAACACGAGAAGAATTATCAAGCCAAAATAAATGCCTACAGCAAAGCGATCAAAGAAGAACCGATCATATCCTTTGTGCTGGACGACGTCACGAAAAAAGTCAAGTTGCAGATCAATACGGAAGATGGCTTTAAATATCTCAAACTTATACCCTTTCTCAAATTGAAGTTGACGGGCCCCGTGGTATCCTCGTTGGGGTGGATTCACGAGACCACGATTATGCCCCGATTGGACCATTTAACCTCTTTCAAACAGAGGGATGTCATCGTGGCCCCGGACACCTTTGACATCAATGTGGGACACACCATGTTTTATCTGTACGCGGATCTCTTGGAACCTCAACGGGTGGGGAATATGGTGGCGCCTTTACTGGATGTCTTTCCAAGTTCTCACGGTTATCATCGACCGACGGTCATCCATTATCAACCCTTCAAGTACGACAGCATCACCACCATTGGCCTCTATATAAGAAACGGTCTGGGCCACAAAGTGTCATTCACCAAAGGAAAAGTCGTCGTCAAACTACATTTCCGACGAAAAGCGTAATATGCAGTTTTATCGTGGTGTGTTACGCCAAAAGGGCGCCAGCATGAAGACCCGCACGCCCATCAATGTCTACCGGGGCGGTGTCTTGCGGCAAAAAGGCGCGGGACGTTTACAGGGGTTACTGAAAATGGCGAAACCCTTTCTGCAAGCCGGAAAGAACGCCTTAAAAGCCAATTTCTTGAACAGAGAGACGTTTGGAGAATTAGGAAAAGCAGCCCTCGGCGTAGTGTCGGGAAAACAAAGTGTGGGCCAGAGTTTGAAGAATGTGTTCCAGCGCACCATAAAACCGCGCCTCCGACAAACACTAGCCGACGTCATGTCCTCCAGATCACCCAAAGCCCAACGCCGACCAACACACACCAGTCCACCCAAACCCAAAACTTCTATAAAAAGGAAAGGAAAATCCCCTGGTGTCATTTCACGAGCCAAACGTCCTCGGCCAGACATCTTCGATCATGGCTTCAGCAATGCGTAACGAATTCTGTCCTTGTGCTCGAGATGAACTGCAAGAATTGTTCCAAGTGCCTGACACCCACACGGCCATTACCAGAGTGACCAAAATACGTAAATACTCCATCACACCCGATCTGAATCACGATGGACCAATTGAATTTCTGGTGAACAATGCCAGTATGGATTTCATCGATTTGGCCAATACGACCCTGTACCTGCGACTCAAAGTGGTGAAAGAGGATAGTACCAATCTACCGGCAGACGAAGCGGTGGGTCCCGTGAATAATTGGATGCACTCTTTGTTTAAAGATGTGAAATTGCGGCTGGGAAAAGATTCCGATACGCTGGTCACGTCTCCTCTACCTAATTACGCCTATCGAGCTTACCTAGAGAATTTACTGAGTTATGGAAAACAAGCCAAGACGAACCATTTAGACCGACAAGTCCTGTGGCACAAGGATACAGCCGGCGAATTTGATCAAGCCTCACCCGTCAAAGTCAATGCAGATTCCCCCGAGCCTGCGAATGCCGGATTGGTGGAACGCTACAAACGCATCTCCGAAAGCCAGGTGGTGGAATTACAAGCGCGGCTGCATTTAGATATGTTTTTACAGGAGAGATACTTATTGGACGGGGTCGATCTACGCCTGAGTTTGGAAAAACAAGCCTCTAAATTTTTCCTGATGCATGCCGACAACAAAGGACCCTACAAGATTGATTTCATCAAAGCGTATTTGGAAATTCCATTCGTCACCCTTTCTCCCACCACGTACACGCGAATTACCAACCAACTCCAAACCACCAATGCCAAGTACCCCTTGAAACGCATGGTCGTCAAAGATGTGGTCGTACCCAGTAACCGCACCAGCCACGTCCTGGACAATCTGTTCATCAACGAAACCTTACCCGCACGTCTATTTGTGGGGTTGGTCAGTAACCGAGCTTACGATGGATATAATACCCGGAACCCGTTCCGATTTCATCATCATAACCTCAAACACATTCGCCTGACCATGAATGGAGAAGTCGTGGATGATTATGCCGATCTCAACTTTGCCGATAAATTGGCTATCACACCGTACATGGATTTAATGAATCGTGTGGGTGTTCTCAACACTCGAGAAGATTTGGATCTCAGTTTCCACGATTATATCAAGGGCTACACACTGTTTTGTTTTGATTTGACCAACGACCGAGGAGCTAACGGGGCCTATTCACACCCCAGAACCACCGGTAACCTGTCTCTAGAACTACGCTTCTCGGCAGCCCCCGCCAACGCTCTCAATCTTATGCTGTTTGCCGAATACGACAATGTCTTGGAAATCGATCGTAACCGACAAGTCATCCTGGATTGGTAGTCCTTTATCCACGTTACAATTGGAAGAGGCCCTGCGGTATCATTCTGACGTCTTTGGCGGTGTTTGGTCACGGAATCACCTGTACCGGTTGCAACCCCATACCTATCCTCTAGCCTACATCGTCAATACCGACGACGAACAGGACCCCGGCACCCACTGGACCGTGTTTATGTGTGAAGGACCTGGACACTTGTATTTCTTCGATTCTTACGGATGCCCACCCGAGACCTACGGACAAGCCTTTGCCGATTTCAGTCAACGCCACGGACCCACTACCCATCAACCTCAATGGTTACAGAGTTTAACAAGTTTTGTGTGTGGACATTATTGTTTATTTTTCATCTGCCACTCGAAACGGTGCCTGCAATTGTTTGGCACCAATACCCGGCAAAATGATCTGTTGGTGAACCAATGGGCTCAAAATCATTTTCCATCCTTAAATCGTTTGGGTGGACAAACGTGTTGTTCTTTTTCAAACATGTAAATACTTTATAAGATTGTTCTGCTGTTCTATTGTTATTAAAAATATGATTAAAAATTGTTGTTACAAATGCTATTAAAATATGATTAAAATTGTTATTAAAAATGTGATTAAAAATATGATTAAAGATTTATTGAAATCATGATTAAAAAATCCCCAAAAAGGGCGAGAGAACCCCTCGAGAAAGGGAATCCCCGAGAGTAATGAGCAAAGGAAGGGAATCCCTAGAAAATGAAAAGAAAATAGAAAGGGAGGGAATCCCCGAGAGTAAATGAGCACCTGGGAGGGGGTTCCCACAAGAAAACCCCAAGAAAACCCGAGAAAAAAGGAAATCCCAACGTCACTAGCAAAGATGACGTCAGTTTCGGAGATGACGTCACTAGGGAATCCCGGAAAAACCCATGACGTCACGTCGCCATGACGTCACCTATGACGTCATCACCGGAAGTGCCCGTTGCTAAGGATGTGACGTCATCACCGGAAGTGACGTCATCACCGTGACCGTTGCTAAGGAGGACCGGAAGTGACATGCGCAAACCCGTTGCTAGGGGCGTCTGCGCATGCGCGTCAACGTCCCTGTACCCAGGCCCCCACTACTTCCCTGTTTCTTCTGAACAAACCCACACTTGGAGGTTTTGTGTCTGGTAAAGGGAGTGGGATTTATTTTGCCTTAATTTAAACTGAGGGTCGGGGCGCGATTTGGTCCCAGGGTACCTTTGGTTTTTGGCGAGCTTGAACCTACGTTTGTGCTTATAAGTCCCTAGATGCTTCATTTTTGCCACGTTTGTCCTCGTATTACAAATTTGCGAGATTCGTGGATTACTTTGTGCCAGTCATAAGCCCCTCCTACTACACTTGAATAATTTCCAAAAGGGCATCAAGTGGAATAGTGTGGAGCTTGGGTGGTGTGTAGCGACGATGTCCATGATTGCGTTGGGAATAATGTCATGACATTAACATTGCTACATGCAGGGCTAGACAAATTTCCAATACTAGCTACATTGTCATTGCATCCGTAAGGGGTGGCAGTACCTAATGTACGTATCCAATATTCCTCTCGTCTTCTACGAAATGGAGTAGGGCTGTTAGTATGGTGGTATATTTTTTCTAATATAGACACTAACATTGATAGTGATCAGGTTGGTTAAATGACTGTAATGAATCTGATTACTACCCTTATTAATGTTGTGACGATGACCGTTAATGTGTAAATGTAAAGGTCTTTTAGTTTCGCCAACATAAACGAGCCCACAGAGTGTACATTCTATATCGTAGATAACATTGGAGGTTTTACAATTTAATTTCTCAAACCCACGTGTAAAATATGTTTTCTTAGTTAAAGAACTTGTAAACAAATTATTACTATTCAAAATAGAACAGGTTTTAAAATTACTAGACAGACATTTAGAAATATACCAATTATATTCATGTGGCGAAAAATGCAAAATATCAGTTAGTTTAAAGTTCTAATAGCATTTTTTTAAGTTATATTTTTAAAATGTATTAAAATAAAGCCCTAACATAGATGGTATCTATAAACAGTCCTACCTTGTTAAAAAATTCACTATTGCCAGTTGAGAAATTGGCAAAAATATCATTTTCAACTTCAAATTCAAACGTTTGAAGATGGCCGTCCATGGAGAGGAATGGGAAAACAGGGGAGGTAATTGAGTAACTATTTTCTCAATCAGCCTGTGTCAACCTTTGTAATGCTCCCAAAATTTTGCCCATGATCGTATAATAGTGAGTTGACAACCTTTTGAGCAAAAGACATAGAAATAATTATGTTTTGACTTTCTTAGAAAATATGAAATTGGAACTTTAACTGAACATTGTTGGGTTGAGTTTAATGAAGTATCCGAGGAATTTGAAACATTACAGGCACCTAAACGAAGGATATCTCCCATACCATTACTAGTATCTTGGGATATATCACCGACAACCCCCGTGTCCTTGGGGGTATCGTGGCAGTTTTTTACCCTGAAACTGCTTCCCAGCCGTATATTTTGGTTATTGTCCCCCGCCTTTCGAAGAAAGTTGGGGGACTATTAAAATGGGTCCGTCCGTCTGTCTGTCTGTCTGTCTGTCTGTCCGTCACACTTTTTGGGACACAATAACTCTCTTCCTAATTGAGCTAGAATGTTCAAACTTGGTGTATGTATTTATTAGGTCAATGCCTTGATGGAGTTCGAAGATGAGCATTTTCCGCTCAGGGTAAGCAGAGATAAACAATTTGATTGGTTGATGCTTTGGGACACGATAACTTTAGTTCTAATTAAGTGAGAGTAATGAAACCTGGTGTACAGTTTCATTACAGTAATACCTTGACTAAGTTCGATAATGAGCATTTTCTGCTCAGGGTAAGCAGAGCAATTTGATTGGTCGAGACTTTGGAACACAATAACTCTCCTTCTAATTGAGTTAAAATGTTCAAACTTGGTCTATATGCTTATTAGGTCAATGCCTTGATGGAGATTTGAAGATGAGCATTTTCCGCTTAGGGTAAGCAGAGATAAGCAATTTGATTGGTTGATGCTTTGGGACACGATAACTTTAGTTCTAATTCAGTGAGAGTGATGAAACTTTGTGTATAGTTTCATTACAGTAATACCTTGACTAAGATCGATAATGAGCATTTTCTGCTCAGGGTAAGCAGATCGATACGCAATTTGATTGGTCGAGACTTTGGAACACAATAACTCTTCTTCTAATTGAGTTAAAATGTTCAAACTTAGTGTATATGCTTATAAGGTCAATGCCTTGATGGAGTTCGAAGATGAGCATTTTCCACTTAGGGTAAGCAGATATAAGCAATTTGATTGGTTGATGCTTTGGGACACGATAACTTTAGTTCTAATTAAGTGAGAGTGATGAAACTTGGTGTATAGTTTCATTACAGTAATACCCTGACTAAGTTCGATAATGAGCATTTTCTGCTGAAGGTAAGCAGAGCGATACGCAATTTGATTGGTCGAGAGTAGTCGAGACTTTGGAACACAGTAACTCTCCTTCTAATTGAGTTAAAATGTTCAAACTTGGTGTATATGCTTATTAGGTCAATGTCTTGATGGAGTTCGAAGATGAGCATTTTCCGCTTAGGGTAAGCAGAGATAAGCAATTTGATTGGTTGATACTTTGGCACAAGATAACTTAGGTTCATCTTGATTGATGATTGTTATGCCAATACAATGACTGCATTCTCATTTAGTAATGGATTCGACAGTAACAGTGTATAGAAACGATTGACTTGGACACGAGGACCCTTTCCCTTGGCCAGAGGGGCCCTTTTGTCTGCCTTTAGGGTCCCCCTAACTAGGGTACATTTTCATTTTTCTCGTCGGTTTTAGCATTTTTTTTATAAAACACTTTTGGATGACACTTCGTGTACAGTTTGATTGCTCGATACGTTTGAAAAAAATAAATGTGCGATTAATTAATATGTGTCTTCTATTTATTTTGGGATTTCGGCGGGGGACATCAGCCTCACTGTTGGCTTGTTTGTACTTAACATGTAACTATAAAGCTACTGGGTTTCAGGTTATCTCGGGGACAAATATTATCCACCTGCAGAGTAGCCCACCCAGGGGTAGAAATAAAATAAAACCAAGTACGAACAATCCAAACCATTAGTCAAAAATCGAAGTCCTAAAAAACGGTCGAAGCAAAATAGTGTAATCAGCAAATGAATTGTTCGCCGTGTACAAAATACACGACAAACAGTGGTAACAGGTGTCTAGAAGAGTAAGCTTACCCTGCCTGGTGCCACACCCGCCATAGCTGCATCCAAACTATTAGACGAAATCTAAATAAAATAGCATGATTGGCCAATGGACTATAGGTATGCAAAATGAACATGATGAACAGTGTTAACGATGTAGTAGACAGACATAAATAGAGAGGTAATACACGAATCAATTAAATATATCTTGAATAATAGTCGAGAGAGACATGTTATATTTACCAATCAAGTCAATATGACGGCCATAAAACTTTTTAAAGGTTTTAATGAGTTTAGTGCGCAAGTATCCTTGTAGTTGAAGCCTAGATGACAAATGCTTCGATCTACTTAAAAAATCAGAATAAAAAGAACAAGCTATCGCGTAACGACTTAGCTGAGACACAAACACTCCACAAGCTGGCGATATTGGAATGTTACTACTAATAAATGGAGAGTTAACGATCGGAAAGTCAGTCATCACGTTTATCGTACAATTAAACACTAAGTTTAATGGCAACGCAGATCCATGTAGGAAGCGTGATTGTCACTGTCAGTAGTATTTTTAATTTCGAGCTCATCAGGATATATGAATCCTACGTAATCACTAAATTTTGGATTATTCAGTGATAGAACATCATCGATATATCGATAAGTGAAATTAAAATGTCTGACTAATCGTTTATTAGTTTTCAAGAGTGCCTGTATGTAATCGGCTTCGTATGAATAGAGAAATAAATCAGCAAGCAACGGTGCACAGTTGGTGCTCATGGGGATACTTACCACTTGCTGATATATTTCCCCTCCAAATTTAACAAAGATATTATCAATTAAAAAATCTAAAATCTGAATTATCTTGTTGGCGATGAATTTTTTTTTTTGAGTCACTATGGTTCTTGACAAAATATGTGGAATTGTAATTAACAACTAGATATTGTTATCTAGTAGTTCCTGATTTGGATGAAAGGACACTGTGAATAATATCTTTTAACCGAGATTTTAATTTACTATGGGGAATTTTCGTGTATAAAGTACAAAATTCAAACGTTTGTATAGATGAAACTGAAGCAAGTGATCTAGATTGTAAACCATCAACTAATTCTTTGGAATTTTTGAATATCCACATCTGATTAATACCACTACGAGAGTATATTTTGTCGTAGTATTTTTGAATACCTTCTTTAACTGCCGTTAGTATAGATGTCAATACTTTTGAAATTGGTTTTGTGGAACAACGGGATGAACCTGCTATAAACGTTGCTTGTTGGGATTTTTATGTAGTATAGGTATCCAATATAACAAGGGCAGATCTGTATAGCTACTCCACATGGAGTACCAAATGAAGTTAGTACTGAACAGACAGTCATAATAGTATCGTTTACATATAAACACTATGTTATTGGACGCTTTGTCAGCCGGAACAATGACATACTTACCATGTAAGCCGTTGAGATTTTCAACAATGCTAACATCATTGAAAATAGATTTAGGCCGTGTAACCTACCGCCAGTTGTGTATGTATGAATAGAGCTATTCCGATTTAAACAAAAAAATCGCACTTTTTAAATAATTCGTCCGAGTACTACATTTCCATTTTATTTTCCACGAATATATCTATATCTATCTATATTACTATAAGTTTAAAGATTTACTTACATTTTGTATTTTGTCTGTTATATATCTTAATATGGTTGAAATAATACAGCTGTTGTAAATCAACACACCACCAACCAGACCGTCTTCCTTCTGTATGAGTACATGATAGACCATTATCAAAATCACTATTAGTATCACCATCTACAGCTTTAGAAGCGGTACCTTCATGGGCGGCCCCAGGACTCTGTTTTACTGATCGTTGACCTAGAGCAACATTGGTGGGTGTATCTGTTTAAAAAGTTAGAAAATATAATTCCTGATTAAATAGTTAGAATGATAATATATTGAAGGTTGAGGAACGATCAAACAGTATTTTCAGGACTATCCCCTTGATTGTGTGATGGGCTTTCTATTTCTTAAATAATAAGGTTGTTGCTTCTGTGTCAACTCCACTATGAATTACAACACTCCACTTCAACCCATCGAAAACGGACATATTATTCAAAGTAGTCTTCCAGTCCTAAAAATAGGTACTTAAAGATAAATTATGGAAGATTTTTATAAGGAGTTAGCCATTCTTGCTATAACAGTTCAAAAATAGATGACAAAAGAAGAATATAATGAAAATTTCAGTCAAATTACTTTATTCTGAACATAGTTATCACCACTATAATTTTTGACTAGAATTGGTATTTAACTCCATCTTCACCGATTCTTTGTATGGCCGATCGTTTGATTGACAGGCGTTAACACCAACTACATAATCTCTGCTGTCTGCTGTCATCATATCCGAATTTGTGTTTTACCTTTTTGGATTTTTATAACAATGAGACAAAATGAGTGAGATGGTAAATTTCCATCCCTACTTGTGCTTTGGGCATGCATTAAATCAATTGAATATAGGATATAATATTATAATACAATTATGATAAATCTATAGGTATACACCAGTGGCGTCGTGCCTGATGGGGAAATAGAAATATTTTTATTGATATTATTAAGACAGAAGACCTGTCCGTCTGTATTAGTCACCAAACGGTCTCCAGGAATTGTATAATTTGTCATTATCTGTGTTTAGTTTATTGCACTTTAAATAGTTTAGTTAGATGTCATTTGTTAAGGCCTCGCTTCGTTCACTCTATCATTATTTAGCCTCGATCTAAACTAAAATTTCCGAGAGCATTACGTCAACGTAACAGTTAATCTCCGCCCACGACGCCATTTATAATTAAATCAGTCAACGAAATCCTGTTTAAATCCAAGCTGAATCCAAGTCATGCGTGGGTCCACAGAGTTGATTTTCTGCTTGTTGTGTAACTAAAGATCCAATTTATAATTTCTATGACATCTGAAGCCTAAATAAAGACCTGCAATTATCAGATTTAGCTCTTGCATAATGTATGTTTAATAGTAGAGAATGTGGTTAACGACGCCTGATATAAGTGGGGATAAAATACTTCTTAGTTTGCTAGTAAAATAATCTATATATGTTTGAACTGCTTCTGTTTTAGTTAATTAGTTCTTACCAGAAAATATCTGAACTTCACATAAAGTAAGTACTGTACTTGGAACAGTGACATATACTGTCCTAGCAGATATACTAGTTGATGTAGATGGAGGTTGATAACATCTATGTATTGTATATATATCTTGTGGTGATGATGTTGTATCTTTATAACATGATGTAGCTGATATCAATCCTGTTTGATTACACTGACCACTAGAACTTATCTTAATCTCAAATCCTTGTAATCTCTCTGCATCTAAAAAATATAACATTATAGATGATGAGTTACTAATTTGAGATTTGTTTGTTACAAACTGGTTGTATTTACCGGGGATGTCAGACAACAATCTTCCCGATCTTACTGGAATGTAACCTTGAACCAGAAGTGATACCGGGTGTTCTAGAGATGACGAGGATGCATTCTCATCTACTGCCTTTACTGAAGTGTAGCTTGGGGTAAAAGGTCAACAAAAAAATCAACCAAATAATTTGCACCAAACTACTGTGCACTTAAAATCAGGCATAGTGAATTGATTTACAATTTTTATTTTCTTAAAGACAAACTTCGTGATTAGATGATATATTCGTCCTTTTACCATAAGTATCGAAGCCAAAGTAAATTTATCCGAACACTTATTTTTCAGTCGTTTAATCACAGAGTGATTAGACAGAGTGATTAGGCGATATATTTGTTCTAAATATTTAGTCCTTAACCTTTGTCCTTTTACCATCAATATCGAAGCCAAAGTAAATTCATCTAAAAACTTATTTGTCAGTGTTTAATCTTAGAGTGTGCTGGAGTTTAATCCCCCCAATGTTCTCACAACCGTGAGCCACCACATCAACACATAAGAAGCGCATATTATTACGTTATTGGCTGCCAGTTATGTATTCTGGCATGCACAGTTTGCTTTTGTCATGTCATACTTGCACATAAATTTTACACTCTATATTACTTGACTGGCATACATCCCTTACAAACTGTAGACATCGAAATTCTATTCAATATCCTAGATTCAGTAGGGCCCGAATAAGCTTACATGGGGACCTGCTGGCTGAAAATGTTAGTGAAAATGGGGCATAATTTCGGCACACACTCACACACCCACTCCAGCCTTGGATATCTGTCACATCTTCTTTTACATTCAATCTAATTGTAGAGTATGCACACAACTACATGATTTTCAAAATTACAGTACACCTTATTATGTAACTATTTCTCAAGAATTTTTCTCAGTGTTTATATTTGCTTGAATCAGTAGATATTACTTTATTCGTCAACTATACTATTCAAAAAAAGTGGGGGATATTTGATTTTGGGGGCATAATACTAAAATATGCAAATGACTACGAAAAAAGTCACTATAGAACCTAACAGAAGAAACATTTCCAGTTACATGTGACGCCCAAACGCACCAATAGCTACCGCATGGAATGCAGGTGATGCTTGGGATCATCATGGGGGTCCAACCCAAGATTTGCACGACTCTGACTTTGAATGTTACAGTCATTGTGGCATTGAATTCCAGGGTGGAAACATCAGTTTAATTGTTTTAGTGAACACAAAACAAATTTTGATATGCGTCGGCTTACCCAAAATGAAAGGTTACGTGCCCTTGGCATGCTACAGATCGGTACAACACAGGCGGTTGTGGCGCGAACGATGAATGTTTCTCAGTCTGTCATAAGCAGGCTATGGTCCAGATACCGTGATACACAATCTGTACAGGACAGACCACGCTCAGGTCGACCAAGGGCGACAACTCAAGCCCAGGATCGATTTATCCGTACCTTGGCCTTGAGAAATCGTGTCATCACACCAAATCAGATCAGCGCTCGTCTTCAAACAGACACTGGTGTGAGAGTGATTGGCCAGACGATTCGGAATCGACTGCATAGGGGTCACCTTCGCGCCCGACGTACACGCGTGATCCCTTGTTTGAGAGATCATCACATTCAGGCAAGACGTCGTTGGTGTAGGGGTCGTCAACACTGGGATAATCGACGCTGGAGCAATGTGATGTTTTCAGATGAGTCAAGGTTCACTGTTGATTTTTTGGACAGACGTAGGAGGGTGTGGCGTCGTCGAAACGAGCGCTTCCAAGACGTTAACGTCATCAGACATGATCGATTTGGGGGTGGTTCTGTTATGGTGTGGGGAGGCATCACTGTTGCTGGAAGAACGGCTTTACATGTTGTTGCAGGACGTGTTACAGGCCAGTACTACCGGGACAACATCTTGGCAGTCCATGTTGTGCCGTTCGCACGACGTCATGGCCGCGGTTTCATCTTCCAGGAGACAACGCAAGATGTCACAGGGCCAGGATCGTTACAGGTTACCTCCAACAACAGAACATCACTACATTACCTTGGCCAGCACTGAGTCCCGACCTCTCCCCCATCGAGGATGTCTGGGACATGCTTGGGCAGAGGTTACGTCAACGTCAACAGCGTCCTGCCAATGTCCAAGAACTTGCTGCTGCGTTGCAACAGGAATGGGACAATCTGGACCAAAATGACCTTAGACGTCTCATTAGGAGTATGCCACGTCGGATCAATGCTTGTTTAGCAAACAGAGGAGGATTTACCCGTTACTGACTTTGTTGTGATGCTGTGGTAACTTTGCTGTTTGACCCCGGGTATCATTTTACCCTTATAATGGTTAGTCTGTGCCTTACTTAGTCTAACGATCATTTGGAATAAATCGATGAATGCGAACTTCATTTCATTTTGTCATTTGTTTCTTCGTCAGTTTCATTAGGTGACTTTAATAACACTTAAAAATCAAATATCCCCTACTTTTTTTGAATAGTATATTATAATTATAGTTCCAGTGGCAGTACACTCATTATAGTATTTTTAAAGGCTCGTGTTCAAAACCACAAGTTCTTTCTGGCTTATGTGAAGTGTTTAATCTTTACTAGTTAGTAGAAATTTAAGTGATATCCATGCAGTCGCACAAACCACACCATGCCCAGAATGTGAGTAGTTAGTAACCATGTAAAAAACACAAGAGGCCAAAGAGGATTGATTAAATCAAGTTCAGATATACATTTTACAAAAAAAGAAAACAAAGAAATAAAAATGAATATAGAATAATATGACGAAAAAGAATTAGAAACTCACGTTTGTCTCTGTTAAATAGTTTGATGATGTCAATATTATAAATCTGTTGTAGATCAACACACCACCAGTCATTACCAGTGCTGTTTGTATGTGTACAGCTAGACATACTAAAGTTATTACTAGTATTACCATCTACAGCATTAGTTGAATAATATTTGGATGGATCATATCTGGAACTCTGTCTTGTTGGTTTGCCTAGAGCAATATTTGTACCTGAAAATGTAACAGAATGTTGGCAGAAATACAATTACTGAATTCGGTGTTTATTCTGAACCATGTATACACATACAGGTGTAGTTTTGATTTGTTCTTTTGATTATATGGTGAAAATAACTATTTCAGCGTTCATCACTTCCGATTGTTGAAACCTTTATTAGTCATCTATCGTAGCAAAGACCTGTGTTAAAATTATATTTGGAGAGTGTTTAACCAGTCCTATCACATATATGATCAGCTATTTACATTATAGTACTAACTATCGCCTGGAACAATATGTATAAATTATTCAATACAATAAAACAAGTAATACCTGTACAAACACCACATGACCTCATACAGTTCTGTCTATAAACCTCATCTCTAGGATAGTCAGTATCACCACATGATTGACAGCCGGTGTTTTCTGTATCTTTACAAATATCTAATGCTAAAAAGGGAAAAATAGCGTTAATAACCGGTTAACATATCGAATGTAAATGTTCGAACAGAATAATGTCTGATTGAAGCTTAAATTACTGTTTTAATCTTTAAAAAATCAGGACTCCAATCGATGCAGATGTTGACTTGAAACGAAGTAAAGACACCAGTCTAGTATATAGGACTAATTATTGAATTAATATATGCCATGAGTTTGTGTTAAACCATATTTTACTCAGTTTGCTCTAGAAGAATTCTATATAAATACTATAACATATTGAATACTTTTCTAAACTAGAATTAATAATTCTATATACTAAAATATCTTAATGATTACTACTTACCTAAACTAGAATATAATATTATAGAAGCTATTATTATCACTGCTGACACCAGATTGAATTTCATTTTGGTCATTCATCAATCCTACGGACACAAAAATAGTCAGATTTCATTTTGTCAATCTTGTTTTGTTTTTTTTAATTCGGTTTCCTCCCAAAATAACAATCCACTATATTACATCTATTTACATCAATGTTCAATTTAACAAGGGAGTTGGATGGCCGATTGGTTAGCACGTGCGCGCTGTATCATAAGGTCTGTCATTCAGTCAGCTAGCGAGGCGTCGATTCCCCGGTTGTACGTGACAAAGGACCCGGGTCACCTGTCCAACCACGTGGGTTTTCTCCCGGTCCTCCAGTTTCCACCCACTTTTAAAGAACCCTACGCGCAAGAGAATTATTTAAATAAAATTAAACCATATGTTAGTCCCGAAATGTCGAATGGGCGTTAAACCCTCTCTCTTCACTCTTCGTCATAATTAAAGCAGCAGGTCCAGTTCATTGACGTCGGTATCGTCAATCCGGACAGGAAAACAACCGCGGCGAAAATAGAATCCACTTGCGCTGTATGCAAGCAAAGTTTGTCGTAGTACAAACAAATAGCTTGACCTGTGGCTTATTTACATATCAAACACTTTATTTTTATTATAACATATGATTAAGTAAAATAGTGGTTCTCTACCTTTTCCCAGTGGCACACCTTGGAACAAAATAGCAGCACACCTGGCTAAATATGTATGACAAATATTTAAATTTTGCACAATAAAACATGGTCATAGACACATAAAATGACTCAAACTAATAAAGAAAAACACAGCTATGAACTTACTTTATTGAAGCGTTTAAAATTTGATCAATCAAATAGCTGGCTTCTTTAGTGACAAAGTTTCTTAGTGTGCCGTACAAATTTCGCGGCACACTTGTGTGGTTGAGAATCATTGGGTTAAACTATAGAAAGCAGTTATATTAACAGTTTTCATTTATATGGTATCATATGATTGGGTTATACTGTAGAAAAACAACAAGAGAGACTTATGAAAAGCGGAAATTCCCGGTACGTATCCGTATTGAATTTGCTTGTGACGTTATCGATGTGTGTGTATTTCTCATACGCGATACGGCAGCACGTACAGAAAAGTTTTCTAAAAGAAAAGGTCCGCATAAGATCATGGTCTTTTTACTGTCTTATTTACTACTTTACACGCTGAAATGTTGTGCCATAATCCATGCGTATCCTAGAACACGAAGGTGTTATATTTGATGTGTGAGAGAGAGAGAGAGAGAGAGAGAGAGAGAGAGAGATGGGGTTTAACGTCCACTAGACACAAACTAGGTCATTTTGGGACTAACATATGGTTTCATTTTATTTCAATAATTCGCTTGCGCGTAGGGGTCTTTAGCAGTGGGAGGAAACCGGAGTGCCAGGAGGAAACCCACGAGGTTGAGAAGGCGCCCCTATCTCCATGCCACAAACGCTCACATCAGGGCTCGAAACCACAGCCGCAAGCCAGAGGTGACCGGCCAGCTAGAGGTCGAAGCGCGGCATTCTAGACCACTAGGCCATCCCAACCTTCCATATTTGATGTGATTTAAAACATGATACAGACTTGAATTTAATCTACGTTGACCTACGTGCTACATTTAGGGAGGTGGGACCACATCTGTAAATGATGTGATTCTATGGTAAGGGGTATAAACTTTCTTGCATGATACATTAGTGAAACGAAAAATTGATGTCGAGTCGAATTTGAAAATTTTTATAATTTGACATTAGATTTTATTAGCTCAGCAACTGTCCAGCGCCTTTACTCCTTTCGGGAATTTGTAGGCTAGACACTCGACTAGTACTGATGGTGATCTTGGTAGATAACTGACATCATGCTGTAACAGAACTAAGCTCTGCTCAGCTACCTATACGTACGCGGCACGAAAATCAGCGTTAACTCTATAACTTCTTTGACCCAATACTAGTCCCGAAATGACCTAGTTGTGTCGAGTGGACGTTAAACCCCATTTCTCTCTCTCTCTCTTTGACCCAATACGTGACGATACGAATACGTGATACGGATGGGAAAAATTGCATTTGCCAAATGCCTTTATTAAAACATATTTCTAATTTATCACCTCATTGGATTACACGAGTAAAATGAATGAGCCCACCAGATTTAATATTCTCCTTAACGCGTCACGTGTTAAAATGAAGTATAGATACTATAGATATATAGCAATCATTAATACATATAGACGATAATGCATTATGCTTATTGTATGTGATATTTTTTTTATATAATACAAGTTTATTCCATGTATAGTATCAACAATATATATATGTTCGGTGTAGATATTCACAATTACATACAACATTTATTGTACATATTAATAGAACCTAACACTCCTTTTAAGGGGCATAACTTCATGTGCCAATAAATGTTGCAATTAGAAATCTGGAAATATCAGTTTATTAAATACCCTGGACAGGGGGAAGAGCGTGCTAATTATCTTAAAGTAGCTTAGTCTCTTACTCAATATCATCAAAGGTTTCGACATGTAAAACAAATATTATTTGTCAATTTGTTCTTACGGTGGAAAAGAGGGGTTAGACATATTAAGTAAATCGTGTCAAACTTTGACCCATATTCTTATCTTGAGAGCATTCGGTATAAATACTTTCGGTGTAGACTGGAATAATCAGAAGCTTGTGGTTGCCTTTCGATTAAAACGTCTGGCGTATTTCACGGGACATAACTGATTTGAAATTAGAGTAAAAACGGAAACGATTGAATGTAAATCAGTTCATACCCATCGATATTACATTAATATATACTTTTTTTTTTGTCAATTTCTAGGTGGGACGAAAAACCGAGGTCCCGTGTACACATTGGCGTGCACGTAAAAGATCCCTTGGCAGTTGGAATTCGATATAAGAGTAGGCGCCGTAGCGCCACTGCCCGGGCAAAATTTCCCTCATAGCACACGCGTATTGCGTATGCCCGTCTTCCATTACCCCAGGTCAGGCGCAGAAGAGTAGGACGTTAAACCCCATTTCATCTCATTTTTACTCATTTGCTGATTTTATTGTTATTTCGAAACACAGCCAATAAATCCTCTTAGGAGATAATAACATGGTCTGAGATGGCAGGGTAGGGTAGTTTAGTTTATTTCATATTTATAATTAAAAACAAGATCAAATCCGTAACAATATTTGTATTTTAATTTTAATCTTTGCTTGAAATAAGCTGTTGAAGGAAAACGAAACTTAAACAGCTTAAAGGTCAAACTATGATAAATAACTAATCCTTTTTATAGCCAAGCAAGTCATTATATGCATACAACATATACATGCAGAGATTCATCAGCTTAAAGGAGCTAGATCGCTATTATTTGGCGCCTAGAAATGGGCGCAAATGGATCGTAACGCATATATAATAATGTCATATGAATGTATATAAACTGCTTTACATTCAATCGTTTCTGTTTTTACTGTAAATTTTAATCAGTTATGTTCGGCAAAATAAACGGAGAGTCCAAATCGAATGGCAGCCTTTACGCGTCTGGTTATTCCAGTCTACGCCGCTAGTATTCTTCTGCGGGATATGTTTAGCCTTTTTCCTCAATTCTCTTCGTTACAAATGGCGCCCGAAAACATTCTGAAACGCGGTTCGTGTACCAATTATAAAATTTTCATTTTGTATAAATATAAGATATCGGAAGCCAATGTTTTCACGTTAAGATAACAACACCAATATTGAATTAAATTGACTAATAAGTCGTGTTTACAATGTCGAAGACTGTGGATGATATTGAGTTAGATATTTGCCTCCTGTAACGATTATTGAAATATTGAATCACGTGACTAATTATGACATTGCTCATATAGGTGCATCACTATACCATTATATATTATATGTGTCAATATACAATAATAGTTAACTGTCAATATTCAATTTACAGATGTTAGCAACGATAGTAGTTATGTCAGTATTCAATAATAGATATTAATATCCAAGTTACCATGTGAATATTTAAAGATACGTTATGGGAAGTTAGATAAAGAGCTGTTCTCACCGGGCCCGTATATACAGGGGGCGCGGGGGGGGGATGCTCAGAAATTGCTAACAACCATTAAAGCATACACAGTTCCTTATATTAACCTAAAAAAGCTATTTTTTTTTGTTTGAATACTTATTTTGAAATGCTTATTAGACGCCTAGGTAACTACATAGCATGATGATTACAACAGTCTGTAAGAATGACCTTTTCGAAAATTTCCTCAAAATGTTCGCCCCCCTACCGAAAGTTAATGCCCCCCCCCCTCGCTTAATGGTGTCTAGATACGGGCCTGCTTCTCACTATTATAGTAACAAACTAGATAATGTAATGGGAATTTGCTGAAATTTTCCGTCAATTGAATTTGGAGCCTACCCTCGATCATCATTACTAAACTCAGTCCGATCAAAAACATAGTCTCGGTTATCCAGTTTTGAATTAATTATTAATGTACGTTAAGCAGCAGACAGGATTGTAATCCAGTAAATATCGCTGGATAAGTTAATTAATGTCGAATTAATTATTCATATAACATTTCAGGCATAAAGAAAGACCCGCAATAGGCAGATTTAGCTTTGGCACAATGCATGATAGATGTTAGTTAACTATCCAAGTTACCAGAGCTGTTAGTTATTTATATCGATTTTGTAATATTGAATGTTAAATATCCAACTTACCAACGCTCGTAGCGAGTTTTGTCAATATTCAATATAGATACTTGTTGAATTAAACCATATCCGTGCAGGTTTGAAGCTCTACTGAAATAAAATCAACCCCCGTATTTGTAACAAGGAAGAATATCTTCTGTGTGCAACGATCATTTGGAGTATTATATTATGGCTGACGTCGCATAGTAAAAGAACATAATCTGTTTTATTCAAATCGAACAATTAAAACTTTCAACCATACGAGTCGTCTTATTGTGAAACAACCAGCTTGAATGGCGCGTAACTGCTTCTATAAGCCAAACGAATATGGGTAGTTACATGTAATGCATTCTTTTAAAAACGTTTTGTCCTTTCTCAAGTTATTCATTATACTGGAAAACATAATAAAACTACGGATTATATAACGTAGTGTGTATTTACGCCATGTATTGCTTAATATTACTATCAACTAATGGACGAAATATTATTAAATTGCAACATTTATCCAATTCACAACGTGATAGACGATATGACCACCAACCCTGTTTAATCGCATGTCATCACCAGCGCATAACAAGGTTGGTGCTGCATTGACGGAGGAAGTCCATCCTTGTCAGTGCTGCCGGACGGAGAGCCCAACAAGGACAGCTGTCTAGTCGTTCGGAGGGGACGAAAACCGAGGTCCCATGAACACATTGCCGTGTACATAAATGATCCCTTGACAGTTGGAATTCGATATAAGAGTAGACCGCAGTGCCGCTGTCGGGGCTAAATTTCCCTCATATCAAATGGTCATACGCACTTAGCCACCTTGACTCCTGTACCACAATAAACGATCTTTATTTTGATAGCCTATCAATTTAAGCATTATAGTTTTCAAACGCTGTACTCCAGAAATGTGGAGGTTTGTAAAATTCAGTAAGTTTACAGGGTACCATATTATAGCATGTTTTAACTCCATGCAAAGGTTGGAGGTGGGTGTTTTTGTTGGGGTGTTTTTTTTTTTGGGGGGGGAGTACATCGAGATTTTCCGGCGTGGTCCTCCCCTATCAAAGGTGCAATATGGAGGACATCACAAGGATAGTTGTCTAGTCGTTCCCGTGTACACATTGTCGTGCACGTAAAAGATCATGGCAGTTGGAATTCGATATATGAGAAAGTCGTAGTGCCGCTGTCTGGGCAGAATTTCCCTCATAGCACATTGTATGGTATATGCCCGTCTTCGTGAGCCCGATTAGGAGCAGAACAGTAGGACGCTTAACTCCATTTCATTTCAGTTTTTGTCATACATAAAATGTTATTTGTGTTGGTAATTTGAAAACCACTGAACTTACACACATATACATGTATTGGCGGTGGAAAATATTTTTCAAAGTGTTAATCATTATTTGATTCGAGCTGATTTTGTTCCAAAACGGGATGGGAATGTAAAGCTAACATATGAATAAATTGTTTACTGTTTATGTTTAAGCCGCATTCAACATAAACAGGACAAAGAATACAAACTTGACAATAAACAACTCTGAATCATAATATCAATTTTATAAATAGAAAGGTGTACCAATGACACCAGTATAATTTTACATTATTTGGTACTGTTCCTAAAAATTAAACGCACAACACTGAACATATGGCTTTTTACCGAGTTTTTCTGGGCAGGTGACATATTTCGTCGTTACATAGAAATGTTACCTT
Source organism: Patella ulyssiponensis (assembly GCA_963678685.1). Taxonomy (NCBI): domain Eukaryota; kingdom Metazoa; phylum Mollusca; class Gastropoda; family Patellidae; genus Patella; species Patella ulyssiponensis. Next base: position 10,407,964 of record OY783228.1, read on the forward strand.
ACTATTATATTTTGGCAGCAAAATGGCTGACACGTTCAGTTTTTATTTTTAAATGAAATAACAACTCGAAATTTCAACAATAACTATATTTAAACTGTATGCACAGATGACACTATGTCCCAATAGTTTGGTCGTTTGGTCGGGATCACTTGCTAGCGACTTTGATTGCGTCTCCAAGTGCGTGGAAAATGTGTTTGCTGCAGTGTACTTTTCAATTTTTTCGGGGAGAGGGCTTCCCAGACAAACACACATCCTCCCCAAATCGCTGCCATAGGCGCTCGCGGGATTCCGACTTCAGTAACTCAGGGAATTATATTGGCGACCCCTATCACTCTGCTTCACCCCTACTTTTTAAATCCTACATACTGCCCTGCTTCGTTAGGTCGGTAGATGCAGATAAATAAAATAGGATAGTAAACCCCGTTGTTTTCCCGGTGCCCCGAAAGTGTGTGAGCAGGCACAGAAGTGCTAATGTGACGCTAACTTTAAAAGTTAATTCATTATTGGGTATTGACAAATCTAACTTTGTGTGTGGTTTAATGCTTCGAGGGCGAGACCTTAAGTAATATATTCTACAATATATTACACAAGGTCTTAAGCTCGAGACCATTAAACTTCTTAAAATACAGGCACCCCGCGAGTGAAACACGTCACACCAGTCCAATATTTCACTGGTATGAATAAAGTACGATTGGCAAATTGCCCGTACGATTATTTGACATAATGGTACGCTATCATCGAAGGGTGACGTCAATTCTGTATTTTAATATCTTAGAGGGGATGGGGATCGCAGCAATGCGAACATTCACAGACTTCATACAATATTAAAACCAATCGTTACATAAGGATAGGGTCCATATGAATGTTTTACGATACATGTATCTGATATCGAGCCAGTTTTTAAACATTCGGCAAATCATGTCGAGCGAGGAAACGACTCATGATCGGTAACATGTTTTAATTGGGCCTGAATGCAGGCGGTCGTACCAAGGGCACCATCTCATTTTCCTGTAATCGACGGGAAGGAACTACCGGTGCTGTCATTGCCCTGACTGCGGAAAACTAAGAGCAACTGAATTGTGAGCGCCCAAGTCGACTCGGAACTGGTAGCGATTACACTCAACGCGTGACAGGTAATTTGTTTATCACGTGGTCAACAAAATGGCGAATACGTTGTAGCCAGAAGAAGCGTGATGGTGGATAGTCCCTATCTTCCAGAAAAATATTCTATGAATATGAGTCTGGATGTGTTGTCAACATTTGCGAATAGGTTATACGTTTTTTTTACATTATCATAAACAACATCCAAGGGAGGTAACTCGTCTTAATATAAGATGTTGACGCCGGTGAAATTAATTTAAGGTTGCCTTTTCAAAAAATCAACTTGATTGCATGTCAGTCCACTATCCAAGACTCTTATTGTTTTATTGTTAAATTTATCTCTTTATTTTATGTTATATTGACTGGACAAAGACCATGGGCATATAAGTTTGTTATATCAACAGCATGGCAAACTGCCTTACAGGGTGAACGGGAAACCAACAACAAAAACAGCTGGGAGGAAGTCGACAGTCATGTGGACACAGATCACCAAAAAGCCATAGCCAGAAACAACAGAATGTGTCTGTTCAGGATCCCATTTAGTATAACTTTATCATTTTCATTCATTTGCAGAACAGTTACATTGTTAGAAGCGTGAAATATGGAACGTAGCCACTTTATGTAGTGTAGCGCCCTCACATTGGCTGCTCTATGAATGTGCTCTCTGTATTTTAGTCTTTCCCTAATTCCATTTAAAGTTTTACTTTGTGATTTTTGAACTGTAGCAGCATAGGAAATTGGTGGACATTTTTATTGGAAATTATTTTAGTTTTTATTTGGATATTTGCAATTAAGTGTGTACTTTTTATTTATATATTTATATAGTGAGTAGGAACTCACTGAAGTTAGTCTGTTTTAATTTCCAGTTGAAGTTTTACTTTGTGATTTTTGTACTGCATCAACATAATACCTTGATGGACATTTTTATTGGAACATATTTTATTTTAGTTTTTATTCTGAATATTATTATATTGAAAATTAAGTGTGTTTCTGTTGTCTAAATATCTACATAGTGAGTTGGTTTAACTCACTGAACCTGATTAGAGGTCACCATGATCACCTACAGTAGATCTGAGTTACTACAGATTGGTAAACACTGTTCTCATAATAAACTGAAAGAAGATGTGTTTCAATCTTTGCCTAAAATAATAAAACCTGTTACAAAGAGTGGGAGGGGGCAGACGACATATCAGGACAAGTCAATAACAACAACCTTATCACTATTAATTATAAAAACTCAAATAAAGATAACCTGCATCATACGAATAGATTGATGAACACTTATTTACTCAATTGTAGATCAGCTACAAATAAAGCAGATGAATTAAATGAATATTTTGTAGAAAAATGATTTTGACATTGTTATTTTAACTGAGTCCTGGATGAGAGACAACGATCATTATGTTATCAACGAGTTAGTACCCGAAAATTATGACTGTTTTTTATCAAACAGAACAGAAAGAACAGGCGGTGGTTTGGCTTTTCTATACAAAACTTCTCTTAAAGTTTGATGTATTCAAGGTCCAGAATATACCAGCTTTGAATACCTGCAGACTGATGTACAATTCGACAGCAAAGTAATCACCTTCATCTCTATCTATAGACCACCATACTCTACTGTCAATCAGGCCAGAATTAATACTTTTTTTTCGGAATTTCAAGAACTACTACACAACAGCTTAACAAACCAGACGGAAGTCTTTATCTCTGGTGATTTTAATATTCATATTGATCTTTTAGATGACCAGAAAACAATAGAATTTCAGAACAATCTTCATTCGTTTAACCTACAGCAGCATGTCACCGACTCTATCCACTGTAAAGGTCATATTCTCGACTTGGTCATTACAAGAGATAATACTACCATATTTAACTTAGTAGATGTTAAAAATGATTTAATATCTGATCATTTCACCATCATTAGTCAACTTTGCTTGAAGAAACCGAAACAAAAAAAGACGAAAATAACTTACAGAAAGACAAAAATTTAGATATCAACGCTTTCAAAACATCCATAGAAAAAAGTAAATTACTAGAGCGTCTTCAATTAACGAATTGCCTTGACGATCAAATTGGACTGTATAATGTTACACTCTCAAATATGCTTGATAATCATGCACGGACGGTTTACAAGGAAGTAATCCTTAGACCCAATAGAAAATGGTTTTCTGACGATATTCGTGAATCAAAACTGACTAGGCGCAAGGCAGAAAAGACATGGGGAAAAACTAAGTTAGAAGTCCACCGTCAGCTATATCAGCGGGCTCGTACAGACACTAACAACCTTATTTCTAAAGCTAAACGCGAATATATTTCACAAGAATTTGTACAAAACTTAAAAAACCCAGGACAACTCTACAAACTTACTAATATAAGCCAACAGTGAGGCTGATGTCCCCGCCGAAATCCCAAAATAAATAGAGATGACACATATTAATTAATCTCACATTTATTTTTTTCAAACGTATCGAGCAATCAAACTGTACACGAAGTGTCATCCAAAAGTGTTTTATAAAGAAAAATGCTAAAACCGACGAGCAAAATGAAAATGTACCCTGTTTGGGGGACCCTAAAGGCAGACAAAAGGGCCCCCACGCTTGACAAAAGGGCCCCCACGCTTGACTGTCGAATCCATTACCGAATGAGAATGTAGTCATTGTATTGGCATAAAAATCGTCAATCAAGGTGAACCTAAATTATCTTGTCCCAAAGTATCAACCAATCAAATTGCTTATCTCTGCCTACCCTAAGCAGAAAATGCTCATCTTCGAACTCCATCAAGGCATTGACCTAATAAGCATAAACACCAATTTTGAACATTTTAACTCAATTAGAAGGAGAGTTATTGTGTTCCAAAGTCTCGGCAAATCAAATTGCTTATCGCTCTGCTTATCCCGAGCAGAAAATGCTCATTATCGATCTTAGTCAAGGCATTACTGTAATGAAACTATACACCAAGTTTCATCACTCTCACTTAATTAGAACTAAAGTTATCGTGTCCCAAAGCATCAACCAATCAAATTGCTTATCTCTGCTTACCCTAAGCAGAAAATGCTCATTTTCGAACTCCATCAAGGCATTGACCTAATAAGCATATACACCAAGTTTGAACATTCTAACTCAATTAGAAGGAGGGTGTTCCAAAGTTTCGACCAATCAAATTGCGTATCGCTCTGCTTACGCTGAGCAGAAAATGCTCATTATCAAACTTAGTCAAGGTATTACTGTAATGAAACTATACACCAAGTTTCTTCACTCTCACTTAATTAGAACTAAAGTTATCGTGCTCCAAAGCATCAACCCATCAAATTGCTTATCTCTGCTTACCCTAAGCGGAAAATGCTCATCTTCGAACTCCATCAAGGCATTGACCTAATAAACACATACACCAAGTTTGAACATTCTAGCTCAACTAGTGTCCCAAAAAGTGTGACGGACAGACAGACGGACGGACAGACGGACGAACCCATTTTAATATATAGTCCCCCAACTTTCTTCGAAAGGCGGGGGACAAATATTCTAAAACGTCCTAATGGTAGTATATGTATTTTCCCTGAAGGTAATCCCTGTGAACAATTTCAAACGTTTTTCTCAGATAAGATAACTAAAATAAGATCTGATCTTAGTAATCCGTCATATCCTGAGCCTATTGAAGAATCTGAGTTTAATGGGGATCTCAGTTTTCTTACTTTTTCAGACGTTTGGCCAGCTCTCCTAAATCATGTGAACTGGATCCTATCCCATCATGGCTACTCAAACGCTGCATAAATGAATTTCTACCCATTATTCATCATCTCATTAATATTTCTCTTCAACAAGGATATGTACCAACACCTTTAAAAGTAGCCTTTGTTCGTCCTCTTCTGAAGAAATCTAACCTTGATGTAAATTTATTAAAGAACTACAGACCAGTCTCAAATCTCTCTTTCCTATCTAAACGTTTTGAAAAAGTCGCTGCATATCAACTCAAATCGCATTTTAATTCAAACAATCTCAATGAAAAGTTTCAAAGTGCATATAGATCAGGGCACAGTACAGAGACAGCACTTGTTCGTGTTTATAATGACATCATCAAAAATATTGAAAACAAGGCATCAACAGCATTGGTATTATTGGATTTAAGCGCTGCCTTTGACACAATAGATGAGTCCATTCTTATTCAGCGCCTTTCCACTCGGTTTGGTGTCAAGGGAAAAGTTTTGGATTGGTTCAGCTCTTATCTGACAAACCCAACCCAGTCAGTAGTCATTGCCGGTAACAAATCGTCACCATCGTCTCTTGCCTTTGGTGTACCTCAAGGATCTATATTGGGACCCGTGCTTTTTACAGCATATACTACTCCAATTGGTGATATTATTCGAAGACATGGCATTGACTATCACTTGTATGCAGACGATTCTCAACTCTATATATCACTAAAATCAGAAAATGAATATAACCAGATAGATAAAATTCAACACTGTATTATTGAAATCAGACAATGGATGAAGCTCAATTTTCTAAAACTAAATGATGACAAAACTGTTGTACTTCAAATTGGCTCAAAAACTCAACTTAATCGACTTTTAACTGAGACTTTACCCATTGGTGACACTGACATACCACTTTCGAAAACTGCGAACAACCTTGCGGTTATGTTTGATCAGGAACTAAACATGAAAAGGTTTATAAGTAAAACATGTCGTGCTGTAAACTTTCATCTTTAAAACATTGGGAAAATCAGACCGTACATAAATATAGAAGTTGCCAAAATGTCAAAGTGCTCTTTTGTTTTGTCAAAACGTGACTATTGTAATTCCCTCCTTTACCAAATTCCTGTCTAGGTGCTATATCCACTCCAACTTATCCAAAATAAGGCAGCAAGAATCATAACCAGAACAAAACAAAGTCAACATATAACCCCGGTACTCAAGGATTTACACCGGCTTCCAGTTAAACAAAGAATTATTTTTAAAATATCTGTTTTAACTTACACTTGTCTACACTGTGATTTTGCTCCAGGTTATCTAAAAGAACTTCTTATCAATAACTGCCCGTCTCGCAATTTAAGATCACGTGATAAGAATTTACTAATTGTACCTTTAACTAAGTCAAATCGTGCTGATCGTGCTTTCTCCTCTGCTGCTCCCATTGTTTGGAACTCTTTACAAAAAACAGAACTATTCCGACAGACATTCTGTTAATGACTTTAACGACAATGTAATTTGCGCCAATGAGCAGCCTTTTGGTTGGAATTCGAGCGCTATATAAGATTATTATTATTACGAATTGTGAAAACCACCCCCACAGACGACTGAACAGTTACGACATTTCGAACAATCACCATCATAGCATTTGACAGTTGCCTCTAGGATTTTAGGTAGGCGTTTCTTGATTTCCTGTAGGTCTCCACAGTGGTTGACATCCTGACTGAAGATTATCTTAATACGCAGTTTTTCTTGTCTTGTTTTTCCCAGGAACATGTCATCACTAAACTTTGCTCTGCTGCACTGTCTAAACTGAGAGGCAGCCAGGTGTGTGGGATCCGCTAACCTCTCCACTCTCCTCTATTCCCACTGCAGATCTTCCATCTCCATCTGTTGTCACACATTTGACAAGGACGTCCTGCAGAGCAAACTCCTTGCCTAAATTTCTACCCATGTCCAGCTCGGAAAGTGGAGCCTCGGCTAATAAGTTGGCTGTGCATCCTTCGTGACCTCCTGGACAATCTACAGAAAGCCCTTTCCCCTTCAACCAGGCTCCAGTCCAACAGAGTTTGTTCTGCATCACCGCCCCTAAAATGAACTGATTCTTTGTGCTTGTTTCACAAGCGAGAGCTATTGCCTGCGAAGCCCCCTGGCCTGGCTTTTTGCTATGCCAAATCGTTATACAGTTGAATCTGCCATCAACAGCCATATTTATTATATTTGGTTCTCTGACCCCCCTTTTGCATTGGTGGCTTTAACCTCATCAATTTTTTCCTTCATGTGCCGGGCATTTAACGCAACTGTTTTTTCCACTGACTGTCTTCGATAACTTCTGCATACTGGTCCGTGATGGTGGCGGAATATCTAGCCAGCCAACATAAGGCTGGCCTTGGTGTTTCCAATAGGCATATCCAACAAGCCAGACTGTAGTGTTAGGTTAATAGCAGCAGCCTTCCGTCCCTGTTTGCCTGTATCTACCTCAATGTATAATTTGTAGACAGGAGAACTGAATCCACATTTGGTGCACCGAATCGAATATTTCCAGCCTGCTCCCCATTTCTCCTCCGTGGATATTTCAAAATTTGCTATTAAGCAATCTTCTCCCTCTAATTGGAAGTGAAGTTTGGTGACTGAATTCCACATGTCAAAAATTTTTTCATTGTAGATGATTCTGTTTCCCTTAATAGCATCCATGTTGTTACTGTCATCATTTTTTGTTTTTGTGGGTCTAGATCTCAATTCTCTCCTGCTGCCAGAGCCAATGTCATCATAACAAGGAAGTAGATTATCTGTCTCAGATGTATTTCCAGGGTCAGCTGTAGATGTAGATGGAATGTCATAATCGGTTTGTGTACCTGTTGTTGACTCTAGCAACTTTTTCGGGTGTTTTACATGACCATCGTGGAATAAGGCATGCGTTCGTTTCCTCAAGCCTCTCATTTTCTTAGAATAGACCTAACTATATTTTTTGTCTTGCTTGCCTGCTGCTATATTTGCCACGGAAGTTGTAAATATCATTGTCAGTCTGTACAAGTTGTGGGGTGTGGCTTGGAAGGGGGGCTTATGGTTGGTCAAGCATCTATCAGATTTCATTCCAAGGGGGGGGGGGGGATCATAAACATGTTGTCTTCTTATGTAATTAGAATATTTTAAACTAATTGGCCTGTTGTTGCAGTCAACTGGAAGATGTATCAGAAATAATTACCCTTGTTGGTTTCAAGAATTTAAAAATCTCAAAATTTCGACTTTGGTCATGATGATATTGACAAAAAGTGCCACCATTTTTCGTAAAAAAAATTGAATGGACTAAATCAATTTTTATGCATCGTCTTCAAGCTCGTTTTGAATTCACTTATTAAGAGAGAGAGAGAGAGAAATGGGGTTTAACGTCCACTCGACACAAACTAGGTCATTTTGGGACTAACATGGTTTCATTTTATTTCAATAATTCGCTTGCGCGTAGGGGTCTTTAGCAGTGGGAGGAAACCGGAGGAAACCCACGAGGTTGAGAAGGCGCCCCTATCTCCATGCCACATACGCTCACACCAGGGCTCGAAACCACAGCCGCAAGCTAGGGGTGACCGGCCAGCTAGAGGTACACATAAGGAAGTAATGTACACATAAGGAAGTAATCCATTATCTGTCTAAAAATGCATATATAATATATTGCCATGTTTTTTGGACAGGGTGTAGGTGATATGGTTCAGGTTGGGAAGCATAAGTTGTTACAAACTTCATCCCTATATAGGACACAGATCACCAAAGAATTCCTACATTGGTCACGAAACAAGTCCTGGTCTGAAAATAGACTAACTTTCCCTTATTTTTTTCCTCCCTTTTCAGACATTTTTGGTGGGTGTTTTGATCTGGAATTACTGTGAAGGTTTTGAATTTTGAATATTTAGCCAGTTTTGGTGGGAAAAGAGGATATTTATGCGGAGGAATAACATGAGTAAAAGGGCTTGAAAGACGTCTCACATTGAACCTCATACATGCTTCGGAGGAGATGGCTGCCAGGTGTCATAGTTTATGCCTTGTGAAGGAATTAGCTCAACGAATATTGTGGAAAGAGTTATGGCTTGTGACATGAGTGTGAAATAACATTGAAGTCAATGGGACAATAATTGGTGTACTGTGGCCATGTAACAAAAGGGACTCGTATGACCAGTCTCTATCATACACTGTATCTGACATATCACATTACACCTCCCTTCCTTTACGAAACATATACGTTCATTTATATATTTATATTAGCAGATGCACTGTACAATCAGCACATTAGTATAGCATATATAACATATATCACAAATCTAGCTTTACAGTAGGTTTACTAATTCTACCACTCCCGAGTTTTAGCGACGGAACAGTAGGATTATCAGAAAAACTGACAGTTGTATTGGACATAGACCTGTCTAAATTATCTTTAGCAGGTGGTGGTGTATAAATACCCTGGGGATTCGAAATCTGTAACTTTTTTCTTGGCAGTTTCTCTAATATTAGCATTAGAGTTACATGAATTAGACTGATTGAAATTGTTATTTGTACTAGATTTAGAATGTAATAAATCAATTTCATCAGACTCAACAACTTTGAGAGTCTTACGGTTTCTTCTTAGACTAGAACCGGTAGATATTAAAAATTATAAGAACGTGGTTCTGGCAATTATGTTAAAATACGTGCCAATTTCCACATCCTATTATCTCTTTGTACATGAACATATTGACCTCGTTCTAATTCACTAAGTTCAACTCCTGGTCTCTTATCATATTATGACTTACGTGTTCCTTGACGTGATATTAACTCTTCACGTGTATCATCACTGTAGGAAGGAGGGGCAACTCTGCGGGGCACTTTACTGCAAAATTTCCCACCGCACAAAAGCTCGACAGGACTAGAGAGCTTAGAACTAATTGGCGTGATTTTGGTCCAAAGATGTACCCGATGCCAATGCGTTAAGAAGCAATCTTTTCTAGATTTTTACACAATATATCCATTGGATTGGGGATACCTTGGACTACTCGTGTCATGTCTTATTTTCCATGCTTTACAAAACATTTTAAATGAATTACACTCGAATTGAGGCCCGTTATCAGACATAATCTCTGCAGGAAAACCATGCTCGTAAAATATTTCCAAAAGCACTCTTTGAACTTTAGACGAGAATGTATTTCCACATAATGACTTTACAAAAAGGGTATTTACTATAATGTTCACTAGCTAATAAATAATACTCTCCGTCGTGTGGTCTGGAAGGCACATCCATATATTTGAGCGTGAGCTTTCCTTAACGACCGTGTATTTGTCGAATACATTGTTCAATATCATTATTTATTCCTGTCAAAAAACATTGTCTCTAGCTAATAACTAGTTTTATCTATGCCTAAGTGACCTTCATGCAACTTAATCAGAACATCGTTCCTCATACACGCATGTATGAGTATCTGTTCTCCTTTCACCACTACAGATAGTAAATCTCTAATAGAGTAAAATGGCCTTAAGGGATGACTAACACTGTGTATATTACTAGACCAACCTGTAACTAGTTTTGACTGGGTGTTCTCGGTACAGGTGAAGTGCACACCCATGTCCAGTTGGACATCGGGGTCAGGTCGATCATGGCACATAAGTCTCGACAAAACCATCGGAAAGAACCATTTCATTTCCAGTCTTGTATAAAACCGTAGCCTTATAACCATGTATACGAAGTAACAAGCATTCTGGAGGTGCCTTGGCTAGATTCTTTTCAAGTATCCTAAGCAAGAGTTTATGATCAATTTCTATCGTGAAACTTTTACCATAAACGTAAGTGTGAAATCTGTCAATGCCGTAAATCACAGCCAGCATTTCACGCTCAGTGTTTGCATACCGTTGCTCAGTTTTAGTAAGAGATTTGGATGCAAAACTAATAGGCTTGCTAATATGTAATAGTAGAGCCCCAAGGCCCTCCAAGCATGCCTCAACACTAGGAATATCCGAGTCAAAATAATTTAGAACAGTTTCTCTACGAATACTGTACTTAACAGCTTCGAAAGAGCCTTGGTAGGTCTGATTCCATGCAAATAATACGCTTTCACTTAAAGGTTTACCACATGAGGTGCCATGTAGATTGCGATCCCGAGAAATTCTTTTAACTCGCCTTTGTTTGTGGAGCGGTTAATTTTCTTATGTCTCTCATTCTATAAGGGTCGTTCCTGACAACACATCTGTTGTACATCTGTCAACAAAAGGAATCTCTTCAGTACCAGTCAGGTATTTTTTTGAGTTGACTATCCTAGCTCATATTCTCTGGCGACGTTCTATAGGTTGTGGAGTCTTTCATTATTCTGGGCTACATCTTTACCGTGTACAAACCGCGAAAAGATTGCTTATTAAAGCATTGGCATCGTGTACATCTTTGACAAAAACACGGATGTCATCGGCAATACCCAAGTAACCTGAACATTTTTCTAGTATTTCACCCATCCTAGCTTTGAATATATCTTGTGAGACATTAAAACCGAAAGGTAACCGAAGGTAACTGCTAACCATGACAACGAACCATCCAAGACTATGCAATAACCAGGTTTGGCATCAAGTTTTGAGCAGACTGTGTGTCATCTCTTCTAATGGTGGAGTCTTATGGTAAGTTCTTTTCATAGCACGGTTTAGATCCTTTGGGTCTAGGCATACGCGTAAAGAACCGTCTCGCTTCTCGCTAAAGGCTAAACTTTATACCCAATCTAAAAGGGCTCCGCTATCAATCTTACATATGATCCCAGTACTGGATCTAGGGGAGTCGAAGTGGAACAAATGTCCGGGGCCCTCCACATTTAGGGGCTGGTAGATACCAACAGATTTAACTAAATTACATAACTTAGCGGCTCTACCAATCAATAGGTCCTAACCAGTTCCGGGGACCCCATGTTTCCTGCCTAAATTTCATGTCTTTTTTCTCGTTGTCTTTTGTTTGGGATTTTATGTCTTGATTTGACCTATGCTCAGTTAGAAAATTGGTTGAATTTTCTTAACTGGTGATATTTTCGTGCGTATCGTCAAAAATACAAGGGAAATGGCCAAAACATCATAAGAGAAAAAAAGTATGTTTAATATACTCAAATTGTCAACGAATTCTAAACGTCAATGAAATCGCTGCCTACATTGTCTCAGATGCACTGAAATTAATCCCAATTTTAAAAAAAAAGATTCCTGGAGGCAAACACCTAAGGAACTCCAAGAGGCGGGGTACATACTAGTACGATCCGCGGTCAGTACGAACAGTTTGAGAAAAACAACAATTGGGCCCCCACACAGTTGGCATGTCCTGGGCCCCTCCACAGGGTAAATCCAGCACTGTATGATCCCTTGTTGAACCATTAACTCTAGTTCTTTTTGAAGTTTGTCTTTCAAATGTATTGCACATCTACGCGGTGCGTGTATTGTGGGAGGAACTGTTGGATCAGCAACAATGTGATAATCGCCACTAGATTTACCGAAATCATATCTAAAATACTGTGTTACGAAAATAAGACACACTTAAATAAAGAACCTAGCTCGGGGTTGGAAACTTGGTCACATTATTTTAATAATTCAAATATTGGAACAGATCCATCATGCTACCACGTTTTATTAAAACTTGTTATTAAATGTAAAACTCTCATCAGATAAAATAAATCAAAATAAATTTAAAAAAAAAAAAATATTGAGAAAAAATAATGAACAAAAAAACGATTTTAAAAAGTTTAATGATAAAATAATGAATGATAAATCTATAAGGATAGAATGGACACAGGTGTTATTTACCCTTGAAGGTTATTGACATGGCTCTTCCTCCCGTTCTATTTTTACATTTTGATTGGTTAAATCTGAGAATATTCAAGTTCTAAAATATAACAACCGTACTCTATTCTGTCGCACACGACTCTCAACAGCTACAAGTGTAGATAATAAGAAACAAAAAAAGACGTGTATATCAATCTAGTCCTTAATAGCCAGCATGTGCTGAATAGTTCAATTTCGTTTCACTTGTATTTAAAACCTAATTTTGGTCGTAAAAAAACTTAAATTAAAAAAGGACATAGCAAGAATACATAGGTTATTGGCATATTTAGGGATATAGCTCAAAAGTTCACCTACGACCCTCCAAAACATCTGTTAAAAACATAATGTAATATTAACCTTGGGTTTTTTTTGTTTTAAAGAACTAACCACTTTTATTTTTCTTCAATACGTACATATTTCAAATGCTAAAATTAAAACAACATTCTTATTCAACTAACCACTTTTATTTTTCTTCAATACACATGTATATTTCAAGTACGTTGGGATTTAACTAACCTAAATTAAAATAAAACAATTTATATACTAATTAACATAGTAACAACAACTATCAAAAAAAAACATTTCCCATACCTTAACGACATACAGCTTGTATATTTTTTTAACAAGTACGCCAGTTTAATTGACCTCAATAATATTACAAATGACTACAATTAATTGATTGGTTAGTTCCAAAATATTAATCTACCAGTCCTTATTTATTAGCCAGAATGGACGTTAAACCTCGTTTCAATTCTCTTAAATAAAACCCTTTAAATTTAAAAACTAAAATTGAAAACTGTCACCAGATAAGTAAATAATTTCACCAAAATAAATTTAAAAAATATTGAAACAAATAAAAATATATTGAAACAAAACAGTAATGAAGCAAAAATAATGGAAACAAATTAATGAAACAAAAATAATTATTTAAAACATTAATTATTTAAAAAATTAATTATTGAAAAACAAATTAATGAAAAAAAATAAAAAATTATTGAAGAACGAAATTAATAGCAAAATTAATTAATGAAAAATATTAATGAAAATAAATTATTGAAATGAAAATAATTTATTGAAAAAAAATTAATTATTAAAAAAAAATAATTATTAAAAAAAAATAATTACTAAAAAAAAATATTAAAAATAATATTAATTAAATAAAATATCATTATTGAAAAAATAATTGAATTATGAATAATTCATGAAAAATAGGAATTAAATTATGAATAATTAATTACATCATAGATAATTAATAATACTATTGACCGGAATTTTAGAACATGTGTTGGTCTTTGTGGGCGGGGCGACGACAAAAGATACGGGCAGCGGGGCGACGCGCGACATGGGTGCCATGCGCGGTACAGGTAAAACAATTCGCGAACCTCCTACGCAATTCAAACATATATTCTTATGAATAAGTATAACCGATGACCTCTATAATGTATTCAAATTACGTAGTTGTCACATGATCATTTGTACATCGCCTGAAGTGGTGCAGTGGTGAAAGCCCCGCATCAGTAAGAAAGTGCCGCAGGCTCAAACAGCCGAAACTGCCACAACCAAATACTTCAGGGTGCCCTAGCCAAATACCTTAGGGTGCCCCGAGCTGAGGTTGCTCTAAGCACCCTAGGGTGTCATCTATACTGCTACTGTAGTTAACGTTTAATAATAGACCTATACAGCTAAATGTATACCTGTATATTTGACAATCTGTAGATTTATCCTTTCACTACCCACTAGTCATAGCCTATTACATTGATTGCTACGTACTACTTGCATACTACATGCATATAAACAGGATTATATCTAGATATATCATGGTTTATTAAAATATTTCTTATATAAAATCTACAGCATTACATCAATATATTATCATGCTTTATTAAAGCATTTCTTATATAAAATAAACAGGATTACATATATGTGTCATGATTTATTAAAATATATCTTATATGTCATGATTTATTAAAATATATTTTATATAAAATCTACATTGTTACATCAATATGTGATGCCTTATTAAAATATTTCTTATAAATTTTTTTTTACAGAATTACGTCTATTTGATTATGTTAGAATCTGTAAATGCGTTATCTAATGCATCATACATAATTCTTATATACAATATACATTATTTTATTTTGTTATAATCTATAGCAATGAAGTGGGCTGTGGGTGGAATTTAAGCGCAATCATTCAAGAAAATATTACCTGGGTGACCTTCGGATGTAGACTATGGTCGCGACTACAGTCTGAACCAGCAACCGAACACAAATGGCCTTAGCCATTGACGGTGGCAACCATATCAGTTGTTCCCCCTGCTATATTTTCTGCTATTTACTCACGTATTTTTAAAAACTGGTTAAATTTACATACTGCGATATGAAAGCAAGCTTAAAATAGATTACAAAAAGGATTAGTCATTATCAGAATTCTTTTCATTGGATTTATGTCACCCAACCCAAGATCATTTCACAGGTACAGTTTTTCATCGTGGGCCTATATATATTCGATTCCAATATAAGAAGATCCTAACCTGTCAAATTCATCAAAAGAGACGGAAAAAAAATCAAACCTAAGATCTATACTCCAATGCCCATTCACTAACTTTCTGGTGTTAACATGGACCCTATAATACCGACCAATGTGTAAGTAACTCAACGGCAATCGGCAATTTTATTATATTTTTCAGAAAATCTTCTCAAGTGTCAGTTTTGTCAGCCATCTTTGAACTATCCCGACCGTGCTTTATCGCATGGTACGGCTGGTCGCGACCACTGGTTGAACTAAATGTCATTCGGGTGCAGATGGTTCGACTATAGTACGAAAATACGTGCAACCGAAGGTCGCCCTGGGTGCATAATATGGTGATGCTGATCGACGATTGACCACTCGCATCTCATGTTTTATTATAAATGGCATCAAATGAAATTTTAATGCAGGAAGGATTTGTAGTCAGAAACTCGATATATCATGTTTTATTAAAGTATTTCTTGAAGTACAGAATATTTATCTCAATATATATCATGTTTAATTTACGTATCTCTAGCATGTTACATACTATAGATTTATATAATGTATTGTATTATACATTACAGTTACACATGATATAGATACTTTAATATAAAATTAAAGGTATCATACAAATCTATAATATTATATCTATTTGTGTTTGTTAGAATCTATAGATGCGTATGTATTTGGCGCTTTAAGATCATTTGATGTGTGATCTAATGTATCATAGGTATCTCCTGTATTAAACGACTGGTTGACATTTTCTACACTACGTGCATTAGTTGGAATATTCTGAAATCCAGTGGTTAATGTATCATCTGTTGTAGAACTAGACGGGTTTAAATGACTAGGAACGTACATGTAATCGGGAATAATTTCTTCATTTGGTGAACGATTAGTTGACTGGCGTCTGAAATACATATAAGTAAAGAACACACTATACTATTAACACTGGGAGGAAACCCACGAGGTGTAGCAGGCCACCATACGTCTTGGCACGTACAAGTTTGGTATCAATACCACGAATAATGGCAGATCTTATGATATAAAGCGCACACATAAAGCTACTACGCCCGAGCAAAATAAGATGATTGTCCATGTAAGGAACATATCTTGATAATGTAAAGATAAATCCAAATATGAAAAGTCTGGGATTAAGATAACGAACTGTAGGCCCTCTCATGGTCCCAATACTTCACGCCATTCAAATTGGACATAAGAGTCGCGGAACGTTGTTAATCGCTTTTAGAACTGGAGGCATAACATCGACGCGCATCAAAAGTCATACAAGCTCTGTTGGTCTTTAAAATACACATGTATGTGCGCGTTGGATAATAGGGTCTGTCATTGAGTAAAGTGTCGGGGTTTTGATTCCCCGCACGTATGTGACAACGATTAGGATCGTCGCCTGTCTAACCTCGTGGTTGTTTTCCGGGACCTCTGGTATACTCTCGCCGCTAAAGATCACTACGCACCAGCCAATTGTTTTAATGAAATTCAATCACATGTTAGTCCGAAATGACATAGTTTGTGTCGAGAGGATAACTTTGTACACATTTTTGTTAAACCATAAATAAGTTTATTATTAACGGTATAAGGGTCGTGTTCAGGGTTTTGGGCAGCCAAGGCACCCAGATCGAAACACGTCGAGTTTACCCGAGGCTTTGATCAAATCGCTCCTCATTTAGATGCATACGAGTATAAATGTCTAGGGTACAACGGGGCCAAACCGACGACACGGCTAATTAGCACGTTTGGTTGTTCGAATATATTTTCTGGGCGAGCAATTGAGGTTCCAAACCCACTGGGCAATTAACCCCCGTCTTGAAACGTGACTAAATATTTCCTGAAGACGTGAATAATAAATTTTACCTTTTCTTGTAGAAATGATATGAGAGGAATACTGCTACCGTGCCTAGTATACCACATAGAACACCAATTACAACACCAATTACAACATAAACCATAGTACTTAATGCTGCACTTGTAGAAACCGGTACACGTTCTATTAAAGATAATATCATATCATATAGGTTTATTATTCTTAGTGTCAAGTATTAGTATTTAATGCAATATGGCCTTAACTGCCCACCATGCAGTTATGTATTTATAATAACACTTTACATTATGTTACGCCATTTCATGTAACGGCGTTTCGGAATGTTCCGGAATAAGTGGTTATCTTAGAATTTAGTCTTTTTACAGTTAGGGATAAGGATGTTTCTGACATTTAGAACATAGAGCACAATCAATAGTTAATAATACAGGTACTTGTTCGTCCCTGGTATGACAATATTCGTCTGTTTTGAACAGAGTTTTGATCGACAATTTATTTAAGGGGTGGAGCGCTGTATTATTGCCAGTTTGCCCCCGGTTGCAAACACCATACAACTTCAAATAACAGTTTGTCTTCCCTTTCAACTCCTGAATAATACCTTGTTAAGAAATATTAAACTCAGGGCAGATGCGAGAGCGAGCGATATTGGGTTTAATGTCCTCTCGACACAAACTAGGTCATTTCGGGACTAACATTTGGTTAAATTTTATTTCAATAATTCGCTTGCGCGTAGGGGTCTTTAACTGTGGGAGGAAACCAGAGGACCCGGAGAAAACCCATGCGGTTGGAAGGCGATCCCAGTCTTTGTCACGTACAGTCGGAGATCCGAAACTACGCCAGTTGACTCAATGACAGGCTTTATGATACAACGCACACGTGCTAACCATTTGGCCATCCATCCCCACCTCAACTCCCAAGGCAGACGCATATTCAATTAAAAACGAGAATTATAAATAACAAAATAATGTTGATTTGTAATTACCATGACCACGCGCTTGAATTATCTATCCGAAATGTATAATATTACAACTGTTTACTATTTGGCTCCATGACCGATAGGAACCGACAAGGGCGTTTCTTCTGTCAATGATGCAGAGTATCTCAAAAATTGTGAATAATTATTAAACATCCAAGGCAACACAAACTGAACCCTACTAGCTAAATAAATAGTAACTTACCATGACAAGTTGGACCTTGAAAGCCATCAGCGCAACCAACAGGTCCACAACTACCAGTAATTACATCACATTGTGTTTTATTTCCACAGTTACCACATTGTCTGGTACAGTTATCTCCATAACTCCCTGCTTCGCAATCTGTAAATACAAGGCAAACATTGACAATTACTGAATTTGCTGTCACAGTTTTCACCATAACTACCTGTTGCTGTTAAACAAGACAACATTTGCTTTCGATACTATTAAACAATTTAATTTAGGTTTTCGTAACATCAAGACAACACAAACAATTAAAAGAAAATATATAGTAAATATACAAGCAATACTTCGCTTGTGGAAAGGGCCTTTGGGAATGGGACCTGGCGAATCCAGAGGTTGTCATATAATATCTTGATATAGAAACCACAACAGTTGACTCATTAACAGGCTTTAGAATCACCGTATATCAACAACAACAAATACCACAAGAGATGGGTAGGCCTAATTTGATAAATATATGTTATCACCAGAATTATATTAAAATGAAAGTTAAATCTACCTATAATCATACGAATTATACTAAAATAAAAGAAAAATTAAATCTACCTGTTGTACAGTTAGATCCTATTTTACCAGGTAAACATCCATCTATACAATTTCCTGTTATCTGATCACATAAACCATCTTTACAATTAGAACGACAATCAATATTACAATCTATACCATATAATCCTGTTTTACACCCTTCACGACATAATCCACTTGTTATATTACATTTACCAACAGTTGTACCAATAACTGGTTTACAGTTAGTACTACATAGTTTACTACATGATGATCCCCATCTTCCATCTTTACATTCAATACAAGCGTTGGTATTATCCTGGTTACAAACAGTACAATCAGTTTTACAGTTGATATCACATCTGTCTCCAGTTTTACCTTTAATACAAGATGTACATCTACCAGTACCTCTATCACATCCATCATCACATCCTATACTACAGTTCATATCACATCTATAACCATATATCCCTTTAAGACAGGTGGCACATCTACCAGTACTCCTATCACACCCACCATCACACCCTCTACTACAGTTCTTGTCACATCTATCACCGTATCCTCCTTTAAGACAGTTAGTACATGATGATCCATATTGTTGACATGTTTTACAGTTACCAGGACATGATGATTGACAATAAGAATCTTTATAACCACCAATACAACCATCTGTACATTCTGGTGATGAAGATGAAGATGTAGTTGAACATTTACCGTCTTTACAGTTAGGGCTACACCGTGATGTACATGTATCACCGTAATAACCGCCTTTACATACACAGGTACCATCTATCTCATTACACTGGCTGTTTAAACATCCATCACTACATTGGTCTTCACAATAATCACCATAATAACCGTCTTTACATGCACAGCTACCATCTATCCCATTACACTGGCTGTTTAAACATCCATCACTACATTGGTCTTCACATTTCACACCATGATAACCATCTTTACATCCACCAGTACATGCACCAGTATCAGGATCACATGTGTCATTGTAACATGTATTACATGGTTGACATGTAGAGCTTGATGTACTATAGTATCCTGTATTGCATTGTACTTGATCAGCTGTAATATAGATGATATATATATCATTATAATAATATATTACATGTTTAACATGTAATAACTGGATGCACTCTAGATTCAGTATATCACTGTGTTATGTCTAAATTCAAATCAAAATTAAAATGAATTCAATATCAAAAGTGAAATTAAATGAAAGTTATGATCTGAATCAAACGAAAATTAAAAAGGAAAATACTTCACAGTCTATCGCTTTTAAAATACAACATAATTATAGCTCTGCGGCTTGGTAGAAATAACCTAATTGAACTATGACCCGTTGGTACACACAGATAGATTACTTCTGATCTAATATGATGCTGCCATTTTCCTGATATCCATGCCGACCGCTTCTAATAAATTATATTTCATTAAAATAATCAACGAAATCTTCGCTGTAAGGGAAATGCCATATTATTTCATGTTTCAATGAGGCTGCATATCCATTCGGTTCATCCTTCGAATGCATTTTCTTTTATCTTCGGAGGGAGCTACAGTGGTTCAGTGAGTAAGACTTTGACTCGCTAACCTGGAGATCCATTATTCGATCCCTGCGTTGGCCGACGAAGTTTCCCTTGTCAGTGGTGCAGGACAGGGGGCCTGGCAAGGGACAGAGTATAGTCGTTCCGATTGGATCTGAATTAAAATGGGTGTTAATAGCTACATTCTTCTGCATCAGTATGACTAATGATCACCAATGATGCATACAGGAGCAAGGGACATCCTCCCATCCACGCGACTAGAAGATTTTCCTTATCAGGCCTAACCTTCTGCATCACAAAGAAGTAGAAACTACGCTGACAATTCTAGAGAAACTTTAATCACAAGAGTGTTGTTAACGTATCTTTTTTTCCTTTTTTAAACCAGTTATGTCGAATTCCAACTGTACGGGATCTTTTACGTGCACAGGACCTGGGGTTTTCGTCCTATCCGAACGACTTGACAGCTGTCCTTGTCACGCCCTTCGTCCTACATCACTGACAAGGGGGAACCACGCCGGAGAAAATGGATGAACTTTCTCGACCAATGCTGGGATCGAACACCCGACCCCCAGGCTAGCGAGCCAGCGTCTTACCCACTTAGCCACCGTGAAACCTGTTATATCGAATTCCAAGTGCCAAAGGATATTTCACGTTATCTTTGTTGTTTTTCCTATCCGACCGACTATACGTTGTCCCTTGTTATGCACCACTGACAAGGGTGAATCACGCCGGAACATCCGACAAACTTTCTTGGCCAACAACGGGATCGACGACGATCGGACCTCCAGGTTAGCGATCTAACGTCTTGCCCGAGATAAGGGTTTGAGGTAAACTAGTGTATCTTATGTTGATATTCATGGTTTCCCGGGGGGTGCTGTCATTGAGTCAACTGGCCTGGTTTCGAATCCCCGGTCTTACTTGACAAGAAGTAGAGTCACCTGTCAACCTCGTGGGTTTTCTCCGCGTCCTCTGGTTTCCTCCCACTGCTAAAGACACCTACGCGCAAGCGAATTATTGAAATAAAATTAAACCATATTATGTTATTCCCGAAATGACCTAGTTTGTGTCGTGTGGACGTTAAACGCCATTTCTCTCCCTCTTTCATCGTTTACTATGACAAAAGTAGTGCAGCTTTATGATTGTGATGCGTGTGTTTGTCTTAAAGTGGCAAATGTCTGTTATGCCAACCTACTGTATCAAGAGCTGTTCCGAAGATTTTGAGGTGAAATCCTATATGTAATGTTGATATATTAGAATGATTTCTGCTGTATTTTAATGAAATGGTCTGATTATTAACCTACTTTATATTGATGTTTGAATTTTGGGACTTGATATCATCCACGCCTGTTCTGGCT
This sequence comes from Patella ulyssiponensis, assembly GCA_963678685.1. NCBI lineage: Eukaryota > Metazoa > Mollusca > Gastropoda > Patellidae > Patella > Patella ulyssiponensis. The sequence continues at coordinate 10,429,531 of OY783228.1, forward strand.
TTCTGTATAACTGGATGTGCATCAATGGAACACACACAATGGTTATATGCCTACTATCGCTAGTTTGTTTCCTAAATAGATGTTTCAATAAAATTAATTAAAGGCATCAATGGAAACATAAAATTTATTAATGACATCATACAAATTAGCATAGAATTATTTTTTTCTTACCAGAAAATATCTGAACTTCACATAAAGTAAGTACTTGACTTGAAACAGTGACATATACTGTTCTAGCAGATATACTAGTTGATGTAGGATGATTACATCTATCTATTGTATATACATCTTGTGGTGTTGGTGTTGTATCTTTATAACATGATGTAGCTGATGTAAATCCTGCTTGATTACATTGACCATTGACACTAAACTTAATCTCAAATCCTCGCAATCTATCCTTATCTTATATATAAAATAGAAAATAATATTTAAATTAACCTTTAAACTATCCAGTCTAGCCATGTAAAAAGGTACGGGGGGAGGGGAATACAAGCAGGACTTCATGTTTTATATTAGACGAATTGAATTCAAAACACTCTGTGATTAATTAATAAGGATGTGAAACGTCAGTAAGGTATATTTCAACTTTTTAAACCCCCACCTTTAAAAAAACAGGCTGGGTAATTCCTGGGTTATTTCCTAATTTCTTATTTTCGACTTGCATTTTTGCTTGTATACCGTCTTGGCGACTTTCGACTTAGTCATATTTTTGTATTTTTTCGATGTCTGTAAGAAGGCGACAACACTCATATCAAGCCATAATGCAATTCGAAAACAGGTAATTAAGAAATAATCATTATTTCCTAATTTCTTATTTTCGACTTGCATGTTGGCTTGTATACGGTCTTGGCGAATTTCGACTTAGTCGTATTTTTTTATTTATTGATGTCTGTAAGAAGGCGATGTAACAGTTGTCGTATTACCGAGGTGTTGCGATTGACTGAATGCAAGTATAGACCGTATGGTTTCCTAGAGAGATAACTATTGGGAGCAAAAATTGTTTACATTCTATAATGTATTAATTATATTTTATATCCGAAGTAATTTATTAGTATATTCTTTTTCTTAGAGTTAATATTAAATACGTACGTAATTATTAGGCTAATCAAATTATGATTATAAGAATTTAGTTCGAATTTGTATCTGTACTTCATTGATTACTCCTGTAACTCGTGGTCATTCGTCTGGGATCAAGCGTGGCAGCCAAATTCGTGCTTTGCGGAAAGGGGTGAAATCAAAAAGGTATTGTGTTATAAACATATATTTTTGGTATTAATTGTACATCAATATGTCCATCACATAACTAAGTATATTTCAGTAACCGGTACACTTATTTGGTATGTACAGTTGCGTTTTAGTTGTTTAAAATCTTGTATATTTTCGGCCTTATTAGCTGTCATGCAGGCACTGTCAAACGCCGTTTCCTAGCTAACAACATTACGTTGTGCTATTATTATTATCTCTATCAATTAGTACCGTTTAGTAATTCTGTTAATTTTTTGTTATTTCAGTTTTCACGTGTGTGTGTATATTTGATTATTCAACGTGATATTCACCATACATATCTTAAGAATTGTCTGTCAACTAACTACTGAAATGATGATATAAAGATAATTCATTGAACTCAAACTTGTATGATGAATTTGTTGTTTATTCCGGTATACATGTAGTAAGAAACTTGCGACTTAATCCCAGAAGATTGCGCATAGCATCACACCTCTGTTCATTATGGTTTGGCTGCCTGCGTAACGAGGTGTGCTATTACAGGCGACAACACGCAAACCAAGCCATAATGCAACTCGAAAAGTAGAAATTAAGAAATAAACACATGCGCTATTAGCGACATCGTTATTTCTTTATTTCTTATTTTCGACTTTTCGTCTCGGAAGTTGTACATGTAGTAGTCTCTACTTTCCAGATCACACTTGAATACGTACAATCAGGGTTCACACTGGTCTTCATATGTTTTCGCCAAAATGGATAAAACATTTTATTCCAAAAAATTATTCACATTTTTTCTCCTCCAACTGGAACATTTAATCTGCAAAAAATGTCTGATAAAAAAACAAACAAAACAAACTTACGACAAGTTAAGTTATCATGTAGGCCTATTATAAAACAATTATCACGTACCGGTATATATACAATATACAACTTATACCATGCGTTGGGTGATCTGGTAGTTTAACGCGTGCGCGTGATATCACAAGATCTTTCATTGATTCTAGTGGCGTGGTTTCTATTCCTCGCCTAAACAGGGGAATAACGTATGATTTAATTTCATTTTGATAATTCGCTTCTGCCTGGGGGTCTTTAAACGTAAATTTAAGAGAGAGGGGAGGGGGGTGTTTCACACGACGTCCACTAAATCATTTCGAGTCTAACATGTGATTCAATAACTATTTCAATAATTCGCTTGCACTTGTGTGTCTGTGCACTTGTGTATGGGGACGGGGATGGACGGCCAAATGGTTGTACGTCACAGGTAGTAGGGTTGCCTGTCCAACCTCGTGGGTTTTCTCCGAGTTCCCCAGTTTCTCCCACTGCTTAAGACCCCTGGGCAGAAGCAAATTATTTAAAAAAAATTAAAACATACGTTATTACCGAAATGACCTAGTGGGCGTCGAGTGACCCCCCCCCCCCCCCCTCTCTGTCTCTCTCTCCCTCTCTCTCTCAAATTTACGTTTAAAGACGCCTAGGCAAAAGCGAATTATTAAAATAAAATTAAATCATACGTTATTCCCTTGTTTATGCGAGGAATAGAAACCACGCCACTTGAATCGATGAAAAATCTTTTGATATCACGCGCATATATATAGCGGTACGTCTTATAATAAATTAAATTGTCGTAAGTTTGTTTTGTTTTTTATATCAGACATTTTTTGCAGATTAAATATTCCAGTTGGAGGAGAAAAAATATGATTATTTTTTTGGAATAAAATGTTTTATTCATTTTGGCGAAAATAAATGAAGACCAGTGTGAACCCTGATTGTACGTATTCAAGTGTGATCTGGAAAGTAGAGACGACTACATGTACAACTTCCGAGGCGAAAAGTCGAAAATAAGAAATAAAGAAATAACGAGGTCGCTAATAGCGCATGTGTTTATTTCTTAATTTCTACTTTTCGAGTTGCATTATGGCTTGGTTTGCGTGTTGTCGCCTTCTTACTGACACCAATAAATACAAAAATATGACTAAGTCGAAAGTCGCCTAGACGGTATACAAGCCAAAATGCAAGTCGAAAATAAGAAATTAGGAAATAATGATTATTTCTTAATTTCCTATTTTCGCGTTGCATTATGGCTTGGTATGCGTGTTTCCGCCTTCTTACAGACATCAAAAAATACAAAAATATGAGTAAGTCGAAAGTCGCCAAGACGGTATACAAGTCAAAATGCAATCGAAAATAAGAAATTAGGAAATAACGAGAGGCGCTATTATCGCAGTGTATTATTTCTTAATTTCCTATTTTCGAGTTCATTTTGGCTTATATACCGTGCTGTCGCCTTACATTTTCGCAGACCGTATGATGTAGAGACCACGCACTAAACCGTTCGACCACCCCACCCACTGCAGCATGGTGTAATAAACAATCTGTATATTCGATGGTGTAAAAAGGGAATAGACCATAATATATAGTCTTAAAGACAGTTCCATTACAAATTACAGTGATTGAATACACTTACTTCTATCTCTATTAAACAGTCTAATATAAAGATTATTATATATATGTTCTAGATCAACACACCACCAACTAGGTCTATCAATACGTGTATGTGTACAATGTCCATCATCCCAGTTAGCATCAGTATAACCATCCACGGCATTAGATGAACGGGACAGAGATTCATCATATCCGGATCGAGAATCAGAATAGATAGAACTTTGTTCAGTTGGTTTATTTAGAGCAACGTTTAACTCTGTAAATAATATGTAAAATGACAAGTTGATGATTTTGATATATTTCGGATATTGATTAAAACAAAACACAAATAGTGTGTGAAATATCAAGGTAATATCATTTTGATGTATTTTTTAGTGATTTCTTCCAGACGAAGTACGAACAATCCAAACCATATTCGAAGTCCTAAAAAAGCGGTATGGGCAAAATAGTGTAATCAGCAAATGGCCTGTTCACCGAGTACAAAATACACGACAAACAGTGGTAACAGGTGTCCGGAAGTGTATAAAAATAGATCTAGGACGGCCCCCTCAAACAAACAAACATAAGTAAACGATGAGCTTCCATCTGTTAAATACGAAGATAATATACATACATATATATTCGGCGATTTAATCCAGACCATTTAGCGGTTAATTCACAGAATTATAGACGTGAGACGTCGGTTGTTAGTTCATTGAACTTTTCACATTAACTATTCATTTGACAGCTATCTGAATTTTAGAGTCAGAACTGATATTTGCAATGAATTTATAGAGAGATTTCTTACTTGTACAAACACGACATGATCGCATACAGTTCTGTAAATAGTATTGTTGTCTAGGATAGTTAATGTTACCACAGTATCCACAATCCCTTCCTATAACATCTCTACATGTATCTAGTGCTATAAATATAACAATATTAATAGATACATTATTATACGCCATACATGCTAGTATAGGATAGCACTGTAAATTTAACAATATTTTATACATATATCATCATAACCATACATGCTAGTATACCATGATAGCAATGTAAATATAACAATATTTATAGATAGATGCTAGTATAAGATAGATAGTACGGCCACGGGATCTAAAATTAGTATCTACGTTAGTATATACATACTGTTGATATGGGGGACTAATTAAGTGGCGTCGATGTCATCCTTATCAGCGACTTTAGCGTCCTAGTGAATATTCACTGCTGATCAGTGTGGTATAGACCATACATACTTTAATACTAAGATAACGTGTTTTGTATCTGTAATTGTATAGATCGTACTAGAATACTACTTTAATTGAATACAACATACATACCTAACATAGAATTATAATTGTATAGATCGTACGAGAATACTATTATAATTGTATATAACATACATACCTAAAATAGTATTATACTTGTATACCCATACCAACATAGAATACTATTATAATTGTATACACCATACGTTCCTAACATACATTATAATTGTATAGACCATATTAGAATACCATACGTGACATACATTCCCAAAATAATATTATAATTGTATATAAAATACATGCCTGAAATACCATTATAATTGTATATACCATACATACCTAAGATACTATTGATTAAAGATGATATAATTATGATAGTTAACAACTCAGTGGTTTTAACATTGAATAGCATTTTTCAGCCTGAAAAAAGAAGTAGGTTTAATATAAACAGTGTTCCCCTCTTTTTCAATTAGCAATATCTTCTCGTTTTGAAGGGGCTTCAGAAGAAAACCGAATTTGGCCCCGGCCCCATATTAAACCTGCCTCGAGGGGCCTGGAGGATATGTCAGAATGCACCAAAATGTTTTCTATTTTGCAAAACTACTCATTACATTGGCATGGACAATAGTGCGGACGAAGTATCATAACCACGCAATCAACGTAGGGATATCCGTCTGATACGATCTTGAATCAAAACAAAGTCGCTGGTATTTATTTTAAGATTGTGAAAGTTCGGCCATGAAAGGGTATATCAGTCCAAAATGAATCAATTACTTTCAGAATTTACAAGATATTTTGAAAATTTTACAACATTGAGGAACTTATGCAGACAATCAATGTCTGTAAAAACTTTTAATAGTTGATTGTCCTACTTTAATTCTATTCTAATCCAAGCTGGGAGAATATACTTTTATGATATATTAGAATAAAAATTACGTTATATGTACCACACACTACTTAAACAAAACTGTCTGACACTTGGGCTTATGTAACCCTTCTACAGTTTTCTTAAAACTATGATCATGACATAATTAGAGAGAGAGAGAGGGGGGGGGGGAGATCGAGCGAGAGGGAAATGGGGTTTAACTTAACGTCCACTCAACATAAACTAGATCATTTCGGGACTAACATATTATGATTTAATTTCATTATTTCATTTCAATAATTCGCTTGCGCCTAGGGGTCTTTAGCAGTGGGAGGAAACCGGAGTACCCGATGAAAACCGATGAGATTGGACAGGTGACCCTACTTCTTGTCACGCTCAACCGGGGGAACGAAACCACGCCAGTTGGCTAAATGGCAGATCTTAAGATGCAATGCGCATCGGCTAACCATTGCCCCTCCCCTCCACAAGTTACACAAGATTCAATTTATAGATTATTTTCGAGCTTATTACTTTGCGGCATTTTGATGAGGAAGATTTCGTTTTTATCACGCCAATGATACCATTATGTGGATGGTAGACACATATATAATAGATAATACTATTGGTACTTGTCACTAGTTATACACAAACAATGTCTACGTATCTCACACCAGATCAAATCTAAAAGCAGCATTTATATGTGCAAATAATTAAATAATCTAAAAACCGCATTAATATGTGTAAATAATTGAACAAAAAGTCAATAAATTACAACCCAACTTACCTACTACATCGGCTAGTAGTACAATGATTTAAAATTGTCTAACAGATACATCCGTATGTTAGTAGAATACATCCGTTATGCGCTAATTATGGGAGCCCAAAGAGCTCTTTATCTAATGTACTTAATACTTAATGCAAAGATCTTAATTCTCATTTCTTTCAATCCGATTAAAACACAGATCCTATTTCGTTTCGTTTTTACAGTTCAAAATTTCGTTTTACTTGTCTTTACTACATTAGCAGTAGTGTAGGCCATCGAAAGTATAAAAAACGAAACGAAATATAGATCTGTATTTTAATCAGATTGCATTTCTTCATTTGATGTCGTATTTCGACAGTTGTACAATATAATACGTGTATTTGTTTTATAAATAAGACATTTGTCATATTGGGTTTATAGATTGTATTTTAGTTTAATTTGATTGTATTTTAATATAAAGATTAGATAGGACTTATTTTAGAAAATCAAACATTTCACCCGGTGGCGTCGTGCCCACAGGCTCCCCCCCCCCCCACACACACACAAAAAAAAATTCTCATGGAAATAAAACTATTTTTATTGATATTATTAAGACAGAAGACCCGTCCGTCTGTTTTTCTTAACACCGGCATCAACGATCACTCTTGGTCACTTAAATACATACACCCACACTTCTCTTTATATTATTGTTTATCTATAGCTCAAGTTAATTGGTTTCCCATTAATAGTGTTCGTTCGTTCGTTACTGGGAGTTTAACGTCCACTTCCACTTAATAGTGTTAATACACTGGCCATTTTATAAATAATAGCATTCGTCTCATTTTAATCCCTGTAAGAGTTTCCTGTTATTTAGGGTTAGTCCTTAATGGCCCCTCAATCAAAGATGTTAAACTTTAATTGTATTTGATTCTTATCTTTGTTGCATATTCTGTATATATTTGCCTACCATTCACATTTTGTATCATTGCTTGATAAGGACGAAAGTATCCTCGTCGAAACATCGCTTAGTACCAAACTCAGTAATTGTATATCTATAAAATTGTACCTTGTGGGAATTCAAGATGAAGTTTGGTGACTGAATTCCACATGTCAACCATTTTTTCAATGTTGATGATTCTGTTTCCCCTTAATAGCATCCATGTACTGTCATCATTTTTTGTTTTTGTGGGTCTAGACTTCAATTCTCTCCTGCTGCCAGGGCCAAAGTGATCATAACAAGGAAGAAGATTATCTGTCTCAAGACGTATTTCCAGGGTCAGTTGTAGATGTAGATGGAATGTCATAATCGGTTTGTGTATGTTGTTGACTCTAGCAACTTTTTCGGGTGTTTTACATGGCCATGTTGGAATAAGGCATGCGTTCGTTTCCTCAAGCCTCTCATTTTCTTAGAATAGACCTAACTATATTTTTTGTCTTGCTTGCCTGCTGCTATATTGGCCAGGGAAGTTGTAAATATCATTGTCAGTCTGTACAAGTTGTGGGGTGTGGCTTGGAAGGGAGGCTTATGGTTGGTCAAGCATCTATCAGATTTCATTCCAAGGGGGGTGGGATCATAAACATGTTGTCTTGTTATCTAATTAGATTATTTTAATCTAATTGGCCTATGTTGTTGCAGTCAACGGGAAGATGTATCAGAAATAATTACCCTTGTTGTTTTCAAGAATTTAAAAATCTCAAAATTTCGACTTTGGTCATGATGAAATTTGACAAAAAAGTGCCACCATTTTTCATAAAAAAATGAATGGACTAAACCATTTTTCAATGTTCTCCAAGCTCGTTTTGAATTCAATTATTAAAATCATTTTACAAAACGTAATTCTTTTTGATAAATAAGGAAGTTATAAAGAAATGAAAATAGTAGATTTGCAAATCTACTGACCTAAAAGAGCATAAATAGTAGAAATATGTACACACAAGGAAGTAATCCATTATCTGTCTAAAATGTGTTCTCGGTACAGGTGAAGTGCACATCGGGGTCAGGAGTCATAAGTCTCGACAAACCATCGAAATGAACCATTTCATTTCCAGTCTTGTATAAAACCGTAGCCTTATAACTATGTATACGAAGTAACAAGCATTCTGGGAGGTGCCTTGGCTAGATTCTTTTCAAGTATCATAAGCAAGGGTTTATGATCAGTTTCTCTCGTGAAACTTTTACCATAAACGTAAATGTGAAATCTTTCAATGCCGTAAATACTTCAGGGTGCCCCGAGCTCAGGGTGTCCTAGCATCCTCGGGTGCCCTCTATACTACTAATGTAGTTAACGTTTAATAATAGACCTATACAGCTAAATGTATACCTGTATATTTGGCAATCTGTAGATTTATCCTTTCACTACCCACTAGTCATAGCCAATTACATTGATTGCTACGTACTACTTGCATATCACGTGTATATAAACAGGATTATGTATAGGATATCAACCTACCCGAGGTTGATATGATAGAGAACACGCGGGCGAAGCCCAAGGGTTCTCTATCATATCAATCCGAGGGAGAGTAGGTTTATATCTGATATATACAACGTTCACCCTTAAATTTAATGGACTCTTCTAAAAAAGGCAACAGTGATTGGATAATTGCTCGGTAGTTTCCGCCAAATAGCGATAATTACCGATGTAATAGTGCCCGTGTGTTTGTTTACACGCCGCCATTTTGGGAAATTGAATTGAAAGCATGCAAGAACACTGGCCATTTTATAAATAATAGCATTCGTCTCATTTTAATCCCTGTAAGAGTTTCCTGTTATTTAGGGTTAGTCCTTAATGGCCCCTCAATCAAAGATGTTAAACTTTAATTGTATTTGATTCTTATCTTTGTTGCATATTCTGTATATATTTGCCTACCATTCACATTTTGTATCATTGCTTGATAAGGACGAAAGTATCCTCGTCGAAACATCGCTTAGTACCAAACTCAGTAATTGTATATCTATAAAATTGTACCTTGTGGGAATTCAAGATGAAGTTTGGTGACTGAATTCCACATGTCAACCATTTTTTCAATGTTGATGATTCTGTTTCCCCTTAATAGCATCCATGTACTGTCATCATTTTTTGTTTTTGTGGGTCTAGACTTCAATTCTCTCCTGCTGCCAGGGCCAAAGTGATCATAACAAGGAAGAAGATTATCTGTCTCAAGACGTATTTCCAGGGTCAGTTGTAGATGTAGATGGAATGTCATAATCGGTTTGTGTATGTTGTTGACTCTAGCAACTTTTTCGGGTGTTTTACATGGCCATGTTGGAATAAGGCATGCGTTCGTTTCCTCAAGCCTCTCATTTTCTTAGAATAGACCTAACTATATTTTTTGTCTTGCTTGCCTGCTGCTATATTGGCCAGGGAAGTTGTAAATATCATTGTCAGTCTGTACAAGTTGTGGGGTGTGGCTTGGAAGGGAGGCTTATGGTTGGTCAAGCATCTATCAGATTTCATTCCAAGGGGGGTGGGATCATAAACATGTTGTCTTGTTATCTAATTAGATTATTTTAATCTAATTGGCCTATGTTGTTGCAGTCAACGGGAAGATGTATCAGAAATAATTACCCTTGTTGTTTTCAAGAATTTAAAAATCTCAAAATTTCGACTTTGGTCATGATGAAATTTGACAAAAAAGTGCCACCATTTTTCATAAAAAAATGAATGGACTAAACCATTTTTCAATGTTCTCCAAGCTCGTTTTGAATTCAATTATTAAAATCATTTTACAAAACGTAATTCTTTTTGATAAATAAGGAAGTTATAAAGAAATGAAAATAGTAGATTTGCAAATCTACTGACCTAAAAGAGCATAAATAGTAGAAATATGTACACACAAGGAAGTAATCCATTATCTGTCTAAAATGTGTTCTCGGTACAGGTGAAGTGCACATCGGGGTCAGGAGTCATAAGTCTCGACAAACCATCGAAATGAACCATTTCATTTCCAGTCTTGTATAAAACCGTAGCCTTATAACTATGTATACGAAGTAACAAGCATTCTGGGAGGTGCCTTGGCTAGATTCTTTTCAAGTATCATAAGCAAGGGTTTATGATCAGTTTCTCTCGTGAAACTTTTACCATAAACGTAAATGTGAAATCTTTCAATGCCGTAAATACTTCAGGGTGCCCCGAGCTCAGGGTGTCCTAGCATCCTCGGGTGCCCTCTATACTACTAATGTAGTTAACGTTTAATAATAGACCTATACAGCTAAATGTATACCTGTATATTTGGCAATCTGTAGATTTATCCTTTCACTACCCACTAGTCATAGCCAATTACATTGATTGCTACGTACTACTTGCATATCACGTGTATATAAACAGGATTATGTATAGGATATCAACCTACCCGAGGTTGATATGATAGAGAACACGCGGGCGAAGCCCAAGGGTTCTCTATCATATCAATCCGAGGGAGAGTAGGTTTATATCTGATATATACAACGTTCACCCTTAAATTTAATGGACTCTTCTAAAAAAGGCAACAGTGATTGGATAATTGCTCGGTAGTTTCCGCCAAATAGCGATAATTACCGATGTAATAGTGCCCGTGTGTTTGTTTACACGCCGCCATTTTGGGAAATTGAATTGAAAGCATGCAAGAACAAAATGGATAATTAAACGAAGTCAGACGAATAATCAATCATTTTTAGTCATCATATTGACGATGGAATAGATGTGGATGCAAATATGATGAGGATCTATCCAAAGCCTGAAGAAAATTTGGATCAAAAGGCAATCTTTTCCGATATTTCTGACAATGAATCGTGATTGAAATTTAGGTATGTTCAGAAAAGGATTTGACCGACTGGTTTAAGTGGACTGTATCCAAAAATACTTTACAAAGGAACTTTTGAGCGATAAATGCTTTCAAATCTTGTAGTGTGTGGAGAAATAATGTGGGCGGAAAGAAAATTCTGAAAGATATCTTAGACATGGAGTATGGATAACCGATTTAAATATGCCGATAAGTACACCGTCTATTTCGTTACTGAATGCTACAAACTGTACCATAACGTTTTTTTATTGTCAAAAGAATAAAATTTTATTTCTGTGTTCTTTGTATTATTTCGATCATCTACGTCAAGGGCGGTTGATATGAGCCGAATATATCGACCTGTAATGACGTCATCAGCGGTTGATATGAAATATCAACCTCTCAGGACGTCATCAGCGGTTGATATGAACCGAATATATCAACCTCTGATGACGTCACGAGAGGTTGTTATAAGATATAACTGCTATGGACATCAAAGAAAAAAACTACTACCAGTTGTATATATGTATATATCATGGTTTCTTCAAATATTTCTTATATAAAATCTACAGCATTACATCAATATATTATCATGCTTTATTAATGCATTTCTTATATAAAATAAACAGGATTACATATATGTGTCATGATTTATTAAAATATATCTTATACGTCAGGATTTATTAAAATATATTTTATATAAAATCTACATTGTTACATCAATATGTGATGCCTTATTAAAATATTTCTTATAATTTTTTTTTACAGAATTACGTCTATTTGATTATGTTAGAATCTGTAAATGCGTTATCTAATGCATCATACACAATTCTTATATATAATATACATTATTTCATTTTGTTAGAATCTATAGCAATGAAGTTGGCTGTGGGTGGAATTTAAGCGCAATCATTAGAATCTATAGATGTAGACGTGTTGTTTGTATCATCTGCTGTGTGATCTAATGTATCATACACATTTCTCGTATTGTCTTCTGTATTAAACGACTGGTTGGGAAAGTCTACATAACGTGCATTAGTAGGAATATTCTGATGTCTAGTGGTTAATGTTTCATCTGTTGTAGAACTAGACGGGTTTAAATGACTAGGAACCTACATGTAATCGAGAATAATTTCTTCATTTGGTGAACGAGGAGTTGACTGGCGTCTGAAATACATAAAGTATAGAACACACTATACTATTAAAACTGGGAGGAAACCCACGAGGTGTAGCAGGCCACCATACGTCTTGGCACGTACAAGTTTGGTATCAATACCACGAATAATGGCAGATCTTATGATATAAAGCGCACGCATAAAGCTACTATGCCCGAGCAAAATAAGATGATTGTCCATGTAAGGAACATATCTTGATAATGTAAAGATAAACCCAAATATGAAAAGTCTAGGATGACGACGGGGGATTAAGATAACGAACTGTAGGCCCTCTCATGGTCCCAATACTTCACGCCATTCAAATTGATCATAAATGTCGCAGAACGTTGTTAATCGCTTTTAGAACTGGAGGCATAACATCGATGGGCATCAAAAGTCATACAAGCTCTGTTGGTCTTTAAAATACACATGTATGTGCGCGTTGGATAATAGGGTCTGTCATTGAGTAAAGTGTCGGGGTTTTGATTCCCCGCACGTATGTGACAACGATTAGGATCGTCGTCTGTCTAACCTCGTGGTTTTTTCCTTGACCTTTGGTATACTCTCGCCGCTAAAGATCACTACGCACCAGCCAATTGTTGTAATGAAATTCAATAACATGTGAGTCCGAAATTACATAGTTTGTGTCGAAAGGATAATTTTGTACACATTTTTGTTAAACCATAAGTTTATTATTACTGATATAAGGGTCGTGTTCAGGGTTTGGGACAGCCAAGGCACCCAGATCGAAACACGTCGAGTTTACCCGAGGCTTTGGTCAAATCGCTCCTCATTTAGATGCATACGGGTATAAATGTACATGTCTAGGGTACAACGGGGCCAAATCGACGGCACGGCTAATTAGCACGTTTGGTTTTTCGAACATATTTTCTGGGTGAGCAATTGGGGTTCCAAACCTACTGGGCAATTAACCCCCGTCTTGAAACGTGACTAAATATTTCCTGAAGACGTGAATAATTATTAATTTTACCTTTTCTTGTAGAAATGATGTGAAAGGAAGACTGCTACCATGCCTAGTATTCCACACAGAACACCAATTACAACATAAACCATAGGACTTAATGTTGCACTTGTAGAAACATGTACACATTCTATTAAAGATAATATCATATCATATAGGTCTATTATTCTAAGTGTCAAGTATGTTGGCCTTACCTGTCCACCATACATACTGTTATGTATTTGTAATGACACTTAACATTATGTTACGCCATTTCATGTAACGGCGTTTCGGAATGTTCCGGAATAAGTGGTCATCTTAGAATTTAGTCTTTATACAGTTAGGGATAAGGATGTTTCTGTCATTTAGAACATACAGCAAAATAAAAATAGTTGATAATACAGGTACTTGTTCGTCCCTGGTATGACAATATTCGTCTTTTTTGAACAGAGTTTTGATCGACAGTTCATTTAAGTGGTGGACCGCTGTATTGTTGCCAGTTTGCCCCCGGTTGCAAACACCATACAGTTACAAATAACAATTTGTCTTCCCTTTCAACACCTGGATAATACCTTGTTAAGAAATATTAATCTCAGGGCAGATGCGAGAGAGAGATATATTGGGTTTAATGTCCACTCGACACAAACTAGGTCATTTCGGGACTAACATATGGTTAATTTTTATTTCAATAATTCGCGTGTGCGTAGGGGTCTTTAACTGTGGGTGGAAACCAGAGGACCCGGAGAAAACCCATGCGGTTGGAAGTTGATCACAGTCTTTGTCACGTACAACCGGATTTTCGAAACTACGCCAGTTGACTCAATGACAGGCTTTATGATACAACGCGCACGTGCTAACCATTTGGCCATCCACCCCAACCCCAACTCCCAAGGCAGACGCATATTCAATTAAAAACGAAAATTATAAATAATAAAATAATGTTGATTTGTAATTACCATTACCACGCGCTTGAATTATTTATCCGAAATGTATAATATTACAACTGTTTACTATTTGGCTCCATGACCGACAGGAACCGACAAAAATTAAGGGCGTTTCTTCTGTCAATAACGCAGAGTATCTCAAAAATTGTGAATAATTATTAAACATCCAAGGTAACACAAACTGAACACTACTAGCTAAATAAATAGTAACTTACCATGACAAGTTGGACCCTGAAAGCCATCAGCGCAACCAACAGGTCCACAACTACCAGTAATTACATCGCATGGTGCTTTATTACCACAGTTACCACATTGACTGGTACAGTTGTCTCCATAACTCCCTGCTTCACAATCTGTAAATACAAGGCAAACATTGACAATTACTGAATTTGCTGTCACAACTACCAGTAATTACATCACATGGTGTTTTATTACCACAGTTGTCACATTGTCTGACACAGTTTTCACCATACAGACCTGCTGCACAATCTGAAAACCAAAACAAATATTCACAATTACCACAATCTAAGATGACCACATTTCCTAACTTTCAGGTCAAATATTTAGTATTGTTACATTCAATAATTCGCCACTGCGTTTGGTAGTGGTAGGACAGACCCAGAGAATCCAAGGGTTGTCAAAAACACAGTCCTAGTACCACAATATAACATGTCATAAGCAATGCGTAGCTTAGCCATAGTATATCATCATACGAATTATACTAAAATAAAAGAAAAACTAAACCTACCTGTTGTACAGTTAGATCCTATTTTACCAGGTAAACATCCATTTATACAATCACCTGTTATCTGATCACATAAACCATCTTTACAGTTAGATCGACAATCATTATTACAATGTACACCATACAATCCTGTTTTACATCCTTCACTACATACACCACTTGTTATATCACATTTACCAATAGTTGTACCAACTACTGGTTTACAGTTAGTATTACACAGTTTATTACATGATGATCCCCATCTTCCATCTTTACATTCAATACAAGCGTTGGTATTATCCTGGTTACAAACAGTACAATCAGTTTTACAGTTGATATCACATCTGTCTCCAGTTTTACCTTTAATACAAGATGTACATCTACCAGTACCCCTATCACATCCACCATCACATCCTCTACTACAGTTCTTATCACATCTATCACCATATCTTCCTATAATACAGTTGGTGCAACTACCATCTCTATCACATTCACCGTCACATCCTGTACTACAACTTTTATAACATTCAGCACCATATCTACCTTCTAAACATTTAGTACATCTACCATTTCCTCTGTTACAGCCACCATCACATCCTGTACTACAATTCTTATCACAATAATAAGAACCATATCTTCCTACAATGCAGTTAGTACATTTGCCGTCATTTCTGCTACATCCACCATCACATCCTGTACTACAGTTCTTATCACATCTGTCGCCATATCTTCCTATAACACAGTTAGTACATTTACCATTACCTCTGTTACACCCACCATCACATCCCGTACATTCGCTATTACATGTATCGCCATACCTTCCAATAGTACAGGTAGTACATCTACTATTTCTATCACAAGTGACCGTGGTCGGGTCTGTTATTGGTTGACACCCTGTACCACATGTTAGGTTACAATATGAACCAACTGTATCAGGTTTACATTCAACACATCTACCCCCTATCTTATCACATCCTCCGGCACAGTTACTAGAACATGATGAAAAACAGTTTGTACCAAACCATCCTGGATTACATGTTGTACATGATGATCCATCTTGTTGACATGTTTTACAGTTACCAGGACATGGTGATTGACAATAAGAATCTTTATAACCATCAATACAACCATCTGTACATTCTGGTGATGAAGATGAAGATGTAGCGTAACATATACCGTCTTTACAGTTCGTACTACACAGTGATGTACATGTATCACCATAATAACCGTCTTTACATGCACAGCTACCATCTATCTCATTACACTGATTGTTTAAACACCCATCACTACATTGGTATTCACAATAATCACCGTAATAACCGTCTATACATCCATTTCTACAAACACCAGTATCAGGATTACATCTACCGTCTTTACAGTTAGCACTACACACTGATGTACATGTATCACCGTAATAACCGTCTTTACATGTACAGCTACCATCTATCTCATAACACTGACTGTTTAAACATCCATCACTACATTGGTCTTCACAATAATCACCATAATAACCGCCTTTACATCCATCAGTACATTCACCAGTATCAGGATGACATCTGTCATTATAACATGTATTACATGGTTCACATGTAGAGCTTGATGTACTATAGTATCCTGTATTGCATTGTGCTGTAATATAGATGATATATATATCATTATAATATATATTATATGTTTAACATGTAATAACTGGATGCACTGTAGATTCAGTATATCACTGTGTTATGTCCAAATTCTAATCAAAATTAAAATGAATTCAATATCAAAAGTGAAATGAAATGAAAGTTACGATCTGAATCAAACGAAAAGTAAAATGAAAATCCTTCAGTCTACCTAGGTTATAATACCACATATAGAATTAACCTAATTGAACTATGACCCGTTGGTACACACGGATAGATTACTTCTGATCTAATACGACGTTGTCATTTTCCTGATATCCATGCCAACCGCTTCTAATAAATTATGTTTCTTTAAAATAATCAACGAAATCTTCGCTGTAAGGGAAATGTCATATTATTTAACGTTCCAATGAGGCTGCATGTCCATTCGGTTCATCCTCCGAATGCATTTTCTTTTATCTTCGGAGGGAGCCACAGTGGTTCAGTGAGTAAGACTTTGACTCGCTAACCTGGAGATCCATTATTCGATCCCTGCGTTGGCCGAGAAAGTCCCCCTTGTCAGTGGTGCAGGACAGGGGGGCTGGCAAGGGACAGGGTAAAGTCGTTCCAATTAGATCTGAATTGAAATCGGTGTTAACAGCTACATTCTTCTGCATCAGTATGACTAATGATCACCAATGATGCATACAGGAGCAAGGGACATCCTCCCATCCACGCGACTAGAAGGTTTTCCTTATCAGGCCTAACCTTCTGCATCACTAAGAAGACGAAACTACGCTGACAATTCTAGAGAAACTTTAACCACAAGACCATCGTTAACGTATCTTTTTTCCCTTTTTTTAAACCAGTAAATATCTGAATAAAAAATAAATTCCACTACACATAAAACTAGGTCATTTCGGGAATAAATTAAGGATTAATTCATAATGACACGTATATACTACTTGAAATGAAAAGGGTTCATAGACCTTTAACATCCTATAGCACCCAGTGTTCAAAGGCGGTCATCCGTTCAGATAAAAACTTCCCTGATGCTCCTTGACTGCATAACTAGGGTCCAAATTATATTCACGCGGTATATAACTAGGGTCCAAATTCTATTCACGCGGTGATGAATATAAACAGACTGTTTCACAAAAACTTAAATCTCCTTAAAATCGTCTTGAACTAAAATTTCACCCTAAACTAAGATAGCTGAGTTTCACAAAACGATTTAAAGCACTTTATATTTTAAGTAAAAATTTTATCTTAAATTTAAATAGAGGCGTTTCACAACCCTATTTAAGGAAAATTTTAACTAAAATCAATTTTAAGTTAGGATAGCCGCCACCCTTTCCTAACTTAAATTCACGACATTAACATAGCTTAATTAGAGCTACGTTGTTACATATATTGCAACATATAGAATATTGCCAATGACCCGGGTAACATAATTATTAACATGCAATCATTAAAAAAAACAATTCTCATTATTATATTGTAAAGCAAATTAAGCATTTCGATGAATCTGAAATTAGAATCCTAAGAAGAAATTACATGCAAAACCACAGTTTTCATTTAGTCAGATAGATACAGCTGGGCATTTTGGCATTTTTAACCGTGGGAAACATTGGTTATTTGGTGTATCAGTTTCAAAGTTGTTAATTACTTTTAAAATTCTACAAATATTCACAGTCTAGATTAGTCGTTTGAGTCAGAAATATCACATGTTTGTGACCATTCTCAATAGTTATGTTATCCAGAATACCATAAAACTACAAAGTTTATCGATTATTTTTGGAAACACGAAATGCATACCTTGGTACGGTTGTCAGCGTGGCTTAGTGGACCTTTCGGCATTTTTGTTCGTTTCAGTTGAAATTCTGCACGAGTTGAATAGAGAAATGAATCACAGTAAGCGTGACCACGGCGTGTCCCACCCGAGTCAAATTTTCCAAGAATGCCTTGACCAGTCTGAACCGGCTCATTTCCACTTTCTGGGAAATTGAAATTCTCCCAGCGGTTTTTGAAATTCCGGCTATGCAAACAATCTCAAATGAAAATAGAAATTTGTTCAGCCTGCATTTTTGTCAAAATGAACGATCATGGGCAGGATATTTTGACAAACCGGAAAATTATTCCAGGGAACTCACCTGATATAACGATTTTTCACTTTTTGATCTTTTTCCTGGAAAGGGCTCTATAGCGGATTTCATATTATCCCGTTTTCTGAAGCCCATGGGTTGTAGTTTCAGAAAATATAATTCCTTACCCGTGCACTTTTTTTTCACCCTACCGATTGTTCACCATAGGTGTGGATACCAAGTAGGTCCTAGGCATCCCTGTTCCTTTTGTACCGTATATTTTCCACACCTTGGTTAGGTGGGGTTGATATGGCCTAGTGGTCTAGAGTGCCGCGCTTCGACCTCTAGCTGGCCGGTCACATCTGGCTTGCGGCTGTGGTTTCGAGCCCTGGTGTGAGCGTGTGTGGCATTGAGATAGGGGCGCCTTCTCAACCTCGTGGGTTTCCTCCGGGCACTCCGGTTTCCTTCCACTGCTAAAGACCCCTACGCGCAAGCGAATTATCGAAATAAAATGAAACCATATGTTAGTCCCAAAATGACCTGGTTTGTGTCGAGTGGACGTTAAACCCCATTTCTCTCTCTCACACCTAGGTTGTCAACATGACGATTGGGCATGGAATTAAATAATAATATCAACGGGAACATGAAATTATTAATGATATCAACGAGAGCATGATATTAATCAATGATAAAATGGGGCATGATATTAAAATATGGTGATGAGTGAGTATAATGAGCGAAATTAATTAATGATATCGACGGTAACACGAAATTAATTAATAATATCGACTGGAACACGAAATAAATTAAAGACATCAATGGGAACATAAAATTTATTAATGACATTATATAAATTAGCATAGAATTATTTTTTCTTACCAGAAAATATCTGAACTTCACATAAAGTAAGTGCTTGATTTGAAACAGTGATATATACTGTTCTAGCAGATATACTAGTTGATGTAGATGAAGGTTGATTACATCCATCTATTGTATATATATCTTGTACTGTTGATGATATATCTTTATAACATGATGTAGCTGGTGAAAATCCTGTTTGATTACAATGACCACTCGAACTTGTCTTTATCTCAAATCCTCGCAATCTATCCTTATCTTATATATAAAATAGAGAAGAATATTTAAATTAACTTATAAATTAGCCAGTCTAGCCATGTTAAAAGGTACGGGGGAGGGGAATACAAGCAGGACTTCATGTTTTATATTAGCCGAATTGAATTCAAAACACTATGAGATTAATAAATAAGGATGTGAAACAACAGTGAGTTATATTTACGACTTTTTAAACCACCACCTTTAAAAAAACAGGCTAGGTAATCCCATGTCAAATTATCCAAAATATTTGGAAACATCAACCGTATTTTTAATTTTTTTTTTGATGTAATTTGGTAAATACATGTATGCCCAAAGTTTGAAACTGGCTACTGAAGTAACTGTTCTTAAGATATGGCTTATAGAAATGCCCATAGCTCATTAATCGATTGGTCAAAACTGTTGATTCGGGTATTGCTCAGGAACCGTCACTCAACTCAGATCACACTTAAATGTGGAATAACAGCATCAGCAGCTACCTGAAGCATATCCAGGAAAATCAAAATCAAAGGTACGTGGAATGACCCGGCTATTAAATGAAACTAAAATCGCAGGAAGTATATATGGAAGCCTATAACTACCATTCATAATTTCTACTTTTCGCCCCTTCAAAACACGAAAGTCCAAAAGTAGAAAAGTAGAAGTTACGACAAAATGTAAGGCGACAGCACGGTATACAAATATGACCGACATAATTCATATGAGTTCTATATTATATTAAAATTCAACATTATATTCCCTATTTTCTTAAACATATCTTTCACAACATTAATGTAATGTTAAATCTATTTTATTTACCTAATTATATCTCATGTAAGATACGTGTTGAATTATACAGACATTGGCATGAGTGACATATTGTCCTTATCAAAACGGATAGAGTAAAACTCTTTACAATCCAATACCAACTGGCCCCTGGCCTATAGAACCTTCTTAATCCATCCAAGGGCTATTACGTCAGATATAATTTAGACTAGGCATTGAAGTCTAACAATGAAAGGATTTAGAGTTGGTCAATAAACTATTGTTTTAGATTTCAACTTAGAGACCATATTTTATAGTTAATTGTCAATGTGTCATACTTGTCTATTATATATTTTGTAAGAACTGTATCTCAAAGAGACAGAGTGAGCTATGGTTTAGAACGAATCGGATCTCTCTCTTTCTTGTAAATATTTGTTGATTTATCTATGTTTAATAAATTACATAGAAGTTACTTGGAGCCAGTCTTAATTTAATAAGACCAGAAATAACGTGGTCACATATGGTGAGAGATATGCCGGCTTTTGATTACCTCAACAACATTGCCAAAGCGAGTACCCCCGATACTTGGATGTAGCCGAAGATCAAAGGCAACGTAGAGTCCGACCTACTGAAATGCTGAAGAAAAGGAACGAAGAAAAGTCGGACCAGGAATGATAGAAGTCTGAAGGGGTTTATAAAGCTTTTTCTACAAAAATAGTAAGTACAACACATACTAATTTGATCTGCTGTTAAAAAGAACAATAAAAAACTAGACCTGCATGCAGGAATGACGGGTTTCACTGGTGCCATGTTACCTTTGAACTTGAACTTGTGTCACTTTCGGTGCCACGTTACCCTTGAACATATATCACTTCCGGTACCAATGAAACCGATATACAGGTTTCCACATAAGCATTGCACACATCAAATAAAATGGAAACAGAATCAAACAAATCCAGCAATATCATTTCATTTTATACATTTTTTACATGTAATTGATCCTGACGAAATTACAGTACTTCCGGTGATAATGTAAATGTTCTATTAGTTTTATGAAATCAGAAATGGCATAAGGCATCACATGGTGAAAATCTTATGTAAATCGAATAATAATTGCCACTTTTATAGACCAAAAACCTTGAAAAGTGACGTGTAGAAAATCGTCTATTTCTCGGCAACCGTACAAGTTAGAAACCATTTTTTGGTAATTATATGACCGTATGGGTTTAATCTATTTGTTGATTGGAATCAAATATCATAATTGTATAAACATTACAAATCAGACTCATTTGAATAAAATATCTGTTTTGAAAGCTTAAAATACAGTTTTTGCCAAAATGACGTTACTTCCGGTGATAATGAAAACGTTAAATTAGTTTTATAACATCGTCTATGACATTAGGCTTCAAAGGATGAAAATGTTATGAAAATCGAATAATAATTGACACTTTTATGGGCCAAAAACCTTCAAAAGTGACATTTAGAAAATCGCTTATATCTCGGCAACCGAACAAGTTAGAAACAATTTTATGATATCTACTTGACCGTATGAGTTTTGTTAGTATGTGAATTTAAACCAAAAGTTAATTTTATTATTACATATCAAATAATTCTTGGTTGAAAAAAATATCGATTTTAAAAGTTAAAAATGCAGTTTTTGACCAAATGGCGTCACTTCCGGTGTCAATTTTAAATTATAATTGATTTGATATAACGCATACTTGCTTTTTGAATCAAATGATGTCACTATTGTGAATATCCATTAATAATTGACTATTTTACAGGCAAAATTAAGAAAACAGTGACTTATCCAAAACTGCCTATTTCTCGGCAACTGCTTATATTACAAACTAATTTTTACATACATTCTCTTCGTATGGATTAAAGCTACAAGTTTATAAAAGTTACGTAGAAATATTTTAAAATCTGAAAAGCCTGAATGGGTTGTAAATGGGTCAATTTTACGCCCTTTTTCACCTCTTAATCCAATTTTCTAGAAAATGAAATCGAAATTAAAAAAACTGCTTCCGACATTTTTTGCGCCTTTAAAGGACACACTCTTTGAGTCATATAATTTTTCAAAACAATAATATTTGTTTTCGAAAAATGGTACCTAACTGTCAGAATTGTAGTTTTTGGTAAAATTATGCCACTTCCGGTGCCGACAGATAACACTTTCGGTAATAAAAAAATGACAATTGAGACAACGAAGCATATGAACTTTGTTTTATACAAATCGAACAATAAAAAATTAATCTAGGACTGAAAAACTGAATTAGCCAATGGCGGCCAAGGAAAATTACTGAGACAAAAAATTTTAACATTTTTGCGCTAGTCAGATGACTCTTTAATTCTGTGCTCAACACGACTAAAAAATATTCATAAATAAAAAAGTTTTTTGTAAAATTTTAAATTTTCGAAATTTGGCGCCTAATATCTTCGAAGATTTGCCGAAAATCAAAAATCGAAAGTAGCGTAGCTATGTGCCCTGTCTCCGGCTATGCCAAAATGAATCGAAAGTTAAAATCCAATGATTATTGTTAAAATTACTGCAATATTTTTAAAAACGATAACTTCGGTGATTTCGGACATTTCGCATTGTCGCAGAACGTTCAAAATAGCTTTATCCTCTAAGTCACACCCACTTTCCCAGTAAAACCGAAGAAATCGTAACGATGCGACACGTAGTTGCTGAGATCTATTCAAATTGGAATCTGAATAATAATAATAAGAATAACTAGACCTGCATGCAGGAATGACGGGTTTCACTGGTGCCACGTTACTCTTAAACATGTCACTTCCGGTGCCAAGTTACCCTTGAACATATGTCTCTTCCGGTACCAACGAAACCACTAAACAGGTTTCCAAATTAACATTGCACACAAATAAAATGGAAGCAGAATCAACCAATCAATCCAGCAATATCAAGTCATTTTATACATTTGTTACTTGTAAATGATCTTGACAAAATTAAATTACTTCCTGTGTAAATGAAAATGTTCAATTAGTCTTATGAAATCAGAAATGGCATACGATATCATATAGTGAAAATTTTATGTAAATCGAATAATAATTGCCACTTTTAAAGACCAAAAAGCTTGAAAAGTGACTTGTAGAAAATCTGCTATTTCTCTGCAACCGTACAAGTTACAAACCATTTTGTGGTATCTGTATGATCGTATGGGTTCATTCTATTTGTTGATTAGCATCAAATACCATAATTTGAAAAAGATTTCAAAACAGACTCATTTGAATAAAATATCTGTTTTGGAGGCTAAAAATACAGTTTTTGCCAAAATGACGTTACTTCCGGTGATAATGAAAATCTTAAATTACTTGTATGAAATCCCAAATGGCATTGGGTATAACATGGTGTAACGTTTATGAAAATCGAATAATAATTGACACTTTTATGGCCCCGAAACCTTCAAAAGTGACCTGTAGAAAACCGTCTATTTCTCGGCAACCGAACAAGTTAGAAACAATTTTATGATATCTATATGACCATATGAGTTTTGTTTATATGTGAGTTTAAACCAAAAGTTAAAATTATTAATACATATTAAGTTATTCTTGGTTGAATAAAACATTGATTTAAAAAGTTTAAAATGCAGTTTTTTACCAAATGATGTCACTTCCGGTGTTAATTTTAAATTGTAATCAACTTGATATGACGCTACATGCTTTTTGAATCAAATGATGTCACTTTTATAAAAATCCAATAATAATTGACTATTTTACAGGCAAAATAACGAAAACAGTGACTTGTACAGAACTGCCCATTTCTTGGTAACTGCTTATATTACAAACGAATTTTAACATACATTTTCTTCGTATGGATTATAGCTACAAGTTTATAAAAGTTACGAAGAAATATTTTAAAATCTGAAAAGCCTGAATAGGTTGTAAATAGGTCAATTTTACACCTTTTTTAGCCTCTTAATCGAATTTGCTCGAAAATGAAATCGAAATTAAAAAAACTGCTTCCTACATTTTTTGCGCCTTGAAAGGGCACACTCTTTGAGTCAAATAATTTTTCCAAAAAATAATATTTGTTTTCGAAGAAGGAAAATAACTGTCAAAATTGTAGTTTTTGCTAAAATTATGCCACTTCCGGTGCCGACGGATAACACTTTTGGTAATAAAAAAAATGACAATTGATACAACGAAGCATATGAACTTTGTTTTATACAAATCGAACAATAAAAAATTAATCTAGGACTGAAAAACTGAATTAGCCAATGGCGGCCAAGGAAAATTACTGAGACAAAATTTTTTAACATTTTTGCACTAGTGAGATGACTCTTTAATTCTGTGCACAATACGACTAAAAAATATTCATAAATAAAAAAGTTTTTTGTAAAATTTTAAATTTTAGAAATTTGGCGCCTAATATCTTCGAAGATTTGCCGAAAATCAAAAATCGAAAGTAGCGTAGCTATGTGCCCTGTCTCAGGCTATGCCAAAATGTATCGAAAGTTAAAATCCAATGATTATTGTTAAAATTACTGCAATATTTTCAAAAACGATAACTTCGGTGATTTCGGACATTTCGCATTGTCGCAGAACGTTCAAAATAGCTTTATCCTCTAAGTCACACCCACTTTCCCAGTAAAACCGAAGAAATCGTAACGATGCGACACGTAGTTGCTGAGATCTATTCAAATTGGAATCTGAATAATAATAATAATAAGAACTAGACCTGCATAGCAGTGCTGAATCGGCTTTCAGGGTCCTTTATATCATTGCCATGCTTTTAAATTTACCTTTATACTCTAAACGACCGATAGGACTCGGGGTAACAGAAGTTTAAGAAGTGAAATAGAAGTAGTTTTCAAGATAAACGAGTCTGAAAAGGCTCCAAAAAAAGAGGAAAATACTACATTTTCGGCATCTCATAATCTATTGCCTAACCATCGAATTTGTATCATTCTGATATCATATAAAAGTCCAAAAAGGAAAATACTAGATCTTCAGCGTCCCGTAATATTTGTCATTGAACACGCCATCTTGAGTCGGATCGCGCAAAAATTTAATTTTGGAGTAAAATTATGTTTTGAAGTCTAAAAATACGGTTTTTGCAAATATGACATTACTTCCGGTGATAATGGAATCAGATCATTGCAATCATAAATGGCATAAGGCATCACATGGTGAAAATTGTATGAAAATTGAATAATAATTGACACTTTTATAGACCAAAAAGCTTGAAAAATGACTTGTAGAAAATCGTCTATATCTCAGCAACCGTACAAGTTAGAAACTTTTTTGTGGTATCTGTATGATCGTATGGGTTCATGCTATTTGGTGATGGGGTTCAAATATCATAATTTTAAAAATATTATAAAAGAGACTCATTTGAATAAAATATTTGTTTTTTAGGTTAAAAATACAGTTTTTGCCAAAATGACGTCATTTCCGGTAACAGTGAAACTGTGAAATTGGCTTAACCTCATCCCAATTGGCATTAAAGTGCACATAAAATGTCCCTGAAAACTCCTCTATGTGAGCAGTCCATGGTTATTTTATCCACTTTACGGCAAATTCACATCAATCCGACTAAAATTAAATCAGCTATCTTCATTCAAAGTCGTAAAAATAGACCTCCCGTAAAAACGACTTTGCCAATTATTGAAAACACTCTTAATCCCCTCAGACGCCAGTGACGTCACAGTGACCGAATGCATATTCGGAATGTTTATTCCTTAATTACCTAGATACGGCCGGCGTGTGTATTCATTAACGCCTGACTGATTCCTTAATCCCCCTAATTAAATAAAACAATTGACTACGGAATAATTTGTTTTATAATTCAATTTAATTCAAGATCCAATTTAGAATTTGTTTCATAATGTACGGTCGTTCTGTTTTCTCACGGCAGCGATTTTAATACACTTTACCATCGTGTACAGTCTAAACGATTCGAGATACATTTTCGTCAGAAGTTTATTGTTCGAATTT
The DNA here is from genome assembly GCA_963678685.1 of Patella ulyssiponensis. Taxonomy (NCBI): domain Eukaryota; kingdom Metazoa; phylum Mollusca; class Gastropoda; family Patellidae; genus Patella; species Patella ulyssiponensis. The sequence goes on from OY783228.1 coordinate 10,456,098, forward strand.
AGAATCTGTTTCATTATGTACGGTCGTTCTGTTTACTCACGGCAGCGATTTTAATACAATCTACCATCGAGTGGAGTCCAAACGATTCGAGATACATTTTCGTCAGAAGAGTATCGTCGTTCTAATTTAGAATTTGTTTCATAATGTACGGTCGTTCATTTTCACACGGCAGCGATGTCATACACTCTCCTATGTGTGCAGTCCCATCTATTCGAGATACATTTTCGTCAGAAGAGTATTGTGGTTCGAATTTCCCCGAGTAAAAGATGTGGTCACGCAAAATATATCATAAATTTCAAACATGATTGAAACGCGATTTGTAAATGACGATCCGTTATCGACGTACGGCGCCTTTATTTCTGCTTGCGAATTTGACTTTCTTACTCTGAAATAGACCGTAAAAATGAAATACGAAGAAATATCTCAATATACGTTAGAATTAACAGATTGAGAAGGATCACCTAACTATCTATGTGTATCGCAAGTGTAGTGTCGTTAATACATATACCTGTCATTAATCAATCAGACTAAATTTGAACAGTAAAGTAATTAAGAATGTTGATTAGGTAATTATCTTTTTCTTTGCTCACCGATGATGAAATTATTAATGAATTATTCATTGAGTGTGCAGATCAGTGTTTACCTTGTCTTTTAATTTTATTTAATAATATATTAGATAGTGGTTGTTTTCCATCTTCATGGTGTGTGGGTAATATCGTACCCGTCCATAAGAAGGGCGATCCCACCAATCCGGAAAACTATAGAGGTATTACTATTTTGAGTTGTATGGGTAAACTATTTACGTCAGTATTAAATAATCGATTAGTTAAATATACTGAAACACATAGCACTATCTCAAATGTCCAGTTTGGTTTTAGAAAATCCTTATCCACAATTGATGCAGTATTTGTCTTACAAACGCTAATAAATCGTTCACTTAAGTCTAAGAAACGATTATATGTTTGTTTTGTGGATTATAAACGCGCCTATGACTTAATTTCAAGATCAAACCTTTGGTATAAATTAATTAAAGAAGGTATTGATGGAAGAATATTAAAACTTATTCGCTCACTTTATGACAAAGTTAAATGTTGTGTCAAGCTAAATGGTGAGGTTTCGACAGCCTTCAATCTTGATTATGGTCTCTTTCAAGGTGAAATTTTATCACCATTATTATTTTCGATATTTATTAATGATGTTGAATCTCATTTGCAATTAGATAACTGTTGTCCCCTTGATTTACAAGATTTTAGTTTATTTTTGCTATTATATGCAGATGATAAAGCTGTATTTTCAGAAACACCCGACGGCCTACAAACTATTTTAGACTCTCTATATACGTATACTGATAAGTGGAATTTGACAGTAAATATTAATAAAACAAAAATTGTTGTATTTAGAAATGGGGGTAAAATATCTGGAAATGAAGCATGGAAATTTGGCAATAACAAAATAGAAATAGTAGACGAATTTAAATACCTTGGAATTTTACTAAACTTTAACGGGAAGTTTCTTAAGACACAGAAGCATATATCAGAGCAGGGGAGAAAAGCTTTATTCAGTATTATTAAAGTCTGTAATGAAAATTATTTTAATGTTGAAACGAAATTAAAGATTTTTGATATTTATGTAAACAGTATTTTGAATTATGGATCTGAGATTTGGGGTTTTCATAAAGCGTATGACATAGAAAAAGTACATTTAAACTTTTGTAAACGGTTATTGGGCGTAAAACAGTCCACTAATAATAGCATGGTCTATTATGAACTGGGTCGATATCCATTGTATATCCAAAGAAAAATACACATTTTTAAATATTTTTTAAAATTATTATGTACAAAAAATAAATTGTTAAAGTCGTGTTTAAATGAAATGGTAATGAAAAATGATGTATGGTTGACCAATGTAAAAAGCGAATTGTACTCGATTGGATTGGGATATATTTGGGAGCGTTTTGATTATAATAAATCCTATCTTCCTATTATTAGAAATAGAATTTTAGACATTTTTAAACAAAAGTGTACAGAAGATATTTGTCAGTCAGCTAAAGGTATTTTTTATCAACATATTATTTCTCATTTTGATCTTCAATATTATTTGAGAAAACCAGTACACTATAAGTATCAAAGGTTAATATGTAGAATACGTTTATCTTCCCACAATTTGTGTATAGAAACTGGTCGTTTTGAGAAAATAGAGCGCGGACAGAGAATTTGTAGATTATGTAATTTAAATGAAATAGAAGATGAATACCACCATATTATTATATGTCCATATTTAAATGATTATAGGAAACAATATATAAAATCATACTATTTTGTTAACCCAAATCTCTTTAAATTTTTTCAGTTATTATCGGTACAAAATATCAAAGAACTGAATAAGCTTGGTGTATATCTTTCTCTTACCGGTAAAAAACGTAATGAATATATCTGTTCACTTCCAAAATAGAATTATATCATATATATGATTTGTTTAGATTTATAGGCGTTATGTGTAGTTCAATTTTATTTTATTTATATCCTTCACTTTCCGACCACAAACTAAATGTATATTTTAGGTCTTTCTCAATAACAATACCAAACAATAATTGTATATATTTGTATATTATATTTATTTATTGTATTTTTTGATTATGACATTGTATCTGATAAGTCGTATGACTTAAAGAACTAAATAAAGTAAAGTAAAGTAAAGTAATAAAGTAGCCTCGTATTATTTGTTGATTGGTGTTTAAACAACGTCTAAATATATATCCTTCGATGGATATACGTTTGTGATAAGATAAGGTTATAATGTCTAACATCATTTAACTTTTTTATAAAGAATACAAGTATTTTACAATTAAATTGACAGTTTAATCACTCACCAAACGGCACCAGGAACTCCACATTTGATCAAGTGTATTTGATATTCATTATTACAAATTGATGTGGCCGGCGTAACAAAAAATGATAAGTACCCTTCTAAATTAGAACCACAATACTGACGAAAATGTATCTCGAATCGTTTGGACTGCACACGATGGTGGATTGTATTAAAATCGCTGCCGTGAGAAAACAGAACGGCCGTACATAATGAAACAAATTTTAAAATGGATCTTGAATTAAAATGTATTACAAAACAAATTATTCCGTAGTCAATTGTTTTATTTAATTAGGGGGATTAAGGAATCAGTCAGGTGTTAATAAATACACACGCCGGGTGTGTATAGGTAATTAAGCAATCGTTCGTAAAATGTTCACTGCATATCACTGTTGTGACTGTAGGTTGCCAATCAGGATTTGAATTGTTTACAAACGCATTCCAATTTTTCCGTACGATTTCATCGTTGGGAAATTTATGAAACGCCGGTACATTATTCCCCTTTATGGGATTTCCACAACTCTCAATAACACAACGGTAATATGGCATCTTGAAATACACTCGGTAATATTCTAGTCACAAATATATAATCTATTACAACCCAAGACGAGAAAGGTCGGCTTTTGAAAATGCTTTGACTGATATAGTGATATGTAACTTACATATAAATAATTATGCGTGAATGATTACGCCAGTCAAATGTTTATTGGACCGACAAATACACACGTGTCAACTGGCTGTGTGATATATTGTATAGATGATGTGTATACTATGTGTAGTGCCTGTGACGTCACCAGCCAATCAACCAGATTAAGGTTGTAATTGAAAATTTGAAAACCGTTTTTGGCAGTCGGATACTAAAACGTAAATATCTGAATTAATTTTAATCAGATTAGTTTGAACTTGCCGTAAAATGGATTTTGTAACTATTGAGTACCCGTACGTAAAAATTTTATGAATCATTTGATGTGGTCTTTAAGCATCAAATAAAAGAAAAATATTGAAAATCGGATAATAATTTACTCTTTTATAGGCAAAATAACTTGAAAAGTGATGCATGCAAAATTGCATATTTCTCGGCAACTGCTCATATTACAAACTATTTTAAGCATACGTTCTCTTCGTCTGGATTATGGCTACCAGTTTATGAAAGTTACGAATAAATAGTTCAAAATATAAAGACGTTGAATGGGTTGTAATAACTGAATTTTACCTTTTTTTTTTACATTTTATTCGAAATTGCCCGAAAATGAAATTGAAATTTAAGAATCTGAGCCAAACAATTTATGCGCCTTTACAGGGCGCATACTTTTTGTTATATCAGTTTTCGAAAAAAATAATATTTGCTGTCAAAAAGTGGTACTTAACTGTCAAAATAGTAGTTTTTGTTAATATTACTCCACTTCCGTTGCGTGCAGAAAAATGTCACCGTAACAAAAAATATTACAATTGACATCACGAAGCATATGCACTTTGTTTTATACAAATCGAACAATAAATAATTAATCTAGGTACGAAAAACTAAATTAGCCAATGGCGACTAAAGAAAATTACTGAGACAAAATTCTTTCTCACTTCTGCTCAAGTAGGGTGATACTTTAACTCTGTGTAAACTACCATCAAAAAATATTCATAAATAAAAAAGTTTTCTGTAAAAATGTAAAAAAAATTCAAAATATCGGAGATTTTTTCGACTACTTCCGGTTTTACGATCATTGTCGGAATAGCTTTAACAAGTTGATTAGATACTTAACTTCCTGTACCAGAAATGTCAGAAACATTCATTGAGTAATTTTCGAAAAAAAGATAAATAAAAGAGCATTTTCAATAATTTAATGATTTTTCAACTTTTTTCAAAGATTGAGGTCATTTTTGGACCACCTATAATATTGCAACGCTTTTATTATTAGATGCACACGCTAGGCCACCGATAGGACTCTGAGTAAAAAATATTTAAGAAAAATCGTAGGCGTCGTTTTCGAGAAAAAGGCGTCTCAGAATGCTCCAAAACGGAAAATACTTAGTTTTCGGCGTACCATAATTTATTTCCTAAGAATGAAATTCGTGTTATTTAGATGTTATACGATCGTCTATTAATGGAACTATCCAACGACACTTTAATTGTTTTGGTCCGCTAATATGTGACGGAGAATTCGAACTTTTGGCAAGAGCTGCAATTTTTTTTCATCTTTTTTACATTTTTTGTCGTTTTTTGAACTACTTCCGGTATACGAATCATTGTCGAGTAGTTTTCGCATCCAGTTTTGGAGTTTGCATGGGAACAGGGCTCTCTAATGATATACGACACTATACGACCAAATAAAATATTTCTGAGAAATCCTATGTTCAAAAGTGTTAAAAATGTCAAAATGTCAAAATATTGAAAATTAAATTTCAATAACTGCATACATATTATACATCATTAGAATCGTAATTAGGTCAGCTTTTTAAATATATATCTGTTTTTTTAAAATCTCTTAAAATAAAAAAATAGTAAAGCATTTTCCAAAATTTCACGATTTTTGGACTTTTTTCGATTTTCAGTCCCTTTTTTGTCTTATTCCAATTATTGGAAGATTGTAATGTATTGCTTCATGCTAAAGACCATCGAAGGGTCTCTTAATAGAGAAAGTTTAAGAAAAATCGCTGGAGCAGTTTTCGAGATAAAGGCGTCCAAAAACGCTCCAAATCAGAATATACTTGATTTTCAGCGTGCCATATTTTTCTTCCAGCTCATTGTATCCGTACGAATTGGGTATCATTCAGTGGTCCAATCACCGCTAGACCAAATGATACCTTAATTTGTTTAATCCGTTGATATCGGACGGAGAAATCGTGTTTTTACCCAAGACACCAATTTTTCACGTTTTTTTCAAAATATCGCATATTATTTCGACTACTTCCGGTTTACGGATTCTTGTTGAAATTGCTTTAAACGGTGGTTTGACAATATTGCTTCATGTATCAGGAATTTGAAAAACGTTGATCCGGCCGTAAAACGAAACTTAAGCTCACAAAATGTGAAGAAAATTCGAAAAAAATCGAAAAATAAAGGGCGATAACTCGGAATGAAACTTATATTACTGGAACCAGATTGCCTTCAGGTATCCAAAAATGTAGGTCAAATTTGAAAATTTTGAAAAATAACAAAAATTGTCTCTCAAATAAAATTTTTCATTTTTCGATCGCAAGAAGTCAACGATGAAGTTTCGAAATATCGAAATTTTCAACTGCTATCGTCCGAGAAAAGACTCAAGGTTTCCGAAAATGTCATTTGTATGAAAATAGGTACAGAATTGACGAATCTACGGCCGTTTTTTAATTTTTTGACACAGCACGAAATTCGACCACTTCCGGTCTGCGCAGAAGTTTCAAAAATAGTTTATCAAGTAGCCAACACATGGTTTCCCTATAGAGAATTAGGTCCCATATCGGTATCTGTTACAGGCGCTGAGAAATAGGCTCCCCCGAAAAATAAAATAATAATAATAAATAATAATTTTAGTAAAAACAATAGTCTTTCAGACGAAAGTCTGAAAGCCTAATAATAATTTTAACAAAAACAATAGTGTTTCACACAAGCTACGCAGTGTGAAACCCTAACTAGACCTGCAAGCAGCACTGAACCGGCTTTCAGGAATCATACAGGAAGTTCATTATACCATAGCCGATCCATTGAGCTACCAAACTATACTTTAGTTGTTTTGCTTCAGTGACACCTTCTATCATATGTAAAAGTAATATTTGCTGGCGAAAAGACCGGTCAAAATTGTAAATTATGGCAAAATTACGTCACTTCCGGTGCCGAAAGAAATTTTTATAGGTGAAAAATAAGTCGAAAATTCGCAACATACAAAATACAAACTTTGTTTTATGCATATCGGGCAATAAATAATCAACCTATAACCCATAAACTGAAATTAAGAAGGTATAAAACTTAAAAGTGACCCTGGGAAAATTGGCTATTATTCGACAAGGGAACATGCTAGAAGCCTTTTCTTGATATCAATATGATGGTATTGATTCAATCTTACTGCCGATTAGAGTCAGACGTTATAAAGTTAAACGAATAATAAATATAAATCCCTTCAAAAAAATGTTTGTTTTGAAGGCCAAAAATACGTTTTTTTGCAAAAATTACATTACTTCCGGAGATATTGAAAATGTTAATTTAGTTCATAGAAGTCTTAAATGGCATAAGGCATCAAATGGTAAAAAAATGATAAAAATCGAATAATAATTGACACTTTTATAGACCAAAAACCTTGAAAAGTGACTTATAGAAGATCGCCTATTTCTCTGTAACCGTACAAGTTAGAAACCATTTTGTGGTATCCGTATGGTCGTATGGCTTCATTCTATTCGTTGATGGGAATCAAATATCATGATTTTAAAAATATTATAAGGCAGACTCATTTGAATAAAATATTTGCTTTTTAGGTTGAAAATACAGTTTTTGCCCAAATGACGTCATTTCCGGTCACAGTGAAAATGTAAAATTGGCTTGACCTAGTCCAAATTGGCATTAGGCAAAAAAATATTGCAAATCGAATAATAATTCACTCTTTTATAGGCAAAATAACGTGAAAAGTGATGCATGCAAAATTGCATATTTCTCGGCAACTGCTCATATTACAAATTAATTTTCGCATACATTCTCTTCGTCTGGATTATTGCTACGAGTTTATGAAAATTACAAATAAATATTTCAAAATATGAAGACGCTGAATGAATTGTAAATAACTGAATTTACACTTTTTTTTACATTTTATTCGAAATTGCCCGAAAATGAAATTGAAATTAAAAAATCTGAGCTAAGGATTTTGTGCACCTTTGCAGGGTGCATCCTTTTAGTTATATCAGTTTTGAAAAAAAATAATATTTGCTTTCAAAAAGTGGTACCGAACCGTCAAAATTGTAGTTTTTGTTAATATTACGTCACTTCCGTTGCCGACAGAAAAATTTCACCGTAACAAAAAAAATTACAATTGGGACCACGGAGCATATAAACTTTGTTTTATACAAATCGAACAATAAATAATTTTTCTGGGTACGAAAAACTAAATTAGCCGATGGCGGCTAACGAAAATTACCGAGACATTTTTTTTTCTCATTTCTGCTCAAGTAGGATGATATTTTTAACCCTGTGTAAAATATCATCAAAAAATATTCATAAATAAAAAACGTTTCCGTAAAAAAAATATTTTTTTTCAAAATATCGGACATTTTTTCGACTACTTCCGGTTTAACGATCGTTGTCGTGATAGCTTTACGAAGTTCTTTGGATAATTAACTTTCTGTACCAGAAGTGTCAGAAACATCCATTGAGTAGTTTTGGAAAAAAAGATAAATTAAAGAGCGTTTCCAAACATTTAACGATTTTTCAATTTTTTTCAAAGTTTGAGGCCATTTTTGGACCACCTATATTATTTCAATGCTTTTCATTTTTGATTCACTATATAGACAACCTATAGGACTTTGAGTAAGAAAAGTTTAAGAAAAATCTGCGGCGTCGTTTTCGAGAAAAGGGCGTCCCAGAATGTTAAAAAATCGGAAAATACTAGATTTTTGGCATACAATAATTTATTTCCTTACCATCGAAATCGTATTATTTAGATACCATATGATGGTCCATTAATAGGGCTATCCAGCGACACTTTAGTTCTTTTGGTCCACTATTACCTAAAGGAGAAATCAAGTTTCTCGCAAGTGCGACAATGTTTTTAACCTTTTTTTTTCATTTTATGAATACTTCCGGTATGGTTATTATTGTCGGAATAGTTTTAATAGCCGGTTTGGGCACTAAAATAGCCACAGGGCTCTGTAATGATATATTACATTATCTGATCAGATAAAATGCCTCTGAGAAATCCTATGTTCAAAAGTGTCAAAAATGCAAAAAATTTAAAATATCGAAAATTAAATTTCAAAAACTACATACATATTATACATCGTTAGAATCATAATTAGGTCAGCTATCTGAATATACAACCTTTTTTTGAAAATCCCTTAAAATAAAAAAATAGTAGAGCATTTTCCAAAATTTCACGATTTTTCGACTTTTTTTGATTTTCAGTCCCTTTTTTATCGTATTCCAGACATTTCAAAGTCTTATTGGATGGCATAATTCACAAGACTATCGAATGGACTCTCGATAGAGAAAGTTAAAAAAAAAGTTGCGGTTAAGTTTTCGAGATACAGGCGTCCAAAAACGCTCCAAATCAGAAAATACTTGATTTTCAGCGTGCCATATTTTGCTTCCTGCTCGTCGTATCCGTTCGAATTGGGTATCATACGATAGCACAATACTAGTGCAGTCCAATGGTACCCTAATTTGTTTAATCCATTGATATCGGACGGAGAAATTGCGTTTTTCCCCAAAATACCCATTTTTTGTAATTTTTTTAAAATATCGGAGATTATTTCGACCACTCCCGGTGTACAGATTATTGTTGAAATTGCTTTATTCCTTGCAATGGTCATTTGGCTTCATGCCTCAGAAGTTTCAGAAACGTCAATTCGGCCATAAAACGAAACCCGAGCTCACAAAATGGGTAGAAAATTCGAAAAAAATCGAAAAATAAAGGGCGATAACTCTGAATGAAACTTATATTACTGGAATCGGATGGATTTCAGGTATCCAAAAATGTAGGTCAAATTTCAAAATTTTGCAAAATAACAAAAATTGTCTCTCAAACAACATTTTTCATTTTTCAATCGCAAGACGTCAGCGATGAAGTTTCGAAATATCGAAATTTTCAACTGCTATCGTCCGAGAAAAGACTCAGGGTTTCCGAAAATGTCATTTGTATGAAAATAGGTACAGAATTGACGAATCTACGGCCGTTTTTTAATTTTTTGACACCGCTCGAAATTCGACCACTTCCGGTCTGCGCAGAAGTTTCAAATATAGTTTATCAAGTAGCCAATACATGGTTTCCCGATAGGGAATTAGGTCCCAGATCGGTATCTGTTACAGGCACTGAGAAATAGGCTCCGGCGAAAAAAAAAATAATAATAACTAGACCTGCAAGCAGCACTGAACCGGCTTTCAGGAATCATACAGGAAGTTTATTATACCATAGCCGATCCATTGAGCTACCAAACTATACTTTAGGTTGTTTTGCTTTAGTGACACCCTCTATCATATGTAAAAGTAATATTTGCTGGCGAAAAGACCAGTCAAAATTGTAAATTATGGCAAAATTAAGTCACTTCCGGTGCCGAAAGTTATAGGTGAAAAATAAGTTGAAAATTCGCAACATACAAAATCCAAACGTTGTTTTATACATTTCGGGCAATAAATAATTAACCTATAACCCATAAACTGAAATTAAGAAGGTAAAAAACTTAAAAGTGACCCTGGGAAAATTGGTTATTATTCGACAAGGGAACGTGCTAGAAGCCTTTTCTTGATATCAATATGATGGTATTGATTCACTCTTACTGCCCATTAGAGTCAGACGTTATAAAGTTAAACGAATAATGAATATAAATCACTTCTAAAAAATGTTTGTTTTGAAGGCTAAAAATACGTTTTTTGCAAAAATTACATTACTTCCGGTGATATTGAAAATGTTAACTTGGTTCATAGAAGTCATAAATTGCATAATGTATCAAATGGTAAAACAATTATAAAAATCGAATAATAATTGACACTTTTATATACCAAAAACCTTGAAAAGTGACTTATAGAAGATCGCCTATTTCTCTGTAAACGTACAAGTTAGAAACCATTTTGTGGTATCTGTATGGTCTTATGGCTTCATTCTATTCGTTGATGGGAATCAAATATCATAATTTTAAAAATATTATAAGGGAGACTGATTTGAATAAAATTTTAGTTTTTTAGGTTAAAAATACAGTTTTTGCCCAAATGACGTCATTTCCGGTCACAGTGAAAATGTAAAATTGGCTTGACCTAGTCCAAATTGGCATTAGGCATCAAATGGGAAAAAAATATTGCAAATCGAATAATAATTCACTCTTGCATAGGCAAAATAACGTGAAAAGTGATGCATGCAAAATTGCATATTTCTCGGCAACTGCTCATATTACAAACTAATTTTCGCATACATTCTCTTCGTCTGGATTAGTGCTACGAGTTTATGGAAATTACAAATAAATATTTCAAAATATGAAGACGCTGAATGAATTGTAAATAACTGAATTTTACACTTTATTTTACATTTTATTCGAAATTGCCCGAAAATGGAATTGAAATTTAAAAATATGAGCTAAGGATTTTGTGCACCTTTGCAGGGTGCATCCATTTAGTTATATCAGTTTTGAAAAAAAATAATATTTGCTTTCAAAAAGTGGTACCGAACTGTCAAAATTGTAGTTTTTGTTAATATTACGTCACTTCCGTTGCCGACAGAAAAATTTCACCGTAACAAAAAAAATTACAATTGGGACCACGGAGCATATGAACTTTGTTTTATACAAATCGAACAATAAATAATTTTTCTGGGTACGAAAAACTAAATTAGCCGATGGCGGCTAACACAAATTACCGAGACAATTTTTTTTTCTCATTTCTGCTCAAGTAGGATGATATTTTAACCCTGTGTAAAATATCATCAAAAAATATTCATAAATAAAAAAGATTTTCGTAAAAAAATTAATTTTTTTCAAAATATCGGACATTTTTTCGACTACTTCCGGTTTTACGATCGTTGTTGTGATAGCTTTACGAAGTTCTTTGGATACTTAACTTTCTGTACCAGAATTGTCAGAAACATCCATTAAGCAGTTTTGAAAAAAAAGATAAATTAAAGAGCATTTACAAAAATTTAACGATTTTTCAATTTTTTCAAAGTTTGATGCCATTTTTGGACCACCTATATTATTTTTGATTCACTATATAGACAACCGATAGGACTTTGAGTAAGAAAAGTTTAAGAAAAATCTGCGGCGTCGTTTTCGAGAAAAGGACGTCTCAGAATGTTAAAAAATCGGAAAATACTAGATTTTTGGCACACAATAATTTATTTCCTTACCGTCGATATCGTATTATTTAGATACCATATGATGGTCCATTAATAGGGCTATCCAACGACACTTTAGTTCTTTTGGTCCGCTATTACCTAAGGGAGAAATCAAGTTTTTTGCAAGTGCGACAATGTTTTTAACCTTTTTTTTACATTTTTTGAATACTTCCGGTATGGTTATTATTGTCGATATAGTTTTGATAACCGGTTTAGGCACTAAAATAGCCACAGGGCTCTGTAATGATATATTACATTATCTGATCAGATAAAATGCCCCTGAGAAATCCTAGGTTCAAAAGTGCCAAAAATGCAAAAAATTTAAAATATCAAAAATTAAATTTCAATAACTACATACATATTATACATCGTTAGAATCGTAATTAGGTCAGCTATCTGAATATACATTTTTTTTTTGAAAATCTCTTAAAATAAAAAAATAGCAGAGCATTTTCCAAAATTTCACGATTTTTCGACTTTTTTCGATTTTCAGTCCGTTATTTCACCTTTTCCAGATATTTCAAAGTCGTAATGGAATGTTTCGTACACAAGATTACTGCAAGGTCTCTCGATAGAGAAAGTTTCATAAAAAACTGTGGAGCAGTTTTCGAGATACAGGCATCTAAAAACGCTCCAAATCAGAAAATACTTGATTTTCAGCGAGCCATATTTTGCTTCCTGCTGATCATATCCATACGAATTGGGTATCATTCAGTGGTCCAATTACCGCCCGACCAAATGATACCTTAATTTGTTTAATCCGTTGATATCGGACGGACAAATCGTGTTTTTACCCAAAACACCTATTTTTCACGTTTTTTTCAAAATATCGCATAGTATTTCGACTACTTCCGGTTTACGGATTGTTGTTGAAATTGCTTTAAACGGTGGTTTGACCATATTACTTCATGTTCCAGGAATTTCAGAAACGTCGATCCGGCCGTAAAACGAAACTTAAGCTCACAAAATGTGAAGAAAATTCGAAAAAAATCGAAAAATAAAGGGCGATGACTCTGAATGAAACTTATATTACTGGAACTGGATTGCCTTCATGTATCCAAAAATGTAGGTCAAATTTGAAAATTTTGAAAAATAACAAAAAATGTGTCTTAAACAACATATTTTCATTTTTCGAATGCTAGAAGTCAGCGGCGAAGTTTCTAAATTGCAAAATTTTCAACTGCTATCGTCCGAGAAAAGACTCAGGGTTTCCAAAAATGTAATTTGTATGAAAATAGGTACAGAATTGACGAATCTACGGCCGTTTTTTAATTTTTTGGCACCGCACAAAATTCGGCCACTTCCGGTCTGCGCAGAAGTTTCAAATACAGTGGAAGGGATGGCCACTATATGGTTTCCTGATAGAAAATTACGTCCCAGATCTGTATCTGTTACAGACACTGAGAAATAGGCTCCCCCGAAAAATAAAATAATAATAATAAACTAGACCTGCAAGCAGCACTGAACCGGCTTTCAGGAATCATACAGGAAGTTTATTATACCATAGCCGATCCATTGAGCTACCAAACTATACTTTAGGTTGTTTTGCTTTAGTGACACCCTCTATCATATGTAAAAGTAATATTTGCTGGCGAAAAGACCAGTCAAAATTGTAAATTATGGCAAAATTAAGTCACTTCCGGTGCCGAAAGAAATTTTTATAGGTGAAAAATAAGTCGAAAATTCGCAACATACAAAATCCAAACGTTGTTTTATACATTTCGGGCAATAAATAATTAACCTATAACCCATAAACTGAAATTAAGAAGGTAAAAAACTTAAAAGTGACCCTGGGAAAATTGGTTATTATTCGACAAGGGAACATGCTAGAAGACTTTTCTTGATATCAATATGATGGTATTGATTCACCCTTACTGCCCATTAGAGTCAGACGTTATAAAGTTAAACGAATAATGAATATAAATCACTTCTAAAAAATGTTTGTTTTGAAGGCTAAAAATACGTTTTTTGCAAAAATCACATTACTTCCGGTGATATTGAAAATGTTAACTTGGTTCATAGAAGTCATAAATTGCATAAGGTATCAAATGGTAAAAAAATTATAAAAATCGAATAATAATTGACACTTTTATATACCAAAAACCTTGAAAAGTGACTTATAGAAGATCGCCTATTTCTCTGTAAACGTACAAGTTAGAAACCATTTTGTGGTATCTGTATGGTCTTATGGCTTCATTCTATTCGTTGATGGGAATCAAATATCATAATTTTAAAAATATTATAGGGGGAGACTGATTTGAATAAAATTTTAGTTTTTTAGGTTAAAAATACAGTTTTTGCCCAAATGACGTCATTTCCGGTCACAGTGAAAATGTAAAATTGGCTTGACCTAGTCCAAATTGGCATTAGGCATCAAATGGGAAAAAAATATTGCAAATTGAATAATAATTCACTCTTGCATAGGCAAAATAACGTGAAAAGTGATGCATGCAAAATTGCATATTTCTCGGCAACTGCTCATATTACAAACTAATTTTCGCATACATTCTCTTCGTCTGGATTAGTGCTACGAGTTTATGGAAATTACAAATAAATATTTCAAAATATGAAGACGCTGAATGAATTGTAAATAACTGAATTTTACACTTTATTTTACATTTTATTCGAAATTGCCCGAAAATGGAATTGAAATTTAAAAATATGAGCTAAGGATTTTGTGCACCTTTGCAGGGTGCATCCATTTAGTTATATCAGTTTTGAAAAAAAATAATATTTGCTTTCAAAAAGTGGTACCGAACTGTCAAAATTGTAGTTTTTGTTAATATTTGGTCACTTCCGTTGCCGACAGAAAAATTTCACCGTAACAAAAAAAATTACAAATGGGAACACGGAGCATATGAACTTTGTTTTATACAAATCGAACAATAAATAATTTTTCTGGGTACGAAAAACTAAATTAGCCGATGGCGGCTAACACAAATTACCGAGACAATTTATTTTCTCATTTCTGCTCAAGTAGGATGATATTTTAACCCTGTGTAAAATATCATCAAAAAATATTCATAAATAAAAAAGATTTTCGTAAAAAAATTAATTTTTTTCAAAATATCGGACATTTTTTCGACTACTTCCGGTTTTACGATCGTTGTTGTGATAGCTTTACGAAGTTCTTTGGATACTTAACTTTCTGTACCAGAATTGTCAGAAACATCCATTGAGCTGTTTTGAAAAAAAAGATAAATTAAAGAGCGTTTACAAAAATTTAACGATTTTTCAATTTTTTCAAAGTTTGATGCCATTTTTGGACCACCTATATTATTTCAATGCTTTTCATTTTTGATTCACTATATAGACAACCGATAGGACATTGAGTAAGAAAAGTTTAAGAAAAATCTGCGGCGTCGTTTTCGAGAAAAGGACGTCTCAGAATGTTAAAAAATCGGAAAATACTAGATTTTTGGCACACAATAATTTATTTCCTTACCATCGATATCGTATTATTTAGATACCATATGATGGTCCATTAATTGGGCTATCCAACGACACTTTAGTTCTTTTGGTCCGCTATTACCTAAGGGAGAAATCAAGTTTTTTGCAAGTGCGACAATGTTTTTAACCTTTTTTCACATTTTTTGAATACTTCCGGTATGGTTATTATTGTCGATATAGTTTTGATAACCGGTTTAGGCACTGAAATAGCCACAGGGCTCTGTAATGATATATAACATTATCTGATCAGATAAAATGCCCCTGAGAAATCCTAGGTTCAAAAGTGCCAAAAATGCAAAAAATTTAAAATATCGAAAATTAAATTTCAATAACTACATACATATTATACATCGTTAAAATCGTAATTAGGTCAGCTATCTGAATATACAAATTTTTTTTGAAAATCTCTTAAAATAAAAAAATAGCAGAGCATTTTCCAAAATTTCACGATTTTTCGACTTTTTTCCATTTTCACTCCGTTATTTCACCTTTTCCAGATATTTCAAAGTCGTAATGGAATGTTTCGTACACAAGATTACTGCAAGGTCTCTCGATAGAGAAAGTTTCATAAAAAACTGGAGCGGTTTTCGAGATACAGGCATCTAAAAACGCTCCAAATCAGAAAATACTTGATTTTCAGCGAGCCATATTTTGCTTCCTGCTGATCGTATCCGTACGAATTGGGTATCATTCAGTGGTCCAATTACCACCCGACCAAATGATACGTTAATTTGTTTAATCCGTTGATATCGGACGGAAAAATCGTGTTTTTACCCAAAACACCAATTTTTCACGTTTTTTTCAAAATATCGCATAGTATTTCGACTACTTCCGGTTTACGGATTGTTGTTGAAATTGCTTTAAACGGTGGTTTGACCATATTACTTCATGTTCCAGGAATTTCAGAAACGTCGATCCGGCCGTAAAACGAAACTTAAGCTCACAAAATGTGAAGAAAATTCGAAAAAAATCGAAAAATAAAGGGCGATGACTCTGAATGAAACTTATATTACTGGAACCGGATTGCCTTCAGGTATCCAAAAATGTAGGCCAAATTTGAAAATTTTGAAAAATAACAAAAAATGTGTCTGAAACAACATATTTTCATTTTTCGAATGCTAGAAGTCAGCGGCGAAGTTTCTAAATTGCAAAATTTTCAACTGCTATCGTCCGAGAAAAGACTCAGGGTTTCCAAAAATGTAATTTGTATGAAAATAGGTACAGAATTGACGAATCTACGGCCGTTTTTTAATTTTTTGGCACCGCTCAAAATTCGGCCACTTCCGGTCTGCGCAGAAGTTTCAAATACAGTGGAAGGGATGGCCACTATATGGTTTCCTGATAGAAAATTACGTCCCAGATCTGTATCTGTTACAGACAATGAGAAATAGGCTCCCCCGAAAAATAAAATAATAATAATAAATAATAATAATTTTAGTAAAAACAATAGTCTTTCAGACAAAGTCTGAAAGCCTAACTAGATCTGCTACTGTCCCATGCAGATATGAAAGCTTTCATATTCATCGTCACGTGTCATCGATTATATCAAGTATCTCAAATAAAAGGATAAGAATAACAAACTATCAAAATTGGTCAAAAACTCGCGAAGTTACAAGTCTAAATATAGTATGAAACATTGAGTAATCTGAAAACTAAAGGGAAATAACTGATACTTGTGTTGCTGTAATCGGGATGACTTCCGATTTCAAAACTTTCAGAAAAATGAAATGAAAATGGTAAGAAAACATCGAAAAATTAAATGAGATAACTTTGAACAAAACTAAAACTTTTTGGATCAGGTTTAACTCAACTGTTTGAATATGTACGTTAAATATGTAGATTTGGAAAATTATAAAGACATAATATCAAAATCGGTCAAAAACTCACAAAGTTACAAATTTAAATGTAGTGAGAAACATTGCACCCGGGCAAAAAAATAATCTTTAAACTAAAGGGAAATAACTGAAACTTGTATAGCTGTAATCGGGCTTCCAAGATATGTTATATAATTATGGTTTCCAATATGTTTGGTTATAAGTAGGAAATCGTGACGACTTCTTAAGCATGTTTTAAACAAAGGGTCATAGACTGCAATATACAAGAATGGCACTCTGCAATAAAAAAAAAACTGGCCAGAGATTTCTATGCAGAAATTAAATAATTGCTAGAACCAGAAAAATATTTATCCACTATAATAAATAAGCAACATAGAGAAAATTAAATGAAATTGAATGGGGTTTAACGTCCTACTGTTCTGCTCCTACAATGGGCTAATGAAGACGGGCATACGCCATAAAGTGTGCAATGAGGGAAATTTTACCCGGGCAGCGGCGTTACGGCCTACGAGGTTGGTAAGGCGACCATACTCCTTTTCACGTACAACCAAGAAATCGAAACAAGGCCAGTTGACTCAATGACAGACGTTATGATACAGAGCGCACGTGCTAACCATTCAGCCACGCAACCTCCCTAAAATCGGCAAATTGCTGACCTACAGCGAGAAACATTTCAACCGGGCCAAATTTTCTATTTTAACAGTTTAATTTGCACGGTACCTTTAGTTATCAACCGAATATTACAAAACTTTTAAAAATAAGCTCCCCCTGACCAGCTTAATCGTTCGCAATAAACGTTTGCCCCTTAAAATCGACAAATTGCTGACTTTAAAGTGAGAAACATTACAACCGGGCCAAATTTTCTGTTTTATCACTTTAACATTACCTTTGATTACCAACCGATTATTACAAAACTTTAAAAAGAGAAAGAGAGAAATGCGGCCTAACGTCCATTCGACACAAACTAGGTCATTTCGGGACTAACATATGTTTTTTAATTTTATTTAAAAACTCCCCTTGCACGTACTGGTCTTTAGCCGTTGGGAGGAAACCGAAGAACACGGAGAAAACCCACGAGGTTGGACATCATACACAATGTCACGTGCAACCGGGAGATCGAAACGACGCCCGTTGACTCAATGACAAACGTTACGATATAGCGAGCACATGCTAACCATTCAGCCATCCAGCCTCCCTGAATTCGGAAAATTGCTGACTTATAGCAAGAAACATTTCAACCGGGAGAAATTTTCTGTTTCAACAGTTTAATGTGCACGGTACTTTAATTACCAACCGATTATTACAAAACTTTTGAAAATAAGCTCCAACTGACCAGCTTAATCGTATGCAATAAACGTTTTGCCTGAATTGAAAGTTCTGCACGGAAAAAGTTCATCTCGATTTCCCGGCGTGGTTCCCCTTGTCAGTGAGGCAGAACGGAGGGCCTGACAAGCACAGCTGTCTAGTCCTTCGGATGGGACGTAAAACCAAGGTCCCGTGTACACATTGGAGTGCACGTAAAATATCCCTAAGCAGTTGGAATTCGATACTGTTGAATAAACTCTATACGATGACTAAATGCGTAGATTGTAGTCACCCACACTGCATGTTTCGCTTAACAATGAAAGGGTGCCGTTTTCAATGTTCGATCCTTTTGTTCTTCTACTCCTGATATGTTGGACTGTTGATCGATGGTTTCATATAAAAGACTACCAATAAGACTCTTTGTAGAAGAAGTTCCCCAAAAATAGTATGTTGACTTTACGAGAAAGACCTCTAAACATGCTCCAAATTGTAAAAATACGACTTTTTGGATTTTCAATCTCTTTTTTTCGGCTATCCCTGATATTTAAAAATAATGATACAATGATTTCACACAACAGGCTAGCTATTAGACTCTCTATTGACAAAAGTTTCACCGCCCTCCCTTCATTATAACCGAAGTTATCGTGCCCTAAAGAATCAACAAATCAGCATGCTTATCTCTGCTTACCCTAAGTAGAAAATGCTCATCTTTGAACTCAATCATAACATTGACCTAGTGAACGTCTACAACAAGTTTGAACATTCTAGCTTAATTAAAATGAGAGTTATTGTGCTCCAAAGTCTCGGCCCTTCAAATTGCTTCTATTTTTCATTTTCAATTCAAAATGGTGACTGCCGGTTGACCTAAATCAGAATTGTATTCGCGACATTTTTTAGGCCTTCCTACAAGGATTCAGAAAATATAACTCCCGAGTCTGTAAGTAAAATAGCAAAAAAGCCTTATTGATTTTTCACGTTTAAAGATGGTGGCACTTCCGGTTCGATCGACAAACTCCATATTTTGTGTACGAATCAGTAATTCCTTGTCTAGTATCGAAAAAAAAACTAGGTCATTCTGACCTATATTTCGACGATTTTTTTGAAAACTTTGATCCTTAATTTCACCAAGGGGAGATAAGTTAGAAAATTTCTAAAGTCATTTTTCAAGTCGCATCATTAATGTCTACTTACATATTAAATTTC
Source organism: Patella ulyssiponensis (assembly GCA_963678685.1). Classification (NCBI taxonomy): domain Eukaryota; kingdom Metazoa; phylum Mollusca; class Gastropoda; family Patellidae; genus Patella; species Patella ulyssiponensis. Next base: position 10,475,746 of record OY783228.1, read on the forward strand.
ATGAAAATCGTACAACTACTAAAGAATTTGTCGAGTTGGTGTAAACTTCCGGTTCGAAATCACAGCGACGAATTTTCGAAATTCGAAAATCCGAAATTGCAGATTTGAAGTAAATGTCTTAGGACACTCAAAGAAAAAAGAAATAGTAAAATAGATCAAATAGTCACAAAGTTACAGCATTGTAGGTCAAATGCATTCGTTCGTAAAATTCGGTGATTTCGGATTCGTAAAACGTTTTGAAAATACATTTAATCAAGGTTCGCACCCCATTTTTGGGGGGGTAGGTCAAAATTTCAGAAAGATCCTATGGATAGATTCTGAGAAATCCGATTTGCAGAAAACACACAAAAAAAAAAAAATAATAATAATAACTAGATCTGCAAAGCAGATATTAAAGCTTTCATATTAACAGTCACTTCCTGTCACATGTCATGGGTCATGTAAATAATCTCATCAACAAAAAAAAATCATTAAAATCGGTCAAAATATAGCGAAGTTTTTATGATTTTTCAATCGTAAACAACTTTATCGGCACGAAAAACATCAAAGACAAAATTCGAAAATGTGATATTTTCCAATAACAACATTTCGACCCTGATCCCGGCTATCCAGAAATGTATTCATTTTGGAAATAGGAGACATATTCTCCAAACTACGGCCTATTGCTTTCATTCACGTGCTCGTTAATGTCGATTTTTCACCTTTTCTCATATTCAGTTCGAAATGGTGACCATCACGTGACCGAAATCAAAATTCTGATCCGATAGATTTTTAGGCATTCCTTCAAGGATTCCGAAAATGTAACTCCCATGTCTGTAAGTAAAATATCGCAAAAGCCTTTGTGATTTTTCACGTTTCAAGATGGCGGCACTTCCGGTTCGATCCACAAACTCAATATTTTGTGTACGAATCAGTATTTACTTATCTAGAATCTAAAAAAAAATCAGGTCATTCTGACCTATATTTCTTCGATTTTTTTGAAAAATTTGATCCCTAATTTCACCAAGGGGAGATAATTTAGAAAATTTCTAAAGACATCTTTAAAGTTGCATCGGTAAGATCTACTTACATACTAAATTTCAAGAAAATCGTAGAACTATTAAAGAAGTTGTCAAGTTGGTCTCAACTTCCGGTTCGAAATCACAGCGACGAATTTTCGAAATTCGAAAATCTGAAACTGCAGTTGAAAATGATTTTTGCCAGGGTACTCAAAGAAAAAAGAATTAGTAAAACAGGTCAAATAGTCACAAAGTTACAGTAATGCAGGTCAAATTCACTCGTTCGTAAAATTCGGTGATTTCGAATGCTTTAAACGTTTTGAAAATATATTTAATCAATACTCACCACCCATTTTTGGGTGGGTAGATCAAAGTTTCAGAAACATCCTATGGTTAGATTCTGAGAAATCCGATTTGCAGGAAACACATGTTGACTTTACGAGAAAGACCTTTAAACATGCTCTAAATTGTAAAAATACGACTCTTTGGATTTTCAATCTCTTTTTTTCGGCTACCCCGGACATTTAAGAAAAAATGATACAATGATTTCACACAACAGGATAGCTATTAGACTCTCGATTGACAAGAGTTTCATCGCCCTCCCTTCATTATAACCAAAGTTATCGTGCCCTAAAGAATCAACAAATCAGCTTGCTTATCTCTGCTTACCCTAGGCAGAAAATGCTTATCTTTGAACTCAATCAAGACAGTGACCTAGTGAACGTCTACACCAAGTTTGAACATTCTAGCTCAATTAGAAGGAGAGTTATTGTGTTCCAAATTCTCGGCCCTTCAAATTGCTTCTATTTTTCACTTTCACTTCAAAATGGCGACTATCAATTGACCTAAATCAAAATTCTACTCCGAACGTTTTTTAGGCCATCCTTGAAGGATTCAGAAAATATAACTCCCGTGTCTGTAAGTAAAATAGCAAAAAAGCCTTTGTGATTTTTCACGTTTCAAGATGGCGGCACTTCCGGTTCAATCCACAAACTCGATATTTTGGGTACGAATCAGTATTTACTTATCTAGTACCAAAAAAAACATCAGGTCATTCTGACCTATATTTCTTCGATTTTTTTGAAAACTTTGATCCTTAATTTCACCAAAGGGAGATAATTTAGAAAATTTCTATTTATATTTTTGAAGTCACGTGGGTAAGATCTACTTACATACTAAATTTCATGAAAATCGTAGAACTATTAAAGAAGTTGTCAAGTTGGTCTCAACTTCCGGTTCGAAATCACAGCGACGAATTTTCGAAATTCGAAATTCTGAAACTGCAGTTGAAAATGATTTTTGTCAAGGTACTCAAAGAAAAAAGAATTAGTAAAATAGGTCAAATAGTCACAGAGTTACAGTAATGCAGGTCAAATTCACTCGTTCGTAAAATTCTGTGATTTCGAATTCGTAAAACGTTTTGAAAATATATTTAATCAAAAACTGCCACCCAGTTTTGGGGGGGTAGGTCAAAGTTTCAGAAAGATCCCATGGTTAGATTCTGAGAAATCCGATTTGCAGAAATGACACACAAAAAAAAAAATAATAATAACAACTAGATCTGCTACTGTCCCATGCAGATATGAAAGCTTTCATATTCATCGTCACGTGTTATCGATTATATCAAGTATCTCAAATGAAAGGATAAGAATAACAAACTATCAAAATTGGTCAAAAACTCGCGAAGTTACAAGTCTAAATATAGTATGAAACATTGCATAATCTGAAAACTAAAGGGAAATAACTGATACTTGTGTTGCTGTAATCGGGATGACTTCCCACTTCAAAACTTTCAGAAAAATGAAATGAAAATGGTAAGAAAACATCGAAAAATTAAATGAGATAACTTTGAACAAAACTAAAAAAAATTGAATCAGGTTGATCCCAATTGTTTGAATATTTACGTTAAATATGTAAATTTGGAAAATTATAAAGACATAATTATCGGTCAAAACTCACAAAGTTACAAATTTAAATGTAGTGAGAAACATTGCACAAGGGCAAAAAAATAATCTTTAAAATAAAGGGGAGAGAGAGAGAGAGAGAAATGGGGTTTAACGTCCACTCAACACAACCAGGTCATTTCGGGACTAACATGGGTTTTTTCAATTTTATTTCAATAATTCGCTTGCGCGTAGGGGTCTTTAGCAGTGAGAGGAAACCGGAGTGCCCGGAGGAAACCCACGAGGTTGAGAAGGCGCCCCTATCTCCATGCCACATACACTCACACCAGGGCTCGAAACCACAGCCGCAAACCAGAGGTGACCGGCCAGCTAGAGGTCGAAGCGCGGCACTCTAGACCACTAGCCCATCCCAACCCCCTTAAACTAAAGGGAAATAACCTAAACTTGTATAGCTGTAATCGGGCTTCCAAAATTAGAGATATGTTATATAATTATGGTTTCCAATATGTTTGGTTATAAGTAGGAAATCGTGACAACTTCTTAAGCATGTTTTAAACAAAGAGTCATAGACTGCAATATACAAGAATGGCACTTTGCAATAAAAAAAACTGGTCAAAGCAAGATTTCTATGCAGAAATGAAATAATTAATAGAACCAGAAAAACATTTATCCACTATAATAAATAAGCAACATAGAGAAAATGAAATCAAATTAAATGGGGTTTAACGTCCTACTCCTAAAATGGGCTAATGAAGACGGGCATACGCCATAAAGTGTGCAATGAGGGAAATTTTACCCGGGCAGCGACCATACTCCTTGTCACGTACAACCAAGAAATCGAAACAACGCCAGTTGACTCAGTGACAGACGTTATGATACACAGCGCACGTGCTAACCATTCAGTCACGCAACCTCCCTAAAATCGGCAAATTGCTGACCTACAGATAGAAACATTTCAACCGGGCGAAATCTTCTATTTTATTAGTTTAATTTGCACGGTACCTTTAGTTATCAACCGAATATTACAAAACTTTTAAAAATAAGCTCCCCCTGACCAGCTAAATCGTTCGCAATAAACGTTTTCCCTTTAAAATCGGCAAATTGCTGACTTTAAAGTGAGAAACATTACAACCGGGCGAAATTTTCTGTTTTATCACTTTTACAGTATCTTTGATTACCAACCGATTATTACAAAACTTTAAAAATAAAAAAAAGAAAGAGAGAAATGCGGCTAAACGTCCATTCGACACAAACTAGGTCATTTCGGGACTAACATATGTTTTTTAATTTTATTTAAAAACTCCCCTTGCGCGTACTGGTCTTTAGCTGTTGGGAGGAAACCGAAGGACACGGAGAAAACCCACGAGGTTGGACACCATACTCCATGTCACGTGCAACTTGGAAATCGAAACGACGCCGGTTGACTCAATGACAGACGTTACGATACAGCGCGCGTATGCTAACCATTCAGCCTCCCTAAAATCTGGAAATTGCTGACTTATAGCAAGAAACATTTTAACCGGGCGAAATTTTCTGTTTTAACAGTTTAATTCGCACGGTATTTTAATTACCAACCGATTATTACAAAACTTTTGAAAATAAGCCCCAACTGACCAGCTTAATCGTATGCATGTCCATGTCACGTGCAACTTGGAAATCGAAACGACGCCCGTTGACTCAATGACAGACGTTACGATACAGCGCGCACATGCTAACCATTCAGCCATTCAGCCTCCCTTAAAAATAAGCTCCCCCTGACCAGCTTAATTGTTCGCAATAAACATTTGCCCTCTAAAACCGGCAAATTGCTGACTTTAAAGTGAGAAACATTACAACCGGGCGAAATTTTATGTTTTATCACTTTTACAGTACCTTTGATTACCAACCGATTATTACAAAACTTTAAAAATAAAAGAGAAAGAGAGAAATGCGGCTCAACGTCCATTCGACACAAACTAGGTCATTTCGGGACTAATATAAGTTTTTTAATTTTATTTATAAACTTCCCTTGCGCGTACGGGTCTTTAGCCGTGGGAGGAAACCGAAGGACACGGAGAAAACCCACGAGGTTGGACACCATACTCCATGTCACGTGCAACTTGGAAATCGAAACGACGCCGGTTGACTCAATGACAGACGTTACGATACAGCGCGCGTATGCTAACCATTCAGCCTCCCTAAAATCTGGAAATTGCTGACTTATAGCAAGAAACATTTTAACCGGGCGAAATTTTCTGTTTTAACAGTTTAATTCGCACGGTATTTTAATTACCAACCGATTATTACAAAACTTTTGAAAATAAGCCCCAACTGACCAGCTTAATCGTATGCAATAAACGTTTGGCCTGAATTGAAAGTTCTGCAACGAGAAAGTTCATCTCGATTTTCCGGCGTGGTCCCCCCTTGTCAGTGAGCAGAACGGAGGGCCTGACAAGGACAGCTGTCTAGTCGTTCGGATGGGACGAAAAACCAAGGTCGCGTGTACACATTGGAGTGCACGTAAAATATCCCTAAGTAGTTGGAATTCGATACTGTTGAATAAGCTCTATACGATGACTAAATGTGCAGATTGTAGTCACCCACACTCCATGTTTCGCTTAACAATGAAAGGGTGCCGTTTTCAATGTTCGATCCTTTTATTCTTCTACTCCAGATATTTTGGACTGTTGATCGAAGTTTTCATATAAAAGACTACCGATAAGACTCTTTGTAGAAGAAGTTCTCAAAAAGTATTATGTTGACTTTAAGAGAAAAGAACCTTTAAAGATGCTCCAAATCGTAAACATACGACTTTTTGGATTTTCGATCTCTTTTTTTCTGCTATCCCTGATATTTAAAAAAAATGATACAACGATTTCACACAACAGGCCAGCTATTACACTCTCGATTAACAAGAGTTTCACCGCCCTCCCTTCATTATAACCGAAGTTATCTTGCCCTAAAGAATCAACAAATCAGCATGCTTATCTCTGCTTACCCCAGGCAGAAAATGCTCATCTTTGAACTCAATCATGACATTGACATAGTGAACGGCTACACCAAGATGGAACATTCTAGCTCAATTAGAAGGAGAGTTATTGTGTTTCAAAGTTTCGGCCCTTCAAATTGCTACTACATCTCATATTCACTTCAAAATGGCAACCATCAATTGACCTAAATCAAAATTCTGCTCTGAACAATTTTTAGGCCATCTTTCAAGGATTCAGAAAATATAACTCCCGTGTCTGTAAGTAAAATAGCAAAAAAGCCTTAGGGATTTTTCACGTTTCAAGATGGTGGCACTTCCGGTTCGATCAACAAACTTCATATTTTGTGTACAAATCAGTTATTACTTATTTAGTATCCAAAAAAAAAATCAGGTCATTCTGACCTATATTTCGATGATTTTTTTGAAAATTTTGATCCTTAATTTCGTCAAGGGGAGATAATTTAGAAAATTTCTAATTACATTTTTGAAGTCACATCGGTAAGGTCTACATATATACTAAATTTCATGAAAATCGTACAACTATTAAAGAAGTTGTCAAATTGGTCTAAACTTCCGGTTCGAAATCACAGCGACGAATTTTCGAAATTCGAAAATGTGAAACTGCAGATGAAAATGATTTTTTTCAAGGTATTCAAAGAAAAAAGAATTAGTAAAATCAGTCAAAAAATAACAAAGTTACGACTATGCATTGTCCATTTTGTCGTTCGTAAATTTCGGTGATTTCGGATTCGTAAAACGTTTTGAAAATATATTTAATCAAGGTTCGCACCCCATTTTTGGGGGGGTAGGTCAAAATTTCAGAAAGATCCTACGGATAGATTCTGAGAAATCCGATTTGCAGAAAACACACAAAAAAAAAATAATAATAATAATCTTAACAGAAACAATAAGCTTTCATATGTAATATGAAAGCTTAATAATCTTAACAGAAACAATAAGCTTCCATATGTAATATGAAAGCTTAATAACTTTAACAGAAACAATAAGCTTTCATATGTAATACATATGAAAGCTTAACTAGATCTGCTACTGTCCCATGCAGATATGAAAGCTTTCATATTTATCGTCACGTGTCATTGATTGTATCAAGTATCCTAAATAAAAGGATAAGAAGAAAAAATTATCAAAATTGGTCAAAAACTCGCGAAGTTACAAGTCTAAATATAGTATGAATCATTGCACCTAGGCATAACAATAATCTGAAAACTAAAGGGAAATAACTGAAACTTGTATTACTGTAATGAGACGGATGAGAAAATGAAATGAAAATGGCGGGAAAAAAAATTAAAAATGGCAGGTTGGACAGGCGAGCTTACTCCTTGTCACGTACAACCGGGCATTCGAAAACACGCTAGTTAACTCAATGACAGGCGCGCGAGCTAACCATTCAGCCACCCAACCCCCCTTTGAAATCAGACACGTGCAATATGTCATATAGGAAGAATAAGAAGTCGCTCACAACAAAATGGTAAATTAATGATTTTAGGTCAAAAGGTTGAGCTACTGTTTTAGAGTATTTAATAGTTTGAAAGAGACACGTTAAGAGTTGTTCATAGTTAAATGAAAGTTTAATTTTAAATAAGATTTAATAATGCCAGACTAATATTTCCAATATGTTTGGTTATAAGTCGGAAATCGTGAAGACTTCTTAAGCATGTTATAAACAAAGGGTCATAGACTGCAATATACAAGAATGGCACTCTGCAATAAAAAAAAACTGGCCAAAGCAAGATTTCTATGCAGAAATTAAATAATTGCTAGAACCAGAAAAATATTTATCCACTATAATAAATAAGCAACATAGAGAAAATGAAATGAAATTGAATGGGGTTTAACGTCCTACTGTGCTGCTCCTAAAATGGGCTACTGAAGACGGGCATACGCCATAAAGTGTGCAATGAGGGAAATTTTACCCGGGCAGCGGCGTTACGACCTACGAGGTTGGACATGCGACCATACTCCTTGTCACGTACAACCAAGAAATCGAAACAACGCCAGTTGACTCAGTGACAGACGTTATGATACAGAGCGCACGTGCTAACCATTCAGCCACGCAACCTCCCTAAAATCGGCAAATTGCTGACCTACAGCGAGAAATATTTCAACCGGGCCAAATTTTCTATTTTAACAGTTTAATTTGCACGGTACCTTTAGTTATCAACCGAATATTACACAACTTTTAAAAATAAGCTCCCCCTGACCAGCTTAATCGTTCGCAATAAACGTTTGCCCCTTAAAATCGGCAAATTGCTGACTTTAAATTGAGAAGCATTACAACCGGACGAAATTTTCTGTTTTATCACTTTTACAGTACCTTTGATTACCAACCGATTATTACAAAACTTTAAAAATAAAAGAGAAAGAGAGAAATGCGGCCTAATGTCCATTCGAAACAAACTAGGTCATTTCGGGACTAACATATGTTTTTTAATTTTATTTAAAAACTCCCCTTGCGCTTACTGGTCTTTAGCCGTTGGGAGGAAACCGAAGAACACGGAGAAAACCCACGAGGTTGGACATTATACACAATGTCACGTGCAACCTGGAGATCGAAACGACGCCCGTTGACTCAATGACAAACGTTACGATACAGCGAGCACATGCTAACCATTCAGCCATCCAGCCTCCCTGAATTCGGCAAATTGCTGACTTATAGCAAGAAACATTTCAACCGGGCGAAATTTTCTGTTTTAACAGTTTAATGTGCACGGTACTTTAATAATTACCAACCGATTATTACAAAACTTTTGAAAATAAGCTCCAACTGACCAGCTTAATCGTATGCAATAAACGTTTGGCCTGAATTGAAAGTTCTGCACGGAAAAAGTTCATCTCGATTTCCCGGCGTGGTTCCCTTGTCAGTGAGGCAGAACGGAGGGCTTGACAAGCACAGCTGTCTAGTCCTTCGGATGGGACGAAAAACCAAGGTCCCGTGTACACATTGGAGTGCACGTAAAATATCCCTAAGCAGTTGGAATTCGATACTGTTGAATAAACTCTATACGATGACTAAATGCGTAGATTGTAGTCACCCACACTGCATGTTTCGCTCAACAATGAAAGGGTGCCGTTTTCAATGTTCGATCCTTTTGTTCTTCTACTCCTGATATGTTGGACTGTTGATCGATGGTTTCATATAAAAGACTACCAATAAGACTCTTTGTAGAGAAGTTCCCAAAAAATAGTATGTTGACTTTACGGGAAAGACCTCTAAACATGCTCCAAATTGTAAAAATACGACTTTTTGGATTTTCAATCTCTTTTTTTCGGCTATCCCTGATATTTAAAAAAAATGATACAATGATTTCACACAACAGGCTAGCTATTAGACTCTCTATTGACAAAAGTTTCACCGCCCTCCCTTCATTATAACCGAAGTTATCGTGCCCTAAAGAATCAACAAATCAGCATGCTTATCTCTGCTTACCCTAAGCAGAAAATGCTCATCTTTGAACTCAATCATAACATTGACCTAGTGAACGTCTACACCAAGTTTGAACATTCTAGCTTAATTAGAAGGAGAGTTATTGTGTTCCGAAGTCCGGGCCTTTCAAATTCCTTCTATTTTTCATTTTCAATTCAAAATTGTGACCATCACATGACCGAAATCAAAATTCTGATCCGATAGATTTTTAGGCATTCCTTCAAGGATTCCGAAAATATAACTCCCGAGTCTGTAAGTAAAATAGCAAAAAAGCCTTTTTGATTTTTCACGTTTAAAGATGGTGGCACTTCCGGTTCGATCGACAAACTCCATATTTTGTGTACGAATCAGTAATTCCTTGTCTAGTATCGAAAAAAAAAAATTAGGTCATTCTGACCTATATTTCGACGATTTTTTTGAAAAATTTGATCCTTAATTTCACCAAGGGGAGATAATTTCGAAAATTTCTAATTATATTTTTGAAGTCACATCGGTAAGATCTACTTGTATACTAAATTTCATGAAAATCGTACAACTATTAAAGAAGTTGTCAAATTGGTCTAAACTTCCGGTTCGAAATCACAACGACGAATTTTCGAAATTCGAAAATGTGAAACTGCAGATGAAAATGATTTTTTTCAAGGTATTCAAAGAAAAAAGAATTAGTAAAATCGGTCAAAAAATAACAAAGTTACGACTATGCATTGTCAGTTTTTTCGTTCGTAAAATTCGGTGATTTCGGATTCGTAAAACGTTTTGAAAATATATTTAAACAACGTTCGCACCCCATTTTTGGGGGGGTAGGTCAAAGTTTTACAAAGATCCCATGGTTAGATTCTGAGAAATCCGATTTGCAGAAAATACACAAAAAAAAAATAACTAGATCTGCTACTGTCCCATGCAGATATGAAAGCTTTCATATTCATCGTCACGTGTCATCGATTATATCAAGTATCTCAAATAAAAGGATAAGAATAACAAACTATTAAAATTGGTCTAAAACTCGCGAAGTTACAAGTCTAAATATAGTATGAAACATTGAGTAATCTGAAAACTAAAGGGAAATAACTGATACTTGTGTTGCTGTAATCGGGATGACTTCCCACTTCAAAACTTTCAGAAAAATGAAATGAAAATGGTAAGAAAACATCGAAAAATTAAATGAGATAACTTTGAACAAAACTAAAACAGGTTGAACTCAACTGTTTGAATATGTACGTTAAATATGTAGATTTGGAAAATTATAAAGACATAATATCAAAATCGGTCAAAAACTCACAAAGTTACAAATTTAAATGTAGTGAGAAACATTGCACCCGGGCAAAAAAATAATCTTTAAACTAAAGGGAAATAACTGAAACTTGTATAGCTGTAATCGGGCTTCCAAGGTATGTTATATAATTATGGTTTCCAATATGTTTGGTTATAAGTAGGAAATCGTGACGACTTCTTAAGCATGTTTTAAACAAAGGGTCATAGACTGCAATATACAAGAATGGCACTCTGCAATAAAAAAACTGGCCAAAGCAAGATTTCTATGCAGAAATTAAATAATTGTTAGAACCAGAAAAATCTTTATCCACTATAATAAATAAGCAACATAGAGAAAATGAAATGAAATTGAATGGGTTTAACGTCCTACTGTTTTGCTCCTACAATGGGCTAATGAAGACGGGCATACGCCATAAAGTGTGAAATGAGGGAAATTTTACCCGGGCAGCGGCGTTACGGCCTACGAGGTTGGACAGGCGACCATACTCCTTGTCACGTACAACCAAGAAATCGAAACAACGCCAGTTGACTCAATGACAGACGTTATGATACAGAGCGCACGTGCTAACCATTCAGCCACGCAACCTCCCTAAAGTCGGCAAATTGCTGACCTACAGCGAGAAACATTTCAACCGGGCCAAATTTTCTATTTTAACAGTTTAATTTGCACGGTACCTTTAGTTATCAACCGAATATTACAAAACTTTTAAAAACAAGCTCCCTCTGACCAGCTTAATCGTTCGCAATAAACGTTTGCCCCTTAAAATCGACAAATTGCTGACTTTAAAGTGAGAAACATTACAACCGGGCCAAATTTTCTGTTTCATCACTTTTACAGTAGCTTTGATTACCAACCGATTATTACAAAACTTTAAAAATAAAAGAGAAAGAGATAAATGCGGCCTAACGTCCATTCGACACAAACTGGGTCATTTCGGGACTAACATATGTTTTTTAATTTTATTTAAAAACTCCCTTGTGCGTACGGGTTTTTAGCGGTTGGGAGGAAACCGAAGAACACGGAGAAAACCCACGAGGTTGTACATCATACACCATGTCACGTGCAACCAGGAGATCGAAACGACGCCCGTTGACTCAATGACAGACGTTACGATACAGCGCGCACATGCTAACCATTCAGCCTCCCTGAATTCGGAAAATTGCTGACTTATAGCAAGAAACATTTCAACCGGGCGAAATTTTTTGTTTTAACAGTTTAATGTGCACGGTACTTTAATTACCAACCCATTATTACAAAACTTTTGAAAATAAGCTCCAACTGACCAGCTTAATCGTATGCAATAAACGTTTTGCCTGAATTGAAAGTTCTGCACGGAGAAAGTTCATCTCGATTTCCCGGCGTGGTTCCCCTTGTCAGTGAGGCAGAACGGAGGGCCTGACAAGCACAGCTGTCTAGTCCATCGGATGGGACGAAACACCAAGGTCCCTTGTACACATTGGAGTGCACGTAAAATATCCCTAAGCAGTTGGAATTCGATACTGTTGAATAAGCTCTATACGATGACTAAATGCGTAGATTGTAGTCACCCACACTGCATGTTTCGCTCAACAATGAAATGGTGCCGTTTTCAATGTTCGATCCTTTTGTTCTTCTACTCCTGATATGTTGGACTGTTGATCGATGGTTTCATATAAAAGACTACCAATAAGACTCTTTGTAGAAGAAGTTCCCAAAAAATAGTATGTTGACTTTACGAGAAAGACCTCTAAACATGCTCCAAAATGTAAAAATACGACTTTTTGGATTTTCAATCTCTTTTTTTCGGCTATCCCTGATATTTAAAAAAATGATACAATGATTTCAAACAACAGGCTAGCTATTACACTCTCTATTGACAAAAGTTTCACTGCCCTCCCTTCATTATAACCGAAGATATCGTGCCCTAAAGAATCAACAAATTAGCATACTTATCTCTGCTTACCCTAAAAAGAAAATGCTCATCTTTTAACTCAATCATGACATTGACCTAGTGAACGCCTACACCAAGTTTGAACATTCTAGCTTAATTAGAAGGAGAGTTATTGTATTCCAAAGTCCCGGTCCTTCAAATTGCTTCTATTTTTCATTTTTAATTCAAAATAGTGACCATCACGTGACCAAAATCAAAATTCGGATCCGACAGATTTTTAGGCATTCCTTCAAGGATTCTGAAAATATAACTCCCGAGTCTGTAAGTAAAATAGCAAAAAAGCCTTTTTGATTTTTCACGTTTAAAGATGGTGGCACTTCCGGTTCGATCGACAAACTCCATATTTTGTGTACGAATCAGTAATTCCTTGTCTAGTATCAAAAAAAAAAATTAGGTCATTCTGACCTATATTTCGACGATTTTTTTGAAAACTTTGATCCTTAATTTCACCAAGGGGAGATAATTTAGAAAATTTCTAATTATATTTTTGAAGTCACATCGGTGAGATCTGCTTGTATACTAAATTTCATGAAAATCGCACAACTATTAAAGAAGTTGTCAAATTGGTCTAAACTTCCGGTTCGAAATCACAGCGACGAATTTTCGAAATTCGAAAATGTGAAACTGCAGATGAAAATGATTTTTTTCAAGGTATTCAAAGAAAAAAGAATTAGTAAAATCGGTCAAAAAATAACAAAGTTACGACTATGCATTGTCAGTTTTTTCGTTCGTAAAATTCGGTGATTTCGGATTCGTAAAACGTTTTGAAAATATATTTAAACAACGTTCGCACCCCATTTTTGGGGGGGTAGGTCAAAGTTTCAGAACGATCCCATGGTTAGATTCTGAGAAATCCGATTTGCAGAAAATACACAAAAAAAAAAATAATAACTAGATCTGCTACTGTCCCATGCAGATATGAAAGCTTTCATATTCATCGTCACGTGTCATCGATTATATCAAGTATCTCAAATAAAAGGATAAGAATAACAAACTATCAAAATTGGTCAAAAACTCGCGAAGTTACAAGTCTAAATATAGTATGAAACATTGAGTAATCTGAAAACTAAAGGGAAATAACTGATACTTGTGTTGCTGTAATCGGGATGAATGAGATAACTTTGAACAAAACTAAAACTTTTTGAATCAGGTTGAACTCAACTGTTTGAATATGTACGTTAAATATGTAGATTTGGAAAATTATAAAGACATAATATCAAAATCGGTCAAAAACTCACAAAGTTACAAATTTAAATGTAGTGAGAAACATTGCACCCGGGCAAAAAAATAATCTTTAAACTAAAGGGAAATAACTGAAACTTGTATAGCTGTAATCGGGCTTCCAAGATGTGTTATATAATTATGGTTTCCAATATGTTTGGTTATAAGTAGGAAATCGTGACGACTTCTTAAGCATGTTTTAAACAAAGGGTCATAGACTGCAATATACAAGAATGGCACTCTGCAATAAAAAAAACTGGCCAGAGATTTCTATGCAGAAATTAAATAATTGCTAGAACCAGAAAAATATTTATCCACTGTCTGCTCCTACAATGGGCTAATGAAGACGGGCATACGCCATAAAGTGTGCAATGAGGGAAATTTTACCCGGGCAGCGGCGTTACGGCCTACGAGGTTGGTAAGGCGACTATACTCCTTGTCACGTACAACCAAGAAATCGAAACAAGGACAGTTGACTCAATGACAGACGTTATGATACAGAGCGCACGTGCTAACCATTCAGCCACGCAACCTCCCTAAAATCGGCAAATTGCTGACCTACAGCGAGAAACATTTCAACCGGGCCAAATTTTCTATTTTAACAGTTTAATTTGCACGGTACCTTTAGTTATCAACCGAATATTACAAAACTTTTAAAAATAAGCTCCCCCTGACCAGCTTAATCGTTCGCAATAAACGTTTGCCCCTTAAAATCGACAAATTGCTGAATTTAAAGTGAGAAACATTACAACCGGGCCAAATTTTCTGTTTTATCACTTTAACAGTACCTTTGATTACCAACCGATTATTACAAAACTTTAAAAAGAGAAAGAGAGAAATGCGGCCTAACGTCCATTCGACACAAACTAGGTCATTTCGGGACTAACATATGTTTTTTAATTTTATTTAAAAACTCCCCTTGCACGTACTGGTCTTTAGCCGTTGGGAGGAAACCGAAGAACACGGAGAAAACCCACGAGGTTGGACATCATACACCATGTCACGTGCAACCTGGAGATCGAAACGACGCCCGTTGACTCAATGACAAAGGTTACGATACAGCGAGCACATGCTAACCATTCAGCCATCCAGCCTCCCTGAATTCGGAAAATTGCTGACTTATAGCAAGAAACATTTCAACCGGGCGAAATTTTTTGTTTTAACAGTTTAATGTGCACGGTACTTTAATTACCAACCCATTATTACAAAACTTTTGAAAATAAGCTCCAACTGACCAGCTTAATCGTATGCAATAAACGTTTTGCCTGAATTGAAAGTTCTGCACGGAGAAAGTTCATCTCGATTTCCCGGCGTGGTTCCCCTTGTCAGTGAGGCAGAACGGAGGGCCTGACAAGCACAGCTGTCTAGTCCATCGGATGGGACGAAACACCAAGGTCCCGTGTACACATTGGAGTGCACGTAAAATATCCCTAAGCAGTTGGAATTCGATACTGTTGAATAAGCTCTATACGATGACTAAATGCGTAGATTGTAGTCACCCACACTGCATGTTTCGCTTAACAATGAAAGGGTGCCGTATTCAATGTTCGATCCTTTTGTTCTTCTACTCCTGATATGTTGGACTGTTGATCGATGGTTTCATATAAAAGACTACCAATAAGACTCTTTGTAGAAGAAGTTCACAAAAAATAGTATGTTGACTTTACGAGAAAGACCTCTAAACATGCTCCAAATTGTAAAAATACGACTTTTTGGATTTTCAATCTCTTTCTTTCGGCTATCACTGATATTTAAAAAAAATGATACAATGATTTCAAACAACAGGCTAGCTATTACACTCTCTATTGACAAAAGTTTCACCGCCCTCCCTTCATTATAACCGAAGTTATCGTGCCCTTAAGAATCAACAAATCAGCATGCTTATCTCTGCTTACCCTAAGCAGAAAATGCTCATCTTTGAACTCAATCATGACATTGACTTAGTGAACGTCTACACCAAGTTTGAACATTCTAGCTTAATTAGAAGGAGAGTTATTGTATTCCAAAGTACCGGCCCTTCAAATTCCTTCTATTTTTCATTTTCAATTCAAAATGGTGACCATCTCGTGACCGAAATTAAAATTCGGATCCGACAGATTTTTAGGCCATCTTTCAAGGATTCTGAAAATATAACTCCCGAGTCTGTAAGTGAAATAGCAAAAAAGCCTTTTTGATTTTTCACGTTTAAAGATGGCGGCACTTCCGGTTCGATCGACAAACTCCATATTTTGTGTACGAATCAGTAATTACTTCTCTAGTATTCAAAAAAAAAATTAGGTCATTCTGACCTATATTTCGACGATTTTTTTGAAAACTTTGATCCTTAATTTCACAAAGGGGAGATAATTTAGAAAATTTCCAAGGACATCATTGAAGTCGCATTGGCAAGATCTACTAACATTCTAAATTTCACGAAAATCGCACAACTATTAAAGAAGTTGTCAAATTGGTAATAACTTCCGGTTCGAAATGACAGCGACGAATTTTCGAAATTCGAAAATCCGAAATTGCAGATTTGAAGTAAATGTTTCAAGATACTCAAAGAAAAAAGAATTAGTAAAATCGGTCAAAAAATAACAAAGTTACGACTATGCATTGTCAGTTTTTTCGTTCGTAAAATTCGGTGATTTCGGATTCGTAAAACGTTTTGAAAATATATTTAATCAAGGTTCGCACCCCATTTTTGGGGGGGTAGGTCAAAATTTCGGAAAGATCCTATGGATAGATTCTGAGAAATCCGATTTGCAGAAAACACACAAAAAAAAAAAATAATAATAACTAGATCTGCTACTGTCCCATGCAGATATGAAAGCTTTCATATTCATCGTCACGTGTCATTGAAGAAAAAATTATCAAAATTGGTCAAAAATTCGCGAAGTTACAAGTCTAAATATAGTATGAAACATTGCACCCAGGCATAACAATAATCTGAAAACTAAAGGGAATAACTGAAACTTGTATTACTATAATGAGACGGATGAGAAATTGAAATGAAAATGGCGGGAAAAAAATTAAAAATGGCAGGTTGGACAGGCGACCTTACTCCTTGTCATGTACAACCGGGCATTCGAAAACACGCTAGTTAACTCAATGACAGGCGCGCGTGCTAACCATTCAGCCACCCCCCCCCCCTTTGAAATCAGACACGTGCAATATGTCATATGGGAAGAATAAGAAGTCGCTCACAACAAAATGGTAAATTAATGAGTTTAGGTCAAAAGGTTGAGCTACTGTTTTAGTGTAATTAATAGTTTTAAAGAGACACGTTAAGGGTTGTTCATAGTTAAATGAAAGTTTAATTTTAAATAAGACCAATAAAATTAGGATTTAATAATGCCAGACTAATATTTCCAATATGTTTGGTTATAAGTAGGAAATCGTGACGACTTCTTAAACATGTTTTAAACAAAGGATCATAGACTGAATTATACAAGAATGGCACTCTGCAATAAAAAAACTGGCCAAAGCAAGATTTCCATGCAGAAATTAAATAATTGCTAGAACCAGAAAATTTTTTTATCCACTATAATAAATAAGCAACATAGACAAAATGAAATGAAATTGAATGGGGTTTAACGTCCTACTGTTCAGCTCCTAAAATGGGCTAATGAAGACGGGCATATGCCATAAAGTGTGCAATGAGGGAAATATTACCCGGGCAGCGGCGTTACGGCCTACGAGGTCGGACAGCGACCATACTCCTTGTCACGTACAACCAAGAAATCGAAACAACGCCAGTTGACTCAATGACAGACGTTATGATACAGAACGCACGTGCTAACCATTCAGCCACGCAACCTCCCTAAAATCGGCAAATTGCTGACCTACAGCGAGAAACATTTCAACCGGGCCAAATTTTCTATTTTAACAGTTTAATTTGCACGGTACCTTTAGTTATCAACCGAATATTACAAAACTTTTAAAAATAAGCTCCCCCAGACCAGCTTAAGCGTTCGCAATAAACGTTTGCCCCTTAAAATCGGCAAATTGCTGACTTTAAAGTGAGAAACATTACAACCGGGCGAAATTTTCTGTTTTATCACTTTTACAGTACCTTTGATTACCAACCGATTATCACAAAACTTTAAAAATAAAAGAGAAAGAGAGAAATGCGGCCTAATGTCCATTCGACACAAACTAGGTCATTTCGTGACTAACATATGTTTTTTTAATTTTATTTAAAAACTCCCCTTGCGCTTACTGGTCTTTAGCCGTTGGGAGGAAACCGAAGGACACGGAGAAAACCCACGAGGTTGGACATCATACTTCATGTCACGTGCAACCTGGAGATCGAAACGACGCTCGTTGACTCAATGACAGACGTTACGATACAGCGCGCACATGCTAACCATTCAGCCATTCAGCCTCCCTGAATTCGGAAAATTGCTGACTTATAGCAAGAAACATTTCAACCGGGCGAAATTTTCTGTTTTAACAGTTTAATGTGCACGGTACTTTAATTACCAACCGATTATTACAAAACTTTTGAAAATAAGCTCCAACTGACCAGCTTAATCGTATGCAATAAACGTTTGGCCTGAATTGAAAGTTCTGCACGGAGAAAGTTCATCTTGATTTCCCGGCGTGGTTCCCCGTTGTCAGTGAGACAGAACGGAGGGCCTGACAAGCACAGTTGTCTAGTCGTTCGGATGGGACGAAAAACCAAGCTCCCGTATAGACATTGGAGTGCACGTAAAATATCCCTAAGCAGTTGGAATTCGATACTGTTGAACAAGCTCTATACGATGACTAAATGTGTAGATTGTAGTCACCCACACTGCATGTTTCGCTTAACAATGAAAGGGTGCCGTTTTCAATTTTCGATCCTTTTGTTCTTCTACTCCTGATATGTTGGACTGTTGATCGATGGTTTCATATAAAAGACTACCAATAAGACTCTTTGTAGAAGAAGTTCCCAAAAAATATTATGTTGACTTTACGAGAAAGACCTCTAAACATGCTCCAAATTGTAAAAAATACGACTTTTTGGATTTTCAATCTCTTTTTTTCGACTATCCCTGATATTTAAAAAAAATGATACAATGATTTCAAACAACAGGCTAGCTATTAGACTCTCTGTTGACAAAAGTTTCATCGCCCTCCCTTCATTATAACCGAAGTTATCGTGCCCTAAAGAATCAACAAATCAGCATTCTTATCTCTGCTTACCCTAAGCAGAAAATGCTCATCTTTGAACTCAATCATGACATTGACCTAGTGAACGTCTACACCAAGTTTGAACATTGTAGCTTAATTAGAAGGAGAGTTATTGTGTTCCAAAGTCCCGGCCCTTCAAATTGCTTCTATTTTTCATTTTCAATTCAAAATGGTGACCATCACGTGACCGAAATCAAAATTCGGATCCGACAGATTTTTAGGCATTCCTTCAAGGATTCTGAAAATATAACTCCCGAGTCTGTAAGTAAAATAGCAAAAAAGCCTTTTTGATTTTTCACGTTTAAAGATGGTGGCACTTCCGGTTCGATCGACAAACTCCATATTTTGTGTACGAATCAGTAATTACTTGTCTAGTATCAAAGAAAAAAATTAGGTCATTCTGACCTATATTTCGACGATTTTTTTGAAAACTTTGATCCTTAATTTCGTCAAGGGGAGATAATTTAGAAAATTTTTAATTATATTTTTGAAGTCACATCGGTAGCATCTACTTATACACTAAATTTCATGAAAATCGTACAACTATTAAAGAAGTTCTCAAATTGGTCAAAACTTCCGGTTCGAAATCACAGCGACGAATTTTCGAAATTGGAAAATGCGAAACTGCAGATGAAAATGATTTTTTTCAAGGTATTCAAAGAAAAAAGAATTAGTAAAATCGGTCAAAAAATAACAAAGTTACGAGTATGCATTGTCAGTTTTTTCGTTCGTAAAATTCGGTGATTTCGGATTCGTAAAACGTTTTGAAAATATATTTAATCAACAGCCACCACCCATTTTTGGGGGGATAGGTAAAAGTTTCAGAACGATCCTATCGTTAGATTCTGAGAAATCCGATTTGTGGACAAAACACAAAAAAAAAATAACAATAACTAGATCTGCTACTGTCCCATGCAGATATGAAAGCTTTCATATTCATCGTCACGTGTCATCGATTATATCAAGTATCTCAAATAAAAGGATATGAATAACAAACTATCAAAATTGGTCAAAAACTCGCGAAGTTACAAGTCTAAATATAGTATGAAACATTGAGTAATCTGAAAACTAAAGGGAAATAACTGATACTTGTGTTGCTGTAATCGGGATGACTTCCGATTTCAAAACTTTCAGAAAAATGAAATGAAAATGGTAAGAAAACATCGAAAAATTAAATGAGATAACTTTGAACAAAACTAAAACTTTTTGAATCAGGTTGAACTCAACTGTTTGAATATGTACGTTAAATATGTAGATTTGGAAAATTATAAAGACATAATATCAAAATCGGTCAAAAACTCACAAAGTTACAAATTTAAATGTAGTGAGAAACATTGCACCCGGGCAAAAAAATTATCTTTAAACTAAAGGGAAATAACTGAAACTTGTATAGCTGTAATCGGGCTTCCAAGGTATGTTATATAATTATGGTTTCCAATATGTTTGGTTATAAGTAGGAAATGGTGACGACTTCTTAAGCATGTTTTAAACAAAGGGTCATAGACTGCAATATACAAGAATGGCACTCTGCAATAAAAAAAAACTGGCCAGAGATTTCTATGCAGAAATTAAATAATTGCTAGAACCAGAAAAATATTTATCCACTATAATAAATAAGCAACATAGAGAAAATGAAATGAAATTGAATGGGGTTTAACGTCCTACTGTTCTGCTCCTACAATGGGCTAATGAAGACGGGCATACGCCATAAAGTGTGCAATGAGGGAAATTTTACCCGGGCAGCGGCGTTACGGCCTACGAGGTTGGTAAGGCGACCATACTCCTTGTCACGTACAACATAGAAATCGAAACAAGGCCAGTTGACTCAATGACAGACGTTATAATACAGAGCGCACGTGCTAACCATTCAGCCACGCAACCTCCCTAAAATCGGCAAATTGCTGACCTACAGCGAGAAACATTTCAACCGGGCCAAATTTTCTATTTTAACAGTTTAATTTGCACGGTACCTTTAGTTATCAACCGAATATTACAAAACTTTTAAAAATAAGCTCCCCCTGACCAGCTTAATCGTTCACAATAAACGTTTTCCCCTTAAAATCGACAAATTGCTGAATTTAAAGTGAGAAACATTACAACCGGGTCAAATTTTCTGTTTTATCACTTTAACAGTACCTTTGATTACCAACCGATTATTACAAAACTTTAAAAAGAGAAAGAGAGAAATGCGGCCTAACGTCCATTCGACACAAACTAGGTCATTTCGGGACTAACATATGTTTTTTAATTTTATTTAAAAACTCCCCTTGCACGTACTGGTCTTTAGCCGTTGGGAGGAAACCGAAGAACACGGAGAAAACCCACGAGGTTGGACATCATACACCATGTCACGTGCAACCTGGAGATCGAAACGACGCCCGTTGACTCAATGACAAACGTTACGATACAGCGCGCACATGCTAACCATTCAGCCATCCAGCCTCCCTGAATTCGGAAAATTGCTGACTTATAGCAAGAAACATTTCAACCGGGCGAAATTTTCTGTTTTAACAGTTTAATGTGCACGGTACTTTAATTACCAACCGATTATTACAAAACTTTTGAAAATAAGCTCCAACTGACCAGCTTAATCGTATGCAATAAACGTTTTGCCTGAATTGAAAGTTCTGCACGGAAAAAGTTCATCTCGATTTCCCGGCGTGGTTCCCCTTGTCAGTGAGGCAGAACGGAGGGCCTGACAAGCACAGCTGTCTAGTCCTTCGGATGGGACGAAAAACCAAGGTCCCGTGTACACATTGGAGTGCACGTAAAATATCCCTAAGCAGTTGGAATTCGATACTGTTGAATAAACTCTATACGATGACTAAATGCGTAGATTGTAGTCACCCACACTGCATGTTTCGCTTAACAATGAAAGGGTGCCGTTTTCAATGTTCGATCCTTTTGTTCTTCTACTCCTGATATGTTGGACTGTTGATCGATGGTTTCATATAAAAGACTACCAATAAGACTATTTGTAGAAGAAGTTCCCCCAAAATAGTATGTTGACTTTACGAGAAAGACCTCTAAACATGCTCCAAATTGTAAAAATACGACTTTTTGGATTTTCAATCTCTTTTTTTCGGCGATCCCTGATATTTAAAAAAAATGATACAATGATTTCACACAACAGGCTAGCTATTAGACTCTCTATTGACAAAAGTTTCACCGCCCTCCCTTCATTATAACCGAAGTTATCGTGCCCTAAAGAATCAACAAATCAGCATGCTTATCTCTGCTTACCCTAAGCAGAAAATGCTCATCTTTGAACTCAATCATGACATTGACCTAGTGAACGTCTACACCAAGTTTGAACATTGTAGCTTAATTAGAAGGAGAGTTATTGTGTTCCAAAGTCCCGGCCCTTCAAATTGCTTCTATTTTTCATTTTCAATTCAAAATGGTGACCATCACGTGACCGAAATCAAAATTCGGATCCGACAGATTTTTGGGCATTCCTTCAAGGATTCTGAAAATATAACTCCCGAGTCTGTAAGTAAAATAGCAAAAAAGCCTTTTTGATTTTTCACGTTTAAAGATGGTGGCACTTCCGGTTCGATCGACAAACTCCATATTTTGTGTACGAATCAGTAATTACTTGTCTAGTATCAAAAAAAAAAATTAGGTCATTCTGACCTATATTTCGACGATTTTTTTGAAAACTTTGATCCTTAATTTCGTCAAGGGGAGATAATTTAGAAAATTTTTAATTATATTTTTGAAGTCACATCGGTAGCATCTACTTATACACTAAATTTCATGAAAATCGTACAACTATTAAAGAAGTTCTCAAATTGGTCTAAACTTCCGGTTCGAAATCACAGCGACGAATTTTCGAAATTGGAAAATGCGAAACTGCAGATGAAAATGATTTTTTTCAAGGTATTCAAAGAAAAAAGAATTAGTAAAATCGGTCAAAAAATAACAAAGTTACGAGTATGCATTGTCAGTTTTTTCGTTCGTAAAATTCGGTGATTTCGGATTCGTAAAACGTTTTGAAAATATATTTAATCAACAGCCACCACCCATTTTTGGGGGGATAGGTAAAAGTTTCAGAACGATCCTATCGTTAGATTCTGAGAAATCCGATTTGTGGACAAAACACAAAAAAAAAATAACAATAATAATCTTAACAGAAACAATAAGCTTTCATATGTAATATGAAAGCTTAATAATCTTAACAGAAACAATAAGCTTTCATATGTAATATGAAAGCTTAACTAGATCTGCTACTGTCCCATGCAGATATGAAAGCTTTCATATTCATCGTCACGTGTCATCGATTATATCAAGTATCTCAAATAAAGGGATAAGAATAACAAACTATCAAAATTGGTCAAAAACTCGCGAAGTTACAAGTCTAAATATAGTATGAAACATTGAGTAATCTGAAAACTAAAGGGAAATAACTGATACTTGTGTTGCTGTAATCGGGATGACTTCCGATTTCAAAAGTTTCAGAAAAATGAAATGAAAATGGTAAGAAAACATCGAAAAATTAAATGAGATAACTTTGAACAAAACTAAAACTTTTTGAATCAGGTTGAACTCAACTGTTTCAATATGTACGTTAAATATGTAGATTTGGAAAATTATAAAGACATAATATCAAAATCGGTCAAAAACTCACAAAGTTACAAATTTAAATGTAGTGAGAAACATTGCACCCGGGCAAAAAAATAATCTTTAAACTAAAGGGAAATAACTGAAACTTGTATAGCTGTAATCGGGCTTCCAAGATATGTTATATAATTATGGTTTCCAATATGTTTGGTTATAAGTAGGAAATCGTGACGACTTCTTAAGCATGTTTTAAACAAAGGGTCATAGACTGCAATATACAAGAAAGGCACTCTGCAATAAAAAAAACTGGCCAGAGATTTCTATGCAGAAATTAAATAATTGCTAGAACCAGAAAAATATTTATCCACTATAATAAATAAGCAACATAGAGAAAATGAAATGAAATTGAATGGGGTTTAACGTCCTACTGTTCTGCTCCTACAATGGGCTAATGAAAACGGGCATACGCCATAAAGTGTGCAATGAGGGAAATTTTACCCGGGCAGCGGCGTTACCGCCTACGAGGTTGGTAAGGCGACCATACTCCTTGTCACGTACAACCAAGAAATCGAAACAAGGCCAGTTGACTCAATGACAGACGTTATGATACAGAGTGCACGTGCTAACCATTCAGCCACGCAACCTCCCTAAAATCGGCAAATTGCTGACCTACAGCGAGAAACATTTCAACCGGGCCAAATTTTCTATTTTAACAGTTTAATTTGCACGGTACCTTTAGTTATCAACCGAATATTACAAAACGTTTAAAAATAAGCTCCCCCTGACCAGCTTAATCGTTCGCAATAAACGTTTGCCCCTTAAAATCGACAAATTGCTGACTTTAAAGTGAGAAACATTACAACCGGGCCAAATTTTCTGTTTTATCACTTTAACAGTACCTTTGATTACCAACCGATTATTACAAAACTTTAAAAAGAGAAAGAGAGAAATGCGGCCTAACGTCCATTCGACACAAACTAGGTCATTTCGGGACTAACATATGTTTTTTAAATTTTATTTAAAAACTCCCCTTGCACGTACTGGTCTTTAGCCGTTGGGAGGAAACCGAAGAACACGGAGAAAACCCACGAGGTTGGACATCATACACCATGTCACGTGCAACCTGGAGATCGAAACGACGCCCGTTGACTCAATGACAAACGTTTCGATACAGCGAGCACCTGCTAACCATTCAGCCATCCAGCCTCCCTGAATTCGGAAAATTGCTGACTTATAGCAAGAAACATTTCAACCGGGCGAAATTTTCTGTTTTAACAGTTTAATGTGCACCGTACTTTAATTACCAACCGATTATTACAAAACTTTTGAAAATAAGCTCCAACTGACCAGCTTAATCGTATGCAATAAACGTTTCGCCTGAATTGAAAGTTCTGCACGGAAAAAGTTCATCTCGATTTCCCGGCGTGGTTCCCCTTGTCAGTGAGGCAGAACGGAGGGCCTGACAAGCACAGCTGTCTAGTCCTTCGGATGGGACGAAAAACCAAGGTCCCGTGTACACATTGGAGTGCACGTAAAATATCCCTAAGCAGTTGGAATTCGATACTGTTGAATAAACTCTATACGATGACTAAATGCGTAGATTGTAGTCACCCACACTGCATGTTTCGCTTAACAATGAAAGGGTGCCGTTTTCAATGTTCGATCCTTTTGTTCTTCTACTCCTGATATGTTGGACTGTTGATCGATAGTTTCATATAAAAGACTACCAATAAGACTCTTTGTAGAAGAAGTTCCCAAAAAATAGTATGTTGACTTTACGAGAAAGACCTCTAAACATGCTCCAAATTGTAAAAATACGACTTTTTGGATTTTCAATCTCTTTTTTTCGGCTATCCCTGATATTTAAAAAAATGATTCAATCATTTCACACAACAGGCTAGCTATTAGACTCTCTATTGACAAAAGTTTCACCGCCCTCCCTTCATTATAACCGAAGTTATCGTGCCCTAAAGAATCAACAAATCAGCATGCTTATCTCTGCTTACCCTAAGCAGAAAATGCTCATCTTTGAACTCAATAATAACATTGATCTAGTGAACGTCTACAACAAGTTTGAACATTCTAGCTTAATTAGAATGAGAGTTATTGTGCTTCAAAGTCTCGGCCCTTCAAATTGCTTCTATTTTTCATTTTCAATTCAAAATGGTGACTCCCGGTTGATCTAAATCAGAATTGTATTCGCGACATTTTTTAGGCCTTCCTACAAGGATTCAGAAAATATAACTCCCGAGTCTGTAAGTAAAATAGCAAAAAAGCCTTATTGATTTTTCACGTTTAAAGATGGTGGCACTTCCGGTTCGATCGACAAACTCCATATTTTGTGTACGAATCAGTAATTCCTTGTCTAGTATCGAAAAAAAAAACTAGGTCATTCTGACCTATATTTCGACGATTTTTTTGAAAACTTTGATCCTTAATTTCACCAAGGGGAGATAAGTTAGAAAATTTCTAAAGTCATTTTTCAAGTTGCATCATTAAGGTCTACTTACATATTAAATTTCATGAAAATCGTACAACTACTAAAGAAGTTGTCGAGTTGGTGTAAACTTCCGGTTCGAAATCACAGCGACGAATTTTCGAAATTCGAAAATCCGAAATTGCAGATTTGAAGTAAATGTCTTAGGATACTCAAAGAAAAAAGAATTAGTAAAATAGATCAAATAGTCACAAAGTTACAGCATTGTAGGTCAAATGCATTCGTTCGTAAAATTCGGTGATTTCGGATTCGTAAAACGTTTTGAAAATACATTTAATCAAGGTTCGCACCCCATTTTTGGGGGGGTAGGTCAAAATTTCAGAAAGATCCTATGGATAGATTCTGAGAAATCCGATTTGCAGAAAACACACAAAAAAAAAAATAATAATAATAATAACTTTAACAGAAACAATAAGCTTTCATATGTAATACATATGAAAGCTTAACTAGATCTGCTACTGTCCCATGCAGATATGAAAGCTTTCATATTCATCATCACGTGTCATCGATTATATCAAGTATCTCAAATAAAAGGATAAGAATAACAAACTATCAAAATTGGTCAAAAACTCGCGAAGTTACAAGTCTAAATATAGTATGAAACATTGAGTAATCTGAAAACTAAAGGGAAATAACTGATACTTGTGTTGCTGTAGTCGGGATGACTTCCGATTTCAAAACTTTCAGAAAAATGAAATGAAAATGGTAAGAAAACATCGAAAAATTACATGAGATAACTTTGAACAAAACTAAAACTTTTTGAATCAGGTTGAACTCAACTGTTTGAATATGTACGTTAAATATGTAGATTTGGAAAATTATAAAGACATAATATCAAAATCGGTCAAAAACTCACAAAGTTACAAATTTAAATGTAGTGAGAAACATTGCACCCGGGCAAAAAGATAATCTTTAAACTAAAGGGAAATAACTGAAACTTGTATAGCTGTAATCGGGCTTCCAAGATATGTTATATAATTATGGTTTCCAATATGTTTGGTTATAAGTAAGAAATCGTGACGACTTCTTAAGCATGTTTTAAACAAAGGGTCATAGACTGCAATATACAAGAATGGCACTCTGCAATAAAAAAAACTGGCCAGAGATTTCTATGCAGAAATTAAATAATTGCTAGAACCAGAAAAATATTTATCAACTATAATAAATAAGCAACATAGAGAAAATGAAATGAAATTGAATGGGGTTTAACGTCCTACTGTTCTGCTCCTACAATGGGCTAATGAAGACGGGCATACGCCATAAAGTGTGCAATGAGGGAAATTTTACCCGGGCAGCGGCGTTACGGCCTACGAGGTTGGTAAGGCGACCATACTCCTTGTCACGTACAACCAAGAAATCGAAACAAGGACAGTTGACTCAATGACAGACGTTATGATACAGAGCGCACGTGCTAACCATTCAGCCACGCAACCTCCCTAAAATCGGCAAATTGCTGACCTACAGCGAGAAACATTTCAACCGGGCCAAATTTTCTATTTTAACAGTTTAATTTGCACGGTACCTTTAGTTATCAACCGAATATTACAAAACTTTTAAAAATAAACTCCCCCTGACCAGCATAATCGTTCGCAATAAACGTTTGCCCCTTAAAATCGACAAATTGCTGAATTCAAAGTGAGAAACATTACAACCGGGCCAAATTTTCTGTTTTATCACTTTAACAGTACCTTTGATTACCAACCGATTATTACAAAACTTTAAAAAGAGAAAGAGAGAAATGCGGCCTAACGTCCATTCGACACAAACTAGGTCATTTCGGGACTAACATGTTTTTTAATTTTATTTAAAAACTCCCCTTGCACGTACTGGTCTTTAGCCGTTGGGAGGAAACCGAAGAACACGGAGAAAACCCACGAGGTTGGACATCGTACACCATGTCACGTGCAACCTGGAGATCGAAACGACGCCCGTTGACTCAATGACAAAGGTTACGATACAGCGAGCACATGCTAACCATTCAGCCATCCAGCCTCCCTGAATTCGGAAAATTGCTGACTTATAGCAAGAAACATTTCAACCGGGCGAAATTTTCTGTTTTAACAGTTTAATGTGCACGGTACTTTAATTACCAACCGATTATTACAAAACTTTTGAAAATAAGCTCCAACTGACCAGCTTAATCGTATGCAATAAACGTTTTGCCTGAATTGAAAGTTCTGCACGGAGAAAGTTCATCTCGATTTCCCGGCGTGGTTCCCCTTGTCAGTAAGGCAGAACGGAGGGCCTGACAAGCACAGCTGTCTAGTCGTTCGGATGGGACGAAAAACCAAGGTCCCGTGTACACATTGGAGTGCACGTAAAATATCCCTAAGCAGTTGGAATTCGATACTGTTGAATAAGCTCTATACGATGACTAAATGCGTAGATTGTAGTCACCCACACTGCATGTTTCGCTTAACAATGAAAGGGTGCCGTATTCAATGTTCGATCCTTTTGTTCTTCTACTCCTGATATGTTGGACTGTTGATCGATGGTTTCATATAAAAGACTACCAATAAGACTCTTTGTAGAAGAAGTTCCCCAAAAATAGTATGTTGACTTTACGAGAAAGACCTCTAAACATGCTTCAAATTGTAAAAATACGACTTTTTGGATTTTCAATCTCTTTTTTTCGGCTATCCCTGATATTTAAAAAAAATGATACAATCATTTCAAACAACAGGCTAGCTATTACACTCTCTATTGACAAAAGTTTCACCGCCCTCCCTTCATTATAACCGAAGTTATCGTGCCCTAAAGAATCAACAAATCAGCATGCTTATCTCTGCTTACCCTAAGCAGAAAATGCTCATCTTTGATCTCAATCAGGACATTGACCTAGTGAACGTCTACACCAAGTTTGAACATTCTAGCTTAATTAGAAGGAAAGTTATTGTTTTCCAAAGTCCCGGCCCTTCAAATTGCTTCTATTTTTCATTTTCAATTCAAAATGGTGATCATCACGTGACCGAAATCAAAATTCGGATCCGACAGATTTTTAGGCATTCCTTCAAGGATTCTGAAAATATAACTCCCGAGTCTGTAAGTAAAATAGCAAAAAAGCCTTTTTGATTTTTCACGTTTAAAGATGGTGGCACTTCCGGTTCGATAGACAAACTCCATATTTTGTGTACGAATCAGTAATTACTTATCTAATTTTCAAAAAAAAAAATAGGTCATTCTGACCTATATTTCGACGATTTTTTTGAAAACTTTGATCCTTAATTTCACAAAGGGGAGATAATTTAGAAAATTTCCAAGGACATCATTGAAGTCGCATTGGCAAGATCTACTAACATTCTAAATTTCACGAAAATCGCACAACTATTAAAGAAGTTGTCAAATTGGTAATAACTTCCGGTTCGAAATGACAGCGACGAATTTTCGAAATTCGAAAATCCGAAATTGCAGATTTGAAGTAAATGTTTCAAGATACTCAAAGAAAAAAGAATTAGTAAAATCGGTCAAAAAATAACAAAGTTACGACTATGCATTGTCAGTTTTTTCGTTCGTAAATTTCGGTGATTTCGGATTCGTAAAACGTTTTGAAAATATATTTAATCAAGGTTCGCACCCCATTTTTGGGGGGGTAGGTCAAAATTTCGGAAAGATCCTATGGATAGATTCTGAGAAATCCGATTTGCAGAAAACACACAAAAAAAAAAAATAATAATAACTAGATCTGCTACTGTCCCATGCAGATATGAAAGCTTTCATATTCATCGTCACGTGTCATTGATTGTATCAAGTATCCTAAATAAAAGGATAAGAAGAAAAAATTATCAAAATTGGTCAAAAACTCGCGAAGTTACAAGTCTAAATATAGTATGAAACATTGCACCCAGGCATAACAATAATCTAAAAACTAAAGGGAAATAACTGAAACTTGTATTACTGTAATGAGACGGATGAGAAAATGAAATGAAAATGGCGGGAAAAAAAATTAAAAATGGCAGGTTGGACAGGCGACCTTTCTCCTTGTCACGTACAACCGGGCATTCGAAAACACGCTAGTTAACTCAATGACAGGCGCGCGTGCTAACCATTCAGCCACCCCACCCCTTTGAAATCAGACACGTGCAATATGTCATATAGAGAGAATAACAAGTCGCTCACAACAAAATCGTAAATTAATGAGTTTAGGTCAAAGGGTTGAGCTACTGTTTTAGAGTATTTATTTGTTTTAAAGAGACACGTTATGGGTTGTTCATAGTTAAATGAAAGTTTAATTTTAAATAAGACCAATAAAATTAGGATTTAATAATGCCAGACTAATATTTCCAATATGTTTGGTTTTAAGTAGGAAATCGTGACGACTTCTTAAGCATGTTTTATACAAAAGATCATAGACTGAATTTTACAAGAATGGCACTCTGCAATAAAAAAACTGGCCAAAGCAAGATTTCTATGCAGAAATTAAATAATTGCTAGAACCAGAAAAATATTTATCCACTATAATAAATAAGCAACATAGACAAAATGAAATGAAATTCAATGGGGTTTAACGTCCTACTGTTCTGCTCCTAAAATGGGCTAATGAAGACGGGCATATGCCATAAAGTGTGCAATGAGGGAAATTTTACCCGGGCAGCGGCGTTGCGGCCTACGAGGTTGGACAGGCGACCATACTCCTTGTCACGTACAACCAAGAAATCGAAACAACGCCAGTTGACTCAATGACAGACGTTATGATACAGAGCGCACGTGCTAACCATTCAGCCACGCAACCTCCCTAAAATCGGCAAATTGCTGACCTACAGTGAGAAACATTTCAACCGGGCCAAATTTTCTATTTTAACAGTTTAATTTGCACGGTACCTTTAGTTATCAACCGAATATTACAAAACTTTTAAATATAAGCTCCCCCTGATTAGCTTAAGCGTTCGCAATAAACGTTTGCCCCTTAAAATCGGCAAATTGCTGACTTTAAAGTGAGAAACATTACAACCGGGCGAAATTTTCTGTTTTATCACTTTTACAGTACCTTTGATTACCAACCGATTATTACAAAACTTTAAAAATAAAAGAGAAAGAGAGAAATGCGGCCTAATGCCCATTCGACACAAACTAGGTCATTTCGTGACTAACATATGTTTTTTAATTTTATTTAAAAACTCCCCTTGCGCTTACTGGTCTTTAGCCGTTGGGAGGAAACCGAAGAACACGGAGAAAACCCACGAGGTTGGACATCATACTTCATGTCACGTGCAACCTGGAGATCGAAACGACGCCCATTGACTCAATGACAGACGTTACGATAGAGCGCGCACATGCTAACCATTCAGCCTCCCTGAATTCGGAAAATTGCTGACTTATAGCAAGAAACATTTCAACCGGGCGAAATTTTCTGTTTTAACAGTTTAATGTGCACGGTACTTTAATTACCAACCGATTATTACAAAACTTTTGAAAATAAGCTCCAACTGACCAGCTTAATCGTATGCAATAAACGTTTGGCCTGAATTGAAAGTTCTGCACGGAGAAAGTTCATCTTGATTTCCCGGCGTGGTTCCCCGTTGTCAGTGAGGCAGAACGGAGGGCCTGACAAGCACAGCTGTCTAGTCGTTCGGATGGGACGAAAAACCAAGGTCCCGTGTACACATTGGAGTGCACGTAAAATATCCCTAAGCAGCTGGAATTCGATACTGTTGAATAAGCTCTATACGATGACTAAATGTGTAGATTGTAGTCACCCACACTGCATGTTTCGCTTAACAATGAAAGGGTGCCGTTTTCAATTTTCGATCCTTTTGTTCTTCTACTCCTGATATGTTGGACTGTTGATCGATGGTTTCATATAAAAGACTACCAATAAGACTCTTTGTAGAAGAAGTTCCCAAAAAATATTATGTTGACTTTACGAGAAAGACCTCTAAACATGCTCCAAATTGTTAAAATACGACTTTTTGGATTTTCAATCTCTTTTTTTCGGCTATCCCTGATATTTAAAAAAAATGATACAATGATTTCAAACAACAGGCTAGCTATTAGACTCTCTATTGACAAAAGTTTCTCCGCCCTCCCTTCATTATAACCGAAGTTATCGTGCCCTAAAGAATCAACAAATCAGCATGCTTATCTCTGCTTACCCTAAGCAGAAAATGCTCATCTTTGAACTCAATCATGACATTGACCTAGTGAAAGTCTACAAGAAGTTTGAACATTCTAGCTTAATTAGAAGGAGAGTTATTGTATTCCAAAGTCCCGGCCCTTCAAATTGCTTATATTTTTCATTTTCAATTCAAAATGGTGACCATCACGTGACCGAAATCAAAATTCGGATCCGACAGATTTTTAGGCATTCCTTCAAGGATTCTGAAAATATAACTCCCGAGTCTGTAAGTAAAATAGCAAAAAAGCCTTTTTGATTTTTCTCGTTTAAAGATGGTGGCACTTCCGGTTCGATCGACAAACTCCATATTTTGTGTACGAATCAGTAATTACTTGTCTAGTATCAAAGAAAAAAATTAGGTCATTCTGACATATATTTCGACGATTTTTTTGAAAACTTTGATCCTTAATTTCGTCAAGGGGAGATAATTTAGAAAATTTATAATTATATTTTTGAAGTCACATCGGTAACATCTACTTATACACTAAATTTCATGAAAATCGTACAACTATTAAAGAAGTTCTCAAATTGGTCTAAACTTCCGGTTCGAAATCACAGCGACGAATTTTCGAAATTGGAAAATGCGAAACTGCAGATGAAAATGATTTTTTTCAAGGTATTCAAAGAAAAAAGAATTAGTAAAATCGGTCAAAAAATAACAAAGTTACGACTATGCATTGTCAGTTTTTTCGTTCGTAAAATTCGGTGATTTCGGATTCGTAAAACGTTTTGAAAATATATTTAATCAACAGCCACCACCCATTTTTGGGGGGATAGGTAAAAGTTTCAGAACGATCCTATGGTTAGATTCTGAGAAATCCGATTTGTGGACAAAACACAAAAAAAAAATAACAATAATAATCTTAACAGAAACAATAAGCTTTCATATGTAATATGAAAGCTTAATAACTTTAACAGAAACAATAAGCTTTCATATGTAATACATATGAAAGCTTAATAACTTTAACAGAAACAATAAGCTTTCATATGTAATACATATGAAAGCTTAATAATAATCTTAACAGAAACAATAAGCTTTCATATGTAATATGAAAGCTTAATAATCTTAACAGAAACAATAAGCTTTCATATGTAATATGAAAGCTTAATAATAATCTTAACAGAAACAATAAGCTTTCATATGTAATATGAAAGCTTAATAACTTTAACAGAAACAATAAGCTTTCATATGTAATACATATGAAAGCTTAATAAACTAGATCTGCTACTGTCCCATGCAGATATGAAAGCTTTCATATTCATCGTCACGTGTCATCGATTATATCAAGTATCTCAAATAAAAGGATAAGAATAACAAACTATCAAAATTGGTCAAAAACTCGCGAAGTTACAAGTCTAAATATAGTATGAAACATTGAGTAATCTGAAAACTAAAGGGAAATAACTGATACTTGTGTTGCTGTAATCGGGATGAATGAGATAACTTTGAACAAAACTAAAACTTTTTGAATCAGGTTGAACTCAACTGTTTGAATATGTACGTTAAATATGTAGATTTGGAAAATTATAAAGACATAATATCAAAATCGGTCAAAAACTCACAAAGATACAAATCTAAATGTAGTGAGAAACATTGCACCCGGGCAAAAAAATAATCTTTAAACTAAAGGGAAATAACTGAAACTTGTATAGCTGTAATCGGGCTTCCAAGATATGTTATATAATTTATGTTTCCAATATGTTTGGTTATAAGTAGGAGATCGTGACGACTTCTTAAGCATGTTTTAAACAAAGGGTCATAGACTGCAATATACAAGAATGGCACTCTGCAATAAAAAAAACTGGCCAGAGATTTCTATGCAGAAATTAAATAATTGCTAGAACCAGAAAAATATTTATCCACTATAATAAATAAGCAACATAGAGAAAATGAAATGAAATTGAATGGGGTTTAACGTCCTACTGTTCTGCTCCTAAAATGGGCTAATGAAGACGGGCATACGCCATAAAGTGTGCAATGAGGGAAATTTTACCCGGGCAGCGGCGTTACGGCCTACGAGGTTGGACAGGCGACCATACTCCTTGTCACGTACAACCAAGAAATCGAAACAACGCCAGTTGACTCAATGACAGACGTTATGATACAGAGCGCACGTGCTAACCATTCAGTCACGCAACCTCCCTAAAATCGGCAAATTGCTGACCTACAGATAGAAACATTTCAACCGGGCGAAATCTTCTATTTTATTAGTTTAATTTGCACGGTACCTTTAGTTATCAACCGAATATTACAAAAGTTTTAAAAATAAGCTCCCCCTGACCAGCTAAATCGTTCGCAATAGACGTTTTCCCCTTAAAATTTGCAATGTGGGAAACATTACAACCGGGCGAAATTTTCTGTTTTATCACTTTTACAGTATCTTTGATTAACAACCGATTATTACAAAACTTTAAAAATAAAAAAGAAAGAAAGAAATGCGGGTTAACGTCCATTCGACACAAACTAGGTCATTTCGGGACTAACATATGTTTTTTAATTTTATTTAAAAACTCCCCTTGCGCGTACTGGTCTTTAGCTGTTGGGAGGAAACCGAAGGACACGGAGAAAACACACGAGGTTGGACACCATACTCCATGTCACGTGCAATCTCGAAATCGAAACGACGCCCGTTGACTCAATGACAGACGTTACGATACAGCGCACATGCTAACCATTCAGCTATTCAGCCTCCCTTAAAAATAAGCTCCCCCTGACCAGCTTAATTGTTCGCAATAAACGTTTGCCCTCTAAAATCGGCAAATTGCTGACTTTAAAGTGAGAAACATTACAACCGGGCGAAGTTTTATTTTTTATCACCTTTACAGTACCTTTGATTACCAACCGATTATTACAAAACTTTAAAAATAAAAGAGAAAGAGAGAAATGCGGCTCAACGTCCATTCGACACAAACTAGGTCATTTCGGGACTAACATATGTTTTTTAATTTTATTTATAAACTTACCTTGCGCGTACGGGTCTTTAGCCATGGGAGGAAACCGAAGGACACGGAGAAAACCCACGAGGTTGGAAACCATACTCCATGTCACGTGCAACTTGGAAATCGAAACGACGCAGGTTGACTAAATGACAGACGTTACGATACAGCGCGCGTATGCTAACCATTCAGCCTCCCTAAAATCGGGAAATTGCTGACTTATAGCAAGAAACATTTCAACCGGGCGAAATTTTCTGTTTTAACAGTTTAATTCACACGGTATATTAATTACCAACCGATCATTACAAAACTTTTGAAAATAAGCTCCAACTGACCAGCTTAATCGTATGCAATAAACGTTTGGCCTGAATTGAAAGTTCTGCAACGAGAAAGTTCATCTCGATTTTCCGGCGTGGTTCCCCCTTGTCAGTGAGGCAGAGCAGAGGGCCTGACAAGGACAGCTGTCTAGTCGTTCGGATGGGACGA
Organism: Patella ulyssiponensis; assembly: GCA_963678685.1. Taxonomy (NCBI): domain Eukaryota; kingdom Metazoa; phylum Mollusca; class Gastropoda; family Patellidae; genus Patella; species Patella ulyssiponensis. The sequence continues at coordinate 10,511,237 of OY783228.1, forward strand.
AAAACCAAGGTCGCGTGTACACATTGGAGTGCACGTAAAATATCCCTAAGCAGTTGGAATTCGATACTGTTGAATAAGCTCTATACGATGACTAAATGTGCAGATTGTAGTCACCCACACTGCATGTTTCGCTTAACAATGAAAGGGTGCCGTTTTCAATGTTTGATCCTTTTATTCTTCTACTCCAGATATTTTGGACTGTTGATCGAAGTTTTCATATAAAAGACTACCGATAAGACTCTTCGTAGAAGAAGTTCCCAAAAAATATTATGTTGACTTTAAGAGAAAAGAACCTTTAAAGATGCTCCAAATCGTAAACATACGACTTTTTGGATTTTCGATCTCTTTTTTTCTGCTATCCCTGATATTTAAAAAAAAAGATACAACGATTCCACACAACAGGCCAGCTATTACACTCTCGATTAACAAGAGTTTCACCGCCCAACCTTCATTATAACCGAAGTTATCTTGTCCTAAAGAATCAACAAATCAGCATGCTTATCTCTGCTTACCCTAGGCAGAAAATGCTCATCTTTAAACTCAATCCTGACATTGACATAGTGAACGTCTACACCAAGATTGAACATTCTAGCTCAATTAGAAGGAGAGTTATTTCAGCCTCCCTGAATTCGGAAAATTGCTGACTTATAGCAAGAAACATTTCAACCGGGCGAAATTTTCTGTTTTAACAGTTTAATGTGCACGGTACTTTAATTACCAACCGATTATTACAAAACTTTTGAAAATAAGCTCCAACTGACCAGCTTAATCGTATGCAATAAAAGTTTGGCTTGAATTGAAAGTTCTGCACGTAGGAAGTTCATCTCGATTTCCCGGCGTGGTTCCCCCTTGTCAGTGTGGCAGAACGGAGGGCCTGACAAGCACAGCTGTCTAGTTCGGATGGGACGAAAAGCACGGTCCCGTGTACACATTGGAGTGCACGTAAAATATCCCTAAGCAGTTTGAATTCGATACTGTTGAATAAGCTCTATACGATGACTAAATGTGTAGATTGTAGTCACCCACACTGCATGTTTCGCTTAACAATGAAAGGGTGCCGTTTTCAATGTTCGATCCTTTTGTTCTTCTACTCCTGATATGTTGGACTGTTGATCGATGGTTTCATATAAAAGACTACCAATAAGACTCTTTGTAGAAGAAGTTCCCAACCAATATTATGTTGACTTTACGAGAAAGACCTCTAAACATGCTCCAAATTGTAAAAATACGACTTTTTGGATTTTCAATCTCTTTTTTTTCGGCTATCCCTGATATTTAAAAAAAAATGATACAATGATTTCACACAACAGGCTAGCTATTAGACTCTCTATTGACAAAGTTTCACCGCCCTCCCTTCATTATAACCGAAGTTATCGTGCCCTAAAGAATCAACAAATCAACATGCTTATCTCTGCTTACCCTAAGCAGAAAATGCTCATCTTTGAACTCCATCATAACATTGACCTAGTGAACGTTTACACCAAGTTTGAACATTCTAGCTTAATTAGAATGAGAGTTATTGTGCTCCAAAGTCTCGGCCCTTCAAATTGCTTCTATTTTTCATTTTCAATTCAAAATGGTGACTCCCGGTTGACCTAAATCAAAATTCTATTCGTGACATTTTTTAGGCCTTCCTACATGGATTCAGAAAATATAACTCCCGAGTCTGTAAGTAAAATAGCAAAAAAGCCTTAGTGATTTTTCACGTTTAAAGATGGTGGCACTTCCGGTTCGATCGACAAACTCCATATTTTGTGTACGAATCAGTAATTCCTTGTCTAGTATCAAAAAAAAAAATTAGGTCATTCTGACCTATATTTCGGCGATTTTTTTGAAAATTTTGATCCTTAATTTCACCAAGGGGAGATAATTTAGAAAATTTCTAATTATATTTTTGAAGTCACATCGGTAGGATCTACTTATATACTAAATTGAATGAAAATCGCACAACTATTAAAGAAGTTGTCAAATTGGTCTAAACTTCCGGTTCGAAATCACAGCGACGAAATTTCGAAATTCGAAAATGTGAAACTGCTGATGAAAATGATTTTTTTCAAGGTATTCAAAGAAAAAAGATTTAGTAAAATCGGTCAAAAAACAATAAAGTTACGACTATGCAATGTCCATTTTGTCGTTCGTAAATTTCGGTGATTTCGGATTCGTAAAACGTTTTGAAAATATATTTAATCAACAGCTACCACCCATTTTTGGGGGGGTAGGTAAAAGTTTCATAAAGATACTGTGGTTAGATTCTGAGAAATCCGATTTGTGGATAAAACACAAAAAAAAAATAACAACTAGATCTGCTACTGTCCCATGCAGATATGAAAGCTTTCATATTCATCGCCACGTGTCATTGATTGTATCAAGTATCCTAAATAAAAGGATAAGAAGAAAAAATTATCAAAATTGGTCAAAAACTCGCAAAATTACAAGTCTAAATATAGTATGAAACATTGCACCCAGGCATAACAATAATCTGAAAACTAAAGGGAAATAACCGAAACTTGTATTACTGTAATGAGACGGATGAGAAAATGAAATGAAAATTGCCGGAAAAAAATTAAAAATGACAGGTTGGACAGGCGACCTTACTCCTTGTCACGTACAACCGAGCATTCGAAAACACGCTAGTTAACTCAATGACAGGCGCGCGTGCTAACCATTCAGCCGCCCAACCCCCCTTTGAAATCAGACACGTACAAGCCACTCACAACAAAATGGTAAATTAATGAGTTTAGGGCAAAAAGGCGTCTACAGCACCCGGTGTTCCCAGGCGGTCATCCATCCTAGTACTAACCGGGCCCGACGTTGCTTAACTTGAGTGATCGGACGAGAACTGGTGTTTTCAACATGGTATGACCGTAGACGAGAGAAGGTGGACAGAACCCGTAGTTATACATACTTGAATTGACCCGCTTATAGATTATTTTGGGGGGTTTTGTCGGTTTTAAAAAGCACAGCACAGCTCCCGGTGTTCCCAGGCGGTCACCCATCCAAGTACTGACCGGGCCCGACGTTGCTTAACTTCAGTGATCGGACGAGAACTGGTGTTTTCAACGTGGTGTGGCCGTAGACGAGAAAAGGTGGACAGAACCCGTAGTTATACTTACCTGAATTGACCCGCTTATTGATTTTTTTTTTGTTTTTTGTCGGTTTTAAAAAGGCGCCTACAGCACCCGATGTTCCCAGGCGGTCACCCGTCCAAGTACTGACCGGGCCCGACGTTGCTTAACTTCAGTGATCGGACGAGAACTGGTGTTTTCAACGGGGTATGGCCGTAGACGAGAGGGGGTGGACAGAACCCGTAGTTATACTTACCGGAATTGACCCGCTTATTGATTTTTGGGGCGGTTTTTGTCGGTTTTAAAAAGGCGTCTATAGCACCCGGTGTTCCCAGGCGGTCACCCATCCAAGTACTAACCGGGCCCGACGTTGCTTAACTTCAGTGATCGGACAAGAACTGGTGTTTTCAACGTGGTGTGGCCGTAAACGAGAGAAGGTGGGCAGAACTCGTAGTTATACTTACCTGAATTGACCCGCTTATTGATTTTTTTTTGTAGGGGGGGGGGGAAGGTGTCGGTTTTAAAAAGGCGTCTACAGCACCCGGTGTTCCCAGGCGGTCACCCATCCAAGTACTGACCGGGCCCGATGTTGCTTAACTTCAGTGATCGGACGAGAACTGGTGTTTTCAACGTGGTGTGGCCGTAGACGAGAGAACGTGGACAGAACCCGTAGTTATACTTACCTGAATTGACCCGCTTATTGATTTTTTTTTTTTTGGGGGGGGGGGTCGGTTTTAAAAAGGCGTCTACAGCACCCGGTGTTCCCAGGCGGTCACCCATCCAAGTACTGACCGGGCCCGACGTTGCTTAACTTCAGTGATCGGACGAGAACTGGTGTTTTCAACGTGGTGTGGCCGTAGACGAGAGAAGGTGGACAGAACCCATACTTGTGCTTACTCAAATTCTTATGGTGTCTTATTCCCTGGGGAGACGGGCCGAGCGCAGAGCTGGAGTGGTGCAAAAGAGTGCGCGCTGTGGTCTGATTGGCGGAAAATTGATTTTTTCACGAAGAATCAGGGCAAAAAGGCGTCTACAGCACCCGGTGTTCCCAGGCGGTCACCCATCCAAGTACTAACCGGGCCCGACGTTGCTTAACTTCAGTGATCGGACGAGAACTGGTGTTTTCAACGTGGTATGGCCGTAGACGAGAGAAGCTGGACAGAACCCGTAGTTATACTTACCTGAATTGACCCGCTTATTGATTTTTTGTTTTGTTTTTTGTTTTAGAGTATTTAATTGTTTTAAAGAGACACGTTAAGGGTTGTTCATAGTTAAATTAAAGTTTAATTTTAAATAAGACCAATAAAATTAGGATTTAATAATGCCAGACTAATATTAAATAAAGTTTTAAATTAAGAATAATTAATTATTGGTCTAATGCAATGAAATACTTTGATTTGACGGATGAAATGTACGATGGGTGTTCACACTATGTGGCTAAGGTCGGGTGTTCGATCCCTGCATTGGCCGAGAAAGTTCATCTCGATATTCTGGCGTGTACCCCCATCCGCCGTGTACACATTGGAGTGCACGTAAAAGATCCCTTAGCAGTTGGAATTCTATATTGTTGAATAAGCTCTATACGATGACTAAATGTGCAGATTGTAGCCACCCACACTGCATGTTTTGCTTAACAATGAAAGGGTGCGGTTTTCAATTTTCGATCCTTTTATTCTACTACTCCTGATATTTTGGACTGTTGATCTATGGTTTCATATAAAAGACTACCGATAAGACTCTTTGTAGAAGAAGTTCCCCAAAAATATTATGTTGACTTTAAGAGAAAAGGACCTTTAAAAATGCTCCAAATCGTAAAAATACGACTTTTGGATTTTCGATCTCCTTTTTCTGCTACCCCTGATATTTAAAAAAAATGATACAATGATTTCACACAACGGGCTAGCTATTAGACTCTCGATTGGCAAGAGTTTCATCACCCTCCCTTCATTATAACCGAAGTTATTGTGCCCTAAAGAATCAACAAATCAGCATGCTTATCTCTGCTTACCCTAGGCAGAAAATGTTCATCTTTGCACTCCATCATGACATTGACCTAGTGAACGTCTACACCAAGATTGAACATTCTAGCTCAATTAGAATGAGAGTTATTGTGTTTCAAAATCTCGGCCCTTCAAATTGCTACTACTTTTCATATTCACTTCAAAATGGCAACCATCAGTTGACCTAAATCAAAATTCTGCTCCCTACGATTTTCGGGCCATCCTTCAAGGATTCAGAAAATATAACTCCCGTGTCTGTAAGTAAGATAGCAAAAAAGCCTTAGGGATTTTTCATGTTTCAAGATGGTGGCATTTCCGGTTTGATCGACAAACTCCATATTTTGTGTAGGAATCAGAAATTATTTGTCGAGTATCGAAAAAAATTTTCAGGTCATTCTGACCTATATTTCGACGATTTTTTTGAAAACTTTGATCCTTCATTTCACCAAGGGGAGATAATTTAGAAAATTTCTCATTATATTTTTGAAGTCACATCCGTAAGATCTACTTATATACTAAATTTCATGAAAATCGTACAACTATTAAAGAAGTTGTCAAATTGGTCTAAACTTCCGGTTCGAAATCACAGCGACGAATTTTCGAAATTCGAAAATGTGAAACTGCAGATGAAAATGATTTTTTTCAAGGTATTCAAAGAAAAAAGAATTAGTAAAATTGGTCAAAAAATAGCAAAGTTACGACTATGCATTGTCCATTTTTACGTTCGTAAAATTCGGTGATTTTGAATTCGCAAAACGTTTTGAAAATATATTTAATCAACAGCCACCACCCATTTTTGGGGGGGTAGGTCAAAGTTTCAAAAACATTCTATTGTTAGATTCTGAGAAATCCGATTTGCAGGAAAAACACAAAAAAAAAATAATAACTAGATCTGCTACTGTCCCATGCAGATATGAAAGCTTTCATATTCATCATCACGTGTCATCGATTATATCAAGTATCTCAAATAAAAGGATAAGAATAACAAACTATCAAAATTGGTCAAAAACTCGCGAAGTTACAAGTCTAAATATAGTATGAAACATTGAGTAATCTGAAAACTAAAGGGAAATAACTGATACTTGTGTTGCTGTAATCGGGATGAATGAGATAACTTTGAACAAAACTAAAACTTTTTGAATCAGGTTGAACTCAACTGTTTGAATATGTACGTTAAATATGTAGATTTGGAAAATTATAAAGACATAATATCAAAATCGGTCAAAAACTCACAAAGTTACAAATTTAAATGTAGTGAGAAACATTGCACCCGGGCAAAAAAATAATCTTTAAACTAAAGGGAAGTAACTGAAACTTGTATAGCTGTAATCGGGCTTCCAAGATATGTTATATAATTATGGTTTCCAATATGTTTGGTTATAAGTAGGAAATCGTGACGACTTCTTAAGCATGTTTTAAACAAAGGGTCATAGACTGCAATATACAAGAATGGCACTCTGCAATAAAAAAAACTGGCCAGAGATTTCTATGCAGAAATTAAATAATTGCTAGAACCAGAAAAATATCTATCCACTATAATAAATAAGCAACATAGAGAAAATGAAATGAAATTGAATGGGGTTTAACGTCCTACTGTTCTGCTCCTACAATGGGCTAATGAAGACGGGCATACGCCATAAAGTGTGCAATGAGGGAAATTTTACCCGGGCAGCGGCGTTACGGCCTACGAGGTTGGTAAGGCGACCATACTCCTTGTCACGTACAACCAAGAAATCGAAACAAGGCCAGTTGACTCAATGACAGACGTTATGATACAGAGCGCACGTGCTAACCATTCAGCCACGCAACCTCCCTAAAATCGGCAAATTGCTGACCTACAGCGAGAAACATTTCAACCGGGCCAAATTTTCTATTTTAACAGTTTAATTTGCACGGTACCTTTAGTTATCAACCGAATATTACAAAACTTTTAAAAATAAGCTCCCCCTGACCAGCTTAATCGTTCGCAATAAACGTTTGCCCCTTAAAATCGACAAATTGCTGAACTTAAAGTGAGAAACATTACAACCGGGCCAAATTTTCTGTTTTATCACTTTAACAGTACCTTTGATTACCAACCGATTATTACAAAACTTTAAAAAGAGAAAGAGAGAAATGCGGCCTAACGTCCATTCGACACAAACTAGGTCATTTCGGGACTAACATATGTTTTTTAATTTTATTTAAAAACTCCCCTTGCACGTACTGGTCTTTAGCCGTTGGGAGGAAACCGAAGAACACGGAGAAAACCCACGAGGTTGGACATCATACACCATGTCACGTGCAACCTGGAGATCGAAACGACGCCCGTTGACTCAATGACAAAGGTTACGATACAGCGAGCACATGCTAACCATTCAGCCATCCAGCCTCCCTGAATTCGGAAAATTGCTGACTTATAGCAAGAAACATTTCAACCGGGCGAAATTTTCTGTTTTAACAGTTTAATGTGCACGGTACTTTAATTACCAACCGATTATTACAAAACTTTTGAAAATAAGCTCCAACTGACCAGCTTAATCGTATGCAATAAACGTTTTGCCTGAATTGAAAGTTCTGCACAGAGAAAGTTCATCTCGATTTCCCGGCGTGGTTCCCTTGTCAGTAAGGCAGAACGGAGGGCCTGACAAGCACAGCTGTCTAGTCCTTCGGATGGGACGAAAAACCAAGGTCCCGTGTACACATTGGAGTGCACGTAAAATATCCCTAAGCAGTTGGAATTCGATACTGTTGAATAAGCTCTATACGATGACTAAATGCGTAGATTGTAGTCACCCACACTTCATGTTTCTCTCAACAATGAAAGGGTGCCGTTTTCAATGTTCGATCCTTTTGTTCTTCTACTCCTGATATGTTGGACTGTTGATCAATGGTTTCATATAAAAGACTACCAATAAGACTCTTTGTAGAAGAAGTTCCCAAAAAATAGTATGTTGACTTTACGAGAAAGACCTCTAAACATGCTCCAAATTGTAAAAATACGACTTTTTGGATTTTCAATCTCTTTTTTTCGGCTATCCCTGATATTTAAAAAAAATGATACAATCATTTCACACAACAGGCTACCCATTAGACTCTCTATTGACAAAAGTTTCACCGCCCTCCCTTCATTATAACCGAAGTTATCGTGCCCTAAAGAATCAACAAATCAGCATGCTTATCTCTGCTTACCCTAAGCAGAAAATGCTCATCTTTGAACTCAATCATGACATTGACCTAGTGAACGTCTACACCAAGTTTGAACATTCTAGCTTAATTAGAAGGAGAGTTATTGTGTTCCGAAGTTCGGGCCTTTCAAATTGCTTCTATTTTTCATTTTCAATTCAAAATTGTGACCATCACATGACCGAAATCAAAATTCTGATCCGATAGATTTTTAGGCATTCCTTCAAGGATTCAGAAAATATAACTCCCGAGTCTGTAAGTAAGATAGCAAAAAAGCCTTTTTGATTTTTCACGTTTAAAGATGGTGCCACTTCCGACTCGATCGATAAACTCCATATTTTGTGTACGAATCAGTAATTCCTTTGATCCTTAATTTCACCAAGGGGAGATAATTTAGAAAATTTCTAATTATATTTTTGAAGTCACATCGGTAAGATCTACTTGTATACTAAATTTCATGAAAATCGTACAACTATTAAAGAAGTTGTCAAATTGGTCTAAACTTCCGGTTCGAAATCACAGCGACGAATTTTCGAAATTCGAAAATGTGAAACTGCAGATGAAAATGATTTTTTTCAAGGTATTCAAAGAAAAAAGAATTAGTAAAATCGGTCAAAAAATAACAAAGTTACGACTATGCATTGTCAGTTTTTTCGTTCGTAAAATTCGATGATTTCGGATTCGTAAAACGTTTTGAAAATATATTTAAACAACGTTCGCACCCCATTTTTGGGGGAGTAGGTCAAAGTTTCAGAAAGATCCTATGGTTAGATTCTGAGAAATCCGATTTGCAGAAAATACACAAAAAAAAAATAATAATAATCTTAACAGAAACAATAAGCTTTCATATGTAATATGAAAGCTTAATAATCTTAACAGAAACAATAAGCTTTCATCTGAAATATGAAAGCTTAATAATAATTTTAGTAATCACAATAGGCTTTCAGACGAAAGTCTGAAAGCCTAATAATTTTAACAAAAACAATAGTGTTTCACACAAGCTACGCAGTGTGAAACCCTAAAAATAACATATATATATTACGTGAAGTATCTTAAAAAAAAAAAATGTATAATTCCGAGTGTCTTGATTCTCAATGTATGGATGCCCTATATTTACAACATGATCTACAAACTATTTGTTCTGTAGTAGCCCAAATAAAGCATAAAACAATTCAGATCTAGACAAAAAAATACCCCTGATGACGTGGGGCTAAGAATTCGTCATCCGCAAGCTAAATTGTGAATCGTAAAAGGCGATTGAAATTTGCTACAGAAAAGATCTATGTTTCCTTTCATTATTATTTAAATAATAATTTGGTATTTCATTGAGATATTGTTAACCCCACGGCCTAGCTAACCATGCAAGTTTACAATATATTATTGCGTATGTTTCATTGGTGACGATCAATGAAATTATTATTTCAAAAAGTTTGATCTAAAGGATCTAACTAAGCCGATGAAGATAATAATAAATGAAACTCGGTCAAGTAAGGATATATAAATAGAAAATTTTAAAATTATATTAACGTGTGTGAAATATAAACGTTAAATTTTAATGATCTATGAGTAGATCGCTATTGGTGAAGTTACCAAATAATAAGAATAAACGATATATGAATAAATATGAATTAATGATATGGATAAACTTGAATGAATGATATTATATGAGATTAATATACGTTATATAATTGTATATTCAGAAAGTCATGAGATATGACTTTATCGTAAATATACGAAAAAAATAGGTTGCCAGTCAACGAAACATACGCCCACACAGCAGCCAAATCGTCCGGGCAGTCAACAAGAGTTGTCGCATATTAAGGAATTATCAGAAAATCATTAGAATTTGTTTGGTTTTTATAATCAAACGGTTTTTTTTTTTAAATCAGATAATAATTGTGCCCTTCAGAGGGACCACAAGCTAAAAAGGGTGATTTTTCGTACAATCAGGGGACATAATTCAGGAAGTAATGACCCGATGGGCACAAATATCGAAAGGAACCAAGATCTTTGGGTTATAAACATACATGTCAAGTTTCATCAAAATCGGTTCAAAATTGTGACCTTTATAGGGTCCACAACCTTGATATAACATGTTTTCACACTATTCGTGTACAAACGACGGCCATTTTGTCCGTCAATTCTAGTCCGATTTTCACGTAATTCAAACTCTCTCTTCATTACCATGTAACGGTGATATAGTCAAACGTTTTTTTAAATCGGATAATAATTTTGACCTCCAGAGGGACCAAAAGCTAACAAAAGCGATTTTTTTGACAATCCGGGGACATAATTCAGGAAGTTATGATCCAATGGGTGCAAATATTGAAAGGAACCAAGATCTTTGGGTTATAAACATACATGTCAAGTTTCATCCAAATCGGTTCAAAATTGTGTCCTCTACACTGTTCACAACCTTGATATAACATATTTTCACACTATTCGAGTACAAATGGCGGCCATTTTGTCCGTCAATTTTGGTCCGATTTTCACGAAATTCATACTCAACCTTCTTAACCATGGAATGGTGATATAATCAAACGTTTTTTTAAATCGGATAACAATTTTGACCTCCAGAAAGACCACAAGCTAAAAAGGGCGATTTTTTGGACAATCATGGGCCATAATTGAGGAAGTTACGATCCGATGGGCGCAAATATCGAAAGGAACCAAGATCTTTGGGTTATAAACATACATGTCAAGTTTCATCAAAATTGGTTCAAAATTGTGACCTCTATAAGGTCCACAACCTTGATATAACATATTTTCACACTATTCGCGTACAAATGGCGGCCATTTTGTCCGTCAATTTTGGTCCGATTTTCATGAAATTCGAGCACAACCTTCATAACCATGGAACGGTGATATAATCAAACGTTTTTTTAAATCCGATAACAATTTTGACCTCCAGAGGGACCACAAGCTAAAAAGGGCAATTTTTCGGACAATCAGGGGCCATAATTCAGGAAGTTACGATCCGATGGGCGCAAATATCGAAAGGAACCAAGATCTTTGGGTTATAAATATACATGTCAAGTTTCATCAAAATTGGTTCAAAACTGTGACCTCTATAAGGTCCACAACCTTGATATAACATATTTTCACACTATTCGCTTACAAACGGCGGCCATTTTGTCCGTCAATTTTGGTCCGATTTTCACGAAATTCGAACTCAACCTTCATAACCATGGACCGGTGATATAATCAAACGTTTTTTTAAATCCGATAACAATTTTGAACTCCAGAGGGACCACAAGCTAAAAAGGGCAATTTTTCAGACAATCAGGGGCCATAATTCAGAAAGTTACAATCCGATGGGCGCAAATATCGAAAGGAACCAAGATCTTTGGGTTATAAACATACATGTCAAGTTTCATCAAAATCGGTTCAAAATTGTGACCTCTATAAGGTCCACAACCTTGATATAACATATTTTCACACTATTCGCGTACAAACGGCGGCCATTTTGTCTGTCAATTTTGGTCCGATTTTCACGAAATTCGCACTCGACCTTCATAACCATGCAACGGTGATATAATTAAACGATTTTTTAAATCGGATAACAATTGTGACCTCCAGAGGGACCACAAGTTAAAAAGGGCGATTTTTCGGACAATCAGGGGCAATAATTCAGGAAGTTACGATCCGATGGGCGCAAATATCGAAAGGAACCAAGATCTGAGGGTTATAAACATAAATGTCAAGTTTCATCCAAATCGGTTCAAAATTGTGACCTCTACGCTGTTCACAAGCTAAAAAACGTGATTTTTCGTACAATCAGGGGCCATAACCCATGAAGTTACAGTCCGATACATGCCAATATCGAAAGGAACCGAGATCTTATGGTGATAAACCTATATTTTAAGTTTAATTGAAATCGGATAAAAATTGTGACCTGTAGACTGTTCACAAAAAAATGTGGACGGACGGACGGACGGGGGCGACGACAATATACGTCCACATAAAAATGTGGGCGTATAAAAACTACCTGGATAGTATAAGTACGATAATTTTCACATGATAAAATGTGACAATAAACAGACATGTAAGATATTACTTACAATATATAATACGAGTAAAGATATGTTATTTAAGATATTAATTTAAAAAAAAAAAATAATGAGAATATAATTTAAATATATCACAAAAATATATAAATATATCACAAAAATATATAAATATATCGTAAAGATATATAAATATGTAAAGATACATAAATAGATCCTAAAAATATATGATTGAAACACATCGTAGAGATATGTGATTATGAGTATTAATGTGTGATTTAAGATGATAATTATTAATAATGTGAATATGATTTAAATATAAAGATACTTAAATATATCGTAAAGATATATATATACATGTAAATATATCGTAAAGATATATACATGTAAATATATCGTAAAGAAATGTGATTGAAACACATCGTAAAGATAGGTGATTATGAATATGTTTTTTTTAACTATATCGTATAGATATGTGAATGTGATCTAAATATACTGTATATGAATATGATATAAATATATCTTAAAAGATATTTGAATATGATTTAATTATATCCTAAGGATATACATAATTGGAAGGATAATGAAGGATGTGTATAACAAACATCCAGAATACAGACAAATGCTTCGTGATATATATCACTACATTATTGTGAATGTGGATATAAGTATATATTTGAATATAAGAATGTTACCTTTTGATAATAATAATAATAGTAATAAAACAATATCAAGGTACGTTTTTTTATGATCACCGATCGTTGCTCTTGATAAAAAAAAAAGAAAGAAAAATACAAATGATTAGGTTTGGTAACAAGCACACTTATACAATTATGGTTATTTTATGATTATCTGTTTTAACATAAGATAGTAACACAATATTTTAGTACTATTTACCCCTAACCAACCCCTACCTTCCATATTGAGAACTAATACACTCGTTTCAATAGTTGTTTCTGGAAAACGATGCATTACGTAATATATGTTATGCTTAATCCAAAAAAAAAAAAGAAAGTAATATTGCAGATCAAATTGTATGTTGTTGTATGAGCTAATTTTACAGATGGACGTCATAAACCAAGCAGCATACTATCAAACCATGTCCGATAGTCTGAAGTTCGTCTGTGAAACCAGTATAAAGAAGAGCAACTGGAAAATCCGTTTGGCTCACTTGGAAAAACTGGAAATATCACGCTTGCTCATCAGATAACAACAACAACCATCAACTATGAGGATGACAAACATTATTCATTATTCTGTTACTAGATATTGCAAAATGCAGGAAGAAATAGAAAAAAAAATCAGTAATGTGTGTGTTTAACAAACCCCAAACTTATTTCACAAGTGTATTGGCGAATCTGTGTCGTTTTAAAACTGTATTGCTGAATCTGTGCGGTGTAAAATATTATGCACGGTAATGATGCCTATATATAAGTATTTATATGTGAAAAACATATAACTGAAATGGACGAATACTACCTACAGTGAACCAAAACAAAATACCTGATATCCTGATATTAAACTGAACTTTCCCTTATATTATACAAACATTCTTTAATACATGCTTAAAGTGAAAGTGTTTATTAAGATGTGTATATACTTTATTGTTCTTAAACTTATTTTCAAAGACTTGTTCATTATGTCGATATGTATATACTTTTATTTCTTTTATATTTCACGAATTCTATGCATATTAGTTGCATAAACGAGCAATTTAGCATTATCTTACCAGGAGGTAAGATTTTAGGGAGCCCGAGGGAAATATGACCGACATAATTCATATGAGTTCTATATTATATTAAAATTCAACATTATATTCCCTATTTTCTTAAACATATCTTTCACAACATTAATGTAATGTTAAATCTATTTTATTTACCTAATTATATCTCATGTAAGATACGTGTTGAATTATACAGACATTGGCATGAGTGACATATTGTCCTTATCAAAACGGATAGAGTAAAATTCTTTACAATCCAATACCAACTGGCCCCTGGCCTATAGAACCTTCTTAATCAAGCCAAGGGCTATTACGTCAGATATAATTTAGACTAGGCATTGAAGTCTAACAATGAAAGGATTTAGAGTTGTTCAATAAACTATTGTTTTAGATTTCAACTTAGAGACCATATTTTATAGTTAATTGTCAATGTGTCATACTTGTCTATTATATATTTTGTAAGAACTGTATCTCAAAGAGACAGAGTGAGCTATGGTTTAGAACGAATCGGGTCTCTCTCTTTCTTGTAAATATTTGTTGATTTATCTATGTTTAATAAATTACATAGAAGTTACTTGGAGCCAGTCTTAATTTAATAAAACCAGAAATAACGTGGTCACACAAACCAAAATGAACTCGAAAATAGGAAATTAAGAAATAATGCACTGCGATAATAGCGCCCCTCGTTATTTTCTAATTTCTTATTTTCGACTTGCATTTTGGCTTGTATACCGTCTTGGCGACTTTCAACTTCGTCATATTTTTGTATTTTTTGATGTCTGTAAGAAGGCGACAACACGCATACCAAGTATGGAAGCGTATAGGGGTCAATAGCGCGATAGATACCGCAATATTAAGTTGGTATTATGTCAACATATTGTGATTATTCTGATGATTTTATCTCTGAAAAGTTAATTTTTGCCAAGGTAATTGAGTCAACACGCTATGTTTTATGTCCCTTTTTCGTCTTTAATGTACACGTTTGCGGTAAGATATTGCTATTCGGAAGCTTTGGCGACATATTCCATTTCGCCGTAGTATATGTCGACATATTCGCAAAATATTGCCGTGCGCTATGTCGACGTGTGCATCTAAAACAAAATGACGACATGCAAATTAGCGAGTTATTCAATTAACTCGGCAAAAATTGCCTTTTCAGAGAAAAAATCGTCAGAAAAATCACAATATATTGATTTATTATCAACTTAATATTGCGGTATCTATCGCGCTATTGACCCCTATACGCTTCCATAACCAAGCCATAATGCAACGCGAAAATAGGAAATTAAGAAATAATCGATTTGCATGTCGACTTGCATGTTGGCTTGTATACCGTCTTGGCGACTTTCGACTTAAGCCCCGTTTACATGTCCTGGCCAGATGCAAAATTATATTTGCATATATGCAAAAGTATTTAGAGTAAGTATTTGTGCAGATTGTGTCATATAAACGCTCAGCAATATTTGCACATGTGTGTATATCTCATTATCAGTTGCATCATCGCTAAATATATGATGTTGAATGGTGTTTTTGGTAAAACAAATACGTCATTAGTAGTCTGTGAATAGTCAGCAACATGTCTAGAGGTAAAGTCGGTCGCAAAAGTCGTGGAATCTCATGGGATGATGAAGTAACTAAGGCTTTGATAAGTATTTGGCATGCGAGCCAATACAAAGTGACGGCGACTTGCTTTTGGACGTCTATCACTGAGAAATCGGTAAGGGTGGAAAACAAAATTTGCTTCATAAGAATCTATCTCAAAGTGCCAATAACGATGTAACTGGATAAAAACATAATATTCGGATTATAACTCCTCATTATGGCTTAAAATCTCTAGATACGGTGTGTTAATTAACAAGGGGGGAAAATGGACTGAAAGGCGTGTTAATTATCGGTAGGGTTTAACAACTCTCGGACGGTGCGTTTTCTGCACTGAGTGCGTTAATTAACCGACGGGTAAAAAACGAATGACACGGTGTGTATTGTTAAATTGGTGTGTTTTCTCGATAGTTGTTATAACTGCACCAAAAGGGTATTATCAAGGACCATGAGGCTTTATTTGATGCGTAATTGTTAAATCAAAACTTGGGAAGGAAAACTGTTTTTACCGTGCGATTTTTCATTCGTCGGTGTGTTTTACGCAAATAGGTCTTTGTACAAGGATCTTTGTATGTCCAGTTGTACGGGGCTGTTTTTTCTATGCATATTTTGTATTTGTTGATGAACGGAAGACACAGTACGTGTTTTATAGTCACGCCATTTATAAAATTGAATAATGAAATATAAATATAGACATTCATCTGTCGTAAAAAGGCAAAAACAATGTCGTCATTTATACGGGGTCCACCCATTTATACGTATCCAGCAGTCATACTCCAATTTGATTATATCCAGGTATATATCGATAAGCTTAATTTTCCGTATGTGTATATATTTTCTTTTGTTCTGGCAATTTATTTTTGTGCGTGTTGACATGGGTAACCCCCACGTAAACAGTAACTCATTGTCAGTTTATTGTTTTGCGTGTTGAAATGTGTACCGCGCAACTCGTAACTCATAGCCATTTTATTGTTTTGCGTGTTGAAATTAGTACAACGTACGTAACACGTACTTGTTTCATTGCAACTTATTATAAAAAAAAACTCTATACAAAAAACAATAGAAATGTTAGCTGTTCAATAATAATTATTCGCGGGCTGCAGTTATTTATTTTTCTTGTCTTTTTGTGGATTTCATTTGTTAACATTATTGTGGTACCACTGAACTATAAATGCATGTGTCTTAAAATTGGTCGCATGCAATATCGCTATTTACCGATATCCCGATCCGTAAAACACACCGACGAATGAAAAATCGCACGGTAAAAACAGTTTTCCTTCCCAAGTTTTGATTTAACAATTACGCATCAAATAAAGCCTCATGGTCCTTGATTATACCCTTTTGGTGCAGTTATAACAACTATCGAGAAAACACACCAATTTAACAATACACACCGTGTCATTCGTTTTTTACCCGTCGGTTAATTAACGCACTCAGTAATAAACAATCTGTATATTCGATGGTGTCACAAATTACAATACACTTGAATATACTTACTGTTGTCTCTATTAAACAGTCTAATATATAAAATATTATATATCTGTCGTAGATCCACACACCACCAACTAGGTTTATCATTACGTGTATGTGTACAGTATCCATTATCCCAGTTACCATCAGTATAACCATCCACAGCATGAGATGAACGGGACAGATATTCATAATGTCCAGCTTCAGGATTAGAATAGATAGAACTCTGTATGGTTGGTTTATTTAGAGCAACGTTTAAATCTGTAAATAATATGTAAAACAGCAATTAGTTTATGATTTTACAAAATTGGAGACATTGCCTTAAACAAACTAACAAAAAGAAATAGTGTGTGAAATATCGATTCTCTCGCACGCTTCACTGATTGTTCCCAACACAGTATAACGAATTATTGAAGATTTCAAAATGTCTGATCAGGTAAGACTGTGAATAATTATTGCAATCTTCAATAATTTGGTATACTGTGTTGGGAAAAATAGAACAATCAGTGAAGCGTGCGGATGTGAATCAGTGAATAACGCCGGATGTATATAGCTGGCTGAAAAGAAACAAACTGGAAGTGAGATCGGTTAACCTTTCCAGGTCATAAGCCTCAATGTCCGCCATATTTATTTCACAAATTGAATACAAGTATGACGGCTTGAGGGCGTTAACTTTTTTTTTATTTAATTATTTCGGTATTTTTGTAACCGGAGTTCAGCTTTAAACAAACAGTAATAAATACGAGTAAAATATCTACACATATATATTTAACCATTTGATCCAGAGAAATTAGTGGTTCACAAAATTATATAGAAGTGAGACCTTTGGTTGTTAATTGATTTACACTTTCCACTGGCCAACTCAGCCAATCAGAACTGATATTTGCAATGAATTTAAAGAATGATATCTTACCTGTACAAACACGACATGATTGCATACAGTTCTGTAGGTAGTATTGTGGTACAGGATAGTAGTTAATGCTACCACAGTATCTACAGTCAATACCTCTAACATCTCTACATGTATCTAGTGCTATAAATATAATAATGTTAATAGATACATTATTATACACCATACATGCTAGTATAGGATAGAACTGTAAATATAACAATATTATAATATATTATTATGTGTATTATCATAACCATACATGCTAGTATAGGATATAACTGTAAATATAACAATATTAATAGATACATGATAGTATAGGATAGTTACTACCGTCGCGGGATCTACAGTTAGTATCTACATACATACAGTACTGTAATATTATTGTTCGCCATAATATGCATGTGTAGGATAATTAGAGCTACCACGGTATTGTATCTACTTTTGTATATATCAACAATAATAATATATACACTTCCTTTACGTATCGCAGAACGATTCGCTGCTGGGAAATAAAATACATAACCCAAATCATGAACGATATATCAACAGTTTGTATGACTTTAAAAAGCAATGTCAGTCCAACAACAGTATATCCTGTGAATCTAAATAGTTTCAAATTCGTATAGACTTGCAATAATGAGTGGCGTTTTAAAACAAAACTGGGTTAATTTGTATATTTTAATAATGACGTATCATGTGCATACACATAAATAATATTATTATGATTTATTCACTAGTATATCATACATACAGGGACGGGTCCAGAGGGGTTTTGGGGTTACACCACCACCCCACCCCACCCCACCACCACTTCCCTGATCGGATACATGAAAAAAAAATAATGCCTTGCATCAATGACATTACATCACAAAGTGATCCTACACCAGTATAAAAATGATTTCTCTCCTAACATACTATTATAATTGTATACAACATACACACCTAACATACTATTATCATTGTATATACCATACATGTCATTCATTCCAGAAATAATATTATAATTGTATACATGTATACCATGCATACCATAATACCAAGAGTACTATTATATACCATCTATACCTAAAATACTATTATAATTGTATATGTTACAGTCAATGTGTAAAATCAGTCAATCTGTAGATTGACTGGAATTTTTAGTCATTCTGTAGATTGACTGATTCACTCAGTCAATATGTAGATTGACTAAAAAAATCAGTCAATGTACAGATTGACTGGAAATTTAGGCGGATTTCTAGACAGATTGACTAAAATGAATTATTCTCACTAATGGGTCAAAAACATTAAAACAAAACAAACAGTTATGTAGATGTTCATAGTTTTATTCACATATCAGGTATGATTTCAGTTACAGTTGTGAATGGGATTGACTAAAATGATTTATTTTCACTAATGGGTCAACAACATTAAAACAAAACAAACAGTTATGAAGATGTTCATAGTTTTATTCACATATCAGGTATGATTTCAGTTACAGTTGTGAATGGAATGCTTGACATATCATGGAGGACTTCAGTTCTTGTTTGGACATGTGGTGCTGGAGTGACACCTGCTGTTGCATTTAACGCCTGACTTGAAACATTTACATCTGTTGGTCTGACATTGCTTGCCACTCGCTGCACAGTTGCATTTAGCATATCCCTGGCCACCGCATCGAGATTCACTCTGTACTGCCTGGCGTAGGCCAACTTCAACATCCCTGGACATGTCCTCAATGTTAAACAGCTTATTGTTGCACAGGTCGAACTGAGTTCTGCTATAGTGTCCCTTAAGAATCCCAGCCTTGACAGCAACACGATACAGGTCATTCTCGTTCCTGTCTACAATGACACCCATTATGTTGCGAGGGTCACCCTTACCACGATCAACTAATGGAATAGGGATGGTCACATTGTCACCCGGATTGCCAGCGACATGCTCTAATCGACTACGTTTGACCATGCGTTCAGCTTGTGAAAGCTGACCACCCACTGCTCTTTTCCTCTGGACCTCGATGTTCTGTTGATTCACTCTTAGCTCTGAATCTTCAGGGTCTGCTGTATCAGGTTGCATGGTACCAGTAGCTTCACTCACATCTTGATGTTCTACATGGCTAGTAGCTTCTCTCTCTGATGATGGGGCTGAGTATGCTGCAAGAAGGTCTTCTTCAGAGACCATTCTTTCAAGTATTTCTGTTGGAAGGGTGTTCGAGCGCAATCCAACTTTGGCTTCACTTCCAAACAGGGCTTTGTATGGTGATTGCTTTATTCCAGAATGGTAGCTGCTGTTCTTTTGGAATTGCACAAAGCGAAGTCCCATAGGCCAGTCTGTTGAGTCGTTGTCCCCTAGCCATGCAGTGAGCATGTCCTTCACGTCACAGTTCAAACGTTCTACTGAACCTTGACTCTGGGGATGTCTTGGCTTACCATGCACCATGAGAAGATCAGGCCATAGAAGTTTTAGCTCTGTGATAACGGATGCCGTGAACTCAGATCCATTATCGCTTTGCAAAATCTGAGGTGCTCCGAGTAATAGGAAAATGTCCATCAACTGAAAGGCAACTTCTGCAGCACGTTTAACCATACCTGATATCTTAAGAAATTAAGGATTAAGAAAGAGTTAAAACTTTGGCTTCCAATCTATTATCAAAACAGATCATATGATAGACTTTAAATAATCTGATAGCCTTATGTGATTCCATTAGTGAGAATAATTCATTTTAGTCAATCTGTCTAGAAATCCGCCTAAATCTCCAGTCAATCTATACATTGACTGATTTTTTAGTCAATCTACAGAATGACTGAGTGAATCAGTCAATCTACAGAATGACTAAAAATTCCAGTCAATCTACAGATTGACTGATTTTACACATTGACTGTAACATATATACCATACATACCTAAAATACTATGTATTAAAGATGATATAATTATAAAACTGAACAACATTTTCCAGCCCTGAAAAAAGAAATAAGTTTAATATAAACAGTGTTCCCTCTATACAGTTAGCCATTTCTTCTCAAAGGGGCTGCGGGGGAATATGTATGTCTTTACTGCAATGGGGACACCTCTCGGAACTGAACATTGGGATTAGCAATGGATGTCTATAAAATAATCATAATATTATTGTATACATGAACTTGTAACATCACCGTGTCCTCTATAAAATGTGGACGCCCTATAGGATTAGGATTAGGATTAGCAGTAAATGTTTACAAAATGATCTTTATCTGGTACCCATTAACTTGTATCTATTTTTATCTGTTTGTGGTTGAAATATTTCCTACGCCCAAGTCTTCTTTCAAATTCCAACTGACTAAAAGCTTAATCGCCAGAGACGGGGAAATGGGGTTTAACGTCCACTCGACACAAACTAAGTCATTTCAGTACTAACATGGTTCAATTTCATTTCGTTAAGTCGCTAGCGCGTAGACGACTTTAAGAGTAGGCGGAAACCGGAGGACCCGGAGAAAACTCATGAGGACAGACAGGCAACCCTACACCTTGTCACGTACAACCGGGGAATCGACACCACGCCACGTGACGGATTAACCACATAGACACAGACACAGATACACGCCCCCCCCGCCCCCCCACACACACACACACACACACACCCACACCCACCCACACACACACACACACATACACACAGACGCAGATATAGGGATAAACTTGACGCATTAACCATTTGTCCCAACCCATATACACACACACACAGACGCAGATATAGGTATTAACACTGTATATGATATTATCCTCAATAATTTATTCTGTAATTAGTTATCTTTCTTAGCGCAATTATTTTAGGTTTTTGTCCGGTTTGTGAGGATCTTAAGTACGACTAAAAAAATGGCTTTAGTCATCGAACAATTATTTGGATGTCTTTGTTTATATACAACAACTAAGAAAATTGCGCTCGGCCTTGTGATGCAGAAGAAATTATGCAATACTACTGATTGGCCAAAATATTATATAAAATGTTATTAAATATCAAAGGGCAAAATTAACAAAATATTATACAAAATTTAATGTAAAAATAATTTTTGTATATGAAGCTTCAAAGAATTCGAATAAAAGTATAGGGCTCTTTTTTATCGTTTTGCCTGGAATAATTGACGTTTCCACATAGTTTATGGAATTAAAACTACGCCTCTGGAAATCGGTTTTTCCTCGAAAAAAAGTGTTAAAACATCTAATTCACACCCGACCCTTTTAAAATTCCTATATCCGCCCTTTCATATCTATTATTATATAAAACATGAAAATTATATTTGTTGGCAAGCTTCAAAGCGCTCTTTCTCTTCGTCCACTCGACACAGGTCATTTCGGGACTTACATATTGTCCAATTTTATTTCCGTAGTATAGAGGTCTTTAGCAGTGGTAGGATTAGGAACCCGGATGACCCGGAGAAAACCAAAGAGGATAGACAGGCAACCATACTCCTTGTCACGCACTACTGGCGAATCGAAACCAGTTGACTCAATGACACACCTTACAAATATATTATGGACATTGTGCAACATTCGACACAAAATCTGTCTAATTTGCTGACACCAGAATAAATTCACCCCTCTACAGTTTTTATAACCAAATTACTCTGGAAAAAATGGGTTTTATGTACCTCACCCCACTCAAACAAAAACTGTCTAATTTGCTGACACTCGGGCTTAAACATGTATTATGCAAGAGCTAAATTTGCCTATTACAAGTCTTTCTTTAGATCAGGAGTGTAATCTAAATTATTTATTAGACATTAATTAACTTATCCCGAACATAATAAACGCTCGATGTCTAGGCTAGCTTTCGATGTTGGTTGGATTAGAATCCTTTATCCATTGATAATTAAATTTTTAAAAAAATGGATAATCGAGACTATGCTGTTTATCTAACTAACTTTAGTAATGATGATCGAGGCTAGGCGGAAATTTCAACCGCTTAATTCTCGGCTCATAGTGGATCAATTCGCCTGAAATTTTCAGCAAATTACCTTTACATTATCTACTTGTTAACTAGTATATTGAGAACTGCCAACTCTTTATCTAATCTCCCATAATGTATCTTTAGTTGTTACTTCTACAGTTTTACTTAAAACTATGATTATGACATAATTATAAAAATAAACCAATGTTATTTGTACTAAACGCCACTCAAACAAAAGCTTTCTAATTTGAAGGCGCCCGGGTTCAATTGATCCTTCTACGGTTTTCTTTAAAACTATTGTTATGACATATTAGAAAAATATCATTATTTTATATAACTTCTTAATAAGGCATTTAATAATTGAACATATTCATTATAGATTATTTTTTAGTTTATTATGATGAGGAAGCTCTCGTCTTTATCACGCCAATGATACAATGATGTGGATGGTAGACGCATATATAATAAATAATACTATTGGTATTTCTTACCACTCGTACTCACGCCAGATTTAATTTAAAAACAACATTGATATGTGCAAATTCTTAAATAATCTAAAAAAAACACATTAATATGTGTAAATAATTGAACAAAAAGGCAATAAATTACAACCCAACTTACCGACTGCATCGGCTAAAAGTAGTACAATGATTTAAAATTGTCTGTAATAGATACATCCGTGTGTTAGTAGAATATATCCGTTATGTGCTAAAAATGAAAGATCAAAGAGCTCTTTAACTTAAGTACTTAATTTTTAATTCTCATTTATTTCAATCTGATATAAACACAAATCCTATTTCGTTTCGTTTTTATAGTTCAAAATTTCATTTTACTTGTCTTTACTACATTAGGTGTGGTGTAGGCCATCGAAAGTATAAAAAACGAAACGAAATATAGATCAGGGACCCGTTCCTCAAAACGATTGTAACCCTACAATAGTTGTAAGTCACTACAATCCAATTGTAACTTTTATTTACAATCACTACATTGTTCCTCAAAGCAATTGTGAGTTACAATAGTTGTAAGTTACAATCAATTCTGTAAGTTACTATGACCGTCTGTAACCTATACTTACAACCGATTGTAGTGGAATGCAAAATGGCGTTATTTGTTGCAATACAACAACAAAAGAAGGGAAAGATTGATCCTGATAGGATATTCAGGGACCGGACCCGTGTTTAGATGTCTTCTCTGATGTTGATATATTCTCCCGCTATAGGATGACGAGGTTGTCAATTTTTAAGCTGATTAACATGCTGGAACCACGTCTGTCTTCCGACACAAAGCGTCCTCACGCACTCAGCGTTGAAAACAAAGTCTTGATAACGCTAAGATTTCTCTCGGGTGTTTCATCCAACAGTCGAGGGAATTATCAATGTCCTCGACAACATCTCCTTTCCCACGTTGGAGACCGCTCCACAAACCATGATCGGTTTTTACGAAATCGGAGGATTTCCAAATGTGTTGGGGTGCGTTGACGGCTCCTCATTCCCATAAAACGGCCACCTATTGATGTGGAGCAAGCCTACGTTTGCCGGAAAAGGTACCACGCAAACAGATCACGATTGTAAGTTTACAATCGCACGATTTACAATTGCTAGACTTACAATTCCCTTACAATAGCTTTGAGGAACGCAGTTAAACTGTTACTTACGATAGTTGTAATGTTGATTGTAGCTGTTATAATACAACTATTGTAGGATACAATCGTTTTGAGGAACGACACCAGTATTTTAATTAGATTGCATTTCTTCATTTGATATCGTATTTCGACAGTTGTACAATATAATACGTGTATTTGTTTTATAAACAAGACATTTGTCATATCGGGTTTATAAATTGTATTTTTGTTTAATTTGATTGTATTTTAATATAAAGATAGAACTTATTTTAGAAAATCAAACATTTCACCCCCATTAACATTTCATCATAGAAATACAACGAAAAACAAATCCCGAACAACAAATTTCCAAATGCAAATCTTGCAAAACTTGTCTACGAAAACATGTTACAAAAACAGTTCTCGAAATTCATGGAACCGGAACATTTTGGCGATGTAAGCAGAAGTCGCCATACAATAATGGGGAATCAACAAAGATGCAAAAAAAAAAATCGCTCGGCGAACGATGACTGTGCCAGGAAATAACTATTCAAATACTTCCCGGTTGTGCATTACAGCCCTCACTAGATAGAGTTCAGACAATCCAAACTATATATATTTTAACAATTTGACAAGGAACGTAAATATGAATATGTCAGAAAATATTTTACAATTTTGAAAAGATATGGATCTTCTTTTTGGAGGTATGCGTCCCTATCTATATTAGAAACGGGTTTAACTTTTGATAACGGTGATACAATAACTGTTGTGCAAGGATTTGCGACGAGAGATGCATCCGTTTTACGGTGTTCAAGTACCAGTGATTTGTCTTCAAATAATGTCGGGTTTAACAACGCAACTTTCCGTTTTTCCGAGAAGAGAGATACTCGTAGAAATTTCGTAGAAATTTCAAGCCATGTTTTCGTGGGAATTCACATCTGCCTGTTGATTGTCGTTTTATTACCACAGAGTGTCATTTCTGTCATAAAAATGGAAACATAGCAAACAAAAGTGTGTTAATCCAGTCATATCAAAAATAAACAAAGTTCTCGGAAAATGAAGATTTTAAAAGCGGAATGTTAATTTTCCCCCACTGCGAAAAACCCTTGAAGGAAATTGAAAACATGTTGGTCCAGAAATAGCCTAGTTCGTGTTATGTGGACGTTAAACCCCATCTCTTCCTCCACTGCTAAAAAGCCCTGAAGTAAAGCTGTACCTTATGTTACACTAAATCAAGTTCGTGCAGAGTGGTGGGGGGGGGGGGCTAGTGGTCTAGAGTGCCGCTGGCCTGTCACCTCTAGGGTTGCGTTTGTGGTTTCGATCCCTAGTGTGAGCGTATGTGGCATGGAGATAGGGGCCCCTTCTCAACCTCGTGGGTTTCCTCCGGGCACTCCGGTTTCCTCCCACTGCTAAAGACCCCTACGAGCAAGCGAATTATTGAAATAAAATAAAACCACATGTTAGTCCCGAAATGGCCTAGTTTGTGTCGAGTGGACGTTAAACTCTCTCCCTCTCTCTCCCCCTCTCTCTCTCTCTCTCGCCCTCTCTTTCGCTCTGTCTCGTGCCTAGTGGACTTTAAATCCTGTTTATAAGTAGCTAAGTCTCTAACTCAATATCATCCAAAATCTTCAACATTGAAAACACGATAATATGAGTATTCTTAGCTTTGCAATATATTAAAATATAGATGAAATAAAAGGGGGTTTAACGTCCTATATTAAGATATAGTAATATAACCGTACTCCGCGCAACGTTTCGTTTGATTAGAGGTAATCCCACTACACACTGCTATTATGAGTGGATATTGTTGTTTTAAATTTTGATTGGTCAGTAGTCCGACTACCAACCAATCACTAGCTGCCCTACAAAAGCTTTACATTTAAAACGAGTGTCAATATTGGACCAAATTATCATAAATATGTTTACATAACGTTACGTCATGGCTCACGATTTTATTATGCCTAATTAACCCGTGCATGGCACAATACTGCAGTAAAACTAATTGCGTGACAGTCGAATGAAATCTATACAATACTGTTTGGAAACGAACATACTTTCAACGTTTTTAATACCTTAAATCACTGTCCAAAGTTTTAGGGAAGACCCAGATTAAACGAAGGACTGTCAGCATGTTGCTGTACTTAAAGGGACCCTCCCGATAAGAACAGAGTCTCAAAAATCAAAGTCCGAGTATTTATGAAACTTATGAACCAAAATATAGAGACGTGGTGTATTTACCGTGTCGCAAAATTTCAGCTCAAAATATTGAGTCGTTTGGACGTGAACGTCAACACTGCTTATCCGAACACGTAACCCTTTTAAGATTTCGGGTCAATTTTTTCATTGGGTGACCTGATAATCGATTCCCGTTTCTTGATAGGTGTATACAGTGAATGACCTATGTACTGTACTTGATAACAAAGGGTAAATTCCACCTACATATTATTTTTATAGAAAAAAGTCTGGTTTTATCCAGATACTGTATAATACAACGGTCTCCATTTCCAGATGAAGACTGTCAGGTTTAAGTTATTTACAAGCGTATCACAAATATCATGTTAGTTGGTCGTCCTTAGGTAATGGGTTTTAAAGGATTTTAACACAAAATTAAGCAGTTTTATTCCCCAAAAAGTTATCGGGATTGGCCCTTTAAGTGAACGGAAAGAATAGACACACTCCCGCATAAGTTCAAGAAACAGACGCTATTCCAGCAATGGCCAGAGAGGGATTTCTCGGGCCATTGCTTCAGGAATATGCAATATAACATGCACATATAAACATATTAAAACAAAACATAGATGTGCCCTTTAAGACATGCCGAGTAAAGTTATCGAGTAAAGTGACATGTATTTGATCCCGGGCTTCAGGGCTGGATTAAACAGACTTGTGTGCTTTTATAAGGCATTGGGGCGTCCACCTAACTTCTATTTTACACACACCTAACTTCATGAGATGTTGACGAGTGGCGAAAGCAAACTACTCGTGCAATGGAATTATTTAAATAATAATATACCTTATTATTATGTTTGTTCCGAAATAACCTTATTTGTGTTAAGTGAAAAAAAACAACTTACCCAACTTCTCATCTTCACTAGTCAATAATAATACAAGACACTATAATATATATCCTGGTATATATATGGGCGTTTCCAAGAAAACCAGTATTGTACGATGAGTCAATTATGTCTCTAATGAAACGAGATGGAGTTTAACGTCTGACTGTTCGGACAGTTCGGCTGCAATTGGGATAATGAAGACGGGCGCGCGTCATACAGTGTGGTATGAGGGAAATTTTGCCTGGACAGCGTCACCACGACCTACGCTTATATCGAATTCCAACTGTCAAGGGATCTTTTACAAGTACAAGGAACCTCGGTTTTTCGTCCTATCAAAAGATCTATACGTTATCCCTTGCCAGGTTTTCTGTCTGCAACACCACTGATAATGGGGGCCACTACCGGAAAAACAGAAATATGTCTCACTCTTCACAGGTTTCATTGAGTTCCAATTTAATGATCGATATCTGGGGTTGAGACAAGTCAGTTAGGTATTACATTTTTCTATATGCTCCTGACATATATCTCTATCATTTAGAGATTTAGTTGTGGTAGTACTGGTGGTGTCAAATGTCTCACCAAGATATAATTTATAGCCATTTAATTTCCAATTTTGATAGCGTTTAACAACTTCATAAATATTCCCTTTTCTATGTTTACCGGAAATATATCTCTATCATAGGCGCGTGTATCTGTCGGGAATGGGGGGGGGGCATTGAATATTATATACCTCATATAAACCAATGGATACATTTTTTGTCTAGTCTATAAGTACCTGAAATATGGGAAGGTAGTCTGTGTGTGCAGTGGCGGCGCCAGCCGTCGGTGGTTGGCGGGGAAAAGCTGGGGCAAAGTCCAAGGTTAAGGAGGCAAAGGCACGAGTATCAACTAAGAGGGGGGGTCTCCCCCAGAAAATTTTGAAAAACAGGCTGCCAGAAATGCAGCCTGGCAGTATTTCAGGCAATGACCAATGAGGTTAAGTGTCAAACGAACGGACTTTCGAACCTCGACGAATCCCACTCTCGAGCGCCAATGTCGGGAGTATTTATGGAGGGTATGGGGGACCTCCCCAAGAAACTTTTGAAAAATAGACTCTCGGAAATGCTCTCTGACAGCGTATTCAGTCAGGCACCGATCGTCGAGATAAATAAATCTGACCACATACTGTCCGTAGCCTGATCACTAGTTTATACGATCAGAGACCAAAATGGCAAACGAACGGACTTGCGAATCTCAACGAAGTTCCTTTGTGAGCGCTAAAGTAGCGAGTCCTTGTGGGAGTTTTGGGGACCTCCCCAAGAAAATTTTGAAAAATAGACTGTTGGAAATGCTGCCTGACAGTATTCAGACACCGATCGTAGAGATAAATAGAGCTGATCGGGTGTCACCTGTGGCCTGATCACTAGTCTTCCCGACCCCAGAGAGGAAAGTGTCACATGAAACTCAATGAAGTCCCCAATAATTTGAAAAGTAGACTGCCCGAAATGCAGTCTGGCAGTATTTCCGGCATTGATCGTCGAGATAAAGGTACCGCCTGTCGCCAAATTACTAGTTTATCCGATCAGAGAAGAAAGTGACAAACGGGCGGAGTGAGTGACTCAAAGTGAATGAATATTTTCGCCACTATATTTTGTGAAATAAACGGACTTGCGAACCTCAACGAAAATTTGAAAACTAGACGGCCCGAAATGCAGTCTGGCAGTATTTCAGGCATTGATCGTCGAGATAAAGATACCGCCTGTCGCCAAATTCCTAGTTTATCCGACCAGAGAAGAAAGTGTTGAGCGGGCGGAGTAAGACTGACTCAAAGTGAATGAATATTTTCGCCACTATATTTTGTAAAATAGAATTCAGCCAGGTAGCATTTCAGACATTTTTTTTCCGAAAATTATTGGGGGGACAAACAGAGATTGCCCCCCCCCCCTTGGCGCCGCCACTGTGTGTGTGTGGGTATGTTTGGAGTGTGTGTGTGTCGGGGGGGGGGGGCTCTATTATCGCATTCATTTCCAGAAGATTCTGATTTGATACATTTATTGTTTAATGCGCGTCCGCATGAGTGACTTGTGGCTTTATGTGTGGTCAGGTCTAAATATCATGGCCATCTGCAGATTTTGTCAAGGTCGCGAGATATAAATATGGTTAAGGCGCGTGAGTGTTGACGAGCTTGTTGGTTAAGTTTAGGTCTAGGGTTAGGGTTACCGCTAGCCTTGTTTACATCTCGTGAGCTTGACGAGATATGCAGGTGGCCTTAATATTTAGACCTAACCGCTCATGGCATTAATTACAGAGCCCCCAGTTTAAGATAAATTTAACTTTCAATTTCCGTGTAAAATGTATTGTATTTGAATTTTCGGTTTGGTAACTGTTTAAAGATGCACTATGTAAGATTTGTATAAATCGAAGACGGTTCTCGCTGTAATAGTTTACAAATAGATAATGGAAAAGGGTTATGTTAAATATTGCAGGCGGATTATTGTGATATGAACCAAGTCTTTGTTATGATAGTTTGTATATTTCACGCAGATTATTGTGGTATAAGTCAAGCTATTGGTACGATAGTAAACCAAGTGAATTTCCATTTTTAAATCAAATCATTAAATGAGTATCGTATTTAAATACACAGCCACCAGACAGTCAATCGTGTTGATTATGAATCAGGCATGCAAATAACTTATTTAGGAGATAAACACCGACTGTTATTTGATACCGCTTAAATCATGATAGACCGAGATCACGTAGCTTTCGTGTGCTTCTATTGAAAAATTATATCATTCAACGCCGTTTTTCGACCAATCAGAATTCAGAATTTCCATTTTGGGCTACAAATAACATTAAAGGCGCCAAGAGAGGGGGAGGGAGAGCGCATCTTTAAACGTTACGACTAATTATATATATTCTGTAATACACTGCATGTATACCGATATTAACATTAATGCTATAACATTACTTATATACTTCAATAAACTGATATACAGATCAAAAAGGAAACATCTATCCGGAACATTGACACAAATAAACATCTTGAGAAACCGAGAACTAATTAACAACCACTATACATGTATTTATAATTGAAATGAAAGAGAGTTTAAATATTCTGCAGCGAGTCGACTAATAGTACAGTGTACTATGAGAGAAATTTATGTCATTGGACGGGCATGAAACAATTGCGTGACGTATCTGTATGATGTGTATCGATCAAACATATATTTTATTTATTTATTCCCTTGTTTCTACCAACGGTTTTAAATTGCAGTCCGTTAACAGGGGCATGTGTAAAGAATAAAAAAAATAATCTCGTTAATATGGGGTGGGGCAGAAGATTTTGAATGTCTGAAATTGATATCCTTGCATCTCAGGTTATTTCGAAAAGACATGTTACTTTTTAAATAAATTAAAATGCTTTTTACAGGCAAAGATTCAACGTAGCGAGAATGTTCATTCACTTTGATTTACCTACTCCGTTGGATTGACACATCCATGTTAAAGGTCAATTTTGGTGTCCGCCATTATCATATATGTGATAGAACTCATTAAACATATTCCAAATATAATTTTAACACAGAGATCATTGCTACGATAGAGAAGTAATAACGGTTTCATGAATCGGAAGTAACGAACGCCAAAGGAAAACACGAGTTGTTCCTCTATATAACTGGCTAAAGTGACTATAGTCTCGGTCACCCAGTCCCCCCCTAGTCTTCAACGCACAGAGGGTCTGGGTCGGTTCTCAATTATTGACGAAAATTACTGGATAATCTACCACATAAAAAACCAAACTCCCGGTTACGCATGGGCAATGGAACCCTTTGGCTAAAGTCTCGGTAAGTGATAGATATTATGAAGCCGTGCCGATTTTGATAGATTCTATAAGGCGAGGATAAAATATATCCCACAATTCACTTGGCACATCTATTATTAGAAACAAAATAGAGACGATACAACAGCATGAATCGTGATTAAGGAGATTGTGAGAAGCCATACGTTTGATTCATGACGAGAGAAAATTACCATTTCAATTAAAAACTTTAAAACAAAATTTTAGAGAGTGTCATTGTTGACAAGCGAGATGTTTTGATAGATTCAGCACGTGGTAACTTAAAAGACTGGATAATCCAGACAGTGACCGACTTTCTGTCAAATTTTGAGGACCCATCCAGACTAATATTCGTAGAATATTTGTTTGGATGATAAGAGACTAAAGTGACTAGTGATAACAAATACATGGTTGTGTGACACTGTTAGAGGATATCTGACAATTCATAAAAAGAAATGACTGCCACTAGATAAGAGAACACGAAAGAAAAACATATTAAAAATCCGTGCATTACCATGTTTTTATAAGGTAGGGGAG
Source organism: Patella ulyssiponensis (assembly GCA_963678685.1). Taxonomy (NCBI): domain Eukaryota; kingdom Metazoa; phylum Mollusca; class Gastropoda; family Patellidae; genus Patella; species Patella ulyssiponensis. The sequence goes on from OY783228.1 coordinate 10,543,070, forward strand.
ACCGGGGTACATTGAACCGCCATGGATATATCCTTTATAAATAATACTAGACAACCCCAAGGCCATACATAAGTGAGACAACTTCTTAGACCCATTTCTCCATCAATAAGCAGTAGCCACATACTGTCAATTATTTTATTTATTTTTTTTTTTGGGGGGGGGGGAATGAATTTTTCAAAAGAGCGCTTAAAAGTGAAAAATTTTCCATACATGTTAACTTCTTAATATAAAGAAATTAGACACTATTAAGCGGGGGGGGGGGGGATTACATTTCGGTAGGGGGGGGGGGGCGAACATTTTGAGGAAATTTTCGGAAAGGTCATTCTAACAGACTGTTGTAATCATCATGCTATGTAGTTACCTAGGCCCGGTTCATATTTGTCTAATCTACAATCCAGATAAACTGAGGATGGTAAAGTGGATAAAAATGTGTGTGTTTTTTTTAAAAAAATAAGTTAAAGATTAATTTAATTGAATATGATACACGATAGCAACTATGACATGTCTTCAAACAATACAATAAAGTAAAGAGATCTTCTAATAAAAACATTTGATATGAAATGAGGACAAACATGAATGTGAACAAAATGGTTCAATGCGCCCCGGTCTCCCCTATAGAAGGAATAAAAACAACGGATTGTACGGACTATTTCTTTTTTTCTCGTGTTCTCTTATCTTATGACACTTAATTACTTTATTGAATCGCCAGATATGCTCTAGCGGTCCCATATAACACCTTTTTGTCTTCGAAGGAATTATTAGTGTGTAGAAATTCGCCCATGTATCTGTTATCACTCGTCACTTCAGTCAGTTACCTTGAGGAATTCTCGTGTTTTCCTTTGGCGTTCGTCACTACCGATTCATGAATCCTTCATTACTCCTCTATCGTAGCAATGATCTCTGTGTTAAAATTATATTTGGAATGTGTTTAACCAGTCCTATCACATATGTGATAATGACTGACACCAATATTGTCCTTTAAGATATGCTAGTGTCAAATAGGCCCTAGGCCTATTTATGAAAAGTAGACGATGAAACAAGTATATAAGTTCTTGAGGCGTTTATTCCGATGAACTGTTACAACACAAGAATGATGTCCTCACCAAGAGACAACCTCAAGCTAACTGGGGTGTACACTCTCTCACACATACATACAACCTTACATTAAAGGGACAACACATATAGTGTCATTACTATATGACATCCCCCTCGCTTAAAGCAAAGGCCTGCAATATGTAGTGCAATACAACTATATTTTTAAAGAAAGCAAACTAAAATAACATTTATACATGAAACTATAATACACACATGAAAATTGATGACTTTTAATATCTAGTGTGTTCAAAATGCTCCAACCCTACAGTTAACATATTCAGATCAATATAACAGTGTATATGATAATTAATCGTGATATTTTATAAATACCAAAAGATGACAAAATACAATTGAATAGTAACAGATATCGGGTTATGAACACAAAATTGTCAACAACAATTCTCAAAATCGTCCTCTTTAAATGTGCAGTAGATGATAAAATCTTTCTTTCTGTACTCCCTATGAGGGGAATTCTCTTCTCGTCAATATATGTCATGGTGACATTGAACAGATCGGGGGAAGAGGTAACATTAATCCATTCATACGAACATTTCCCGTGTGCATTAGGGATGCCAACAAGAACATGTAATTGTCCTTGTTTAAAACTAGCTTTTGAGATAACCATATACATATGATCAACATTAGGAACCTGAGATAGCAGATTGCACTGCTGCTCTATCTGTGATGACGATAAAGCATTAACAGAGGCTAAATGATGATTTTCAGCATAGTGACTAAGGCAAAGTGAAGTATCGACAGGAAAAGTAACTCTATTGCAGATATGGGAACTATCAGACCTAGATATAACATTATTCAGTTCATCTGTGAATTCCAGGGCATTCTCACAAGTTACTGAATTTACAGTATGTGAAGCTTTACCTAATTTCTGCTGCAATTGATCAATGTGTGTAATACGTTCATTGAGATTTGGAGCACGCACAAAACAAGGTTTGAGGCGGTTAATAGAGAACACATCTGGAAGAACATGACCATCCAAAGTAGCAAGAACATAGTGGGTCCTGTCTAAGATTTGGTGTATCACGTAAGGCCCACACCAATCAGCTTTTATTTTGCGAGACTGGGCAGTGAGGATTGGTGAAGTTGGCTTAAACATGTAGACTAGCTGACCTAACCCGTATACAGGATTTTTGCTTAGACAATGTGAAATACTGACATTTTGGTGCTGCTGTTTCTGTTTCTGAAGTTCAAGTGCCATCTTTGAAAAGTTGTCAAATTTGCTTTTTAGATGTGAAATAAGAATGTGAAACACCGTCAAACTGCCACTTGATATCTGTTAGGCTTTTAGCCTGCTTTCCAAAAGCTAGTTCAAAGGGACTGTGGTCACCTAAATGGGGAGACACAAATGAATTGTAAGAATAGCAGCATGTGCCAATATAGCGCACCCAATCTGTACCATACTGATTAAGGTTGACTTTTATGAGGTCAGAAATGGATTTGATATGACGCTCCACTAGAAGGCTTCCATGGTTCTCAACACTTACTGTCTTTTGGCTGATTCCCAGACAATTACAAAGCGTTGAAACAAGACTACCAGTCAAAGAAGCAGCTGCATCCGTAATGATGATGGATGGAGGACCGAAAATACATACAACCTTTTGGATTAAAGCTTCACAGATGGATTCGGCATCTAACGTTTTAAGGGCAGCGCAAACAACAAAGCGTGTAATCTCATCGGTGATAACCATGAGATGCCTAAAACCTGAAGGAGAGGAAGGCATAGACTTGAAATCGATACTTAACCGATCAAAAATGTGATACTCAGAAGGGATACGAGGGTGGAAAATTCTTAGCTTGTCGGTTTTCCCTTTAAACTGTTGACAAGTGGAACAAGTTTTGATATAAGTGGAAATTGTCTCAAACATACGGGGAAAATAAAAACATTTGCGCATTGTGAGATATGTACGCAGTATACCCTGATGATTACTAAGACGACTGTCGTGGTATAGATTAATGAGACTATCACACATACTTTCGGGGATTGCCAATTGTAGTGTAAAGTTTTCGCCATCTTTATGAATGATAAGGCGAAATAAGAGGGAGTCGCATAGAATGTATTCCTCTGACTTGATCTTTATAGACTTTGCAGCCTTTTTGTCACTAGGAAGGATGCCGTGGGAAAGATAATCATAAACAGGCTTAAAATAAGGCGATGTTTCTTGTGAAAGACGTAATTGGTTTGCGTCCAACGATAAATTATAATTTCTGATTATCTTCCTTTGAATGATTTTCAGCAACTTGTTAAGTTCCCTTTGCTTTGGGAAGTGTGACTTAACCATATCATCACAGCACTGAACAACGGGCTTTGGGGGCACACATAATTCAATGGGAATTTCAAGATCCTCCGAAGATTGTTCAGCGTATGTGTTATCTACCAAACGTTCCTCTGTAGGAATGTCGCAAGGAAGGGATGAAGCATTCACCTTTCTGTGTGGACGATCTGGTTGTGGAAGTGTGTCGATAGAATCAGGAGGACTCACACTTGATGAAAAAGGAGGATTAACCTTTGATGAAGAAGGAGGATTTACCTGCACAGTTGGGGCGGGTGGGGTGGACCTAGGCGGGAATATATTAGGAACATGAATGTTTTTCTGTTTTGCATAGTTCCTAGTAACAGGTCTCTCCTTTGGTTGAGTAATGGGGAAGGCGATCTCAGAGAAGCTGAAAGCTGTCGGGACTATTGCATCAATCTCTAAATCAGAGTCTTGAGCAGGACTGCGCGAGAGAAAGTCTGCAAGTACCATTTCAGAACCCTTCTGATATTTTACTTTGAAGGCATAGGCGGACAACTTAACAATAAGTTTTTGAAGACGATTCGTGCATGGTTCACGCTTTGACTGAAGCAGGGGTACAATTGCAGCGTGATCAACTACAGCGTCAAATTCAACGCCCTTTAAGAGATGCTGAAAGTTTGTTATATTTATAAGCAAGCCGAAGAGTTCTAACTCTGTTACACTGTACCGTTGGCATGCAGGTGGTAACCTTCTACTGTAGTATCCTAAAATGTGTTCTTCATTGTCCACAAGTTGAGTAAGATTCGAACCTGTAGCTAAGCGTGATGTATCACTATATAAAGTAAGGCGCCCGACACTTTGGGGTAAATGAAGAATAGGTGGTTTGACAAGAAGTGCTTTTACCTCCTCGAATGCATCTTCATGCTGAGCTGTCCATTCAAACTTAGCTTTCTTGTTTGAGATCTTGTGAAGTGGTCGCAGAACAAGCTGTAGTCTTGGCATAAAACTGGAGATGTAGTTTACAGCTCCAATAAAACGTCTAACCTCTTTAGAAGATTTAGGACGTGGTAAATTCCTAATTGCTTGACATCGATTAGAAAGGGGTTTTATGGTTAATGACCCATTTTTGTCTGTGGAAAGAATGTGGCCCATGTAGGTAACTTCATTTTGAAATAAAGCACATTTATGAGGGGATATCTTTAGGCCATGCTTGATTAAACAACTGAGGACAAGCTGTAGGTGAGTCTTATGGATTTCAAGATTTGGGCTAAATAGAATGATGTCATCATGATGAGCAATGCAGAACTTTCTACTTTCTGGAATTTCGGACAAAATTTTATCAATGTGGGATTGAAAAATGGCAGGGGAAATGCTTAGGCCCTGTGACAAGCGTTTAAAGAAATAATGCTTACCACCGTGGTACGATGAAATGCCAGTATACTGCCGAGCATTTTGTGACAAGGGCAAAGCAAAGAATGCTGACTTTAAATCAAGACAGCTTAATACTGTTGCTCCAGAATGACCAATGGTGCGTAGTGTTTCAGACAGGAGAGGGAATAGATGGTTCATACGTTTTATACGAGAGTTGAGATAGCGGAAATCTACTACAACACGCTTCTCAGTTGTATTTTTCTTAGGTAGAATAAGCACCGGTGAGGTATAGGGTTGGTGTCCCTCTGACAAAATACCGAGTTTAACCAATTTTTGCAACTCTTTGTCAATAATGTACTTCTCATTGTCGGTTGTACGATATGGTCGGATGTAGAAAGGCGCTCTGTCATTAACATCAATGTCGATCTCCAGATCTTTACAGTGGCCAATTTCACCCTGTAGACTAAATGCTTCTCTGTGTTTCCTAAGAAAGCGATGGAAGTCTGACTGTTGGTTAGGTGTAAGAATGCTCTTTGAAAGATCAACTTGTTTCTCCAATAAGTTGATATCTGTGGAGATATCTGAAGAAGACTCTTTGTCCACAATATCTATGCTCTCACATGCGTATATGTGGTTAAGAGAAAGATATGACAAGGGCCTAGAAGCTTTAATACGTAAAGTCTTCTTTGTAGAATTAGTTATTGGAATAACCGCACTATTTCTATTGAGAGAGACAAGCATTAATGAAGGACAAGAATCAGATAATGATGATTCTGCTTTAAGAAGAATCTCCCGATTCTTTACAACTCTAGGGACTTTACCATGAACTATTACTTGTCGTGTGTGGTTGGGCTTTATATAAACATCATGACTGGACGAAAAGGCAATTTGTCTGGATTTACAGCGAAAAGTATTTGACTTAAAGTCGAGTATGCCATGGAGATGAGCCAAAGTTTCCTGTCCAAGAATAATATCAATTCCTACAAGATTTTGTACAATACAGGCCTCAACTGGAAGTTTGAAGCCTTGAACAACAACAGGGAACTTAATCGAAGAAACACAAATTAGGGTAGAACCATTACCCATACGAAATTGCAAGGGTTTATCTAACATATTTACAGGCAAGCTACGTAAGTACGCAGAAGATTGGATAGCTGATGACGAAATAAGTGTCTTAGATGCACCACTATCAAACAAAAGAAGAACAGATTTTCCGTCTGTAAGAGAACCTTGACAAAAATTATGACAATCTAAACTGATAGAAACATCTTCGGTAGAACCGGGTTGAGAACATGTATTTACAGAATTTGGCCAGATAGAATTCAGGGATACACGAGGAGCATTATCGGATATCCCTGTTTTCAAAAATCCGAAGATTTGCCATTAACAAAGTTGCGTTGTCGGATGAGCTTCTGGCGCTCATAACAATACTGCCATGCATGTCCTGGCGCAAAACAAAAGTCGCAGAAAATAACTGGCTTCCTAGGTCTTGAGGGTAAATTGTAACCATCATGTGGTCGACGCGAAGGACGAGCGGATTCCGCAGAAAACTGTTGATTATTTTTGTGTGGTGAGGATGGATACGACCTATGAGGTGACTGAGATAAACGTCGACGGTAAGAGTGACGCGCGTACGGGGACTGTGAAGATTGTCGGTGTTGTGAATATTCCTGATGATCTGTAGAATACCTATGAGACGACTTCCGCTGAGGTGATCGAGAATATTGTCGTTCGTAATGCTGTTTGTGGTGCGGATGCGGTGAACGTGACATATGACTATGGTCTTCTTTTAATGTAAGATTGTCAAATGTATCTTCTAGGGCATTGCGACTATTGGTAGCAAAAACAACATGGCGCTCCTGATTTGAAGAACACGACGGAGTACCGTGTGCATCGAAGAAACGTTGCGCCTTAACAGCAAGTTGGTTTACTGGCGTATTATCAGTACTAGACATTATCACCGCTTGCTGACAAGCCAGTGGAAGAATGGATAGAAAACGATCCCGAAGGAGATCGTCATTGTATTTGAGTCGCGAGGCTAGGCGACGAAGATCTTCCAGGTTACGAATGGGTGATTTTGTACTGTCATAGACAAGAGTCGAAAACTCTTTATATAGACCGAGCTGAGTTTTCTTATTGGTGAAGCGGTCCAGAAAGTTTTGTTTTAAGTCATTAAGGGAGCGAAATGTGAGCCCTTCGATCCAGAGGCGGGCTTCACCCTTAAGCGTCTGTCTAAACAGACTAACAATCTCAGGTAGATCAGAGGTATCAGGATCGATCTTGCAATAAGAAAGGTAATCCTTAAATGACAGAAAGTGGGATAAGACATAATCAGGATCAATGTTGCTACCATCAAAACGTTCATAAAAGGGGTGACGCTCCATAATGGTTGAAATTAAAATAGTAACGGACAGTGGAAGTGCGACAGACTATGTATTGATGGCGACGGACGGATGCGTACATGTATACATTATAAGAAAATGCAATATAAAATCTAGAATAAATATAGAACAGGATAAAGAATAAATGAATTAGGCCTAGTAAGGTTGCAATCACACACCCGTCTATAAATGATTAATGGTTAAAAAAAAAACAAAAAAAAACACAAATCAAAACAAAACATTCGTACACAAACATCCAAATTTATCAATTCTACAACTAATTCACATACAAGTAATTGAGAGGTATTTAAGTTTTTTTTTTTTCGTATGAATTGTCACTTTAAATTCTAGGTATTATGACCTCTAAACAATATAGTAAAAACCGTTGAACAATAGTCAAAAATTACATGTGTAAATTCCACTTCGTGAATAAATATCCTGAGAGTGGGATACCCGGCATCTCCACCATGTCAAATAGGCCCTAGGCCTATTTATGAAAAGTAGACGATGAAACAAGTATATAAGTTCTTGAGGCGTTTATTCCGATGAACTGTTACAACACAAGAATGATGTCCTCACCAAGAGACAACCTCAAGCTAACTGGGGTGTACACTCTCTCACACATACATACAACCTTACATTAAAGGGACAACACATATAGTGTCATTACTATATGACACTAGTGATTTGGCGACAGACGTGCCCCGGATCCCTAATTCTATATCATAAAACATTCACGGGCCCCTGTTGGTTAATTTGATACCACATATTATGTTGGATGGGTCGTGGCGACGAAGCGTGATGGGCGAACATCGAAACAAACATCTTTCATCTTATTTATATAGATTTACATTTTGATTACCGTGTGGTTATGCAGGTAGCGTTGGTGGGGGGGGGGGGTACACTTCTGTCTAGATTGTTATTAGTAAGACCCTAACAGTAATCCAGATGCAGACATTCCATTAGATATTAAAAATTCACAATGTCGATGAGAATAGTATACGTGACTAAACAGATATTAATAATAAGTGTTTCCAGGATAATGAATATAATGGATAATCCGTTCTTGATTGATAACGTAATTATGTTTAAACCTCATGATAACATTCATCATGGTCGTTACGAACTTTTCGTAAATATATCTTCCCTGTTCATCATTTATTTTGCATCCGTTCAGTCTTTTAAAGCTGAACTCCGATTGCAAAACTACAGAATAATTAAATAAGAGAGTTAAACGTACTAAATAATCGCCATACCTGTAGAATAGACATGGCCATCGTACGGCTTACAAAAACAGTGGCAGGTCACGCCCACTTCCAGTTTATGCCTTGTCAACGATACTCTCCACTTCCGGTTAGCAATATTTCAACTACCAATCACCTCTCGACTGATGGGCGTATTTTCACAATCAGTTTACTGAAAATAGTATTGATACACAATTACTGTGTCTGATCAGATTATGTACAGAGGCGGATTCCCTTATAGGCAGTGTAGACAGCTGTCTAGGGCCCAAGAGAAAATAGGGCCCATAAAATTTTTGACGACCGTTTTAAATTTTATGTTTTACTTTATTTAGTTCACTGGTGTATAGCCTTGGAGTGATGAAATGAGGGAGTGCTTTACTACAAGTAAAATATTACAGCTTGTTAGAATATAACAAGGGCCCTAACCACTTCTAAGAAGATAGTAGGAAAAGAAAAGTATGGGCATATATCTTCAGAAATTTCGTTTCACTTACAGCGGCCTTAGTTAAACTGCGTCAAACCCGTTTCACAAAGGGCCCAGCTGGTCGAGCTGCCAGGGCCCACTAGAGCCTTGACCCGCCTCTGTCATATTAGCTAACTATTAGACGAAATAAACCAACCACGATGTACTTGGGCTACCCCGGGATCTATTTGACTTGAAAATCGGTGCTACGATCACACTGGGTTCCATGAGCACGATGGGGGATCTACTGGACGCTAGGCGCTAAAATGAGCCAATACAGGCGGTGTTTGGAAAGGTATGGAGTCTGAGAACGGAATGGGATCTCTAGTTTTTCAGTTTCACGGGGGCTCACGCTGGTTACTTTGATACCACGTATGTGGGGTTGGCGCGCGGCGACGAACCGTAATGGGTGAACATAGACACACACAGACATCTTTGAGTTTATTTATCTAATTAATATAAAAATGAAATGAAATGGGGTTTAACGTCCTATATTACAGGGTCGCCTGTTTCACCACTGTTGAAATAAAATTGATCCATATGTTAGTCCTGAAATGACCTAGTTTTGTCGAGCGGACGTTAATAGATAATCATTGTGCTACAAACACCCTTGTGATATATTTACCTAACTCTATAAACCCCACAATGCCTCGTTCGGCATTTCTGTCCAAACGGGGTAAAAAAAATGCCTCTGTTGTCTGGAGTTCCAAAACGAGGTTGGAACGAGTATTTTTGTTCAGAACGAGGCTTGGTAACGTAAACCTCGTTATGGTTAGTATCATTCTACTCATTCATTAGCAAATCACCTTGGCATACTGTAATGTTTGTCAAAGGTAGATGTACATTTAATTTAAATTTCACAACCACTTGTTCCCAACTATTGAAACCGAACATGATGTCATCCTTTGCATTTTGATGTGTTTGAAGCTTAACTACATAAGGTCTAAGAATCAGATAAGCACGTAGAGGATGATCAAAGTTAGAGACATTGTATATTTTTATATTTCTTCAGCTTCAGTAAATAGGTCCTTTGAATGTGTTGTATTAATCCAGTACATTATTCGTGGTATAGCAGCAATTTTGTAGGATTATAGTCTTTATTTATATTTCTTTCGATAGGTACGCGATCACATTAATGTTTGTTTCATTGTTGTTCAGTTACCGGCACATTTGTATTAGATGTATGATGATTCCAATTATAATAGGTATAAGCAGGAGCATAGTCCATATTACCACGTGTATGTTCATCATCATTCTCATCACGTATATTAACTTTACCAAAAACACATTCAGCATAGGATGGTGGAGCTGGAAAATCGAGAATCAAAATGTTACAGTTCAATTAAAAATAATGAAAATATAGCTGTCTCAAAACAAAAATTGAAAACACTCTATATAATAATATACATTGCATTGCCAGGCAGCGAGCATACTCCTACCAGCAGCAGGGGCGGATCCAGACGGGGGTTTGGGGGGTCCCCCCCTGCTCGGCTACATAAAAAAAATAATGCCTTGCATCAATGAAATAATGCCTTACATCACAAAGTGGTCCTACATCAGTATAAAATGATTTCTCTGTTTAAAAAGCTCAATTTGTATGTATGCCTATGTAATTTAGAGACGATGATGACAGATTTCCGTGACAGAAACCTGGCAAACCCCCTCCTGCAAAAATTCCTGGATCCGTCCCTGAGCAGCTCTGAGAATGAGATAAAGATCTCCTTGGTCTATTGTCAATGTCAAAAGCACCTTAAATACGGGTTTATAGTTCAAGCAAAGTATGTGTAACTCAACCCTGAACCCAGATATTGACGTAATGCGTATATACACCACTCTCACTCACTTACAAAAAGTTATCGGCCAATAGAGTGGTGTGCTACGGACCAGAAAGTGTTAATTATTGAACAAAGTTAATGTATTGGTGATGTGAAACTGGACGTATCACTCAATCAGAATAAAGTTTATCGCTTTACATAGTTCAAGAAGTGTTATTGCATTCCAAAGATGTAACGGAGTTTTTTTTAAATAGTTTCCAGCTTTATTCTAAAGGCGGGGAGCTTACTTCCCACAATCAAATCCCCGGTTGTACGTGGCAAGGAGTAGGGTCGCCTTCCAACCTCGTTGGTTTTCTCGCACACGCGAATTATTGAAATAAAATTAAGTCATATGTTAGTCCCGATATTACCGAGTTTGTGTCGAGTGGACGTCAAACCCCATCCCTCTCTCTCTCTCCCTCTCTCTCGCTCTCTCTCTCTCTCTCTCTCTCTTTACTTCCCACAAGTAGTCAACAGTGAGCTAAACTGTCTATGGTATAGGTATAAATGTTTACTTACGAATGTCCATATAAGAAGGCGCTGAAGGCATGGTAGGTTGAAGGCGCATTTCATTAGACCCTGTTGGGGGTAGACTGAGAGGTCGTGGTAGACCATACTGTCTTGCCACTGACTGGAGAGGTATGGAACCTATTAAAATATTTATTGGAACCACTAGATCAAATGCTATTCCAGAGGGATCAACATTTATCTGAAAAATAGAGAATAAGAATTCAAGAAAAAGCCAATGGAGTACCCAACGATAAATTCTTGGGCCCATACAGATTTCAATCATCCACAGTGAATTTGGCGTTATCACAGTCGTACCCCAGTGAGTAAATTATTAACTGTTACAACTCACGACGTTGGTAAACATTCGAAAGTTTTATATACCTCTTTTGAATAAATTACAAGCTGTAGATTTGTTTTCTTTTTCTCTCTAATATGTTTTTTTATTGTCTCTTAAATGATGCATTATTTAAATTGTCAATTAAATTACTTTATCGTGAGTGCTGTTATAAGGGTCTCGATACCGATGATTTCACAATAATCAATGATTATCAAAAATTATCAGTTGGCGAGACTGGTCTAAATACATTGAATATCTAAGTCATCCGGAGGCCTGGGTAGTTTTGACATGTCAATCAATAATAATTTATATAACATCTGCAGCTAGAAAAAGATCTGCAATATTCAGATTGTGTTCTTACATAAGAAATGAAAGATAAATAAATAAAACATACATTTACTTTATCACTTAGCTAATTAACACATATATTATTCTTACCGCTAATCTATATGTTATATCTATAATACGGCATCCCCGTAAACCAGAGGGAGGTAACGGTGGTATAGGCAGTAGGTCTCCATCCCAAGTATCGCCATCACCCGGTATAATCGGACCATGGTAGATTTTAGACACTGTTTTGTGTTCAGTTTTGGTCTTAGTCGTAGCGTAGTACTTAACGATCTGGAAGTAATGGCACGTGCAATTCTGAATGTACAATGTGACAATATACATGCGTTTAAATCCTTGTCAATCCTGTCCCTTCTGCTGATAATTTAATATGGTTTAGCATTGTTTTAATTTTTGACCTGTGTGCTGGTATAGACGCACCTTGATAAACCTACCTATACATTCAATGCATCTTGGAACCTCAACGTAGTGCTGTAGGTCATTAAAGGATCGGGGATTCCCTTTAATGGAGGTAAATCTCTAACCCAAAATTGTCCATAATATTCAAAATTGTCCATAATATTCAAAATTGTAAACACGGATTAGAATTAAATATTGATCAATGTCAATCAATTTTGATGTTGTTATCTTGCCGTGAAACTATATATCCAATATTTAGGAAAGAAATAATATTTTATAATCACTACATGAGTCGTGTTCCCTATTGTTCTGGGTGCCATTTGTAATGCACCAATGAAAACATACTCTACAACACAATGTGGAAGTAATTATTTAAGGCTGGTTCACAAACCAAATTATGTAGAATACACCAGGAAGGCATATACGACAGCAGTTCAGTTTGAACTGTTCACATATTTCATTGAACATAATTCATTAGAAATTACAAAATCTTGTTTTCCAAAATTGAATATAAATCAAACATAAATCACTTTACATTCATATTGCATTAATAATTATGTGCTTTTAGAACCATTTGTGTCTATCGCAATGTTCCAAACAATAGAGCAGCCAAATGACCATTAGATAACTAACTTAGCATTTTAATATCAGCGAAGGAACTGTCTATTTTTCGTCGACTACCATTAATTATTTCACCAGTGATAGGAATGGCTTCACCAGGTACATAACCTAATCGACCAAGTCTCAACACAGCACTAATTGGTCCGGATTTACAGCACAAACAGCACAACGTCTTCTGGCCATTTATTGTAGCACCTTGCTGAAACACATCGACCAATACTTCGTTTCAAAACAAATGCCATTTATATAGTGTTGAGAGTAATGTTTCACCAACGACTTCCGTTATTTTGCTGTATACTAATTCTACTGTCTGCTTTCGATTTTAATTGGACGGTGGCCATGTATCAACCTATTCGGTTTTGGGGCCCCAACAGCGTATCTCCTGCTTTCTATTCATGGGACGCATCGCTCACTTATGTTAATCGCTGATTTTATTTTCAGATTAATTTAAGATTGTTATAATAATTTAAATAAAACTGAAACACTGACAGTATCTACTAAAAAGGACCCTATATTGCCAACACTTTCACTAGACAACACTGCAATAAAGGAAGTATTCGAGCACAAACATTTGGGGTTGACATTTCAAAATGACTGTAAATTTGATAGACATATCGACAATATCTTGACGAAAACTTCTTGGCTTGTAAACGTTCTCCGCTCTCTGAAGTATAGATTAAATATAAAATCTTTGACAACATTGTACATATCCTATATTCTTCCTCATTTCGACTATTGTGATGTCATATGGGATGGGTGCACCGTCGAACATACTAATAAACTAGAATCATTGCAACTTGACGCACTCAGGACTATATGTGGTGCTGTTAGGGGGACTTTTATACCAGGAAACGGGTTTTATCACACTACAGGAGAGGCGAAGGCGTCACAAACTTATACTCTTTTACAAAATTATGAATCACCTCACACCACCATATCTTCCTGAATTACTATTACTATCGGATAAGCATTATAGCCTTCGAAACAAATCTAATTTATCAGAGTACCTTTGCAGAATATCTTTATTTTCGAAATCATATATACCATCTACGATTAAGGAATGGAACAGATTTTCTGACTTTGTAAAATCCTCCCCCTCTATCAGTATCTTTAAAAGTAAATTGAAACAAGTTGACAAAGAGCCGCCATTATATTTTAGTTCAGGAATAAGGAAAAATCAGATTTTACATTGTCGACTTCGCCTTTCCTGTAGTGACTTAAATGGTCATAAGTTCTTAAGGCACATTTTAGACAGCCCTGTATGCGCTTGCGATCATGATTTCGAAGATGCCGATCATTACCTTTTAACCTGTCCTCTACATTCCGATGCACGTAAACTTTCTATTTTTTTTTATCTTACCCCAAAAACCTAATTTCAATACAGACATTATTAAATGGAACTAATGATATTACTATTTCAAATATGATCTTCCAACATGTTCATAGATTTCTAGACATCTCCGGAAGATTCAATTAAAAATTTCAATTAGAATATTTATCCAATAGTTCAAAATATGTATTTGGCAAACCTGAAATTCTAATATATGTACATAGCCATATTTTTGTTTATTTTATTGTTATACTATTCAGCTAGATTTTATCATGATTTGGTTATATAGTCTTGTATTTTCTGTTATATAGGAGAGAGGTAATATATGCCTAGCCTGTTCCTCAATCCTTTTCTGAGAATAAAATATTGTTTATAAAAAAAATAATAATCTAATTGACTATTTTCAAATCAATTCCAATAAATGACTGAAGTCGCCTTTGGTGCAAGATAAAGACTGACAACTGCAACATGTTTCAACATATTTACCTTGGCCTGTGGTTCTTGATTAAGATCTAGAGGATTGACAACAGTAAAAGCCCGTTTCGTTTTATGATCAAACTTCCAGGGACGGTCAATAACACCAGTCACTGAGTATCGAACCTTTCCGACCGAACTTTCATAAGATGAGGGTATTCCTGTTGGTAACTGGAAACTAAACGGATATACATATCTTCCTGCTTGTAAAACTGGATCGATCCCCTTCTGTCCTGGCCCTGGAAACATAAAATAATTGAAGGAAATATTAAAATGGTTTAGGGTTTCGCGTTGTATGTTTATGTATGCACCGGCTGGGCCAATGAAGACGGGCATATTAGTCTGGGCACTAATCCAGGGTCCTTCACGATTTGCCATGGAATAAGGTTTGACGATGGTTTCGTATAAACGGGACTTTAGTGAAATAACTCCAAGAGAGGCGAAAATCCAAGGTGGTCACAAATGGTACGAAATAGAGCTTGACATACAGTGTTGGCGAAATGGTTGACCCAATTTGGAGGCCAAAATCGAAAATGGCGACGGAAATTGGCGAGGAAAGTATTATTTCAATACAAATAACAACATACATGTGTTGTTGAAGACGAAAAACAGGAATATGTCATTTGTTGCAAGCTGGTAGAGCTTATTTCATAGCCTATACAAATTGTTTCATTTTCGTGACTACAGACCTACATATGTAATAATAACTACATGTACCATAAATTGTTCCCAACATCCACGAAATTTATCATTAATGTATTCAGCCGTAAATCACAGAAAACGTGTATTTTGAGTCAGTCTTCTGTAGGACTTGCACACTCGGATTGAGAAGTATATTTATACAACTATTCCGTCGATAACTTCGAACAGAACAATACTTCTCAATTTGAGACTTGCGACTGACGTTTTCGGAGATTCCCGAGTCATACTGCGGAATACATTATTATATAGTACGTGCATTATAATATATTATGATAGCAGTAATGTATGAAGGATAAGATTCATGGATGTCGTAATATTCATGATTTACTACCAAATGTGTAGATCTGTGCCCGTGACTTTAGTGCCCATATGAAGTGTGGATGACACTAGATGGAGACGTGTTCGAAATGATAAATTTGATATCTGAAGTGTTCTTTTGTACGAAACTTCGATAATCACACATCAAATTAACAATGAAATAAAGAAGGTAGAAATGATGATGAAGTGAGGATGAAGCCATATCAAATATGCAAATTATATTAGGCTTCCGTCAAGTATCCACTTCAATCGAGTGTTTCTCACTTCACCCTAGTTCTATTCTCACTTCAACAGAATGCGTTTAATATCAGCAGTGCAATCCAGTGCTTAAAGAGTGTTTTTCTCACCCCCACCTGGCGCTTAAAAGTTTTTTTTCTCACTTCAACCCAGTGCTTATACTGTGTTTTTCTGATTTCAACTCGGCGCTTAGATGTTTTGTTTTCTCAATTCAACCCGGTTCTTTTCTCACTGCATTTATTTCAATAATTTGCTTGCGCGTAGGGGTCTTTAGCAGTGGGAGGAAACCGGAGTACCGGGAGAAAAACTGGACACGGATCTGGGTGTTATGTCCCCACAACAGTATGATATTAGGGAATGTTTGATACGGTGTATTGTTCTTTCAGATTCTAACCGTCAGGGTTTTTTTTTATATACACGCCAATCTGTATTTGGAACTTAGTGCTATTGTTCTATCCTAACGACTGGGGATTGGAATCGCGTCGGAAAACACCTGGAGCGAAACCATCGGGCCCTATGGTTGCATCTTACCGTTGCCAAATAATACCAGTATATGTTTGAAATATGTTTCTCTAGATGAATAGTCTTTGGTGACTGTTCGACTGTCTTTACCAGTGCCTTCCGTTTTTGATTCTGTCCAGTGAACTCGTGCGCCACCTTCAAAATGTAGTCTTATTCCTGCAAACAAAATGAACACATCATCATTCATATTTATACAGCCCTGGACCTAGCTGGAAGCCAGTTGAATTGAAAAGGGGAAAATTCTAAAAGGAATTGTATTCAAAATAAATTCACACCTAAAAAGAAAAAGAAATATATTAAAAAGTGTGTATTTGCATTCTGATACTAATAATCGGTCTAAAATTACATGAGAGAGGGAGAGAGAGAGTTTATTTTAGCAGTGGGAGGAAACCGGAGGACCCGGAGAAAACCGACGAGGTTGAACAGGCGACCCTACTACTTGTCACGTACAACCGAGGAATCAAACCCACTCCAGTTGATTCAGTGACAGACTTTATGATACAGCGCGCAACCGCTAACCATTTAGCCACTCCCACCCCTACCAGCTAAAATTATAAAAGAGTTGCATAAACTGTAATGTTAAATTATAATGGATATTACAAGAGTCTTTAATACTGGAAACTTATATTAAGAATTATCTACATACACTTACAGGACCGCGGATAACCGACTAGTACCTAATGCTACTAAGTCGGATAGACCTAAAAGACTGCCATATCAAGGACAATCACATATATTTATATGGAATTACTTCTAATCACTTGGCTAGATCAAGTGTTGACATAAATATAAGAAATAAAACAATGGTAAATAAAACAATTAATAGATTAATCATACGATTGGCAAGTTCTCCAGACAGGCCATATTGTCAGTTACTTTCTATCAAAAAAGGTTTTATAAACAATATGGGATTATAACAATTAACATGTCATTAGAATTACGTAGCATTTCACCCTTGGCTACAGTCAGCATTCAATAGCACACACACACACACAGCGTTTTGAAGAAGTAGAATAATTAATGTCCTTAGAGTTTACACATTTACATAATTCGATTTGATGAATTTCCTTATTAATTCAAAGTATTTAATGAAATATTGTTTTAAATTCTAACATAGAATAACTATAACCAGCACGGTTATAATGTGGAGTTTTTAGCTGTAATGATAAATTATGTTAAGTATGTTACATTGACGTAAATTCTAATCTAATGTATGTAACTGAAACGTAAATTTTAATCTGAAATATGTAACTAACTCGAGTTGTAATCTTGGGTGTGTAACTGTAACTAAAATTGTAATATTGTAATGTACAGTATGTAATTGCAATCTGGAGTTGTAGCTTGGGTATGCAACTGGAGCATTGCAATTTGGAGTATGTAACTGTAACGTTAGTTGTAATTTGGGGGTAACTGTATCGTAAATTCTAACCTGGAACATGTAAATGTAACGTAAATTCTAACCTGTAACTGTAACGTAAATTATAATCTGTAACTGTAACGTAAATTCTAACCTGTAACTGTAACGTAATTCTAACCTGTAACTGTAACGTAAATTATAATCTGGAATATGTAACTAATGAGATGTATGGGCTATGTAACTGTAACGCAAGTTGTACTATATGTCGATAGAGTGAATTCTGAACGTCTTTCTCTCCGGGTTTATTTGATGCAGTACAACGTATCATATCTTGTATCATAATATTATCCAATTGCCAACTGGTCAACGATAAATTAATGATACATTATGGGTGATTAGAAATAGATCTCTCAGTTCTCAATATAATAATCAACAACTAGATAATTTAAATGCAATTTGCTGATAATTTCAGTCAAATTGATGCACTATGAACCAAGAAATAAGCGATTGAAATTTCGGCCTAGCCTTGATAGTCATTACTAATTTCGGTAAAAGAACATAGTCACGATAAAAGTTGAGTAGCAAATCGGATCAAAATCCAGTAAATGTCGTAAGCTAGCGATGACATCGCGACTTGATTATGGTCTGGATAAGTTAATTGATGTCTAATTAATAATTTAGATAACCTTTCAGACCAATAGGCAGATTTAGCTCTTGCATACCATATGTTTAAGTGCACTTTATTACAACAGAAGTAATTAATAGAGCTTGACATGTATGATCTGACTACGTGAAAGCTATTAGTACACAGACCCAGACCGTAATTGTACAAGGGTATCATGAAATGAGCTAATGGAAGACGGGCATACGCCATACAGTGTGCTATGAGGGGAAATTTTGCCCGGGCAGCGGCGCTACGGCCTACTCTTATATCGAATTCCAACTGCCAGGGGATCTTTTACGTGCACTCCAATGTGTACATGGGACCTCGGTTTTTCGTTCCATCCGAACGACTAGGCAACTGTCCTTGTCAGGCCCTCCTTCTGCATCACTGACAGGGGTAAATCACGCCGGAAAATCGAGATGAACTTTCTCGGCCAATGCAGGGAACGAACTAGATAAAATAATTCATCTGTCAACCCTCCGTGGTGACAGATGAAATTTGTTTGCATTTCAGTAGCGTTGCAAGTGCAGTTGTGATTCACAACTGCTAATATTATGCAAAATTGACAATATTTTTCATCAAAACAACGATTGATTATTGTTATTTATAATATTTCTGCCACACTCAATTACAATTAAGCATGTAATCCTACCTGGAACGGGTATAAATCATCGCATTTAAAATCGAGGCGTTATGCCGTTACTAAGACCGCCATCTTTTTTAGAGCAGTGAAGTCTAACAGCTGTCATAATGTGGGCGGGCGCTCAATCTTAGGCTTTATAACAGCCAATCAAAAACGCAATTACATGTGGAAATACTAAATGACATCCACGTGTACATCAATGGAAGTGGCTGTCTGACAAATATATAGATTCAGTAATTTAAATGCGAATATTTGGAGTTAGGCGATAGTTGTGCCACCGCATTAGCCTCTGTAAGTTTAATTAGTGATAAGAGTATTAACTTATCTTATTTTAAAGATGTTACATGCATTAATAAAGAAATTCCTATTGTTAAATCTACCCCTTGGTCTTTTTGGCTTTCCATGGTCAGTTTACTAGGAAATATGTACTTACCTAAAAACGACTGGAAACTTCTTCTTCCAAGGGTTTCTTCCAGGGTCGATCCTTGGTCAACGGCGGACTTCACGCTGTGGGACTGTGACCCTATCCTGTGTCGCGGTACCAAATCGACGACTGTGACACTCTAGAGACACGTACTGTGTGTCCGTACGGCCAAATCTTCTGTGTCACTGTCGTTTGTCTAGGTAGGACTTGACGTTGTGATCAATAAGACTTCAAACTCTTTTCTGTAATCTTGAGATATTCTTTGTATATGTTACGATAATATATTCTACAGTACAGATACAACTATTGTTCTTTAGGCATATAACATTCCCGGTCTGAGTTTGATATCCTTTTTAACTCAGACCTGACGACTTTAACGTGGCAAAAGCCACGTACGTTTTTATAGTTCTACATAATGTTCACGGCCTCACGCTAGGATAAGTCTACACCCTAGGCTCTGAGCCCGGACAGCTCACGGTACTATCTTCCCCTTGAATTTATCGAATGATGTCTGCGTCCGGCCTGTAAGCCGGGGCAGCTCCCGGTTTGTACTTCCCCGTGGATCTCTAAAATGCTGTCTGTGTCCAGCCTGGAAGCCGGGGCAGCTCCCAGGGTGAACTTGCCCGTTGATCTCTCAAATGTTGTCTGCTTCCAGCCTGGAAGCCGGGGCAGCTCCCGGTTTGTTCTTCCCCGTGGATCTCTCAAATGTTGTCTGAGCGTAAATCAAACAAACTCTCTCCTATATAGAATGTATAATGCGTCATCTATTAGGGCGGGACAATTACCATTTATGAGTAAGAGTTTTGTAAAGGCACCGTTTTACATCAACACTATTCTAGTTAATTGTACTAATCTGTGTACGTGAGGACTGGACGATAGTACCCTACTTTCCAGAAATGGATACTGACATAACTGTCTGTAAGTTGGTCTAAGATAGTAGTAGAATAATGCAAGCTACTTCATTACCCTAATTATCGTCATACATCATGTAGGTAAAGAATTCTATATTAAACAGAACACTAAGTCTATAGTGTTACACACCTTCCGTTTTAACGTAAATGCGCCTTTCTAGTTACAAAACGCGGTTGCAGATGTGCACGAAGCTCTGATAGCATTTCAGGATATTGTGTTAAGTACTTTTTACATCTGTAAAGTTACACAGTGATTGGAATTATATTCCCCGGCTCCTCTATATGAAATGTAGAAGTTGAGATTGATATAACCCGAGTTTTATTAAACTAGTAGGTAAATACACACATAAATAATATGATAACAATGAGATTGATATACCACAGGTTGATATTTAAACATACAATTAATATGATGACAACGTAAAAGTATTGAATGAGATTGATATAACTCGGGTTATATCTAAACTAGTTAGTAAAGACACACATGATTAATATGTTAACAAATTATAAATATTCAATGAGACAGTTTTGATAATCTGACATTATACACACGACCAATCGTTTAACACTGGACGAAATGGAAATGTGGTTTTATTGTGTTACCAAAAGCACACGATGCTGCCATTGTTCTTCAGGGTATGTAATGGTATTTCCTATACTTCTCTACAAGAAACCCATTCAATGAAATAAGCAAAGTGGACCTGTTTTCAAGACGATGGGTGGTTAAGACGAGGATGATGTCAGGTGTTTTAGACTATAGCTCATGTAAGAATGACGGGGATGATGACGGATGTTTCAGACTATAGTTCGCGTAAGAAAGACGAGGATGACGTTGACGGGAGTTTTAGACGACAGTTCTTGTGAGAAAGACGAAGATGATGATGAATGGTATATAGTTTTAACGTAAGATAGACGAGAACGGTGACGGATGCGTAAGGCTACAGTTCGTTTAAGAAAAACCCACCAGCGTATAGCATTGTCAAAATTTTCCGGCAACCCCCTGCATCTCAAGGACTTAGATCACAGCCTGCGAAGCCAAAAGATAAAATGGCCGGTATCATATACACTGAAAAGATAAAACATATAACATGGATGGATGATAGTATCTAAGCTGAAATGTCCAAACGACGTCGTATTTTTGCGCTTTTTGTCAGAGTACTACATATCTAGGTAATGGATTCTAGTCAATGGATGTTCATGTTATATGTATACCTTTCCAATTTAAACTGTCAACGCGCTTGAGCATACGGTTTCTTTACACATTATAATCTTTGTGTTCACTGAAGTGTGCAATAGAACATATTAAGATATATATTTCACAATAATCAACATGCAATTACAATATTCTTCCTGTTTAAATATCCAGGGTTTAATTTATTTTAGCAGAGCTTTCAACCTGTATAGCTGTGTTTAATATCAACAAATATGATGATTGAATATTAACATAGACAACTACAACCGTTGGTAAGTTATATATTATTGTCTATGGCTGTACACGGCCAAGTGGGGGAGGGGGTGACGGCGACTCAGTGAGTTGGATGCCATATGGTTAGCGCGTACGCGTTGTATCGTAACGTCTGTCATTCAATAAACTGGCGTGGTTTCGAATCCCCAGTTGTACGCGACAGGGATTAGGGTCGCCTGAAATTCCCGCTTTAAGATACTCCGATTTATACCAGGATGGAATGGATCTGCGATGATAGACAACACATAATTTCAAATCTTATTGTAGATTATATTGATGAAAATTCACACAGCCGAAATTATATTCTTCATTTTAACAAGGGGAAGGTTTTGGTCGTAACATTTGTTTCAGAAATACATCATATTGTCCGCTACCATTGCTTCAATAATATACCGTATTGTCCGCAGCCATCGCTTCATGGATACACATGATTCTACTGTAGTCCTGATCTTTCCAGAACGTCCAGAACAATCACCAATCGCGAAAGTCAGTACATGTCTTTATTCTCTGAAAACATTCCATTCGGTTTGATTGCCATACACCGAACCAAGCAAATGCCTGGGCAAGATCAGATACAAATATTATTAAAGGAGATCTCAATAACCATTTCAGACAAATACATGTATAAAGTTACTATATGTTTCTAGATTTCAAGTTGTTAAAGGGCTCTGATGAAATACCTGTCACAGCTGCGCGGTTGGTCTAGTTATTAAGGCTTTGTATTAATTTAAAGTTAAGCTGGTGGTTGAATTAAGATATATATATAAATAATCTCCCCAAGTATACATCTATCGACATATTTACTAACCAAGTGTATTATATTTCACACACCATCTTCTTTCTATACAGAAGTAACTTACTATGCAACTAGGAAGATTTTCATATATCTATCTGCATGAGTGGTTTAAGGAGGATAAATGTACTGGGGTTACATTCACGTAGATAGCTGTGATGTTTTGTAATACAATTTAAAATTAAAACTAGACCTGCATGCAGGAATGACGGGTTTCACTGGTGCCATGTTACCTTTGAACTTGAACTTGTGTCACTTACGGTGCCACGTTACCCTTGAACATATGTCACTTCCGGTACCAATGAAACCAATATACAGGTTTCCACATAAGCATTGCACACATCAAATAAAATGGAAACAGAATCAAACAAATCCAGCAATATCATTTCATTTTATACATTTGTTACATGTAATTGATCCTGACAAAATTACAGTACTTCCGGTGATAATGTAAATGTTCCATTAGTTTTATGAAATCAGAAATTGCATAAGGCATCACATGGTGAAAATTTTATGTAAATCGAATAATAATTGCCACTTTTATTGACCAAAAACCTTGAAAAGTGACGTGTAGAAAATCGTCTATTTCTCGGCAACCGTACAAGTTAGAAACCATTTTTTGGTATTTATATGACCGTATGGGTTTAATCTATTTGTTGATTGGAATCAAATATCATAATTGTATAAACATTACAAATCAGACTCATTTGAATAAAATATCGGTTTTGAAGGCTTAAAACGCAGTTTTTGCCAAAATGACGTTACTTCCGGTGACAATGAAAACGTTAAATTAGTTTTATAACATCGTCTATGACATTAGGCTTCAACGGGTGAAAATTTTATGAAAATCGAATAATAATTGACACTTTTATGGGCCAAAAACCTTCAAAAGTGACTTTCAGAAAATCGCCTATATCTCGACAACCGAACAAGTTAGAAACAATTTTATGATATCTATTTGACCGTATGAGTTTTGTTAATATGTGAATTTAAACCAAAAGTTAATGTTATTATTACATGTGACATGATTCTTGGTTGAAAAAAATATCGATTTTAAAAGTTAAAAATTGAGTTTTTGACTAAATGACGTCACTTCTGGTGTCAATTTTAAATAGTAATCAACATGATATGACGCACACTTGCTTTTTGAATCAAATTATGTCACTTTTGTGGATATCCATTAATAATTGACAATTTTACAGGCAAAATTACGAAAACAGTGACTTATGCAAAACTGCCCATTTCTCGGCAACTGCTTATATTAGAAACTAATTCTCTTCGTATGGATATAGTTACAGGTTTATAAAAGTTAAGTAAAAATATTTTAAAATCTGAAAAGCCTGAATGGGTTGTAAATAGGTCAATTTTACGCCTTTTTTCACCTCTTAATCCAATTTGCTAGAAAATGAAATAGAAATTAATAAAACTGCTTCCGACATTTTTTGCGCCTTTAAAGGACACACTCTTTTAGTCATATAATTTTTCAAAAAAATAATATTTGTCGCAGAACGTTCAAAATAGCTTTATCCTCTAAGTCACACCCACCTTTCCAGTAAAACCGAAGAAATCGTAACGATGCGACAATTAGTTGCTGAGATCTATTCAAATTGGAATCTGAATAATAATAATAATAATAAGAAGAATAATAATTTTAACAAAAACAATAGTGTTTCACACAAGCTACGCAGTGTGAAACCCTAAAAAAAAATATGCCGTTCACTTTTTGACAAATAAAATCTGATTTCTTTTAATTCTTAGGATGAATGAATATTACACAAAATGCAAGCGAATCAGTTTTCAACAGTAATAATAATTTCATCTTTAATAAGTTCTAGTTTAGGTAAGTAGTAATCACGTTATAGTATTCATACAGAATTATAAACCTTAGTGTAGATATGTAGCCCAATATGCCAAACACATAAATAAGAAGAGATAGAACCAAGTCTACTAACAATATTATTCATGTTCGGTTCGACGAAACAGGTAAAATGATGCTTAACGTCCACCCAACACCAACATATCGTTGAATGAGTTAAAATTTGTGGACTGAGACCCCTATTCCATCGGATGCTTGAATGGCAGTTATCATAAGGCCCTTCATTGAGTCAACTGGTGATTTCCATTCCCCTGTTGTACGTGACAAGAAGTTGGGCTGCCTGTAAAACATCGTGGGTTTTCTCCAGATGTCATTTGCCTCCCACTGACCACAGCTAAAGACCCATACGAGCGAATTCTTGAAATAAAATTGAACCAGACGTTAGCCCCTGAACATGGTGTCTCTCCCAACCACCTTCCCCATCTCACGCTCTAGTCTGAGATAGGAACCGCAGCACCCGTATCGATGAGACATCTGATGATCTAAGGTTCAAGCGATCATCTTATCGTAACTACCCATTTATTACCGGTTTATTAAAGTTATTCTCTCGTTTTTGCAGCATTGGATGAATGTAAAGATATAGACACCACCAAATGTCCATCATGTGGTGATACTGACTATCCTAGAGATGAGTTTTATAGAGAGAACTGTATGGAATCATGTGGTATTTGTATAGGTACTAACTGTTTTCTTGTATTGAGTAATATAAACATATATATAAATATAGCTGCGTGGTCGTAGTAATTGCCGTTATCGAAGTGGTAGTAGAATCATGTAAACAACTAGTATACTAGACTTGCTATTCACATGGGTTGAAATAATTATCTTAACGATGTATTCTCTAAAAGTATTCTCAAAATACAACTGTGTGCGGATAGAAAGATAACGAGTTCACAGTGTTAGGCATTTTACACATATTACAATCATTTGTTTTTCTTTTAATAGTATTTTTTTACAGTTTTTCTTTAAAAAAAACAACAATAATTAAAGTATTGTTTCAAAATTATGCTTGGTCTTATTTACATGATGTATTGATAGGTACAAACATTGCTCTTAGAAAACCAACAGACCAAAGTTACACACAAGGAACAGCAATTTCAAGTAATGCTGTAGATGGTAATACTGATAATATCTTTATGATGTCTAGCTGTACACATACAGGCTATAAAGATGGCAGTGACTGGTGGTGTGTTGATCTACAGCAAATTTATAATATTGACGTCATCAAACTAGTTAACAGAGATAGCCGTAAGTGTTTCTAATTCTTCTACAGTCAATTTCTAATCTTTTGTTGTATAATCCTCAGTATATTTCCACACACGTGTGCAATAAAACATAAGATAGTGTAGATTTAAGACAATAACAAATGTAAAGGCATGTCTAATTAAAACTGTAAATGTTTGGCTGGCGATTCTAGTGATGGACATTCTGAGTCAGGCAACGTGAAGTTGGCACGTTATTCGGGATTCGGGATTCGGGATTCAAATAACGAATAACGAGCCAGCTCGTTATTCGGGATTCGCGAATCACGAATACCGTGGTGGCTCGTTATTCGGGATTCGCCAATAACGAATAACGAATAACGAGCCAGCATTTTTTCGGGATTCGGGATTCGACACTAAAAAGAGCGGTCTACCTTCCATGCGACCATATCCTCGATACCTCCGAAACTAAGGGTAATGAACGTCGGGTGGCCGACTAGCACGGACACAGCAGCATCTGCAGCGAGTACGGTGCTGACTGGTTTGTTGGAATGCACGGGACAGTAAATGAACGTTGGGTGACCGACTAGCATGGAGACGACCGTTTTTTATGAGAACAGGGCACTTTATTCGGGATTCGGGATCCGCCACTAATAACTGAACAATCTATCTTAAGAGCCAGCAAGTTATTCGGGGTTCCCCACTAAAACAGACCGACTTACGGGGCATCCGATCATTTCCTTGCTACCCCGACCATAGTTGGGTGACCGACTAACAAATATACGACCATTTGTCTAGCGAATAGCGTGTTGACTGGTTTGTTGGCGTGCACTGGACAGTCCTGTCCTGCTCTCACCTGTTTTACTGTCGAATCCCGAATCACGAATAACGTGCTGGCTCGTTATTCGGGATTCGCCAATAACGAATAACAAGCCAGCACGTTTCGTGATTCGGGATTCGCCACTAAAACAGACCGACTTACGGGGCGGGGCATCCGATCATTTCCTCGCTACCCCCGACGGTAGTTAGGTGACCGACTAACAACTAGACGACCATTTGTCCAGCGAAAAGCGCGTTGACTAGTTTGTCGGCGTGCACTGGGCAGTCCTGTCCTGCTCTCACTTGTTTTGTTGTCGAATCCCGAATCACGAATAACGTGCTGGCTCGGTATTCGCCAATAACGAATAACGAATAACGAGCCAGCTCGTGATTCGGGATTGGACATTAAAACAGAACCATCTATCTTGCACCCGACCATTTCCTCGTTGGGTGACCGACCAGCACGGAGACGACTATTTGTCAAGCTAATAGCGCGTTGACTGGTTTGTCGACGTGCACTGGGCAGTCGTGTCCTGCTCTCACCTGTTTTATTGTCGAATCCCGAATCCCGAATAACGCTATTCGGGATTCGGGATTCGACAATAAAACAGGTGAGAGCAGGACGTGCACTGGGCAGTCCTGTCCTGCTCTCACTTGTTTTGTTGTCGAATCCCGAATCACGAATAACGTGCTGGCTCGGTATTCGCCAATAACGAATAACGAATAACGAGCCAGCTCGTGATTCGGGATTGGACATTAAAACAGAACCATCTATCTTGCACCCGACCATTTCCTCGTTGGGTGACCGACCAGCACGGAGACGACTATTTGTCAAGCTAATAGCGCGTTGACTGGTTTGTCGACGTGCACTGGGCAGTCGTGTCCTGCTCTCACCTGTTTTAGTTGGGTGACCGACTAACAACTAGACGACCATTTGTCCAGCGAATAGCGCGTTGACTGGTTTGTCGGCGTGCACTGGGCAGTCCTGTCCTGCTCTCACCTGTTTTATTGTCGAATCCCGAATCACGAATAAGGTGCTGGCTCGTTATTCGGGATTCGACATCAAAACAGAACCATCTATCTTGCATCCGACCATTTCCTCGTTGGTTGACCGACGAGCACGGAGACGACTATTTGTCAAGCGAATAGGGCGCTGATTGGTTATTTCGAGTGCACTGGGCAGTCCTGTCCTGCTCTCACCTGTTTTATTGTCGAATCCCGAATCCCGAATAGCGTTATTCGGGATTCGGGATTCGACAATAAAACAGGTGAGAGCAGGACAGGACTGCCCAGTGCACGCCGACAAACCAGTCAACACGCTATTCGCTGGACAAATTGTCGTCTAGTTGTTAGTCGGTCACCCAACTACGGTGGTGGTAGCCCAGTAAATCGGTCTGTTTTAGTTGCGAATCCCGAATCCCGAATAACTTGCTGGCTCTTAAGATAGAACGTTCACTTATTAGTGGCGAATCCCGAATCCCGAATAACGTGCCCTGTTCGCCAAAAAAAAAGGTCGTCTCCTTGCTAGTCGGTTACCCAAAGTTCACTTACTGCCCCGTGCACTCCAACAAACCAGTCGGCACCGTACTCGCTGGAAATACTGCTGTCTCCGTGCTAGTCGGCCACCCGACGTTCACTTACCCTTAGGTTCGGAGGTATCGAGGAAATGGTCGCATGGAAGGTAGACCGCTCTTTTTAGTGTCGAATCCCATTTCAATTCAATATGGAAGTCCATTAACCAATAGTTAACCCTGTGGCATACTCTTTTAATGTAACAAATCAAAACCTAATCGCAATCAATAATTGGTAAGTGTTCAGATTAAGATTAATGCTTGTTGGATCCGGGGTAAATTTCTGTAACAAGCAAATCCATAGACGGTAACTGACCGTATAATATTATATTTTCTAGTTCAATGGAGATTACAAGGATTTGAGATTAAGATAAGTTCTAGTGGTCAGTGTAATCAAACAGAATTTACATCTGCTACATCATGTTATAAAGATACAACATCAACAGTACAAGATATATATACAATAGAGAGATGTAATCAACCTACATCAACTAGTATATCTGCTAGAACTGTGTATGTCTCTGTTACAAGTCAACCACTTACTTTATGTGAAGTTCAAATATTTGCTGGTAAGATACAATAACGTAAGAGCATGCATTATATTTATGACAATAATGATGTTGCGTATTCACACACTATATTTGTAATTAAAATGTCCTTTATTTAAAATAACTATTTTAGGCCTGCAGCCAAACTTTCTAGCTTGTATAGAAAAACAAAAGTCGAAGCAAAAAGTCTGCACTAACTCGATTTAGGGCCTGGTGAAAATTGTGATAATTGTCAAGTAAATGCTTTATTTATACTAATAGTTGTGAAAATGACATAAAATTATATAAATACTGGCGAAAACATCCTCCGATACCTTCATCCTATGCAAAAAATATACATTTAAACTGAAACCATATGTATAATTGTGTAATTTGCTTACAAATATAGATTTAAGACAATTTTTTTTTTATTTAAGTTATACAATCGTGGAAAAACAAAATTACGCAGAAACCCTTCACTTTAAATGTCATCAAAGTTAGTCGTTATCATTATTACTGTCACTACATGTATAAACATGAAGTTTGGTTTCTTTAACAGTCTTTTTGTTTCAATCAATGCACTTAAATAGATTAGATAGGGAGAGAACAATAGCTGAAACAATACTTATTTTGATTCAACAAACTGAATCGGATTGAACAACGGGGTAAGGACCTACATGGGTGTAGGGGGCTAATCTCAGTTGGGTCTAGGGATGGTTGGCTGAGCCTATTTGCTTGTCTCCAAAATTTTCTGAATGAATCAATCATTAACTAAAATGGATTTTCCACAAACCTGTGATGGTTATTTATCTTAAATTAATTACACAGATATACAATTATATTGCCATGACGCTTGACGCTTGTGCCAGAAAAACTGAAATACATTCCCGGCGTTTTTTACCCTTGTCAATCTACTCTTTATTTCGAATGTAAAGTTCTTTTACGTGCACGTCAACATGTACAAGGGACCTCGGTTTTATAATCCATCCGAATAACTAGACGCTGCTCATCACAGCACTCCCCCACTTCCTGCACCACTGACACAGGTAAATAACGCTGGGAAGTTTGGGGGAGTGTCAGGGCCAACACAGGGATCAAACCACGAACCTCCTGATTAGTGAGTCACGGACAAGGTGAAAACACGCCGGACTAGGATCAAACCCTAGGCCGCCCGGTAAGTAATTATTGAAATAAAATTAAACCATGTTAGTCTCGAAATGACCTACTTTGTGTCGAGTGAACGTTAAACCCCATTTATCTCTTTCTCACACAGATGTAGTACATGGATGCTATACTATATCGGGGGGTTGGGATGGCCTAGTGGTCTAGAGTGCTGCGCTTCGACCTCTAGCTGGCCGCTCACCTCTGGCTTGCGGCTTTAGTTTCGAGCGTATGTGGCATGGAGATAGGAGCGCCTTCTCAACCTCGTGGGTTTCCTCCGGGCACTCCGGTTTCCTCTCACTGCTAAAGACCCCTACGCGCAAGCGAATTATTGAAATTAAATTAAAAACCATATTTTAGTCCCGAAATGACCTAGTTGTGTCGAGTGGACGTTAAACCCCATCTCTCTCTCTCTCTCTCTCTCTCTCTCTCTCTCTCTCTCTCTCTCTCTCGCTACACTATATCATCTATATTACAGATCTATGTAATACTGGATACTACAGTACATCCATTTCTACATGTCAACCATGTAATACATGCCTTGGTGACACATGTGATCCTACTACTGGTGTTTGTACTGGAGGATGTAAAACAGGTTTTTATGGTATAAAATGTCAACAGAACTGTAATGATGGTTGTTTAAACAATCAATGTTCTAAATCTGATGGTATATGTAATGATTGTAAACCTGATACAGTTGGTCCATACTGTAACCGAACATGTGGTACAGAATGTCAACCAAGAACAGACCAGACCACGGTCACTTGCGATAGAACTGCTAGATGTACTAACTGCAGCACTGGAAGATATGGTGATGGATGTGATAATAACTGTAGTACTGGATGTGATAGCGGATGTGCTAGATATAGTGGTAGATGTACATCTTGTATTAAAGGTAAATCTGGAGACAGATGTGATATCAACTGTAATAATAATTGTACTGTTTGTAATCAGGATAATGCTGACTCTTGTACTGAATGTAAAGATGGAAGATGGGGATCATCATGTAATAAACTGTGTAATACTAACTGTAAATCAGTAGCTGGTACAACTGTTGGTAAATGTAATCAGATGACAGGAAATTGTATAAATGGATGTGTACCCGGTAAAATAGGATCTAACTGTACAACAGGTAAATATAATTGTTCTAGCTCCCTTTTTAAAAATTTAGCGGCAATAAACACTGTATTCGAGTCTATGGACGACAGCTGTTCCCCTAAATGCATTATGGAAAATTCTTGCACTTTCATAATTTCACCAAATGTTTATGATTGTAGACGGACAAGGCGGAGATGAATCAAGCAATTACACAACAATAACAGCTGCTGTGGTATCAACTGTAGTTGTGGTTGTGGTGGCTTCTATTGTTATCGTTTTAGTCCTGAAACGAAGAAGGTAAGCTGAATAAGTTGTATATTATAACTATTATAACATTACTAACTGCGCCTTCACAATTACGAATCATATAAAGAAATAAAATGCCAATGATTCCTAAAATATTTTGAACAAATACATATTTGGAATTTTATTTTCATTTAAAGATGGCAAAAATCAACGGAATCTGACCAAGTAAAGATGGACGATATACCAATAAATACCAGTACAGATATATCAGGACCTTACGAAAAAACAGTCGAAGGTCGGTGGAATGTATTATAACTACAAGTAATCAAGTAGAAACGGAGGAATTAACCACAAATTTCACGATTCACCACAGGGACCATCTGATAGTTTTCATTTACTGTATTTATATTGTCTTTGTTTTGAGTTATTGAATGAAATGAATGAATGAAATATGGTCAAATGACACGTCAGCTCCAACCGGACTATATTGCGCCAAACATATGGTGATGCTACGGGACAAACTAGAAACAAATAATCACATTATCTTTATGCTTAAAAAAAACAAATATCGCAGTAAATATCAACTAAAAATAAATAGCACAAACTTTATGTATATATATATTTAAGACATGAAAGGGAAAATCAGGATAAATACAATTAAAATTTTCGATAAATATTTGTCTCTCTTAAAAAGTCTAGCGCTTTACAATTTAGACCCGACTGGGCAAACAACCGATGTAGTGACTGACAACGGTAATACCGTGATCTTGTATGCTTGAGATGCTTGCACTCATTGGCGGTAAATCTTCTATAATACGGATTGTATGACGACTATTTCACTGAATAAAAATAGACAGGGAAATGTGGTTTAACGTCCACTCGACACATTTCGGGACTAACATATGGTTTAATTTTATTTCAATAATTCGCTTGCACGTAGGGGTCTTTAGCAGTGGGAGGAAACCGGAGTACCCAAAGAAAACCCACGAGGTTGGACAGGAGACCCCACTCCTTGCTTCGTACAACCCGGGATTCGAAACCATGCCAATTGACCCCCCCCCCCCCAAAAAAAGAAAAGATTAGTCAAAGTGCATTACTTATTATCTTCTGTATTATAGTGAATGATAAGCCTACAGTCACTGGTAATACATGTGTTAATCTGTTAAGAACTTTCCACCAACCAGAAGTCGAAGCACAGGCAGCACAAGTTTATGTAAACGTTGATGCGCCCGCTGAATCTTCTACACGTGTTAGATTGACTAATCTACTGCAATATATCAAAATCAAAAAACAATCACTCAAATCTGAATATCAGGTAAGCTATTCGTTTCATATATAGAGACAGTATTCTCCAAACTCACACAATGCATCTGCTGCAGATGGTATAGTCTCCATGAGCCAAATCATGTGGTTTCGACCCCTGGCATACAGCCATGTACGTACCAGCCAGTCGATCCCATTAGTTTTCGTCGTGTTCTCTGGTTTGATCCGAATAATAAAGACGAACGTTGAAATTGAAATTGTATCAACCATAATTTAGTATTATTGAAAGCCATTTGAAATTGGGATTTTGATGGTATATTTCTGTCTATAAGAATCGATGTGTCATTTGATGGATGGTGACGAGGGTTGCAAATTGATGCTGCATGATGATATATATTTCAATTTACCGTGATGATAGAGCCTACGAAGAGAGGCCGCTGTTGAGCGAGGCTTGCTCACCCAGTTCCTAGGCACATATCGAGTAATGATAGGTTTATAAAGGGACTGGGTGATACAGACTTCTTTTGACCTCAATTCGCCGTAATTCCGGTCCGTTCAAGATATGATTAGCCAAGTGAACACACTTCAAGTTTGATTTGTAATTAATAAAGCTGTAAAGTCACCAATTTAACTACATTGGAGGGTGTATAATGATCAAATAAAGTCTCGTTGGCAATTAAAACGATGGAAAGTCTTAGAACTAGTGAGTATTGTGAGATGATAACAGACGATATATCGTAAACCAGTCATAACAAAGATGGCGTCTGAATTACCTTCTATTATACTATACTATATAGTCAAGCAGTAGTAAGAAGTTTTATTTTAATCCCTTCAAGTGACTGTGGGTTTTCACTAGTTCAATTATTTTGTAATATAAGGGTACATTATGATAAAGAACGACTCCATGGGGCGAAAACCGTAAGTATAGCAATGTCAACGTGCATAGTTCCGCCGATGCTTCGAAACATTGAAATCAGACCGTGTACGTTATGTAACCCTTGACAAAAAGTATTGTCATGGCAAAACACCAAACTCTGTTACTTCGCGAGACTGTTAACAAATGTAGCTTAACTTTGCATTTTTCTGAACCGAAAGAGCTATGGACGACGGGCGACATTATGAAATCTCTTATTATGACAAAATATTTAAATGTTAACAATATTAATTTCCTTTCAGACTCTTCCAAGTGGACTATGTTCAGCATATGATTATTGTATGAATGCTGTTAATAAGCCTAAAAATAGATATAAGAATATATGTGCTTGTAAGTTTCTTAAGCAACATAAAGTATTTGATGTTATTATTATATACACGAGAGTTTTACATTAAATGCAAGTAGAGTAATGCATCTTTAAATAACCATATGTTATAGCGAGAAAAGTCGGCTCTTTATCAACATCTTCAAAAATGTATCTTAAAATAAGCACATGCTATGTATTATATTTATATTGCTTATATTACAGTTGATCATTCACGAGTTAAACTGGATATAGAAAATGATGACCCTAATTCTGATTACATCAATGCTTGTTATATAACTGTAAGTTATTATTTCTCAATTTGACTTGACTTCTTGCATTTTTCTATGTGTGATATTGAAACGTGGCTTCTGTTCCCCAGAACCGTATCATGTGTTGACCAGGCTCCCTCTGCATCATATCCACACGTTCTAGACAATTCTCCTATTTTGTGTATTTAATTACATGTAGTAAATAGAACGTGTCTGTTTCAGCTTTAAAGAATAGTTTCAAAATAATCTTTTCTTACATAGCAATATTTACACAATTCAAACATGTAAATACTCAGAAGGATGCTCGCAATGTCACAGTTCATTAC
Organism: Patella ulyssiponensis; assembly: GCA_963678685.1. Lineage (NCBI taxonomy): Eukaryota > Metazoa > Mollusca > Gastropoda > Patellidae > Patella > Patella ulyssiponensis. The sequence goes on from OY783228.1 coordinate 10,577,344, forward strand.
AGTATTTATTTAAATTCTGGTCAAATTGTTTAAAAATTAAAATATTTTTATCTTTTAAGCAATCTGATTAAAATACAGATCTATATTTCGTTTCGTTTTTTATACTTTCGATGGTCTACAATACATGACGATCTGCCAAGTTATAGTGGGAGTTCACCCCAGATTTATATTTCGTTTCGTTTTTGTTATACTTTCAATGGCCTACACTACATGACGATCTGCCAAGTTATAGTGGGAGTTCTAGTGATGTACCCACAGTTCCGTATACCAAAAGGCCATGAACTCGCTGTAATTAACAGACCGTTTCATTTGCTAATCACTCACTTTATCCAGTACACGTCAACGACAACAACTTTTCCAGATCCTTGTATGTTAACGACAAGTAAAACGAAATTTTGAACAATGAAAACGAAACGAAATACTTTAATTACTTTTTTTAAACGATAGATTAACTAAAACTAAGAGAAATGTTCATAGTGTATATATAATTTATGATAATTTCTGTTTTACCCAGGGATATTCCGATGTTGAAAAGAAATATATCGCTTCACAAGGTGAGGAATTATTGAAGGTATTTTCATCCATGCAGAGTGTAGAATAACAAAGACACACACGGAATTTGACAATTCTTACCAAATGTGGCCATAGGCTAGAGTGAACTTTTATATCTTATTTGGGAAAAGAATGGGAAGAGCTGATATACTTTTTCGCTCGTAATATTTATTATCTAACATTTGAATCATTTTTATTCCGATTTCATATACTTTATTTCTATTTATCAGGTCCAATTGATGTTATTATTAAAGAGTTTTTGCGATTATTGTGGGTTTCACAGACCGGGAAGATTGTTATGTTGACCAACCTTGTTGAAATGGGAAAAGTATGTGTTTTTATAAAAATTATATCAAAATTTGAAATATTGTAATGAAGTATTGCGAATTTATTTTCGGTTTCAGTGATCCATAATATTATTTTGAAGAATTCTAGATCCTGTTGACTTTAATAATATCATTTTATAGATTTCGTTTGGAATTGTTTGCCTCCATTAACTCTGACCAATTCTTACCACATAGCGACGAGTTATGACGGTTGCACCCAGGAGGCAAGATATGGTTATTATATCAGAGAGACCCAATACCACTATATCATCCGGTTTCACTCGAAGAATTTAGTTAAAGTGACATTGTATTATGTAGAGCTTAATGTGTAGTCCAAATACAAATTCCTGTGAAGAAATGTGGTACAAACGAATAGTGGGCATACCACTGGATAAAATAAAATCTCAAAATGGAAAGAGACAACAGTTGTTCATGAAAGGATGGCCACGCCTCGTCGCCATCCACCATAATGTTAAGTGAAAAGTATAATATTATATTTAAAAAAACCTGAACATTGGGTTGTACCTCAAAACAGATATAACATACCGATAAACAAATATACAGTTTACTATTTTAAAATTCAAACTGAAGTATGGATAGTTACTGCAATTCTTTCAGCCATCGTTTTTATAGTTCCTCTCACATCGTATTTTCCTCTCACTCCATCTTTAAGAATAATACATTTACTAACCTGGTGCTATTTGTTTTACAATAATAGGCTAACGCAATGTAATAACATACTGTTTTAGGAGAAATGTTTCCAGTACTGGCCAGAGAGTGGCGAGCAAATGAAATTTGGTAATATTTCAGTGACATTGGTCAACGAGGATAACTTTTCTCACTTCACAATTAGAACTCTTAAACTCACAAAAGTAAGTTTTCTATTTAAAAAATATATTTTATACATGCCCTAAACTGTTAATGATTGTGTCTTTATAATACCATATTCCTGAAGCAATGGCCCGAGAAATCTCTCTCTGTCCATTGCTAGTAGATTGGCTTCTGATTTCTGATACTTGAGGTTTTGAGGGAGTGTGTGTATTCTTCCCGTTCAATCAAATCTATCCCATGTACAGGAACATGACGGCCCTTCGTTTACTATGTGGTCTTCCCTAAAACTTTGGACAGTGATTTAAGGTATTAAAAACGGTGAAAATATTGTTCGTCTACATACAGTATTGTTTACATTGTATTTTAGTTGATAGCCTTGTTTGTCACACAATTAGTTTTCCTGTAATATTCTGCTACGCACTGGATAATTGGGCATAATGAAATCGTGAGCCATGTATCGTTATGTAAACATATTTGGTCCAAATTAGAACTTTGTTTCAAATTTAACGATTTTGTTACGCAGTAAGCCATTGGTTGTTAATGGGGCTATTGACCAATAATAGTTTAGGACAAGAATTTTCTCTATTTACAGCAGTGAGTAGTGGGATTAGCTCTAATCAAACGGAACACTGTGAGGAGTATGTTATAATGCAAACTATGCTGGACACTGCTTGTATTTGTAGATAGTCTCCACAATTGTTTACATTTTACACATAATGGATGTATTACATACAGATTAAACAATATGGATGGCTATCACACTAATCAATCATAACAATGATGCGTTGGATTATTTCACACAGTTACTAACTCTTTATAATTAGTAACATGCACACATTTAAAGTTGCACGTTCGATTTTTTTCTATAACTTACATAATGTGGTGAAAACCTTCGGCCCATCTATAAATTTACGAATGTCATGCGATATCGCCATTGTTTTGGAAAACTAATATATAGAAGGGTCGTCCTGTGCCAGTGAATCATAAAACTAATAAATAATTTAATATTTATTTTGTAATCTGTCATAAACATAGTGGCTTCTTCACGCCTATTATACGACGGAAACGCAAAATGACCAGCAATGAGTTAAATTTTCCAACGTCTACAGGCAAAATTGATAAATCAAATTTATTTCATAAAATCAAATGCTGATGGGAATAAAATTATGAATGGCATATAAAATTATGAATATATAATAGTCTACATTAATTTCTAGGACGACTGTGGATCTAGAACCATTAAACAGTATCATTATACATCATGGCCCGATAAAGGTGTTCCTACCGATATTGCATCATTGCTTGAATTCAGAAGTAAAGTAATAAAAAGTGTATCACCGCACCCAGGACCAATGCTGATACACTGCAGGTATGTACAACTCATTGGCCATGCACATATCGCATGTAATTTACATATTATACAGTAATTATGAAGTCTTCTATCATACCTAGTTAGAATAATGTTGGCATCGTAGCTTAGAGATTGCCAGACTCCAGGGCCTGTGGCGCTTTGGGACAATGATAAAAGCCACGGTTGCTAAGTGGGTATTGCGCTTTCCCGCAAGTCTGGAGATCGCATGTTCCCTCACGGCGTTGACCGAAAAAGTTCATCGGTAGTTTGCGGTGTGGTTCCCCATCGCAGTGGTACAGGATGGACGACCTAACAAGGACAGGTGTCTAGTCGCTGTTATGGGACGCTAAACCCTATTTCGTTAACAATTATCTGTGTTCAATTAAACTAGAATGCTTAAGTTATCAAACAAGGACAGATGGGGGTACAAATTGGTGCATCTAAATGATCACCTAAGAACGGTCAACACAAATGATGACCCCGTTGAACGTAGCTCTCAAAACATTTATGGTTTCTTTTCAGTGCTGGTATTGGACGAACTGGAACATTTATAGCGTTAGATTATCTGATAGAAGAAGCTAGAGCAGAAGGTTCTGTAGATGTCTATGAATGTGTTAAACAGATGAGATATGAACGCGTGAACATGGTCCAGACCTGGGTATGTTTATCTAAATATATGTCTGCTACACAATATCTTATTTTATCTATTTTCTGAAGGTATAAAACCGAGTTTATTACTTTCAGGAACAATATGTACTTCTACATGATGCTTTAGCTGTATGGTATATAGCTGAAGATATTACGTTTCCTGTGACGTCATATCAACAAGACTATCAGACGTTACTGAAGGTCAATAAAACGTCTGGTAAATCACAGCTTCAAGAACGATTCGAGGTAAATATGTATAATAATACTTGAATACCTTTGACTTGAATAAAGACACTAATGTAGTTTTTTTATGGATCTATCTGTCTGATTCGTAATTCTTTTTCAGATGCTTAATGATGTCTGTCCACCACAAAGTACAGCCGATTGTTCAGTTGCTTTATTGGATGAAAACCAAAATAAGAACAGAGATCTGTCAATACTAGCATGTACGTAGTTTTCTTGTTTTATTTATGATTGAGCTATCAAAAACTAATTTACTTAAAGGGACAATAACACCCTTGCTGGCCTGGCAGTACAAGATGTTTAAGTGTCCTACCTGTTGTGTAAATTATCCATTACATCCTATTTTACTTGTCCAGAGGGTTCGAAAATATTTTAAAATCCAAGTCACATTTGAAAAGGTTTTCGTTAAGCTTTTCAAATCATTTAGTTGAATTTTTCCAATTTTTTAAATAAGGTGTGTTAAAGTGAAATTTGTATCATCAATTGATTAGAATATTGTAAAATAATACAATTTGTTGAACAGAATAAAGATTGGGACATATTATTCAGTTACAACAAGAGTTGTATTGAACCTTTACCACTTTCTTACGTTCTAGAGTATGTAAAACTTATAATTATTATCCCAGTTGGTTCAAGACATTTCATTTTATTGCATTTGCCACGTACATGTAATTTGTAGTGTGTTAAACTTATATATTGCTAAACTATTGTATGTACATATTCTTTATTATACTACTAATAATAATAATAATGTACATTGTTTATAGACCGTTACACAACCGTCTTTACATGTTAATAAATAAATAAAAACTATCAATAACTCATAAGAAAATCGCAATTCAAGATATACAAATGTATATGTACATATTCTTTATTATGTGTATATTATGTATTATAGGTACATATTCATATATGTACGCATTCTTTATTGTATATACATATTCTTTATTTCAGCCGATAAAGTTCGACTGTGTTTATCAAAACCACATGCGACAGATTATATCAATGCTGTGTTTCTATCGGTAAGATAAAGATACAGCAAAGAAAGATAATCCAGATTTAGTATTTGGAATTATTGAGAGAAAAAGTTGTACAAACATATTTTCGGTTCCGTTTTTTTCAATCTTTGAAATTTAATACTTTGAGATTTAGTATTGTATTCAAATCAGTATTTTAGATTTAAATGTTATAAAATTCAGTAATTACTTTTGCATGTTATATACTTATTAACATCATTATCATATATTTAAGAAACATGTCTATAACATACATATCTACGAATTTTACGTTTCATCGACAGCCTTCGCTTTTCCCAGGTGTAGTCTCTAAACAAAAACTGAATAGTGAAGTTTTTTATACAATGTTCTTATATTTCCAGAGTTACATAAAGAAACGTGCTTATATATTGACCCAGACACCCTTATCAAATACAGTGATAGATTTCTGGACGATGGTTGTAGAACAAGACGTTACTACAATTGTTAATATGGACATTACAGAAACCGGAAACGTAAATAAATTTTAAATATTAATGGCTCCTGACAACAAAATTACAAATGGTGAACAACATTAGTTGTAATTTAATTTTAGAACGACTTGTTCACGACGTTTGTGGAACGGTGGCGATATTTAGGACTCGCTGTGTTGCAAGAATCGTCCTGGGGCCATTCAAGAGATATCTGTTAGCTTCTCAAAAATATAACAAAAGGTTCGTAGCAATGTAAACAACTCAAAAAAGAAATGTGTTTCTATCCTTTCTAATTCCATATTCGAACTCTACAGGATATTGGACAATACATACCAGCAACTGATGAACTGAAGTGTGGACCATATAAGATTGTCAAACAAGATGAATCAACCCATGAGAATGGTATTTATTCAGTGGTTACCTGTTTAATTTACAGTGAATACGATGTAAGTTGGACCCTTCGTGTTTAATTCAATACCTTACAACCATCATTATACATTGTTGTGTAAATACTTCAGATATGCACCTTTGCTGCTCCTGTCGATATGTCAACTGATAAAGGGAGATAAACATAGATCTATGAAAGGATTTGTAAAATATTCGTGACAGATAATAAAATGATAAACTATGTTACATGAGTACATTCGATCAAGTAATGATTACTAATTGTAAATCATTAATATAATATCACGTTACATCACCAGGGCTAATTGGGGAAGGGGCAATAATTGTAAAGTACCTTATTATTATGTTAAAACATAATATTTCAGAAGAGCCACTAAGCAGTAGGTAAGATTGAGGAAAGATCATTAATTGTAAATCTAGATTAATATAATGTTACAACACTAATGCAGATTGGCCAGGGTCATTAATTGCCCTGATATAATATTACAAACTGGGGCAGAATTGGAATAATTAATAATGATTAACCATTAATATAAAGAAAACATGGATGTCTGTAAAGGATTTATTGGTTTATTATAATTTATCAGGAAAATCTACAGCGAAGAATCAAAATTTATCAGTGTAATTTCTGGAACCAGACTAAAAGGGCACCAAAATCAGCCGGGCCAATATTCACTCTCTTAGACGATATAAAAACATGGTCACAACAACATGGAGATGGACCTATCATAGTTCATTGTCGGTAAGTCGTGTTACGTTGTGAATAAATATAAATGAAGATGGTCATGTCATATTAATTGCCTGTGTCTTGTTTTACTTTAAGAACCTATTATAGTTCATTGCAATTCGAGTTACTTTTTAAAGCAATATTCACGACCTACGTTGTCAATTTACTTTTCCCTTTATATTTTGTTGAATCCCGTTTTCCATCAATATTACATTTTCAGCAATGGTGTAGAGAAATCGGGTGTATTCTGTGTTCTAGCAGCGATATTGGAAAGATTAACCATAGAACAAGATGTCAGTATTTTACAGACTTTGGTTCAGCTGCGAGTTTCCAGGCCTCAGATTATGGCCTCTATTGTAAGTATTATTAAATCAAATCATTGAATGTTGTGAATGTTCAGTGTGCCATTTGTCTAAGATTAGCCACGTGTTCGATTATCATCGTGAACTACGAGTATCGGTTAGTCGCGTGTTCTTCCTGTCGGGTAGTAAGTATTATTTCATCCTCGATATCCCAAGTGATCTCATTACCTTCCACTTCACTTACCCCGGGGGGGACACGTCTTCAAATTATCTCCCCTTGATGTTTGTGTTCTTGTAATCAAAGATAAATCCTGAAATACATAAAAACAACATCTTTCTCTTTCATATTCAATTCCCTCAAACTTGCTCATAATTGAGCGCACATGGGGAGATATCGTCGGCTCAGATCAACATTGCATACTATTAGGATATTCACCATACAATAATCAGAAATCTGCTGGAACGCTATAAAAAATTCGCGAGACGTCCATATCTGCAATGAAATCACGTTACTGGTATAGCTGATCCGAGTCTTCGACAAATAACATAAATTGAAAGTATTTGCCTATTTTAGTAACTATCTCTGTGGATAGCGACCAGTTTCTTTCGACAAAACAACGATGAATTTTCTCTTCTAAAGTAAGCAATCGTGAATTTGCAAGGAAATACCGGTTTATTAAAGGTCCAGTACAGAAATACCGCCCAGTTGTTGAGTTAAAGAAGATACTGCTTGGCCCACAATCGTGCAATTCTAGTTTGAGTAAACGTTATTCATAGTTTGTAATAATAGATTGTTCCAACAGTCATAATGTATTATTTCCTCTAGATGTTCATTATGCTATATTCTTATTGATTGTATTTGTTTATTTCAGGAGCAGTTAAAATTTTGTTTTGATGCAGTTGGTGAATATCTAGATGAGTTTTCTGTTTATGCCAATTCCTGTTAAGGTTGCCTTCAATTCAGGCTAATTTTGTGTATGTCAGTTACGTAACATAATATATTGTACCTCCTTTGTTATTGGAACCATATATAATATTTTAAACGTGTATCTTATTATTCACATATTTCATATACTAGTTTTGATTTTGTATTACAACGTATATTTGTACCGTCATTGTTATTGAAACCATATTGATATTGTAAACCTCTATCTTAAAATTCAACACATAAAGTGTATAATATTATATTTTAAACATGACTGTATCTCTTAATTCATTATATTTCATATGTAAACGTTTTGATTTATGTTATTCAATCATTTATTTCAATCAGTTGTATATACGTAACTAACATTCTTAAAGAAAAAATGCGTCGATTGAGACTTAAAAATATACCTTGTCCAAATCTTTCCAAAATGTATGTTGTTTCTGTATTGAAAGACGTCTACCTTCATGAACAAAATGACACCGTTTGGCGCCTCCCCCCCCCCCACAACCACTGAAGGTTGATTATTTGTCTGGAATCCAGGTTAGCTACCTAAATTATGCTGATTTTTTTATGACACAGAAGTTACTATTTCGCTGGAATGAAGAGAACATACACGAGTTTGCAGCCATTAATGTTTGAAATAAATTCGGGAGAGTGGGTTCACGGCCCGGGCCGCCCCCTACGGCCGGCGAAGATCAGAAAACTATAAACGATTATTTTGTAATGTTTTGGCATTTAGGTCAACTACTTAATTTGGGACTATATTAGACCACTTTGAAATATTCACGGACTGAAATAGCAGGAAGGGACATATAGAGGTGTCTAATTTTCTGATGTACGCCCAATTCTTTTGAATCTTAGAATTTATGAACAGTCAAAACGCCACGTTTCACGATGGACATAATTTTATTTTCTTTTATTTTGCGAAAGCATTCTTATATTTGATATACTATTTCAATTGATATACATTTTTGTAATATATACTCAATAACTTTGTTATAAAATAGAGATTTTTTTCATTATAACATTCTAATATTTGATATTATTTTTGATAAATGTATTGTTTTTCTTTTTTATACTAAATAAATTGTTATTAAATACAGATTTTTATTAATATAGTATTCCGATATATGATACAGTTTTTTTTTTAAAAATTTATATTGAATAACTTTGTCATTAAATACATGTTTTTATTATTACAGCATTAATGTATATTGTACTAGTTTTAATTGATATACGGTATTCTTATTCATAATAAATGTGTTGAAATTTATACTAAATAAAAACATACAATAAAAACGTGTGTTGTATTATATGCTCCAAATCTCCATTGACTCGTAATTGTCTTAATCCCTTTACATATATTGCGGTTCCTGTCATCAGGTATGAACTCGGATATATAATTAGGAATTAATTTATTTGCTTCGTTAATTACCATATCATCAAAGCTCGGTAACGGTCGCTGTGGTCATATATCTTCAACGTTACAGTAAAGGTTACATTGAGAGTCCAATCCGCTCCACATATTATTATTAATTTCGTTTTTAATCTTCAGGTTCAGTTCAATGTGGTATTGTTTGGAATACTTATGTCCATTTTTTTTTGACTGGAATTATTGTTGTTGTTGTTTATATCATTATAACTAAGGACGGATGTATCGTTTCCAGTCAAGGGAGTGTGTGTTCCAGAAATTACAGTACTTTAGTGACACATGACACGAAATGCCTATCAGAGCAAATTAAGAAAGAGGAACGCGATATATGACATTTCCGATTATTTCGAAACTTGGGCTCCATATTTGAGTCTGGACAACCGCGGTGGTTGTGGGGATCCGTGACGGATATGCATCACCAGATCAAACATCGGAAGTCATACATCGATACCACCTCTTGCTCTCTCGCTGATCCCCCCCACCTACATATCATCAGTAGTAATAGAGGTTTTGTCACAAACAATCGTTAAGAGTGAGATAGTAAGTATCATATCGATACAGTACAAGGACGTTAATCCGAGTGTTAAATCAATATATTACCCAATGTCTCGTTCGAGATTAGTAAACCACAACTTCAAATACAGACACTACACTACACGTTTAACTCAATGAATTCGTCCAATAAAACGATGTATGGTTGTCATCTTCCCATAGCATATTATTGTTTCAAATAATGGTATCCCAACCTCAAACGATGACACTACATCTGTATTTTAAATAATAGGCCTAAATATATATTATATGCCTAAAACGGAAAATGGCGTAACATTATCTAATAACATGGAAGAGTACTGGCTTGTTAGTTCACATAATAAATTAATTAATGCACGTGATACATCATGGCATAGACACGTGTACAATCGTAGATTAATATAGCGAACTGGTAGACGAACCAATCTATACCATTATTTCACAGAAGACGTGTCTCATTAAAAATTGTATTTTCTCGTCTGTTTGGGAATTAGTTTTCATTTTTGCATTAGGGGCTTGAGTTTTTACTGATTATTCTTCAAATTACGTGTGAAGGATTCGGATCATGGGAATACGAATGCTGTTGATTTTAGCTACGTTCACGCTGCATGCGCATTCATTGCGAATCCCAGAAACCGGTCTCCGGAATTCGGATTGGTTTTTCCCGGATTAAAAGCGGTGCGTCACATTGCAGTTTATTCGGATTGAATTCAGAATTAAAAGCTCCACCCTGAATGTGCCAGACAGTCGCATTGGTGGTTTTATGCTGCTTGTGTTTCATTTCCTGAGGCAAGCAACGCTACATCATCAGCGACCCCGGGTCTTACATCCCCGCCTTGCAATACTGGCATGGGGAAACCACGCCCAAAAATCAAGATGGACTAGTGAGCCAGCTTCTTACTCACTGAACCAACGTGGCTCCCATTTCATTATTCAAATCCTTTCAGCAATAAGTAATACATTTTGGTGAATAAGGTGATGGATGAAGAAGCCGATTGATTTTGAACGATTTACCATAAATAAATGTTAGTGTAGGGCAGAATTCAGTGTGTTGTAAATGGAAAAATATGCCACAACCCGTGTTGACTGTTCGGAGGCCTTAGCGCTGAGGGCGTAAGTTTCGTTGCCTGACAACCTATGTTTTAGCTTGTTATGCTACCACAGTATTTATCATGGCGAACTTTGAGGAGAAAGTGATCGTCGAGAGAACCGTCGCATGTTAATGGCTACGTTCGAGATAATATGCAGTTTGTTGAGGCCAGCCATTGCGAAACAAGATACAAAGATACAAGACTCCGGAGGCCAGTGCCTCGCCACGAGCGACTGGCTGTAACACTTTGGAAAATGACAACAGTTACACGACTCTTGGAAAACTTGACGCTATTACACAAATTGGGAACCTATTTGGCTAGCGACCTATTCGACCGATCCAGCTGAAAGATAATGACGAAATTACACTTCTATTCTGAGCTAAAGGAAAGGAATTTGATAGACATAACGTCGGATTGTATTGGTTGATAAATAGATGAGTTAAGGCGACTGTTGTCTTTATTCTAAATAGGTTTCCAACGAACAGGTTGCAGCTCGATCGGTCGAATAGGTCGCTAGCCGAATAAGTTCCCAATTTGTGTAATAGCGTCAAGTTTTCCTGTTAAAGTAAACCGGTAGCCGCATCGCAAATGTATGGGCGTAGGTTATGTAGGTACATATCACTTACTGTCATACAGCCGAGGCTAGATGTAGTTTACGAAATCTGCCGAGATTTGCCGAGTGATCCAGACTAATATTCGTAGAATATTTTTCTGGATGATAGAGACTACTAATATACATGTACTAACAAATTAAATGTATACTAAATGAATACATTGAATAATAATGTGTTTTATTATAATATATTCCCAATTTCTTCTCCACTTCATATTTGTCTTATAGCTGGTCCTGTCGCCAGTTATGGTGAGGTATGTATAACTGCAGTGAGGGCACTGACCGTGGAGACGGGGTACACCACTGAGAGGGGGGTTTCGGGGGGGGGGGCACAAGATCAGATCATTTCCTTGCATCTGTAGCCTTTCCAAGAGCTATCTGGCTGATATTTTCGTCTACGTAAACGTTCGGTACGGACATAAGTTTTATTTGGGTCTGAGAAAAGGCACTTTCAGCAGTAAAAAACGGCACTGTCGAAAATTGGGGGGGGGGGGGCGCCCCTCGCCGTATATTATCCTCAAGTGATACTTTGCTAGCAGCACGCGATAGGTGCTCGGGAGGGCACACCTCGTACAAATTAGAAACACAGGAACAATATGACTACCAAATTTATATACTATATGCGAATATGCTCAATTAACATTTTTTGTTATGATTTCCTAAAGCAATAAACCAAAAGACAATATCTTGCGCATGACATTGGTCTATTCTCCTTGCGTTCACTTTAACTGTGGACATTTGGGGCGCTGAAATGAACAAGTCGAATTATTAAAAGGCAAACATCACATGGTCCTAGTTCTTCCGTCCTTCCATACTCTCACTTTCTTGCTAACAATTCAAAGCCGTGGAGTAGCTGTATTCTTTCAAATCTATGAATGTATTGCTGAGGGATACAACGTAAAACTAAATATCATCTGAAATTACCATATCTACCCTATTACCATATCTACCCTGAACTGTAATAATACATGAGTAAATATCCCTGGTCACAAGTTCTCGGACTCAAGCTTGTGCTCCTTATGTTTACAAAAATACAGCCGGTTATAATAATTTTGTTGTTTTGATGTATCAAATACATCAATAAGAAATCATATGCAAAGTTTTGTGTTTCTGCATCAAAGATATTTCTCATAAACAGTGATTGAAAGTTGAGCAAATTCTCAACTTAAGTCTGAGAATGCTTTGTGAACTCGGGGCTAGGTGAGAAATGTTTCTTTTATCAATGAGGAATTAGAATGTAAGCAGGTTTAACGTCCTACTGTTCTCTCCCAACTTCATAAATGAAACCGAGGTCCAATAATGTAATTTTCGAAACATGGTTGAATGGTAAAGTCATTTTATACTTTAAATTCAAATCCAAGATGTTGTTTTCAGGGGCGAAGCATGAGTTCTCAATGTTTGCGTCCAAACGCGAGTAGTGATAATTCCGGTCTTTTTTTATGGGTTTCCACTTTAATTTATAATTAACTGGGTATTTTGGAGATGTTACAGTTGTTTTAATCAAGGTAAGCAAACAATTAAACAAATATTCTTAGAAGCCCCGGATTATCATTGTCAAAGATGTGCGTTTTCGGTATAACTAAACCGAAATATTATGACAATGAAAGCACAAAGAGTTTTACATAATTCAAAAGAGGTCAGTTTTCATCTAAAATAAGGGTCAGATTACAGGAGTCTCGCACATGAATATATGAATACTATTTTCAAAATACAGAAAAAACAATTGTTAAAATTTATATTTAGTAATATAGATATGAACACTATTTTTAAAATTTAGAAAAAACAATTGTTAAAATTTATATTTAATAATATAGATATGACATAAATTTTAAAATGACATACAAATTCAATCTGGTAGAACATATAGGAATACTATTATTTAAAAAATATAAAATAAATGAAATATAACATCAAATATAGGAATACTACATTCAAAATATACAGAAACAATTATTATAAAATATAAATTTTAAAATAATATATAAATTAAATCTAATATCAAATATAACAATTTTTAGCAAAATATAGATATGGCATACATTTTAGAATAGTATATCAATTAAATCTAACATCAAATAGTGGAATACTATTTTTAAAATATAGAAAAACAATTATTAAAAAAATAGAATATAAATTAAATCTAACATCAATATAGGAATACTATTTTTAAAATATAGAAAAACAATTCTTAACAAATATAGATACGGCATAATTTTTTTTTAAAAAACTATATAAATTAAATCTAGTAGAATGATTAAAGATACATTATGTAAGATTTAGATAACGAACTAGCCATTCTTGTTATAATAGTTCGAAAGTGGATAATGTAAAATGAATAATTTGAAAATTTCATTTAAAACACTCTGTTGCAAGCGAAGATATTAGCCTTTGAAGGTTTGACAGACGTGTGCAATAATTTCAACCACGGTACTGGTTGATCAAAGCTAAGCCTCGGTCCACCATATTTGATTAAATCAAAGGATCGATGAACCATTCCAATCTGTTTAATATCAGAGAAATCTGGTGCCATCGAGAAATGATTAAGGCCTGGGTCAGTTAATGAATGTCTAATTAATACGTTAGAAAACATTTCAGGCCTTAAGAAAGACCCGCAATAGGCAGATTTAGCTCTTGCATAATGCATGTTTAATCAACTATAGGAAATCAATTAGTAACAATATAGACGTGGGATAATCTAGCATAAATTAGGAATGCAATTAGTAAAACAATAGACACCGTATCAGTTAATAAAATAGGATGTAAAATAAAATTATCATAATAGGTAATTTATTACTAGGTAATTTATTGCTGGATTGGCTTCTGATTTCTGATACTTGAGGTTTTGAGGGAGTGTGTGTATTCTTCCCGTTCAATCAAATATATCCCATGTACAGGAACATGACAGCCCTTCGTTTACTATGGGGTCTTGCCTAAAACTTTGGACAGGGATTTAAGGTATAAAAACGGTTACAGTATTGTTCGTCTTCACACAGTATTGTTTACATTGTTGATAGCCTCGTTTGTCACACAATTAGTTTTCCTACAATATTCTGCTATGCGCTGGTTGTTTGGACATGATAAAATCGTGAGTCATGACGTAACGTTATGTAAACATATTTGGTCCAATTTGGAACTTTGTTTCAAATTTAGCGATTTTGTTAAGCAGTAAGCAATTGGTTGTTAATGGGACTGTTGACCAATAATATTTTTGAACAAGAATTTTCTCTATTTACAGCAGTGAGTAGTGGGATTAGTTCTAATCAAACGGAACACTGCGCGGAGTATGGGGGAAGACAGCTGTACGCAATCCTGTGGTGAAATACCACTTCGGTGTAATTATTACGGACCGGAAAAGGAAGGGCCGGTCCAGCAAAACAAAACCGACGACAACAATAATATCCTATGAATAGCTATAGGTTTACCAGATAGTACAATAAAACAATTTCAATTTATTACAAAAAAAATCTAATAAAAACAACAAGGAATAATTGAGCTGCACGCAATCTTAGCAGGAATTGGCATAAACAGCAAACTCATCTAGATATTCACCAACTGCATCAAAACAAAATTTTAACTGCTCCTGAAATTTATATATAACCATTTACAACATAAAACCTAGTATATATTGACAATCTGGAAGATCATCATACAGAAGGAATGATTATATAGTGTTTATATCATGACCGAATGAACAAATCAAAGTAAAAAGACAAATTCCATTAGTTTCACTTAAAACATTTTGTTAGATAATTTATTGGTTTAATAAAACAGTTTATCAATAGAAACCAATACACAGTATTTTTAATTATAATTAAATTAAATTAAAAGAAGTGTTACAGCCGTGATCGTTGTTAATAAAGGTTATTCAAGCACGCTAGTGATATAATAAAACAGTTATCCGAAACTTTGACAGTGATAACAAAATGACATATAACCAAATACACGATTCGTTGCCCATGGACAATTCCCAAAACTTTGTAAAATGACACCACATCACAAAATATACCATACAAAATCGATGTTTCCTCGAATAACGTCAATATGAATTCGAATACCTGACAATTCACAGCCATGTTTTGAAACATAGTTCAAGTCATTAACGTGTGGCTTGATTGAATTGTTGCTATGGCTGAAACAAATTATCATAAGGTTAATCAATGGTGACTTATCTTATTGATTTTTGGCACTTCTATTAAAAATATAAAACTGATGATTACCTAACAGGACCGACAGCAGCATATGATTAACGTTAAACAAATGGCAAATTGATCCTTTACTACATTTAATGTTGTGTTTGGATATATAATACTTACAAAAGACGTGATAATCTGAGGTCTAGAAACTCGTAGTTGAACTAAAGTCTGTAAAATACTGACATCTTGTTCGATGGTTAATCTTTCTAATATAGCTGCTAGAACACAGAATACACCCGACTTCTCTACGCCATTGCTACAAAGACAAACAAAATAAAGCTGGGTTTTAAAATTTGCCTTACCAAATACATCCATAATAAACAATGAGCAGAGTTTTGTGTTTCTGGATACAGGATATTTCTCATAAACAGTGATTGAAAGTTGAGTAAATTCTTAACATAAGTCTGAGAATGCTTTGTGACCTTGGGGTCAAATAAAGCTGAACATATTTATGATGATTAATACACGTGACCTGACTATTGTAATTGTATCAATGATTATTTGACAGTTGTAATTGTATCAATGATTATTAGATGTGGTTTGACAGTCGTAATTTTATCAAATAAACTAATTGGACTTACATTTTTTACACCATTTCATAAATGTAAACCAACTTACACGCAATCAACTATGATAGGCCCATCTTCAATTATATTGTTTTAATAAAGAAAGTCAACTTATAAACAATGAACTATGACAGGACAGTATTATATTAATAACGGAAAACAACTTACAGACACTGAACTATTGATAGGCCCATCTCCATTTATATTAATAACGTGAACCAACTTACCGACAATGAACTATAACAGGCCCATCTTCATTTTCCTGAGACCATGCTTTTATATCTTCTAAGAGAGTGAATATTGGCCCAGCAGACTTTGGTACCCCTTTCTTCGGATTCCAGAAATTACATTGATAAATTTTGATTCTTCGTTGTAGATTTCTCTGATGTATTGAAACAAACAAGTTATTTACAGACATGCATATCTACGTTATGTTAATGATTTACAATGATCGACCTTTCACCAATCTGCCCAATTGGTATAACATTATGTTACAGGTATCTGAGCTAGTGTAACAATATTATTATATTAATGAGTTACAATTATTGATCCTTTTCCAATCCAATCTACTCTAGTGGTATAACATTTATCTGCCCTAGTGTTGTAACATTATATTATAGTATCTTACAGTAATGAATTACAATTATTGATCCTTTACCCGAATATACATAGTGTTATTATTATATTTAAAGTAGCTATCTAACTCAATATCACCCAAAATCTTCAACATTGAAAACACGAATTATTTGTCAATTCAAATCAACAATGATGCTGTGATCTTACCGGGAAAAGATGGGCTTTTGATATTCAATATTTAAGACAGAATAAACATTTCACCACTGACACACGAATCGTGTACCATAATGCGTTTCAGCCACAGTTCTAGCGAGAGACTCGAGGAACGAGGCTAGAAACATTGCATCAAATCAAACGGCGTGTGTAGACTGGAATAACCAGACGCTAGAAATTTGCTTTCGATTGACACTGCTGGCTTATTTCGCCGAACATAACTGATTTGAAATTAAAGTAAAAATGGAAACCATTGAATGTAAATCAGTTTATATACATTCATATTACAGTATTGTATGCGTTGCGACCCACTTGTGCAAATTTCTAGCTCCCAAATGTTAGCGATTTTGCTCTTTTAAGGTTTACAATCATTGACATTGTCCAGAGAGAAAGAGAGAGAGAGAGAGAGAGAGAGAGAGAGAGAGAAATGGAGTTTAACGTCCACTCGACACAAACTAGGTCATTTCGGGACTATGCTATTGTCCAATCTACCCGAGTGTTGTAACATTAAATTAAGGATTTACAATTATTGGCCGTCTCAAATTCCTCTTGTGTTGTAACGTTACACTAATTATATACAATTATTGACCTTGTCCAATCTGACCTAGTCTTGTAGCATACGTAATCAGTGTAATATCCATGAAGAATAGTGGGAAACGTCATTTTTCACCAAACCTTGATGATAAATATTTTTGATTATGTACATCTTAAATGTTACATTGTATAGCTATGAGCAGCGTTTGGTATATTTGGATGCAGACCACAATTACTACTCATTTATAGCCCTTCTTTAACCTTCCCCCGCCCTTTGTGGTCAAGTTTAAAGTAAAATCGGGGTGGGGTGGGGGTATAAGTAGTTAAAACGTGGGCAGATAAAGGGTTTGGTTCAGCGATATGTACCGCATATAATTACATGTTTAGTAGTATGCCATTACAACGTGTGTATCTCATCAATTTCAACAGTCAACCCCATACAAGCTTTGGAGTAAGATACGCTACTGTCTCTGGTGGAGAGTGTCCAACTGGATGCATATTTGCGAAAAGATGGGAACAAGTACATGTACAAAGACAAAATATAACAAATAAAGTTCATGTCGTCGACAGCAATGGTGGTCTACATCCTATGGAAAATGAGTCTGGCCGTCTGAACCCGGTGAATGGCGCACAGCCCAATTAAACGCAGAGAAAAGCTGGAGCCGGGCGCAAAACACACCCAACCGTAAACCACTTGGTAAACATAATTGCACGTGTTATTCCAATGTCATAGAATACTCATCTGGCTAACATTTAGACAGACACGGAAAAAGAATGAAAACTATCTAAAATATTACACGGTAATACATATATATGATGAAAAGGATTTAAAGTAAAAGTTCCTACTTACATCTAATTCACTGTTAATTAAACAGGTAACCATTGAATAAATACCATTCTCGTGTTCTGTTTGATCTTGTTTGATAATCTTATAGGGTCCACACTTCAGTACATCAGTTGCTGGTATATATTGTCCAATATCCTGTATATAAAATACAAATATATATGACCGTAAGTTGTAACTAGAATACAAACAAGTTTCAAAGGGAGAAACACACCTTCGTATTTTGTTAACTTAGGTTACTGATTCTACGAGATGCCTATATCGTCTATATGACTATATCCCCACTGTCTCGCAAACTCATAAGCCTCGGTTAAGGGCCGTGCATTACAAATTTGACTCTGACATGATTCAATTCATTTTCATTTTTGAACGAACGGGGGATAAATAAGGTTTCGAAATTGCATTAAAGCGATAATTTCACATTTTCAAAGAAAGTCAAAACATAATTATTTCTGTCTTTTACTCAATAGGTTGTCAACTCACTATTAAACGATTATAGGCATTATTCTCCACTCTTATAACTCATTAACACAGGAAATGATAACACAATTACCTCCATTGTTTTTCTATTGCCCCCATGCAATAGCTATCTTCAAACGTTTGAATTAGAAGTTGAAAATGGCATTTTTGCAAATTGCTCCACTGGCAATACTGAATTATAGGATTAAAAGGATTATTCTTTAACAAGGTAGGACTGTTTATGGATACCATCTATTTTTAGGCTTTATTTTAATAAATTTTAAAAATATAACTTAAAAGTATGAAATTGCAGCTTTAAAGAATACGTATTACAAATTTTACTTTTCCTGTTTCTGTAATATCCATATTAACAATCGTAGTAACGTCTTGTTCAACAACCATCGTCCAGAAATCTATCACTGTATTTGATAATGGTGCCTGGGTCAATATATAAGCATCTTTCTTTTTATAACTCTGTAAATGACAGAAAATCATGTAAAAGTAAACGAATATCCAATACTTCATTGGAACTATAGGTCATTGACATGGTTCAAAAGTACAATCATTTTAAAAAAAAAATAATAATATCTTCGTGTTTTGTTTTAAGCTTTTTTGGGAAAATATATTATTTGTCTTTCACTCCTAATCTTCTAATTTTGTATGTGGTACATATTTATGTATCTATTTTTGTAGGTAGTGATTAGTTTTATGTTTATTTGCCTTTTACTTCAAATCTTCATTAAAGTTACATTATGGGAGATAAGATAACGAGATGGCAGTTCTCACTATAATAGTTAAAATCTAGACAGTATAAAGGTAATTTGCTGAAAATTTCATTCAAATTGGTCCACTATTAGCCGAGAAAAAAGCGTTTGAAATATTCATATAGCCTCGGCCATCATTACTCAAATCATTAATATAAACAGCATAGTCTCGATTATCCACTTGATTGATTTAATTATCATCGGCCATTAAGCGGCATATAGGAATTCAATCCGCCAACATCGAAGGCTAGCCTTGACTTTAAGAGTTTATTATGGTCTGGATATGTTAATTAATGTCTAATTGATTATTTAGATAACATCGCAGGCCTAAAGAAAGACATGTAATAAGCAGATTTTGCTCTTGCATAATGCTATTTTAATACAATAAATATACTTGTCTTACCGATATAAACACAGCATTGATATAATCTGTCGTATTTGGTTTTAATAAAAACAGTCGAGTTTTATCCGCTAAAATAAGGAATATGTACATATAAATATCATTTTATAAACATACATGTAAATTATTTCTACCAAGGAAGTAATAGAACTACAGCAGGACGATTTACCCAATACTACCCAATACCACCCAATAGCACTCAAACACAGAATTAAGTCAATTGTGTAAGACCACACAAAATGAATTCTGGAAAAATCCTAAGAAAACTACTAACATGCTATTATTGCCAGATCTCTGTTCTTATTTCGGTTTTCTTCTGATAAAGCTACTGTACAATCAGTTTCTCTTTGTGGTGGACACACATCCTTAAGCATCTGAAAAATAATTTCATATTATAAATAAATAAAATAACTCCATATATTAAAGTACAATTAGTGTAGTTATAAGTACAAATTGTTTGAATATCATTATGTACACTTACCTCATATCTTTCTTGAAGCCGTGATTTACCAGAGGTTTTACTGACCTTCAGTAACGCCTGATAGTCTTGTTGATATGACGTCACAGGAAACGTAATATCCCCCGCGATATACCATGCAGCCAAAGCATCATGTATAAATATATATTGTTCCTGAATCATTAAAACAAAATAACTGCTTGTGTTAGAATTACTTAAAGATACATTATGGCAGATTAGATAAAGAGCTGGCAGTTCACGCTATAATAGTTAAAACTAGAAAAGGAATTTACTGAAAATTTCAGTCAAATTGAGCCACTCTGAACCGAGAATTTAGCGATTGCATTTCCGCCTAGCCTCGATCATCATTACTAAAATTGGTACGATAAACAACATTGTCTCGATTATCTATTTCATGATTAAGAGCAGAAGATCGGTTCCTAATCCAAAAAATACCGAAGGCTGGCGATGACATCGTGAGTTGCTTATTGTCTAGATAGGGTAATTAATGTCTACTTAATAACTTAGATAAAATTTCAGGCCTAAAGAAAGACCCGGAATAGGCAGATTTAGCTCTAGAATAATGTATGTTACGTATGTATGGGCCTGACATATTATCTAAATCATTAATTGGACATACATTATTAATCTCCCTGTCATCGTTAGGCTGTGATCTTTTGTGAATTTGAATTCAATTTTGTACTTGTTATTTTTGACGTAAAAGTGGATAATCGAGACTTTGTTAATTATAGAACCAACGTCTCAAATGATGATCGAGGCTAGACGAAAATTGAATCGTTAATATCTGAAATTTCCAGCATTTTCTGTTTTCCTTATCAGTATATTAACAATTACAACGAGAACTGTCACCTATTTATCTAACCTCACTCAATGCCAATATAAAATATATAATATTGTGAATTATTTAATATGGTAATGTACAAATTAAAGTAATAATACCGGTGTCTGGACCATGTTAACTCGTTCATATCTCATCTGTTTAACACATTCATATACATCTACAGAACACCTTGCTTTAGCTTCTTGTATCAGATAATCTAACGCTATAAAAGTTCCGGTTCGTCCAATACCAGCACTGAAAATGTAAAGTTTCGTGAACTATTCATTAGTAAGATAGACAGATGATCGGCATTATAAGCACATAACTACGGTGATAGCCATGGGCTCTAATTTCAACACTTAATTCAAATAACTAAGCTGCAAGACTTAAACATACATTATGCAAAAGCTAAATCTGCCAGGCCTGAAATGTTTTTTTTTTTAAATTATTCAGACGTTAATTAACTTATCCGGGCCATAATCAACTCTCAGTGGAATCGGATTTCTCCGATATTAAATAGATTGGAACAGTTCAGCCGTATTTTGACTTAGCTAAATATGGAAGGGCGAGTCTTAGCTTCGAACAACCAGTTCCGTGGTTGAAATTATTGCACACGTCTTGTCAAACCTTCAAATGCTAATATTTTGGCTCGCAATATGGTAATTTGAATGGAATTTTCAAATTATTCATTTTACAATATTTATTTTGGAACTATTATAGCAAGAATGGCTAGTTCTTTATCTAAATCTTACATAATGTGTCTCTAAATATCAGGACTTATGAACAATAGTTTTACTTACCTGCAGTGTACCAACATTGGTCCAGGATGGGGTGATACGGCTTTAATTACTTTACTTCTGAACTCAAGCAATGACGCAATATCAGTAGGGACACCTTTATCGGGCCACGATGTATAATGGTACTGTTTAATAGTCCGAGATTCACATTCATCCTAGAAATGAATACATTATACTTATTTGATGAAACCATTCCATAACGTAATATGGGTTAGGCATTAAGAATATGTCCGGAGAGCAAATGAATGTCATTAAGAACTACTTTATCAGGCCACTGTGTATACTGTTCTAGATCCACATGTGTGTGTGAAATAGGTTTATCGCAGACAATAACATGTTATTTATATAAGGTGAAAATATTTACATAGTGGTTAGTGGAAAATATGATAATTGGAAATAGTTATATGTATATATATGTACAGAAACATTAACTAACAGGTGCAGAAAATAAAGAGTGCCATCTGAGACGATTACAGACATAGAGAGGCGAGAACATTACAAAACAGACATGAACATGGACGAACATTTAGACAACGAAAGACATTTACATTTAGACAAACAGACACGAACATTTAAACACATAGACATAATATGTACATATATATATATTTCGGTCGTTTTGTTGGTCTGGTCGTTCTGTCCGGTTGAATGGCAGGGCGGTGCAACTCATCCTTGGGGCTTGTTGGTGAGTATCTGGCCTGGTCCATTCTTCCTTCCATTTGGTTTTTGTTGTCCGGTATGGTGGCTTGGATACATCTTTGTTTCTGTTGTTCGTTCCTTTGTTTATTGGCTCTCTGAAGGAAGAATCCAGCACCCGAAAAAAAAGGGAGAAAAGAGAGTATCTGTTTTATCGTGGTGTTGTTTCGTCTGGTAAGGCTTCGGGGGCGGGGGGGGGGGGTGTATGTGTAAACTAATAGATGGAAAGAATAATAATAAAAATAATGAGATAGATTTAGTAAATAAAAATAAATGATATACTAAAATTAAGTGTATATATTCCAATTTCATTAGTAAATACATTACATTAAAATAATTTACATGGATGTACAATCAAGGTATTTATTTGATAATAAATAATAAGTTCTTTATTTCAGATTCATTAGGAATTACAATACAACATTATATAATATTACATAGATGTACAATCATTCTTTATTTAAGTATATATTGATAATAAATAGTAACATGTTTTAATTGGATTGTGCAGGACGGGGCGTTTCCCTCTAGGGGACATTTTTGCGCACCGTCCTGCACTGTGTTTTCGATTGATTAGTTAAGTTACCAGATGGGTTACGCTTCTCTCTAGGAGACATTTTTACGTTCCACCTGGCTTGTGCATGTTGTTATATGTGCTTTGTTAAACCTATTTCTTGTATGAAATCCCAGATAAGCTGAGAGGTCCAATATCTGTCTTCTGGATGTGGGGAAAGGAGAGAATTGAGATTAAGTGATTTCCCTCTTTCCATCAGTTTGTCTATAAGTGGTTGACGTTCTGTTTCTAGTTGATTGCAGTTGATTAACAGGTGTGAAGTGGTTGCAATATGTCCACACGGGCATTTGATTGGTGTATAAGTGTAGTCTTTGACTACCTCTATTGTTTTGAGCCTCGTGATGAGTTTGCATATTTTGATAGAAGGATGATTTGTGTAGACCTTGTCAACAAGATTGCTGTCTAATTGATAGCGATGTGTATTTTCTTGTTTCAGACGGGCTTTCCATGCATCTTTAATCTTCTTTTTTGCTATGCTTGCAAATTCCTGACTGCTATATTCTAGACTGTCTATTTTGTCTAATGATAAACCCTCTTTGGCCAGTTTGTCGGCCTGTTCATTTCCTAAGATGTTTACGTGGGAGGGAATTCATGCTAGTATTACCTCTCTCCCCTTATTTTTGATTGATTGAATGATTTCCCTGATTTGGTGGATTGTAATCTGCCTGTTCTTAGTGGAATTTGTTTCAATTGATTTGATGCAACTCAGGGAGTCCGACAGGATAACGGTTTTTTGATGTGTCTGCGTAGCTAACCATTCTAGTGCAGTTTTAATGGCCATCAGTTCTGTGGTGTATACCGAGCAGTGTTCGGGCAGCCTTTTCCTGATGTTTAGCTTTTCTTTTGGTATGTAGATGCCGTAACCTGTGGCTCCCTTCGTGGAATCTTTGGACCCGTCTGTGAATATTTTGAGATGGTCAGTCCATCTTGAATCTATAAGTTCCATTGCCAGTGTTCTAGCTTCTGTTGGGTTATCATGCTTGTTTGTTGTTTGACTTAGTTGAGAATTGGTGGTGGGGTTACTTAATTGCCAAGGAGGTGATCCACATTCGTCAGAGAAATTTATATAGAACTGTTTGATGAAACCATTCTATAACATAATATATGCTGGGCAATATATTTGAATGAGTTAGAATTTATTAAACGGTGGTAGGGGGAGGAAAGTCAACCTAATCGAAACATCATTATATTGGTGGCCTAAGGTATTGGGCGTGTAAAAGTCCTTGTAAAATATATTAATTCTGTTTCATAATTCATTGACACTGGTGTGCGCGACCAACGGCCGTTTTTTGTCAAGGCAAAATAAAGACTATGCTCGTTCAAAACTTAGACCTGTCTGTCCGGGCATAACTTGATAGAAACTACACAGATTGAAATGGAATGAAATGTTCTGCTCCGACTGGGCGAATGAAGACGGCTATACAGTGTGGCATGAAGGAAATTTTGCCCTGGCACTATGGCCTACTTAAACTACCAAGGGATATCTTACGTGCATGCACACGGGACCTCTGTTTTCCGTAACATGCGAACGACTTGACAGCTGTCCATGTCGGGACCTCCTCCCTGCACCACTGTCAAAAGGAAGCCATGTCGGAAAAATCCGATGAACTGCCTCCGCCTTTGAAGGGATCGAGCATGCGACATCCAGGCCAGCTAGTCAGAGCCCTACTCACTTAGCCGCCATGGCTCCCAAGTCACCAACATAGATATGAGCCCCTTGCACTTATATAGTTCATGGTATATATACATACTTTTATAAAATTGAAAACTTACTTTTGTGATTTTTAGGGTTCGAATTGTAAAGTGAGAAAAGTTATCTTCATTGACCAATGTCATGGATATTGCACCAAACTTCATTAGCTCGCCATTGTCCGGCCAGTATTGAAAACATTTTTTCTGTAAAATTTTATCATTATTATCCATTTTTGTTAAATAAATATTAATTGTATTGTGCAGGTCAATTGCCGGAGATTAAAGTTGACCCCTTCCCTCTCCTATGGACGAACAGTGTTTAAAATACCAGATCTGGAATATTCTACAATATCTCCGGAATTATGAAAACACAGAAATTATAACTATAGAGAAATCATAACAATAATACAATTCGGTTTCGTTTCGACGATTCGGTCGGCTGTTGCCATTCATGATTTCGCTACCTGATAGCCCTATGAAACTTCACTGGGTTGATGATGCGTGGTATGGGGAGTTCCTAACATCTTTGCCCGTGGGTGTGGATGTGTCTTTACATTTATATTATGCCAAAGCATGTTCATTTTATATTGACTTCCTGAATTACGATAAACTTTTAAAATCGAGATTGCTGTAACAAGTATATTGGCAACCTCAATATGGACCTAAATTTCAAAAGACGCCTTTCTGCCTTTCTGATCATAGTGATGTCTCTGTCTGCTGTCCTTATATTGATCTCAGTCAATTTAACATGCAATTTTATTATTCAAGGGTGGTGTTGATTTTGCTGAAATCGTTCACAGTGGTAAATTGAAATGACATGATGTATAATTCACTACAAAATGTTTTAATTTGTAAATGTAAGCAGTACATACTTTTCCCATTTCAACCAGGTTGGTCAACATAACAATCTTTCCGGTCTGTGAAACCCACAACAATCGCAAAAACTCTTTAATAATAACATCAACCGGACCTTTTAAATACAATCAAAGTATATGCACATAAAATATTATAATTATACTATATAAACTAATACAAGCGAAAACCGCACAGTTAATAGCTTTTCACATGTGTTGCTTTGGCCATTTATTTCTTAGTGCTACTTTGTGGTGTTACTACTAACAATCTGGTGGATTCCCCTAGCCCCCCATTCATATATTTATATTTAACATTATATAAAAAATCTTCTCACCTTGTGATGCGATATATTTGTTTTCGGTGTTGGCATATCCCTGTGTATAACAGAAAGCATTTACTATTTAAATTAATAAAATTGAATATCAATACTTTAGCGGTCTCGGTTTGGGTAAGTTGACGTTTACAAGTATAATCCCGGAACTATAGAGATTATTGAAATATACGGTGATATCGCACCCCGAAAAGCAATACTACAACCAACCGTAACGTCATAACGCCGTGGTAGATCTTCATGAAATAGGACTTACAAGTGCCCAGACTGATCAGATGGCATCACTCTCTCGCGAAAATCTACCTGGTGTCGTGTTGTCTTGATAGCGACAAATATGGCGTTTACTAATCTGATGTCGTGGGAAATTTGTGGGAAATTTCAACACGGGGGATAATCGAAGTAATATTTTAGTTGTAAGTCTATTTCCGAGATATAAACATTGACCTAATGCAGCCTACCAACAATCTCAGTAAAATACAGATCTATATTTCGTTTCGTTTTTATACTTTCTGTGGCCTACACTACATGAAGATCCGGTTGATTGTAGTGCTAGGTCGCGTCAGAGATCATTCGAGCGGCTTTGGACTCTATGACGTCAGACATTTGATTAACCAATCAGCATTGGTGTTTCTAATTAATTACCCATAGTTCCGTGCACCATCATTGGCTAATTCCTCACATTATCCAGAACACATCAATGATATGAACCCCCCTCCAGATCCTAGTGGAGTAAAGACAAGTAGAACGAAAAAAATAGGTTGTTTGAATCAGATTAAGTGTACTAATAAACTGTGTAGCTGACAGGAATTTACCTGCCTTGTGATGCAGGAATGGCATAAACACTATCATCAAATTACCTTTACGTAACAGACAATTTGATGTAAGTCTTTAAAAGAAAAACTAAAACACGTGCTAGCTACCACTTATATCAAAGCTCAATTGCCGTGCTCATTGTAAATTCCACGGCCTTGTAAATAACTAAAAACTTACAGTTACGTAGCATGCGTTGATGTAATCAGAATTAGGGTCATCGTTTACTTCGTCCAGTTTAACTCGCGAATGATCAACTGTAACAAATTATACAACTATTAACACGTTTTTAATTTAACATGCGAATTGTTAACTGTTATAAATAATACAAATACATTAAATAATATTCGTATATGTAATTCGGCAACGAGTAAACTATGCTACACTATCAAATTATTAATAAAAGAAACTTACAAGCACATATATTCTTGTATCTATTTTTAGGTTTATTAACAGCATTCATACAATAATCATATGCTGAACATAGTCCACTTGGAAGACTCTGAAAAGGAAATGGGTATTGATCATATTATACACGGAGATTTCCTACGAAGCCAAGGGGAGAAATGTACTGAAATCTTTAGTCAACACGGAACTTCCAGTCATGGTTACAAACACAAACATTTAAATTTCATAGTATTAACTGAAATGCTCAAGAGTCGGCGTTTTGTCTAATGTAGTAGTCTACGATTCTGAATGGGGCTAAAGATTTTTGAAACACCCAAGCGCACATTTTTCTTGTTAGATTTTCCAGGAGCTACTGATTCTGTATACGTTTAGATCCACAAATCAACAAAAAGGCCGTGTGGGTATGGTATAATTCTACTTTTTTATTGACGTAGCTATTGTTTATTGTTTCGGATATATGTACTTGAACGTGTTAAATACATCTCGCGAATACACGAATAGACAGAGAGAAATTGGGTTTAACGTCCAGTCTACACACATTAGGTCATTCGGGGCTAAAATATGGTTCAGTTTCACTCCAATAATCTGCTTGTGCATAGGGGTCTTTAACAGTGGATGGAAACCGATGGACCCACAGAAAGCCCATGAGATTAAACAGGTGACTACCTCTTCACGCACAATGGAAGAATCAACTCCACTCTTGGCTCAAAGACATACCTTATCATACAACACACACGAGCTTGCCCCCCCCCCCCGATAACATCAAAAACTCACCTGAAATTCCGATTCAAGTGCTTCATTTTTGGTCTTAATATATTGTAGCAGATTGGCCAATTGAACATGTGTAGATAATTCAGATGGTTCATCAACGTTTACATAAACTTGTGTTGATTGGTCATCAACTTCTTGTTTGTTGGAAGAAACTAACTGATTAACATATGCATTACCATTCTCAATACGATTCTCTTTCACTATAAAACAGAGACTTGTTTGGTTACATAGACTACGACAAGGACATAATGCGTTTACGTTGTTTATTTGTATTTAATCCTTATACATTTGTTTTTTTATTCAGTCAGGTTTTCTTTAAAAATAGATATGAAAGAAATTTGATTTTCGGTATTCTAGTAGATTGAACTTTAATGATTCAACACTGACTGTACACAAAACACTACTATACAAGACGAAACTAACATGAAATTCAACAAGGTTTAACGTAGGAGAGTTTCGTTGTCATGGTGACACTAAAGGGTGTGAATCATGGAACGGTTAACTCCCCTGTTTCTACCTGATTAAATGTGGTTTAATGGTGAGAACCAGCCATTAGGTAATATATATATATTAAAACAACACGAAGGAGTATTCAATATATTATGCAATGTCTTAAGCTTGGGACGATTAAACAACTAAAAATACAGACACTCGCACGTTCTTTACATTGAAATACGTCACGCAGGGCCAAAATTTCAACTAGTATAAATAATATATACTTGATGCGTTGCCCATATTATAATGGTACGCCAACATCAAAGGATGACGTCAAATCCGTATTTTAACTGTAATCATGAGACTTTGAACCGACCTTTAATAACTGTTTTATTAGAAGCTCTTGACACATCAGTACCTGCACGTAGTGGTATATCGTTAACTTCAGATTCCGCCGATTTTTGTCGCCTGCAAAAAAAAGACGCCGAGAAAGTATGCAATTACAAAACGTGACATTTGATAATAAAATTACGAAACGTCTTTTATAAAAATATCAAACATTTCCGAAAATATTAGCAATCTTTTCCCATAAATTATTGCTTAAATTAATGTATTTATAAAGTACATCTTTGTCTGAGAAACGTACAATTGTGTTAAATAATGTAACACATCTGAGATGGACTTGTGTATTTAAAGCTTAGGAAAACGTAATGTTTTTAGCGGAAATACAGAATAATTTATACTTTACTTTCTTCCGTGTATTGTATTTTTTGTATTTTATAATGTGTAATAAGGAATGTGACCATCTACGACCGATTCAGCTTACCTTCTACGCTTCAGGACAAAAACGATAACAACAATAACAATGATAACCACAACCACAGTTGACACTACAGCAGCTATTATTGTTGTGTAATTCTCAGTTTGTATGTCTAGAATCATAAAACTACACATTAGTTTGGTAAAATTTTAAAATATGCTGCCAAACGAGGATATTCGGTGCGACGAATTGGTATCGTTAGTAGAGGGTTTAGAAGTGCATGGGGTTTTATTGTCTGAATGAAATATAAGGAAAACGATACAGGGACAAACACGACCAGATACTCAATTCTATATAAGATGTAGTATTAAATACTTTCCATACGATAACATTTTTCCAGCGCTCAGTTTATTTCTTCATAAGCTAATGTTGTGCTAGCTATTAAAGTTGCTTGTTAAAGGGAAACTATCAGAATAACATGTTTGTTTCAGTCTCTAACATAGACAATTTGGCTGGTAAAATGCACTTGTGTTCGAAGCCATCGGCACAACCACCAAGTCCACAACTACCAGCACAGGTACCACATTTACTGGTACAGTTATCACCATAACAACCTACTTCACAATCAGTAAAGACCAGACAAACATTCCTTTCAATTTGTCCCTGTATTTACAAGCTATAATTATTTGTTAACATCCACTCGACACAAACGAGATCATTTCGGGACTAACACAATTTCAATAATTCGCTTGCGCGTAGGGGTCTTTAGCAGTCGGAGGAAACCGGAGGACGCGGAGGAAAAACCCACGAGGTTGGGCAGGCGACCTTACTTCTTGTCACTACAACCGGGGAATCGAACAAAACACGCCAATTCACTCAATTACAGACCTTATGATGCCGCGCGTTCACGGCCTTCCACCCCCACCCCACCCCCCACACTGTCAAGGTAATGTTATTGAAACACTAGTAGAACACAGGTGCATGTTACCTGAATAATTGTCTATTTCAGAGATTGTCATACACATTGGTAAAACTAATATTTAAAGACATACCCGAGTTTTAAGAATATTGTCATAACACTTATAAACAAATGCAATGAGAAAAATATTATACCTGTTGTGCAGTTAAATCCTTCTTTACCAGGTACACACCCATCGATACAATCTCCTGTCATCTGATCACATTTACCAACAGTTGTTCCAGCTACTGATTTACAGTTAGTACTACATAGTTTATTACATGATGTTCCCCATCTTCCATATTTACATTCATTACAAGAGTTGCCGTTATCTCTAGCACAAACAGCACAATCAGCAGTACAGTTAATATCGCATAAGTTTCCAGTTTTACCTTTAATACAAGATGTACAATTACCATCATTTCTATCACATCCACCATCACATCTTATACTACAGTTCTTATCACATCCTTCACCATATCTTCCAACAATACAGTTAGTACATCTACCATTTCTATCACAGGTGACAGAGTTCTGGTCTGGTCTTGGTTGACATTCTGTACCACATGTAAGGTTACAGTATGGACCAACTTTATCAGCTTTACAGTCATTACATCTACCATCAGACTTAGAACATTGATTGTTTAAACAGCCACCACTACAGTTCTGTTGACATTTTGTACCATAATATCCGTCTTTGCACCCAGTATTACAAACACCAGTATCACGATCGCATGTGGCATTAAGACAGGTGTGACATGCCTGGCATGTAGAATTTGATGTACTGTAGTATCCTTTATTACACTGTACTATTGGAACTGTAATATAGATGATATATATTATTATTACTTTATACTACATCTGTAATATAGATGAAATGCATGTATCGTCCGAACAATTATATCAGTTATTGTATATGAGTAATGTTTGAAGTCTTGTTGTCACGTGTTTATCGGTATTTCCCGGCGTGGTTGCCCCTTGTCAATAATGCAGGACGGAGGGCCTGACAAGGACAGCTGTCTAGTCGTTCGGGTGGGACGGAAAACCAATGCCTTGTGTACACATGGGCATGCAACGTAAAAGATGGCAATTGTTATTCGATATAAGTTTAGGCCATGGCGACACTGTATAGTCAGATTCGATTTACTACATAATTCCCATTCTTCGGCTTTTTGGGTAGAAATCATCGAATTAGCTTTATTTTGTAGGTTTTGATGTTTGATTACGAAAAAACATTTGACATTTTTGACAGTTGACATTTTTTCTGGGGAGGTCTTCATCGTATGGGAGGCCATTATTTGAGGATAGCCATATTGCGATAATATTCCAACTTATTTTTTTTTATTTTGACTTTATTTATAATATTATCGACATATCAACTTCGATTTTGCAATGTGTTAATATGGGCAGAGGTCATGATTACATTTCAGATTGTTTTCCATCATTTCATGATGATATTTCCAGGATGGCGACCATTATTAGCGGGGAAAATTGGACGATGTGCTGATTTCGATTAAGTAGTAGTGTTTTTTGTCAATATATATGTTTTCGGGGTCCTGACATTTACAACCTTGTAAAATGATCACATTTTCATATACTTGGGATATTTCCAAGATGGCAGTCATTTTTTGGCGAGAAGACAGGATGATGTGCTGATATTGTCAGTAACAACTGTGTAAAATGACTATAAGTTTATCTATTTTGCATAATTACAATATGACAGCCATTTATGGCGGGAAAATGGAACGATCGGCAGATATTGATAAAGTCTATGGTACCAGACCAGTATATATTTTTGCGGGGCCCAGATTCCATTCATAGGCGTACGAGGCGGGGGGCCGGGGGGGGGGGGCACCGGCCCCCCCAAATATTTTCATGAAAAAAAAATAGAAATCTGAAAAGAGCTCAGAATTGTGAGATCAGTCATTAGCCGAGGAGTTTTTGAAAATGGGGTGGGGTAGGGGTATGGCCTTGTCGGGGAAGGCTATGGACCTGTCGGGAATGAATGCTCAGTTTGTCGGGAAGCGTCGCGCCGACTGTCGGGTTTGGAATATTTTTAATGATATGGAAGCGGAAAGAAAGCAGTCCAGTCAATGATGAACACGTTAACCATCTGCATAGAACTAGCACGTACACAGGGGCTTTCTCAGTTCTTGAGTACGGTACTGTGTTAGTAATAATCGTTTGACTTGTTCTTCTTTTGGATTAATATAGTGCACTAGATGTAAATATACTTGAACTAAAATGGTCATTCATATATTAAAAGTATATAAATCTTACAATTTCAAAAAGTTTTATATCTTGATTCTAGATATATCTATCTTAGATATGGATAAAAAATGTGAACTGTCATATAATGAAAAACGTGGCAAAA
The DNA here is from genome assembly GCA_963678685.1 of Patella ulyssiponensis. Taxonomy (NCBI): domain Eukaryota; kingdom Metazoa; phylum Mollusca; class Gastropoda; family Patellidae; genus Patella; species Patella ulyssiponensis. The sequence continues at coordinate 10,610,100 of OY783228.1, forward strand.
GTAAATCGTAATACGGAATATATAGATTGTAAATTTGAACTCTTTTAAAGTGGCCATTCATATATTAAAAGTAGATAAAGTATATACAAGTCTTCTATGCATCTGAAATCTGGATAAAAAATGTGAAGTCTCATAAAATGAAAAATGTGGCAAAAGTAAATCGTTCGACTTGTTCTTGTTTTCGTAGTAATAGAGCTTATTTTAAAGATGACTTTTTACCAGTTTTTATGCTGCAACTGATATAATTTACTACCCACTCCAAATCACTAGAAAGTATTCGAAATGCCTGGAAATCGCGTCTAAGGCCGTTTGGTTTTCAAAATTTTCTGGGGGAGGCCCCCCATACCCCCCGTCGGACGCTTCGCGCCTCCGGCGCTCGCGGCCGGACGGCTTCGCCGCCCGCCGCACCGCGGATTCTAAAGAAATATATTGGTCGGGAAAATATGCTGGCCCCCCCCCAACAGGTTCGGCCTCGTACGCCTATGATTCCATGTCTGCCAATAACAACTGCGTAAAAGCATCACATGTTCACATATTTAGTATATTTCTAATATGGCTTTCATGCGTGGCGGGAACATGGAGGTTGATTTTGATTACGTAGTCGCGTTTTTGTGTTAATATTTGTTGTTCGCAGGCACAGGTACTATTTCTGCCATTTACAACTGCGTGAAATGGTGGTATGTTCACACACTCAGCATATTTTTGTTTGTGGCAGGACGTTTTCTAAACCCATTACTGAAAAGATTTTTGAATCTAATTCTGATATGTATAAGTTTGTGGCATGTTCCTGGAAGCCCGTGCCGTGTTTACCCATTGGGTATATTATATTACCCAACAATGAAAATACCTCATCCGAGTTGAGCTAATATCGATTTTGAAGGAAAATAGCACATTTACTTGGTCGATCGCATTGCATTAGTTGCACCACAGTTTGATTTTAAGACTTGGTGGCGACATGGAGACTTTCAGTTTATGTTTAACGATTGTTAAAAATGTGTGACTTACAACGTTTGAAAAGGTAATTAATAAATCAAAAAGTAGAACAGAAATGATATTTACTATAAAGTAGGGCCGAAAGGATTCACCGGTGAACCGGTGTACCGCGATTTTTTCCATGAAAACGATGAACGATATTTTTTTTTTAAGAATATCGATAATCGAGATTTTTTTTTTCAATTTAAGGTTCACGATTAATTTCATACTATATCGCGATATTTGTTCAATAAATGAGACATGTAGGACCCTTAGAAATTACCTATCAGTTCAGTACGTACGTACACAAGGCCTAAATGTAAAGAAACCCTCGGTAGCTATAAATAGACTAGGAACAGCACACCTCTTCTATAGGGCCCGGGCATCCAGACTTCACAATCATTGCAAAACTGACCTACTAATCGCGTGCAAAATACGACTCGGAAACTGGATAAGACAATTTTTTCCATTGGACAAAATACCGGAAGCCATGCATTTTACACCAATGAAATCGCATTTTATTTAAGTCATTTCTTCCTCGCGATGCCGGTGGCTCTTATTCGAATGAATGAAAAGCGTGTTGAAATTTTGGTTAACAGTCTCTCTTAGTCATTCGACTATTATGTTCACGCCCAGTACTGGTGGTAGCAGTGTTACACTTGGTGAAGTTGAAATAGAAAAGCCACCCGCCTGTTCGATCGAAGCAAACTGATCCCGCAATTCTACAATCACTGATAAGCATGACATCGACAAGGCTTTTAGAGTTCGGCATATCATGGACCCTATAATGTGTTATAAGGTCCATGGGCATATTAACTTTTTTACTCCGACAAATTAAATTCTCAAACATTTTTTTGAGGTAAAAGAAAAATAAATAAAGACGTTTGAAGTATTTGTAGTTAAAATGTGCCAAAAATATTGGTTAAAAGTTAAATATAAATTTTAATTTATCCAATAATAAACAATATAAATTTAAAATATTGTGTATTTTTTTTTTATTTCAAGATTCAAGAAAACTTTAGTCAATTTCACATTAATGTCGTGTTTATCGTGATGCACCCGTATCGTTGGGCTACGACATCATGCTGTATCATATCGTGGCACAGCGTATCGTTTCGGCCCTACTATAAAGTGGTATACTAAGAAATAAAAACAAGGACTGCCAATGCAATAATAATACTTGCTATACGAAACCTTTATGGCTTAGATTATATTATCCATTGAACCCCAGCTGCTTGTGGAAGGATTGCTGTTGCGTTGGGAAAAAAGCTATATCACCATTTAAACGATGCCGTGACTCGTTATTTATGTCATCTCTGCCATCATCACTGAAAGAACTGATGCCATTGACGTCAAACATAATCTATATATATGCCGGGGGGGGGTGTCTTATCAAGTACTTGATTTAAAGCCTCGTCCCGACCACTATCATCCTGACCACACATGCTAGCAACGCTGTTACGACCCGACCACCATCATCCACTTTGTCGCCAAACTGGAACGAAGCTCCTGGCCACATCCTTTCTACGCTGTTAGACCTTTATAGGGAAGATACTGAGCCTCGTCCATCAACTCAAGTCTCGCATCCAAAAGGTAATATCAAGAAAACTATGAAACCTTCTTGATTGCTTGACCTTTGGTTGTTCTCTGCTTTGAAAATGAATGAGGATGGATGAGCATGGCGCAGTCTCTATAGGCGTGGCGAGAGAATGTCTCACGCCTGATAGGCACGTCACAGGAGTGTGGTGATTTTAGTGATCTGAACTCCAACAATAACCAAATTCGAATTAAATTGCATTTTGTGTTCATAACTGATGAATGTCCACACAATCGTGTATTCGTGTATATACGCTGATTTGAAGACTTTTATATAGCCAGAAGCTATATTTGGAAATCATTTTTTCTCATTAGTCAGTTCAGTCAGCGTTCTATGTATATAGAATATGTCACCATCAGTTAAAAAGACCCAGTTTGCGTTGTAATATCTGTATTCAGTTTTTGAAAATCTTTGAATTTGCCTAGTCTGATTTCATTGTGGATGAAATACAAGCACCAGTTCCTGGAATAGAGGGCTGGTGTGTACAATGGTTCGCCATTGCAAAGACATTCTAGTTCCCAGGAAATATCCATTCGCTGCGAGTCGCTTCAACAAAATAGACACAGCTTTTCGACCGATTAGTATGCAAGAAATTTCCATTTTGAGCTACAATTTTATTTTTGCTCAACTTACTGTGTTCACTTTGGAACACAAAATAACAACATTGGTTTAATCTGTAAATTTTATAATTTCAAGAGAGATTGTCTGTCATACTACAAGAAAATTTAAGTCATTCTATAAAATCAAACGAAATCGATCATTTTATTTTGCAGTCATCACTACTTAAATTTTTATGTACATTAGTTAGTTAATTGTTCCTGATAAGATTAAACTATTCCAAATTACGCATTTTATTGTTTAAAAAAAATACTAGCGTTGGTAATCGTACAGTAATAATTTAGTCAAGTACCTGCAAATATTTCAACTTCACACAATGTTAAGGCTTGGTTAGTGGTTGTTGAAACATAAACAGTTCTACCAGAAAATGATGAAGATGAAGGTTGATTACATCCAGTTACATTATATATAGACTGTATTGCTGATGATTTATCTTTATAACACGATGTTGCTGATTGAAATCCTGCTGCACTAACTACACTGACCACTAGAACTTGTCTTTATCTCAAATCCTCGTAGTCTCCACCACCCTGAAAACAAACCAGTTCGAAACTTAAGCATAAAATAGCATTATCTCTCAATCGATTGTATTCTTTCCATTTCCCTTCTCGGTGTCTATTGTGGTATTTTTTATAAGTATAATTATTTTATCTCGTCGTTTATTTTATTGAGCATGCATTTAATATCTTTAATTAATGTATCTCGCATTGCATTGTATTGGATTACATTACATGTATATCCAAAATTAAATTACCTCGCTGTGTTTTGTTTTGTATTGTATATACATCAGAATCTATAATTAATTCATCTTGCAGTGTATTGTATTACATTTCATTGTATTTAATGTAACTCGTAGTGTATCGTAATGCATTGTATGACATTGTAATGCATGTAAATCTGTATTTAATGCATGTCGCCGTGTTCACATACGCAAACAACCTTATTGAATTAGTATTTATTTCAATTGTTAATCCCAAAAACTCATTTGATGTCTCAGGTTGACGGAATCTTGAGTAGTGAACTTTAATCCCAGATATTTTATTCCAACACGTTTCTCACCTTGGTATTATTATATCTACTGAAAGAGAATCGGTTTCAGACGGGTTATTTGCCCCTGACATAAAAATCGAAATCATACCAGTTACTAGATAATCTCCCTTACGAACATGGACGTAACAGACTTTAGAGATATAATTAGTCATAGCTTGATGTTATGATGGAAACATTTTTCATGTCAAAGGACCCTGTGATGGCAACCAACTAGCAGATAATAGATAATTGGACAGTCCTTTATATAATACTACAAACTTCCAATTGCAGGCAAAATAAATAACCAAATACTAAATCGTTACTATTAAACTTCCCGAACATGGATATAACATAATATATTTGCAAGACAGCTGTATTGACTATATCAACCATTTAAATTGTATAATTTGTAATAAAACTAAGAAAAATACCCAATTTACTTTGCAAGGAGGGTTCCCAAATTAAATAAATATATATGTTTGTGCCTACGTGGACATGGCACCACCTAGAAAATAATCTATAATAATCAAAACAATCAAATTGTTTGTATCTTAATTATTTCTAAATGGACACAGACATATTAATTAATGATAACATACCAAATTGTCAACCACTACCCACTGTAACAATCTTTAAAACTTGATACTTTACCACAGGTATAAAGCAAAAAGCAGATATTAGTTTGGGTTGTGATTACTTCTATGGCAGGAAGATGCTTAAATTTGGGTCACCTTTTATAAAATGTGCAGTAGATAAAGTAATCTTATACTTATCTAGTTCTAGAAAATAATAAAGGTTGAAAATGCCTAAAGAAAGTGTTATTGTTTAATTGTCTACTTTTTTCGTCTGAGCTTGTAAGACATACAATAACATTGAAGGAACAATATTTTATTGACAAATTTAAATCCAAAGTAAACATTTCAAAATAATTACAATATTATGTTATATACATCTACTTCATTACTTTTATATTATTGTATGTTTATTCTTCCATGACATCACGTCGTTGCTATTGCATGCCTTGGCAAACTTAGGCGAAACACGTAGACAATTAAACAATAGTACTTTCTTTAGGCATTTCAGCCTTTATTTTTTTTCTATATTAACACTACTACGGCTTCAACTTCTTATAATATATTTAAAGTTTCTAAATTCCCCACGAATTCGTCTATGCAGTAGTGACACCTGTGATACTAATATGTAAGACAATTGTATAATCAAGAGCAGGTATTTAACATGACGACCATATATTCGATTATAAATTGGGGATGTGTAGTATATAGCATGGACCATTATCTTCGTAAGTTGCAACGCGTATATCAAAGGGTCTGGTTGTCATCGAATCACGGGGACCACGTCCTGCATTGACCGAGACAGTTCATCCAGATTTTCCGACGTGGTTTCGCCCTTGTCAGTGATGCAGGGCGGAGGCATGACAAGGACAGCCGAGATCCCGTGTACAAATTGGCGTACACGTAAAATATCCCTTGGCAGTTGGAATTCGATATAAGAGTAGGCCGTAGCGCCGCTGCCCGGGCAAAACTTCCCTCATGCACACTGTATGACGTATGCCCGTCGTCATTAGTCAAGTTTACGAGCAAAACAATAGGACGTTAATTCCCATTTCATTTGTCATCGAATCACAATTATAGGTATTTAACCGATTTGAGGAAGAAAGTGTTCAACCAATTTCAGGTTGGGGCCTATGTTGAATCTGGAAATACCGATCTGTATTTAAAGGAGCTGACTCTGATAATCAATCGAAACACTAAGTAAAATAATTGGTTAAAAATCGGTAGCACTAAATTGTGCAACTAAACGTAAATTGTATTCAGTTCAACCGCTGCCCTGGAATACCGATTAGTTCCCATGTTAGCAACTATTACCAATACTATCATTTTTCAAACGTTACCAACTGAACATCAGCGACAAAATGCTATAATGTTTAATTAACCGAAATAATATTGTATACATATGAATACATCTGCAGTTTATATTCTGAACAACTATTTATATTGTTATAGGTTTAAAGATGTACTTACAGTCTGTGTCTTGTCTGTTATATATTTTAATTTGGTTGAAATAATACAACTGTTGTAAATCAACACACCACCAACCAGACTGTCTTTCTGCCGTATGAGTACATGATTGACCAATATTAGCATTACTATTAGTATCACCATCTACAGCTCTAGAAGCATTATATTTATATTCTGTAGAACTCTGTTGTACTGATTGTTGATGACGAGCAACATTAGTGGGTGTAGCTGTTTAAAAAGGTAGAATATATATTGATATAAACACAAGAGTTATATAGTTAGAATAATATTGTATTGAAGGTTTAGGAACGACCAAGCAGTATTTTCAATATTCTCCCCTCGATTGTGTGAATGCCTTTACCGTTTTTATAGGACTTCGAATTTTGGTTTTATTTCGCTTAATGGAAAAATACACTTAAAATAATCAGTGCTATGCACTACAACACCCCCCATTAACCCCTCGAAAACGGACTTTACTCAATGTATTCAGCCAGTCCTAGAAATAGGTACTTAATAGTAGACTGTGGTTAACGATGCCTGATATGTAACATACATCTAGGTTTGTCAGTAAAATAACCTATATATGCTTTAACTGCTTCTGTGTTAGGGGGGTTGAGATGGCCTAGTGGTCTAGAGTGCCGCGCTTCGACCTCTAGCTGGCCGGTCACCTCTTGCTTGCGGCTGTGGTTTCGATCCCTGGTGGGAGCGTATGTGGCATGGAGATAGGTGCGCCGTCTCAACCTTGTGGTTTTCGTCCGGACACTCCGGTTTCCTCCCACTACTAAAGACCACTACGAATTATTGAAATAAAATTAAAACCATATGTTAGTCCCTAAATGACCTAGTTTGTGTCGAGTGGACGTTAAACCACATTTATCTCTCTCTCGCTTCCGTGTTAGTTTATTATTTCTTACCAGAAAATATCTGAACTTCACATAAAGTAAGTGTTTGATTTGAAACAGTGACATATACTGTTCTAGCAGATATACTAGTTGATGTAGGTTGATTACATCTATCTATTGTATATATATCTTTCGGTGTTGGTGTTGTATCTTTATAACATGATGTAACTGATGTAAATTCTGCTTGATTACACTGACCACTAGAACTTATCTTGATCTCAAATCCCTGTAATCTCTCCTTTACTAGAAAATATAACATTATAGATGATGAGTTACTGATTACCGGGGATGTCAGAAAGTGATACCGGGTGTTCTAGAGATGACGAGAATGCATTCTCATCTACTGCCTTTATTGAAATGTAGCTTTGGGTAAAAGGTAAACAAAAAAATCAACCAAATAATTTGCACCAAACTATTGTGCACTTAAAATCAGGCATGGTGAAATAATTTACAATTTTTATTTTCTTAAAGACAAACTTCGTGATTAGATGATATATTTGTCCTTTTACCATAAATATCGCAGCCAAAGTTAATTTATCCGAAAACTTATTTATCAGTCGTTTAATCACAGAGTGATTAGGCGATATATTTGTTCTAAATATTTAGTCCTTAACCTTTGTCCTTTTACCATCAATATCGAAGCCAAAGTAAATTCATTTGAAAACTTATGTTTCATGCAGTGTTTAATCGCAGAGTCTGCTGTAGTTTAATCCTCCCAATGTTCTCACAACCGTGAGCCACCAGATCAACACATAAGAAGCGCATATTATTACGTTACTGGTTGCCAGTTAGGTATACTGGCATGCACAGTTTGTCTTTGTCATGTCATACTTGCACATAAATCTATATTACAGTTTTATTCAGAAACAATGGCATACATCCCTTACAAACTGTATTTAATATCCTAGATTTCAGTAAGGCCCGAATAAGCTTACAAGGGGAACTGCTGGTTGACAATGTTAGTGAAAATGGGGCATAATTTCGACTCTGCCATCGACATGCCACACACACACACACACACACTCCCACCCCACCCTCGCGTCTAAATCCAGCCTTGGATGTGTGTCACATCTTCTTTTACATTCAATCTAATTGTAGAGTATGCACACAGCTACATTATTTTCAAAATTACATTACACATTATGTAATTATTTCTCAAGAGTTTTTCTCTGTGTTTATATTTGCTTGAATCTGTAGATATTACTTTATCCGTCAACTATTATAATTAAAGTTCCAGTATGTCTAAAATGCTCGTGTTCAAAAACACGAGTCTTTTCTGACTTATGGGAATTCTTTAATCTTTACTAGTTAGTAGAAATTTCAGTGATATCCATGCAGTCGCACAAACAACACTATGTCCACAATGATGAGTATTTAGTAGAAATAACCATGTAAAAAGACAAGAGGCCAAAGAGGATTAAATCAAGTTCAGATATACATATTACAAAAAAAGAAAACAAAGAAATAAAAATGAACATAGAATAATATGAAGAGGAAGAGAAGAAACACTCACCTATGTCTCTGTTAAATAGTTTGATGATGTCAATATTATAAATCTGTTGTAGATCAACACACCACCATTTACTACCCAAGTTATTGCCTGTATGTGTACAGTAACCATTATCCCAGTTATTATCAGTATTACCATCTACAGCATTACTTGAAGATGATCTATTATCAAATTTTGAACTCTGGATTGTTGGTTTGCCAAGAGCAATATTTGTACCTGACAATGTAACAGAATGTTGGCAGATATACAATTACTGATACCTATTTATTCAGAATACAATAATAGATTCTCTGTGTTTATTTTGAACCATGTATATACATACAGGTGTAGTTTTGAATATATGGTGAAAATAACTATTTCAGCGATTGTCAACAGCCAGTCTTGCATTAACGTTATTTTCAAAATCATATTTCAAATGGAACCAAACGCTATCTATTTATATTATAGTACTAACTATCGCCTGGAGTAATATGTTTCAATTATGTAATACAATAAAACAAGTAATACCTGAACAAACACCACATGACTTCATACAGCTCTCTCTATAAAACTCATCTCTAGGGTAGTCACTATTACCACATGATTGACAGTTGGTGTTGTTTGTATCTTTACATTCATCCAATGCTGAAAACGGAAAAGACTAGCGTTAATAACCGGTTAACAAATCGAATGTAAATGTTTGAACAGAATAATGTCTGATTGAAGCTTAAATGACTGTTGAAATCTTAGAACAATAAGATCTCTAATCGATGCAGATGATGAATTGAAACGAAGTAGGAGTGCCTGTCCAAAAACACCAGTCTAGTGCAAAATACTAATTACTGAATTAATATAAGCCACGAGTTTGTGTTAAACCATATTTTACTCAGTTTGCTCTCCATAAAACGAAGAATTCTATATAAATACTATAACATATTGAATACTTTTCTAAACTAGAATTAATAAACCTATATACATACTAAAATATCTTAATGATTACTACTTACCTAAACTAGAATATAATATTATAGATGATATTATTATAACTACTGACACCTGATTGACTTTCATTTTGGTCAACATTCATCAATCCTACAGACACAAAAATAATCAGATTTCATTTTGTACGTGACACAGGAGCAGGGTCACCTGTCCAACCTCGTGGGTTTTCTCCCGGTCCTCCGTTTTCCACCCATTTTTAAAGCCCCAATAACACTCTTGTTGTAACTGAATATGTCCCAATCTTCATTCTGGTCAACAAAACGTATTATAATATAAATTTCATCTTAACACACCTGGAAAAATCCAACCAATTGATTTGAAAAGTCTAACGTAATTCTTTTAAAATGTGACTTGGATTTTAAAATATTTTCGAACCCTCTGGACAAGTAAAATAGGTTGTAATGGATAATTTACACAATAGATAAGACACTTAAACATCTAGTACTTAGAATAAGGGTATTATTTATTTTCTGGACTTACCAAGCCAGCAAGAATATTATTGTCCCTTTAAAGAACCCTTTGCGCAAGAGAATTATTGAAATAAAATCAAACCATAGTCCCAAAATGTCGAATGGGCGTTAAACCCGCTCTCTTCACTCTTCGTCATAACTAAAACGGGAGGTCCAGTTCATTGACGTCGGTATCGTCAATCCGGACAGGATAACAACCGCGGCGAAAAAAGAATCCACTTGCGCTGTATGCAAGCAAAGTTTGACCTGTGGCTTATTTACATATCAAACACTTTTTGGTTGTAACATATGATAGTGGTTCTCTACCTTTTCCCAGCGGCACACCTTGGAACAAAATAGCAGCACACCTGGCTAAATATGTATGATAAATATTTGAATTTTGCACAATAAAACATAGTCATAGACAAATAAAATGACTCAAGCTAATAAAGAGAAATACAGCTATGAACTTACTTTATTGCAGCGTTTGAAATTTGATCAATCAAATAGCTGGCTTCTTTAGTGAGAAAGTTTATCAGTGTGCCGTTCAAATTTTGCGGCACACTTGTGTGGTTGAGAATCATTGGGTTAAACTACAGAAAGCAGTTATATTAACAGTTGTCATTTATATGGTATCATATGATTGGGTTATACCCTAAAAAAACGACAAGAGAGACTTATGGCAAGCGGTAATTCCCGGTCCGTATCCGTATCGAATTTGCGTGTGACGTTATAGATGTGTGTGTATTTCCTCATACGCAATACGGCAGCACGTATAGAAAGGTTTTCTAAAAGAAAAGGTCCACATAAGATTATGGTCTTTTTACTGTCTTATTTACTACTTTTACACGCTGAAATGTTGTGCGATATCCTAGAACACGAAGGTGTATATTTGATGTGATTTAAAGCATGATACAGACTTGAATTTAATCTACGTTGATCTACGTGCTACATTTAGGGAGGTGGGACCAAATCTGTAAATGATATGATTCTATGGTAAGGGGTATAAACTTTCTTGCATGATACATTAGTGAAACCAAAAATTGATGTCGAGTCGAATTTGAAAATACGTGATACGGATGGGAAAAATTGCATTTGACAAATGCTTTTATTAAAACATATTTCTAATTTATCACCTCATTGGATTACACGAGTAAAATGAATGAGCCCGCCAGATTTAATATTCTCCTTAACGCGTCACTTGTGAAAATGTAGAATAGACACTATAGATATATAGTAATCATTAATACATATAGACGATAATTCATTATGCTTATTGTATGTGATATTTTGTTATATAATACAAGTTTATTCCATATATAGAATCAACAATATATATATATATATATATATATATATATATAATACTTTTCACAACTTTATGTTTAGTGTCAACGACAATATGAATTGTGACACAAAAAATCTCATATATGTCTTGACTTGCTTAGGCTGTCTAAAAATCTACATTGGAGAAACTTCGTGTCATCTACGGGATAGAGTACGTAACCATCGACGGGATTGTAATATTGAAAATGGGCCCTTATTTGTAAATAGACATATCTTTAAATGTGCACAACACCTACAAGTAAAATTTCAAATTTTCCCTTTTTATAAAATGAAAGTCGATGACACCACGAAAAGGAAATTAATGGAAAACCATTTTATTAAAAAATTCGTTCCTCAACTTAATAGTCAATAAGTAACAATTGACCATTAGCTTCATTAATCTTCTTCAATCTAGGATTATCTTCCATTCATTGTTCCTTAATTGAACCCATATACTACAGATTAACACACGTGTATACATGTTTTCTGCTCGTTACCTATATACTATGTAACCATAGACAATGGTAACTATAGCCAATTAAAACCACAGTGTTACTATGTAAATATAAATATGTATAAATATACTATACTGTCCATCTATTTGTTATGACATTAATTATGAATAGTCCCAAGACGGACGAAAAGTACTTTAAAATGTTAAAATGTTATTAAACCAGTGTTGAAATCAGTTTGTGTCGGCATACCTTTTATCTTTTCATCGTTTACCGTGAAACAAAGTAGTGCAGCTTTACGGTTGTGCTGATTTTTCTGGATATATATATATATATATATATATATATATATATATATATATATATAATTGAAATTAAAGATGGCAAAATAAAACTACATTTTTATGCTAACGTTTTCACCGCGATAGCGGCTCATCAGGCGTTTTATTAAACAATAATTGAATTAACAATAGTCTATGACGTCAGGGTGTCATAGTTACATGATAAAATTATTGTACAGGCAAGGGTAGTTAGTTAGTCTACAGACTAAAAATATTTAATCCCACCACAATCTTTATTTCATATAACTTATATATTCTCTTATTTAGAATTAAGTTTTGGGTGGTACTTCTCAATAAAATAGCTTTCTTTTGCCTCCAAGAGGTCGTTGTTTTTGCTATTAAGTTTATATAAAGGAAAAACACTAAATTTACCCCCACCACATACTTCAAGGTGCTCACTGAGCGGGATCATCCTATATTTTGGTTGAAGTATGTGCTGTCGATGAAGGTTCATTCTAAGCCTAAGCATCATTTGGGTCTTTCCTATATACTTCCCCTTGCATCCCGGACACGTTATAAGGTAAATTACATAGTTCGATTGGCAATTCATTGCCTGTTTGACATAAAATGTATTATCATCATTAATTGTTATGGATGATCCCTCAATGATAATGTCACAGGTTTTACACTTTGAACTACCGCATTTCGAAACTAATGGAATTGAAGCGACTGAATCATATTTAGAAGATGTTATAATCCTAGCTAGATTGGAAGGTTGCTTAAGACTGTTGATTATATTCGTTTTTCTCAATATTTTATGCATTGTTTGGCTACTTTTGGCTCTCTATTATTAGGGTTGGGTAAATAATAGCTTAATTGCAGTTATCCAATAATGACTTGTGGTTTCTATGGCCATTTTTGACACTGAAGACGAATCCGTCGAAATTTTTGACCTAGGATGACCTTTGACCCTGGATAATTCAATTTTTTCAAAATGGCGGCCAAATTTCACGTTTTGGGTCAAATATATCATAAACATACCGTCAAACACCTCTCTATGTAGGTTTTAGAGGTAGGAAAGAATGAAAAACAACATTTCAGAACAGAATCCGTCGGAATTTTTGACCTAGGATGACCTTTGACCCTGGATAATTCAATTTTTTCAAAATGGCGGCCAAATTTCATGTTTTTGGTCGAATATACTGTCTAATACCTCCATATATAGGTTTAAGAGGCAGGGAATTGTGAAAACCAACATTTCAGAACAGTTGAGAAGTATTTAAGCTTTCAAATTGTCAAAAGCTACGAAAAATCATGAGAAGAGCGTCATTTTGTAGCAAAATTTGAGAACTATTTTTAATTCAGTAGGCTACTTTCCAGGTTGAAACGGTTGACATAGTAAACAAATTTTCACCCAACAGTTCAGTTTATATCACCAAATACTCCTCTAAGAAGTAAATCAATGTCAATAGCAACGTCACTTTGTGGCCATAAAGCGTTCTTTATAGAGTTCCGTAATTCTACCAATTTGAGTTTCTTCATTTTGAAAAGACGTGTTTCGTGGTCTTTCACACGTCGCTGTTGTCCAATATCAAATGCAGTTGTTAGCCCCGGGTAGTTGATTTCCTGAATTTATTCTTTTTCGCTAAGACTAACTTTTTAGACAATTTAAGAGTAGCCACAATGTCCTTTAGTTTTCTTGCTGCCCATGTAGCTTCCGGCTTACGGGTCAGGCCCATTGCCACCTCTCTTGCTTCTCTGCGAATGTTCTTTTAGTAGATTCGGCTTTCTAGTCCTTGAGTGAAGAGGAGCGGCAAGAGAGGTGGAAGTGGGCCCATGAGTCGGATGCTCCAGTGGCAGCAGGAAAACTGGAGATAGACATTAGGGCTACTCTGAAATTGATGTAGCAAAATAAAAAAGACGCAATTCAAGACACGATTACTTCAAACGATCGATTAGTGCAAAGAGCATGGTGGACCACAAACAGCTGACAGTCTTTAACTTGTTGACAGGAATTTGACTACCAGAGGGCTGAGGCTTTCAACTGTATCTGGTATTAGACAACAGCCACGTATGAAAGACCACGAAACACGTCTTTCCAAAATGAAGAAATTCAACTTGGTAGAATTACGGAACTCTATAAAGAATTTTTTTATGGCCAGAAAGTGACATTACTATTTACAATGATTAACTTCTGAGAGGAGTATTTGGTGATGTAAACTGAACTATTGGGTGAAATTTTGTTTACTATGTCAAGCATATGAATCTGGAAAGTATTGTTTAAAAAAAAATGTCAACTTTGCTGCAAAATGACATTTTTTCTCATGATTTTTCGTAGTTTTGATATAGTTTGAAAGATCAGAAGCTCCACAACTGTTCTGAAATGTTGTTTTTCGTGCTTTCCTACCTCTATAACCTACATGTAGAGTTAATGAATCGGGAAAGTATTGATATTAAATTTAACTAATTTTGCTACAAAATGACGCCCTTCTCATGATATTAAATTTAACTGTCTAATTTTGCTACAAAATGACGCCCTTCTCATGATTTTTCGTAGCTTTGGACAATTTGAAAGCTTAGATACTTCTCAACTGTTCTGAAATGTTTTTCTGCCTCTTAAACCTATATATGGAGGTATTAGACAGTATATTCGACCAAAAACATGAAATTTGGCCGCCATTTTGAAAAAATTGAATTATCCAGGGTCAAAGGTCATCCTAGGTCAAAAATTCCGACGGATTCTGTTCTGAAATGTTGTTTTTCATTCTTTCCTACCTCTAAAACCTATATATAGAGGTGTTTGACGGTATGTTTATGATATATTTGACCCAAAACGTGAAATTTGGCCGCCATTTTGAAAAAAATGAATTATCCAGGGTCAAAGGTCATCCTAGGTCAAAAATTTCGACGGATTCGTATTCATTGTCCAAAATGGCCATAGAAACCACAAGTCATGGAATAAAGTTCATATTTACCCAACCCTACTATTATTTGGCGCCTAGAAATGGGCTCAAATGGATCGTAACGCATATATGATAATGGAATGTAAATAAATAAACTGCTTTACATTCAATCGTTTCTGTTTTTACTGTAAACTCTGCTCAGTTGTGTTCGGCAAAATAAACGAAGAGTCCAAATCGAATGACAGCCTTTAGGCGTCTGGATATTCCAGTCTACGCCGCTAGTAGTCTTCTGCGGGATATGTTTAGCCCTTTTCTTCGATATATTATATATGTCAATATAAAACAAAATAGTTAACTGTCAATATTCAATTTATAGAAGTTAGCAACGATAGTAGTTATCTATGTCAGTATTCAATGATAGATATTAAATATACAAGTTACCGTGTGAATATTTAAAGATACATTATGGGAGGTTAGATAAAGGGGTGGTAGTTCTCAATATAATATATACAAGTTACTCAATATAATAGTAACAAACTAGATAATATAATGGGAATTTGTTGAAATTTTCCGTCAAATTGATCCACTTTGAACTGATATTTCAGAGACTGAATTTTGAGCATACCCTCGATCATCATTACTAAACTCAGTCTGGTCTAAAACATAGTCTCAGTTATCCAGTTTTTGAATTAATTATTAATGGACGTTAAGCAGCAGGCAGGATTGTAATCCAGTGAATATCGCTGAATAAGTTAATTAGTGTCGAATTAATCATTTATATAACATTTCAGGCCCAAAGAAAGATCTGCAATAGGCAGATTTTGCTCTGACATAATACATGTTTAATAATATATGTTAGTTAACTAACCAAGTTACCACAGCTGTTAGTTATTTATCTCAATTTTGTAATATTGAATGTTAAATATCCAACTTACCAACGCTCGTAGCGAGCTCTTCAATATTCAATATAGATACTTGTTGAACTAAACCATATCCGTGCAGGTTTGAAGCTCTACTGAAATAAAATCAACCCCCGTATTAGTAATAAGAAAGAATATCTTCTGTGTGCAACGATCATTTGGAGTATTATATGGCCGACCTTGCATAGTAAAATAACATATCTGTTTTATTCAAATCGAACAATTAAAACTTTCAACCATAGGAATAGTCTTATTGTGAAACAACCAGCTTGAATGGCGCGTAACTGCTTCTATACGGCAAACGAATTTGGGTAGCTACATATAATGCATTCTTTTAAAAACGTTTTGTCCTTTCTCAAGTTATTCATTATACTGAAAACATAATAATACCACGTCTTATATAACATAGTGTGTATTTACGCCATGTATTGCTTAATATTACTATCAACTAATGGACGAAATATTATTAAATTGCAACATATATCCAATTCACAACGTGATAGAGGATATGACCACCAACCCTGTTTAATCGCATGTCATCACCAGCGCATAACAAGGTTGGTGCTGCATTGACGGAGGAAGTCCATCCTTGTCAGTGCTGCAGGACGGAGAGCCCGACAAGGACAGCTGTCTAGTGACTCTAGTCGTTCGGAGGGAACGAAAACCGAGGTCCCATGAACACATCGCCGTGTACATAAATGATCCCTTGACAGTTGGAATTCGATATAAGAGTAGACCGTAGTGCCGCTGTCGGGGCTAAATTTCCCTCATATCAAATGGTCATACCCACTTAGTCACCTTGACTCCTGTACCACAATAAACGATCTTTATTTTGATAGCCTATCAATTTAAGAATTATAATTTTCAAACGCTGTACTCCAGAAATGTGGAGGTTTGTAAAATTCAATAAGTTTATATAGGGTACCATATTATAGCATGTTTTAACTCCATGCAAAGGTTGGAGGTGGGTGTTTTGTTGGGTTTGTTGGGTTGTTTTTTTGTTTTGTTTTGTTTTGTTTTGTTTTGTTTTTTTTTGTTTTTTTTTTTTGTTTTTTTTTTTTTTTTTTTTTTTTTTTTTGGGGGGGGGGGCGTTTTTGTGTGTGTGTGGGGGGGGGGGTGTACATCGAGATTTTCCGGCGTGGTTCTCCCCTATCAAAGGTGCAGGATGGATGACCTCAGTTGGAATTCGATATATGAGAAAGTCGTAGTGCCGCTGTCAGGTCAGAATTTCACTAACACATTGTATGGCATATGCCAGTCTTCGTTAGCCCGATTAGGAGCAGAACAGTAGGACGCTTAACTCCATTTCATTTCAGTTTTTGTCATACCTCAAATGTTATTTGTTTCGGTAATTTCAAAAACCACTGAACTTACACACATATACATGTATTGGCGGTGGAGAGTATTTTTCAAAGTGTTAATCATTATTTGATCCGAGCTGATTTTTTGCCAAAACGGGATGAGAATGTAAAGCTAACATATGAATAAATTGTTTACTGTTTATGTTTAAGCCGCATTCAACATAAACAGGACAAAGAATACAAACTTGACAATAAACAACTCTGAATCATAATACCAATTTTATAAATAGAAAGGTGTACCAATGACACCAGTATAATTTTACATTATTTGGAGTTGTTCCTAAAAATTAAACGCACAATACTGAACATGGCTTTTTAGCACGTTTTTCTGGGCAGGTGACATATTTCGTCGTTACATAGAAATGTGACCTTACTATTATATTTTGGCAGCAAAATGGTTGACACGTTAAGTTTTTATTTTTAAAAGAAATAACAACTCGAAATTTCACTATGTCCCAATAGTTTGGTCGTTTGGTCGGGATCACTTGCTAGCGACTTTGATTGCGTCTCCAAGTGCGTGGAAAATGTGTTTGCTGCAGTCTACTTTTCAATTTTTTCGGGGAGAGGGCTTCCCAGACAAACACACATCCTCCATTGGCGCTCGCGGGATTCCGACTTCAGTAACTCAGTGGATTATATTGGCGACCCCTATCACTCTGCTTCACCTCTACTTTTTAAATCCTACATACTTCCCTGTTTCGTTAGGTCGGTAGATGCAGAAAAATAAAATAGGATAGTAAACCCCGTTGTTTTTTCCCGGTGCCCCGAAAGTGTGTGAGCAGACACAGAAGTGCTAATGTGACGCTAACTTTACAAGTTAATTTATTATTGGGTATTGACAAATCTAACTTTGTGTGTGGTTTAATGCTTCGAGGGCGAGACCTTAAGTAATATATTCTACAATATATTACACAAGGTCTTAAGCTCGAGACCATTAAACTTCTTAAAATACAGTAACTCCGCGAGTGAAACACGTCGCACCAGTCCAATATTTCACTGGTATGAATAAAGTACGATTGGCAAATTGCCCGTATGATTATTTGACATAATGGTACGCCAACATCGAAGGGTGACGTCACATCTGTATTTTAATATCTTAGAGGGGATGGGGATCGCAGCAATGCGAACATTCACAGACTTCATAGGGATAGGGCCAATATGAATATTTCCTGGCATTTCAGGCACTTGTGTTGGAGCCGTTTAGAAGTACCTCCCCCAGAAAAAAATAAAATTCTGCCACCAAATTAGCCCATTCTGGCGTTATTTCAGTGGACCAATCCATGCGAGTACTATGAAATGATGACATTTCTAGAGGAGGGGACTGTAAGTGGGCAGAGCGACATCATACCTAATTTTGAAGTCGCTCAGTGATAAATAACGGGGTTACTTGATTCGGAATCGTATTATACCCCCACGATGATTTGATGAATGGAGGCCGTAACGTTACGACCAAGCCGGGCTCGATTTTTGACAAACAACATGGTAATACGAGAAATATGAATAATTCGTGTGATCATTACTGATCATGATATGCATCTCATCAAATTCAGCTTATACCCACAACAAATATCAACAACAACAACAACTACAGCTAATATGCAATCATACGTCAATCTGAGGCAAAATTCGCGCTACTCGAAATGATGGGGACGTGTAATTTGTTCGAGTTATACGGTCACCGGCCGTTGGAGTCCTCGGTCCGACCAGGCGCGCAACTGAGATTCTTGTGTGGGGGGGGGGGGCTCCCTAATGTGGTGGGCCCTGGGGCCTGTGCCCCATGGTTAATCCGGCGTTGTCGATAGTCCCTATCATCCAGAAAATATTCTATTAATATTAGTCTGGATGCGTTGTCAACATTTTAAGAATATGTTATCCGGTCTTTTACATGACCATATACAACGTCTAAGGAAGGTAACTCGTCTTTAAACAAGATGTTGACGCCCGTGAAATTAATTTAAGATTGCCTTTTCAAAAAATCAATTTGATTGCATGCACCTTATTATTTTGGTATTGTTAAATTGCTCTCTTCATGTTATGTTATCTGGATAAAGTTTATTATATCTACAGTATGGCAAACATGTCTTACAGGCACACGGCAAAACTCGACAGATTTCGGAACCTACATCTAGTCTCGGCTGTATGACAGTAAGTGATACGCCCATACATTTGCGATGCAGCCATATTTCAAGTAGTTCCAATATGGCGGAATTCGTCATACAGCCGAGACAAGATGTAGGTTCCGAAATCTGTCGAGTGTTGCCGAGGGGATATTACAGGTGAACGGGAAACCAACAACGAACACAGCTCAGAGGAAGCCGGAAGTCATGTGACATAAGAGACTCGTATGACCAGTCTCTATCATAGACTGTATCTGACATATTACATAACACCCACCAACCCCTCCTTTACAAAACATATATGTACATTTATATATTTATATTAGCATGTGCACTGTACAATCAACACGTTAGTATATCATACATAACATATATCAAAAATCGAGCTTTACAGGAGGTTTACTAATTCTACCACTCCGAGTTGTAGTCGACGGAACAGTAGGATTATCAGAAAGAATGACAGTTGTATTTGACAAAGACCTGTCTAAATTATCTTTAGCAGGGGGTGGTGTATAAATACCCTGGGGATTCGAAATCTGTAACTTTTTTCTTTGCAGTTTCTCTACTATCAGTATTAGAGGTACATGAATTAGACTAATTGAAATTATTATTTGTACTTGATTTAGAATGTAATAAACCAATTTCATCAGGCTCAACAACTTTGAGAAACTTACGGTTTCTTCTTAGACAAGAACCGGTAGACATTAAAAAATTATAAGAACGTGGTTCTGGCAATTATGTTAAAATACGTGCCAATTTCCACATCCTATTATCTCTTTGTACACGAACATATTGACCTCGTTCTAATTCACTAAGTTCGACTCCTGGTCTCTTATCATATTATGACTTCTGTGTTTCTTGACGTGACATTAACTCTTCGCGTGTATCGTCAACCAGTAACTACAAGTTCCTTTAAAGGAGATAGAACAGGGTCTGATTGATCTCGTGAACCAGTTTTGACAGGGTGTTCTTGGTACAGGTGAAGTGCACATCGGGGTCAGGAGTCGTAAGTCTCGACAAACCATCGGAATGAACCATTTCATTTCCAGGCGTGTATAACAGCGTAGCCTTATAACCATGTATACGAAGTAACAAGCGCTGCATTTTGGGAGGTGCCTTGGCTAGATTCTTTTCAACTATCATAAGCAAGGGTTTATGATCAGTTTCTATCGTGAAACTTTTACCATAAACGTAAGTGTGAAATATTTCAATGCCGTAAATCACAGCCAGCATTTCACGCTCAATGTTTGCATACCGTTGCTCAGTTTTAGTAAGAGATTGGGATGCAAAACAAATAGGCTTGCCATTTTTGTAATAGTACAACGCCAAGGACTTCAAGGATGCACCAACTTGTATAACATTAGGAATATGCGGATTAAAATAGTTTAGGACAGTTTCTCTACAAATACTGTCTTTATTAGCTTCGAAAGAGTCTTTGTAGATCTGATTCCATGCAAATAATACACTTTCACCTAAAAGTTCTCTTAAAACGCTCGTCCGTGCATTAAGGTTTGCCACATAGTGCCAAGTAGTTTGCGACCCCAAGAAATTCTCTTAACTCGCCTTTTGTCTGTGGGGCGGTTAATTTTCTTATGTCTCTGGTTCGGGCCTGACACCTCATTTGTTGTACATCTGTCCACAAAAAGGATTCTCTTCAGTACCTATCGGGCATTTGTTTTGAGTTGAATACCAGTCCGTATTCTCTGGCGACGTTCAATAGGTTATGAAGTGGTTCATTATGCTGGGCTACATCTTTACCGTGTACAAACCGTGAAAATATTGCTTATTAAAGCATTGGCATCGGGTAGATCTTTGACAAAATCACGGATGTTATCGGCAATACCCAAGCAACCTTCTAGTATTTCATCCATCCTAGCTTGAGACATTTAAACCGAAAGGTAACCGAAGGAAACGGTATCGACAAAATGGTGTGTTAAAAACTGTTAACCATGACCATGACCATGACCACGAATCATCTAAGATTATGCTCCAGTAACCTGATTTGCCATCAAGTTTTGAGCAGACTATGCTACCTTGACACTTGTGACTGTGTGTCATCTCTTCTAATGTTGGAGTCTTATAGTATGCGGGATATAGCTCAAAAGTTCACCTAAGACGCCCAAAACATCTGTTAAAAACATAATGTAATATTAACCTTGGTTTTTTTGTTTTAAAGAACTAACCACTTTTATTTTTCTTCAATACGTACATATTTCAAATGCTAAAATAAAAACAACATTCTTATTCAGCTGACCAGTTTTATTTTTCTTCAATACACATGCATATTTCAAGTACGTTGGGATTTTACTAACCTAAATTAAAATAAAACAATTTATATACTAATTAACATAGTAACTACAACTACCAAAACAACATTTCTCATACCTTAACGACATACAGCTTGTATATTCTTTAACAAGTACGCAAGTTAAATTGACCTCAATAATACTACAAATGACTACAATTAATTGATTGGTTAGTTCCAAAATATTAATCTACAAGTCCTTATTAGCCAGTATGGACGTTAAACCTCGTTTCAATTCTCTTAAATAAAACCCTTTAAATTTAAATACTAAAATTGAAAACTGTCACCAGATCAGTAAATAATTTCACCAAAATAAATTTTAAACATATTGAAACAAATAAAAAAATATTGAAACAAAACAATAATGAAGCAAAAATAATGGAAACAAATTAATGAAACAAAAATAATTATTAAAAAAATTAATTATTGAAAAACAAATTAATGAAAAAAAATTAATTATTGAAAAACAAATTAATGAAAAAAAATAATTTTTGAAGAAAGAAATTAATAACAAAATTAATGAAAAAAAAATAATGAAAATAAATTATTGAAAAAAAAAATTATTATTAAAGAAAAAAAATAATTTATAAAAAAAAATATTAAAAAGAAAAAATCGTTATTGAAAAAATAATTGAATTATGAATAATTCATGAAAAAAAGTAAATAAATTATGAACAATTAATTACATTATAGATAATTAATATTACTATTGACTGGGATTTTAGGACATGTGTTGGTCTTTGTGGGTGGGGCGACGACAAAAGATACGGGCAGCGGGACGACGCGCGACATGGGTGTCATGCGCGGTACAGATAAAACAATTCGCGAACCTCCTACTCAATTCAAACACATCTTCTTATGAATAAGTATAACCGATGACCTCTATAATCTATTCAAATTACGTAGTTGTCACATGATCATTTGTATATCGCCTGAAGTGGTGCAGTGGTCAAAGCCCCGCATCGTCCAAAGTGCAGCAGCAAAAAAGTGCTGCAGGCCCAAACGGCCGAAACTGCCACAACCAAATACCTCAGGGTGCCCTAGCCAAATACCTCAGGGTGCCCCGAGCGGTGTCCTAGCATCCTCGGGTGCCCTCTATATTACTACTGTAGTTAACGTTTAATAATAGACCTATACAGCTAAATATATACCTGTATATTTGGCAATCTGTAGATTTATCCTTTCACTACCCGCTAGTCATAGTGATTGCTACGTACTACTTGTATATCACGTGCATATAAACAGGATTATATCTATATATCACCATGGTTTATTAAAGCCCCAATAACACTCTTGTTGTAATTGAATAACATGTCCCAATCTCTATTCTGGTCAACAAATTGTATTATTTTAAAATATTCAAATAAATTGATTATACAAATTTCATCGTAACACACCTAATTTAAAAAATTGCAAAAATTCAACTACATGATTGAAAAGGTTAACGTAAACCTTTTCAAATGTGACTTGGATTTTAAAATATTTTCGAACCCTCTGGACAAGTAAAATATGATGTAATGGATAATTTACACAACAGGTAGGACACATAAACATCTGGTACTTAGAATAAGACTATTATTTATTTTCTAGAGCTGCCAAGCCAGCAAGAGTGTTATTGTCCCTTTAAAGTATTTCTTACATAAAATCTACAAAATTACATCAATACATTATCATGCTTTATTAAAGCATTTCTTATATAAAATAAACAGGATTACATATATGTGTCATGATTTATTAAAATATATTTTATACGTCAGGATTTATTAAAATATATTTTATATAAAATCTGCATTGTTACATCAACATCAATATTTCTTATAATTTTTTTTTACAGAATTACGTCTATTTGATTATGTTAGAATCTGTAAATGCGTTATCTAATGCATCATACATAATTCTTATATACAATATACATTATTTCATTTTGTTAGAATCTATAGCAATGAAGTGGACTGTGGGTGGAATTTAAGCGCAATCATTCAAGAAAACACTACCTGGGTGCTTAATATGGTGATGGCTGATCGACGATTGATCACTCGCATCTCATTTTTTTTATCATAAATGGCATCAAATGAAATTTTAATGCATGAAGGATTTGTAGTTAGAAACTCGATATATCATGTTTTATTAAAGTATTTCTTGAAGTATATAATATTTATCTCAATATATATCATGTTTACATTCAACACATCTACCCCCTATCTTATCACATCCTCCGACACAGTTACTAGAACATGGTGAAATACAGTTTGTACCAAACCATCCTGGATGACATGTTGTACATGATGATCCATCTTGTTGACATGTTTTACAGTTACCAGGACATGGTGATTGACAATAAGAATCTTTATAACCATCAATACAACCATCTGTACATTCTGGTGATGAAGATGAAGATGTAGAGGAACATTTACCGTCTTTACAGTTAGAGCTACACAGTGATGTACATGTATCACCATAATAACCGTCTTTA
Source organism: Patella ulyssiponensis (assembly GCA_963678685.1). NCBI lineage: Eukaryota > Metazoa > Mollusca > Gastropoda > Patellidae > Patella > Patella ulyssiponensis. Next base: position 10,634,335 of record OY783228.1, read on the forward strand.
CATGCACAGCTACCATCTATCTCATTACACTGATTGTTTAAACATCCATCACTACATTGGTCTTCACAATAATCACCATAATAACCGCCTATACATCCATTACTACAAACACCAGTATCAGGATTACATCTGTTATAATAACATGTACTACTGCAGGGCTGTTGACATTTCACGCCATAATAACCATCTTTACATCCGTCAGTACAAACGCCAGTATCAGGATTACATCTGTTATTATAACATGTACTACTGCAGGGCTGTTGACATTTCACACCATAATAACCACCTTTACATCCGTCAGTACAAACGCCAGTATCAGGATTACATCTGTTATAATAACATGTACTACTGCAGGGCTGTTGACATTTCACACCATAATAACCACCTTTACATCCACCAGTACAAACACCAGTATCAGGATTACATATGTTATTATAACACGTACTACTGCAGGGCTGTTGACATTTCACACCATAATAACCACATTTACATCCGTCAGTACAAACGCCAGTATCAGGATTACATCTGTTGTTATAACATGTACTACTGCAGGGCTGTTGACATTTCACACCATAATAACCATCTTTACATCCGTCAGTACAAACGCCAGTATCAGGATTACATCTGTTGTTATAACATGTACTACTGCAGGGCTGTTGACATTTCACACCATAATAACCACCTTTACATCCATCAGTACAAACACCGGTATCAGGATTACATCTGTTATAATAACATGTACTACTGCAGGGCTGTTGACATTGCACACCATAATAACCATCTTTACATCCGTCAGTACAAACGCCAGTATCAGGATGACATGTGCCATTATAACATGTATTGCACGGTTCACATTTAGAAGTTGATGTACTGTAGTATCCGCTATTACATTGTGCTAGATCAGCTGTAATATAGATAATATATATAATTATAACATGTATTATATAGCTAACATGTAATAGCTGGATTAACTGTAGTTTTCCGCATATCACAGTGATATGTCAAAATTTCTAATGAAAATTAAAATGAATTCAATATCAACAATGAAATTAAATGAAAGTTAAGGTCTGAATCAAATGAAAAGTAAAATGGAAATTCGCGGCTTGATAGAATTAACCTAATTGAACTATGACCCGTTGGTACACGCGCATATATTACTTCTGATCTAATACGACGTTGTCATTTTCCTGATATCCATGCCAACCGCTTCTCATGAATTATATTTCATTAAAAAAATCAACGAAATCTTCGCTGTAAGGGAAATGCCATATTATTTCATGTTTCAATGAGGCTGCATGTCCATTCGGTTCATCCTCCGAATGCATTTTTTTTTTATCTTCGGAGGGAGCCACCGTGGTTCAGTGAGTAAGAATTTGACTCGCTAACCTGGAGATTCATTATTCGATCCCTGCGTTGGCCGAGAAAGTTCCCCTTATTAGTGGTGCAGGACAGGGGGGGGGGGGCTGGCAAGGGGCAGAGTATAGTCGTTCCAATTGGATCTGAATTGAAATCGGTGTTAACCACTACATTCTCCTGCACCAGTATGACTAATGATCACCAATGATGCATACAGGAGCAAGGGACGTCCTCCCATCCACGCGACTAGGTTTTCCTTATCAGGCCTAACCTTCTGCATCACTAAGAAGACGAAACTACGCTGACAATTCTAGAGAAACTTTAACCACAAGATCATCGTTAACGTATCATTTTTCCCTTTTTTGAAACCAGTAAATATCTGAATAAAGTATAAATTCCGCTACACATAAAACTAGGTACTAAATTATCCGTTCAGATAGAAACTTCCCTGATGTTCCTTGACTGCATAACTAGGGTCCAAATTCTATAAACAGACTGTTTCACAAAAACTTAAATCTCCTTAAAATCGCCTTGAACTAAAATTTCATCCTAAACTAAGATAGCTGAGTTTCACAAAACGATTTAAAGCACTTTAATTAAAATCCAGTAAATTATATATACTATTCAAAAAAAGTAGGGGATATTTGATTTTTAAGTGTTATTAAAGTCACCTAATGAAACTGACGAAGAAACAAATGACAAAATGAAATGAAGTTCACATTCATCGATTTATTCCAAATGATCGTTAGACTAAGTAAGGCACAGACTGACCATTATAAGGGTAAAATGATACCCGGGGTCAAACAGCAAAGTTACCACAGCATCACAACAAAGTCGGTAACGGGTAAATCCTCCTCTGTTTGCCAAACAAGTATTGATCCGACGTGGCATACTCCTAATGAGACGTCCAAAGTCATTTTGGTCCAGATTGTCCCATTCCTGTTGCAACGCAGCCGCAAGTTCTTGGACATTGGCAGGACGTTGTTGACGTTGACGTAACCTCTGTCCAAGCATGTCCCAGACATGCTCGATGGGGGAGAGGTCGGGACTCAGTGCTGGCCAAGGTAATGTGGTGATGTTCTGTTGTTGGAGGTAACCTGTAACGATCCTGGCCCTGTGACATCTTGCGTTGTCATCCTGGAAGATGAAACGGCGGCCATGACGTCGTGCGATAGGCACAACATGGACTGCCAAGATGTTGTCCCGGTAGTACTGGCCTGTAACACGCCCTGCAACAACATGTAAAGTCGTTCTTCCAGCAACAGTGATGCCTCCCCACACCATAACAGAACCACCCCCAAATCGATCATGTCTGATGACGTTAACGTCTAGGAAAAGCTCGTTTCGACCTCACCACACCCTCCTACGTCTGTCCAAAAAATCAACAGTGAACCTTGACTCATCTGAAAACATCACATTGCTCCAGCGTCGATTATCCCAGTGTTGACGATCCATACACCAACGACGTCTTGCCTGAATGTGATGATCTCTCCAACAAGGGATCACGCGAGGACGTCGGGCGCGAAGGTGACCCCTTTGCAGTCGATTCCGAATCGTCTGGCCACTCACTCTCACACCAGTGTCTGTTTGAAGACGAGCGCTGATCTGATTTGCTGTGATGACACGATTTCTCAAGGCCAAGGTACGGATATATCGATCCTGGGCTTGAGTTGTCGCCCTTGGTCGACCTGAGCGTGGTCTGTCCTGTACAGATTGTGTATCAAGGTATCTGGACCATAGCCTGCTTATGACAGACTGAGAAGCATTCATCGTCCGCGCCACAACCGCCTGTGTTGTGCCGATCTGTAGCATGCCAAGGGCACGTAACCTTTCATTTTGGGTAAGCCGACGCATATCAAAATTTGTTTTCTGGTCACTAAAACAATTAAACTGATGTTTCCACCCTGGAATTCAATGCCACAACGACTGTAACATTCAACGTCAGAGTCGTGCAAATCTTGGGTTGGACCCCCATGATGATCCTAAGCATCACCTGCATTCCATGCGGTAGATATTGGTGCGTTTGGGCGTCACATGTAACTGGAAATGTTTCTTCTGTTAGGTTCTATAGTGACTTTTTTCGTAGTCATTTGCATATTTCAGTATTATGCCCCCAAAATCAAATATCCCCTACTTTTTTTGAATAGTATATTTTAAGTTAAAATTTTATCTTAAATTGAAATAGAGGCGTTTCACAACCCTATCTAAGGACAATTTTAACTAAAATCAATTTTAAGTTAGGATAGCCGCCACCCTCTCCTAACTTAAATTCACGACATTAACATAGCTTAATTAGGGCTACGTTGTTACATCTATTGCAAAATATAGAATGATAATATTACAACATAAACCATAGGACTTAATACTGCACTTGTAGAAACATGTACACGTTCTAGTAAAGATAATATCATATCATATAGGTTTATTATTCTAATAGTGTCAAGTATGTTGGCCTTAACTGCCCACCATACATACAGTTATGTATTTGTAATGACACTTAACATTATGTTACGTCATTTCATGTAACGGCGTTTCGGAATGTTCAGGAATAAGTGGTCATCTTAGAATTTAGTCTTTTTACAGTTAGCGATAAGGATGTTTCTGTCATTTAGAACATACAGCAAAATAAATAGTTAAAAATACAGGTACTTGTTCGTCCCTGGTATGACAATATTCGTCTTTTTTGAACAGAGTTTTGATCGACAGTTTTTTTAAGGGATGGACCGCTGTATTGTTGCCAGTTTGCCCCCGGTTGCAAAGACCATACAGTTACAAATAACAGTTTGTCTTCCATTTCAACTCCTGGATAATACCTTGTTAAGAAATATTAAACTCAAGGCAGATGCGAGAGAGAGATATATTGGGTTTAATGCCCACTCGACACAAACTAGGTCATTTCGGGACTCACATATGGTTAATTTTTATTGCAATAATTCGCTTGCGCGTAGGGGTCTTTAACTGTGGGTGGAAACCAGAGGACCCGGAGAAAACCCATGCGGTTGGAAGTTGATCCCAGTCTTTGTCACGTACAACCGGATTTTCGAAACTACGCCAGTTGACTCAATGACAGGCTTTATGATACAACGCGCACGTGCTAACCATTTGGCCATCCACCCCAATCCCAACTCCCAAGGCAGACGCATATTCAATTAAAAACTAGAATTATAAATAATAAAATAATGTTGATTTGTAATTACCATTACCACGCGCTTGAATTATCTATCCAAAATGTATAATATTACAACTGTTTACTATATATTTGGCTCCATGACCGACGGGAACCGATTACGGCGTTTCTTCTGTCAATGATGCAGAGTATCTCAAAAATTGTGAATAATTATTAAACATCCAAGGCAACACAAACTGAACCCTACTAGCTAAATAAATAGTAACATACCATGACAAGTTGGGCCTTGAAAGCCATCAGCGCAACCAACAAGTCCACAACTACCAGTAATTACATCACATGGTGTTTTATTTCCACAGTTACCACATTGTCTGGTACAGTTATCTCCATAACTCCCTGCTTCACAATCTTTAAATACAAGACAAACATTGACAATTACTGAATTTACTGTCACAGTTTTCACCATAACTACCTGTTGCTGTTAAACAAGACAACATTTGCTTTCAATACTATTAAACAATTTAGGTTTTCGTAACATCCAGACAACACAAACAATTAAAAGAAAATATATAGTAAATATACAAGCAATACTTCGCTTGTGGAAAGGGCCTTTGGGAATGGGACCTGGCGAATCCAGAGGTTGTCATATAATATCTTGACATAGAAACCACAACAGTTGACTCATTAACAGGCTTTAGAATCACCTTATATCAACTTAACAAATACCACAAGAGATGGGTAGGCCTAATTTGATAAATATATGTTATCACCAGAATTATATTAAAATGAAAGTTAAATCTACCTATAATCATACGAATTATACTAAAATAAAAGAAAAATTAAATCTACCTGTTGTACAGTTAGATCCTATTTTACCAGGTAAACATCCATTTATACAATTTCCTGTCATCTGATCACATAAACCATCTTTACAGTTAGATCGACAATCATTATTACAATCTATACCATATAATCCTGTTTTACACCCTTCACTACATAATCCACTTGTTATATTACATTTACCAACAGTTGTACCAACTACTGATTTACAGTTAGTATTACATAGTTTATTACATGATGATCCCCATCTTCCATCCCTACATTCAGTACAAGAGTTGGCATTATCCTGGTTACAAACAGTACAATCAGTATTACAGTTGATATCACATCTGTCTCCAGTTTTACCTTTAATACAAGATGTACATTTACTGCTATATCTATCACATCCACCATCACACCCTCTACTACAGTTCTTATCACATCTATCACCGTATCCTCCTTTAAGACAGTTAGTACATCTACCAGTACTCTGATCACATCCACCATCACATCTGCAACTGCAACTTTTATAACATTCAGCACCATATCTGCCTACAAAACAGTTCTTACATTTACCATTACCTCTGTTACATCCACCATCACATCCCGTACTACAGCTCTTATCACATCTGTCGCCAAATCTTCCTATAACACAGTTAGTACATCTACCATTACTTCTGTTACATCCACCATCACATCCTGTACTACAGTTCTTATCACAATAATAACCATATCTTCCTATAATACATTTAGTACAGCAACCATTTCTATCACAAGTGATCGTGGTCGGGTCTGTTATTGGTTGACACCCTGTACCACATGTCAGGTTACAATATAAACCAACTGTATCAGGTTTACATTCAACACATCTACCCCCTATCTTATCACATCCTCCGACACAGTTACTAGAACATGATGAAAAACAGTTTGTACCAAACCATCCTGGATTACATGCAGTACATGATGATCCATCTTGTTGACATGTTTTACAGTTACCAGGACATGGTGATTGACAATAAGAATCTTTATAACCATCAATACAACCATCTGTACATTCTGGTGATGAAGATGAATATGTAGTGGAACATATACCGTCTTTACAGTTCGTACTACACAGTGATGTACATGTATCACCGTAATAACCGTCTTTACATACACAGCTACCATCTATCTCATTACACTGGCTGTTTAAACATCCATCACTACATTGGTCTTCACAATAATCACCATAATAACCGTCTTTACATCCATCAGTACACGCACCAGTATCAGGATCACATCTGTTACTATAACATCTACTACTGCAGGACTGCTGACATTTCACACCATGATAACCGTCTTTACATCCATCAGTACATTCACCAGTATCAGAATCACATCTGTCATTATAACATGTATTACATGGTTGACATGTAGAACTTGATGTACTATAGTATCCAGTATTACATTCCACTTGATCAGCTGTAATATAGATGGTATATATCATTATAACAGTATTATCTGGTAACATGCAATAACCGAATGCACTGTAGTTTTCCGTATATCACTGTGATATGTCGAAATTCAAATCAAAATTAAAATGAATTTAATATCAAAAGTGAAATTAAATGAAAGTTACGATCTGAATCAAATGAAAATTAAAGATAAATACTTCACAGTCTATCGCTTTTAAAATACCACATATAGCTTTGCAGTTTGGTAAGATTAACCTAATTGAACTATGACCCGTTTTTACACACTGATAGATTATTCGTGATCTAATACGATGTTGTCATTTTCCTGATATCCCTGCCAACCGCTTTTAATAAATTATATTTCATTAAAATAATCAACGAAATCTTCACTGTCAGGGAAATACCATATTATTTCATGTTTCAATGAGGCTGCATGTCCATTCGAGGAGGCAACATATATATATATCGATTCGGTTCATCCTTCGAATACATTTTCTTTTATCCTTGGAGGTAGCCACAATCGTTCAGTAAGACTTTGACTCGCTAACCTGGAGATTCATTATTCGATCCCTGCGTTGGCCGAGAAAGTTCCCCTTGTTAGTGGTGCAGGACAGGGGGGGGGGGGGGGGGGCTGGCAAGGGACAGAGTATAGTCGTTCCAATTGGATCTGAATTGAAATGGGTGTTAACCACTACATTCTTCTGCACCAGTATGACTAATGCACAGGCACTTGAAGGGATTAAAATAAATTAAAATAAAACTTCTTACCACTGCTTAATAAATACAAGAAGGTAAGTCACTACGCCATCTTTGTTTTGACTGAGATACCATGAATCGTCTGAATTCATCTCACAATACTCACTAGTTCTAACACTTCATGTCATTTTTATTGCTAACGAGACTTTATTTGATTATTATTCACCTTCCGATGTAATTAAATTGGTCATTTAACACTGTTATTGATAACAAATCAAACTTGAACCGCTATCATTTATCCACAATCAACTTGCCGAGACCGGAAGTAATCCGAAAATAGGTCAAAAGAAGTCTGTATCACCCAGTTCCTTTATAAACCTATCATTACTCTATATGTGCATAGGAACTGGGTGATCGAGTCTCGCCTAACAGCGGCCTCGCTTCGTAGGCTTTATCACGTGATAGAACTTACGAAGCCAGGCCGCTGTTGAGTGAGACTTGATCACCCAGTTCCTATGCACATATCGAGTAATGATAGGTTTATAAAGGGACTGAGTGATACAGACTTCTTTTGACCTTATTTCGGGTTTCTTCCGGGCTCGGCAAGTTGAATATCGGTAAATGATAGCTTTTTAAGTTTGATTTGTTATTAATAACGCTGTAAAAGGACAAATTTAATTACATCGGAAGGTGAATAATGATCAAATAAAGTCTCGTTGGCAATAAAAATGACATGAAGTGTCAGAACTAGTGGGTATTGTGAGATGACACCAGACAATATATCATAAAAAAGTCAGAACAAAGATGGCGTCTGCCATCCCTTTATCATATAGTTATAGTCAAGCAGTAGTAAGAAGTTTTATTTTAATCCCTTCAAGTCCCTGTGGACTAATGATCACCAATGATGCATACAGGAGCAAGGGACATCCTCCCATCCACGCGACTAGAAGGTTTTCCTTATGAGGCCTAACCTTCTGCATCACTAAGAAGACGGAACTACGCTGACAATTCTAGAGAAACCTTTTTTAAACCAGTAAATATCTGAATAAAGTATAAATTCCACTACACATAAACTAGGTCATTTCGGGAATAAATTAAGGACTTAGAATCTAATTAATAATGACACGTATATACTACTTGAAATGAAATGGGTCCACAGACCTTTAACATCCTATAGCACCCAGTGTTCAAAGGCGGTCATCCGTTCAGATAGAAACTTCCCTGATGTTCCTTGACTGCATAACTAGGGTCCAAATTATATAAATGATGAATATAAACAGACTGTTTCACAAAAACTTAAATCTCCTTAAAATCGCCTTGAACTAAAATTTCATCCTAAACTAAGATACCCGAGTTTCACAAAACGATTTAAAGCACTTTAATTAAAATCCAGTAAATTATATTTTAAGTTAAAATTTTATCTTAAATTGAAATAGAGGCGTTTCACAACCCTATTTAAGGACAATTTTAACTAAAATCAATTTTAAGTTAGGATAGCCGCCACCCTCTCCTAACTTAAATTCACGACATTAACATAGCTTAATTAGGGCTACGTTGTTACATCTATTGCAACTTATAGAATGATAATATTGCCAATGGCCCGGGTAACATAATTATTAACATGCAATCATTTAAAAAAAAAAATTCTCATGGGAAATACAGCTACGGTCCACCTGTTTATTGTATTGTAAGGCAAATTAAGCATTTAGATGAATCCCAAATTAGAATCCCAAGAAGAAATTACACGCAAAACCACAGTCTTCATTTAGTCAGATAGATGCAGCTAGGCATTTTGGCATTTTCAAAACGTGGGAAACATTGGTTATTTGGTGTATCAGTTTCAAAGTTGTTAATCACTTTTAAAATTCAACAAGTATTCACAGTCTAGATTAGTCGTTTGAGTCAGAAATATCACATGTTTGTGACCATTCTCAATAGTTATGTTATCCAAAATACCATAAAACTACAAAGTTTGTCGATTATTTCCATTGAAGCCGTGGGTAAATCAAATGTCAAGATCACAAAAGCAGGATGCCAGTTCAATTCCAATCCACCAATACATTTCGAAACGAATGATACGCAATAAACTCATTTATTTCGTCTCTCTACGACTGACTGACCATGTGTAAACATTGCTACAGCGTATGAAACTCTCACCATTGATATTGTAACCGATAGTTCAACCCGTCAACAGTTTTCAGTTTCGAAGTGTATTTCCTTACACCCAAAGGTCCCACAACGGAAATGTGCATTGCGCGAGCGCAAGCAATTTTAACCAAAATCTTTTCATATTGCATTTTAAGTTATAATCGATCTTCATGAAATGCATAAAATTGCATTTTGATTTTAGTTAAAATCTATTTTAGTGATTTTTAGCTTAAGTTTTGGGGAAACAGGGCCCTGATATGTTAGAAGATAAAAAGCGCCCAAGTACTGATACTCTGACGGCAGATACAATTCACCTGGTAACTATGAATGACAGGTTGGTTAAAATACTTTATCAATAATGGGGCAAGCTGTTATATTAATTAGTGTGTTTAGTTTGCTTTATTCAAAGGTTTCACCTCTCAAATAAATGTCCTTAGAAATGAAATGGAGTTGTTATTATCAACCAGTGTAAATGAAGTTTCGAAATGAAATGAAATGGAGTTAAAGGTCTTTCTGCTGTGTTCCGGATGGACGAATGAAGGTGTGCATTCGACATACCGTGACACTTTGCTCGCTACGGCCTACTGTTATATCGCAAAATGAAAATTAAATGAAATAGGGTTTAACGTCCTATAGAGCAGATGGGGAAATGGTTTATCCATAAATAAACCGCATAATCGACAGACTCTATTAAAAATTGAAAATGAAATAAAATGGGATTAGCATCCTACTGTTTTGCTCCTAACTGGGCTAATGAAGACGGGTATACGCCATACTGTGTGCTATGAGGGAATTTTGCGCTATGAGGGAAATTTTGCCCGGACAGTGGTACTATGGCCTGCTCTTATGCCGAATTCCAACTGTAAGGGATCTTTTACGTGCACAGGACCTGGGGTTTTCGGGGGGGGGGGGGGCCTAGTGGTCTAGAGTGCCGCGCTTCAACCTCTAGCTGGCCGGTCACCTCTGGCTTGCGGCTGTGGTTTCGAGCCCTGGTGTGAGCGTATGTTTCCTCCCACTGCTAAAGACCCCTACGCGCAAGCGAATAATTGAAATAAAATGAAACCATATGTTAGTCCCAAATGACCTAGTTTGTGTCGAGTGGACGTTAAATCCCATTTCTCTCTCTCTCTCTGAGGTTTCCGTCCTATCCGAACGACTTGACAGCTGTCCTTGTCACGCCCTTCTTCCTACATCACTGACAAGGGGGAACCACGCCGGAGACAATGGATGAACTTTCTCGACCAATGCTGGGATCGAACACCCGACCCCAAGACTAGTGAGCCAGCGTCTTACCCACTTAGCCACCGTGAAGCCTGTTATATCGAATTCCAAGTGCCAAATGATATTTAACGTTATCTTTGTTGTTTTTCCTATCCGACCGACTATACGTGGTTCCTTGTTATGCACCACTGACAAGGGTGAATCACGCCGGAACATCCGACAAACTTTCTTGGCCAACAACGGGATCGACGACGATCGGACCTCCAGGTTAGCGATCTAACTTCTTGCCCACTGAGCCCCCGCGGCTCCCGAGATAAGGGTTTGAGGTAAACTAGTGTATCTTATGTTGATATTCATCGTTTCCCGGGGGAGGGGGTGCTGTCATTGAGTCAACTGGCGTGGTTTCGAATCCCAGGTCTTACTTGACAAGAAGTAGGGTCATCTGCCAACCTCGTGGGTTTTCTCCGCGTCCTCTGGTTTCCTCCCACTGCTAAAGACCCCTACGCGCAAGCAAATTCTTGAAATAAAATTAAACCATATTATGCTATTCCCGAAATGACCTAGTTTGTGTCGTGTGGACGTTAAACCCCATTTCTCTCTCTCTTTCATCGTTTACCATGACAGAAGTAGTGCAGCTTTATGATTGTGATACGTGTGTTTGTCTTAAACACATTGAGTGTGTTCCGAAGATTTTGAGGTGAAATCTTATATGTAATGTTGATATATCAGAATAATTTTTGCTGTATATTAATGAAATGGTCTGATTATTAACCTACTTTATAATGGGGTTTGAATTATGAGACTTGATATCATCCACGCCTGTTCCGGCTTTCTGTATAACTGGATGTGCATCAATGGAACACACACAATGGTTATATGCCTACTACCGCTAGTTTGTTTTTCTAAATGGATGTTTCAATAAATTGACATCGGTAATACATCCCCCGGGGCGAATAATACCTAGTAGGGCCTAGGCATCCCTGTTCCTTTTGTACTGTATATTTTCCTCACCTGGGTTAAGTGAGGTTAAGGGGGTTGGGATGGTCTAGTGGTCTAGAGTGCCGCGCTTCGACCTCTAGCTGGCCGGTCACCTCTGGCTTGCGGCTGTGGTTTCGAGCCCTGGTGTGAGCGTATGTGGCATGGACATAGGGGCGCCTTCTCAACCTCGTGGGTTTCCTCCGGGCACTCCGGTTTCCTCCCACTGCTAAAGACCCATACGCGCAAGCGAATTATCGAAATAAAATGAAACGATGTTAGTCCCAAAATGACCTGGTTTGTGTCGAGTAGACGTTAAACCCCATTTCGCTCTCTCACACCTGGGTTATCAACATGGCGATTGAGCATGGAATTAAATAATAATATCAACGGGAACATGAAATTATTAATGATATCAACGAGAGCATGATATTATAAAACATGATTTCACAGGGGGCATGATATTAATTAATGATAAAATTGGGCATGATATTAAAATATGGTCATTAATTAATGATATCGACGATAACAAGAAATTAATTAATAATATCGACTGGAACACGAAATTAATTAAAGACATCAATGGGAACATAAAATTTATTAATGACATTATATAAATTAGCATAGAATTATTTTTTCTTACCAGAAAATATCTGAACTTCACATAAGGTAAGTGGCTGATTTGAAACAGTGACATATACTGTCCTAGCTGATAAACTAGTTGATGTAGGTTGATTACACCGCTCTATTGTATATATATCTTGTGTTGTTGGTGGGGTATCTTTATAACATGATGTAGCTGATGTAAATCCTGCTTGATTACATTGACCATTGACACTGATCTTAATCTCAAATCCTCGCAATCTATCCTTAACTTATATATAAAATAGAAAAGAATATTTAAATTAACTTAAAAAATTATCCAGTCTAGCCATGTTAAAAGGTACGGGGGGAGGGGAATACAAGCAGGACTTCATGTTTTATATTAGCCGAATTGAATTCAAAACACTCTGTGATTAATTAATAAGGACGTGAAACGTCAGTAAGGTATATTTACAACTTTTTAAACCCCCACCTTTAAAAAAACAGGCTAGGTAATCCCATTTCAAATTATCCAAAATATTTGAAAACGTCAACCGTATTTTTTCGATTTTAATGTAATTTGGTAAATACATGTATGCCCAAACCAGGGGCGGATCCAGGATTTTCAGAAAGAGGGGGCGTGCTGCACCCACTTTGGAGTGCGAAACCCGGAACCGTGATTTTTTAGTGAAAAAAAAGGGCACAAGGACTAATTTCACACTAGTACTGTAAATTACGATTTCCAACCTAAAATATTTTTGTTCTCCTTTCTCGCGAGAATAATATATGGAGCTAAAAATTGTTCGCCATCTCAAAAAATAGAAGGGCGTACGCCGGGTGGGCTTCCCCCCCCCCCTGCCCCTGGATCCGCGCCTGCAAACTGGCTACTGAAGTAGCTATTCTTGAGATATGGCTTATGGAAATGCCCGTAGCCCATTAATCGATTGGTCAAAATTGCTGATTCGGGTATTGCTCAGTAACCGTCACTCAACTCAGATCACGCTTAAATGTGGAATAACAGCATCAGCAGCTACCTGAAGCATATCCAGGAAAATCAAAATCAAAGGTACGTGGAATGACCCGGCTATTAAATATGAAACTAAAACCGCAGGAAGTATATACGGAAGGCTATAACTACCATTCGAGACGGTATACAAGCCAAAATTCAAGTCGAAAATAAGAAATTAGGAAATAACGAGAGGCGCTATTATAGCAGTGTGTTATTTCTTAATTTCTTATTTTCGAGTTCATTTTGGCTTGTATACCGTGCTGTCGCCATACGTTTTATCGGAACTTCTACTTTTCGACTTTCGTGTTTTGAAGGGGCGAAAAGTAGAAATTATGAATGGTAGTTATGCTTCTATAAGTATACAATAACATTATTGACATCATGATACTTGTAGCGATATCAGACCGTATGATGTAGAGACCACGCACTAAACCGTTCGACCACCCAACCCACTGCAGCATGGTGTAATAAACAATCTGTATATTCGATGGTGTGAAAAGGGAATAGACCATAATATATAGTCTTAAAGACAGTTCCGTCACAAATTACAATACACTTGAATACACTTACAGATGTTTCTATTAAATAGTTTGATATATAAAATATTATATATCTGTTGTAGATCCACACACCACCAACTAGGTCTATCATAAAGTGCATGTGCACAGTGTCCATTATCCCAGTTACCATCAGTATAACCATCCACAGCATTAGATGAACGTGACAGAGATTCATTATGTCTATATTCAGAATCAGAATAGGTAGAACTTTGTTCAGTTGGTTTATTTAGAGCAACGTTTAACTCTGTAAATAATATGAAAAAAGGCAAGTTGATGATTTTGATATATTTCGGATATTGATTAAAACAAAACACAAATAGTGTGTGAAATATCTAGGTAATATCATATTGATGTATTTTTAGTGATTTCTTCCAGACGAAGTACGATCAATCCAAACCATTCGACAATATTTGAAGTCCTAAAAAACGGTATGGGCAAAATAGTGTAATCAGCAAATGGACTGTTCACAGCGTACAAAATACACGACAAACAGTGGTAACAGGTGTCCGGAAGAGTATAGAAGTAAATCTAGACCGGCCCCGTGACATGTGGTTATATGTTACCTTAAACAAACAAACACAAGTAAATGATGGCTTTCAATCTGTTAAATACGAAGATAATATACACACATAATATATATATTCGGCGATTTAATTCATACAAATTAGCGGTTAGCAAAATTATATAGAAGTGAGACTTTGATTGTTAACTTTTCACATTAACTATTCATTTAGCAACTGAGCCAATCTGGATTTCAGAGTCATGAACTGATATTTGCAATGAATTTAAAGAATGAGTTCTTACCTGTACAAACACGACATGATCGCATACAGTTCTGTAAATGGTATGCTTGTACAGGATAGTTAATGCTGCCACAGTTTCTACAGTCACTACCTCTAACATCTCTACATGTATCTAGTGCTATAATTATAACAATATTAATATATATATTTTATTTTACACCATTTATACTTGAATAGTTTAGCACTGTATATTGATAGATACATTGTTATATGTCATATATACATATATAGGATAGTTCGTGCCGTCCCGGTATTGTATCTACGTATTTATGAATATCAACAATAATAATATGTACATTTCCTTTACGTATTGCAGAACGATTCGCTGTCTGGGAAATAGAATACATAACTCAAATCATGAACGATATATGAACCTTTTTTTGTGGTTTTAGACATCAATGACGATACAACAACAGTATATCCTGTCAATCTTAATAGTTTCAAATTCACAATAATGAGTGGCGTTTTAAAACGAAACACACCTATTATACTATTATAATTGTATACGACATACATGCCAACAATACCGTTATAATTGTATATACCATACATGTCATTCATTCCAAAAATAATATTATAATTGTATATACCATGCATACCTAAAATACTATTATAATGGTATACCATATAATACAAAGAATACTATATACCATCCATACCTAAAATACTATTATAATTGTATATACCATACATACCCAAAATACTATGTATTAAAGATGATATGATTATAAAACTGAACAACATTTTCCCTTGTCAGTGGTGCAGGACAGGGCGCCTGGCAAGGGACAGAGTATAGTCGTTCCAATTATATCTGAATTGAATTGGGTGTTAACAGCTACATTCTTCTGCACCAGTATTATTATTATTATTTTATTATTGTCAACATTTATATAGCGCACGCTTTCACAAAAATGTGTTCAGATGCGCTGTACAATATACTTTACATAAAAATTAAAACATACATTTAAAATCTATAATAATTGTATAAATTAAATCATATTTTTAAAATCTATAATAATTGTATAAATTAGATCATATTTTTAAAATCTATAATAATTGTATAAATTAAATCATATTTTTAAAATCTATAATAATTGCATAACTTAAAACAGTAAAAATAAATCTATAAATACCAAAAAAAAAAAAAATAAATAAATCTATAAATACCAAAAAAAAAAAAATAAATAAATCTATAAATTAAAAGCTTGTTTAAATAAAAGTGTTTTCAATTGCGATTTAAAACTTGATAAAGAGGTAGAACTTCTGAGAGTAAATGGGAGCTTATTCCACAGTTTAGGGGCCTGTACTGTAAACGATCGTTCACCGTAAGTTTTCAGTCTAGCTGTTTTACAGACAAGAGAATAATGATCACTTGATGACCTCAATGTACGAGTAGGGGAGTAGACATCTAAAAGGGACGATAAATACAACGGTGCCATATGATTTAAACATTTAAAAGTTAAAAGAATGATCTTATATTGAATTCTAAACACAATGGGTAACCAGTGAAGTTGAATTAAAACAGGGGTGATATGATCATTATATTTACTTTTGGTAATGAGCCGAGCTGCCGCGTTCTGAACCTTTTGCAGTTTATCAGTGAGACGAGATGGTAAACCAATAAGCAACGAATTACATTGATCTAATCGTGATGTAACAAGCGCTTGAACAACAGTTTTGATGGACTCAACTGGCAAATTTTTACTTATTTTACTTATATTCCTCAGTTGAAAATAACAAGATCTGCAAATATTACTAATTTGCTTTTCCATGGATAGTTCACTGTCAAAGATAACACCGATGTTACGGGCTGAAGATGTTGGGATTATTTCATGCTCACCAACTAACAGTGAAACATCTTTATCAAACTTAGACACTAAACTGTTTGATCCAAAAAGAATATATTCAGTCTTTTCGTCGTTCAGTTTAAGGAAATTGATTCCCATCCATACGCGAATTTCACTAATACATTCTTCAATTTGATGTTTTGATGTATTAAAGTCTCCAGACAGAGAGGGTTTAAATGACAGATACAGCTGAGTGTCATCTGCGTAAAGTTGGAACTGAAGACCATGTTTCTCAATAATTTTGGACAATGGGGTGGTGTATATACTGAACAAAATTGGACCTAAAACTGAGCCTTGGGGTACACCGAAGCTCAGATCTTTTATGTCAGATTGTTTGTTGTGTATAATGACAGATTGGGAACGATTTGTTAAATAAGATTTAAGTAGTTCGAGAGCTGAACCAGTTACACCAAATTCACCAGCAAGTCGTGAAAACAGCACCTTATGGTCTACCGTGTCAAATGCTGCAGAAAGATCTAAAAGTAGCAATAACACACAGCTTTTATTATCAATGGACAAGAGAATGTCGTTTTGTACTTTTAACAGTGCAGTTTCTGTGCTATGATATTGACGGTAGGCGCTTTGATAGGTGCTGAGAAGACTAAATTCAGATATATAACCAATTAATTGTTTTGCGATGCATTTCTCTAGAACTTTCGACACAAAACTTAAGTTGGATACCGGCCTATAGTTCTTGACTTGGTTTGGATCGAGCGAGGGTTTCTTAATTAGAGGGATTACATTGGCATGTTTATAAATATCTGGGAATGTTCCGGATCTAAATGAAGAGTTTATGATGTCACAGATTGCCGGGAGTAATACCGGAAGCTGATCTTTCAGTATCCGTGTTGGCAATGGGTCCAAGGCACACGATTTTGTTGCCATAGATTTGATGACACGAGATATTTCGTCCTGAGACAATATTTCAAATCTGTCTAGAGCACTCGAAATGTCAATCTCATGGTCGTGAATGTAATTTTTATCAGTGAAATTATTCCTAATATTAAGAATTTTACTTTCAAAATATTCTGAGAATCGAGTTGGCAAGTCCAAATTATTTACGGTGGGTAAAATTTTAACACCATGGTTGTGGTCAAGAAGAGAATTCACAACCATATATAGTTCTTTAGAATTACTACTAGTTTCTATTTTGTCTTTATAATACGAAGCTTTTGAATTTTCAATAAGACGTGTAACACCAACTTTTGCCGCGTGATAAATTTCCCTATGAACTACTAAACCCGTCTGTCGCCATTTTCTCTCCGCCCTATTACGCCCCCGTTTTGCTTCACGTATCTCTTCGTTAAACCACACATTCCCTGGCCTGTCCTTGGTAATTTTAGTCTGAATTGGAACAACCTGATCTAACACATACTGGATACATTCATTGAAATGAACAGCTTTTTGGTGAACATTTTGTATCGATGCGGTTTCTGATATCCGAGAAAAATCCAATGACGATCTGAATTCATCAGAATTCATTGATTTAAATTTACGAAAGGTTATCTCTCTAGTAGAGATAGTAGCTCGTTTAATATTGAGGTTCATTGTAAGTGCGAAATGATCAGATAGAAGTTTATCCGTAACCTCCACATTATGAACTGATAACCCGTCTTCCCTAGTAATGATGAGGTCCAAAATATGGCCACGAACATGGGTGGCAGTATTGACATGCTGTAACAAAGAATGGGATTTGATAACATCTTCAAATTGAACAGCAAATGAGTCGTCCTTCTTGTCCAGATGTATATTAAAATCACCGGTAATCAAAAGTTCAAGATTTGAAGTCGATAATTTGTTTAACAGGTCTGAAAAATCCTCAATAAATTGTGGACTTGTATTGCGATTCGGAGGACGATAAATAACAATTATTAAGACTTTAGAATTCAGGATACACCCAAGATATTCGAAAGACGAGTACGAAAATTGTTTATGTCTCTGCACTGTGAGGGCGGTTTTAAAGATCAGTGCTACACCACCACCTCTTCCTGTTAATCTGGATTTATGAAGTATTGAATAACCCTTAGGTATCAGGGAAGATAGCACAGGACCTTCGCTATCAACATTGAGCCATGTTTCGGTTACTGCGAAAAGATCAAACTCATTTTCACAAATAAATTCGTTCAATTCAATTGATTTATTCCGCACAGAACGGGCGTTTAGCAAACAAAGTTTTAGGCCACATTCCTGACGTGAAGGTTCTTGCAGCGCCTTCAGACAGTTTATTTGAATAAGGTTGCTTAAATTAGGTTTACCGGGAAGGACTCGGTCGTTTCCAAATGGGGGACAAGTTATGACACTAATACGGTGCTTTCTATTTTTCCCCGAGGAACACCCTCTCCTAGTTTTCTGAAAATTCGTTATGTTACTTGTAAGAGTTTTAAGATAGTCTATATGCGTCTTTTCAAGTGGGGTAGAGTCTCGCAAGGATAGTAGTTGGTCTCTTGAGTAGGTTACACAACAGTTTTGGCGCCCATTCCTCGCCATAAATAAAATGTTGTTTTGGCGGCAATTGCTCTCCATAAAGGTCAGAAATTGTCAGTAGTGAAACTTGTAAACACACTGCTAAATTTAGTAACGACCTAAATTCAATCAGTGATTTCACGCTTGACTTGCCATTGTTGATCAGTTGAAATAATATTAAATTGTCAAATTCTTCAAAGTTAAAATACAACGTTACCACAAAGCTGCGTCATAAGATTCTCTGCTACATGAGAAACACACTGGTACCACTTTTATAAACAGGCAATATGATTTAATAGCTTAACTTTGTAAAGAAGAACAGACACACGAAACTGAGAGCAGCCATAAGCGCATCATCATGGTATACAATGATCACCAATGATGCATACAGGAGCAATACTTCGCCTGTGGAAAGGGCCTTTGGGAATGGGTGGGGGGCTGGAGAATCAGAGGTTCTCATATAATATCATGATATCGAAACCAAAACAGTTGACTCATTAACAGGCTTTAGAATCTAGCGCACACACCTTATATCACAATAACAAATACCACTAGAGATGGGTATAGACCTAATGTATTAACCATATTATCATATGGATTACAGTAAAATGAAAGTAAGAACAAATTTAATTTTACCTGTTGTACAGTTAGATCCTATTTTACCAGGTAAACATCCATCTATACAATTTCCTGTCATCTGATCACATTTACCAACAGTTGTACCAACTACTGGTTTACAGTTAGTATTACACTGTTTATTACATGATGGTCCCCATCTTCCATCTTTACATTCAGTACAAGAATTGGCATTGTCATGATCACAAACAGTACAATCAGTATGACAGTTAATATCACACATGGCTCCAGTTTTACCTTTACTACAAGATGTACATCTACCATTACTTCTATCACAGCCACCATCGCATCCTGTACTACAGTTATTATCACATCCATTACCATGTCGTCCTTTAAGACAGTTAGTACATCTACCAGTATTCTGATCACATCCACCATCACATCCTGTACTACACTTCTTATAACATTCAGCACCATATCTCCCTTCTATACATTTAGTGCATCTACCATAATATCTGCCACAGCCACCATCACATCCTGTACTACAGTTCTTATCACATCTGTCACCGTATCCTCCTATAAGACAGTTAGAACATCTACCAGTACTCTGATCACAGCCACCATCACATCCTGTACTACAGTTCTTATCACAATAATAACCATATCTTCCTATAAGACAGTTCTTACATCTACCAATACTTCTGCTACATCCACCATCACATCCTGTACTACAGTTCTTATCACAACTATCACCATATCTTCCTACAATGCAGTTTGTGCATTTACCGTAATCTCTGTTACATCCACCATCACATCCTGTACTACAGTTACTATCACAATAATAACCATATCTTCCTATAAGACAGTTAGTACATCTACCATTACCTCTGTTACATCCACCATCACATCCCGTACATTCGCTATCACATGTATCGCCATACCTTCCAATAATACAGTTAGTACATCTACCATCACCTCTGTTACATCCACCATCACATCCCGTACATTCGCTGTCACATGTATCGCCATACCTTCCAATAATACAGTTAGTACATCTACCATTTCTATCGCAAGTGACTGAGGTCTGGTCTGTTCTCATCTGACATCCTGGACCACATGTAAGGTTACAGTATACACCAACTGTATCAGGTTTACATTCAACACATCTACCCCCTACCTTATCACATCCTCTGACACAGTTACCAGAACATGATGAAAGACAGCTTGTACCAAACCATCCTGGATTACATGCTGTACATGATGATCCATCTTGTTGACAGGTTTTACAGTTACCAGGACATGGTGATTGACAATAAGAATCTTTATAACCATCAATACAACCATCTGTACATTCTGGTGATGCAGATGAAGATGTAGTGGAACATTTACCGTCTTTACAGTTAGCA
The DNA here is from genome assembly GCA_963678685.1 of Patella ulyssiponensis. Taxonomy (NCBI): domain Eukaryota; kingdom Metazoa; phylum Mollusca; class Gastropoda; family Patellidae; genus Patella; species Patella ulyssiponensis. The sequence goes on from OY783228.1 coordinate 10,655,377, forward strand.
CTACAGGGCTGTTGACATGTATCACCATAATAACTGTCTTTACATGTACAGCTACCATCTATCTCATTACACTGGCTGTTTAAACATCCATCACTACATTGGTCTTCACATTTCACACCATGATAACCGTCTTTACATCCATCAGTACATGCACCAGTATCAGGATCACATATGTCATTATAACATGTATTACATGGTTCACATGTAGAGCTTGATGTACTATAGTATCCAGTATTACATTCCACTTGATCAGCTGTAATATAGATGGTATATATATATATATATATATATATATATATATATATATATATATATATATATATATATATATATATATATATATATATATATATATATATATATATATATATATATATATATATCATTATAATAGATTAGTCGTTTGAGTCAGAAATATCACATGTTTGTGACCATTATGTTATCCAAAATACCATAAAACTACAACGTTTATCGATTATTTCCATTGAAGCCGTGGGTAAATCAAATGTCAAGATCACAAAAGCAGGATGCCAGTTCAATGCCAATCCACCAATACATTTCGAAACGAATGATACGCAATAAACTCATTTATTTCGTCTCTCTACGACTGACTGACCATGTGTAAACATTGCTACAGCGTCTGAAACTCTCACCATTGATATTGTAACCGATAGTTCAACCCGTCAACAGTTTTCAGTTTCGAAGTGTATTTCCTTACACCCTAAGGTCCCACAACGGAAATGTGCACTGCGCGAGCGCAAGCAATTTTAATCAAAATCTTTTCAAATTGCATTTTAAGTTATAATCGATCTTCATGAAATGCATAAAATTGCATTATGATTTTAGTTAAAATCTATTTTAGTGATTTTAGCTTAAGTTTTGGGGAAACAGGGCCCTGATGTGTTAGAAGATAAAAAGCGTCCAAGTACTGATACTCTGACGGCAGATACAATTCACCTGGTAACTATGAATGACAGGTTGGTTAAAATACTTTATCAATAATGGGACAAGCTGTTATATTAATTAGTGTGTTTAGTTTGCTTTATTGAAAGGTTTCACCTCTCAAATAAATGTCCTTAGAAATGAAATGGAGTTGTTATTATCAACCAGTGTAAATGAAGTTTCGAAATGAAATGAAATGGAGTTAAAGGTCTTTCTGCTTTGTTCCGGATGGACTTATGAAGGTGTGCATTCGACATACCGTGACACTTTGCTCGCTACGGCCTACTGTTGTGTCGCAAAATGAAAATTAAATGAAATAGGGTTTAACGTCCTATAGAGTAGATGGGGAAATGGTTTATCCATAAATAAACCGCATAATCGACAGACTCTATTAAAAAAAGAAAATGAAATGAAATGGGGTTTAACATCCTACTGTTTTGCTCCTAACTGGGCTAATGAAGACGGGTATACGCCATACTGTGTGCTATGAGGGAAATTTTGCGCTATGAGGGAAATTTTGCCCGGACAGTGGTACTATGGCCTGCTCTTATGTCGAATTCCAACTGTAAGGGATCTTTTACGTGCACAGAACCTGGGGTTTTCGGGGGGGGGGGGCTAGTGGTCTAGAGTGCCGCGCTTCAACCTCTAGCTGGCCGGTCACCTCTGGCTTGCGGCTGTGGTTTCGAGCTCTGGTGTGAGCGTATGTTTCCTCCCACTGCTAAAGACCCCTACGCGCAAGCGAATAATTGAAATAAAATAAAACCACATGTTAGTCCCAAAATGACCTAGCTTATGTCGAGTGGACGTTAAATCCCATTCCTCTCTCTCTCGCTGGGGTTTTCGTCCTATCCGAACGACTTGACAGCTGTCCTTGTCACGCCCTTCGTCCTACATCACTGACAAGGGGGAACCACGCCGGAGAAAATGGATGAACTTTCTCGACCAATGCTGGGATCGAACACCCGACCCAAGACTAGTGAGCCAGCGTCTTACCCACTTAGCCACCGTGAAACCTGTTATATCGAATTCCAAGTGCCAAAGGATATTTAACGTTATCTTTGTTGTTTTTCCTATCCGACCGACTATACGTGGTTCCTTGTTATGCACCACTGACAAGGGTGAATCACGCCGGAACATCCGACAAACTTTCTTGGCCAACAACGGGATCGACGACGATCGGACCTCCAGGTTAGCGATCTAACTTCTTGCCCACTGAGCCCCCGCGGCTCCCGAGATAAGGGTTTGAGGTAAACTAGTGTATCTTATGTTGATATCCATGTTGAGTGGACGTTAAACCCCATTTCTCTCTCTCTCTCTCTCTCTCTCTCATCGTTTCCCGGGGGAGGGGGGTGCTGTCATTGAGTCAACTGGCGCCGTTTCGAATCCCAGGTCTTACTTGACAAGAAGTAGGGTCATCTGCCAACCTCGTGGGTTTTCTCCGCGTCCTCTGGTTTCCTCCCACTGCTAAAGACCCCTACGCGCAAGGAAATTCTTGAAATAAAATTAAACCATATTATGCTATTCCCGAAATGACCTAGTTTGTGTCGTGTGGACGTTAAACCCCATTTCTCTCTCTCTTTCATCGTTTACCATGACAGAAGTAGTGCAGCTTTATGATTGTGATACGTGTGTTTGTCTTAAACACATTGTGTGTGTTCCGAAGATTTTGAGGTGAAATCTTATATGTAATGTTGATATATCAGAATAATTTTTGCTGTATATTAATGAAATGGTCTGATTATTAACCTACTTTATAATGGGGTTTGAATTTTGAGACTTGATATAATCCACGCCTGTTCCGGCTTTCTGTATAACTGGATGTGCATCAATGGAACACACACAATGGTTATATGCTGGTGTGAGCGTATGTGGCATGGACATAGGGGCGCCTTATCAACCTCGTGGGTTTCCTCCGGGCACTCCGGTTTCCTCCCACTGCTAAAGACCCATACGCGCAAGCGAATTATCGAAATAAAATGAAACGACGTTAGTCCCAAAATGACCTGGTTTGTGTCGAGTGGACGTTAAACCCCATTTCGCTCTCTCACACCTGGGTTATCAAAATGGCGATTGAGCATGGAATTAAATAATAATATCAACGGGAACATGAAATTATTAATGATATCAACGAGAGCATGATATTACAAAACATGATTTCACAGGGGGCATGATGTTAATTAATGATAAAATTGGGCATGATATTAAAATATGGTCATTAATTAATGATATCGACGATAACAAGAAATTAATTAATAATATCGACTGGAACACGAAATAAGTTAAAGACATCAATGGTAACATAAAATTTATTAATGACATTATATAAATTAGCATAGAATTATTTTTTCTTACCAGAAAATATCTGAACTTCACATAAGGTAAGATATTGATATGAAACCTTGACATATACTGTCCTAGCAGATATACTAGTTGATGTAGATGTAGGTTGATTACATCTGTATATTGTATATATATCTTGTACTGTTGGTGGTGTATCTTTATAACATGATGTAGCTGATGTAAATCCTGTTTGATCGCATGTACCACTAGAACTTGTCTTTATCTCAAATCCTCGCAATCTATCCTTAACTTATATATGAAATAGAAAAGAATATTTAAATTAACTTAAAAAACTAGCCAGTCTAGCCATGTTAAAAGGTACGGGGGAGGGGAATACAAGCAGGACTTCATGTTTTATATTAGCCGAATTGAATTCAAAACACTCTGTGATTAATTAATAAGGATGTGAAACGTCAGTAAGGTATATTTACAACTTTTTAAACCCCCACCTTTAAAAAAACAGGCTAGGTAATCCCATGTCAAATTATCCAAAATATTTGAAAACGTCAACCATATTTTTTCTATTTTGATGTAATTTGGTAAATACATGTATGCCCAAACCAGGGGCGGATCCAGGATTTTCAGAAAGAGGGGGCGTGCTGCACCCACTTTGGAGTGCGAAACCCGGAACCGTGATTTTTTAGTGAAAAAAAAGGGCACAACGACTAATTTCATACTAGTACTGTAAATTACGATTTCCAACCTAAAATATTTTTGTTCTCCTTTCTCGCGAGAATAATATATGGAGCTAAAAATTGTTCGCCATCTCAAAAAATAGAAGGGCGTACGCCGGGTGCGCCCCCCCCCCCCCCTGCCCCTGGATCCGCGCCTGCAAACTGGCTACTGAAGTAACTATTCTTGAGATATGGCTTATGGAAATGCCCGTAGCCCATTAATCGATTGGTCAAAATTGCTGATTCGGGTATTGCTCAGGAACCGTCACTCAACTCAGATCACGCTTAAATGTGGAATAACAGCATCAGAAGCTACCTGAAGCATATCCAGGAAAATCAAAATCAAAGGTACGCGGAATGACCCGGCTATTAAATGAAACTAAAACCGCAGGAAGTATATACGGAAGGCTATAACTACCATTCGAGACGGTATACAAGCCAAAATGCATGTCGAAAATAAGAAATTAGGAAATAACGAGAGGCGCTATTATTGCAGTGTGTTATTTCTTAATTTCCTATTTTCGAGTTCATTTTGGCTTGTATACCGTGCTGTCGCCATACCTTTTTAGCGGAACTTCTACTTTTTGACTTTCGTGTTTTGAAGGGGCGAAAAGTAGAAATTATGAATGGTAGTTATGCTTCTATAAGTATACAATAACATTATTGACATCATGATACTTGTAGCGATATCAGACCGTATGATGTAGAGACCACGCACTAAACCGTTCGACCACCCAACCCACTGCAGCATGCTGTAATAAACAATCTGTATATTCGATGGTGTGAAAAGGGAATAGACCATAATATATAGTCTTAAAGACAGTTCCGTCACAAATTACAATACACTTGAATACACTTACAGATGTTTCTATTAAATAGTTTGATATATAAAATATTATATATCTGTTGTAGATCCACACACCACCAACTAGGTGTATCATTACGTGTATGTGCACAGTGTCCATTATCCCAGTTACCATCAGTATAACCATCCACAGCATTAGATGAACGTGACAGAGATTTATTATGTCCAAATCGAGAATCAGAATAGATAGAACTCTGTATGGTTGGTTTATTTAGAGCAACGTTTAACTCTGTAAATAATATGAAAAACGGCAAGTTGATGATTTTGATATATTTCGGATATTGATTAAAACAAAACACAAATAGTGTGTGAAATATCTAGGTAATATCATATTGATGTATTTTTAGTGATTTCTTCCAGACGAAGTACGATCAATCCAAACCATTCGACAATATTTGAAGTCCTAAAAAACGGTATGGGCAAAATAGTGTAATCAGCAAATGGACTGTTCACAGCGTACAAAATACACGACAAACAGTGGTAACAGGTATCCGGAAGAGTATAGAAGTAAATCTAGACCGGCCCCGTGACATGTGGTTATATGTTACCTTAAACAAACAAACACAAGTAAATGATGGCTTTCAATCTGTTAAATACGAAGATAATATACACACATAATATATATATTCGGCGATTTAATCCATACAAATTAGCGGTTAGCAAAATTATATAGAAGTGAGACTTTGATTGTTAACTTTTCACATTAACTATTCATTTAGCAACTGAGCCAATCTGGATTTTAGAGTCATGAACTGATATTTGCAATGAATTTAAAGAATGAGTTCTTACCTGTACAAACACGACATGATCGCATACAGTTCTGTAAATGGTATGCTTGTACAGGATAGTTAATGCTGCCACAGTTTCTACAGTCACTACCTCTAACATCTCTACATGTATCTAGTGCTATAATTATAACAATATTAATATATATATTTTATTTTACACCATTTATACTTGTATAGTTTAGCACTGTATATTGATAGATACATTGTTATATGTCATATATACATATATAGGATAGTTCGTGCCGTCCCGGTATTGTATCTACGTATTTATATATATCAACAATAATAATATATACATTTCCTTTACGTATTGCAGAACGATTCGCTGTCTGGGAAATAGAATACATAACTCAAATCATGAACGATATATGAACAGTTTGTGTGGTTTTAGACATCAATGACGATACAACAACAGTATATCCTGTCAATCTTAATAGTTTCAAATTCACAATAATGAGTGGCGTTTAAACGAAACACACCTATTATACTATTATAATTGTATACGACATACATGCCAACAGTACCGTTATAATTGTATATACCATACATGTCATTCATTCCAAAAATAATATTATAATTGTATATACCATGCATACCTAAAATACTATTATAATGGTATACCATATAATACCAAGAATACTATATACCATCCATACCTAAAATACTATTATAATTGTATATACCATACATACCCAAAATACTATGTATTAAAGATGATATGATTATAAAACTGAACAACATTTTCCCTTGTCAGTGGTGCAGGACAGGGCGCCTGGCAAGGGACAGAGTATAGTCGTTCCAATTATATCTGAATTGAATTGGGTGTTAACAGCTACATTCTTCTGCACCAGTATGACTAATGATCACCAATGATGCATACAGGAGCAATACTTCGCCTGTGGAAAGGGCCTTTGGGAATGGGTGGGGGGCTGGAGAATCAGAGGTTCTCATATAATATCATGATATCGAAACCAAAACAGTTGACTCATTAACAGGCTTTAGAATCTAGCGCACACACCTTATATCACAATAACAAATACCACTAGAGATGGGTATAGACCTAATGTATTAACCATATTATCATATGGATTACAGTAAAATGAAAGTAAGAACAAATTTAATTTTACCTGTTGTACAGTTAGATCCTATTTTACCAGGTAAACATCCATCTATACAATTTCCTGTCATCTGATCACATTTACCAACAGTTGTACCAACTACTGGTTTACAGTTAGTATTACATTGTTTATTACATGATGATCCCCATCTTCCATCTTTACATTCAGTACAAGAATTGGCATTGTCATGATCACAAACAGTACAATCAGTATGACAGTTAATATCACACATGGCTCCAGTTTTACCTTTACTACAAGATGTACATCTACCATTACTTCTATCACAGCCACCATCGCATCCTGTACTACAGTTATTATCACATCCATTACCATGTCGTCCTTTAAGACAGTTAGTACATCTACCAGTATTCTGATCACATCCACCATCACATCCTGTACTACACTTCTTATAACATTCAGCACCATATCTCCCTTCTATACATTTAGTGCATCTACCATAATATCTGCCACAGCCACCATCACATCCTGTACTACAGTTCTTATCACAATAATAACCATATCTTCCTATAAGACAGTTCTTACATCTACCAATACTTCTGCTACATCCACCATCACATCCTGTACTACAGTTCTTATCACAACTATCACCATATCTTCCTACAATGCAGTTTGTGCATTTACCGTAATCTCTGTTACATCCACCATCACATCCTGTACTACAGTTACTATCACAATAATAACCATATCTTCCTATAAGACAGTTAGTACATCTACCATTACCTCTGTTACATCCACCATCACATCCCGTACATTCGCTATCACATGTATCGCCATACCTTCCAATAATACAGTTAGTACATCTACCATCATCTCTGTTACATCCACCATCACATCCCGTACATTCGCTGTCACATGTATCGCCATACCTTCCAATAATACAGTTAGTACATCTACCATTTCTATCGCAAGTGACTGAGGTCTGGTCTGTTCTCATCTGACATCCTGGACCACATGTAAGGTTACAGTATACACCAACTGTATCAGGTTTACATTCAACACATCTACCCCCTACCTTATCACATCCTCTGACACAGTTACCAGAACATGATGAAAGACAGCTTGTACCAAACCATCCTGGATTACATGCTGTACATGATGATCCATCTTGTTGACAGGTTTTACAGTTACCAGGACATGGTGATTGACAATAAGAATCTTTATAACCATCAATACAACCATCTGTACATTCTGGTGATGCAGATGAAGATGTAGTGGAACATTTACCGTCTTTACAGTTAGCACTACAGGGCTGTTGACATGTATCACCATAATAACTGTCTTTACATGTACAGCTACCATCTATCTCATTACACTGGCTGTTTAAACATCCATCACTACATTGGTCTTCACATTTCACACCATGATAACCGTCTTTACATCCATCAGTACATGCACCAGTATCAGGATCACATATGTCATTATAACATGTATTACATGGTTCACATGTAGAGCTTGATGTACTATAGTATCCAGTATTACATTCCACTTGATCAGCTGTAATATAGATGGTATATATATATATATATATATATCATTATAATAGATTAGTCGTTTGAGTCAGAAATATCACATGTTTGTGACCATTATGTTATCCAAAATACCATAAAACTACAACGTTTATCGATTATTTCCATTGAAGCCGTGGGTAAATCAAATGCCAAGATCACAAAAGCAGGATGCCAGTTCAATGCCAATCCACCAATACATTTCGAAACGAATGATACGCAATAAACTCATTTATTTCGTCTCTCGACGACTGACTGACCATGTGTAAACATTGCTACAGCGTCTGAAACTCTCACCATTGATATTGTAACCGATAGTTCAACCCGTCAACAGTTTTCAGTTTCGAAGTGTATTTCCTTACACCCTAAGGTCCCACAACGGAAATGTGCACTGCGCGAGCGCAAGCAATTTTAATCAAAATCTTTTCAAATTGCATTTTAAGTTATAATCGATCTTCATGAAATGCATAAAATTGCATTATGATTTTAGTTAAAATCTATTTTAGTGATTTTAGCTTAAGTTTTGGGGAAACAGGGCCCTAATGTGTTAGAAGATAAAAAGCGTCCAAGTACTGATACTCTGACGGCAGATACAATTCACCTGGTAACTATGAATGACAGGTTGGTTAAAATACTTTATCAATAATGGGACAAGCTGTTATATTAATTAGTGTGTTTAGTTTGCTTTATTGAAAGGTTTCACCTCTCAAATAAATGTCCTTAGAAATGAAATGGAGTTGTTATTATCAACCAGTGTAAATGAAGTTTCGAAATGAAATGAAATGGAGTTAAAGGTCTTTCTGCTTTGTTCCGGATGGACTTATGAAGGTGTGCATTCGACATACCGTGACACTTTGCTCGCTACGGCCTACTGTTGTGTCGCAAAATGAAAATTAAATGAAATAGGGTTTAACGTCCTATAGAGTAGATGGGGAAATGGTTTATCCATAAATAAACCGCATAATCGACAGACTCTATTAAAAAAAGAAAATGAAATGAAATGGGGTTTAACATCCTACTGTTTTGCTCCTAACTGGGCTAATGAAGACGGGTATACGCCATACTGTGTGCTATGAGGGAAATTTTGCGCTATGAGGGAAATTTTGCCCGGACAGTGGTACTATGGCCTGCTCTTATGTCGAATTCCAACTGTAAGGGAACTTTTACGTGCACAGAACCTGGGGTTTTCGGGGGGGGGGGGGCTAGTGGTCTAGAGTGCCGCGCTTCAACCTCTAGCTGGCCGGTCACCTCTGGCTTGCGGCTGTGGTTTCGAGCTCTGGTGTGAGCGTATGTTTCCTCCCACTGCTAAAGACCCCTACGCGCAAGCGAATAATTGAAATAAAATAAAACCTTATGTTAGTCCCAAAATGACCTAGTTTATGTCGAGTGGACGTTAAATCCCATTCCTCTCTCTCTCGCTGGGGTTTTCGTCCTATCCGAACGACTTGACAGCTGTCCTTGTCACGCCCTTCGTCCTACATCACTGACAAGGGGGAACCACGCCGGAGAAAATGGATGAACTTTCTCGACCAATGCTGGGATCGAACACCCGACCCAAGACTAGTGAGCCAGCGTCTTACCCACTTAGCCACCGTGAAACCTGTTATATCGAATTCCAAGTGCCAAAGGATATTTAACGTTATCTTTGTTGTTTTTCCTATCCGACCGACTATACGTGGTTCCTTGTTATGCACCACTGACAAGGGTGAATCACGCCGGAACATCCGACAAACTTTCTTGGCCAACAACGGGATCGACGACGATCGGACCTCCAGGTTAGCGATCTAACTTCTTGCCCACTGAGCCCCCGCGGCTCCCGAGATAAGGGTTTGAGGTAAACTAGTGTATCTTATGTTGATATCCATGTTGAGTGGACGTTAAACCCCATTTCTCTCTCTCTCTCTCTCTCTCTCTCATCGTTTCCCGGGGGAGGGGGGTGCTGTCATTGAGTCAACTGGCGTCGTTTCGAATCCCAGGTCTTACTTGACAAGAAGTAGGGTCATCTGCCAACCTCGTGGGTTTTCTCCGCGTCCTCTGGTTTCCTCCCACTGCTAAAGACCCCTACGCGCAAGCAAATTCTTGAAATAAAATTAAACCATATTATGCTATTCCCGAAATGACCTAGTTTGTGTCGTGTGGACGTTAAACCCCATTTCTCTCTCTCTTTCATCGTTTACCATGACAGAAGTAGTGCAGCTTTATGATTGTGATACGTGTGTTTGTCTTAAACACATTGTGTGTGTTCCGAAGATTTTGAGGTGAAATCTTATATGTAATGTTGATATATCAGAATAATTTTTGCTGTATATTAATGAAATGGTCTGATTATTAACCTACTTTATAATGGGGTTTGAATTTTGAGACTTGATATAATCCACGCCTGTTCCGGCTTTCTGTATAACTGGATGTGCATCAATGGAACACACACAATGGTTATATGCTGGTGTGAGCGTATGTGGCATGGACATAGGGGCGCCTTATCAACCTCGTGGGTTTCCTCCGGGCACTCCGGTTTCCTCCCACTGCTAAAGACCCATACGCGCAAGCGAATTATCGAAATAAAATGAAACGACGTTAGTCCCAAAATGACCTGGTTTGTGTCGAGTGGACGTTAAACCCCATTTCGCTCTCTCACACCTGGGTTATCAAAATGGCGATTGAGCATGGAATTAAATAATAATATCAACGGGAACATGAAATTATTAATGATATCAACGAGAGCATGATATTATAAAACATGATTTCACAGGGGGCGTGATATTAATCAATGATAAAATTGGGCATGATATTAAAATATGGTCATTAATTAATGATATCGACGATAACAAGAAATTAATTAATAATATCGACTGGAACACGAAATAAGTTAAAGACATCAATGGTAACATAAAATTTATTAATGACATTATATAAATTAGCATAGAATTATTTTTTCTTACCAGAAAATATCTGAACTTCACATAAGGTAAGATATTGATATGAAACCTTGACATATACTGTCCTAGCAGATATACTAGTTGATGTAGATGTAGGTTGATTACATCTGTATATTGTATATATATCTTGTACTGTTGGTGGTGTATCTTTATAACATGATGTAGCTGATGTAAATCCTGTTTGATCGCATGTACCACTAGAACTTGTCTTTATCTCAAATCCTCGCAATCTATCCTTAACTTATATATGAAATAGAAAAGAATATTTAAATTAACTTAAAAAACTAGCCAGTCTAGCCATGTTAAAAGGTACGGGGGAGGGGAATACAAGCAGGACTTCATGTTTTATATTAGCCGAATTGAATTCAAAACACTCTGTGATTAATTAATAAGGATGTGAAACGTCAGTAAGGTATATTTACAACTTTTTAAACACCTTTAAAAAAACAGGCTAGGTAATCCCATGTCAAATTATCCAAAATATTTGAAAACGTCAACCATATTTTTTCTATTTTGATGTAATTTGGTAAATACATGTATGCCCAAACCAGGGGCGGATCCAGGATTTTCAGAAAGAGGGGGCGTGCTGCACCCACTTTGGAGTGCGAAACCCGGAACCGTGATTTTTTAGTGAAAAAAAAGGGCACAACGACTAATTTCATACTAGTACTGTAAATTACGATTTCCAACCTAAAATATTTTTGTTCTCCTTTCTCGCGAGAATAATATATGGAGCTAAAAATTGTTCGCCATCTCAAAAAATAGAAGGGCGTACGCCGGGTGCGCCCCCCCCCCCCCCTGCCCCTGGATCCGCGCCTGCAAACTGGCTACTGAAGTAACTATTCTTGAGATATGGCTTATGGAAATGCCCGTAGCCCATTAATCGATTGGTCAAAATTGCTGATTCGGGTATTGCTCAGGAACCGTCACTCAACTCAGATCACGCTTAAATGTGGAATAACAGCATCAGAAGCTACCTGAAGCATATCCAGGAAAATCAAAATCAAAGGTACGCGGAATGACCCGGCTATTAAATGAAACTAAAACCGCAGGAAGTATATACGGAAGGCTATAACTACCATTCGAGACGGTATACAAGCCAAAATGCATGTCGAAAATAAGAAATTAGGAAATAACGAGAGGCGCTATTATTGCAGTGTGTTATTTCTTAATTTCCTATTTTCGAGTTCATTTTGGCTTGTATACCGTGCTGTCGCCATACCTTTTTAGCGGAACTTCTACTTTTTGACTTTCGTGTTTTGAAGGGGCGAAAAGTAGAAATTATGAATGGTAGTTATGCTTCTATAAGTATACAATAACATTATTGACATCATGATACTTGTAGCGATATCAGACCGTATGATGTAGAGACCACGCACTAAACCGTTCGACCACCCAACCCACTGCAGCATGCTGTAATAAACAATCTGTATATTCGATGGTGTGAAAAGGGAATAGACCATAATATATAGTCTTAAAGACAGTTCCGTCACAAATTACAATACACTTGAATACACTTACAGATGTTTCTATTAAATAGTTTGATATATAAAATATTATATATCTGTTGTAGATCCACACACCACCAACTAGGTGTATCATTACGTGTATGTGCACAGTGTCCATTATCCCAGTTACCATCAGTATAACCATCCACAGCATTAGATGAACGTGACAGAGATTTATTATGTCCAAATCGAGAATCAGAATAGATAGAACTCTGTATGGTTGGTTTATTTAGAGCAACGTTTAACTCTGTAAATAATATGAAAAACGGCAAGTTGATGATTTTGATATATTTCGGATATTGATTAAAACAAAACACAAATAGTGTGTGAAATATCTAGGTAATATCATATTGATGTATTTTTAGTGATTTCTTCCAGACGAAGTACGATCAATCCAAACCATTCGACAATATTTGAAGTCCTAAAAAACGGTATGGGCAAAATAGTGTAATCAGCAAATGGACTGTTCACAGCGTACAAAATACACGACAAACAGTGGTAACAGGTATCCGGAAGAGTATAGAAGTAAATCTAGACCGGCCCCGTGACATGTGGTTATATGTTACCTTAAACAAACAAACACAAGTAAATGATGGCTTTCAATCTGTTAAATACGAAGATAATATACACACATAATATATATATTCGGCGATTTAATCCATACAAATTAGCGGTTAGCAAAATTATATAGAAGTGAGACTTTGATTGTTAACTTTTCACATTAACTATTCATTTAGCAACTGAGCCAATCTGGATTTTAGAGTCATGAACTGATATTTGCAATGAATTTAAAGAATGAGTTCTTACCTGTACAAACACGACATGATCGCATACAGTTCTGTAAATGGTATGCTTGTACAGGATAGTTAATGCTGCCACAGTTTCTACAGTCACTACCTCTAACATCTCTACATGTATCTAGTGCTATAATTATAACAATATTAATATATATATTTTATTTTACACCATTTATACTTGTATAGTTTAGCACTGTATATTGATAGATACATTGTTATATGTCATATATACATATATAGGATAGTTCGTGCCGTCCCGGTATTGTATCTACGTATTTATATATATCAACAATAATAATATATACATTTCCTTTACGTATTGCAGAACGATTCGCTGTCTGGGAAATAGAATACATAACTCAAATCATGAACGATATATGAACAGTTTGTGTGGTTTTAGACATCAATGACGATACAACAACAGTATATCCTGTCAATCTTAATAGTTTCAAATTCACAATAATGAGTGGCGTTTAAACGAAACACACCTATTATACTATTATAATTGTATACGACATACATGCCAACAGTACCGTTATAATTGTATATACCATACATGTCATTCATTCCAAAAATAATATTATAATTGTATATACCATGCATACCTAAAATACTATTATAATGGTATACCATATAATACCAAGAATACTATATACCATCCATACCTAAAATACTATTATAATTGTATATACCATACATACCCAAAATACTATGTATTAAAGATGATATGATTATAAAACTGAACAACATTTTCCCTTGTCAGTGGTGCAGGACAGGGCGCCTGGCAAGGGACAGAGTATAGTCGTTCCAATTATATCTGAATTGAATTGGGTGTTAACAGCTACATTCTTCTGCACCAGTATGACTAATGATCACCAATGATGCATACAGGAACAATACTTCGCCTGTGGAAAGGGCCTTTGGGAATGGGTGGGGGGCTGGAGAATCAGAGGTTCTCATATAATATCATGATATCGAAACCAAAACAGTTGACTCATTAACAGGCTTTAGAATCTAGCGCACACACCTTATATCACAATAACAAATACCACTAGAGATGGGTATAGACCTAATGTATTAACCATATTATCATATGGATTACAGTAAAATGAAAGTAAGAACAAATTTAATTTTACCTGTTGTACAGTTAGATCCTATTTTACCAGTTAAACATCCATCTATACAATTTCCTGTCATCTGATCACATTTACCAACAGTTGTACCAACTACTGGTTTACAGTTAGTATTACATTGTTTATTACATGATGATCCCCATCTTCCATCTTTACATTCAGTACAAGAATTGGCATTGTCATGATCACAAACAGTACAATCAGTATGACAGTTAATATCACACATGGCTCCAGTTTTACCTTTACTACAAGATGTACATCTACCATTACTTCTATCACAGCCACCATCGCATCCTGTACTACAGTTATTATCACATCCATTACCATGTCGTCCTTTAAGACAGTTAGTACATCTACCAGTATTCTGATCACATCCACCATCACATCCTGTACTACACTTCTTATAACATTCAGCACCATATCTCCCTTCTATACATTTAGTGCATCTACCATAATATCTGCCACAGCCACCATCACATCCTGTACTACAGTTCTTATCACATCTGTCACCGTATCCTCCTATAAGACAGTTAGAACATCTACCAGTACTCTGATCACAGCCACCATCACATCCTGTACTACAGTTCTTATCACAATAATAACCATATCTTCCTATAAGACAGTTCTTACATCTACCAATACTTCTGTTACATCCACCATCACATCCTGTACTACAGTTCTTATCACAACTATCACCATATCTTCCTATAATGCAGTTTGTGCATTTACCGTAATCTCTGTTACATCCACCATCACATCCTGTACTACAGTTACTATCACAATAATAACCATATCTTCCTATAAGACAGTTAGTACATCTACCATTACCTCTGTTACATCCACCATCACATCCCGTACATTCGCTATCACATGTATCGCCATACCTTCCAATAATACAGTTAGTACATCTACCATCATCTCTGTTACATCCACCATCACATCCCGTACATTCGCTGTCACATGTATCGCCATACCTTCCAATAATACAGTTAGTACATCTACCATTTCTATCGCAAGTGACTGAGGTCTGGTCTGTTCTCATCTGACATCCTGGACCACATGTAAGGTTACAGTATACACCAACTGTATCAGGTTTACATTCAACACATCTACCCCCTACCTTATCACATCCTCTGACACAGTTACCAGAACATGATGAAAGACAGCTTGTACCAAACCATCCTGGATTACATGCTGTACACGATGATCCATCTTGTTGACAGGTTTTACAGTTACCAGGACATGGTGATTGACAATAAGAATCTTTATAACCATCAATACAACCATCTGTACATTCTGGTGATGCAGATGAAGATGTAGTGGAACATTTACCGTCTTTACAGTTAGCACTACAGGGCTGTTGACATGTATCACCATAATAACTGTCTTTACATGTACAGCTACCATCTATCTCATTACACTGGCTGTTTAAACATCCATCACTACATTGGTCTTCACATTTCACACCATGATAACCGTCTTTACATCCATCAGTACATGCACCAGTATCAGGATCACATATGTCATTATAACATGTATTACATGGTTCACATGTAGAGCTTGATGTACTATAGTATCCAGTATTACATTCCACTTGATCAGCTGTAATATAGATGGTATATATATATATAATAGATTAGTCGTTTGAGTCAGAAATATCACATGTTTGTGACCATTATGTTATCCAAAATACCATAAAACTACAACGTTTATCGATTATTTCCATTGAAGCCGTGGGTAAATCAAATGTCAAGATCACAAAAGCAGGATGCCAGTTCAATGCCAATCCACCAATACATTTCGAAACGAATGATACGCAATAAACTCATTTATTTCGTCTCTCTACGACTGACTGACCATGTGTAAACATTGCTACAGCGTCTGAAACTCTCACCATTGATATTGTAACCGATAGTTCAACCCGTCAACAGTTTTCAGTTTCGAAGTGTATTTCCTTACACCCTAAGGTCCCACAACGGAAATGTGCACTGCGCGAGCGCAAGCAATTTTAATCAAAATCTTTTCAAATTGCATTTTAAGTTATAATCGATCTTCACGAAATGCATAAAATTGCATTATGATTTTAGTTAAAATCTATTTTAGTGATTTTAGCTTAAGTTTTGGGGAAACAGGGCCCTGATGTGTTAGAAGATAAAAAGCGTCCAAGTACTGATACTCTGACGGCAGATACAATTCACCTGGTAACTATGAATGACAGGTTGGTTAAAATACTTTATCAATAATGGGACAAGCTGTTATATTAATTAGTGTGTTTAGTTTGCTTTATTGAAAGGTTTCACCTCTCAAATAAATGTCCTTAGAAATGAAATGGAGTTGTTATTATCAACCAGTGTAAATGAAGTTTCGAAATGAAATGAAATGGAGTTAAAGGTCTTTCTGCTTTGTTCCGGATGGACTTATGAAGGTGTGCATTCGACATACCGTGACACTTTGCTCGCTACGGCCTACTGTTGTGTCGCAAAATGAAAATTAAATGAAATAGGGTTTAACGTCCTATAGAGTAGATGGGGAAATGGTTTATCCATAAATAAACCGCATAATCGACAGACTCTATTAAAAAAAGAAAATGAAATGAAATGGGGTTTAACATCCTACTGTTTTGCTCCTAACTGGGCTAATGAAGACGGGTATACGCCATACTGTGTGCTATGAGGGAAATTTTGCGCTATGAGGGAAATTTTGCCCGGACAGTGGTACTATGGCCTGCTCTTATGTCGAATTCCAACTGTAAGGGATCTTTTACGTGCACAGAACCTGGGGTTTTCGGGGGGGGGGGGGGCTAGTGGTCTAGAGTGCCGCGCTTCAACCTCTAGCTGGCCGGTCACCTCTGGCTTGCGGCTGTGGTTTCGAGCTCTGGTGTGAGCGTATGTTTCCTCCCACTGCTAAAGACCCCTACGCGCAAGCGAATAATTGAAATAAAATAAAACCTTATGTTAGTCCCAAAATGACCTAGTTTATGTCGAGTGGACGTTAAATCCCATTCCTCTCTCTCTCGCTGGGGTTTTCGTCCTATCCGAACGACTTGACAGCTGTCCTTGTCACGCCCTTCGTCCTACATCACTGACAAGGGGGAACCACGCCGGAGAAAATGGATGAACTTTCTCGACCAATGCTGGGATCGAACACCCGACCCAAGACTAGTGAGCCAGCGTCTTACCCACTTAGCCACCGTGAAACCTGTTATATCGAATTCCAAGTGCCAAAGGATATTTAACGTTATCTTTGTTGTTTTTCCTATCCGACCGACTATACGTGGTTCCTTGTTATGCACCACTGACAAGGGTGAATCACGCCGGAACATCCGACAAACTTTCTTGGCCAACAACGGGATCGACGACGATCGGACCTCCAGGTTAGCGATCTAACTTCTTGCCCACTGAGCCCCCGCGGCTCCCGAGATAAGGGTTTGAGGTAAACTAGTGTATCTTATGTTGATATCCATGTTGAGTGGACGTTAAACCCCATTTCTCTCTCTCTCTCTCTCTCTCTCTCATCGTTTCCCGGGGGAGGGGGGTGCTGTCATTGAGTCAACTGGCGTCGTTTCGAATCCCAGGTCTTACTTGACAAGAAGTAGGGTCATCTGCCAACCTCGTGGGTTTTCTCCGCGTCCTCTGGTTTCCTCCCACTGCTAAAGACCCCTACGCGCAAGGAAATTCTTGAAATAAAATTAAACCATATTATGCTATTCCCGAAATGACCTAGTTTGTGTCGTGTGGACGTTAAACCCCATTTCTCTCTCTCTTTCATCGTTTACCATGACAGAAGTAGTGCAGCTTTATGATTGTGATACGTGTGTTTGTCTTAAACACATTGTGTGTGTTCCGAAGATTTTGAGGTGAAATCTTATATGTAATGTTGATATATCAGAATAATTTTTGCTGTATATTAATGAAATGGTCTGATTATTAACCTACTTTATAATGGGGTTTGAATTTTGAGACTTGATATAATCCACGCCTGTTCCGGCTTTCTGTATAACTGGATGTGCATCAATGGAACACACACAATGGTTATATGCTGGTGTGAGCGTATGTGGCATGGACATAGGGGCGCCTTATCAACCTCGTGGGTTTCCTCCGGGCACTCCGGTTTCCTTCCACTGCTAAAGACCCATACGCGCAAGCGAATTATCGAAATAAAATGAAACGACGTTAGTCCCAAAATGACCTGGTTTGTGTCGAGTGGACGTTAAACCCCATTTCGCTCTCTCACACCTGGGTTATCAAAATGGCGATTGAGCATGGAATTAAATAATAATATCAACGGGAACATGAAATTATTAATGATATCAACGAGAGCATGATATTACAAAACATGATTTCACAGGGGGCATGATGTTAATTAATGATAAAATTGGGCATGATATTAAAATATGGTCATTAATTAATGATATCGACGATAACAAGAAATTAATTAATAATATCGACTGGAACACGAAATTAATTAAAGACATCAATGGGAACATAAAATTTATTAATGACATTATATAAATTAGCATAGAATTATTTTTTCTTACCAGAAAATATCTGAACTTCACATAAGGTAAGATATTGATATGAAACCTTGACATATACTGTCCTAGCAGATATACTAGTTGATGTAGATGTAGGTTGATTACATCTGTATATTGTATATATATCTTGTACTGTTGGTGGTGTATCTTTATAACATGATGTAGCTGATGTAAATCCTGTTTGATCGCATGTACCACTAGAACTTGTCTTTATCTCAAATCCTCGCAATCTATCCTTAACTTATATATAAAATAGAAAAGAATATTTAAATTAACTTAAAAAACTAGCCAGTCTAGCCATGTTAAAAGGTACGGGGGAGGGGAATACAAGCAGGACTTCATGTTTTATATTAGCCGAATTGAATTCAAAACACTCTGTGATTAATTAATAAGGATGTGAAACGTCAGTAAGGTATATTTACAACTTTTTAAACCCCCACCTTTAAAAAAACAGGCTAGGTAATCCCATGTCAAATTATCCAAAATATTTGAAAACGTCAACCATATTTTTTCTATTTTGATGTAATTTGGTAAATACATGTATGCCCAAACCAGGGGCGGATCCAGGATTTTCAGAAAGAGGGGGCGTGCTGCACCCACTTTGGAGTGCGAAACCCGGAACCGTGATTTTTTAGTGAAAAAAAAGGGCACAAGGACTAATTTCATACTAGTACTGTAAATTACAATTTCCAACCTAAAATATTTTTGTTCTCCTTTCTCGCGAGAATATAATATGGAGCTAAAAATTGTTCGCCATCTCAAAAAATAGAAGGGCGTACGCCGGGTGCGCCCCCCCCCCCCCTGCCCCTGGATCCGCGCCTGCAAACTGGCTACTGAAGTAACTATTCTTGAGATATGGCTTATGGAAATGCCCGTAGCCCATTAATCGATTGGTCAAAATTGCTGATTCGGGTATTGCTCAGGAACCGTCACTCAACTCAGATCACGCTTAAATGTGGAATAACAGCATCAGAAGCTACCTGAAGCATATCCAGGAAAATCAAAATCAAAGGTACGCGGAATGACCCGGCTATAAAATGAAACTAAAACCGCAGGAAGTATATACGGAAGGCTATAACTACCATTCGAGACGGTATACAAGCCAAAATGCATGTCGAAAATAAGAAATTAGGAAATAACGAGAGGCGCTATTATTGCAGTGTGTTATTTCTTAATTTCCTATTTTCGAGTTCATTTTGGCTTGTATACCGTGCTGTCGCCATACCTTTTTAGCGGAACTTCTACTTTTTGACTTTCGTGTTTTGAAGGGGCGAAAAGTAGAAATTATGAATGGTAGTTATGCTTCTATAAGTATACAATAACATTATTGACATCATGATACTTGTAGCGATATCAGACCGTATGATGTAGAGACCACGCACTAAACCGTTCGACCACCCAACCCACTGCAGCATGCTGTAATAAACAATCTGTATATTCGATGGTGTGAAAAGGGAATAGACCATAATATATAGTCTTAAAGACAGTTCCGTCACAAATTACAATACACTTGAATACACTTACAGATGTTTCTATTAAATAGTTTGATATATAAAATATTATATATCTGTTGTAGATCCACACACCACCAACTAGGTGTATCATTACGTGTATGTGCACAGTGTCCATTATCCCAGTTACCATCAGTATAACCATCCACAGCATTAGATGAACGTGACAGAGATTTATTATGTCCAAATTGAGAATCAGAATAGATAGAACTCTGTATGGTTGGTTTATTTAGAGCAACGTTTAACTCTGTAAATAATATGAAAAACGGCAAGTTGATGATTTTGATATATTTCGGATATTGATTAAAACAAAACACAAATAGTGTGTGAAATATCTAGGTAATATCATATTGATGTATTTTTAGTGATTTCTTCCAGACGAAGTACGATCAATCCAAACCATTCGACAATATTTGAAGTCCTAAAAAACGGTATGGGCAAAATAGTGTAATCAGCAAATGGACTGTTCACAGCGTACAAAATACACGACAAACAGTGGTAACAGGTATCCGGAAGAGTATAGAAGTAAATCTAGACCGGCCCCGTGACATGTGGTTATATGTTACCTTAAACAAACAAACACAAGTAAATGATGGCTTTCAATCTGTTAAATACGAAGATAATATACACACATAATATATATATTCGGCGATTTAATCCATACAAATTAGCGGTTAGCAAAATTATATAGAAGTGAGACTTTGATTGTTAACTTTTCACATTAACTATTCATTTAGCAACTGAGCCAATCTGGATTTTAGAGTCATGAACTGATATTTGCAATGAATTTAAAGAATGAGTTCTTACCTGTACAAACACGACATGATCGCATACAGTTCTGTAAATGGTATGCTTGTACAGGATAGTTAATGCTGCCACAGTTTCTACAGTCACTACCTCTAACATCTCTACATGTATCTAGTGCTATAATTATAACAATATTAATATATATATTTTATTTTACACCATTTATACTTGTATAGTTTAGCACTGTATATTGATAGATACATTGTTATATGTCATATATACATATATAGGATAGTTCGTGCCGTCCCGGTATTGTATCTACGTATTTATATATATCAACAATAATAATATATACATTTCCTTTACGTATTGCAGAACGATTCGCTGTCTGGGAAATAGAATACATAACTCAAATCATGAACGATATATGAACAGTTTGTGTGGTTTTAGACATCAATGACGATACAACAACAGTATATCCTGTCAATCTTAATAGTTTCAAATTCACAATAATGAGTGGCGTTTAAACGAAACACACCTATTATACTATTATAATTGTATACGACATACATGCCAACAGTACCGTTATAATTGTATATACCATACATGTCATTCATTCCAAAAATAATATTATAATTGTATATACCATGCATACCTAAAATACTATTATAATGGTATACCATATAATACCAAGAATACTATATACCATCCATACCTAAAATACTATTATAATTGTATATACCATACATACCCAAAATACTATGTATTAAAGATGATATGATTATAAAACTGAACAACATTTTCCCTTGTCAGTGGTGCAGGACAGGGCGCCTGGCAAGGGACAGAGTATAGTCGTTCCAATTATATCTGAATTGAATTGGGTGTTAACAGCTACATTCTTCTGCACCAGTATGACTAATGATCACCAATGATGCATACAGGAGCAATACTTCGCCTGTGGAAAGGGCCTTTGGGAATGGGTGGGGGGCTGGAGAATCAGAGGTTCTCATATAATATCATGATATCGAAACCAAAACAGTTGACTCATTAACAGGCTTTAGAATCTAGCGCACACACCTTATATCACAATAACAAATACCACTAGAGATGGGTATAGACCTAATGTATTAACCATATTATCATATGGATTACAGTAAAATGAAAGTAAGAACAAATTTAATTTTACCTGTTGTACAGTTAGATCCTATTTTACCAAGTAAACATCCATCTATACAATTTCCTGTCATCTGATCACATTTACCAACAGTTGTACCAACTACTGGTTTACAGTTAGTATTACACTGTTTATTACATGATGGTCCCCATCTTCCATCTTTACATTCAGTACAAGAATTGGCATTGTCATGATCACAAACAGTACAATCAGTATGACAGTTAATATCACACATGGCTCCAGTTTTACCTTTACTACAAGATGTACATCTACCATTACTTCTATCACAGCCACCATCGCATCCAGTACTACAGTTATTATCACATCCATTACCATGTCTTCCTTTAAGACAGTTAGTACATCTACCAGTATTCTGATCACATCCACCATCACATCCTGTACATTCGCTATCACATGTATCGCCATACCTTCCAATAATACAGTTAGTACATCTACCATCACCTCTGTTACATCCACCATCACATCCCGTACATTCGCTATCACATGTATCGCCATACCTTCCAATAATACAGTTAGTACATCTACCATTTCTATCGCAAGTGACTGAGGTCTGGTCTGTTCTCATCTGACATCCTGGACCACATGCAAGGTTACAGTATACACCAACTGTATCAGGTTTACATTCAACACATCTACCCCCTACCTTATCACATCCTCTGACACAGTTACCAGAACATGATGAAAGACAGCTTGTACCAAACCATCCTGGATTACATGCTGTACATGATGATCCATCTTGTTGACAGGTTTTACAGTTACCAGGACATGGTGATTGACAATAAGAATCTTTATAACCATCAATACAACCATCTGTACATTCTGGTGATGCAGATGAAGATGTAGTGGAACATTTACCGTCTTTACAGTTAGCACTACAGGGCTGTTGACATGTATCACCATAATAACTGTCTTTACATGTACAGCTACCATCTATCTCATTACACTGGCTGTTTAAACATCCATCACTACATTGGTCTTCACATTTCACACCATGATAACCGTCTTTACATCCATCAGTACATGCACCAGTATCAGGATCACATATGTCATTATAACATGTATTACATGGTTCACATGTAGAGCTTGATGTACTATAGTATCCAGTATTACATTCCACTTGATCAGCTGTAATATAGATGGTATATATATATATATATATATATCATTATAATAGATTAGTCGTTTGAGTCAGAAATATCACATGTTTGTGACCATTATGTTATCCAAAATACCATAAAACTACAACGTTTATCGATTATTTCCATTGAAGCCGTGGGTAAATCAAATGTCAAGATCACAAAAGCAGGATGCCAGTTCAATGCCAATCCACCAATACATTTCGAAACGAATGATACGCAATAAACTCATTTATTTCGTCTCTCTACGACTGACTGACCATGTGTAAACATTGCTACAGCGTCTGAAACTCTCACCATTGATATTGTAACCGATAGTTCAACCCGTCAACAGTTTTCAGTTTCGAAGTGTATTTCCTTACACCCTAAGGTCCCACAACGGAAATGTGCACTGCGCGAGCGCAAGCAATTTTAATCAAAATCTTTTCAAATTGCATTTTAAGTTATAATCGATCTTCATGAAATGCATAAAATTGCATTATGATTTTAGTTAAAATCTATTTTAGTGATTTTAGCTTAAGTTTTGGGAAAACAGGGCCCTGATGTGTTAGAAGATAAAAAGCGTCCAAGTACTGATACTCTGACGGCAGATACAATTCACCTGGTAACTATGAATGACAGGTTGGTTAAAATACTTTATCAATAATGGGACAAGCTGTTATATTAATTAGTGTGTTTAGTTTGCTTTATTGAAAGGTTTCACCTCTCAAATAAATGTCCTTAGAAATGAAATGGAGTTGTTATTATCAACCAGTGTAAATGAAGTTTCGAAATGAAATGAAATGGAGTTAAAGGTCTTTCTGCTTTGTTCCGGATGGACTTATGAAGGTGTGCATTCGACATACCGTGACACTTTGCTCGCTACGGCCTACTGTTGTGTCGCAAAATGAAAATTAAATGAAATAGGGTTTAACGTCCTATAGAGTAGATGGGGAAATGGTTTATCCATAAATAAACCGCATAATCGACAGACTCTATTAAAAAAAGAAAATGAAATGAAATGGGGTTTAACATCCTACTGTTTTGCTCCTAACTGGGCTAATGAAGACGGGTATACGCCATACTGTGTGCTATGAGGGAAATTTTGCGCTATGAGGGAAATTTTGCCCGGACAGTGGTACTATGGCCTGCTCTTATGTCGAATTCCAACTGTAAGGGATCTTTTACGTGCACAGAACCTGGGGTTTTCGGGGGGGGGGGGGGGGGGCTAGTGGTCTAGAGTGCCGCGCTTCAACCTCTAGCTGGCCGGTCACCTCTGGCTTGCGGCTGTGGTTTCGAGCTCTGGTGTGAGCGTATGTTTCCTCCCACTGCTAAAGACCCCTACGCGCAAGCGAATAATTGAAATAAAATAAAACCTTATGTTAGTCCCAAAATGACCTAGTTTATGTCGAGAGGACGTTAAATCCCATTCCTCTCTCTCTCGCTGGGGTTTTCGTCCTATCCGAACGACTTGACAGCTGTCCTTGTCACGCCCTTCGTCCTACATCACTGACAAGGGGGAACCACGCCGGAGAAAATGGATGAACTTTCTCGACCAATGCTGGGATCGAACACCCGACCCAAGACTAGTGAGCCAGCGTCTTACCCACTTAGCCACCGTGAAACCTGTTATATCGAATTCCAAGTGCCAAAGGATATTTAACGTTATCTTTGTTGTTTTTCCTATCCGACCGACTATACGTGGTTCCTTGTTATGCACCACTGACAAGGGTGAATCACGCCGGAACATCCGACAAACTTTCTTGGCCAACAACGGGATCGACGACGATCGGACCTCCAGGTTAGCGATCTAACTTCTTGCCCACTGAGCCCCCGCGGCTCCCGAGATAAGGGTTTGAGGTAAACTAGTGTATCTTATGTTGATATCCATGTTGAGTGGACGTTAAACCCCATTTCTCTCTCTCTCTCTCTCTCTCTCATCGTTTCCCGGGGGAGGGGGGTGCTGTCATTGAGTCAACTGGCGTCGTTTCGAATCCCAGGTCTTACTTGACAAGAAGTAGGGTCATCTGCCAACCTCGTGGGTTTTCTCCGCGTCCTCTGGTTTCCTCCCACTGCTAAAGACCCCTACGCGCAAGGAAATTCTTGAAATAAAATTAAACCATATTATGCTATTCCCGAAATGACCTAGTTTGTGTCGTGTGGACGTTAAACCCCATTTCTCTCTCTCTTTCATCGTTTACCATGACAGAAGTAGTGCAGCTTTATGATTGTGATACGTGTGTTTGTCTTAAACACATTGTGTGTGTTCCGAAGATTTTGAGGTGAAATCTTATATGTAATGTTGATATATCAGAATAATTTTTGCTGTATATTAATGAAATGGTCTGATTATTAACCTACTTTATAATGGGGTTTGAATTTTGAGACTTGATATAATCCACGCCTGTTCCGGCTTTCTGTATAACTGGATGTGCATCAATGGAACACACACAATGGTTATATGCTGGTGTGAGCGTATGTGGCATGGACATAGGGGCGCCTTATCAACCTCGTGGGTTTCCTCCGGGCACTCCGGTTTCCTTCCACTGCTAAAGACCCATACGCGCAAGCGAATTATCGAAATAAAATGAAACGACGTTAGTCCCAAAATGACCTGGTTTGTGTCGAGTGGACGTTAAACCCCATTTCGCTCTCTCACACCTGGGTTATCAAAATGGCGATTGAGCATGGAATTAAATAATAATATCAACGGGAACATGAAATTATTAATGATATCAACGAGAGCATGATATTACAAAACATGATTTCACAGGGGGCATGATGTTAATTAATGATAAAATTGGGCATGATATTAAAATATGGTCATTAATTAATGATATCGACGATAACAAGAAATTAATTAATAATATCGACTGGAACACGAAATTAATTAAAGACATGAATGGGAACATAAAATTTATTAATGACATTATATAAATTAGCATAGAATTATTTTTTCTTACCAGAAAATATCTGAACTTCACATAAGGTAAGATATTGATATGAAACCTTGACATATACTGTCCTAGCAGATATACTAGTTGATGTAGATGTAGGTTGATTACATCTGTATATTGTATATATATCTTGTACTGTTGGTGGTGTATCTTTATAACATGATGTAGCTGATGTAAATCCTGTTTGATCGCATGTACCACTAGAACTTGTCTTTATCTCAAATCCTCGCAATCTATCCTTAACTTATATATAAAATAGAAAAGAATATTTAAATTAACTTAAAAAACTAGCCAGTCTAGCCATGTTAAAAGGTACGGGGGAGGGGAATACAAGCAGGACTTCATGTTTTATATTAGCCGAATTGAATTCAAAACACTCTGTGATTAAACATACATTATGGGAGAGCAAAAACTGACTTTTGTCGGTCTTCCTTTGGGCCTCAGAAGTCATAGAAATTATAAATTAGATCTTTATTTAAATAACAAGCCCAAAATGAACTTTGTAGACCTACGGATGGCTTGGATTGGGCTCGGATTAAAACAGGATTTCGTTGACTGATTTAATCACTATGGCGTCGTGGGAGGGGCTTCTCCGTGACGTTGACGTCATCATACTTCCGGACTGTTTTCTATTCGTCTGCTTAGGGAGTCGCTTAGGCCTACCTGAAGTACAAAAGAGTACACGCAGGCAACGCAAGAAGTCGGCTATTTATTATAATTTATTTACAATACTGCCTCGTTGATTTGGCCCATTCCTTTCAAACTTTAATATCCTATCGCAGACTTTCTCTTCTTATCTATATATTAAAAGTCTTAATTCTAATTTATAGTAAAAAATAAATGTATACGAATTGAATTGCAGTCCTGTCTCAAACCGAATACGCTATCGGTACTAGTCAGTGTAAACATTACTTGATAATCGAGACTATATAGGTGGAGTTAACGCCTGTCAATCAACAATCGGCCATAATGGGAAAACGGTGTCGATGAAATTTAACTACTATTTCTAGTAAAAAATTATAGTGGTAACAACTTCGTTCAGGATAAAGTAATTTGACTGAAATTTTCAATATATTCTTGTTTGAGCATCTATTTTTGAACTGTTATAGCAAGAATGGCTAACTCCTTGTAAAAATCTCCCATAATGTATCTTTAATTAATAAGGATGTGAAACGTCAGTAAGGTATATTTACAACTTTTTAAACCCCCACCTTTAAAAAAACAGGCTAGGTAATCCCATGTCAAATTATCCAAAATATTTGAAAACGTCAACCATATTTTTTCTATTTTGATGTAATTTGGTAAATACATGTATGCCCAAACCAGGGGCGGATCCAGGATTTTCAGAAAGAGGGGGCGTGCTGCACCCACTTTGGAGTGCGAAACCCGGAACCGTGATTTTTTAGTGAAAAAAAAGGGCACAAGGACTAATTTCATACTAGTACTGTAAATTACAATTTCCAACCTAAAATATTTTTGTTCTCCTTTCTCGCGAGAATATAATATGGAGCTAAAAATTGTTCGCCATCTCAAAAAATAGAAGGGCGTACGCCGGGTGCGCCCCCCCCCCCCCTGCCCCTGGATCCGCGCCTGCAAACTGGCTACTGAAGTAACTATTCTTGAGATATGGCTTATGGAAATGCCCGTAGCCCATTAATCGATTGGTCAAAATTGCTGATTCGGGTATTGCTCAGGAACCGTCACTCAACTCAGATCACGCTTAAATGTGGAATAACAGCATCAGAAGCTACCTGAAGCATATCCAGGAAAATCAAAATCAAAGGTACGCGGAATGACCCGGCTATTAAATGAAACTAAAACCGCAGGAAGTATATACGGAAGGCTATAACTACCATTCGAGACGGTATACAAGCCAAAATGCATGTCGAAAATAAGAAATTAGGAAATAACGAGAGGCGCTATTATTGCAGTGTGTTATTTCTTAATTTCCTATTTTCGAGTTCATTTTGGCTTGTATACCGTGCTGTCGCCATACCTTTTTAGCGGAACTTCTACTTTTTGACTTTCGTGTTTTGAAGGGGCGAAAAGTAGAAATTATGAATGGTAGTTATGCTTCTATAAGTATACAATAACATTATTGACATCATGATACTTGTAGCGATATCAGACCGTATGATGTAGAGACCACGCACTAAACCGTTCGACCACCCAACCCACTGCAGCATGCTGTAATAAACAATCTGTATATTCGATGGTGTGAAAAGGGAATAGACCATAATATATAGTCTTAAAGACAGTTCCGTCACAAATTACAATACACTTGAATACACTTACAGATGTTTCTATTAAATAGTTTGATATATAAAATATTATATATCTGTTGTAGATCCACACACCACCAACTAGGTGTATCATTACGTGTATGTGCACAGTGTCCATTATCCCAGTTACCATCAGTATAACCATCCACAGCATTAGATGAACGTGACAGAGATTTATTATGTCCAAATCGAGAATCAGAATAGATAGAACTCTGTATGGTTGGTTTATTTAGAGCAACGTTTAACTCTGTAAATAATATGAAAAACGGCAAGTTGATGATTTTGATATATTTCGGATATTGATTAAAACAAAACACAAATAGTGTGTGAAATATCTAGGTAATATCATATTGATGTATTTTTAGTGATTTCTTCCAGACGAAGTACGATCAATCCAAACCATTCGACAATATTTGAAGTCCTAAAAAACGGTATGGGCAAAATAGTGTAATCAGCAAATGGACTGTTCACAGCGTACAAAATACACGACAAACAGTGGTAACAGGTATCCGGAAGAGTATAGAAGTAAATCTAGACCGGCCCCGTGACATGTGGTTATATGTTACCTTAAACAAACAAACACAAGTAAATGATGGCTTTCAATCTGTTAAATACGAAGATAATATACACACATAATATATATATTCGGCGATTTAATCCATACAAATTAGCGGTTAGCAAAATTATATAGAAGTGAGACTTTGATTGTTAACTTTTCACATTAACTATTCATTTAGCAACTGAGCCAATCTGGATTTTAGAGTCATGAACTGATATTTGCAATGAATTTAAAGAATGAGTTCTTACCTGTACAAACACGACATGATCGCATACAGTTCTGTAAATGGTATGCTTGTACAGGATAGTTAATGCTGCCACAGTTTCTACAGTCACTACCTCTAACATCTCTACATGTATCTAGTGCTATAATTATAACAATATTAATATATATATTTTATTTTACACCATTTATACTTGTATAGTTTAGCACTGTATATTGATAGATACATTGTTATATGTCATATATACATATATAGGATAGTTCGTGCCGTCCCGGTATTGTATCTACGTATTTATATATATCAACAATAATAATATATACATTTCCTTTACGTATTGCAGAACGATTCGCTGTCTGGGAAATAGAATACATAACTCAAATCATGAACGATATATGAACAGTTTGTGTGGTTTTAGACATCAATGACGATACAACAACAGTATATCCTGTCAATCTTAATAGTTTCAAATTCACAATAATGAGTGGCGTTTAAACGAAACACACCTATTATACTATTATAATTGTATACGACATACATGCCAACAGTACCGTTATAATTGTATATACCATACATGTCATTCATTCCAAAAATAATATTATAATTGTATATACCATGCATACCTAAAATACTATTATAATGGTATACCATATAATACCAAGAATACTATATACCATCCATACCTAAAATACTATTATAATTGTATATACCATACATACCCAAAATACTATGTATTAAAGATGATATGATTATAAAACTGAACAACATTTTCCCTTGTCAGTGGTGCAGGACAGGGCGCCTGGCAAGGGACAGAGTATAGTCGTTCCAATTATATCTGAATTGAATTGGGTGTTAACAGCTACATTCTTCTGCACCAGTATGACTAATGATCACCAATGATGCATACAGGAACAATACTTCGCCTGTGGAAAGGGCCTTTGGGAATGGGTGGGGGGCTGGAGAATCAGAGGTTCTCATATAATATCATGATATCGAAACCAAAACAGTTGACTCATTAACAGGCTTTAGAATCTAGCGCACACACCTTATATCACAATAACAAATACCACTAGAGATGGGTATAGACCTAATGTATTAACCATATTATCATATGGATTACAGTAAAATGAAAGTAAGAACAAATTTAATTTTACCTGTTGTACAGTTAGATCCTATTTTACCAAGTAAACATCCATCTATACAATTTCCTGTCATCTGATCACATTTACCATCAGTTGTACCAACTACTGGTTTACAGTTAGTATTACACTGTTTATTACATGATGGTCCCCATCTTCCATCTTTACATTCAGTACAAGAATTGGCATTGTCATGATCACAAACAGTACAATCAGTATGACAGTTAATATCACACATGGCTCCAGTTTTACCTTTACTACAAGATGTACATCTACCATTACTTCTATCACAGCCACCATCGCATCCAGTACTACAGTTATTATCACATCCATTACCATGTCTTCCTTTAAGACAGTTAGTACATCTACCAGTATTCTGATCACATCCACCATCACATCCTGTACTACACTTCTTATAACATTCAGCACCATATCTCCCTTCTATACATTTAGTGCATCTACCATAATATCTGCCACAGCCACCATCACATCCTGTACTACAGTTCTTATCACATCTGTCACCGTACCCTCCTATAAGACAGTTAGAACATCTACCATTACTCTGATCACAGCCACCATCACATCCTGTACTACAGTTCTTATCACAATAATAACCATATCTTCCTATAAGACAGTTCTTACATCTACCAATACTTCTGCTACATCCACCATCACATCCTGTACTACATTTCTTATCACAACTATCACCATATCTTCCTACAATGCACTTTGTGCATTTACCGTAATCTCTGTTACATCCACCATCACATCCTGTACTACAGTTACTATCACAATAATAACCATATCTTCCTATAAGACAGTTAGTACATCTACCATTACCTCTGTTACATCCACCATCACATCCCGTGCATTCGCTGTCACATGTATCGCCATACCTTCCAATAATACATTTAGTACATGTACCATTTCTATCGCAAGTGACTGAGGTCTGGTCTGTTCTTGGTTCACACCCTGTACCACATGTTACGTTACAGTATGGACCAACTGTATCAGGTTGACATTCAACACATCTACCCCCTACCTTATCACATCCTCTGACACAGTTACTAGAACATGATGAAAAACAGCTTGTACCAAACCATCCTGGATTACATGCAGTACATGATGATCCATATTGTTGACATGTTTTACAGTTACCAGGACATGGTGATTGACAATAAGAATCTTTATAACCACCAATACAACCATCTGTACATTCTGGTGATGAAGATGAAGATGTAGTTGAACATTTACCGTCTTTACAATTAGGGCTACACCGTGATGTACATGTATCACCGTAATAACCGTCTTTACATACACAGCTACCATCTAGATCATTACACTGGCTGTTTAAACATCCATCACTACATTGGTCTTCACAATAATCACCATGATAACCGCCTTTACATGCACAGCTACCATGTATCTCATTACACTGGCTGTTTAAACATCCATCACTACATTGGTCTTCACAATAATCACCATAATAACCGTCTTTACATGCACAGCTACCATCTGTCCCATTACACTGGCTGTTTAAACATCCATCACTACATTGGTCTTCACAATAATCACCGTAATAACCGACTTTACAACCATCGGTGCATTCACCAGTATCATGATCACATATATTATTATAACATGCACTACTGCAGGGCTGTTGACATTTAGCACCATAATAACCACCTTTACATCCATTAGTACATTCACCAGTATCAGGATCACATCTGTCACCAAGGCATGTATTACATGGTTGACATATAGAACTTGATGTACTATAGTATCCAGTATTACATTCCACTTGATCAGCTGTAATGTAATGGTATATATATAAATCATTATAACAGTATTATCTGGTAACATGCAATAACCGAATGCACTGTAGTTTTCCGTATATCACTGAGATATGTCGAAATTCAAATCAAAATTAAAATGAATTCAATATCAAAAGTGAAATTAAATGAACGTTACGCTCTGAATCAAATGAAAATTAAAAAGGAAAATACTTCACAGTCTATCGCTTTTAAAATACCACATAATTATAGCTCTGCGGCTTGGTAGAAATAACCTAATCTTCGCTGTAAGGGAAATGCCATATTACTTCATGTTTCAATGAGGCTGCATGTCCATTCGGTTCATCCTTCGAATGCATTTTCTTTTCTCTTCGGAGGGAGCTACAGTGGTTCAGTGAGTAAGACTTTGACTCGCTAACCTGGAGATTCATTATTCGATCCCTGCGTTGGCCGAGAAAGTTCCCCTTGTCAGTGGTGCAGGACAGGGGGCATGGCAAGGGACAGAGTATAGTCGTTCCGATTGGATCTGAATTGAAATCGGTGTTAATAGCTACATTCTCCTGCACCAATCTGACTAATGATATCCAATGATGCATACAGGAGCAAGTGACATCCTCCCATCCACGCGACTAGAAGATTTTCCTTATCAGGCCTAACCTTCTGCATCACTAAGAATACGAAACTACGCTTACAATTCTAGAGAAACTTTAACCACAAGATCGTTGTTAACGTATCTTTTTTCCCTTTTTTTAAACCAGTAAATATCTGAATAAATTATAAAATCCACTTCATATAAAACTAGGTCATTTCGGGAATAAATTGAGGGCTTAGAATGTAATTAATAATGACACGTATATACTACTTGAAATGAAAAGGGTCCATTGACCTTTAACATCCTATAGCACCCAGTGTTCAAAGGCGGTCATCCGTTCAGATAGAAACTTCTCTGATGTTCCTTGACTGCATAACTAGGGTCCAAATTCTATTCAAGCGGTGATGAATATAAACAGACTGTTTCACAAAAACTTAAATCTCCTTAAAATCGTCTTGAACTAAAAGATAGCCGAGTTTCACAAAACGATTTAAAGCACTTTAATTAAAATCCAGTAAATTATATTTTAAGTTAAAATTTTATCTTAAATTGAAAAAGAGGCGTTTCACAACCCTATTTAAGAAACATTTTAACTAAAATCAATTTTAAGTTAGGATAGCCGTCACCCCCTCCTAACTTAAATTCACGACATTAACATAGCTTAATTAGGGCTACTTTGCTATATCTATTGCAACATATAGAATGATAATATTGCCAATGACCCGGGTAACATAATTATTAACATGCAATCATTAAAAAAAACAATTCTCATGGGAAATACAGTTACGGTCCAACCGTTTATTATATTGTAAAGCAAATTAAGCATTTCGATGAATCTCAAATTACAATCCCAAGAAGAAATTACACGCAAAACCACAGTTTTCATATAGTCAAATAGATACAGCTAGGCATTTTGGCATTTTCAACCGTGGGAAACATTGGTTATTTGGTGTATCAGTTTCAAAGTTGTTAATTACTTTTAAAATTCTACAAATATTCACAGTCTAGATTAGTCGTTTGAGTCAGAAATATAACATGTTTGTGACCATTCTCAATAGTTGCGTTATCCAGAATACCATAAAACTACAAAGTTTATCGATTATTCCCATTGAAATCACAAAAGCAGGATGCCAGTTCAATGCCAATCCACCAATACATTTCGAAACGAATAATACGCAATAAACTCATTTATTTTGTCTCTCTACGACTGACTGACCATGTGTAAACATTGCTACAGCGTATGAAACTCTCACCATTGATATTGTAACCGATAGTTCAACCCGTCAACAGTTTTCATTTTCGAAGTATATTTCCTTAAGGTCCCACAACGGAAATGTGCACTGGGCGATCGCAAGCAATTTTAACCCAAATCTTTTCAAATTGCATCATAAGTTATAATCGATCTTCATGAAAACCATAAAATTGCATTATGATTTTAGTTAAAATCTATTTTAATGATTTTAGCTTAAGTTTTGGGGAAACAGGGCCCTGATGTGTTAGAAGATAAAAAGCGCCCAAGTACTGATACTCTGGAGGCAGATACAATTCACCTGGTAAGTTTAGTTTGCTTTATTCAAAGGTTTCATCTCTCAAATAAACGTCCTTAGAAATGAAATGGAGTTGTTATTATCAACCAGTGTAAATGAAGTTTCGAAATTAAATAAAATGGAGTTAATGGTGTTTCTGCTTTGTTCCGGATGGACGAATGAAGGTGTGCATACGGCATACAGTGACACTTTGCTCGCTACGGCCTACTGTTATATCGCAAAATGAAAATTAAATGAAATGGGGTTTAACGTCCTACTGTTTCGCCCCTAACTGGGCTAATGAAGACGGGTATACTGTGTGTGTGTGCTATGAGGGAAATTTTGCCCGGACAGTGGTACAATGATCTACTCTAATGTCGAATTCCAACTGTAAGGGATCTTTTACGAGCACAGGACCTGGGGTTTTCGTCCAATCCGAACGACTATACAGCTGTCCTTGTGACGCCCTTCGTCCTACATCACTGACAAGGGGGAACCACGCCGGAGAAAATGGATGGACTTTCTTGACCAATGCTGGGATCGAACACCCGACCCCAAGACTAGTGCGCCAGCGTCTTAGCCACTTAGCCACCGTGAAACCTGTTATATCGAATTCGAAGTGCCAAAGGATATTTCACGTTATCTTTGTTGTTTTTCCTATCCGACCGACTATACGTTGTCCCTTGTTATGCACCACTGACAAGGGTGAATCACGCCGGAACATCCGACGAACTTTCTTGGCCAACAGACCACTGAGACCCGCGGCTCCTGAGATAAGGGTTTGAGATAAACTAGTGTATCTTATGTTGATATTCATCCTTTCTCGGGGGGGGGGGGGGTGCTGTCATTGAGTCAACGGGCGTGGTTTCGAATCCCCGGTCCTCCGGGCACTCCGGTTTCCTCGAAATAAAATGAAACCATATGTTGGTCCCAAAATGACCTGGTTTGTGTCGAGTGGACGTTAAACCTGGGTTATCAACATGGCGATTGAGCATGTCATTAAATAATGATATCAACAGGAACATGAAATTATTAATGATATCAACGACAGCATGATATTACAAAACATGATTTCACAGGGGGCATGATATTAATCAATGATAAAATTGGTCATGATATTAAAATATGGTGATGAGTGAGTATAATGAGCGAAATTAATTAATGATAACGACGGTAACACGAAATTAATTAATAATATCGACTGGAATACGAAATAAATTAAAGACATCAATGGGAACATAACAATTATTAATGACATTATATAAATTAGCATAGAATTATTTTTTCTTACCAGAAAATATCTGAACTTCACATAAAGTAAGATATTGACTTGAAACAGATACATATACTGTTCTAGCAGATATACTAGTTGATGTAGATGAAGGTTGATTACATCTCTCTATTGTATATATATCTTGTACTGTTGGTGTTGTATCTTTATAACATGATGTAGCTGATGTAAATCCTGTTTGATTACATGTACCACTAGAACTTGTCTTTATCTCAAATCCTCGCAATCTATACTTATCTTATATGTAAAATAGAAAAGAATATTTAAATTAACTTATAAATTAGCCAGTCTAGCCATGTTAAAAGGTACGGGAGGAGTCTAGCCATGTTAAAAGGTACGGGGGGAGGGGAATACAAGCAGGACTTCATGTTTTATATTAGACGAATTGAATTCAAAACACTCTGTGATTAATTAATAAGGATGTGAAACGTCAGTAAGGTATATTTACGACTTTTTAAACCCCAACCTTTAAAAAAAAACAACATTTGAAAACGTCAACCGTATTTTTTCGATTTTGATGTAATTTGGTAAATACATGTATGCCCAATCCAGGGGCGGATCCAGGATTTTCAGAAAGAGGGGGCGTGCTGCACCCACTTGGGAGCGTGATTTTTTAGTGAAAAGGACTAATTTCATACTAGTACTGTAAATTACTATCTCCAACCTAAACTATTTTTGTTCTCCTTTCCCTCGAGAATATATGGAGCTAAAAATTGTTCGCCATCTCAAAAAATAGAGGGGGCGTACGCCGGGTGCGCCCCCCACCCCCTGGATACGGGCCTGCAAACTGGCTACTAAAGTAACTATTCTTGAGATATGGCTTATGGAAATGCCTGTAGCCCATTAATCGATTGGTCAAAATTGCTGATTCGGGTATTGCTCAGGAACCGTCACTCAACTCAGATCACGTTTAAATGTGGAATAACAACATCAGCAGCTACCTGAAGCATATCCAGGAAAATCAAAATCA
This sequence comes from Patella ulyssiponensis, assembly GCA_963678685.1. NCBI lineage: Eukaryota > Metazoa > Mollusca > Gastropoda > Patellidae > Patella > Patella ulyssiponensis. The sequence continues at coordinate 10,692,435 of OY783228.1, forward strand.
AAGGTACGTGGGGTGACCTGGCTATTAAATGAAACTAAAATCGCAGGAAGTATATACGGAAGCCTGTAACTACCATTTATAATTTCTACTTTTCGCCCCTTCAAAACACGAAAGTCGAAAAGTAGAAGTTACGACAAAATGTAAGGCCACAGCACGGTATACAAACCAAAATGAACTCGAAAATAGGAAATTAAGAAATAATACACTGCGATAATAGCGCCTCTCGTTATTTCCTAATTTCTCATTTTCGACTTGCATTTTGGCTTGTATACCGTCTTGGCGACTTTCAATTTCGTCATATTTTTGTATTTTTTGATGTCTGTAAGAAGGCGACAACACGCATACCAAGCCATAATGCAACGCGAAAATAGGAAATTAAGAAATAATCGATTTGCATGTCGACTTGCATGTTGGCTTGTATACCGTCTTGGCGACTTTCGACTTACCCCGTTTACATGACGAAATTTGCACACGTGCAAATCCTTTGCATATATGCAAAATTACTCATGTATGCAAATTTCGTCATGTAAACGCATTTGCATACATGTGTAAAAATACTGCAGGTGCAAATGTCCTGGCCAGATGCAAAAGTATATTTGCATATATGCAAAAGTATTTAGGGTAAGTATTTGTGCAGATTGTGTCATATAAACGCTCAGCAATATTTGCACATGTGTGTATATCTCATTATCAGTTGAATCATCGCTAAATATATGATGTTGAGTGGTGTTTTTGGTAAAACAAATACGTCATTAGTAGTCTGTGAATAGTCAGCAACATGTCTAGAGGTAAAGTCGGTCGCAAAAGTCGTGGAATCTCATGGGATGATGAAGCAACTAAAGCTTTGATAAGTATTTGGCATGCGAGCCAATACAAAGTGACGGCGACTTGCTTTTGGACGTCTATGGCATCTCGAACAGTGCGAGTGGCTGGCGAAAGTGTATCCTGCGATTTTCCACATAGCATATCTGTAACCGATCCCTAAATCGGGATAGGTTGTCCGTTGGAGCAGCCTTTAAGTTAATACGATGGAATAGCTTTAGTTTAAGGGATACGTCATTGTTTATTGTCCAATTATATTAACTATGTACTGTTGTAATATTTGTGATGTATGTATTGTGTATGAATTTTGATGTATATTAATTTATTACGTTATAAGCTTCCAGACTGTGCTATCTTTCGTAAAATAGTAACTTAGAGCATTGATTGTTTATACTTTAATTTCGCCGCGTAATTAATGCGCCCTGTGTCAGTCGTGCGAATGGCTTTCCTAGAAACCATGCTTTTTTGTTTTTGCGTGTGGTCATGTTAACAGGCTCTTGGAGGTAAATAATTCAGTAATGTTGCATTTATATGTCATATTTCGTTTAATGTAGTATTTATTTATCTATCCTGTCTGGTTTTGCGCTGTGTTAAGCTGTATTTACTTTGTATTTTCAGTTTTCACGTCTGTGTTACCGGTTATGTCTTAATTCAAGTCTGGAAGTTCGAGTCTAAAGTTTGCGTTCGTTCATGTATGATATTTGCGTTAGGCTATTTCCAATGTTTATATGCGATGATATCTTCGTGTGATGTCATAAAACATTAAGACAACGAATAAAGATATATATGGTAAACTACAGTCAGTCGAGTGTCCTTTCAATCTATTATGGTGTTATACTCCTGTTTTCGTGGCCACAGACTGGGTGCGTTCGTTATTGGTCTCCAGCTGCCCTTACAATATCAAATGCTTGCTTTCGCATTCTAAAATTTTCCAACCAGGATTGGTCGTCAAATGTTTCCAAAACAATCCTACTATACCTTGGCTTCATCCACGTGTCTCGCTCATGAGACATTCCTATGATAATTACAGCACTAAGTTTACATGGACAGGTTCTTTGACGACGAATCCTTGCTATCCGCTCCATGACTAAATGGCATCTAAACACTTTATTACATATTTACTGCGAATGCTCATATAACATGTGAACGCTTAGCAAATATACTGTTGCATACGTGAGTAATTAATACACATATGCAAATATGCACATATGTGTATTATTTGGTCAAGTAAACGGGGCTTTAGTCATATTTTTGTATTTATTGATGTCTGTAAGAAGGCGACAACACGCAAACCAAGCCATAATGCAACTCGAAAAGTAGAAATTAAGAAATAAACACATGCGCTATTAGCGACTTCGTTATTTCTTAATTTCTTATTTTCGACTTTTCGCCTCGGAAGTTGTAGCAGTCTCTACTTTCCAGATCACACTTGAATACGTACAACAATCAGGGCTCACACTGGTCTTCATATGTTTTCGCCAAAAATGGATAAAACATTTTATTCCAAAAAATTATTCACATGACCTAGTTTGTGTCGAGTGGACGTTAAACTTCATTTCTCCCTCCCTCTGTCTTACACGTAGGGGCCTTTAGCAGTGGGATGAAAATGGGGTACCAGGCGCCCCTATCCCACTCGACACAAACTAGGTCATTTCGGTAATAACGTATGATTTAATTTCTTTTAATAATTTGCTTCTGCCTAGGGATCTTTAGCAGTGGGAGAAACTGGGGAACTCGGAGAAAACCCACGAGGTTAGACAGGCAACCCTACCCCTTGTGACGTACAACCACTTGGCCACCCCCCTCCCCCGTCCCCACACTCATACAGACACACAAGTGCAAGCGAATTATTGAAATAATTATTGAATCACATGTTAGTCTCGAAATGATTTAGTGGGCGTCGAGTGAAACACCCCCACCCTCTCTCCCTCTCTCTTAAATTTACGTTTAAAGACCCCCAGGCAGAAGCGAATTATCAAAATAAAATTAAATCATACGTTATTCCCTTGTTTATGCGAGGAATAGAAACCACGCCACTTGAATCAATGAAAGATCTTTTGATATCACGCGCACGCGTTAAACTACTAGATCACCCAACGCATGGTATAAGTTGTATATTGTATATATACCGGTACGTGATAATTGTCTTATAATAGACTTACATAATAAATTAAATTGTCGTAATTTTGTTTTGTTTTTTATATCTGACATTTTTTGCAGATTAAATGTTTCAGTCGGAGGAGAAAAAATATGATTATTTTTGGGGAATCAAATGTTTTATCCATTTTGGCGAAAACAAATGAAGGCCAGTGTGAACCCTGATTGTACCTATTCAAGTGTGATCTGGAAAGTAGAGACTACTACATGTACAACTTCCGAGGCGAAAAGTCGAAAATAAGAAATTAAGAAATAACGATGTCGCTAATAGCGCATGTCTTTATTTCTTAATTTCTACTTTTCGAATTGCATTATGGCTTGGTTTGCGTGTTGTCGCCTTCTTACTGACACCAATAAATACAAAAATATGACTAAGTCGAAAGTCGCCAAGACGGTATACTGCAAGCCAAAATGAAGTCGAAAATAAGAAATTAGGAAATAACGAGAGCCGCTATTATCGCAGTGTATTATTTCTTAATTTCCTATTTTCGAGTTCATTTTGGCTTGTATACCGTGCTGTCGCCTTACGTTTTATCGGAACTTCTACTTTTCGACTTTCGTGTTTTGAAGGGGCGAAAAGTAGAAATTATGAATGGTAGTTATATATAGGCTTCTATAAGTATACAATAACATTATTGACATCATGATACTTGTAGCGATATCAGACCGTATGATGTAGAGACCACGCACTAAACCGTTCGACCACCCAACCCACTGCAGCATTCTGTAATACACAATCTGTATATTCGATGGTGTAAAAAGGGAACATAGACCATATATAGTCCTAATCGCAGTGATTGAATACACTTACAACTATCTCTGTTAAATAGTCTAATATAAAGATTAGTATATATCTGTTGTAGATCCACACACCACCAACTAGGTCTATCGTTAAGTGTATGTGCACAGTGTGCATTATCCCAGTAACCATCAGTATAACCATCCACAGCATGAGATGAAAGTGACATAGATTCATTATGTCCAACTTCAGTATCAGTATAGATAGAACTCTGTTTGGTCGGATTATTTAAAGCAACGTTTAAATCTGTAAATAATATGTAAAACAGCAATTAGTTTATGATTTTACAAAAATGGAGACATTGCCTTAAACAAACTAACAAAACTAAATAGTGTGTGAAATATCTATTCTCTCGCACGCTTCACTGATTGTTCTATTTTTCCCAACACAGTATACCAAATTATTGAAGATTGCAAAATTTCTGACCAGGTAAGACTGTAGATAATTATGATCAGATATTTTGCGATCTTCAATAATTTGGTATACTGTGTTGGGAAAAATAGAACAATCAGTGAAGCGTGCGAAAGAATAACGCCGGATGTGTATAGCTGGCTGACAAGAAACAAACTGGAAGTGTGATCGGCTAACCTTTCCAGGTCATAAGCCTCAATGTCCGCCATATTTATTTCACAAATTGGAAACAAGTATGGCGGCTTGAGGGTGTTAACTTTTTTTTAATTTAATTATTTCGGTATTTTTGTAACCGGAGTACAGCTTTAAACAAACAGTCATAAATACGAATATAATATCTACACATATATATTCGGCCATTTGATCCAGAGAAATTAGTGGTTTACAAAATTATATAGAAGTGAGACCTTTGGTTGTTAATTAATTTACACTTTCCACTGGCCAACTCAGCCAATCAGAACTGATATTTGCAATGAATTTAAAGAATGATATCTTACGTGTACAAACACGACATGATCGCATACAGTTCTGTAAATAGTATGATGGTACAGGATAGTTGTTAGTGCTACTACAGTGTCTACAATTACTACCTCTAACATCTCTACATGTATCTAGTGCTATGAATATAACAATATTAATAGATACATTATTATACAACATGCATGCCAGTATAGGATAGAACTGTAAATATAACAATATTATAATATATTATTATGTGTATTATCATAGCCATACATGCTAGTATAGGATAGAACTGTAAATATAACAATATTAATAGATACATGATAGTATAGGATAGTTACTACCGTCGCGGGATCTACAGTTAGTATCTACATACATACAGTACTGTAATATCATTTTTCGCCATATATGCATGTGTAGGATAATTAGAGCTACCACGGTATTGTATCTACTTTTGTATATATCAACAATAATAATATATACATTTCCTTTACGTATCGCAGAACGATTCGCTGTTGGGAAATAAAATACATAACCCAAATCATGAACGATATATCAACAGTTTGTATAACTTTAGAAAGCAATGACAGTCCAACAACAGCATATCCTGTGAATCTAAATAGTTTCAAATTCGTATGGACTAAGACTAGGAAATTTGGTACTGCATGGGGTTTTCTTCTCCCCTTGGCATGTAACTGAATGACAGAATTGCACATTTTGACCATTTTTTGGATGTCAATGATCCATTTACCCGGATAGTATTCACCCCAGAATGCTCATTATCGTCCAAATTTAACATTTCAGGTCTACATCTCAAAACCCGATGACTTCCTGGACTGGCTTTAGTAGAATGATGATGCATATCAATTTCATCCCTGATCTCTATGTCACCGGTGGTGAAAGTGGAAGGCAAATCGTAATCAGTTTGGGTTCCAGCCGAGGAACCCTGTAAACTATGCTTTTTGATGATGATTTCATTTCCGAGCTTGAACAGGACACCCTTGTGTTTATCATGATCTCTCATATTGGAAGATAATATAAATGCCAATAAATGGCCTGTGTGTTGATGGTTGTTCATATCTCTTTGCCAGGAATGTTGTAGGCACCATCACCATTGTAAATCATTTGACAGACCAGAGTGAACAGGGTGACCTATGATTGGTCAGCAGTGTATCTGATTCAATACTAGGGGGTGGGGATGAAAAAAACTGTTGTAGTGTTACATAATCAGATTTTTTCCACTAACTTATCCTGTGGAAATACAGCTATATAGGTCATATTTTGATATTCATAGGCACTTCATGTTTCAACATCTTAGATTTGGTCACAATTTGGCACTTGAAGCTGTGTTAACAGAGAAAACTGTGTGATTTTTGATGAAAGTGTCAAAAAGTCTAATATTGCATCATGTTTACAGTTTTAAAGTATTTTCATGTTTCATTTATATTGAATTTATCTCATCTTTTTACAGAATGCATTTATGTTCAATAATAAAAATGTTCTGTGGAATTCAAAATTCATGTGCTTTCAAATTAGACGATTTCATACTGGGGGGTGGGGTTGAAAAAGCTGTTGTAGTGTTACACAATCAGATTATTTCAACTTACTTATCCTATGGAAATACAGCTATATAGGAGACAGTTTAAAATTGATAGGCACTGCAGGTTTCAACATCTTAGATTTAACCATAATTTGGCACTTGAAACTACGTTAACTGCGAAAAACTGTGTGGTATGAAAGTGTTAAAAAGTCTAATATTGCATCATGATTGCTGTTTTAAAGTATTTTCATGTTTGATTTACATTGAATTTATCTCATCTTATTACAGAATGCATTTATGTTCAACAATAAAAATGTTGTGTGGAATTCAAAATTCATGTCCTTTGAAATTTCTCTCTGAAATTCCGCAGTTTTCTGATGTATTATAGTGTTTGCAGAATGCAGCACTGCTCATCTGAAAATGCATGGATTTTCATAATCTTTGGCCAGGGAATTGCATATATGTTTGTTTATTAGATTACAAAAGATTTGTTCAAATAGCAGCAACATGTGAGGTATAGAGGACTAAGACTAGTAATTATTTCCCCTCATTTCATGATGGACGAATGTAGTGCGATTTATAAGTAGACAATTTTTCCCTTATTTTTTTTCTCCCCTCTTCCTGCATTTTTGGGTTGACTTTTTGGTCTAGAATTGGAGAAAAGGCATCAAATTTTCAATTTCATAGCAGTTTTGGGTAATACTGAGGATATTACAGCGGAGGGATAGGGGGTGTAAAATGTCTTTCTGCGGAGCAATCATTGTGTCAGAAGTGGGATTTTCACCCCAATCAACTTAAAATCCCCGTAGCAAAAAATCTAAACGGTCAACCCCCTACAAACCTATGATGTAGTGCGATTTATAAATAGACAATTTTTCCCTTATTTTTTTTCTCCCCTCTTCCTGCATTTTTGGGTTGACTTTTTGGTCTAGAATTGGAGAAAAGGCATCAAATTTTCAATTTCATAGCAGTTTTGGGTAATACTGAGGATATTACAGCGCAGGGATAGGGGGTGTAAAATGTCTTTCTGCGGAGCAATCATTGTGTCAGAAGTGAGATTTTCAACCAATCAACTTAAAATCCCCGTAGCAAAAAATCTAAACGGTCAACCCCCTACAAACCTATGATGAGGAGATTGCCAAATGTGGTCCCCATTGTGCCTAAAAAGATTGGAAGCAACGGAATGTTGAGAAAAAAGCTACAGCCTGTGATGTTACAGGCATTTAACATTGAAGTCAATGGGCAAATAATTACTAGTCTGAGTCCGTATAGACTTGCAATAATGAGTGGCGTTTTTAAAACGAAACTGGGTTAATTTGTATCATGACGTATCATGTGCATACACATAAATAATACTATTATGATTTATTCACTAGTATATCATACATACAGGGACGGATCCAGTGGGGGGTATAGGGATCCCCTTCCCCACCCCCCCGCTCGGCTACATGAAAAAAAAATAATGCCTTGCATCAATGAAATTACATCACAAAGTGATCCTACACCAGTATAAAATGATTTCTCTCCTAACATACTATTATAATTGTATACAACATACACACCTAACATATTATTATAATTGTATATACCATACATGTCATTCATTCCAGAAATAATATTATAATTGTATATACCATGTATACCTAAAATACTCTTAAAATGGTATACCATAATACCAAGAGTACTATTATATACCATCCATACCTAAAATACTATTATAATTGTATATACCATACATACCTAAAATACTATGTATTAAAGATGATAAAATTATAAAACTGAACAACATTTTCCAGCCCTGAAAAAAGAAATAAGTTTAATATAAACAGTGTTCCCTCTATACAGTTAGCAATTTCTTCTCGTTTTGAAGGGGCTGCGGGGGAATGTGTATGTCTTTACTGCAATGGGGACTCCTTTCCGAACTGAACATTAGGATTAGCAATGGATGTCTATGAATAATCATAATATTATTGTATACATGAACTTGTAACTTCACCGTGTCCTCTATAAAATGTGGACGCCCTATAGGATTAGGATTAGGATTAGCAGTAAATGTTTACAAAATGATCTTTATCTGGTACCCATTAACTTGTAATATGATTATTTTTATCTGTTTGTGGTTGAAATATTTCCTACGCCCAAGTCTTCTTTCAAATTCCAACTGTCTAAAAGCTTAATCGCCAAAGACGGGGAAATGGGGTTTAACGTCCACTCGACACAAACTAGGTCATTTCAGTACTAACATGGTCCAATTTAATTTCGTTAATTCGCTATCGCTTAGAGGCCTTAAAGAGTAGGCGGAAACCGGAGGACCCGGGGAAAACTCATGAGGCCAGACAGGCAACCCTACACCTTGTCACTTACAACCGGGGAATCGACAGCACGCCACGTTATGGATTAACCATTCGTCCCCCTACACACACACACACACACAAGCACGCACCCCCCCCCCCCCCCCACACACACACACACAGACGCAGATATAGGGATAAACTTGACGCATTAACCATTCGTCCCAATCCATATACACAGACGCAGATATACGTATTAACACTTTATATGATATTATCCTCAATAATTTATTCTGTAATTAGTTATCTTTCTTAGCGCAATTATTTTAGGTTTTTGTCCGGTTTGTGAGGATCTTAAGTACGACTAAAAAAAATGGCTTTAGTCATCGAACAATTATTTGGATGTCTTTGTTTATATACAACAACTAAGAAAATTGCGCTCGGCCTTGTGATGTAGAAGAAATATGCAATACTACTGATTGGCCAAAATATTATATAAAATGTTATTAAATATCAAAGGGCAAAATAAACAAAATATTATACAAAATTTAATGTAAAAATAATTTTTGTATATGAGCTTCAAAGAATTCGAATAAAAGTATAGGGCTCTTTTTTATCGTTTTGCCTGGAATAATTGACGTTTCCACATAGTTTATGGAATTAAAACTACGCCTCTGGAAATCGGTTTTTCCTCGACAAAAAGTGTTAAAACATCTAATGTGCACCCGACCCTTTTAAAATTCCTATATCCGCCCTTTCATATCTATTATTATATAAAACATGAAAATTATATTTGTTTGCCAAAGCGCTCTTTCTTTTTGTCCACTCGACACAGGTCATTTCGGGACTAACATATTGTCCAATTTTATTTCCGTAGTATAGAGGTCTTTAGCAGTGGTAGGAACCCGGATGACCTGGAGAAAACCAACGATGACAGACAGGCAACCATACTGCTTGTCGCGCACTACTGACGAATCGAAACCAGTTGACTCAATGACACATCTTACAAATATATTATGGACATTGTGCAACATTCGACAATCTAAGCAGATTATGCAAATAAGCCACTGCTATCTATAAATGTTCGTAAAAAAACTTTTAATGGTCTTATTTTAATTCCGATTGAATCCAAGCTGGCAGATTATACGCCATTGATATGATGATCAGTCGTAGAAAAGATCCAGTTGTCGAAACACAAAAGCTTTCTAATTTTCTGACACCAGAATAAATTCACCCCTCTACAGTTTTTATAATCAAACAACTTTCATAATATATTGGAAAAAAATGGGTTTTATGTACCTCACCCCACCCAAACAAAAACTGTCCAATTTGCTGACACTCGGGCTTAAACATGTATTATGCAAGAGCTAAATCTGCCTATTACAAGTCTTTCTTTAGACCAGGTGTGTTATCTAAATTATTTATTAGACATTAATTAACTTATCCCGACCATAATAAACTCTCGATGTCTAGGCTAGCCTTCGATGTTGGTTGGATTAGAATCATTTATCCATTGATAATTAAATTTTAAAAAATTGGATAATCGAGACTATGCTGTTTATCTTACTAACTTTAGTAATGATGATCGAGGCTAGGCGGAAATTTCAACCGCTTAGTTCTCGGCTTATAGTGGATCAATTCGACTGAAATTTCCAGCAAATTACCTTTATATTATGTAGTTGTTAACTATTATAGTGAGAACTGCCAACTCTTTATCTAATCTCCCATATTGTATCTTTAATTGTTACTTCTACAGTTTTACTTAAACCTATGATTATGACATAATTATATAAAATAAACCAATGTTACTTGAACTAAACGCCACTCAAACAAAAGCTTTCTAATTTGAAGGCGTCCGGGTTCAATTGATCCTTCTTCGGTTTTCTTTAAAACTATTGTAATGGAAGACCGACAAAAGTCAGTTTTTGCTCTCCCATAATGTATGTTTAATAAGGCATTTAATAATTGAACATATTTACACAAGGTCCAATTTATAGATTATTTTTTAGTTTATTACTTCGCGGCGTTTTGATGAGGAAGCTCTCGCCTTTATCACGCCAATGATACAATTATGTGGATGGTAGACATATATATAATAGATAACACTATTGGTATTTCTTACCACTCGTACTCACGCCAGATTTAATTTAAAAACAACATTAATATGTGCAAATTCTTAAAAAATTTAAAAACCGCATTAATATGTGTAAATAATTGAACAAAAAGGCAATAAATAACCACCCAACTTACCTACTACATCGGCTAGTAGTACAATGATTTAAAATTGTCTGAATAGATACATCCGTGTGTTAGTAGAATGCATCCGTTATGCGCAAAAAATGGAAGACCAAAGAGCTCTTTATCTAATGTACTTAATTTTTAATTCTCATTTATTTCAATATGATTAAAACGTAGATCCTATTTCGTTTCGTTTTTATAGTTCAACATTTCGTTTTACTTGTCTTTACTACATTAGGTGAAGCGTAGGCCATCAAAAGTATAAAAAACGAAACGAAATATAGATCTGTATTTTAATTAAATTGCATTTCTTCATTTGATGTCGTATTTCGACAGTTGTATAATACGTGTATTTGTTTTATAAATAAGACATTTGTCATATCGGGTTTATAAATTGTATTTTTGTTTAATTTGATTGTATTTTAATATAAAGATAGAACTTATTTTAGAAAATCAAACATTTCACCCCCATTCACATTTCATCATAGAAATACAACGAAAAACAAATCTCGAACAACACATTTCCAAATGCAAATTTTGCAAAACTTGTCTACGAAAACATGTTACAAAAACAGTTCTCGAAATTCATGGAACCGGAACATTTTGGCGATGTAAGCAGAAGTCGCCATACAATAATGGGGAATCAACAAGGATGCAAAAAAAAAACTCGCTCGGCGAACGATGACTGTGCCAGGAAATAACTATTTAAAGTATTACAGAAAAATACTTCCCGGTTGTGCATTACACCCCTCACTAGATAGAGTTCAGACAATCCAAACTATATATATTTCAACAATTTGACAAGGAACGTAAATATGAATATGTCAGAAAACATTTTACAATTTTGAAAAGATATATGGATCTTCTTTTTGGAGGTATGCGTCCCGATATCTAGCTTTTCGTGTTATGGTCCGTATTTTGACATTACCCCCCCCACACACACACACACACACACACACACCAGGTGCGGATCCAGGATTTTCAGAAAGGGGGGCGTGCTGCACAGTGCGAAGCCCGACCCATGATTTTTGAGTGGACAAAAATGCCCACAAGGACTAATTTCATACTAGTACTGTAAATTGCGATTTCCAACCTAAACTGTTTTTGTTCTCCTTTCCCGCGAGGATATATGGAGCTAAAAATTGTTCGCCACCGCAAAAAAATAGATGGGGCGTGCGCCGGGTGCGCCCCCCTCTGTATCCGCGCCTGCCCACACACATATACCTCATTTAATACAGGTTTGTGCCATTCAAAATTCTTTTTAATCAAGATATGTAAATTTGAATATGGCAGACAATGATATACATTTTTGTAGCAAATAAAACACATACTTCCCAGCAGTATATGAACAGATATCACAAATGTCTTATAAAGGTACGCATTTTGAGACTTTAAATTTGTTGTTGGAGATTTGTTTTATATTTCACTGCAATCAAATGTCTCATGTCTAAATCAGATATTGATTTTAAGATATAATTGTTAATTTAAGCGTACAAATGTCGGAATACTGTAGCAATATAGACAAGGAATGAGGAGATAAGATATAGTTTGATGTTTCTAAATATATTCACATATATGCAGGTGTGTACTGATTTCAACTAACATTTGATTGGCATATTGGTAGATAAAAAAGGGTATAGATCCGTAACGTACTGGTTATATCTTTCAACAAAATACATGTGGGTCGGAATATTCCTATTGCATCATTTGGCTTAATTTAACCAATCATTACGTCGATTGCACAGGTTCATGGTCATGAACATGCACGACGGTGCGTGATACCCTTGCGGCTATAAAGGAAGCTATATTTTGTCTTTAAATCAGACTTCGATTAGGTTCCAGAGGGTTACCATCTAAGAGTCCTAGACACCGCGAGGTGTCTAGGTTGAGAAGAGTTTAGTTAGCATTGACTGTAATTGTAATATGCTTGTATGTATACCTATGCTACATAAAAGGTAGAAACGAACTGTTGCATTGTTATAACTGAAGAAGACAAACGTCTTAAGAAACCAGTAAGAAGAAACACACAACGTGAAGGAGAAGAAAAGACGATCTGAGATAAATCCTAGACGATCACAAGGCTAACGGTAATATGTAGCAAAAACAAGATGCATGGGTCATACGTAGGATGTGGCGACCGGACCGGTTATCACACGCTCTCCACGTCAGACAGAAGACTCATGGTGCTACATATACCATTTGGTGCCGGGACAGTTTCGACCTATAGGGTTCATACCATTTTTCGAAGAAGAAGAAGAATACATATTTGATTTGGCGCCGTGCTGAAGTTTCGACCTTTGGGTTACGAAGTTACTATAGAAGAAGAATCCATATTGGAACACGCTAAGAAGAAAAATCAACCGTACCATCCAGAGACGGAGAAAATTTTTGGTGGAAATGCGAAAACCTGATGATGATATTCGCAAAAAAATCTTGGTAAATAAATTTTGTTTGTTAAATTAGATATGTTACATTTGTTAAAAGACCAAATAATATTAATTTAAGTTTAAAAATCTAATTAGAAACTAAATTGTTAAAATTTAACGGTAGGAAATACATTATATCCATTCATAAGTTTTGAGTGATAGGGGTAGTCAACAATATAATATCACTGGTTATCGGGTTAGCATGGCCTGTAGTAAATTCGAGTAATTAAAGTTAAAGAGAGTCTCTATGGAGTAGGTTTTAAAACAAACAAAATTTTCGTTGATATAACTACGAATTAATAAAAACTAAAGAAACGGAGTAGGGCATATAACCAAGGAATAATAAATAATGATAAAGAAACGGAATAGGAATAAAATAGGAACTAATGTTGTCTCCGGATTGCAGTGGTAAGATGGCAGATCTAAGCATGACGTTTGAGAGTGTTTAACTCTAGTTTTCAAGATGGCCATGCTCTCTACTGTAATTCGTTAATATGTGTTATTTGTTGTTTCGAAATACAATATAATTTTTGAGATCCTTGTCCAAAGTCTCAAGAATTAGGATTTTAGTCGAGTTAGGCTAAATGTGGGTAATTCAGCTTTTGACTAAAAGGTTGAATTGCCATTGTTTGTGTTTTGTGTCATCCATGTATGTGGTTCGATACGTAGAGTAATGTAATTTTGAAGCTCTAGTCCAAGGTTTCAAAGATTACGATAATTTAACTTTTGCATAAAAAGTTATAGGTTATGTTAAAATCCCATGTGGTTAAAAATCTAGGGATGTAGGTATAGTTTTCCTGAAAAAAAAACCACTAAAAGTATAGGCTCGTTAAATTGTGAGATTATCGCATACGAGTTTTATAGGAGTTTAAGGTGAGGATATACGGTAGATTATGTCCGTATATATTTTTATGTAATTTTTGCTTTCGAAACGTAATACATAGGCTACGTTTAATATATTTTTGCTGTTATAAGCTGTCGACATAATACGCGATGATTAGAATGTGTAGTTTGACATGAGGTCAAATTACTACCAGCACTAGGTTCTAGTACCTGTGTTAATGTATATAGAATATAATATATGTTGGATATAGTATTATATGTGTAGTAAAAAGCTCGGTATATTTTGATTGTTGTGTTTATCAAATATAGACTGTATTCTAGGTGAATGGATTGTACAGCCATTTGCTCTGGATATAATTCTATATAATGTTTATATATTACTAATGTGGAATAAGTAACCGCGGGCTTATTTCATCTATAGGGGTTTAGTGTCCTACTGTAGGATAAAATGGAGTGTTATCCATATACGGGCCATAATTGATTGACATTCTTGATAATGTAACACTGGTATTGTCATAAGTTTGAGCTCAGCTTGTGTCGGTATCAGTCTAATAGGAATGTTTAAAATTGTAAATGATTAGGTCACAAAACAGGTCACATTACTGACGAGTGAATTATAAAATTATCATGGCTGAATTCTAAAATGAAAACGCAATTATAAAATTATAAACTTGTCACTTTTCGAGTTCAGGTCAAGAGGTCAAAGTTAGTTTGGAGATTTATAATTAAAGGGACACATCAACGTTTAATTTTAATTAACAGTAAGAGTTACTTACACGTTTTAGGAATAAGATATTACTAATAATGTTAGGTTAATAATTCAACTAAAGTTTTAAAAAGAATTAGGAATAGTTAGTTCTTGGTCTGATGGCAATGACATGTTTGATTGACGAATGAGATTGTACAAGCCAATCTTAGAAGATAAAAAGAAAGTTTTCAACTTGACACTATGGTAGCTGAAAAGGACAACTACAGAGGCAAGAAAAAATGGTTTACCAGTTTACCAAATTGAGATTTCCAGAGACAGAATTTAAAGTGAAACTGAACTTTAAAAATTTGAAGTGATGTGCTATAGTGGTTTGACATTAGGACACTTGAAGATTTTAAAATGACAATTTGTGTTTTTTGAATTTAGGTTTCGGCTTAGTGAATTTTCATAGGACTTTGAGATAGTTTTTGCATGCGATTTTTGATTATTTGTGTTTTTCTTTCACAGCTCTGTTGTATTGTAACCATTTATATTTTCCTGATGCGTGCATAATTAGTTAGAATATCTATATTCTATATATATTCTTAAAGGGGGAAGTAGTGTAGCAATATAGACAAGGAATGAGGAGATAAGATATAGTTTGATGTTTCTAAATATATTCACATATATGCAGGTGTGTACTGATTTCAACTAACATTTGATTGGCATATTGGTAGATAAAAAAGGGTATAGATCCGTAACGTACTGGTTATATCTTTCAACAAAATACATGTGGGTCGGAATATTCCTATTGCATCATTTGGCTTAATTTAACCAATCATTACGTCGATTGCACAGGTTCATGGTCATGAACATGCACGACGGTGCGTGATACCCTTGCGGCTATAAAGGAAGCTATATTTTGTCTTTAAATCAGACTTCGATTAGGTTCCAGAGGGTTACCATCTAAGAGTCCTAGACACCGCGAGGTGTCTAGGTTGAGAAGAGTTTAGTTAGCATTGACTGTAATTGTAATATGCTTGTATGTATACCTATGCTACATAAAAGGTAGAAACGAACTGTTGCATTGTTATAACTGAAGAAGACAAACGTCTTAAGAAACCAGTAAGAAGAAACACACAACGTGAAGGAGAAGAAAAGACGATCTGAGATAAATCCTAGACGATCACAAGGCTAACGGTAATATGTAGCAAAAACAAGATGCGTAGGATGTGGCGACCGGACCGGTTATCACACGCTCTCCACGTCAGACAGAAGACTCATGGTGCTACAATACTACAACAAATAAAGAAATAAAAATTAAAGACTATGAATTAAGAACTAAGAATTAAACACACTGAATAAAGAGTACGTGGCCTATCCAGCATCGTGGCATTTCATCGGGTACTCCGGTTTCCTCCCACTGCTAAAGACCCCTACGCGCAAACGAACTATTGAAATAAAATTAAACCATATGTTAGTCCCAAAATGACATAGTTTGTGTCGAGTGGACGGTAAAACCCATCTCTCTCTCTCTCTCTCTCTCTCTCTCTCTCTCTCTCTCCTCTCTCTCTCTCTCTCTCTCTCTGAATAAAGATCTATTTGGTCTTCCAAAAAACTGAAACAGCCTGCATCACTTGCATATTAGATTTCATGTCGTTTTAAAGAAGGAAGTAAAAGAGCGTATATTTAGACTATGACAATTATTGGTATATCACAATACTTAAATACTTAAATCACCCCACAGTCAACCAAATACAATGCAATACTGTAGAAACCGAGAAACTTATTCAAACACGCATTATGCAAGAGCTAAATCTGCCTATTGCAGGTTTTTCTTTAGACCTGAAATGTTATCCAGACCATAATCAACTCTCGTTGTCATCGCTATCCTGCGATATTTACTGGATTGGATTTTTATCGTACCGATTCAATCGCTAAATTCTCGGTTCAGAGTGGATCAATTTGACTGAAATTTTCAGCAAATTCCCTTTACATTATTTTATTTTACATATTATAGTGAGAACTGTCAACTCTTTATCTAATCTCCTATAATGTATCCTTAATAAAATTGTTGGCAAATGAAAATATTATATATGCGACTTAGTGTAGTGCGCGTTATATCACAAAATCTGTAATTGAGTCAATTCCGATTTCCTCTCTTAGTGGGGGTTGGGATGGCCTAGTGGTCTAGAGTGCCGCGCTTCGACCTCTAGCTGGCCGATCACCTCTAGCTTGCGGCTGTGGTTTCGATCCCTGGTGTGGGCGTGTGTGGCATGGAGATAGGGGCGCCTTCTCAACCTCGTGGGTTTCCTCCGCGCATTCCGGTTTCCTCCCACTGCTAAAGACCCCTACGCGCAAACGAATTATTGAAATAAAATTAAACCATATGTTAGTCCCGAAATGACCTAGTTTGTGTTGAGTGGACGTTAAACTCCATTTCTCTCTCTCTCCTCTCTTAGTTTGCATCGATTGGAGACTAACTAAGACGAATTTGGGAAGTAATGCAGCCGTTTATGGCCTCACTCCACTCTAATGTATTCACTCAAACGAGTAGAAATGTCTCAGAACTTTTTATCAAATTGTCAGATAATCCCCCAGGCCTCGCGCCAAACTTATCACAAGCTTTCCCCACCCCCGGCGCCCACTGCTCAAATTCCTCGACCCGCCCCTATTACTGTCGGATAACCCCCCAGGCCTCACGCCAGGCCCGTAGCCAGGGGGTGGCAAGGGTGGACAATGCCCCCCTGAAAAAATGTCCCCCCCCCCCCAATGAAAATTTGCCAACCTTAACTCTAAAATACCTACTGTAGACTGTAACGGGTGTGCCCCTCCTAAAAACTTCACTGCTCCTCCGAAGCCAGCAAGCTGGCTACGGGCCTGCCTCACGCCAAACTTGTCTCCACCTTGCCCCACACCCGGTGCCCACTGCTCAAATTATTGGACACGACCCTATTACTACAACATATTCACTCAGAATATGGGGGGTTGGGATGGCCTAGTGGACTTGATTGCCGCGCTTCGATCTCTATCTGGCCGGTCACCTATGGCTTGCGGCTGTGCTTTCGAGCACTGGTGTGAGCGTATGTGGCATGGAGATACGGGCGCCTTCTCAACCTCGTGGGTTTCCTCCGGGCACTCCGGTTTCCTCCCACTGCTAAAGACCCCTACTCGCAAGCGAATTATTGAAATAAAATTAAACCATATGTTAGTCCCGAAATGACCTAGTTTGTGTTGAGTGAACGTTAACCCCATTTCTCTCTCTCTCTCTCTCTCTCTCTCTCAGTATATATATATAGTAATTATCTCGTCATTCGTTGTTGTAAATAGATATCTACGAATCGGAAAACCTCCTAATTAACCGGAAAATATACTCGAATGTGTTACAGTTTCTCTTAACATGCTATATAAATTTGATGGGATGTAAATTGTGAATTAATGGCGATGCTGAGTGAGAAAAGAACAAACGATTACAAATGATATAGTCAGGTGTAAATTTTGAATTATTGGTTTGGCTGAGTGTAAGGACAAATGCATTATAGTTCGCCTGAGCTGAAATGACTTAAGCCAACCCAAATTGACGGACCGCTCTTTAAATCCGATTTAATAAGTCGTTGGTATTTTGATTTGGTTTTGTTAGTTAAATGCTCAACAAGCAATCTAAGTACGTATTAACAGGGGCGGATCGGTGCTTGGAACCGGCCCGGGCTCCCGTGTCGGAGCGGCCCCTTTCACTGACCGCGGAGTCTGGACGGCGGTTCGCCCCACCCACTCCCGGGAAAATTTGAAAAATGAACCCCAAATATGTGATTTGGCGGTATATCTGATTATAATCTCTGTCAAATAATATCTCTCATAAATCGAATAATTTAGTAAATTAATCTGAACTAACTGTATTAAGTTTTGTGAACTGCAAAGACTAACTACTAGCTGGGTTAACAATGGAGTTAACAGTATTATGACTTGGATGTGAAACCTGGTATGATTACCTACTCACGAAAACAACTTTTTAATTTAAAAGAGACACTTTGAACCCTCAACTAGGATATTTTATTTTGAGACCTTGAAAGAATTTAATCTTTCGAGACCATTTAGAGGTACTAGAGGTGGTAAATCAAAATATGCTACCAATAAAAGACCACTAAATAATCTAGAATCCTCTCGATGTTCTTCAACTGAGCCAGCCGTTGCTGATGCTAAATCTTTGAAAGTATTCCTACTCAATAGTCAGTCATGTCGCAACAAAACCCTAGACTTGGCAGATTTAATTCTAGATGAGGGACTTGATGTCTTATTTCTGACAGAAACCTGGTTAAAGGAATCTGGAGACAATGCAAAAATTTCTGAGCTAACACCCAAAGGTTATGATATCCACCAAAAACCTAGACTAAATCGCACTGGTGGTGGCCTTGCTGCGATATTCAAAAATACTCTCAAACTTGAACTGTTTGATAACACTTCCTGGATCTATCGTGGTTTTGAATCACTTCATGTAAAGATCAGCTCCTATAATACAACGGCTCATGTTGTGTGTCTTTATCGACCGCCTCTTTCAAAGAAAAACAATGTCTCTCTCACTGAGACACTTGAAGATTTTGACAACCTTTTCTGCAATCATAGGAAGGACAATACTGTATTTCTAGGGGATTTTAACATCCACTATGATGATGCATCCAATGCATCATCAGTCAAATTCAGGAAACTTCTGCGGGTGTATAGTCTTGTCCAACACGTCACTACTCCTACACATAAACTAGGTCAGGGTTTGGACCTTGTAATTTCACCTGAGACCTGTAACTTAATCAGCGATGTAAAAGTGCGTGATATACAAATATGTAACCACTTCCTTATTATAATGAGATGGAACATGACAAAGCCCAGAAATAGCTGCACGCTAAACGTATGTCGTAATTTTAAGGCCATTGATAGATCTGTATTCATCCGTGATCTACAATCCTCAGACTTACTGCAAGAACCCCCAGAGGGTGTTGAAGAACTATGTGATCTTTACAATAAGACTCTGACTGAGCTTCTGGATAAACATGCCCCAGCAGTCAAGAAAAAGATCATTATAAGACCAGGTTCAAAATGGTATAATGAAGACGTTAAGAAAGCTAAGTCACAACGCAGGATGGCAGAACGACAATGGCGCAAATCCAACCTGGAGGTTCACCGCACCATCTACAAATCAAATCGAAACAATGTCAGCAAAATCCTTAGAAATGCTAAAGCCCACTATTGTCTGGACAAAATTTCTGCTATTGGCAATGACTCGAAGAAATTTCACGGATTTATGAAATCAATATTAGGTGTTCAGTCAAACTCAAAACTGCGTGATTCAACAAGCGATTTTGAGTTAGCAAATAACTTTTCCAATTTCTTCATCTCTAAGATAGAAAAAATAAGAAGTCAGTTGGACAATCTTTCTGTTCAAACTCGATCCTTATTTACAGACAAGAAAGAACGCGAACCACTGACTGAATTTCATCCATTTGCTGAGGAAGAAATCCGAAAGTTAGTCTTGTCATCAAAGAAAACAACATGTCCATTGGATCCCATTCCGTGTACCATTGTTTGTGACTACTTGGATACGCTTCTGCCTGTCATAACCTCCATAGTAAATTATAGCTTGCAAAGCGAAACTTTTCCTGAAATCATCAAGCATGCCATTGTGCGTCCATTACTTAAAAAGGATTCACTTGATCGAAATGTATTTAAAAACTTTCGGCCTGTTTCAAATCTCTCGTTTCTCTCAAAACTTTTAGAGAAAGCTGTCAACATCAGACTGCGTACATACATATCAAACAACAATCTTTGGTATAAATTTCAATCTGCTTATCGTTCTGGACATAGTACAGAAACTACCGTGCTGAGAGTTGTAAACGATCTGAGACGTTCAGTTGACAGCGGTCATGTATCAGTACTCACTCTATTGGACCTTTCGGCTGCTTTTGACACTGTCGATCACCAGATCCTTGCTGATCGGCTCCAACATAAATTCAGTATCACTGGAACGGCTCATAACTGGCTGATGTCATACTTACAAGATCGTCAACAGACGGTATTAATAAATAATGTTCAATCGACGCCTGTCCGCCTTACCTGCGGTGTGCCTCAAGGATCGGTACTCGGTGCAATACTGTTTCTGCTATACTGTCATAATTTGGCTGATGTTATCGACAAACATAACATTGATCACCATTCGTATGCTGACGATACTCAGCTTGTCTCATCTTTTAAGCCCGAGGAGGTAACCAAGGCTCTGGGTTGTGTAACTGATTGTTCCCATGATATTAAGAATTGGATGACCTCAAATAAACTTAAGTTGAATGATGACAAAACTGAGGCTATGTTATTTGGAACAAATAGACGCCTTCAGAACAGATCTCAAACCAATGTTAAAATTGGAGACTCGGTTATTCGGTTAGCTAGTGTTGTGAAAGATCTTGGTGTTTATCTAGATCCTTGTTTGTCACTTGAAACACAGGTTGATAAGCTGTCTCAGTCCTGTTACTTTCATTTGCGACGCATCAGTGATATTAGACATCTCATCACAATTGATGCCACCAAATCTCTAGTACAGTCACTAGTTCTGTCAAGATTAGACTATTGTAACAGTTTGTTGTCTGGGATAAATCATTCATGTCTCTACAAATTACAGAAACTGCAGAATACATCAGCCAGGATCATATCACGAACCAAAACATCATCTCACATAACACCTGTTCTAAAATCTTTACATTGGCTCCCAATTTCAGCTCGCATCAACTTTAAGGTTCTGTGCCTCACATACCAATGTCTGCGAAATCTTGCACCCAGTCATTGACCCACTCCCCAATTTGCTGAGTAAACAACAATATATGGCATGCAAAATAATGTATTGATACCTGTTACAGACGAATTTGTCAAATTATTTTTGTACGATAAAGGGCCTGTGATAAACTTGCGTCTCCCTCGTATCTGTCCATTTTCATTCACTCATTCAACTTCTTACACAAACAAAGAATCCAGTGTGTAAGTCAGTTATCGACCTTCGACCCTCGGGGTCAAGTTAGATGAACACCCGAACTCGCGCAATAGAACACTTCGAACGCTAACGCGTTCTCAGTGTACAACCTTGCACGAGCTCGGGTGTTCATCTAACTTGAACCCCTCTGTCTCAGTCGATAACCCTTACGTAGTATATTCAAACAAAAGAGAGAGTATTCAATATATTACGAAATGCCTTAAGCTTGAGAACATTAAACAACTTAAAATACAGACACCCACACGTTCTTTACATTGAAATATGTCACGCAGTTCAACAATTTCAACTAGTATAAATAATGTACGTGTGGTAGTGTATATTTGTGTGTATTTGTATTTATTGTATATTGAGTATTTGTTTTATTATTGTCCCTTTAATACAGTTGTTATTTATAGTATATTTGGTGTTTGTTGTATTGTCCCTTTAATAGTACATCTTTAAGCTGGTCTCTTTTCAATAACAAGTCTAAACTCTACTCACTTTAACTCACTAAAATAACCACATCTCAGCTTCTATTTCAAACCTCACTTACATCTTAACCTTGTTACAAGAAGGAGCACCTAATTTCACTTGGTAAGTTTTATATTTATTTGACTGACTTTAATATTTTATTTATTTAATATGGTAATATAATTAGTATATATTTTATATAAGAAATAATTAGGTTATTAGTATAATTCTATAGTAGTCCTATAATTGTATTTGCATTTTTAGAATATCATACTTAGTTTAATCTTTTCATATTGTTAATTTCAGTCTCGTATTACGGTGTGTGTACCATAGTAGACATATAAAAATAAGCAACCTTTTTAAAAAAAAACTCCTATTTTATAGGGTATGTATTTGTATGTATTTATTACTTAAGAGTTCATTGTTATTTCATAAGACGCTTTTACATTCCTTTGTTTAAATCCATGATTTCCCGCCACTATTTTAAACCTATGTATATAGTGTAAACTATTATTATTCTTGATTTTTATACATTTCTTTATGTATTTCAGAGTTTTTCATATGTATATAATTCACCAATAAAATCTGAACCTACGACCTGGTGTTTGTTCCTTTAAATGTACATACGCTTGGTACATTACCCCGTACCGTCACATCGTATTTTAACTGCAGTTATAAGACTTTGAACCGACCTTTTACTTTTTTATCTGAACCTCTTGATACACCAGTACCTGTACGTAGTGGTATATCGTTCACTTCTATTTGGTCACATTCCGTCCTTTTTTGTCGCCTGTAACAAATCAGACCCCGAAAAGGTGTGTAATTATAAAACGTGATATTTGATCATAAAATAACGAAACTTCTTTTATAAAAATATCAAACATTTCCGAAAATATTAGCAATCTCTTCCCATCAGTTATTGTATTTATAAAGTACATGATCTGTGTCTGGTAAACGTACAATATTGCGTCAAATGATCTGTACTTTGTTTGGTGTATTGTATTTTTTTTTTGTAGTTTATAATGCGTGATAAGGGATGTTACCATCTGCGACCGATTCAGCTTACCTTCTACGCTTCAGGATAAAAACGACAACAACAGTAACGATCATAACCACTACCAAAGTTGGCACTACAGCAGCTATTATTATTGTGTAATTCTCGGTTTGTTTGTCTAGAATCATAAAAATTCAGAATATTTTGGTGGAATTTAAAATATGCTGCCAAACGAGGAAATTCGTAGGGTTGAGAAGCGCATAGGACTTTATTCTCTGAATTAAATCTCCGGAAAACGATACACAATCATATACCCATTCCCATATAAGATATAATATTAAACACTTTCCATACGATAACATTTTCCCAGCGACCTGTTTATTTCGTCCACAAGTTAATGGTGTGTTAGTTATTACAGTTACGGGTTAAAGGGAAACTACTATCGAATAACAAAGCCGAATATTTATTGATGCATCTGATTTGTGAAGCTTGTCCTTACAAGTGAGACCTTCGAAGCCATCATCGCAACAAGTTCACATTGTATTTCATTACTATATTTACAAAATTTGAGACGGTAATGGGGTATTTTATCCTGGTAACAAACAACGCATTCTTTGCCCGTCGCGCCCTCTCTTTACATACGGCATTGTTCGAGTCGTATATGAACAATATAACCATTGGATGACCAAACAAGATGATGATGGGTTGTATAGTGTTGTATAAATGCTAGTAACAATCTTATTGAAAACTTGAAAGTAAATGTCTGTTCGTCAATACAGATCGCAAAGCATGGCGATGTGGTGAAAACTGTGAGAGTATATGAAGAGCACATGGGAAGAACGATCTAAGTCTCTTTTCCAACGAACCCCAGTCAATGGCGCCATCTTGTTGCAAATTGTATAAGCTTTCTGTGGAGCAACCAATTTCAGGTAAAACAGTTTATGAAGAGCACAGGGGAAGAACGATCTAAGTCTCTTTTTCAACGAACCCCAGTCAATGGCGCGATCTAGTAGCAAATTGTATAAGCTTTCTGTGGAGCAACCAATATCAGGTAAAACAATCGCAGTCACATCGAACCAAGGCCCTTCTGAAATAATCACCCGGACATATTCGCCCATCGTACCCTTTATTTGATCTTAAGTTGGCTGAAAAGTGGAAGTCAGTTGTTGTACTGGTATTATGATTTGTATTAAACATCCCTTTGAAGTTGTCATTAAACCCACGTGTTCTGTTCGCGTCAAGCATTCTTGTCCAAAAGTTTGTGACTTAGATCGTTAATTCTTCCCCTGGACTCTTGATATGTGGTAAATGTTCAAATGAAACACCAAGTGATGTAAATAGTGGTAGTTGTGGATTTGTTGGTTGTGCTGATGGCTTCGAACAAGGGTATATGTTACCAGTCTAATTGTCTATTTCTAGGATTGGTTGACATACATATTGGTATACCTGGTACTTAAATATATATCAGGGTTATGATTTTTAACATATACAACGAGAAATGTATATTTACCTTTTGTACAGGTTGGACCTATTTTACCAGGTGAACATCCATCTGTGCAAGTTCCTGTCATCTGATCACATTTACTAACATTTGTACCTACTACTGGTTCACAGCTAGTATTACATAGTTCAGTACATGATGGCCCCCATCTTCCACCTCTACATTCAGTACAAGAGTTGGCATTATCCCGATTACAAAAAGTACAATTATTATTACAGTTGATATCACATCTTTCTCCAGTTTTACCTTTAATACAAGATGTACAATTACCACCATTTCTATCACATCCACCATCACATCCTGTATTACAGCTCATATCACATTCATTACCATATTTTCCTATAACACAGTTCGTACATGTTCCATTTCTCTCACAAGTGGTCGTGGTCTCATCTGATCTTGGTTGACATTCTGTACCACATGTTAGGTTACAGTATGGACCAACTGTATCAGGTTTACAGTCATTACATCTACCATCAGATTTAGAACATTGATTGTTTAAACAACCATCATTACAGTTCTGTTGACATTTTGTGCCATAAAAACCTGTTTTACAATCTCCAGTACAAACACCATTAGAAGGATCACATGTGTCACCAAGACATGTATTACATGGTTGACATGTCGAAGTTGACGTACTGTAGTATCCAGTATTACATTGTGCTAGATCTGTAATATAGATGATATAGTATATTATTAATACTTTGTACTATATCTATAAATGCATGCATCGTCAGAACAATCATATCATTTATTATACTGCCATGTATTCCTACATTTGAAATATATATGCTGATGTTATGTGCGTGTTCATCGGGATTTTAAATAATGGTAATGACGATGGACCTGAGAAGAACAAATGTCTAGTCGTTCGAGAGGTTCGAAACACAAGGCCCTCTGTACGCATTGGCATGGACGTAAAGACCCAGTGGTGGCACTGTACGAGCAACATTTCACAATTACCACAATAACTACGTAGGTTAGTCATGAGTCACGGGCATTTTTTGTTGCTGATTTAAGGGTCAATTCTTATCCGGCAAATAGTTATTTGCTTTTGATACATTAAACAATTCGGCCTTATGACCCGCAGTAAGTGTCTGCAAAACCCTTTTTTCAATTTTTTTTTTTAAAAATGTTTTTATTTTGTAGAAAAAAAAATATTTTTCGAAACTCTTAATTTATATAGATTTTTTTTTTTCATTTTCCGTGCTTTGCCATAGTCCCGCTGTTATCCAGCTCTGGATGATAACTGATTGTGAGCTGTCTCCCTCCCTTATTCTTGTAGTCTCGTATCACCAGTCGACTCTACCTGCTGTATAACCAATCTGTTTGATTTCGCTGCCGATAAGCGAGCCAGTTTATAAACGGTGTACGCCGGTCAAGTAATATTTGCCGCCTCCGTAGTAGATGAACTTTTACAGGCGTCCGGTTAAAAAATCAAGCGACCTCGCTGCTAATAATAGTAGAGAGAGAGAGAGAGAGAGAGAGAGAGAGAGAGAGAGAGAGAGAGAGAGAGAGAGAGAGAGAGGGGTTTAACGTCCACTCGACATAAACTAAGTCATTTTGGGACTAACATATGGTTTCAATTTTATTTCAATAATTCGCTTGCGCGTAGGGATCTTTAGCAGTCCTCCCTACTAATATTGCTGAACTATGGTCATTCGGTGTGAGCCGATATGGACAAATCAAGTAGTCCATAATTCGTTGTCCACAGTGTTTCGCTTGCGGGTGTTTTATCAACATAGCACAGGATGTTAGTTTTCACAAGTAAGTATGAATATCTAATGAAATCGGCCAGGGGTTCTTTGACTTGTATGCAATAAATGTGTACACGGAACATCGATTTCCGTACCACCCGAATGCATTTATGGCAAGGTTTGTGGGCATTTGTGTGGAACTTTTCACCACCACATCATATCTTTAAGGGGGTGGGGCTGAATGGTTAGTACGTGCATCATGATGTCTGTCATTGCGTCCACTGGCGTGGTGTCGATTCCTCGGTTGTACATGACAGGCAGTGGGATCATTGGTCCCATAGTTTGTGTTTTGATGTCGAAGACTTTGGATGATACCGAGTTAGAGACTTGGCAATTTTTACTTCCTAAACATTTTTGTCCTAGTCCTACAATTAAATACGGTAATTGTAATATTTGTGTGTTGGTCCGTTCGGTTCAGCGGCAAAATAAACACCACGACAACGACGACATTATGCCATTAGGGTGATTAGGCCTTCTTAGTACAATTCTAGTCTATTAGTAAGTGCAGGAGGGCTGCACCACACACAATTCTACACAAAACAAATATAGACAAGACATCATACTCAGAGACCATAAACAAATCAAAAAGAGTGAATGGATCCGCGAGCTAGCCGTAAGCGTCCACTGCGCTGTACAGTCCCGGGCCTGTGGTGACACAGACTTCACTCATATTTGAAAACAATTGGGAATGCACCCCGAAAAAATAATTATATAAAGTCAGCATGAGTCATGATCTATTATATGTTGCAAGAATTACGAATACAAGCATATTGTAGTATGAATTCCGCTAGGCAGCGGCTAAATACCACGCTTCAAAATACCACGCTCGCCTTACTGCTTCTATACACACGAAACGTGGTACGCATTTTCGGTACCACTTTCTATTTAATTATAGGGATTTTACATTATATAAAGCTAATTTTGCAAATTATGTTGATCATTTAATCAATTTTGATGTTTTTATTGGTGATTATTTAATCCATTTTGATGTTTTTATAGGTCATATTTACACTTTATGTTAAAATTAATTACAATACAGATAACCGATCGGTAATAATACTGTGTAAATTTAAAAAAACCCAACGTGGTATATTTGAAATGAAATGGGGTTTAACGTCCTACTGTTCTGCTCCGACCGGGCTAATGAAAACGGGCATATCAGTACCTCGCTCGACTTTCTCCATCTACAAAAAACGAAGCGTGGTACGCGACTTTGGCTTATTTTTCAAATTGGCTTATTTAATCCATTTTGATGTTTTTAAAGGCCATCTGTATCCGATTTAAAAAGACCCTACGTGGTATATTGGGTAGATATGAAATAAAACGTGGCAAGTAAAACGGGGTATAATAAAATATGTGGATTATACGAGAGTACCTTGAGTTGAATATAGTTAAACAAAAAGTGGTATAATAGAATCGGGTGCTGAGATAACCGTACCACGCTCGCCTTGCTGGATCTATACAACCGGAACGTGGTACCCAACTTCGGTAAAAAAAAATCGTGGTAAAATAGAATCCAAGACTGAGACAACCGTACCACGCTCGCCTTACTGGTTCTATAGAAACGGAACGTTCTACGTGACTTTGGTTCAAAAAACGTGGTATAAGAGAATCCGAGACTGAGATAACCAAAATTAGAGCCAAAGACTGGGATAACCAGGCCCGGCTTACTACTTTTATACAACTGAAACGTGGTAAACTCGCCCTACTTCTCCTATACAATTGAAACGTGGTACGCGGCTTTGGTACCACGTCCTTTTTAATAATAGGGATTTTACATTTTTCGATGCAGATTTTGCAAATTGTGTTGATTATTTGATCCATTTTGATGTTTTATAGGCCACTTCGGTACAAAAAACGTGGTATACTAGAATCAGAGACTGAGATAACCGTAGCACGCTCGCCGTATACTGGTTCTATACAAATGGAACGTGGTACGCGACTTCGGTACAAAAAACGTGGTATAATAGAATCCGAGACAGAGATAACCGCTCTCCTGGCAGGTTCTATACAAACGAAAAGTGGTACGCGACTTCGGTACAAAAACGTGGTAAACTAGAATCCGAGAGCAAAATAACGGTAACTAGAAACCGATACTGAGATAACCGTACCACGCCCGGCTTACTACTTTTATACAACTGAAACGTGTTATGCTCACCTTACTTCTCCTATACAATAGAAACGTGGAATTAGGCTTTGGTACCACGTCTTTTTTTAATTATAGAGATTTTACATTATTCAAAGCAGATTTTGCAAATTGTGTTGATTATTTAATCCATTTTCATGTTATATACTATAGGCCATATTTACACTTTATGACCATAGGGATACTATACTAATAAATGTACTGAGACAATCGTAACAGTACCACGCTCGTCTTACTGATTCTATACAAACGGAACGATTTACAAGACTTACAAAAAACGTGGTATAATAGAATCCGAAAAGGAGATAACCGTACCAAACTTGCCTGACAGGCTCTATACAAACGAAACGTGGTACGCGACTTGGGTACAAAAACGTGGTAAACTAGAACCCGCGACCAAGATAACAGTAACTAGAAACCGATACTGAGATAACCGTACCACGCCCGGCTTACTACTTCTATACAACTGAAAAGTGTTATGCTCGCCTTACTTCTCATATATAATTGAAACGTGGTACTTGGCTTTGGTAAAACGATTTTTTTTAATTATAGAGATTTTAAATTATTCGAAGCAGATTTTGCAAATTGTGTTGATTATTTAATCCACGTTGATGTTTTAACTATAGGCCATATTTACACTTTATGATAAAATAAATTATCGTGTAACATAATGTGTTTCAACGCCATTTGTAACAAGGGACTCGAAGAACGAGGCTAGACTTATTCCACAAGTCATGTTAAACGGTGACCGCATATTCTTATCTGGAGAGCATGTGCAATAAACGTAAGTGACGTAGACTGATATGACCAGACGCTAGAGATTGCCATTCGATTTCGCCGAACCTAACCGATTAGAAATTACTGTAAAAACAGAAACGATTGAATGTAAGTCAGTTTATTTTCAATCATATTACATTAATATATGCGTTGCGACCCATTTGTGTTAATGTCGAGGTCCCAGGTATTAGCGATTGAGCCCCTTTAATTATAGGGATTTACATTATTTGTACCGAAGTCGCGTACCACGTTCCATTTGTATAGAACCAGTATAGGGCGAGCGTGGCACGGTTATCTCAGTCTCTGATTCTATTATACCACTGGATTAAATAATCAACATAATTTGAGAAATACGACAAATTCGCGTACCACGTTTCATTTGTATAAAAGTAGTAAAGCCAGCGTGGTACGATTATCTCAGTTTAGGAATCCATTACACCACGTTTTTTGTACCGAAGTCGCGTACCACATTCCGTTTGTATAGAACCAGTAGGATGAGCGTTGTACGGTAAATCTCAATCTATTATACCACGTTTTTGAACCGAAATCGCGTACCCCGTTCCGTTTGTATCGAACCAGTAAGGCAGGCGTGGTACAATTATCTCAGTGTCGGATTCTATTATACCACGTTTTTTGAACCGAAGTCGCGCACCACGTTCCATTTGCATAGAACCAGTAAGGCGAGCGTGGTACGATTATCTCAGTCTCTGATTCTATTATACCACGTTTTTTGAACAGAAGTGTCGTACCACGTTCCTTTTGTATAGAACCGGTAAGGCGAGCATGGTACAATTATCTCAGTCTCTGATTCTATTATACCACGTTTTTAACCGAAGTCGCGCACCATGTTCCGTTTGTATAGAACCAGAACGATTATCTCAGTCTCGGATTCTATTATACCACGTTTTTGAACCGAAGCCGCGTACCACGTTCCGTTTGTATAGAACCAGTAAGGAGAGCGTGGCACGATTACCTCAGTCTCGGATTTTATTATACCACGTTTTTTGAACCGAAGTCACGTACCACGTTCCGGTTGTATATGTGCTAAAATGCGTAGGACCGTCTTTGATCTAGCGTTCTCCTGCTTTGCCATAGTGCCGCGGTTATCCAGCTGTAAAGGTAACTGATTGCGAGTTGTCTCTTTTCCTTATTTTTGTAGTCTCGTATAATCAGTCGACTCTACCTGCTGATAAAACCAATGTTCGTGTTCCACAGTGTTTTGCTTTCGGGTGTTTTACCAACATAAATCCTTTGACGAAAACACAGGCTGTTAGTTTTCACTAGTAAATGTTAATATTTAATGAAATCGGTCAGGAAAAGGAAAACCAAAATCTCGGTCTAGAAGAGTCGATCTAAATGAGTGCATGTATTTGTACAATTGCATGGTCTCAAAAACTAATAGTTTTTTTATATTTTAAAGTTATTTTATCTGGATTATTGCCCCCCTTTTTTTATCGGGAAATTGCACCTTCTAAACCAAGACGTCATAACAACTATAACGGCAGATTCACGTTACGCCACTCAGTCAGCAGACGCTTGTCTCCCTAGATGGTCTACATTCCTTTGCTTCTTTGTATTCAGTTTTGTTTGTTTCTGTGATGGTTGTAATGTGTGTCCTAATGCATTTAATATACTTCAACCCTCTTTATTGATTCAGTTTTTTGAACTAGGCCTACTTCTTTGATACTTTTAACGATATGATTACTTGTATAGCGGAATGGCAGTGGCTAAATACCACGCTCCAAAATACCACGCTCGTCCCTATTGCTTCTATACAAATGTAACGTGGTACGGGATTTTGGTACCACGTTCTTTTTAATCATGGTGATTTTACCTTTTTAAAAGCTAATTTTGCAAATTACATTAATTATTTAATCAGTTTCGATGTTTTATACTATTTATAGATCATATTTACACTTAATGTTTAATATAATACAATTCAAACAGTCGGGTAAAATAATCGCCATTTATATACGGTGTACAAGCTATTGTTACCTATTTAAAAAGGCCCTACGTGGTATATTGCATTACTGCGTAGATATGAAATAAAACGTGGCAGTTAAAAACGTGGTATAATAAAAAATGAAATGAAAATGAATGAAAACTCATTTTTTATTATACCACGTTTTTAACTGCCACGTCTTATTTCATATCTACGCAGTAGTGCAATATACCACGTAGGGCCTTTTTAAATAGGTAACAATAGCTTGTACACCGTATATAAATGGCGATTATTTTACCCGACTGTTTGAATTGTATTATATTAAACATTAAGTGTAAATATGATCTATAAATAGTATAAAACATCGAAACTGATTAAATAATTAATGTAATTTGCAAAATTAGCTTTTAAAAAGGTAAAATCACCATGATTAAAAAGAACGTGGTACCAAAATCCCGTACCACGTTACATTTGTATAGAAGCAATAGGGACGAGCGTGGTATTTTGGAGCGTGGTATTTAGCCACTGCCATTCCGCTATACAAGTAATCATATCGTTAAAAGTATCAAAGAAGTAGGCCTAGTTCAAAAAACTGAATCAATAAAGAGGGTTGAAGTATATTAAATGCATTAGGACACACATTACAACCATCACAGAAACAAACAAAACTGAATACAAAGAAGCAAAGGAATGTAGACCATCTAGGGAGACAAGCGTCTGCTGACTGAGTGGCGTAACGTGAATCTGCCGTTATAGTTGTTATGACGTCTTGGTTTAGAAGGTGCAATTTCCCGATAAAAAAAGGGGGGCGATAATCCAGATAAAATAACTTTAAAATATAAAAAAACTATTAGTTTTTGAGACCATGCAATTGTACAAATACATGCACTCATTTAGATCGACTCTTCTAGACCGAGATTTTGGTTTTCCTTTTCCTGACCGATTTCATTAAATATTAACATTTACTAGTGAAAACTAACAGCCTGTGTTTTCGTCAAAGGATTTATGTTGGTAAAACACCCGAAAGCAAAACACTGTGGAACACGAACATTGGTTTTATCAGCAGGTAGAGTCGACTGATTATCCGAGACTACAAAAATAAGGAAAAGAGACAACTCGCAATCAGTTACCTTTACAGCTGGATAACCGCGGCACTATGGCAAAGCAGGAGAACGCTAGATCAAAGACGGTCCTACGCATTTTAGCACATATGAAGTCATATATAGATTGTGGGTTAGGGTTAGGGGAAGGGCTAGGACCTGTAGATTTCGTCAAAGTCTCGAGAGGTAAACAGGGCTAGCCCTAACCCTAACCCTGGACCAAGCCTAACCCTTACCCTAACCCACAATCCACATGTGACGTCATAAAATGCGTAGGACCGTCTCCGGTCTAGCGTTCTTCGGCAAAGCACGGACTATGATAGACTGGATAACCTGCTCTAATACGTCAGACTCGCTCCTACGTCACTCCTTTTCTAACAAATAGAGATTGGTAGTCGGCAGACATGTTTTGATGTAGTGTTACTACGCCTAATGATGGCGTTCAGCGTTAACTAAAATAAGTAAGCTAGAAGATTTGTTATTGTTAAGCTTTTCGTTAATGTCTAACATTGATCTAGCCAAATTAAACGTTGAATGCGCGACCTCTTATTGTTTAAAATCAGATCTTCTAATCAGATACAATCGTAGGCCTACCGCTCGGCTAATGCTATGGTAAACCGCTCGCTCATAATTTTGGATTTATTGCCGTATTTCTCAAATTCCAAGGTGTTAATTATTGTACCGTTAAATTCCATTATTGCATAGTTTCGACTCTAATCCACCAGCTAACCGCATTTAATTGACGTTGCTATCTTTATTGCATACTTCAGCGCATGATCATGTTTTTGTTTACGCACTGCCGAGAGGAATTCCTCCTGGAAAGATGGCTGCCCGCTACTTGCCTCTACATTGAAGTCAGAATAGCGCAGTGACGTTGGAACCAGCCTGACGTCATTTAGAGCAGGTTATCTCCAGTCTGAGATTTTAGTGATTTGAACTCTAACAATGACTTAGTTCGAATTAAATTGCATTTTGTGTTCATAACTGATGAATGTCCACACAACCGTGTATTCGTGTATATACGCTGATTTGAAGACTTTTATATAGCCAGAAGCTATATTTGGAAATCATTTTTTCCCATTAGTCAGTTCAGTCAGCGTTCTATGTATTTAGAATATGTCACCATCAGTTAAAAAGACCCAGTTTGCGTTGTAATATCTGTATTCAGTTTTTGAAAATCTTTGAATTTGCCTAGTCTGATTTCATTGTGGAAATAGAGGGCTGGTGTGTACAATGGCTCGCCATTGCAAAGACATTCTAGTTCTCAGGAAAAATCCATTCGCTGCGAGTCGCTTCAACGAAATAGACACAGCTTTTCAACCGATTAGAATGCAAGAAATTTCCATTTTGAGCTACAATTTTACTTTTATTCGACTTACCGGTACTGTGTTCACTATGGAACACAAAATAACAACATTGGTTTAATCTGTAAATTTTATAATTTCAAGAGAGATTGTCTGTCATACTACAAGAGAATTTAAGTCATTCTATAAAATCAAATGAAATCGATCATTTTATTTTGCAGTCACTACTTAAATTTTTATGTACAGTAGTTAGTTAATTGTTCCTGATAAGATTAAACTATTCCAAATTACGCATTTTATTGTTTAAAAAAAGAACACTAGCGTTGGTAATCGTACAGTAATAATTTAGTCAGGTACCTGCAAATATTTCAACTTCACACAATGTTAGAGCACCAGAGGTTGAAACATAAACCGTTCTACCAGAAAATGATGTAGATAAAGGTTGATTACATCCAGTTACATTATATATAGACTGTATTGTTGATGATTTATCTTTATAACATGATGTTGCTGATTGAAATCCTACATCATTACACTGACCACTAGAACTTGTCTTTATCTCAAATCCTTGTAATCTCCACCACCCTGAAAACAAACCAGTTCAAAACTTAAGCATAAAATAGCATTATCTCTTCAGCGATTGCATTCTTTCCATTTTCCTTCTCGGTGTCTATTGTGGTATTTTTTATTAGTATAATTATTTTATCTCGTCGTTTATTTTATTGAGCATGCATTTAATATCTTTAATTAATGTATCTCGCATTGCATTGTGTGGTATTACATTACATGTATATCCAAAATTAAATTATCTCAGAATCTATAATGAATTCATCTTGCAGTGTATTGTATTACATTTCATTGTATTTAATGTAACTCGTAGTGTATCGTAATGCATTGTATGGCATTGTAATGCATGTAAATCTGTATTTAATGTATGTGTCCGTGTTCACATACGCAAACAACCTTATTGAATTAGTATTTATTTCAATTGTTAATCCCAAAAACTCATTTGATGTCTCAGGTTGACGGAATCTTGAGTAGTGAACTTTGATCCCAGATATTTTATTCCAACACGTTTCTCATCTTGGTATCTTGGTATTATTATATCTACTGGAAGAGAATCGGTTTCAGACGAGTTATTTGCCCCTGACATAAAAATCGAAATCATACCAGTTACTAGATAATCTCACTTACGAACATGGGCGTAACAGACTATAGAGATATAATTAGTCATAGCTTGATGTTATGATGGAAACATTTTTCATGTCAAAGGACCCTGTGATGGCAACCAACTAGCAGATAATAGATAATTGGACAGTCCTTTATATAATACTACAAACTTCCAATTCCAGGCAAAATAAATAACCAAATACTAAATGGTTTAAATGCGTTACAATTAAACTTCCCGAGCATAGATAGAACATAACATATTTGCAAGACAGCTGTATTGACTATATCAACCATTTAAGTTGTATAATTTGTAATAAAACTAAGAAAAATACCCAATTTACTTTGCAAGGAGGGTTCCCAATTTAAATAAATAGACATGTTTGTGCCTACGTGGACATGGCACCGCCTAGAAAACAATCTATAATAATCAAAACAATCAAATCGTTCGTATCTTAATTATTTCTAAATGGACACAAACATATTAATTAATGATAACATACCAAATTGTCAACCACTACCCCCTGTAACAATCTTTAAAACTTGATAATTTACCACAGGTATAAAGCAAAAAGCAGATATTAGTTTGGGTTGTGATTACTTCTATGGCAGGAAGATGCTTAAATTTGGGTCACCTTTTATGAAATGTGCAGTAGATATAATAATCTTGACAATATACTTATCTAGTTCTAGAAAATAATTAAGGTTGAAAATGCCTAAAGAAAGTGTTATTGTTTAATTGTCTACATGTTTCGTCTGAACTTGTAAGACATACAATAACATTGAAGGAACGATATTTTATTGACAAATTTAAATCCAAAGTAAACATTTCAAAATAATTACAATATTATGTTATATACATCTACTTCATTACTGTTTTATTATTGTATGTTCATTCTTCCATGACATCACGTCGTTGCTATTGTATGCCTTAGCAAACTTAGGCGAAACACGTAGACAATTAAACAATAGTACTTTCTTTAGGCATTTCAGCCTTTATTTTTTTTCTATATTAACACTACTACGGTTTCAACTTCTTACATATATATATTTAAAGTTTCTAAATTCCCCATGAATTCGTCTATGCAATAGTGGCACCTGTGATACTAATATGTAAGACAATTGTATAATCAAGAGCAGGTAACATGACGACCATATATTCGATCATAAATTGGGGATGTGTAGTATAAAGCATGGACCATTATCTTCGTAAGTTGCAACGCGTATATCAAAGGGTCTGGTTGTCATCGAATCACGGGGACCACGTCCTGCATTGGCCGAGAGAGTTCATCCAGATTTTCCAGCGTGATTTCGCCCTTGTCAGTGATGTAGGACGGAGGCCTGACAAGGACAGCTGAGGCCCGGTGTACAAATTGGCGTGCAAGCAAAAGATCCCTTGGCAGTGGGAATTCGATACAAGAGTAGGCCGTAGCGCCGCTGCCTGGGCAAAACTTCCCTCATAGCACACTGTATGACGTATGTCCGTCTTCATTAGTCCAGTTTAAGAGCAAAACAACAGGACGTTAAACCCCATTTCATTTCATTTGTCACCGAATCACAATTATAGGTATTTAACCGATTTGAGGAAGAAAGTATTCAACCAATTTCAGGTTGGAACCTATGTTGAATCTAAAAAATGGCGAACAGTGATTAATAGCACTGGCTGTGATAATCGAAACACTTAAGTAAAATAATTGGGTAAAAATCGGTTGTCCGAAATTGTGCAATTAAACGTAAATTATATTCAGTTCAACCGCTGCCCTTGAATACCGATTAGTTCCCCATGTTAGCGACTGTTACTATAACTATCATTTTTCAAACGTTACCAACTAAACATCAGCGACAAAATGCTATAATATTTAATTAACAGAAATAATATTGTATACGTATGAATACATCTGCATTTTGTATTCTGGACAACTATCTATATTGTAATAAGTTTAAAGATCTACTTACATCTCCTATCTTGTCTGTTGTATATTTTAATTTGGTTATGAGTACATGATAGACCATTATCAAAATCACTATTAGTATCACCATCTACAGCTCTAGAAGCGATACCGCCATTGTTAGTAGAACTCTGCTTTACTGATTGTTGACCCAGAGCAACATTACTAGGTGTAGCTGTTTAAAAAGGTAGAATATATATTAAGATAAACACAAGAGTTATATAGTTAGAATAATGATAATATATCAAAGGTTTAGGAACGACCAAGCAGTATTTTCAATACTCTCCCCTTGATTGTATAATGGGCTTTCTGTTTCTAAAATTATAAGGTTGTTGCTTCTGTTTTACCTTTCTTCAACACCCCTATTTACATGCTTAGCAATACCAAGAACTGCCCCACCCCTTCCACAATAAAAGTTTAATGCCTTTACCGTTTTTATAGGACTTCGAATTTTGATTTTATTTCACTTAATGGAAAAATACACTTAAAATAGTCAGTGCTATGCATTACAACACCCCACATCAACCCCTCGAAAACGGACATATTACTCAATGTATTCAGCCAGTCCTAGAAATAGGTACTTAATACTAGGGAATGTGGTTAACGATGCCTGATATGTAACATACATCTAAGTTTGTCAGTAAAATAACCTATATATGCCTGATCTGCTTCTGTGTTAGGGCGGTTGGGATGGCCTAGTGGTCTAGAGTGCCGCGCTTCGACCTCTAGCTGGCCGGTCACCTCTGGCTTGCGGTGTAACAATATAAGAGTACCTTAGTACTGAGAGGGGTGTCCTGCTTAATATAAAATTCCTTACCTACATGATGTATGACGAAAGCTAGGGTAATGAAGTAGCTGGCATTATTCTACTACTTACTATCTTAGACTAACTCGCAGACAGATATGTCAGTATCCATTTCTGGAAAGTAGGGTACTATCGTCCAGCCATCACGTGCACAGATTAGTACAATTAACTAGAATAGTGTTGACGTAAAACGGTACCTTTACGATACACTTACCCATAAATGGTAATTGTGCCGCCCTAATAGCTGGCGCAGTATACATTCTATAAAGAAGAGAGTTTGTTTGATTTACGCTCAGACAACATTCGAGAGAGCCAAGGGGAAGTTAACCCCAGGAGCTGACCTGGCTTACTGGCCGGACGCAGCCGTCATGATGAAACCGTAGACAAGACATTATAGAAGTTCCGAGGGAGACGGTTTGAGACGGTTGGGCGAAATAGCCAGGGTAGACGTCATAGGTTTTAATCGTGGTCAATGGTTTAAATATTAAAAGTACAATAGTTGTGTCGATGTTGTAGAATATATTATTGTAACCTATAAAGATATATCCAGAGTACAGAAAAGAGTTTGAAGTCTTACTGATCACAACGTCAAGTCCTACCTAGACAAACGACAGTGTGACACCGAAGATTTGGCCGTCAGGATAGTGTCACAGTCACACAACGCGAAGTCCGAAGAAAACCCTAGAAGAAACGCCTAGACGATCATTGTCTCAACTGTGACACCGGAGTGTCACAGCGGCTGTGGTTTCGATCCCTGGTGTGAGCGTATGTGCGCCTTCTCAACCTCGTGGGTTTCCTCCGGGCACTCCGGTTGCCTCCCACTGCTAAAGACCCCTACGAATTATTGAAATAAAATTAAAACCATGTTAGTCCCGAAATGGCCTAGTTTGTGTCGAGTGGACGTTAAACCCCATTTCTCTCTCTCTCTCGCTTCTGTGTTAGTTTATTACGTCTTACCAGAAAATATCTGAACTTCACATAAAGTAAGTACTTGACTCGAAACAGTGACATATACTGTTCTAGCAAATATACTAGTTGATGTAGGTTGATTACATCTATCTATTGTATATACATCTTGTGGTGTTGGTGTTGTATCTTTATAACATGATGTAGCTGATGTAAATCCTGTTTGATTACACTGACCATTGGAACTTGTCTTTATCTCAAATCCCTGTAATCTCTCTTTTACTAGAAAATATAACATAATAGATGATGAGTTACTGATTTGAGATTTGTTTGTTACAAACTGGTTGTATTTACCGGGGATGTCAGACAACAATCTTCCCGATCTAACTGGAATGTAACCTTGAACTAGAAGGGATACCAGGTGTTCTAAATATGACGAGAATGCATTATCATCTACTGCCTTTTTTTTTCAAGTTTAGCTTGGAATTAAAGGTCAACAAGAAGAATCACCAACCAATTTTCAACAAACTATTATACACATAAAATTAGGCATAGTGAATGGATTTACAATTGTTATTATCTTAATGGTGCCTTCTGTGTACAAACTTCGTGATTGTGATTAGATGATATATCATTTGTTCTAAATATTTATTCCCTAACCTTTGTCCTTTTACCATAAATATCGAAACCAAAATAAATTCATCTGAAAACTCCTTTTTTAGTCGACCAAATGTATTAGTAAATCTTACATTCTATATTACTCGACTACTGCTTGATTTAGCAGTATTTAGTTGAACAGAGCTAGGATCGAAAGGAAGACATGCATCCCTTACAAACTATAAACAACAAACTGGTTTCAGCCCAGTAAAACCCCCAACCCGGTGCTGGATGTCCATCCTATTTTCTTTTACTTTTTTTAATGTAGAGTATGTACAAATTATAATAATTTCAAAATTGTCAGCACACTATATTAAAGATACGTTATGGAAGATTTCTATCAGGAGTTAGCCATTCTTGCTATAACAGTTCAAAAATAGATGATGAAAGAAGAATATATTGAAAATTTCAGTCAAATTACTTTATTCTGAACATAGTTATCACCAGTGTAATTTTTGACAAGAAATGGGATTGATTTCCATCTTCCCCGATTCTTAGTATGGCCGATTCTTTGACTGACAGGCGTTAACTCCACCTACATAATCTCTACTGTCTTTTGTCTGCTGTCATCATATCCGAATTTGTGTTTTACCTTTTTGGATTTTTATATGCCCACATATTTATGCCGACGTATATTGTTGTCGCCCCTGTTAGTCCGTCCGTCCGTCCACAATTGTTTGTGAATACTCTACAGGTCACAATTTTTATCCGATTTTGAAGACCTTGGTTCCTTTCGATATTGGCATGCATCGGACTGTAACTTCGTGGATTATGGCCCCTGATTTCTACGAAAAATCCCGTTTTTAGCTTGTGAACACAGCAGAGGTCACAATTTTGAATCGATTTTCATCAAACTTGAAATTCGTGTTTATACCTCAACGATCTTGGTTCCCTTTGATATTTGCACATATCGGATCGTAACTTCCTGAATTATGGCCCCTGATTGTACGAAAAATCGCCCCTTTTAGAGTGTGGTCCCTCTGGAGGTCAAAATTATTATCTGATTTAAAAAAAAACGTCTGATTATATCACCCTTACAACGTAAAGAATGTTGAGTTCGAATTTCGTGAAAATCCGACCAATATTGACGCACAAAATGGTCGCTGCTTGTACGCGAAAAGTGTAAAAATATGGTATGTCAAGGTTGTGGACCCTGTCGAGGTCACAATTTTGAACTGATTTTGATGCAACTTGATATGCATGTTTATAACACAAAGAACTTGTAGGTCGTGATCTGAAATTTCTAGCAAGCTTGCTTCTGTTTCTCCATCCCGACCATTTTCAGGTGGAAAAAAAACTACATCATCTAATTCTTCTAGTACCGTATTACTTTATATTGCCACGAAACTTTTCTTTTATCAGTTCTTTGACGTTTGACAGAAAAAGTAAAATAAATATGGGCTTACTTATCAATGTGCGATATTATTTGAATTTCGCGGTGATTTGGTTTTAACAGATCACGTGACGTAGCTTGCCAATCAGACACACACGACGAAAGGGTCAAAAGGTCATGTAGAGTGAAAGGTCACCGGTTTGTTTACGTTTAATCAATGCGGAAGGATAACTGCATACTCTGTGTAGACTTTGTTTAAAAACACCGAGCTAAAACCGTTCACTGCGAGAAACTAGGAAAAATTTAGGCTATAAGCTTACCAGTGGATCAAATTAGATGGAAACGGCAGGCTTGTACCGGAGACAAAATACTATACTGATTTGTTGGACAAAGAATTCCAGTAATGTGCAGACAAAACTCTCATTGGGGTGTACAAACAATACAGACTTCTCACATTCCAACGTAAAAAAACAACAACTGTGTTATGTTTAGAAGCAAGCAGCAAAAATATTACCAGCAAAATAAGGAAAAGAATAATAGGTCGCTGCGGCCCTTTCATGACTAATCAAAAAGGGGGCATATTCTGGCGCATTTTCCCCCTAGTTGCCTTATTGTAGCTGCGGAAATTTATGCCCCTCTTGTTTATCTCTACTGTAACAAATGACAGGGTTAGGGTGACTAGAGATCAAGCACCAAACGATACTTTTACTGTGGATGCAAATCAGGCTGCATTAGGCTACAAGGCTACAAATAGATGTATTTGTTACAAGTGAAAGCTTTCTATATGGATTCATGAAAATTGTTTGGATATGAAAGTGACAAACATATGATATTGATGAAATTATGTGATTTTTTATGAGTAGGGTATACCTATATGCATATGTATTTTTGTAAGCGGTTTTTACATATAACATATTTTAAACATGATTTATTCAAATGTACTGTACATGTCGATAAATTTTCATATCATATTTAGTTACTTTAAGCTGACATATATGTTTTTAT
Organism: Patella ulyssiponensis; assembly: GCA_963678685.1. Classification (NCBI taxonomy): domain Eukaryota; kingdom Metazoa; phylum Mollusca; class Gastropoda; family Patellidae; genus Patella; species Patella ulyssiponensis. Next base: position 10,733,932 of record OY783228.1, read on the forward strand.
TTTACGTTTGTTATTCTAATTCATTTCCAACATGGTTTTCCCTTGTCAGTGGTGCAGGTGGAGGGGCTGACAAGGTACAAGGACTGCTGTCTAGTCATTTGAATGTGACGAAAAACCGAGGTCCTGTGTATACATTGGTGTGCACATAAAAAGATCCTTTGTCAATTTGAATTCGATATAAGAGTAGGCCATAGTGCTGTGCCCGGGCAAAATTTTCCTCATAGTACACTGTAAAGCGTATGCCCGTCTTCATTAGTCCAGTACATGTATAAGAGCAGAACAGCAGGACGACGTTAAACTCCATTTCATTTCTTATTCATTTTACTTTAGTTAACTGTTTGTTTTTCTCTTATATGTACTTTTCTTTACTGGTATATATCTTTTAATTTTGTACAGTACAAGACCTGATTTGTGTGTAAATACATTTATTCTGTGTGCCCCCCCCCCCAATATTTCGCCAACAATAATGATTTCTTAGGAGTATTCTTAGCCGGCAACATCCTCAGCCTCTCCAAAAAATTCTGTAGCCCCCCCCCACCAATTTTATGAGTTGGCTACGGGCCAGATTCTGTGGATATAATAATCTGAACAGATGATTAGAAACCATTCTCCTGTATTAATACACAATATAAACGTGGCAAGGAGTAGGGTCACCTGTCCAACCTCGTGGGTTTTCTCCGTGTACTCCGGTTTCCTCCCACTGCTAAAGACCCCTACGCGCAAGCCAATTATTGAAATGAAATTAAACCATATGTTAGTTCCGAAATGACCTAGATTGTGTCGAGTGGACGTTAAACCCCATTTCTCTCTCTCTCTCTCTACACTATATAAATGATATTATTATATACATTTTTCATTAAAGATATATTATGTAAGATTTAGATAAAGAACTAGCCATTCTTGCTATAAATAGTTCGAAAGTAGATAATGTAAAATGAAAAATTACTCGATTGCAAGAGAAGACATTAGCCTTTGAAGGTTTCGCAGACATGTGCAATAATTGCAAATACCGTATTGGTTGGTCAAAGCTAAGTCTTGAGTCCTCCATATTTGATTTAATCAAAGTATCGCTGAACCGTTTTAATCTATTTAATATCAGAGAAATCTGATGCCATCGAGGGTTGATTAAGGCCTGCAACTTTAGATAATATTTCAGGCCTAAAGAAAGACCTGCAATATGCAGATTTAGCTCTTGCCTAATGCATGTTTAATACTAGTGGTGTATGGTATTGTTGTGTATGAGGAAATGTATATAATTATTTTGTGTTTTCTTTTATTTCTTTCTTCAAATATATGTACATATCTTATGCTTTCTTATAGGGGGGTTTGGTAGCCGAATGGTTAGCATGTGCACGTTGTATCATAAGGTCTGTCATTGAGTCCACTGACGTGGTTTAGATTCCCCGGTTGTATGTGACAAGGAGAAGTGAAGCCTGTCCAACCTCGTAGGTTTTCTCAGGGTCGTACGATCCCCTACCACTGCTAAAGACCACTACTCCCAAGCGAATTATTTGAATAAAATTAAACCATGTCTTAGTCCCAAAATTACCTAGTTTGTCTCAAGTTGCTGTTAAATGTCATTTCTCTCTCTATATATAATAAGTCTGTTTTCTTTTTTTAAAAAAATGATATAATTGATAAAGGTGAATTATTTTCAATTGTATCTTTTAGATCACATGGTATTTCTATTTTTGTTTTTCTTAACACCATATATAATTATAATACCAAACCAGTATTTCAATCATGAATCATGCCAAAATCGTTTTCATCTGTATTTAGTATATTTTTCTTGGATATTGTTTCACTGAAATACTTTTGAAAAAATACTTGTTTCCGGAAAACAACAGATTCATTCAATCATTGGTGCTATTTTCCTATTATCAACCATATAATGTATGCCACAAATCAGGGGTTAGTCGTCTTCATCGTGTCAATGCAACTTAACTTGTGGTATTACCCAGTAATCCCGACATATTTGCAGAAAAATTCTCTCTGACAAGTCAACGTGTAAACAAGCCAACGTGTTCCGTCTCGTAAAAGGTATTCCCTGGTCTATTTATGGCTATTGACCCCTGACCCGATGACGTTGTTGGCTTTTATGGTTTCTGATTGGCTAAGAATTTGATTTTTTCACCCTGTTATGGCTACACTTGACCAATATAGTTCGAGGTGTTATTCGAGTGCTAGACGTATTGTGCAATGCATCGGAAAAGAAATGTATGCGACATTGACTGGTTAACTTATGCAACAAATCGCCAAACTTTCACCACGAATTTGTTGAGACAAGATGAAACGATTTTCGTGGCTAAATCACAGCCTATTGGTGCCTTTCGATTTTTGCGCGCATGGGATCGTAACTTCCTGAATTATGGCCCCTGATTGTCCGAAAAATTGACTTTTTTAACTTGTGGTCCCACTGGAGGTAACAATTATTATCTGATTAAAAAAAAAACCGTTTGATTATATCTCCGTTACACCGTAATGATGGTTGACTTTGAATTTCGTGAAAATCGGACCAAAACCGGCAAACAAAATGGCTGCCGCTTGTATAACAAATATGGTATATCAAGGTTGTTTTGATGAAACTTGAAATGCATGTTTATAACCCCAAGATCTTGGTTCGCTTCGATATTTGTGCATATCGAATTGTAACTTCATGAATTATGGCCCTTGATTGTAGGAAAAATCACTTTCTTTTTAGCGTGTTCTCTAACCATCGCTCGAAAATGTGGGCGTATCATGCCTGGCAGCCGCTGGTTATAACAATTGGACAAAATGACTGAGAAAGTAAATTTTCATTCTTACTTGTATTTTGGGCATGCATTAAATCAATTAAATATAGGACATAATATTATAATACAATTCCCTATTGGCGAAATAGAAATATTTTTATTGATATTATTAAGACAGAAAACCTGTCCGTCTGTATTAGGCATCACACGCTCTCCAGGAATTGTATAATTTGTCATTATCTGTGTTTAGTTTATGGCACTTTAAATAGTTTAGATGTCATTTGTTAAGGCATCGCTCAACAGCGGCCTCGCTTTGTACACTTTATCAAGGACAGGGCAGCTCTCTAGTCGTTCGGATGGGACGAATAACCGAGGTCCCGCGAACACATTGGTGTGCACGTAATATATCACTTGGCAATCGGAATTCGGTGTAAGCGTAGGCCAAAGCGCCGCTGCCCGGGCAAAATGTCCCTCATAGCACACTGCATGGCGCATGCCAGTCTTCATTTGCCCAGTAGGACGTTAAACCCCTTTTCATTTCATTTCATTTATATTTTGACTCGTGATAACAATATTTGTGACATAAATATAAAGACAGTATTGGTACATTTTTCAAAAACTACGAAATGTGTATTTTCTAACGGTTTGAAATGGGCAATGCTAGGTATATTCAGTTAGCGGATTTAAAACAAAAAGAATGTGCATGCATCTGTAGATATTAGTTTATTCGTCAACTTGTATAACTAAATCTCCAGTGGCAGTACACTCACTTAAGTAATTCTAAAATGCTCCTTTTGCTTTCATGCTTATGTTAAAGTTACATTATGGGAGATAAGATAAAGAGATGGCAGTTCTCACTATAATAGTTAAAAACTAGATAGTATAAAGGTAATTTGCTGAAAATTTCAGTCAAATTGGTCCACAATTAGCCGAGAAAAAAAGCGTTTGAAATATTCAGATAGCCTCGGTCATCATTACTTAAATCATTAATATAAACAGCATAGTCTCGATTATCCACTTGAGTGATTAAATTATCAACCACCATTAAGCGGCATATAGGAATTCAATCCGCCAACATCGAAGGATAGCCTTGACTTTAAGAGTTTATTATGGTCTGGATGTGTTAATTAATGTCTAATTGATTATTTAGATAACATCTCAGGCTTAAAGAAAGAGCTGTAATAAGCAGATTGTGCTCTTGCATAATGCTATTTTAAGTTTTAAATCTTTATACCAAATTTCAGTGATATCCCTTCAGTCGTACAAACCACACTGCATCCACGGTAGTGAGAAGTTAGCAGAAATAACCATGTAAAAATACGAGAGGGCAAAGACGATTAAAACTAAGTTCAGAATACAAAGAAATAAAAATGACAATAGAAGAAGATGACACTCACGTGTGTCTCTGTTAGATAGTTTTATGATGTCAATATTATAAATCTGTTGTAGATCAACACACCACCAGTTACTACCAGTGTTATTGGTTGTATGTGTACAGCTAGACTTAGTAAAATTATTATCAGTATTACCATCTACAGCTTTACTTGAACTTGACAAAGAATCACGTGTTGAACTCTGGGCTGTTGGTTTGCTAAGAGCAATGTTAGTAGCTGAAAAAGTTGCAGAAATAAAAATACTGAATTCGATTTGTTCAGAATACAATAGATTATCTGTGTTTATTTCTGAACCGTGTACAGACGTATTTTTGATTTGCTCTTTTGAACAGATGGTGAAAATAACTATTCAGCGCGTCTAGCTTGGATGTTATTATCCACACCATGTTACAAACGCAAAAAAGGTCATTTATTTACTTTATAGTAGGCCTACTAACTATCGCCTGGAGCAATACTTTTAAATTATTCAATAAAATAAAACAAGTTATACCTGTACAAACACCACATGATCTCATACAGTTCTGTCTATAAAACTCATCTCTAGGATAGTCAGTATTACCACATGATTCACAGTTTGTGTTGTTTGTATCTTTACACACATCTAATGCTGTAAAGGGAAAAGAATAGTGTTAATAACCGGTAAACATATCGAATGTAAATGTTCGAACAGAATAATGTCTGATTTAAGCTTAAATTACTGTTTAAATCTTTGAAAGCTCAGGCCTCTAATCGATGCAGATGATGACATGAAACGAAGTAAAGACACCAGTCTTGTGTAAAAGACTAATTATTGAATTAATATATGCCATGAGTTTGTGTTAAACCATATTTTACTCAGTTTTCTCTACATAAAACGAAGAATTCTATATAAATACTATAACATATTGAATACTTTTCTAAACTAGAATAAATAAATCTATATGCATACTAAAATATCTTAATAATTACTACTTACCTAAACTAGAATATAATATTAAAGATGATATTATTATAACTGCTAATACATGATTGACTTTCATTTTGGTCAACATTCATCAACCCTAAGGACACAAAAATAATCAGATTTCATTTTGGCAATCTTGTTTTTTTTTCTAAGTATGATTTTCTCCAAAAATAACAATCCACTATATTACACCTATTTACATCAATATTCAATTTAGGGAGGGGGTTGGATGGCCGAATGATTAGCACGTGCGCGCTGTATCATAAGGTCTGTCATTCAGTCAGCTAGCGAGGTGTCGATTCCCCGGTTGCACGTGACAAGGAGCAGGATCACCTGTCCAACCACGTGGGTTTTCTCCAGGTCCTCCGGTTTCCACCTACTTTTAAAGAACCCTATGCGCAAGAGAATTATTGAAATAGAATTAAACCATATGTTAGTCCCGAAATGTCGAATGGGCATTAAACCCTCACTCTTCACTCTTCGTCATAATTAAAGCAGTAGGTCCAGTTCATTGACGTCGGTATCGTCAATCCGGGCAGGAAAACAACCGCGGCAAAAAAGAATCCACTTGCGCTGTATGCAAGCAAAGTCGGTCGTAGTACAAACACATAGCTTGACCTGTGGCTTATTTACATATCAAACACTTTATTTTTATTGTAACATATGATTAAGTTAAATAGTTGTTCTCTACCTTTTCCCAGCGGCATACCTTGGAACAAAATAGCAGCACACCTGGCTAAATATGTATGACAAATATTTGAATTTTGCACAATAAAACATAGTCATAGACACATAAAATGACTCAAACTAATAAAGAAAAACACAGCTATGAACTTACTTTATTGAGGCAACGTGAAGTTGGCACGTTATTCGGGATTCGGGATTCAAATAACGAAAAACGAGCCAGCGATCCCGAATACCGTGCTGGCTTGTTATTCGGGATTCGCCAATATTAACGAATAACGAATAACGAGCCAGCACGTTTTTCGGGATTCGGGATTCGACACTAAAAAGAGAGGTCTACTTTCCATGCGACCATTTCCTCGATACCTCCGAACCTAAGGGTAAGTGAACGTCGGGTGGCCGACTAGAACGGAGACAGCAGTATCTCCAGCGAGTACGGTGCCGACTGGTTTGTTGGAGTGCACGGGGCAGTAAGTGAACGTTGGGTGACCGACTAGGAAGGAGACGACCGTTTTTTTTAAGCGAACAGGGCACGTTATTCGGGATTCGGGATTCGCCACTAATAACTGAACGTTCTATCTTAAGAGCCAGCAAGTTATTCTGGATTCGGGATTCGCAACTAAAACAGACCGATTTACTATGGGCATCCGATCATTTCCTCGCTACCCCGACCGTAGTTGGGTGACCGACTAAAAACTAGACGACCATTTGTCCAGCGAATAGCGTGTTGACTGGTTTGTCGGCGTGCACTGGGCAGTCCTGTCCTGCTCTCACCTGTTTTATGAATAACGTTATTCGTGATTCGTGATTCGACACTAAAACAGGTGAGAGCAGGACAGGACTGCCCAATGCACTCGAAATAGGCCTAACCAATCAGCACCCCATTCGCTTGACAAATAGTCGTCTCCGTGCTGGTCGGTCACCCAACGAAGAAATGGTCGGATGCAAGATAGATGGTTCTGTTTTGATGTCGAGCTGGCTCGTTATTCGTTATTGACGAATCCCGAATAACGAGCCAGCACGTTAATCGTGATTCGGGATTCGACAATTAAACAGGTGGGAGCAGGACAGGACTGCCCAGTGCACGCCGACAAACCAGTCAACACGCTATTCGCTGGACAAATGGTCGCCTAGTTGTTAGTCGGTCACCCAACTACGGTCGGGTGTAGCGAGGAAATGCCCCGTAAGTCGGTCTGTTTAAGTGTCGAAGCTCGAATCACGAATAACGTGCTGGCTCGTTATTGTTTATTGGAGAATCCCGAATAACGAGCCAGCACGTGATTCGGGATTCGACAATAAAACAGGTGAGAGCAGGACAGGACTGCCCAGTGCACTCGAAATAACCAATCAGCACCCTATTCGCTTGACAAATAGTCGTCTCCGTGCTGGTCGGTCACCCACCGCGGAAACGGTCGGATGCAAGATAGATGGTTCTGTTTTGATGGCGAATCCCGAATAACGAGCCAGCACGTTATTCGTGATTCGGGATTCGACAATAAAACAGGTGTGAGCGGGACACGACTGCCCAGTGCACGCCGACAAACCAGTCAACGCGCTATTCGCTTGACAAATAGTCGTCTCTGTGCTGGTCGGTCACTCAACGATGAAATGGTCGGATGCAAGATAGATGGTACTGTTTTGAAGTCGAATCCCGAATAACGAGCCAGCTCGTTATTCGTTATTGGCGAATCCCGAATAACGAGCCAGCACGGTCGGGTGTAGCGAGGAAATGATCGGATGCCCCGTAAGTCGGCCTGTTTTAGTGGCGAATCTCGAATCACGAATAACGTGCTGGCTCGTTGTTATTGGCGAATCCCGAATAACGAGCCAGCACGTTATTCGTGATTTGGGATTCGACAATAAAACAAGTGAGAGCAGGACAGGACTAACCAGTGCACGCCGACAAACTAGTCAACGCGCTATTCGCTGGACAAATGGTCGTCTAGTTGTTAGTCGGTCACCTAACTACGGTCGGGGGTAGCGAGGAAATGATCGGATGCCCCGTAAGTCGGTCTGTTTTGATGTCGAGCTGGCTCGCTTTTCGTTATTGACGAATCCCGAATAACGAACCAGCACGTTAATCGTGATTCGGGATTCGACAATAAAACAGGTGTGAGCAGGACACGGCTGCCCAGTACATGCCGACAAACTAGTCAACACGCTATTCGCTGGACAAATGGCCGTCTAGTTGTTAGTCGGTCACCCAACTACGGTCAGGGGTGGCGAAGAAATGATCGGATGCCCCGTAAGTCGGTCTGTTTTAGTGGCGAATCCCGAATCCCGAATAACTTGCTGGCTCTTAAGATAGAACGTTCAGTTATTAGTGGCGCATCCCGAATCCCGAATAAAGTGCCCTGTTCTCATATAAAAACGGTCGTCTCCTTGCTAGTCGGTCACCCAACGTTCATTTACTGCCCCGTGCACTCCAACAAACCAGTCAGCACCGTACTCGCTGGAGATACTGCTGTCTCCGTTCTAGTCGGCCACACGACGTTCATTTACCCTTAGTTTCGGAGGTATCGAGGAAATGGTCGCATGGAAGGTAGACCGCTCTTTTTAGTGTCGAATCCCGAATCCCTAAAAACGTGCTGGCTCGTTATTCGTTATTCGTTATTAGCGAATCCCGAATAACGAGCCAGCACGGTATTCGTGATTCGCGAATCCCGAAAAACGAGCTGGCTCGTTATTCGTTATTTAAATCCCGAATCCCGAATAACGTGCCAACTTCACGTTGCCCTTTATTGAAGCGTTTAAAATTTGAACAATCAAATAGCTGCCTTCTTTACTGAGAAAGTTTCTTAGTGTGCCGTTTAAATTTCGCGGCATACTTGTGTGGTTTAGAATCATGGGGTTAAACTATAGAAAACAGTTATATTAACAGTTTTAATTTATATGGTATCATATGTTTGGGTTATACTGTAGAAAAACGACAAGAGAGACTTATGGCAATCGGTAATTCCCGTATCGAATTTGCGTGTGACGTCATCGATGTATGTGTCTGTCCCATACGCGATACGGCACACGGATACGACAGTACGTATCGAATAGTTTTCTTAAAGAAAAGGTCCGCATAAGATCGTCGTCTTTTTACCGTCTTATTTACTACTTTTAGAATTTAATCTACGTTGATCTATGTGCTAAATTTAGGGGGCTGGGGACCAAATGTGTAATTATAAATGATGTGATTCTATGGTAAAGGGGTATAACATTTCTGAAATAATACATTATTAAAATCGAAAATTGCTATCGAGTCTTAGTCAAAGATTTTTAAATTAGATTTGGCAGTAAATTTTATTGAATAGTTCAGCGACTTTCGAGAGATTTTACTCACTTCGGGAATTTGTAGGCAAGACACTCGACTAGTACTGATGGTGATCTTGGTAGATAACTGACATCATGCTGTAACAGAACTAAGCTCTGCTCAGCTACCTATACGTTATACGAGGCACGAAAATCAACGTTAACTCTATAACTACTTTGACGCAACCTATTACGTGACGATACGAAAACGTGATACGGATGGGAAAAATTGCATTTGCCAAATGCCTTTATTAAAACATATTTCTAATTTATCACCTCATTGGATTACACGAGTATGAGCCCACTAGATTTAGTATTCTCCTTAACGCGTCACGTGTTAAAATGAAGAATAGAAACTATAGATATATAGCAATCATTAATACATATTATAGACGATAATTCATTATGCTTATTGTATGTGATATTTTTTTTTATATATACTATTCAAAAAAAGTAGGGGATATTTGATTTTTAAGTGTTATTAAAGTCACCTAATGAAACTGACGAAGAAACAAATGACAAAATGAAATGAAGTTCACATTCATCGATTTATTCCAAATGATCGTTAGACTAAGTAAGGCACAGACTGGCCATTATAAGGGTAAAATGATACCCGGGGTCAAACAGCAAAGTTACCACAGCATCACAACAAAGTCAGTAACGGGTAAATCCTCCTCTGTTTGCCAAACAAGCATTGATCCGACGTGACATACTCCTAATGAGACGTCTAAGGTCATTTTGGTCCAGATTGTCCCATTCCTGTTGCAACGCAGCAGCAAGTTCTTGGACATTGGCAGGACGTTGTTGACGTTGACGTAACCTCTGTCCAAACATGTCCCAGACATGCTCGATGGGGGAGAGGTCGGGACTCAGTGCTGGCCAAGGTAATGTGGTGATGTTCTGTTGTTGGAGGTAACCTGTAACGATCCTGGCCCTGTGACATCTTGCGTTGTCATCCTGGAAGATGAAACGGCGGCCATGACGTCGTGCGAACGGCACAACATGGACTGCCAAGATGCTGTCCCGGTAGTACTGGCCTGTAACACGCCATGCAACAACATGTAAAGCCGTTCTTCCAGCAACAGTGATGCCTTCCCACACCATAACAGAACCACCCCCAAATCGACCATGTCTGATGACGTTAACGTCTTGGAAGCGCTCGTTTCGACGACGCCACACCCTCCTACGTCTGTCCAAAAAATCAACAGTGAACCTTGACTCATCTGAAAACATCACATTGCTCCAGCGTCGATTATCCCAGTGTTGACGATCCCTGCACCAACGACGTCTTGCCTGAATGTGATGATCTCTCAACCAAGAGATCACGCGAGGATGTCGGGCGCGAAGGTGACCCCTATGCAGTCGATTCCGAATCGCCTGGCCACTCACTCTCACACCAGTGTCTGTTTGAAGACGAGCGCTGATCTAATTTGCTGTGATGACACGATTTCTCAAGGCCAAGGTACGGATAAATCGATCCTGGGCTTGAGTTGTCGCCCTTGGTCGACCTGAGCGTGGTCTGTCCTGTACAGATTGTGTATCACGGTATCTGGACCATAGCCTGCTTATGACAGACTGAGAAACATTCATCGTCCGCGCCACAACCGCCTGTGTTGTGCCGATCTGTAGCATGCCAAGGGCACGTAACCTTTCATTTTGGGTAAGCCGACGCATATCAAAATTTGTTTTCTGGTCACTAAAACAATTAAACTGATGTTTCCACCCTGGAATTCAATGCCACAATGACTGTATCATTCAAAGTCAGAGTCGTGCAAATCTTGGGTTGGACCCCCATGATGATCCCAAGCATCACCTGCATTCCATGCTGTAGCTATTGGTGCGTTTGGGCGTCACATGTAACTGGAAATGTTTCTTCTGTTAGGTTCTATAGTGACTTTTTTCGTAGTCATTTGCATATTTTAGTATTATGCCCCCAAAATCAAATATCCCCTACTTTTTTTGAATAGTATATAATACAAGTATATTCCATGTATAGAATCAACAATAATATATATATATATATATACATGTATACATACAACATTTATTGTACATATTAATTGAACCTAACCCTAGACCTTTTATGTACCTATTACCTTTTAAGGGGCATAACTTCCTGTGCCAATAAAAGTTGCAATGAGAAATCTGGAAATATCAGTTTATTAAATACCCTGGACAGGGTGGAGAGGGTGTCAGATTTTAATTATCTTAAAGTAGCCTATTCTCTAACTGAATATCATCAAAGGTTTTCGACATGTAAAACACATATTATTTGTCAGTTTAAATCAACAATGATGTTGTGTTCTTACTGGTGAAAAGGAGGGGCTAGACATAATAAACAAATCGTGGCAAACGTTGACCCATATTTTTATCTGGAGAGCATCCGGAATAAATACTTTCGGTGTAGACTGCAATAACCAAAAGCTAATGGTTGCATTTCGATGGAAACGTCTAGCGTATTTCACGGGACATAACTGATTTGAAATTAGAGTAAGAACGGACCTCATTGAATGCAAATCAGTTTATATACACATCGATATTACATTAATAATTACTTTTATGTCAATTTCTAGGTGGGACGAAAAACCGCGTACACATTGGCGGGCACGTAAAAGATCCCTTGGCAGTTGGAATTCGATATAAGAGTAGGCCGTAGCGCCACTGCCCGGGCAAAATTTCCCGCATAGTACAATGTATGGCGTATGCCCGTCTTCCATTACCCCAGGTCAGGTGCAGAAGAGTAGGACGTTAAACCCCATTTCATTTCATTTTTACTCATTTGCTGATTTTATTGATATTTCGAAATACAGCCAATAAATGTTGTTAGGAGATAATAACATGGTCTGAGATGGCATGGTAGTTTATTTCATATTTATAATTAAAAACAAGATCAAATCCGTAACAATATTTGTATTTTAGTCATTGCTTGAAATAAGCTGTTGAAGGAAAACGAAACTTAAACAGCTTAAAGGTCAAACTATGATAAATAACTAATCCTTTTTATAGCCAAGCAAGTCATTATATGCATATAACATGTACATGCAGAGTTTCGTCAGCATAAAGGAGATCTCTATTATTTGGCGCCTAGAAATGGGCGCAAATGGATCGTAACGCATATATGATAATGGAATGTAAATAAACTGCTTACATTCAATCGTTTCTGTTTTTACTGTAAACTCTACTCTGGTATGTTCGGCAAAATAAACGGAGAGTCCAAATCGAATGACAGCCTTTAGGCGTCTGGTTATTCCAGTCTACGCCGCTAGTAGTCTTCTGCGGGATATGTTTAGCCCTTTTCTTCGATATATTATATATGTCAATATAAAAAATAGTTAACTGTCAATATTCAATTTATAGAATTAGCAACGATGGATGAATATTAAATATCCAAGTTACCATGTGAATATTTAAAGATACGTTATGGGAGGCTAGATAAAGAGCTGTTAGTTCTCAATATAACTAGATAATATAATGTGAATTTGCTGAAATTTTCCGTCAAATTGATCCACTTTGAACTGAGATTTCAGAGACTGAATTTTGAGCATACCCTCGATCATCATTACTAACGTCGGTCCGATCAAAAACATAGTCTCAGTTATCCAGTTTTTGAATTAATTATTAATGGACGTTAAGCAGCAGACAGGATTGTAATCCAGTAAATATCGCTGGATAAGTTAATTAATGTCGAATTAATCATTTATATAGCAATAGGCAGATTTAACTCTTGCATAATGCATGTTTAATAATATATGTTAGTTAACTAACCCAGTTACCACAGCTGTTAGTTATTTGTATCATTTTTTAATATTGAATGTTAAATATCCAACTTACCAACGCTCGTAGCGAGTTTTGTCAATATTCAATATAGATACTTGTTGAACTAAACCATATCCGTGCAGGTTTGAAGCTCTAATGAAAAAAAAATCAACCCCCGTATTTGTAACAAGTAAGAAAATCTTCTGTGTGCAACGATCAATTGGAGTATTATATGGCTGACCTCGCATAGTAAAATAACGTATCTGTTTTATTCAAATTGAACAATTAAAACTTTCAACCATGGGAGTCGTCTTATTGTGAAACAACCAGCTTGAATGGCGCGTAACTTCTTGTATAAAGCAAACGAATTTGGGTAGCTACATGTAATGCATTCTTTTAAAAACCCTTTGTCCTTTCTCAAGTTATTCATGATCGTGTATACCCAGTAATATATTCATTATACTGAAAACATAATAATATAATACTACGGGTTATATAACATAGTGTGTATTTACAACATGCATTGCTTAATATTACTATCAACTAATGGACGAAATATTATAAAATTGCAACATTTATCCAATTCACAACGTGATAGAGGATATGACCACCAACCCTGTTTAATCGCATGTCATCACCAGCGCATAACAAGGTTGGTGCTGCATTGACCGATGAAGTCCATCCTTGTCAGTGCTACAGGACGGTGAGCCCAACAAGGACAGCTGTCTAGTCAGTCGGAGGGGACGAAAACCGAGGTCCCGTATACACATTGGCGAGCACGTAAAAGATCCCTTGAGAGTTGGAATTCGATAGCATACAGTATGGCGTATATCTGTCTTCATTTGCCCAGTTCGGAGCAGAACAGTAGGACATTAAACCTCCATTTCATTTCATTTCCATTTCGCCAAACACGTGACAGGTTTATAGATAATCAGAAAAAAATAAATGTATATTAAAGTAAAAAAAATCAATGATCACGGACTATAAATAATATCACAACCCGTTGATGCATATTAATGTTTAAAATATAAAATTCTACACAAAATCAAAAGTTATTGTAAAAATTGTCTCTTTTAAAATGGTTAATGCTTTGTCATATAGACCCCGTTGAGAAAACATCGTTTAACAATTTTAGAATACGCAGATACTTGGTGATAGGCACTTCCATGGTCAAAGATCATATTCCCAGTGTTTTGTATGTACAAAAAAGCGTTAACTCGAACTCTATCCCGACAATCTTATAGATACTTGGAACAACACTTTGGAGGTACAATTACAAGCAAAGCAAACGCCAATTAAAAGAGGGTAACATCGACTCTACAAAGAAATGAGAACATCGTCGACACGATTGTAACAAAGACTTCCAACTATTCATCCATAACAACGGTGTTGATGTATCTTCGCTGGTTGCTTGCTGAACCCAGGATTTAGTATAATTATAGTTGTCATCAATTACAAGAATGTCGCACATAATAACCAGGGTTGTAATGACATATTGGTACAATGCAATATATATGTCGAATGTTGACAGGGCCAGCTATAAACCTTTACAAAACATTTTGCTTAATAAAAATAGAGGTTAATTAAAGATACATTATGCGAGATAAGATAAAGACTTGAGTTGGCAGTTCTCACTATAATAGTTAAAAACTACATAGTGTAATTTACTGACAATTGCAGTCAAATTGATCCACTATGAGCCGAGAACGAATCGAGTGAAATTTCCCTCTAGCCTCATTCATCATTACTAAAATCATTAATATAAACAGCATAGTTTCGATTATCCACTTCTAAAATTTAATCATCACCGCACATGTGAATCTAATCCAGCCAACATCGAAGGCTAGCCTTGACATCTAGAGTTTATTATGGTTAATTAATGTCTAATTGATAATTTAGATAACATTTCATGCCTGAAGAAAAACCTGTAATAGGCAGATTTTTCTCTTGCTTAATGCATGTTTAAGCATTTTATTGTCACTTTAATACATGCCAAACGCGAATAACAATGACAACGTCATAGAATAATCGTCATATATAAAGGGGTCTCAGTGGCTAAGTGGGTAAAACGCTGGCTCGCTACCCTGGGGGTCAGGTGTCAATCCCTGCATTGGCCGACAAAGTTCATCCAGATTTACCGGCGTGATTCCCGCTGGTCTATGATGCAGGACGGAGGGCTTGACAAGAACAGCTGCCTAGTCGTAGTGCCGCTGTCAGGGCAGAATTTCCCTCATAACACATTGTATGGCATATGCCAGTCTTCGTTAGCCCGATTAGGAGCAGAACGGTGGGACGAAATCCCGAGGTCCCGTGTACACATTTGTGTTGGTAATTTCAAAACCACTGAACTTACAAACATATATTGGCGGTGGAGAGTATTTTTCAAAGTGTCAATCATTATTTGATTCGAGCTGATTTTTTTCCAAAACGGGATGAGAACGTAAAGCTAACATATGAATAAATTGTTTACTGTTTATGTTTTTATCCGCATTCAACATAAACAGGACAAAGAATACAAACTTGACAATAAACAACTCTGAATCATAATATCAATTTTATAAATAGAAAGGTGTACCAATGACACCAGTATAATTTTACATTATTTGGTACTGTTCCTAAAAATTAAACGCACAATACTGAACATGGCTTTTTACCAAGTTTTTCTGGACAGGTGACATATTTCGTCGTTACATAGAAATGTTACCTTACTATTATATTTTGGCAGCAAAATGGTTGACACGTTAAGTTTTTATTTTTAAAAGAAATAACAACTCGAAATTTCAACAATAACTATATTTAAACTGTATGCATAGATGACACTATGTCCCAATAATTCAGGTGCTAGAACCGTCTTCGTTTGGTCGGGATCACTTGCTAGCGACTTTGATTGCGTCTCCAAGTGCGTGGAAAATGTGTTTGCTGCAGTCTACTTTTCAATTTTTTCGGGGAGAGGGCTTCCCAGACAAACACAGATCCTCCCCAAATCGCTGCCATAGGCGCTCGCGGGATTCCGACTTCAGTAACTCAGGGAATTATATTGGCAACCCCTATCACTCTGCTTCACCTCTACTTTTTAAATCCTACATACTTCTCTGTTTCGTTAGGTCGGTAGATGCAGAAAAATAAAATAGGATAGTAAACCCCGTTGTTTTTTCCCGGTGCCCCGAAAGTGTGTGAGCAGACACAGAAGTGCTAATGTGGCGCTAACTTTAAAAGTTAATTCATTATTGGGTATTGACAAATCTAACTTTGTGTGTGGTTTAATGCTTCGAGGGCGAGACCTTAAGTAATATATTCTACAATATATTACACAAGGTCTTATGCTCGAGACCATTAAACTTCTTAAAATACAGGCGCTTCGCGAGTGAAACACGTCGCACCAGTCCAATATTTCACTGGTATGAATAAAGTACGATTGGCAAATTGCCCGTACGATTATTTGACATAATGGTACGCCAACATCGAAGGCTGATGTCACATCTGTATTTTAATATCTTAGAGGGGATGGGGATCGCAGCAATGCGAACTTTCACAGACTTCATACAATATTAAAACCAATCGTTAAATAGGGATAGGGCCAATATGAATACATGTATCAGATTCTTCTGATATCGAGCCAGTTTTTAAGCATTCGGGCAAATCATGTAGTGCGAGAAAACGACTCATGATCGGTAACATGTTTTAGTTGGACCTGAATGCAGGTGGTCGTACCAAGGGCACCATCTCATTTTCCTGTAATCGACTGGAAGGAACTATACCGGTGTTGCCATTGCCCTGACTGCGGAAAACTAAGAGCAACTGAATTAAAAAAGCCCAAGTCAACTGGTAGCGATTACACTCAACACGTGACAGATAATTTATTTATCACGTGGTCAACAAAATGGCGAATACGTTAGCGCCAGAAGAAGCATGATGGTCGATTGTCCCTATCATCCAGAAAATATTCTATGAATATTAGTCTGGATGCGTTGTCAACATTTTAAGAATATGTTATCCCGTCTTTTACATTATCATTTACAATGTCTAAGGGAGGTAACTCGTCTTTAAACAAGATGTTGAAGCCCGTGAAATTAATTTAAGATTGCCTTTTCAAAAAATCAATTTGATTGCATGCAAGACTCCTTATTATTTTTGTATTGTTAAATTTCTCTCTTCATGTTATGTTATATTGACTGGATAAAGTTTATTATATCTACAGCATGGCAAACATGTCTTACAGGCACTCGGCAAAACTCGACAGATTTCGGAACCTACCTAGTCTCGGCTGTATGACAGTAAGTGATATGTACCTACGCCCATACATTTGCGATGCGGCCACCGGTTTACTTTAACAGGACAACTTGACGCTATTACTAACAAACAAGACACCATCGGCGCAACCGAACACAAATTGGGAACCTATTCGGCTAGCGACCTATTCGATCGATCAATCTGCAACCTGTTCGTTGGAAACCTATTTAGAATAAAGACAGCTGTCGCCTTAACTCATCTATTTATCAACCAATAAAATCCAACGTTATGTCTATCAAATTATTTTTTATCCATTCCTTTAGCTCAGAATAGAAGTGTAATTTCGTCATTATCTTACCGCTGGATCTGTCGAATAGGTCGCTAGCCAAACAGGTCGCCAATTTGTGTTCGGTATGGGCGCAGCCATATTTCATCCGGGACCTTTAAAGTAGTTCCAATATGGCGGAATTCGTCATACAGCCGAGACTAGATGTAGGTTCCGAAATCTGTCGAGTGTTGCCGAGTGGTCTTACAGGGTGAACGGGAAACCAACAACGAACACAGCTCAGAGGAAGCCGGAAGTCATGTGACATAAGAGACTCGTATGACCAGTCTCTATCATAGACTGTATCTGACATATTACATAACACCCACCCACCCCACCCCTCCTTTACAAAACATATATGTACATTTATATATTTATATTAACAGATGCACTGTACAATCAGCACATTAGTATAGCATATAACATATATCACAAATCTAGCTTTACAGGAGGTTTACTAATTCTACCACTCCGAGTTGTAGTCGACGGAACAGTAGGATTATCAGAAAGACTGACAGTTGTATTTGACAAAGACCTGTCTAAATTATCTTTAGCAGGGGGTGGTGTATAAATACCCTGGGGATTCGTAATCTGTAACTTTTTTCTTTGCAGTTTCTCTACTATCAGTATTAGAGGTACATGAATTAGACTAATTGAAATTATTATTTGTACTAAATTTAGAATGTAATAAATCAATTTCATCAGGCTCAACAACTTTGAGAATCTTACGGTTTCTTCTTAGACAAGAGCCGGTAGACATTAAAAAATTATAAGAACGTGGTTCTGGCAATTATGTTAAAATACGTGCCAATTTTCACATCCTATTATCTCTTTGTACACGAACATATTGACCTCGTTCTAATTCACTAAGTTCGACTCCTGTTCTCTTATCATATTATGACTTCTGTGTTTCTTGACGTGACATTAACTCTTCGGGTGTATCGTCAACCTGTAACTACATGTTCCTTTAAAGGAGATAGAACAGGGTCTGATTGATCTCGTAAACTAGTTTTGACTGGGTGTTCTTGGTACAGGTGAAGTGCACATCGGGGTCAGGAGTCATTAGTCTCGACAAACCATCGGAATGAACCATTTCATTTCCAGGCGTGTATAACAGCGTAGCCTTATAACCATGTATACGAAGTAACAAGCGCTGCATTCTGGGAGGTGCCTTGGCTAGATTCTTTTCAACTATCATAAGCAAGGGTTTATGATCAGTTTCTATCGTGAAACTTTTACCATAAACGTAAGTGTGAAATCTTTCAATGCCGTAAATCACAGCAAGCATTTCACGCTCAATGTTTGCATACCGTTGCTCAGTTTTAGTAGGAGATTGGGATGCAAAACAAATAGGCTTGCCATTTTTGTAATAGTACAACGCCAAGGACTTCAAGGATGCATCAACTTGTATAACATTAGGAATATGCGGATTAAAATAGTTTAGGACGGTTTCTCTACAAATACTGTCTTTATTAGCTTCGAAAGAGTCTTTGTAGATCTGATTCCATGCAAATAATACACTTTCACCTAAAAGTTCTCTTAAAACGCTCGATCGTCCGTGCATTAAGGTTTGCCACATAAGGTGCCATGTAGTTTGCGACCCCGAGAAATTCTCTTAACTCGCCTTTTGTCTGTGGAGCGGTTAATTTTCTTATGTCTCTGGTTCGGGCCTGACACCTCATTTGTTGTACATCTGTCCACAAAAAGGATTCTCTTCAGTACCAATCGGGCATTTGTTTTGAGTTGAATACCAGTCCGTATTCTCTGGCGACGTTCAATAGGTTATGAAGTGGTTCATTATGCTGGGCTACACCTCTACCGTGTACAAACCGTGAAAAGATTGCTTATTAAAGCATTGGCATCGGGTAGACCTTCGACAAAATCACGGATGTCATCGGCAATACCCAAGCAACCTTCTAGTATTTCATCCATCCTAGCTTGAGACATTTAAACCGAAAGGTAACCGAAGGAAACGGTATCGACCAAATGGTGTGTTAAAAACTGTTAACCATGACCATGACGACGAATCATCTAAGATTATCCAGTAACCTGATTTGCCATCAAGTTTTGAGCAGACTATGCTACCTTGATACTTGTGTGTCATCTCTTCTAATGTTGGAGTCTTATAGTATGCGGGATATAGCTCGAAAGTTCACCTAAGACCCCCCAAAACATCTGTTAAATACATAATGTAATATTAACCTTGTTTTTTTTGGTTTAAAGAACTAACCACTTTTATTTTTCTTCAATACGTACATATTTCAAATGCTAAAATAAAAACAACATTCTTATTCAACTGACCACTTTTATTTTTCTTCAATACACATGTATATTTCACGTAAGTTGGGATTTTACTAACCTAAATTAAAATAAAACAATTTATATACTAATTAACATAGTAACTACAACTACCAAAAAAACATTTCTCATACCTTAACGACATACAGCTTGTATATTGTTTAATTATTGAAAAACTACGAAAGCCTACAGAGCTCATCTATTTTTTTTTTTACTTCTGAGTTCCTAGTTCTCACTTCTGAGTTCCTAGTTCCCACTTCTGAGTTTAACTCTGAATTCAACGATTTGTATAAAATGCGCATGCGCACTTTCTACTTTCACATTACTTATTGGTTCGACGCCGACAGCGGTAAAATAAAGAATGAGAATAGATGAATGAAAATCTAGATAACTATGCAATTATAACTGAAATCGGATGTAGTGGACGCTGTATTGGACACCGATCTATGTGGTATCGTTTAAAGATTGAATGGGGCATCAGATTTCCTCGCGATGAAATTCTCAGACTTATGCGGATTGTTGATCCAGAAGGAATTCGAGTGAGAAAACGTCGACGTTTACATCGAAGACGATATATTTGTAAAGGACCAAATGCGGTTTGGCATGTAGATGGGTATGACAAGATAAAGCCATTTTAATTTTGCATTCACGGTTGTTTGGATGGCTTTAGTCGACGAATTATTTGGCTATGTGTTGGGAAAACTAACAATAATCCCAAGGTAATTGCTAGATATTACCTCGAGGCGGTCCAACAGCTTGAAGTTGTCCCAGCTAAAATTAGGTGTGATTCTGGAACAGAAAATTCTATATTAAAGAATCTTCAGCCGCTATTCCATTATGGTGAAAATGACCCCACTGCGTGTTTGAAATCCTTTATTTATGGAAAGAGCACTTCTAATCAGCGTATAGAAGCGTGGTGGTCCATCCTTCCACGACAATGTTTACATTGGTGGATTAATTTATTTAAAGAGATGCGAGAACAGAATATTTTTAATGACTCAAATATTCTTCACAGTGAATGTCTGCAGTTCTGTTTTATGCACATTATTCAATCAGAACTTGACATGGTCACTAGAAACTGGAATCTGCACCAGATAAGTAGGAGCCGCAAGACGGAGGTTCCAACAGGAAAACCTGACGCAATGTATTTTTTGCCACAGCTATATGATGCCAGCGATCAAGGTACCTTTGTGGATATTAGAGATGTTTCTGCATGCATGACGATTTTCGAGTACGATAACAAGTCGATAGCTTCAAACAAATTTGTACAATTGATTGAGCTCCTAAAACCAGGGGTGGGTATTCCTGTAACAGCGAGAGAAGGGCTCAATTTGTATATGGAAATAACAGAACTGTTAGAACACTACCAATGATGACCTCTGACTCATAATAAGTAATAAAATCATTATACTTTCCTGTAATTAATAATGTGTTGTAGAAACGTGTTTTGTACACAATAATGTGGCCCCTTTTAATACACTCCACGTCACCCACCCTCCTTAATCCCTGGTTGAACAAACGTTTCGATTACCTTGGGATCATATACATGTAATGCTTTTTTAGCTTGCAACTAAATTGAATTATTTAGAACCACATGTGAATTGTGAATAGGCGTGTGTGTTTGTCTAGTACTATCAAATATCAATAATCAGGTTATTATAGTAACTGGACACAATTATATGGGTAACAATTACTTCTTTACTAACAAGCGACGTTTCGACATATGACACTAGTTGGATAAAGACAGTAGAATATACATGTAATAAAATGTTGAAATATCGCTTATAGTTATTTATATAATAGTTATTGTGTTGTAGGCATTCAACGCGAGCGGTAGAGAGTGTCTGAGAGGTTGTTCTACTAAAACATTTTTGCAAATTAGGATTTATTTCCGTGCATATAAGGCCATTCCAGAGGCGAGGCTTTGCAGTTTGATTATCTCGAAGGCGGAGCATATATTAGTGTCGTAGGCATCTACCTTGTGCGCTAAATGTCTGCTGGGAGGTGGGCTTTTAGCAGGAAAACTTTACATCACTATACACCGTAATCACCCAACGCGAGCGCTAAAGGTTTTGTCTAGGGCTACACAACCCAAGGAATTAAAAAAAAATTACGAATGAATTTCGTGCATTTGAGACCATTTCAGCAGCGATGTCCGTTAGATAAAAATAATTGTGCCCAATCCACGGATTCATTGGTAATTTGAGTCCATAGGTCTCCCACCAGTCAGTCTCTTATCACACCTGCCCCCCTCCCCCACCTAGATCCGCTACAGGATGGTTATTATAGTACACCTTATCCTTGAGATCCCCCCTGTGGACCGAGGCTAGCCCAGTACTAGGTAGTAGAATAGGTCTATTGCCCCTCCCCAGCGTGTCGTAAAAGGCGACTCATGGGGAGAGTGGTCGGGTGACTCCTCAAGTACTCCCAGAGTATAAGCAGATCATCTGCGACAACATGTGGATTGGCGCAAATTGATCTGATTTACGGTGTCGACATGCCATAAGACAATATTCATTCATTCATTCATTATCCTTGAGATACCTAAACAAATGAAACAAAATCGGGGATTTCGGTGAACGTGGTGCTAATCATTATCTTCCTCGGTCATGTAAAATAAATCAGTTTATTCTAGAATACTAGTATAGGCACATTGTTTATACAGTGTAGTTCAATGCTAGTTCTTTCAACAACAAAAATTATGTCCGAGATCTTACTTTTGTGGTAAAGGACGTAAAGCTTAAATAGACGAGACGAGACAGTCAGCGGTGTAACTATTTGGACTGTATGAGCATAATAGGTGTACTGGGTTGTCACCGAGGATATCTTACTTTGTGTAATTCTAATTTTCTTAAATAGTCGGCGCCTTCCTTAAAGGTAAGGTCCCAGATGGTTTTTGGAGGATAAAGCTGTTTAATTTTGTGGGAAAATTCCGTAAAAACTCTCTACATTAGCAACTATTGCAAGCTATATTATTCATTTTTACCATCCATTTTCTCATCCACTGCTTTTCACTTTGTTTAGGCGGGAAAGTTAGCACGAAAGTAGCAACAGTGCATGCGCTTTTATAATATCTCCGAATTTAAGTCTGAAGTAGGAATTCTGAACTCAGAAGTAAGAACTCAGAACTCTGAATTCAGAAGTGGGAAGTCGGAACACAGAAATTAAAAAAAAAAAAGTAAATGATCTCTGTAGGCTTTCGTAAAAAACAAATTAATGAAAAAAAATAATTTTTGAAGAAAGAAATTAATAACAAAATTAATTAATGAAAAAAAAAATAATGAAAATAAACTATTGAAGAAAAAAATGATTATTAAAGAAAATAAATAATTAATAAAAAAAAATATGAAAAAGAAAAAATCATTATTGAAAAAGTAATTGAATTATGAATAATTCATGAAAAAAGGTAAATAAATTATGAACAATTAATTACATTATCGAAAATTAATATTACTATTGACTGGGATTTTAGGACATGTGTTGGTCTTTGTGGGTGGGGCGACGACGCGCGGCATGGCGACATAGGTGTCATGCGCGGTACAGATAAAACAATTCGCGAACCGCCTACGCAATTCAAACACATATTCTTATGAATAAGTATAACCGATGACCTCTATAATATATTCAAATTACGTAGTTGTCACATGATCATTTGTACATCGCCTGAAGTGGTGCAGTGGTCTAAGCCCCGCATCGTCCAAAGTGCAGCAGCAAGAAAGTGCCGCAGGCCCAAACAGCCGAAACTGCCACAACCAATTACCTTAGGGTGCCCTAGCCAAACATCTCAGGGTGCCCCGAGCTCAGACTGTCCTAGCATCCTCGGGTGCCCTCTATATTACTACTGTAGTTAACGTTTAATATTAGACCTACAGCTAAATATATACCTGTATATTTGACAATCTGTAGATTTATCCTTTCACTACCCACTAGTCATAGCTTATTACATTGATTGCTACGTACTACTTGCATATCATGTGCATATCGACAGTATTACATCTATATATGCTATTAAAAAAAAGTAGGGGATATTTGATTTTTAAGTGTTATTAAAGTCACCTAATGAAACTGACGAAGAAACAAATGACAAAATAAAATGAAGTTCACATTCATCGATTTATTCCAAATGATCGTTAGACTAAGTAAGGCACAGATTGACCATTATAAGGGTAAAATGATACCTGGGGTCAAACAGCAAAGTTACCACAGCATCACAACAAAGTCAGTAACGGGTAAATCCTCCTCTGTTTGCCAAACAAGCATTGATCCGACATGGCATACTCCTAATGAGACGTCTAGGGTCATTTTGGTCCAGATTGTCCCATTCCTGTTGCAACGCAGCAGCAAGTTCTTGGACATTGGCAGGACGTTGTTGACGTTGACGTAACCTCTGTCCAAGCATGTCCCAGACATGCTCGATGGGGGAGAGGTCGGGACTCAGTGATGTGGTGATGTTCTGTAGTTGGAGGTTACCTGTAACGATCCTGGCCCTGTGACATCTTGCGTTGTCATCCTGGAAGATGAAACGGCGGCCATGACGTCGTGCGAACGGCACAACATGGACTGCCAAGATGTTGTCCCGGTAGTACTGGCATGTAACACGCCCTGCAACAACATGTAAAGCCGTTCTTCCAGCAACAGTGATGCCTCCCCACACCATAACAGAACCACCCCCAAATCGATCATGTCTGATGACGTTAACGTCTTGGAAGCGCTCGTTTCGACGACGCCACACCCTCCTACGTCTGTCCAAAAAATCAACAGTGAACCTTGATTCATCTGAAAACATCACATTGCTCCAGCGTCGATTATCCCAGTGTTGACGATCCCTACACCAACGACGTCTTGCCTGAATGTGATGATCTCTCAAACAAGGGATCACGCGAGGACGTCGGGCGCGAAGGTGACCCCTATGCAGTCGATTCCGAATCGTCTGGCCACTCACTCTCACACCAGTGTCTGTTTGAAGACGAGCGCTGAACTGATTTGCTGTGATGACACGATTTCTCAAGGCCAAGGTACGGATAAATCGATCCTGGGCTTGAGTTGTCGCCCTTGGTCGACCTGAGCGTGGTCTGTCCTGTACAGATTGTGTATCACGGTATCTGGACCATAGCCTGCTTATGACAGACTGAGAAACATTCATCGTCCGCGCCACAACCGCCTGTGGTGTGCCGATCTGTAGCATGCCCAGGACACGTAACCTTTCATTTTGGGTAAGCCGACGCATATCAAAATTTGTTTTCTGGTCACTAAAACAATTAAACTGATGTTTCCACCCTGGAATTCAATACCACAATGACTGTAACATTCAAAGTCAGAGTCGTGCAAATCTTGGGTTGGACCCCCATGATGATCCCAAGCATCACCTGCATTCCATGCGGTAGCTATTGGTGCGTTTGGGCGTCACATGTAACTGGAAATGTTTCTTCTGTTAGGTTCTATAGTGACTTTTTTCGTAGTCATTTGCATATTTTAGTATTATGCCCCCAAAATCAAATATCCCCTACTTTTTTTGAATAGTATATCAAGGTTTATTAAAGTATTTCTTATATAAAATGTCAGGATTTATTAAAATATATTTTATATAAAATCTACATTGCTACATCAATATGTGATGCCTTATTAAAATATTTCTTATAATTTTTTTTTACAGAATTACGTCTATTTGATTATGTTAGAATCTGTAACATAATTCTTATATACAATATACATTATTTCATTTTGTTAGAATCTATAGCAATGAAGTGGGCTGTGGGTGGAATTTAAGCGCAATCATTCAAGAAAACACTACCTGGGTGCATAATATGGTGATGGCTGATCGACGATTGATCACTCGCATCTCATTTTTTTTTATCGTAAATGGCATCAAATGAAATTTTAATGCATGAAGGATTTGTAGTCAGAAACTGGATATATCATGTTTTATTAAAGTATTTCTTGAAGTATATAATATTTTTCTCAATATATATTATGTTTAATTTACGTATCTCTAGCATGTTACATTCTATAGATTTATATTATGTACTGTATGATACATTACAGTTACACATGTTATAGCTACTTTAATATAGAAATAAAGGTATTATACAAATCTATAATAGTATATCTATATATGTATTTGGCGCTTTAAGATCATATGAAGTAATTACACATGATATAGATAATAATATAGAAATAAATGTATCATACAAATCCATAATATTATATATATTTGGTTTTGTTAGAATCTATAGATGTAGACATGTTGTTTGTATCATCTGCTGTGTGATCTAATGTATCATACACATTTCTCGTATTGTCTTCTGTATTAAACGACTGGTTGGGAAAGTCTACATAACGTGCATTAGTAGGAATATTCTGATGTCTAGTGGTTAATGTTTCATCTGTTGTAGAACTAGACGGGTTTAAATGACTAGGCACGTACATGTAATCGGGAATAATTTCTTCATTTGGTGAACGAGGGGTTGACTGGCGTCTGAAATACATAAAGTAAAGAACACACTATACTATTAAAACTGAGAGGAAACCCACCAGGTGTAGCAGGCCACCATACGTCTTGGCACGTACAAGTTTGGTATCAATACCACGAATAATGGCAGATCTTATGATATAAAGCGCACACATTAAGCTACTGTGCCCGAGCAAAATAAGATGATTGTCCATGTAAGGAACATATCTTGATAATGTAAAGATAAACCCAAATATGAAAAGTCTAGGATGACGACGGGGGATTAAGATAACGAACTGTAGGCCCTCTCATGGTCCCAATACTTCACGCCATTCAAATTGGACATAAATGTCGCGGAACGTTGTTAATCGCTTTTAGAACTGGAGGCATAACATCGATGGGCATCAAAAGTCATACAAGCTCTGTTGGTCTTTAAAATACACATGTATGTGTAAAGTGTCGGGGTTTTGATTCCCCGCACGTATGTGACAAGGATTAGGATCGTCGCCTGTCTAACCTCGTGTTTTTTTTCGGGACCTCTGGTATACTCTCGCCGCTAAAGATCACTACGCACCAGCCCAGCCAATTGTTGTAATGAAATTCAATCACATGTTAGTCCAAAATGACATAGTTTATGTCGAGAGGATAACTTTGTACACATTTTTGTTAAACCATAAATAAGTTTATTATTAACGGTATTAGGGTTGTGTTCAGGGTTTTTGGCAGCCAAGGCACCCAGATCGAAACACGTCGAGTTTACCCGAGGCTTTGATCAAATCGCTCCTCATTTAGATGCATACAGGTATAAATGTACATGCCTAGGGTACAACGGGGCCAAACCGACGACACGGCGAATTAGCACGTTTGGTTGTTCGAATATATTTTCTGGGCGAGCAATTGAGGTTTCAAACCCACTGGGCAATTAACCCCCGTCTTGAAACGTGACTAAATATTTCCTGAAGACGTGAATAATAAATTTTACCTTTTCTTGTAGAAATGATGTGAGAGGCAGACTGCTACCGTGCCTAGTATTCCACACAGAACACCAATTACAACACCAATTACAACATAAACCATAGGACTTAATGCTGCACTTGTAGAAACATGTACACATTCTATTAAAGATAATATTATATCATATAGGTTTATTATTCTAAGTGTCAAGTATGTTGGCCTTAACTGCCCACCATACATACAGTTATGTATTTGTAATGACACTTAACATTATGTAACGGCGTTTCGTAATGTTCCAGAATAAGTGGTCATCTTAGAATTTATTCTTTTTACGGTTAGGGATAAGGATGTTTCTGACATTTAGAACATAGAGCAAAATAAATAGTTAAAAATACAGGTACTTGTTCGTCCCTGGTATGACAATATTCATCTTTTTTAAACAGAGTTTTGATCGACAATTTATTTATGCGTGGACCGCTGTATTGTTGCCAGTTTGCCCCCGGTTGCAAACACCATACAGCTACAAATAACAGTTTGTCTTCCCTTTAAACTCCTGGATAATACCTTGTTAAGAAATATTAAACTCAAGGCAGATGCGAGAGAGAGAGATATTGGGTTTAATGTCCACTCGACACAAACTAGGTCATTTCGGGACTAACATATTATGGTTAAATTTTATTTCAATAATTCGCTTGCGCGTAGGGGTCTTTAACTGTGTGAGGAAACCAGAGGACCCGGAGAAAACCCATGCGGTTGGAAGTTGATCCCAGTCTTTGTCACGTACAACCGGAGATTCGAAACTACGCCAGTTGACTCAATGACAGGCTTTATGATACAACGCGCACGTGCTAACCATTAGGCCATCCACCCCCACCCCAACTCCCAAGGCAGACGCATATTCAATTAAAAACGAGAATTATAAATAATGAAATTTAAACTTACCTTTTGTACAGTTAGATCCTATTTTACCAGGCACACATCCATCTATACAATTTCCTGTAATCTGATCACATTTACTAACAGTTGTACCAACTACTGGTTTACAGTTAGAATTGCATAGTTCATTACATGGTGATCCCCATCTTCCATCTTTACATTCAGTACAAGAGTTAGCATTATCCTGGTTACAAACAGTACAATCAGTATTACAGCTGTTATTACATCTGTCTCCAGTTTTACCTTTAATACAAGATGTACATCTACCAGTACCTCTATCACATCCACCATCACATCCTGTACTACAACTCTTGTAACATTCAACACCATATCTGCCTATAAGACAGTTAGTACATCTACCGGTACTTTGATCACATCCACCATCACATCCTGTACTACAGTTCTTATCACATCTATCTCCATATCTACCTATAAGACAGTTAATACATCTACCAATAGTTCTGCTACACCCACCATCACATCCCGTGCATTCGCTATCACATGTATCGCCATACCTTCCAATAATACAGTTAGTACATGTACCATTTCTATCACAAGTCACCGTGGTCTGGTCTGTGCTTGGTTGACATTCTGTACCACATGTAAGGTTACAGTATGGACCAACTGTATCAGGTTGACATTCAACACATCTACCCCCTACCTTATCACATCCTCTGACACAGTTACTAGAACATGATGAAAGACAGCTTGTACCAAACCATCCTGGATTACATGCAGTACATGATGATCCATCTTGTTGACATGTTTTACAGTTACCAGGACATGGTGATTGACAATAAGAATCTTTATAACCATCAATACAACCATCTGTACATTCTGGTGATGTAGATGAAGATTTAGTGGAACATTTACCGTCTTTACAGTTAGTACTACACCGTGATGTACATGTATCACCATAATAACCGTCCTGACATGCACAGCTACCATCTATCTCATCACACTGGCTGTTTAAACATCCATCACCACATTGGTCTTCACAATAATCACCATAAAAACCTGTTTTACAATCTCCAGTACAGACACCATTAGAAGGATCACATCTGTCATTAAGGCATGTATTACATGGTTGACATGTAGAACTTGATGTACTATAGTATCCAGTATTACATTGTGCTAGATCTGTAATATAGATGATATATATATCATTATAATATATATTATATGTTTAACATGTAATAACTGGATGCACTGTAGATTCAGTATATTACTGTGTTATGTCTAAATTCAAATCAAAATTAAAATGAATTCAATATCAAATGTGAAATGAAATGAAAGTTACGATCTGAATCAAACGAAAAGTAAAATAAAAATCCTTCAGTCTATCGTTGTTATAATACCACATATAGCTTCGCGGCGTGATAGAATTAACCTAATTGAACTATGACCCGTTGGTACACACGGGTAGATTACTTCTGATCTAATACGACGTTGTCATTTTCCTGATATCCATGCCAACCGCTTCTAATAAATTATATTTCATTAAAATAATCAACGAAATCTTCGCTGTAAGGGAAATGCCATATTACTTCATGTTTCAATGAGGCTGCATGTCCATTCGGTTCATCCTTCGAATGCATTTTCTTTTGTCTTCGGAGGGAGCTACAGTGGTTCAGTGAGTAAGACTTTGACTCGCTAACCTGGAGATTCATTATTCGATCCCTGCGTTGGCCGAGAAAGTTCATCGGAACTTCCCGACGAGGTTCCCCTTGTCAGTGGCGCGGGACAGGGGGCCTGCAAAGGGACAAAGTATAGTCGTTCCAATTGGATCTGAATTGAATTAGGTGTTAACAGCTACACTCTTCTGCACCAGCATGACTAATGATCACCAATGATGCATACAGGAGCAAGGTTCGTCCTCTCATCCACGCGACTTGACGATTTTCCTTATCAGGCCTAACCTTCTGCATCACTAAGAAGACGAAACTACGCTGACATTTCTAGAGAAACTTTAACCA
This sequence comes from Patella ulyssiponensis, assembly GCA_963678685.1. NCBI lineage: Eukaryota > Metazoa > Mollusca > Gastropoda > Patellidae > Patella > Patella ulyssiponensis. Next base: position 10,763,908 of record OY783228.1, read on the forward strand.
CAAGATCATCGTTAACGTATCTTTTTTCCCTTTTTTTAAACCAGTAAATATCTGAATAAAGTATAAATTCTACTACACATAAACTAGGTCATTTCGGGAATAAATTAAGGACTAAGAATGTAATTAATAATGACACGTATATACTACTTGAAATGAAATGGGTCCATAGACCTTTAACATCCTATAGCACCCAGTGTTCAATAGCGGTCATCCGTTCAGATAGAAACTTCCCTGATGTTCATTGACTGCATAACTAGGGTCCAAATTATATTCACGCGGTGATGAATATAAACAGACTGTTTCACAAAAACTTAAATCTCCTTAAAATCGCCTTGAACTAAAATTTCATCCTAAACTAAGATAGCTGGGTTTCACAAAACGATTTAAAGCACTTTAATTAAAATCCAGTAAATTATATTTTAAGTTAAAATTTTATCTTAAATTGAAATAGAGGCGTTTCACAACCCTATTTAAGGACAATTTTTTCTAAAATCAATTTTAAGTTAGGATAGCCGCCACCCTCTCCTAACTTAAATTCACGACATTAACATAGCTTAATTAGGGCTACGTTGTTACATCTATTGCAACATATAGAATGATAATATTGCCAATGGCCCGGGTAACATAATGATTAACATGCAATCATTTAAAAAAAAAACAATTCTCATGGGAAATACAGCTACGGTCCATCCGTTTATTGTATTGTAAGGCAAATTAAGCATTTAGATGAATCCCAAATTAGAATCCCAAGAAGAAATTACACGCAAAACCACAGTTTTCATTTAGTCAGATAGATGCAGCTAGGCATTTTGGCATTTTCATACCGTGGGAAACATTGGTTATTTGGTGTATCAGTTTTAAAATTCAACAAATATTCACAGTCTAGAGTGGTCGTTTGAGTAAGAAATATCACATGTTTGTGACCATTCTCAATAGTTATGTTATCCAAAATACCATAAAACTACAAAGTTTATCGATTATATTTCCATTGAAGCCGTGGGTAAATCAAATGTCAAGATCACAAAAGCAGGATGCCAGTTAAATGCCAATCCACCAATACATTTCGAAACGAATAATACGCAATAAACTCATTTATTTCGTCTCTCTACGACTGACCGACCATGTGTAAACATTGCTACAGCGTATGAAACTCTCACCATTGATATTGTAACCGATAGTTCAACCCGTCAACAGTTTTCAGTTTCGAAGTGTATCTCCTTACACCCTAAGGTCCCACAACGGAAATGTGCACTGCGCGAGAGCAAGCAATTTTAACCAAAATCTTTTTATAATCGATCTTCATGAAATGCATAAAATTGCATTTTGATTTTAGTTAAAATCTATTTTAGTGATTTTAGCTTAAGTTTTGGGGAAACAGGGCCCTGATGTGTTAGAAGATAAAAAGCGTCCAAGTACTGATACTCTGACGGCAGATACAATTCACCTGGCAAGTTTAGTTTGCTTTATTCAAAGCTTTCACCTCTCAAATAAATGTCCTTAGAAATGAAATGGAGTTGTTCTTATCAACCAGTGTAAATGAAGTTTCGATTTTATTGACGAATGAAGGTGTGCATTCGACATACAGTGACACTTTGCTCGCTACGGCCTACTGTTATATCGCACAATGAAAATTAAATAAAATGGGGTTTAACGTCCTACTGTTTTGCTCCTAACTGGGCTAATGAAGACGGATATACGCCATACTGTGTGCTATGAGAGAAATTTTGCGCTATGTGGGAAATTTTGCCCGGACAGTGGTACTATGGCCTACTCTTATGTCGAATTCCAACTTTAAGGGATCTTTTGCGTGCACAGGACCTGGGGTTTTCGTCCAATCCGAACGACTAGACAGCCGTCCTTGTCACGCCCTTCGTCCTACATCACTGACAAGGGGGAACCACGCCGGAGAAAATGGATGGACTTTCTTGACCAATGCTGGGATCGAACACCCGACCCCAAGACTAGTGAGCCAGCGTCTCACCCACCTAGCCACCGTGAAACCTGTTATATCGAATTCCAAGTGCCAAAGGATATTTCACGTTATCTTTGTTGGTTTTCCTATCCGACCGACTATACGTTGTCCCTTGTTATGCACCACTGACAAGGGTGAATCACGCCGGAACATCCGACAAACTTTCTTGGCCAACAACGGGATCGACGACGATCGGACCTCCAGGTTAACGATCTAACTTCTTGCCCACTGAGCCCCCGCGGCTCCCGAGATAAGGGTTTGAGGTAAACTAGTGTATCTTATGTTGATATTCATCGTTTCCCGGGGGGGGGGGGTTGCTGTCATTTAGTCAACTGGCGTGGTTTCGAATCCCCGGTCTTACTTGACAAGAACTAGAGTCACCTGTCAACCTCGTGGGTTTTCTCCGCGTCCTCTGGTTTCCTCCCACTGCTAAAGACCCCTACGCGCTAGCGAATTATTGAAATAAAATTAAACCATATTATGTTATTCCCGAAATGACCTAGTTTGTGTCGAGTGGACGTTAAACCCCATTTCTCTCTCTCTTTCATCGTTTACCATGACAAAAGTAGTGCAGCTTTATGATTGTGATACGTGTGTTTGTCTTGAACTGACAAATGATGTGTTATATCAACCTACTGTATCAAGAGCTGTTCCGAAGATTTTGAGGTGAAATCCTATATGTAATGTTGATATATCAGAATAATTGCTGCTGTATATTAATGATTATTAACCTACTTTATATTGATGTTTGAATTTTGAGACTTGATATCATCCACGCCTGTTCTGGCTTTCTGTATAACTGGATGTGCATCAATGGAACACACACAATGGTTATATGCCTACTACCGCTAGTTTGTTTTTCTAAATGGATGTTTCAATAAATTGACATCGGTAATACATCCCCCGGGGCGAAAAATACTCAGTAGGACCTAGGCACTACTGTTCCTTTTGTACTGTATATTTTCCACACCTGGGTTATCATCATGGCGATTGAGCATGGAATTAAATAATAATATCAACGGGAACATGAAATTATTAATGATATCAACGAGAGCATGATATTACAAAACATGATTTCACAGGGGGGGGGGCATGATATTAATCAATGATAAAATGGGGCATGATATTAATCAATGATAAAATGGGGCATGATATTAATCAATGATAAAATGGGGCATGATATTAAAATATGGTGGTGATTGAGTATATTGAGCGAAATTAATTAATGATATCGAAGGTAACACGAAATTAATTAATAATATCGACTGGAACACGAAATAAATTAAAGACATCAATGGGAACATAAAATTTATTAATGACATTATATAAATTAGCATAGAATTATTTTGTCTTACCAGAAAATATCTGAACTTCACATAAAGTAAGTGGTTGACTGGAAACAGAGACGTATACTGTTCTAGCAGATATACTAGTTGATGTAGGTTGATTACATCTCACTATTGTATATGTATCTTCTACTGTTGATGTTGTATCTTTATAACATGATGTAGCTGAGGTAAATTCTGTTTGATCGCATGTACCACTAGAACTTGTCTTTATCTCAAATCCTCGCAATCTATCCTTATCTTATATATAAAATAGAAAATAATATTGCCACTAGAACTTGTCTTTATCTCAAATCCTCGCAATCTATCCTTATCTTATATATAAAATAGAAAATAATATTTAAAAATTAACTTATACACTGTTAAAATTATATGTATATTTACAGCTATAATTATAGTAAAAATACAGTACATGATTTGTAATATCACATGGTTTGTTAACTTACATTTAAAACGATGTAGACGCATAAGAATACAAGGCTTGTGTAAAATTACATCAAATTTAATGTAGTAATACAACCACATGTCAGTTTACATCACGTGAGCTGTATATTAACAGATATGCCACTGTAAATATTATTTTTACAGAAAATTGTAAAATAGTGGTCACATGGGTTATTCCCCCTTTGACCACAAATCGAATATTATACAAAATATTAACTTTTCTGTCAGTCAGTTTAGTCAATTTTAGAGAAATAGGTTATTCAAAATCTGAATGTATCGAACTGGTTAATAAAGACATATGCGATACATTGAGTTGGGTGCGGAATTTTGCTTGGATTGTATCACCTACTCTTTCCATTATAAGGAGAAGAACAGTAGCACATTAAACCTCATTTCACTTATTTTCTTTACATTATCGAATGTCGTTTTACATGCTCGACTGAAAGTTCCGCTAAACTATCTGTGTTCGCCAGGATGGAACCTAGGACTAATTAGCCAAGCCGAGACAAACACATTCCTTTGAATAATGTTACCTTGGCAAATTACATAATATGTAATTCTACAACATTTATGAGGTATTATTACATAAACTCTGTTAAAATACCCAATATTTTTTGATTTAAATGTTGTTGTACAAATATATGTAAATTAACATCATGGTAATTTTACACGTACTCTATTTACAGGTATGTAATTTTACCTTTGATGTAAAATAGCTAGTGGTAAATTTACATTACAGACTGTGAAATAACATGCAATGTTAAAATACAGTTAAAACGATGGCAATATTTCTGCCAGTTAAAACGAGGTAAAAATACATAAAAATTTTAACAGTGTAAACTATCCAGTCTAGCCATGTTAAAAGGTACGGGAGGAGTCTAGCCATGTTAAAAGGTACGGGGGGAGGGGAATACAAGCAGGACTTTATGTTTTATATTAGCCGAATTGAATTCAAAACACTCTGTGATTAATAAATAAGGATGTGAAACGTCAGTAAGGTATATTTACAACTTTTTAAACCCCCACCTTTAAAAAAACAGGCTAGGTAATCCCATGTCAAATTATCCAAAATATTTGAAAACGTCAACCGTATTTTTTCGATTTTAATGTAATTTGGTAAATAAATGTATGCCCAAACCAGGGGCGGATCCAGGATTTTCAGAAAGAGGGGGCGTGCTGCACCCACTTTGGAGTGCGAAACCCGGAACCGTGATTTTTTAGTGAAAAAAAAAGGCACAAGGACTAATTTCATACTAGTACTGTAAATTACGATTTCCAACCTAAAATATTTTTGTTCCTTTGTTCTCCTTTCTCGCGAGAATATATGGAGCTAAAAATTGTTCGCCATCTCAAAAAATAGAGGGGGTGTACGCCGGGTGCGCCCCCCCCCCCTCTGGATCCGCGCCTGCAAACTGGCTACTGAAGTAACTGTTCTTGAGATATGGCTTATGGAAATGCCCGTAATCCATTAATCCATTGGTCATAAATTGCTGATTCGGGTATTGCTCAGGAACCGTCACTCGAAATGATTTAGTGGGCGTCGAGTGACCCTCTCTCTCTCTCTCTCTCTCTCTCTCTCTCTCTCTCTCTCTCTCTCTCTCTCTTAAATTTACGTTTAAAGACCCCTAATAGGCAGAAGCGAATTATTAAAATAAAATTAAATCATACGTTATTCCCTTGTTTATGCGAGGAATAGAAACCACGCCACTTGAATCAATGAAAGATCTTTTGATATCACGCGCACGCGTTAAACTACTAGATCACCCAACGCATGGCATAAGTTGTATATTGTATATATACCGGTACGTGATAATTGTCTTATAATAGGCTTACATGATAAATTAAATTGTCGTAAGTTTGTTTTGTTTTTTTATATCAGACATTGTTTGCAGATTAAATATTCCAGTTGGAGGCGAAAAAATATGATTATTTTTTTGGAATAAAATGTTTTATCCGTTTTGGCGAAAACATATGAAGACCAGTGTGAGCCCTGATTGTACGTATTCAAGTGTGATCTGGAAAGTAGAGACTACTACATGTACAACTTCCGAGGCGAAAAGTCGAAAATAAGAAATTAAGAAATAACGAAGTCGCTAATAGCGCATGAGTCTATTTCTTAATTTATACTTTTCAAGTTCCATTATGGCTTGATTTGCGTGTTTTCGCCTTCTTACTGACACCAATAAATACATTTTATCGTAACTTCTACTTTTCGACTTTCGTGTTTTGAAGGGGCGAAAAGTAGAAATTATGAATGGTAGTTATGCTTCTATAAGTATACAATAACATTATTGACATCATGATACTTGTAGCGATATCAGACCGTATGATGTAGAGACCACGCACTAAACCGTTCGACCACCCAACCCACTGCAGCATGGTGTAATAAACAATCTGTATATTCGATGGTGTAAAAAGGGAATAGACCATAATATATAGTCTTAAAGACAGTTCCATCACAAATTACAGTGATTGAATACACTTACTGTTGTTTCTATTAAACAGTCTAATATAAAATATATTATATATCTGTTGTAGATCCACACACCACCAACTAGTTCTATCAGTACGTGTATGTGTACAGTATCCATTGTACCAGTCACCATCTGTATAACCATCCACAGCATTAGATGAACGTGACAGAGATTCATCATGTCTATATTCAGAATCAGAATAGGTAGAACTTTGTTCAGTTGGTTTATTTAGAGCAACGTTTAACTCTGTAAATAATATGTAAAACGGCAAGTTGATGATTTTGATATATTTCGGATATTGATTAAAACAAAACACAAATAGTGTGTGGAATATCTAGGTAATATCATATTAATGTATTTTTAGTGATTTTTTCCAGACGAAGTACGATCAATCCAAACCACTCGACAATATTTGAAGTCCTAAAACACGGTATGGACAAAATAGTGTAATCAGCAAATGGACTGTTCACCGTGTCAATTACACTACAAACAGTGGTAACAGGTTTCCGGAAGAGTATAGAAGTAAATCTAGACCGGCCCCGTGACATGTGGTTATATGTTACATTAAACAAACAAACATAAGTAAATGATGGGTTTCAATCTGTTAAATACGAAGATAATACACACACATATATATATATTCGGCGATTTAATCCATACAAATTAGCGGTTAGCAAAATTATATAGAAGTGAGACTTTGATTGTTAACTTTTCACATTAATTATTCATTTGGCAACTAAGCCAATCTGGATTTCAGAGTCATGAACTGATATTTGCAATGAATTTAAAGAATGATTTCTTACCTGTACAAACACGACATGATCGCATACAGTTCTGTAAATAGTATGCTGGTACAGGATAGTTGTTAATGCTGCCACAGTTTCTACAGTCACTACCTCTAACATCTCTACATGTATCTAGTGCTATAATTATAACAATAATAATATATATATTTTGTTTTACACCATTTATACTTGTATAGTTTAGTACTGTAAATATTGATAGATACATTGTTATATGTCATAGGATAGTTCGTGCCGTCCCGGTATTGTATCTACTTATTTATATATAGCAACAATAATAATGTATACATTTCCTTTACGTATCGCAGAACGATTCGCTGTTGGGAAATATAATACATAACTCAAATCATGAACGATATATGAACAGTTTGTGTGGTTTTAGACATCAATGACGATACGACAACAGTATATTATATCCTGTCAATCTTAATAGTTTCAAATTCACAATAATGAGTGGCGTTTTAAAACGAAACACACCTATTATACTATTATAATTGTATACGACATACATGCCAACAATACCGTTACAATTGTATATACCATACATGTCATTCATTCCAAAAATAATATTATAATTGTATATACCATGCATACCTAAAATACTATTAAAATGGTATACCATAATACCAAGAATACTATATACCATCCATACCTAAAATACTATTATAATTGTATATACCATACATACCCAAAATACTATGTATTAAAGATGATATAATTATTAAACTGAACAACATTTTCCAGCCCTGAAAAAAGAAATAAGTTTAATATAAACAGTGTTACCTCTATACAGTTAGCAATTTCTTCTCGTTTAGAAGGGGCTGCGGGGGAATGTGTATGTCTTTACTGCAATGGGGACACCTCTCGGGGCTGAACATTGGGATTAGCAATGGATGTCTATAAAATAATCATAATATTATTGTATACATGAACTTGTAACATCACCGTGTCCTCTATAAAATGTGGACGCCCTATAGGATTAGCAGTAAATGTTTACAAAATGGTCTTTATCTGGTACCCATTAACTTGTAATATGGCTATTTTTATCTGTTTGTGGTTGAAATATTTCCTACGCCCAAGTCTTCTTTCAAATTCCAACTGTCTAAAAACTTAATCGCCAAAGACGGGGAAATGGGGTTTAACGTCCACTCGACACAAACTAGGTCATTTCAGTACTAACATGGTTCAATTTCATTTCGTTAATTCGCTAGCGCGTAGAGGACTTTAAGAGTAGGCGGAAACCGGAGGACCCGGAGAAAACCCACGAGGACAGACTGGCAACCCTACACCTTGTCACGTACAACCGGGGAATCGACACCACGCCACGTGACGGATTAACCACACAGACACAGACACAGATACACGCCCCCCCCCCACACACACACACAGACGCAGATATAGGGATAAACTTTGACGCATTAACCATTCGTCCCAACCCATATACACACACACACAAAGACGCAGATATAGGTATTAACACTGTATATGATATTACCCTCAATAATTTATTCTGTAATTAGTTATCTTTCTTAGCGCAATTATTTTAGGTTTTTGTCCGGTTTCTGAGGATCTTAAGTACGACTAAAAAAAATGGCTTTAGTCATCGAACAATTATTTGGATGTCTTTGTTTATATACAACAACTAAGAAAATTGCGCTCGGCCTTGTGATGCAGAAGAAATTATGCAATACTACTGATTGGCCAAAATATTATATAAAATGTTATTAAATATCAAAGGGCAAAATTAACAAAATATTATACAAAATTTAATGTAAAAATAATTTTTGTATATGAAGCTTCAAACAATTCGAATAAAAGTATAGGGCTCGTTTTTATCGTTTTGCCTGGAAAAATTGATGTTTCCATATAGTGTATGGAATTAAAACTACGCCTCTGGAAATCGCACTTTTTATCCGCAATGTAATCGGTTTTTCCTCGAAAAAAAGTGTTAAAATATCTAATTTGCACCCGACCCTTTTAAAATTCCTATATCCGCCCTTTCATACATATTATTATATAAAACATGAAAATTATATTTGTTTGCCAAGCTTCAAAGCGCTCTTTCTTTTCGTCCACTCGACACAGGTCATTTCGGGACTAACGTATTGTCCAATTTTATTTCCGTAGTATAGAGGTCTTTAGCAATGGTAGGAACCCGGATGACCCGGAGGCAACCATACACCATGTCACGCACTACTGGCGAATCGAAACCAATTGACTCAATGACACACCTCACAAATATATTATGGACATTGTGCAACATTCGACAATCTAAACAGATGATGTAAATAAGCCACTGCTATCTATAAATGTTCGTAAAAAACTTTTAATGGTCTTATTTTAATTCCGATTGAATCCAAGCTGGCAGATTATACGCCATTGATATGATGATCAGTCGTAGAAAAGATCCAGTTGTCGAAACACAAAAGCTGTCTAATTTTCTGACACCAGGATAAATTCACCCCTCTACAGTTTTTATAATCAAACAACCTTCATAATATATTGGAAAAAAATGGGTTTTATGTACCTCACCCCACTCACACAAAAACTGTCTAATTTGCTGACACCCGGGCTTAAACATGTATTATGAAAGAGCTAAATTTGCCTATTACAAGTCTTTCTTTAGATCAGGAGTGTTATCTAAATTATTCATTAGACATCAATTAACTTATCCCGAACATAATAAACCCTCGATGTCTAGGCTAGCCTTCGATGTTGGTTGGATTAGAATCCTTTATCCATTGATAATTAAATTTTAAAAAATTGGATAATCGAGACTATGCTGTTTATCTAACTAACTTTAGTAATGATGATCCAGGCTAGGCGGAAATTTCAACCGCTTAGTTCTCGGCTCATTGTGGATCAATTCGACTGAAATTTTCAGTAAATTACCTTTATATTATCTACTTGTAAACTATTATAGTGAGAACTGCCAACTCTTTATCCAATCTCCCATAATGTATCTTTAATTGTTACTTCTACAGTTTTACTTAAAACTATGATTATGACATAATTATAAAAATAAACCAATGTTATTTGTACTAAACGCCACTCAAACAAAAGCTTTCTAATTTGAAGACGCCCGGGTTCAATTGACCCTTCTACGGTTTTGTTTAAAACTATTGTTATGACATATAAGAAAAATATCATTACTTTATGTAACTTCTTAATAAGGCATTTAATAATTGAACATATTTATACAAGGTCCAATTTATAGATTATTTTTTAGTTTATTATGATGAGGAAGCTCTCGTCTTTATCACGCCAATGATACAATTATATGAATGGTAGACACATATATAATAGATAATAATATTGGTATTTCTAACCACACGTACTCACACCAGATTTAGTTTAAAAACAGCATAAATATCTGCAAATAATTAAATAATCTTAAAACCGCATTAATATGTGTAAATAATTGAACAAAGAGGCAATAAATAACAACCAAACTTACCTACTACATCAGCTAGTAGTACAATGATTTAAAATTGTCTGTAACAGATACATCCGTGTGTTAATAGAATACATCCGTTATGCGCTAATTATGAGAGAACAAAGAGCTCTTTATCTAATGTACTAATACTTAATGCAAAGTTCTTAATTCTCATTTCTTCTAATCCGATTAAAACACAGATCCTATTTCGTTTCGTTTTTACAGTTCAAAATTTCGTTTTACTTGTCTTTACTACATTAGCAGTAGTGTAGGCCATCGAAAGTATAAAAAACGAAACGAAATATAGATCTGTATTTTAATCAGATTGCATTTCTTCATTTGATGTCGTATTTCGACAGTTGTACAATATAATACGTGTATTTGTTTTATAAATAAGACATTTGTCATATTGGGTTTATAGATTGTATTTTAGTTTAATTTGATTGTATTTTAATATAAAGATTAGATAGGACTTATTTTAGAAAATCAAACATTTCACCCGGTGGCGTCGTGCCCACAGGCTCCCCCCCCCCCCCACACACACACACAAAAAAAAAATTCTCATGGAAATAAAACTATTTTTATTGATATTATTAAGACAGAAGACCCGTCCGTCTGTTTTTCTTAACACCGGCATCAACGATCACTCTTGGTCACTTAAATACATACACCCACACTTCTCTTTATATTATTGTTTATCTATAGCTCAAGTTAATTGGTTTCCCATTAATAGTGTTCGTTCGTTCGTTACTGGGAGTTTAACGTCCACTTCCACTTAATAGTGTTAATACACTGGCCCTTTTATAAATAATAGTATTCGCCTCATTTTAATCCCTGTAAGAGTGTCCTGTTATTTAGGGTTAGTCCTTAATGGCCCCTTAATCAAAGATGTTAAACTTTAATTGTATTTGATTCTTATCTTTGTTGCATATTATGTATATATTTGCCTACCATTCACATTTTGTATCATTGCTTGATAAGGACGAAAGTATCCTCGTCGAAACATCGCTTAGTACCAAACTCAGTAATTGTATATCTATAAAATTGTACCTTGTGGGAATTCAAGATGAAGTTTGGTGACTGAATTCCACATGTCAACCATTTTTTCAATGTTGATGATTCTGTTTCCCCTTAATAGCATCCATGTTGTTACTGTCATCATTTTTTGTTTTTGTGGGTCTAGACTTCAATTCTCTCCTGCTGCCAGGGCCAAAGTCATCATAACAAGGAAGAAGATTATCTGTCTCAAGACGTATTTCCAGGGTCAGCTGTAGATGTAGATGGAATGTCATAATCGGTTTGTGTATGTTGTTGACTCTAGCAACTTTTTCGGGTGTTTTACATGGCCATGTTGGAATAAGGCATGCGTTCGTTTCCTCAAGCCTCTCATTTTCTTAGAATAGACCTAACTATATTTTTTGTCTTGCTTGCCTGCTGCTATATTGGCCAGGGAAGTTGTCAATATCATTGTCAGTCTGTACAAGTTGTGGGGTGTGGCTTGGAAGGGAGGCTTATGGTTGGTCAAGCATCTATCAGATTTCATTCCAAGGGGGGTGGGATCATAAACATGTTGTCTTGTTATCTAATTAGATTATTTTAAACTAATTGGCCTATGTTGTTGCAGTCAACGGGAAGATGTATCAGAAATAATTACCCTTGTTGTTTTCAAGAATTTAAAAATCTCAAAATTTCGACTTTGGTCATGATGAAATTTGACAAAAAAGTGCCACCATTTTTCATAAAAAATGAATGGACTAAACCATTTTTCAATGTTCTCCAAGCTCGTTTTGAATTCAATTATTAAAATCATTTTACAAAACGTAATTCTTTTTGATAAATAAGGAAGTTATAAAGAAATGAAAATAGTAGATTTGCAAATCTACTGACCTAAAAGAGCATAAATAGTAGATATATGTACACACAAGGAAGTAATCCATTATCTGTCTAAAATGTGTTCTCGGTACAGGTGAAGTGCACATCGGGGTCAGGAGTCATAAGTCTCGACAAACCATCCAAATGAACCATTTCATTTCCAGTCTTGTATAAAACCGTAGCCTTATAACCATGTATACGAAGTAACAAGCATTCTGGGAGGTGCCTTGGCTAGATTCTTTTCAAGTATCATAAGCAAGGGTTTATGATCAGTTTCTCTCGTGAAACTTTTACCATAAACGTAAATGTGAAATCTTTCAATGCCGTAAATACTTCAGGGTGCCCCGAGCTCAGGGTGTCCTAGCATCCTCGGGTGCCCTCTATACTACTAATGAAGTTAACGTTTAATAATAGACCTATACAGCTAAATGTATACCTGTATATTTGGCAATCTGTAGATTTATCCTTTCACTACCCACTAGTCATATCCAATTACATTGATTGCTACGTACTACTTGCATATCACGTGTATATAAACAGGATTATGTATAGGATATTAACCTACCCGATGTTGATATGATAGAGAACACGCGGGCGCAGCCCAAGTGTTCTCTATCATATCAATCCGAGGGAGAGTAGGTTTATATCTGACATATACAACGTTCACTCTTAAATTTAATGGACTCTTCTAAAAAAAGGAAACAGTGATTGGTTAATTGCTCGACAGCACGTGCCGTGTTTGTTTATACGACGCCATTTTGTAGTAATTGAACTGAAGAAAGCTAAAACAAAATGGATATTAAAACGAAGTCAGACGAATAATCAATCCTTTTTAGTCATCATATTGACGATAGAATAGATGTGAATGCAACTATGATGGGGATCTATACAAAGCCTGAAGAAAATTTGGATCAGAAGGCAATCTTACTTTACAAAGGAACTCTTGGGTGATAAATACTTTCACGTCTTGGGATGTGTGGAGAAATGATTTGGGCAGAAAGAAAATTCTGAAAGATATCTTAGACATGGACTGGAGTGTGGATAACCGATTTAAATAAGCCGATAAGTACGCCGTCTATTTAGGTCCTGAATGTTACAAACTGTACCAAAACATTTTTTTTTTATTGTCAAAAGAATAAAATTTTATTTCTGTGTTCTTTGTATTATTTCGATCATCTACGTCAAGGGCGGTTGATATGAGCCGAATATATCGACCTGTAATGACGTCATCAGCGGTTGATATGAAATATCAACCTCTCAGGACGTCATCAGCGGTTGATATAAACCGAATATATCAACCTCTGATGACGTCACGAGAGGTTGTTATAAGATATAACTGCTATGGACATCAAAGAAAAAAAATACTACCAGTTGTATATATGTATATATCATGGTTTCTTCAAATATTTCTTATATAAAATCTACAGCATTACATCAATATATTATCATGCTTTATTAATGCATTTCTTATATAAAATAAACAGGATTACATATATGTGTCATGATTTATTAAAATATATCTTATACGTCAGGATTTATTAAAATATATTTTATATAAAATCTACATTGTTACATCAATATGTGATGCCTTATTAAAATATTTCTTATAATTTTTTTTTACAGAATTACGTCTATTTGATTATGTTAGAATCTGTAAATGCGTTATCTAATGCATCATACATAATTCTTATATATAATATACATTATTTCATTTTGTTAGAATCTATAGCAATGAAGTGGGCTGTGGGTGGAATTTAAGCGCAATCATTAGAATCTATAGATGTAGACGTGCTGTTTGTATCATCTGCTGTGTGATCTAATGTATCATACACATTTCTCGTATTGTCTTCTGTATTAAACGACTGGTTGGGAAAGTCTACATAACGTGCATTAGTAGGAATATTCTGATGTCTAGTGGTTAATGTGTCATCTGTTGTAGAACTAGACGGGTTTAAATGACTAGGAACGTACATGTAATCGAGAATAATTTCTTCATTTGGTGAACGAGGAGTTGACTGGCGTCTGAAATACATATAAGTAAAGACCACACTACACTATTAACACTGAGAGGAAACCAACGAGGTGTAGCAGGCCACCATACGTCTTGGCACGTACAAGTTTGGTATCAATACCACGAATAATGGCAGATCTTATGATATAAAGCGCACACATTAAGCTACTATGCCCGAGCAAAATAAGATGATTGTCCATGTAAGGAACATATCTTGATAATGTAAAGATAAACCCAAATATGAAAAGTCTAGGATGACGACGGGGGATTAAGATAACGAACTGTAGGCCCTCTCATGGTCCCAATACTTCACGCCATTCAAATTGGACATAAATGTCGCGGAACGTTGTTAATCGCTTTTAGAACTGGAGGCATAACATCGATGGGCATCAAAAGTCATACAAGCTCTGTTCGTCTTTAAAATACACATGTATGTGCGCGTTGGATAATAGGGTCTGTCATTGAGTAAAGTGTCGGGGTTTTGATTCCCCGCACGTATGTGACAACGATTAGGATCGTCGTCTCGTGGGGTTTTTTCCTTGACCTTTGGTATACTCTCGCCGCTAAAGATCACTACACACCAGCCAATTGTTGTAATGAAATTCAATAACATGTTAGTCCGAAATTACATAGTTTGTGTCGAAAGGATAATTTTGTACACATTTTTGTTAAACCATAAGTTTATTATTACTGATATAAGGGTCGTGTTCAGGGTTTGGGGCAGCCAAGGCACCCAGATCGAAACACGTCGAGTTTACCCGAGGCTTTGATCAAATCGCTCCTCATTTAGATGCATACGGGTATAAATGTACATGTCTAGGGTACAACGGGGCCAAATCGACGGCACGGCTAATTAGCACGTTTGGTTTTTCGAACATATTTTCTGGGTGAGCAATTGGGGTTCCAAACCTACTGGGCAATTAACCCCCGTCTTGAAACGTGACTAAATATTTCCTGAAGACGTGAATAATTATTAATTTTACCTTTTCTTGTAGAAATGATGTGAAAGGAAGACTGCTACCGTGCCTAGTATTCCACACAGAACACCAATTACAACATAAACCATAGGACTTAATGTTGCACTTGTAGAAACATGTACACATTCTATTAAAGATAATATCATATCATGTAGGTTTATTATTCTAAGTGTCAAGTATGTTGGCCTTACCTGTCCACCATACATACTGTTATGTATTTGTAATGACACTTAACATTATGTTACGCCATTTCATGTAACGGCGTTTCGGAATGTTCCGGAATAAGTGGTTATCTTAGAATTTAGTCTTTATACAGTTAGGGATAAGGATGTTTCTGTCATTTAGAACATACAGCAAAATAAAAATAGTTGATAATACAGGTACTTGTTCGTCCCTGGTATGACAATATTCGTCTTTTTTGAACAGAGTTTTGATCGACAGTTTATTTAAGTGGTGGACCGCTGTATTGTTGCCAGTTTGCCCCCTGTTGCAAACACCATACAGCTACAAATAACAGTTTGTCTTCCCTTTCAACACCTGGATAATACCTTGTTAAGAAATATTAATCTCAAGGCAGATGCGAGAGAGAGATATATTGGGTTTAATGTCCACTCGACACAAACTAGGTCATTTCGGGACTAACATATGGTTAATTTTTATTTCAATAATTCGCGTGTGCGTAGGGGTCTTTAACTGTGGGTGGAAACCAGAGGACCCGGAGAAAACCCATGCGGTTGGAAGTTGATCACAGTCTTTGTCACGTACAACCGGATTTTCGAAACTACGCCAGTTGACTCAATGACAGGCTTTATGATACAACGCGCACGTGCTAACCATTTGGCCATCCACCCCAACCCCAACTCCCAAGGCAGACGCATATTCAATTAAAAACGAAAATTATAAATAATAAAATAATGTTGATTTGTAATTACCATTACCACGCGCTTGAATTATTTATCCGAAATGTATAATATTACAACTGTTTACTATTTGGCTCCATGACCGACAGGAACCGACAAAAATTAAGGGCGTTTCTTCTGTCAATAATGCAGAGTATCTCAAAAATTGTGAATAATTATTAATCATCCAAGGTAACACAAACTGAACACTACTAGCTAAATAAATAGTAACTTACCATGACAAGTTGGACCTTGAAAGCCATCAGCGCAACCAACAGGTCCACAACTACCAGTAATTACATCGCATGGTGCTTTATTACCACAGTTACCACATTGACTGGTACAGTTGTCTCCATAACTCCCTGCTTCACAATCTGTAAATACAAGGTAAACATTGACAATTACTGAATTTGCTGTCACAACTACCAGTAATTACATCACATGGTGTTTTATTACCACAATTGCCACATTGTCTGACACAGTTTTCACCATACAGACCTGCTGCACAATCTGAAAACCAAAACAAATATTCACAATTACCACAATCTAAGATGACCACATTTCCTAACTTTCAGGTCAAATATTTAGTATTGTTACATTCAATAATTCGCCACTGCGTTTGGTAGTGGTAGGACAGACCCAGAGAATCCAAGGGTTGTCAAAAACACACTTCTAGTACCACAATATAACATGTCATAAGCAATGCGTAGCTTAGCCATAGTATATCATCATACGAATTATACTAAAATAAAAGAAAAACTAAACCTACCTGTTGTACAGTTAGATCCTATTTTACCAGGTAAACATCCATTTATACAATCACCTGTTATCTGATCACATAAACCATCTTTACAGTTAGATCGACAATCATTATTACAATGTACACCATACAATCCTGTTTTACATCCTTCACTACATACACCACTTGTTATATCACATTTACTAATAGTTGTACCAACTACTGGTTTACAGTTAGTATTACACAGTTTATTACATGATGATCCCCATCTTCCATCTTTACATTCAATACAAGCGTTGGTATTATCCTGGTTACAAACAGTACAATCAGTTTTACAGTTGATATCACATCTGTCTCCAGTTTTACCTTTAATACAAGATGTACATCTACCAGTACCCCTATCACATCCACCATCACACCCTCTACTACAGTTCTTATCACATCTATCACCATATCTTCCTATAATACAGTTGGTGCAACTACCATCTCTATCACATTCACCGTCACATCCTGTACTACAACTTTTATAACATTCAGCACCATATCTACCTTCTACACATTTAGTACATCGACCATTTCCTCTGCCACAGCCACCATCACATCCTGTACTACAATTCTTATCACAATAATAAGAACCATATCTTCCTACAATGCAGTTAGTACATTTGCCGTCATTTCTGCTACATCCACCATCACATCCTGTACTACAGTTCTTATCACATCTGTCGCCATATCTTCCTATAACACAATTAGTACATTTACCATTACCTCTGTTACACCCACCATCACATCCCGTACATTCGCTATTACATGTATCGCCGTACCTTACAATAGTACAGGTAGTACATCTACTATTTCTATCACAAGTGACCGTGGTCGGGTCTGTTATTGGTTGACACCCTGTACCACATGTTAGGTTACAATATGAACCAACTGTATCAGGTTTACATTCAACACATCTACCCCCTATCTTATCACATCCTCCGACACAGTTACTAGAACATGGTGAAAAACAGTTTGTACCAAACCATCCTGGATTACATGTTGTACATGATGATCCATCTTGTTGACATGTTTTACAGTTACCAGGACATGGTGATTGACAATAAGAATCTTTATAACCATCAATACAACCATCTGTACATTCTGGTGATGAAGATGAAGATGTAGAGGAACATTTACCGTCTTTACAGTTAGAGCTACACAGTGATGTACATGTATCACCATAATAACCGTCTTTACATGCACAGCTACCATCTTTCTCATTACACTGATTATTTGAACACCCATCACTACAGTTGTTTACACAATAATCACCATAATAACCAGGTTTACATCCATTACTACAAACACCAGTATCAGGATTACATCTGTTATTAGAACATTTATCACACGGTTCACATGTAGACGTTGATGTATTGAAGTATCCATTATTACATTGTGCTGTAATAAAGATGATATATATATCTTTATAATATATATTATATGTTTAATATGTAATAACTGGGTGCACTGTAGATTCAGTATATCACTGTGTTATGTCTAAATTCAAATCAAAATTAAAATGAATTCAATATCAAAAGTGAAATGAAATGAAAGTTAAGGTCTGAATCAAACGAAAAGTAAAATGAAAACCCTTCAGTCTACCGTTGTTATAATACCACATATAGCTTCGCGGCTTGATAGAATTAACCTAATTGAACTATGACCCGTTGGTACACACGAATAGATTACGTCTGATCTAATACGACGTTGTCATTTTCCTAATATCCATGACAATCGCTTCTGATAAATTATATTTCATTAAAATAATCAACGAAATCTTCGCTGTAAGGGAAATGTCATATTATTTAATGTTCCAATGAGGCTGCATGTCCATTCGGTTCATCCTCCGAATGCTTTTTCTTTTATCTTCGGAGGGAGCCACAGTGGTTCAGTGAGTAAGACTTTGACTCGCTAACCTGGAGATCCATTATTCGATCCCTGCGTTGGCCGAGAAAGTTCCCCTTGTCAGTGGTGCAGGACAGGGGGGCTGGCAAGGAACAGAGTATAGTCGTTCCGATTGGATCTGAATTGAAATCGGTGTTAATAGTTACATTCTCCTGCACCAGTATGACTAATGATCACCAATGATGCATACAGGAGCAAGGGACGTCCTCCCATCCACGCGACTAGAAGGTTTTCCTTATCAGGCCTAACCATCTGTATCAATAAGAAGACGAAACTACGCTTACAATTCTAGAGAAACTTTAACCACAAGATCATCGTTAACGTATCATTTTTCCCTTTTTTTAAACCAGTAAATATCTGAATAGAGTATAAATTCCGCTACACATAAAACTAGGTCATTTCCGGAATAAATTAAGGACTAAGAATCTAATTAATAATGAGACGTATATACTACTTGAAATGAAAAGGGTCCATAGACTTTTAACATCCTACAGCACCCAGTGTTCAAAGGCGGTCATCCGTTCAGATAGAAACTTCTCTGATGTTCCTTGACTGCATAACTAGGGTCCAAATTCTATTCACGCAGTGATGAATATAAACAGACTGTTTCACAAAGACTTAAATCTCCTTAAAATCGCCTTGAACTAAAATTTCGTCCTCAACTAAGATAGCTGAGTTTCACAAAACGATATAAAGCACTTTAATTAAAATCCAGTAAATTATATATTTTAAGTTAAAATTTTATCTTAAATTGAAATAGAGGCGTTTCACAACCCTATCTAAGGACAATTTTAACTAAAATCAATTTTAAGTTAGGATGCCACCCTCTACTAACTTAAATTCACGACATTAACATAGCTTAATTAGGGCTACGTTGTTACATCTATTGCAAAATATAGAATGATAATATTACAACATAAACCATAGGACTTAATGCTGCACTTGTAGAAACATGTACACGTTCTATTAAAGATAATATCATATCATATAGGTTTATTATTCTAATAGTGTCAAGTATGTTGGCCTTAACTGCCCACCATACATACAGTTATGTATTTGTAATGACACTGAACATAATGTTACGCCATTTCATGTAACGGCGTTTCGGAATGTTCCGGAATAAGTGGCCATCTTAGAATTTAGTCTTTTTACAGTTAGCGATAAGGATGTTTCTGTCATTTAGAACACACAGCAAAATAAAAATAGTTGATAATACAGGTACTTGTTCGCCCCTGGTATGATAATATTCGTCTTTTTTGAACAGAGTTTTGATCGACAGTTTATTCAAGTGGTGGACCGCTGTATTGTTGCCAGTTTGCCCCCGGTTGCAAACACCATACAGCTACAAATAACAGTTTGTCTTCCCTTTCAACACCTGGATAATACCTTGTTAAGAAATATTAATCAAGGCAGATGCGAGAGAGAGATATATTGGGTTTAATGTCCACTCGACACAAACTAGGTCATTTCGGGACTAACATATGGTTAATTTTTATTTCAATAATTCGCGTGTGCGTAGGGGTCTTTAACTGTGGGTGGAAACCAGAGGACCCGGAGAAAACCCATGCGGTTGGAAGTTGATCCCAGTCTTTGTCACGTACAACCGGATTTTCGAAACTACGCCAGTTGACTCAATGACAGGCTTTATGATACAACGCGCACGTGCTAACCATTTGGCCATCCACCCCAACCCCAACTCCCAAGGCAGACGCATATTCAATTAAAAACGAAAATTATAAATAATAAAATAATGTTGATTTGTAATAACCATTACCACGCGCTTGAATTATTTATCCGAAATGTATAATATTACAACTGTTTACTATTTGGCTCCATGGCCGACAGGAACCGACAAAAATTAAGGGCGTTTCTTTTGTCAATAACGCAGAGTATCTCAAAAATTGTGAATAATTATTAAACATCCAAGGTAACACAAACTGAACACTACTAGCTAAATAAATAGTAACTTACCATGACAAGTTGGACCTTGAAAGCCATCAGCGCAACCAACAGGTCCACAACTACCAGTAATTACATCGCATGGTGCTTTATTACCACAGTTACCACATTGACTGGTACAGTTGTCTCCATAACTCCCTGCTTCACAATCTGTAAATACAAGGCAAACATTGACAATTACTGAATTTGCTGTCACAACTACCAGTAATTACATCACATGGTGTTTTATTACCACAGTTGCCACATTGTCTGACACAGTTTTCACCATACAGACCTGCTGCACAATCTGAAAACCAAAACAAATATTCACAATTACCACAATCTAAGATGACCACATTTCCTAACTTTCAGGTCAAATATTTAGTATTGTTACATTCAATAATTCGCCACTGCGTTTGGTAGTGGTAGGACAGACCCAGAGAATCCAAGGGTTGTCAAAAACACAGTCCTAGTACCACAATATAACATGTCATAAGCAATGCGTAGCTTAGCCATAGTATATCATCATACGAATTATACTAAAATAAAAGAAAAACTAAACCTACCTGTTGTACAGTTAGATCCTATTTTACCAGGTAAACATCCATTTATACAATCAACTGTTATCTGATCACTTAAACCATCTTTACAGTTAGATCGACAATCATTATTACAATGTACACCATACAATCCTGTTTTACATCCTTCACTACATACACCACTTGTTATATCACATTTACCAATAGTTGTACCAACTACTGGTTTACAGTTAGTATTACACAGTTTATTACATGATGATCCCCATCTTCCATCTTTACATTCAATACAAGCGTTGGTATTATCCTGGTTACAAACAGTACAATCAGTTTTACAGTTGATATCACATCTGTCTCCAGTTTTACCTTTAATACAAGATGTACATCTACCAGTACCCCTATCACATCCACCATCACACCCTCTACTACAGTTCTTATCACATCTATCACCATATCTTCCTATAATACAGTTGGTGCAACTACCATCTCTATCACATTCACCGTCACATCCTGTACTACAACTTTTATAACATTCAGCACCATATCTACCTTCTACACATTTAGTACATCTACCATTTCCTCTGTTACAGCCACCATCACATCCTGTACTACAATTCTTATCACAATAATAAGAACCATATCTTCCTACAATGCAGTTAGTACATTTGCCGTCATTTCTGCTACATCCACCATCACATCCTGTACTACAGTTCTTATCACATCTGTCGCCATATCTTCCTATAACACAGTTAGTACATTTACCATTACCTCTGTTACACCCACCATCACATCCCGTACATTCGCTATTACATGTATCGCCATACCTTCCAATAGTACAGGTAGTACATCTACTATTTCTATCACAAGTGACCGTGGTCGGGTCTGTTATTGGTTGACACCCTGTACCACATGTTAGGTTACAATATGAACCAACTGTATCAGGTTTACATTCAACACATCTACCCCCTATCTTATCACATCCTCCGACACAGTTACTAGAACATGGTGAAAAACAGTTTGTACCAAACCATCCTGGATTACATGTTGTACATGATGATCCATCTTGTTGACATGTTTTACAGTTACCAGGACATGGTGATTGACAATAAGAATCTTTATAACCATCAATACAACCATCTGTACATTCTGGTGATGAAGATGAAGATGTAGAGGAACAATTACCGTCTTTACAGTTAGAGCTACACAGTGATGTACATGTATCACCATAATAACCGTCTTTACATGCACAGCTACCATCTATCTCATTACACTGATTGTTTAAACATCCATCACTACATTGGTCTTCACAATAATCACCATAATAACCAGGTTTACATCCATTACTACAAACACCAGTATCAGGATTACATCTGTTATTATAACATTTATCACACGGTTCACATGTAGAAGTTGATGTATTGAAGTATCCATTATTACATTGTGCTGTAATAAAGATGATATATATATCTTTATAATATATATTATATGTTTAATATGTAATAACTGGGTGCACTGTAGATTCAGTATATCACTGTGTTAAAATGAATTCAATATCAAAAGTGAAATGAAATGAAAGTTAAGGTCTGAATCAAACGAAAAGTAAAATGAAAACCCTTCAGTCTATCGTTGTTATAATACCACATATAGCTTCGCGGCTTGATAGAATTAACCTAATTGAACTATGACCCGTTGGTACACACGAATAGATTACGTCTGATCTAATACGACGTTGTCATTTTCCTAATATCCATGACAATCGCTTCTGATAAATTACATTTCATTAAAATAATCAACGAAATCTTCGCTGTAAGGGAAATGTCATATTATTTAATGTTCCAATGAGGCTGCATGTCCATTCGGTTCATCCTCCGAATGCATTTTCTTTTATCTTCGGAGGGAGCCACAGTGGTTCAGTGAGTAAGACTTTGACTCGCTAACCTGGAGATCCATTATTCGATCCCTGCGTTGGCCGAGAAAGTTCATCGGAATTTCCCGACGAGGTTCCCCCTTGTCAGTGGTGCAGGACAGGGGGGGGGGGTTGCTGGCAAGGGACAGGGTATAGTCGTTCCAGTTGGATCTGAATTGAAATCGGTGTTAATAGTTACATTCTCCTGCACCAGTATGACTAATGATCACCAATGATGCATACAGGAGCAAGGGACGTCCTCCCATCCTCGCGACTAGACGGTTTTCCTTATCAGGCCTAACCATCTGTATCAATAAGAAGACGAAACTACGCTTACAATTCTAGAGAAACTTTAACCACAAGATCATCGTTAACGTATCATTTTTCCCTTTTTTTAAACCAGTAAATATCTGAATAGAGTATAAATTCCGCTACACATAAAACTAGGTCATTTCGGGAATAAATTAAGGACTAAGAATCTTATTAATAATGAGACGTATATACTACTTGAAATGAAAAGGGTCCATAGACTTTTAACATCCTACAGCACCCAGTGTTCAAAGGCGGTCATCCGTTCAGATAGAAACTTCTCTGATGTTCCTTGACTGCATAACTAGGGTCCAAATTCTATTCACGCAGTGATGAATATAAACAGACTGTTTCACAAAAACTTAAATCTCCTTAAAATCGCCTTGAACTAAAATTTCGTCCTCAACTAAGATAGCTGAGTTTCACAAAACGATATAAAGCACTTTAATTAAAATCCAGTAAATTATATATTTTAAGTTAAAATTTTATCTTAAATTGAAATAGAGGCGTTTCACAACCCTATCTAAGGACAATTTTAACTAAAATCAATTTTAAGTTAGGATGCCACCCTCTACTAACTTAAATTCACGACATTAACATAGCTTAATTAGGGCTACGTTGTTACATCTATTGCAAAATATAGAATGATAATATTACAACATAAACCATAGGACTTAATGCTGCACTTGTAGAAACATGTACACGTTCTATTAAAGATAATATCATATCATATAGGTTTATTATTCTAATAGTGTCAAGTATGTTGGCCTTAACTGCCCACCATACATACAGTTATGTATTTGTAATGACACTGAACATAATGTTACGCCATTTCATGTAACGGCGTTTCGGAATGTTCCGGAATAAGTGGCCATCTTAGAATTTAGTCTTTTTACAGTTAGCGATAAGGATGTTTCTGTCATTTAGAACATACAGCAAAATAAAAATAGTTGATAATACAGGTACTTGTTCGTCCCTGGTATGACAATATTCGTCTTTCTTGAACAGAGTTTTGATCGACAGTTTATTTAAATTGTGGACCGCTGTATTGTTGCCAGTTTGCCCCCGGTTGCAAACACCATACAGCTACAAATAACAGTTTGTCTTCCCTTTCAACACCTGGATAATACCTTGTTAAGAAATATTAATCTCAAGGCAGATGCGAGAGAGAGATATATTGGGTTTAATGTCCACTCGACACAAACTAGGTCATTTCGGGACTAACATATGGTTAATTTTTATTTCAATAATTCGCGTGTGCGTAGGGGTCTTTAACTGTGGGTGGAAACCAGAGGACCCGGAGAAAACCCATGCGGTTGGAAGTTGATCCCAGTCTTTGTCACGTACAACCGGATTTTCGAAACTACGCCAGTTGACTCAATGACAGGCTTTATGATACAACGCGCACGTGCTAACAATTTGGCCATCCACCCCAACCCCAACTCCCAAGGCAGACGCATATTCAATTAAAAACGAAAATTATAAATAATAAAATAATGTTGATTTGTCATTACCATGCGCTTGAATTATTTATCCGAAATGTATAATATTACAACTGTTTACTATTTGGCTCCATGACCGACAGGAACCGACAAAAATTAAGGGCGTTTCTTCTGTCAATAATGCAGAGTATCTCAAAAATTGTGAATAATTATTAAACATCCAAGGTAACACAAACTGAACACTACTAGCTAAATAAATAGTAACTTACCATGACAAGTTGGACCTTGAAAGCCATCAGCGCAACCAACAGGTCCACAACTACCAGTAATTACATCGCATGGTGCTTTATTACCACAGTTACCACATTGACTGGTACAGTTGTCTCCATAACTCCCTGCTTCACAATCTGTAAATACAAGGCAAACATTGACAATTACTGAATTTGCTGTCACAACTACCAGTAATTACATCACATGGTGTTTTATTACCACAGTTGCCACATTGTCTGACACAGTTTGCACCATACAGACCTGCTGCACAATCTGAAAACCAAAACAAATATTCACAATTACCACAATCTAAGATGACCACATTTCCTAACTTTCAGGTCAAATATTTAGTATTGTTACATTCAATAATTCGCCACTGCGTTTGGTAGTGGTAGGACAGACCCAGAGAATCCAAGGGTTGTCAAAAACACAGTACTAGTACCACAATATAACATGTCATAAGCAATGCGTAGCTTAGCCATAGTATATCATCATACGAATTATACTAAAATAAAAGAAAAACTAAACCTACCTGTTGTACAGTTAGATCCTATTTTACCAGGTAAACATCCATTTATACAATCACCTGTTATCTGATCACATAAACCATCTTTACAGTTAGATCGACAATCATTATTACAATCTATACCATATAATCCTGTTTTACATCCTTCACTACATACACCACTTGTTATATTACATTTACCAACAGTTGTACCAATAACTGATTTACAGTTAGTATTACACAGTGTATTACATGATGATCCCCATCTTCCATCTTTACATTCAATACAAGCGTTGGTATTATCCTGGTTACAAACAGTACAATCAGTTTTACAGTTGATATCGCATACGTCTCCAGCTTTACCTTTAATACAAGATGTACATCTACCAGTACCCCTATCACATCTACCATCACACCCTCTACTACAGTTCTTATCACATCTATCACCATATCTTCCTATAATACAGTTAGTACATATACCATCTCTATCACATTCACCGTCACATCCTGTATTACAACTTTTATAACATTCAGCACCATATCTACCTTCTACACATTTAGTACATCTACCATTTCCTCTGCCACAGCCACCATCACATCCTGTACTACAATTCTTATCACAATAATAAGAACCATATCTTCCTACAATGCAGTTAGTACATTTGCCGTCATTTCTGCTACATCCACCATCACATCCTGTACTACAGTTCTTATCACATCTGTCGCCATATCTTCCTATAACACAGTTAGTACATTTACCATTACCTCTGTTACACCCACCATCACATCCCGTACATTCGCTATTACATGTATCGCCATACCTTCCAATAGTACAGGTAGTACATCTACTATTTCTATCACAAGTGACCGTGGTCGGGTCTGTTATTAGTTGACACCCTGTACCACATGTTAGGTTACAATATGAACCAACTGTATCAGGTTTACATTCAACACATCTACCCCCTATCTTATCACATCCTCCGACACAGTTACTAGAACATGGTGAAAAACAGTTTGTACCAAACCATCCTGGATTACATGTTGTACATGATGATCCATCTTGTTGACATGTTTTACAGTTACCAGGACATGGTGATTGACAATAAGAATCTTTATAACCATCAATACAACCATCTGTACATTCTGGTGATGAAGATGAAGATGTAGAGGAACATTTACCGTCTTTACAGTTAGAGCTACACAGTGATGTACATGTATCACCATAATAACCGTCTTTACATGCACAGCTACCATCTATCTCATTACACTGATTGTTTAAACACCCATCACTACATTGGTATTCACAATAATCACCGTAATAACCGTCTATACATCCATTACTACAAACACCAGTATCAGGATTACATCTGTTATTATAACATTTATCACACGGTTCACATGTAGAAGTTGATGTACTGAAGTATCCATTATTACATTGTGCTGTAATATAGATGATATATATATCTTTATAATATATATTATATGTTTAATATGTAATAACTGGATGCACTGTAGATTCAGTATATCACTGTGTTATGTCTAAATTCAAATCAAAATTAAAATGAATTCAATATCAAAAGTGAAATGAAATGAAAGTTAAGGTCTGAATCAAACGAAAAGTAAAATGAAAACCCTTCAGTCTATCGTTGTTACAATACCACATATAGCTTCGCGGCTTGATAGAATTAACCTAATTGAACTATGACCCGTTGGTACACACGAATAGATTACGTCTGATCTAATACGACGTTGTCATTTTCCTAATATCCATGACAATCGCTTCTGATAAATTATATTTCATTAAAATAATCAACGAAATCTTCGCTGTAAGGGAAATGTAATATTATTTAATGTTCCAATGAGGCTGCATGTCCATTCGGTTCATCCTCCGAATGCATTTTTTTTTATCTTCGGAGGGAGCCACAGTGGTTCAGTGAGTAAGACTCTGACTCGCTAACCTGGAGATTTATTATTTATTATTAATGTTCCAATGAGGCTGCATGTCCATTCGGTTCATCCTCCGAATGCATTTTCTTTTATCTTCGGAGGGAGCCACAGTGGTTCAGTGAGTAAGACTTTGACTCGCTAACCTGGAGATCCATTATTCGATCCCTGCGTTGGCCGAGAAAGTTCATCGGAATTTCCCGACGAAGTTTCCCCTTGTCAGTGGTGCAGGACAGGGGGGCTGGCAAGGGACAGGGTATAGTCGTTCCGATTGGATCTGAATTGAAATCGGTGTTAATAGTTACATTCTCCTGCACCAGTATGACTAATGATCACCAATGATGCATACAGGAGCAAGGGACGTCCTCCCATCCACGCGACTAGAAGGTTTTCCTTATCAGGCCTAACCATCTGCATCAATAAGAAGACGAAACTACGCTTACAATTCTAGAGAAACTTTAACCACAAGATCATCGTTAACGTATCATTTTTCCCTTTTTTTAAACCAGTAAATATCTGAATAGAGTATAAATTCCGCTACACATAAAACTAGGTCATTTCGGGAATAAATTAAGGACTAAGAATCTAATTAATAATGAGACGTATATACTACTTGAAATGAAAAGGGTCCATAGACCTTTAACATCCTATAGCACCCAGCGTTCAAAGGCGGTCATCCGTTCAGATAGAAACTTCTCTGATGTTCCTTGACTGCATAACTAGGGTCCAAATTCTATTCACGCAGTGATGAATATAAACAGACTGTTTCACAAAAACTTAAATCTCCTTAAAATCGCCTTGAACTAAAATTTCGTCCTCAACTAAGATAGCTGAGTTTCACAAAACGATATAAAGCACTTTAATTAAAATCCAGTAAATTATATATTTTAAGTTAAAATTTTATCTTAAATTGAAATAGAGGCGTTTCACAACCCTATCTAAGGACAATTTTAACTAAAATCAATTTTAAGTTAGGATGCCACCCTCTACTAACTTAAATTCACGACATTAACATAGCTTAATTAGGGCTACGTTGTTACATCTATTGCAAAATATAGAATGATAATATTACAACATAAACCATAGGACTTAATGCTGCACTTGTAGAAACATGTACACGTTCTATTAAAGATAATATATCATATAGGTTTATTATTCTAATAGTGTCAAGTATGTTGGCCTTAACTGCCCACCATACATACAGTTATGTATTTGTAATGACACTGAACATAATGTTACGCCATTTCATGTAACGGCGTTTCGGAATGTTCCGGAATAAGAGGCCATCTTAGAATTTAGTCTTTTTACAGTTAGCGATAAGGATGTTTCTGTCATTTAGAACATACAGCAAAATAAAAATAGTTGATAATACAGGTACTTGTTCGTCCCTGGTATGACAATATTCGTCTTTTTTGAACAGAGTTTTGATCGACAGTTTATTTAAGTGGTGGACCGCTGAATTGTTGCCAGTTTGCCCCCGGTTGCAAACACCATACAGCTACAAATAACAGTTTGTCTTCCCTTTCAACACCTGGATAATACCTTGTTAAGAAATATTAATCTCAAGGCAGATGCGAGAGAGAGATATATTGGGTTTAATGTCCACTCGACACAAACTAGGTCATTTCGGGACTATGGTTAATTTTTATTTCAATAATTCGCGTGTGCGTAGGGGTCTGTAACTGTGGGTGGAAATCAGAGGACCCGGAGAAAACCCATGTGGTTGGAAGTTGATCCCAGTCTTTGTCACGTACAACCGGATTTTCGAAACTACGCCAGTTGACTCAATGACAGGCTTTATGATACAACGCGCACGTGCTAACCATTTGGCCATCCACCCCAACCCCAACTCCCAAGGCAGACGCATATTCAATTAAAAACGAAAATTATAAATAATAAAATAATGTTGATTTGTAATTACCATTACCACGCGCTTGAATTATTTATCCGAAATGTATAATATTACAACTGTTTACTATTTGGCTCCATGGCCGACAGGAACCGACAAAAATTAAGGGCGTTTCTTCTGTCAATAACGCAGAGTATCTCAAAAATTGTGAATAATTATTAAACATCCAAGGTAACACAAACTGAACACTACTAGCTAAATAAATAGTAACTTACCATGACAAGTTGGACCTTGAAAGCCATCAGCGCAACCAACAGGTCCACAACTACCAGTAATTACATCGCATGGTGCTTTATTACCACAGTTACCACATTGACTGGTACAGTTGTCTCCATAACTCCCTGCTTCACAATCTGTAAATACAAGGCAAACATTGACAATTACTGAATTTGCTGTCACAACTACCAGTAATTACATCACATGGTGTTTTATTACCACAGTTGCCACATTGTCTGACACAGTTTTCACCATACAGACCTGCTGCACAATCTGAAAACCAAAACAAATATTCACAATTACCACAATCTAAGATGACCACATTTCCTAACTTTCAGGTCAAATATTTAGTATTGTTACATTCAATAATTCGCCACTGCGTTTGGTAGTGGTAGGACAGACCCAGAGAATTCAAGGGTTGTCAAAAACACAGTCCTAGTACCACAATATAACATGTCATAAGCAATGCGTAGCTTAGCCATAGTATATCATCATACGAATTATACTAAAATAAAAGAAAAACTAAACCTACCTGTTGTACAGTTAGATCCTATTTTACCAGGTAAACATCCATTTATACAATCACCTGTTATCTGATCACATAAACCATCTTTACAGTTAGATCGACAATCATTATTACAATCTATACCATATAATCCTGTTTTACATCCTTCACTACATACACCACTTGTTATATTACATTTACCAACAGTTGTACCAATAACTGATTTACAGTTAGTATTACACAGTGTATTACATGATGATCCCCATCTTCCATCTTTACATTCAATACAAGCGTTGGTATTATCCTGGTTACAAACAGTACAATCAGTTTTACAGTTGATATCACATCTGTCTCCAGTTTTACCTTTAATACAAGATTTACATCTACCAGTACCCCTATCACATCCACCATCACACCCTCTACTACAGTTCTTATCACATCTATCACCATATCTTCCTATAATACAGTTAGTACATATACCATCTCTATCACATTCACCGTCACATCCTGTACTACAACTTTTATAACATTCAGCACCATATCTACCTTCTACACATTTAGTACATCTACCATTTCCTCTGCCACAGCCACCATCACATCCTGTACTACAATTCTTATCACAATAATAAGAACCATATCTTCCTACAATGCAGTTAGTACATTTGCCGTCATTTCTGCTACATCCACCATCACATCCTGTACTACAGTTCTTATCACATCTGTCGCCATATCTTCCTATAACACAGTTAGTACATTTACCATTACCTCAGTTACACCCACCATCACATCCCGTACATTCGCTATTACATGTATCGCCATACCTTCCAATAGTACAGGTAGTACATCTACTATTTCTATCACAAGTGACCGTGGTCGGGTCTGTTATTGGTTGACACCCTGTACCACATGTTAGGTTACAATATGAACCAACTGTATCAGGTTTACATTCAACACATCTACCCCCTATCTTATCACATCCTCCGACACAGTTACTAGAACATGGTGAAAAACAGTTTGTACCAAACCATCCTGGATTACATGTTGTACATGATGATCCATCTTGTTGACATGTATTACAGTTACCAGGACATGGTGATTGACAATAAGAATCTTTATAACCATCAATACAACCATCTGTACATTCTGGTGATGAAGATGAAGATGTAGAGGAACAATTACCGTCTTTATAGTTAGAGCTACACAGTGATGTACATGTATCACCATAATAACCGTCTTCACATGCACAGCTACCATCTATCTCATTACACTGATTGTTTAAACATCCATCACTACATTGGTCTTCACAATAATCACTATAATAACCGCCTATACATCCATTACTACAAACACCAGTATCAGGATTACATCTGTTATAATAACATGTACTACTGCAGGGCTGTTGACATTTCACGCCATAATAACCATCTTTACATCCGTCAGTACAAACGCCAGTATCAGGATTACATCTGTTATTATAACATGTACTACTGCAGGGCTGTTGACATTTCACACCATAATAACCACCTTTACATCCGTCAGTACAAACGCCAGTATCAGGATTACATCTGTTATTATAACATGTACTACTGCAGGGCTGTTGACATTTCACACCATAATAACCACCTTTACATCCGTCAGTACAAACGCCAGTATCAGGATTACATCTGTTATTATAACATGTACTACTGCAGGGCTGTTGACATTTCACACCATAATAACCACCTTTACATCCGTCAGTACAAACGCCAGTATCAGGATTACATCTGTTATAATAACCTGTACTACTGCAGGGCTGTTGACATTGCACACTATAATAACCATCTTTACATCCGTCAGTACAAACACCAGTATCAGGATTACATTTGTCATTATAACATGTATTACACGGTTCACATTTAGAAGTTGATGTACTGTAGTATCCGATATTACATTGTGCTAGATCAGCTGTAATATAGATAATATATATAATTATAACATGTATTATATAGCTAACATGTAATAGCTGGATTAACTGTAGTTTTCCGCATATCACAGTGATATGTCAAAACTTCTAATGAAAATTAAAATGAATTCAATATCAAAAATGAAATTAAATGAAAGTTAAGGTCTGAATCAAATGAAAAGTAAAATGGAAATTCGCGGCTTGATAGAATTAACCTAATTGAACTATGACCCGTTGGTACACACGCATATATTACTTCTGATCTAATACGACGTTGTCATTTTCCTGATATCCATGCCAACCGCTTCTCATGAATTATATTTCATTAAAATAATCAACGAAATCTTCGCTGTAAGGGAAATGCCATATTATTCCATGTTTCAATGAGGCTGCATGTCCATTCGGTTCATCCTCCGAATGCATTTTTTTTTTATCTTCGGAGGGAGCCACAGTGGTTCAGTGAGTAAGACTCTGACTCGCTAACCTGGAGATTTATTATTCGATCCCTGCGTTGGTCGAGAAAGTACATCGGAACTTCCCGACGAAGTTTCCCCTTGTCAGTGGTGCAGGACAGGGGGGGGGGGGGCTGGCAAGGGACAGGGTATAGTCGTTCCAATTGGATCTGAATTGAAATCGGTGTTAATAGTTACATTCTTCTGCACCAATCTGACTAATGATCACCAATGATGCATACAGGAGCAAGGGACGTTCTCCCATCCACACAACTAGGTTTTCCTTATCAGGCCCAACCTTCTGCATCACTAAGAAGACGAAACTACGCTGACAATTCTAGAGAAACTTTAACCACAAGATCATCGTTAACGTATCATTTTTCCCTTTTTTTAAACCAGTAAATATCTGAATAAAGTATAAATTCCGCTAAAATTAAAACTAGGTCATTTCGGGAATAAATTATCCGTTCAGATAGAAACTTCCCTGATGTTCTTTGACTGCATAACTAGGGTCCAAATTCTATAAACAGACTGTTTCACAAAAACTTAAATCTCCTTAAAATCGCCTTGAACTAAAATTTCATCCTAAACTAAGATAGCTGAGTTTCATAAAACGATTTAAATCACTTTAATTAAAATCCAGTAAATTATATATTTTAAGTTAAAATTTTATCTTAAATTGAAATAGAGGCGTTTCACAACCCTATCTAAGGACAATTTTAACTAGGATAATTTAGGATAGCCGTAACCCTCTACTAACTTAAATTCACGACATTAACATAGCTTAATTAGGGCTACGTTGTTACATCTATTGCAACATATAGAATGATAATATTGCCAATGACCCGCGTAACATAATTATTAACATGCAATCATTTAAAAAAAACCAATTCTCATGGGAAATACAGCTATGGCTCATCCGTTTGTTGTATTGCAAGGCCAATTAAGCATTTAGATGAATCTCAAATTAAAATGCAAAGAAGAAATTACACGCAAAACCACAGTTTTCATTTAGTCAGACACATACAGCTAGACATTTTGGTATTTTCAAACCGTGGGAAACATTGGTTATTTGGTGTATCAGTTTCAAAGTTGTTAATTACTTTTAAAATTCTACAAATATTCACGGTCTAGATTAGTCGTTTGAGTCAGAAATATCACTTGTTTGTGACCATTCACAATAGTAATGTTATCCAAAATACCATAAAACTACAAAGTTTATCGATTATTTACATTGAAGCCGCGGGTAAATCAAATGTCAAAATCACAAAAGCAGGATGCCAGTTCAATGCCAATCCACCAATACATTTCGAAACGAATAATACGCAATAAACTCATTTATTTCGTCTCCCTACGACTGTCTGACCATGTGTAAACATTGCTACAGCGTATGAAACTCTCACCATTGATATTGTAACGGATCGTTCAACCCGTCAACAGTTTTCACTTTCGATGCGTATTTCCTTACACCCTAAGGTCCCACAACGGAAATGTGCACTGCGCGAGCGCAAACAATTTTAAACAAAATCTTTTCAAATTGCATTTAAGTTACAATCGATCTTCATGAAATGCATAAAATTGCATTTTGATTTTAGTTAAAATCTATTTAAGTGATTTTAGTTTAAGTTTTGGGGAAACGGGGCCCTGATGTGTTAGAAGATAAAAAGCGTCCAAGTACTGATACTCTGGAGACAGATACAATTCACCTGGTAAGTTTAGTTTGCTTTATTCAAAGGTTTCACCTCTCAAATAAATGTCCTTAGAAATGAAATGGAGTTGTTATTATCAACCAGTGTAAATGAAGTTTCGAAATTAAATAAATGGAGTTAATGGTCTTTCTGCTGTGTTCCGGATGGACAAATGAAGGTGTGAGTAGTAGGGACGCTTGTACAGCCATGCACGTGCGCGCATGCGCGTGCATGTATGTACGTGCATGTGCGTGCACGTGACCTTGCACTGGGTGACCTTTAGCACGTGTGTGACCCCTTGCGTGACCTTGCACGTGCGTGACCCCCTGCACGTGGATGACCTTGTACGTGTGATTGCACGTACGGAGAGAAAGAGGGCGCGCGCGGGAAAAGAGAGAGAGAGAGAGAGAGAGAGAGAGAAAGAGAGAGGAGGAGGAGGGGAAACAACTCTTTTACATTGATTAAGTTGGCCCTGAAAAGGGCCGTTGGTTGGCCCTGAAAAGGGCCGTTGTCCTCACTCAAATGTGAGGGTACGACGCACTTTATGTCGGTTGCGTCTAATGGCCTCCAATAATTCGGGAGGAGGTCTTTTCCTGGGAGGTGTTTTTAATACCTCGTCAGGTAAGACAAAGATATCGTCAGGGGTAATCACGGCAAGCGTATGACCCCTGAGATACATGAGAGTATCCGTGCTGCGGTTGTCTTCGATACGTACGACCGGAGCAGCCATTCTCATACTGATAGAGAGACGAGTGTTGTGTCGTTTTAAAACCGTAAGGGCGAGTCCATTTGAAGGATATGACGTCACGGACGAGTCCATTCATGGAGTGACGTCACAGTACTGAGCATAACGTTATGCATCGTAGGTTGAACGTTGGGGGCTAAAAATAGACGTGATGCAACGTTATGCGTACGTTGGAGGCTACATATAGACGCGATGTAACGTTAAACAGCGCATGTGCAACGTTATACTACGTAGGGTGTACGATATCGAACGTTTGATGACGTCACGACATACAGGGGATAAAGGGAAGGCAAGCGAGAGTTTGTAACATTTTCATGCGATCAGCGAGCGAAGCAAGATGAGTTATTCTTTACGACCCGTGGATAGACGATACAGCCGATTATTTAGAACCGAATCACTGTGTGTGGAGATAGACTTTTTTGAAGATTGGTCCCATGTTCCAGCCAACGATGTACCACAACAACTACACGACACCTTTGAGGCCATCATCGAGGAAATTCGTCGAACCTTGGACGCCAGAGAAAGTGACTATGTTAGAATCGCCATCAGTCACCCGGGACTCAAAACACCGATCTGGTTACCCTTCCGTGAACATCGTTTGTTAAAGGCCGAAGACGTTTTGCAAAAAGTGGTTGCCGTATTACAGAGTAACGAAGAATTTCGTCTAGATCAACGTATGTCCATGAGTATATGTCACGTGTCCCCTCCCGATGGCAGAGGTAGCGGTGGAACAAACGTGAAGAAGAGACACTGCGCAAATTTCGACGATTATTTAGAGAAAAAGCGATGCCTCGTCACCATAAAGAATGCCGACGACTTATGTTTTCAGCGAGCTATTGTCGTCGCCCGTCATTATGCCAACAAACAAGACACGCCTGAATGGGAAAGAGAACGGAAGAGATTAATCAACAATACAGGGCCCCACTCGTGGCAGACGACGAAAACCGAAGCCCTCATCGATGCCGTCGGTGGAGCCAGGCAAGCATGCACGGGGATGGAAACCTGGGAATTGTACGCCAAGTATTTGGGAGAGGCAGGTTACCAACTCAACGTTTTCTCTCGAGCCATCTTTGGGAAGGCGATCTATCGGGGAACAAAACATCTCAACCTGTATTTACACGACAGACATTATGACGTCATTACCTCCATGCCCGCCTTTGTGGAGAACTCGTATTTTGGTGAGACCTGTCAGGTGGGATACGATCAAGCAGAGAAACATTCGTGTCACGTCATGTGTCAAGGATGTAAGACAGTGGGTCCACCCTGTCCACCTGATCCCAATACAAAGACGTGTTACCGATATCATCGTGTGTTTGTGAGCCGCCAGTGTTTTGACAACCATCTCGCCACCCGTTCCAGAGCCAAGTGCAGTGTGTGTTATCGATGGAAGAAATGTGAGAAATGTCAGAAGGAGTGGGACGTCATCAAGGCCAAACGAAATTTAGAACAGCATCGATGCGGAGAATACGAGTGTTCCATCTGCCGAGAGTGGCACACGGCCGAGAAGCAGTTTTGCTACATTCAACCACTGAAATCACCCATCAACATGAACGGAGACCGAAAAACCCAAATCGACAAACTACAGAAATCAACGTTTCGTCTTCTTTGACTTTGAATGCCAGCAGGATACCGGTGAGCACATTCCCAACTATGTGTCCTGCAAACCTGCTGTCACTTTTGCATCGACAACCAAGATCCCTGCGAGCATTGTGACACGTACTGGAATCACCAACGGGAAATTGTGTTTAAAGGTCAAGAC
This sequence comes from Patella ulyssiponensis, assembly GCA_963678685.1. Lineage (NCBI taxonomy): Eukaryota > Metazoa > Mollusca > Gastropoda > Patellidae > Patella > Patella ulyssiponensis. The sequence goes on from OY783228.1 coordinate 10,800,897, forward strand.
ACGCTGGACGATGTGGGAAAATGGTTTCTACAACTCGCTGCTCACGGTACGGTGGTAAATGGTCGAAAAAATGACAGTCACGAATCGAGTCCCGTGATCGCCGTGGCTCATAACTTTAAAGGTTACGACGGACTGCTGATTTTACAGACGCTGCACAAACATTCCGTGGCGCAACCCGAAGTGATTATGAATGGTGGTAAAGCGATGACGATCACTGTCGGTACGGTAAAATTCATCGATTCCCTCAACTTTCTACCGATGGCTTTACGGGACATGCCCAAGACCTTTGGCCTGCAAGAACTCAAGAAAGGTTATTTCCCTCACCACTTTAACAAACCGGAGAATGAAGATTACGTGGGCGCCTATCCTCCCGACACCGATTACGATCCGGATGGCATGAGTGTATCGGAACGAGAAAAATTTCACGAGTGGTACCAACAACACAGTCACGACGTCTTTGATTTTCGGCAGGAAATTCTCGCCTACTGTAAAAGTGACGTCGATGTCCTCCGCCGATGCTGTGGCGTGTTTCGTGAGATATTCCTCATGGACACGGGAATCGATCCCTTTGAAAAAAGTTTGAGCCTGGCCTCCGCCTGCAGTCGCGTGTTACGCACGCACTACCTCACAAAAGACACACTCGTCGTCATTCCTCGAGCCCTGATGCAAGAGCCGAAACCTGGTAAGGACTGGCACCGCTTCCAGCCTCGACAGCAGTCCAACAAAGCCCTTCGATGGTTGGAATGGAAACAACATCGACAGACCATGACAGCTTTCCGAAACCAGACCCCACTACCCAACATTCAACACGCCCGTAACGGTAGTGAATGCCGAGTTGGTCCTTATAGCTTAGATGGTATGGACACGACCACAGGTACGGTGTACGAGTTTCACGGGTGTGCCTTTCACGGTTGTCCCAAATGTTATCCGGGTCCTGTCCAAGACGTTCAGCATAAACATCCCTACGATCCATCTCGCAGTATGAGGGACTTGTACCAGAAGACCCAAGAACGTCACCGTCGACTCCAGGAACAGTACGGTATGAAGACCATCCACGTCATGTGGGAGTGTGAGATGGAGGAAGAACGACGCCATGATCCCGAGATGAACGAATTTTTACAAGGCTTGGAAGATCAGCAATGGCCCGCTCCCGAACCTCTGAAGCCCCGCAACGCTTTCTTCGGTGGGAGAACCAATGCCATTCAACTGTTGGTGAACGAGTCGGTGGAAGACATGCGCTACATCGACGTGGTGTCCTTGTACCCTTACATTTGCAAGTACGGTACCTTCCCCATCAAGGAACCCACGATCGTCACACAGCCCGATCAAGACCAGTGGCAACAGTACGAAGGATTGATCCAGTGTTCCGTCTTGCCGCCCCGCGGCCTGTTCCATCCAGTGCTCCCGTTTCGGCGCAAACAGAAATTGGTGTTTGCCCTGTGTCGAAGCTGCGTCGACGAACACATGCAACAAGGGCAGATTGCGGAATACCAACCTTCTGAGCACACCGACGAACAGCGAGCCTGGTTGGGTACCTTTGTCACCCTGGAACTGAAGAAAGCGGTGACCCTAGGATACCAAGTACTAAAAGTCTACGAAGTTTGGCACTGGAAAGAATTCAGCACTTACGATCCCGAGGCCAAAACGGGCGGTCTGTTTACGGGGTACAACAATCACTACCTGAAGAAGAAGATGGAAAGTAGCGGTTATCCCGACACCTGTCACACCGAAGAAGACAAGGCCCGCTTCGTCAACGACGTGTACGACACGGAAGGCATTCGTCTGGATCCCGCGTCGATAAAACCTAACAAAGGAATGCGGGCGTTTAGCAAGTTACAATTGAACACAGCATGGGGTAAATTCGGACAGAGAGACAACTTTCCCAAGACCGAGTACATCACGGAGCCCAGCGTCTATTTTGAAAAAATGTTGGACGTGACCCAGACCGTACGAGATGTGCAGTTAGTCAACGATAACATGGTCTTGATGGAAACGCTGAAAAAAGAAGAACACGTGGCACCCTGTCCCATCACCAACGTGGTTATCGCCGCCTTTGTCACGGCTCAGGCTCGTTTGAAACTCTATTCCGTCTTGGAAAAGTTGGGAGAGCGCGTATGCTATTTTGACACCGATAGCGTCATCTACCAATACCACGCCACGTCATGGAATCCCCCGGAAGGTTCTAGTTTGGGTCAGTGGAAGAACGAGTTGCCCGAAGATGTCACCATTCGAGAATTTGTTAGCGGAGGGCCAAAGAATTATGCGTACCGCCAGAGCGATGGTAAAACTGTATGTAAAGTCCGGGGATTCACCTTGAATTACCGTGCCTCCCAGCAGCTGAATTACGCCATCATGAAGGAGAATGTACGGCACGTCAATCAAAACGAACCTCTGGTCATAGCCAATCCGTTCAAGATTACCAGATCACGTTACCGCCGTCTTTGGACACGCCCCGAGAACAAAAGATATAAAATCGTGTATGACAAGCGGTTTGTTCAATTCAATGACGATGGCCAACCGAGCAACACTTACCCCTATGGGTACTGACTTTCGGGCCTCGGGACGATGGCGAACAAACAAAGAAGATGACGAACCGGTAGAAAATACGGATATGATCGAGAAACTTAGACAACGATGGCTCAACTTTCGAGTGTTGAAATGTTTCCTACCCATTATAGAAGAAAGGCAACACAAAGAGTGTATCGGCTGCAAGTACTAACATCCCAGTCAGAGATACCACTCGTGTCTGGGACTAGGCGTTTCTTCCATAACGGGTCAACCCTCGCATCCCGTGGACGATTACAATCACTACCTTTGGGTGGACGAGCCGAAACTGCAAGACATCGATAACGTGCTAGGCAGTATGATGGACGATCCACGGGATCAATTCAAGACGTGGGAGGACGAACAACGATGGCGAGAAGACGTCGACAAAGCCTTGAACAAGTTCTGGACGGTAGTGCCGGGCTTCAAGACGGTGTTGATCAAACGCAAAGACGAGTTTGTCGAACAGAAAGAAGACTCCATACGCCATTGGATGGACGGCTTGCCGAAGAAAAAGAAACGCTGGTCTCTGGATCAAATGGATATCAATGTCATGTCCGGCAAGATGAGTCATCCCAACAACGCGCGCATGCAAATCTTCACCGTGTTCAACCAATGGCGACAAAAACACGGTAATCGAGCCCACCTGATGACGTTGTTGGAAGCATGTCACGTGAGTGAAGCCTTGATCGATTGGGACGAAATGAAAAAGTATGTGGAAAGCCTGGAAATCATAGACTAAACAACGAACCAATCAAAACGAAGGAAAAGAAAGAACCAATCAAAAGCGAGTGACGTCACGACCAAGACTATAAGAAGCGAAGTGTCAGACTGAAATTTCATTCTGCTCTCGATGGCTAGTCAAGCTTGTTTCTCCTGTAACAATGTCGGTCACTGGTATAGAGACTGTCCTGCTCGTTCCCAACAACAACAGCAACAACGAAAACCAAGACAAAACAGACCAGCCTATGGTTCCTATGGAAGTTGTTACCTCTGCGGAGAACCAGGACACTGGGCACCCCAGTGTGAAAAACGAACAGAAGCCCAAAAAGCGAAAAGAGTGATGAAGAAAGAAAAGAAACTGTCAAAAGAAAGTGTTACGGAATCAAGAGACCCACCGACGAAAATCACAAGTGCCTCAACTGTGGACAGCTCGGACACGGCCTGCTCAAGTGCCAAGAAGAAATCCAAACAGAAAACAACTTTGAAGCCGTTGCCAGTCGCATGTTCGACAACAACATCGACATGCCCAGAGACAACACCCGCAGTCAGCGATACTGGTACTGGTGCGCAGAAGCGTTCGAGCTCTACAGACGATACAAAGAAAAAAAGAAAACAGCCGGCGAAGCTTTCCATTCCACCTACTATTCTCCCGACTACCAGTGAAAACGGTGAAACTTCGAACGGTGAAATCCCGAAGCCGGCTGTCCTCTTGTTGGCAGAGAAGGAAGCAGAAAGTTTTTCCCGAGCACTCATCCAATATGCGGGTCCGAGAGATATGTCTTGTCGTATCCCCCTTGTTTCGATATGAGTGAATGGATACCCGTCGTCGTCACGTTTGCTGAAGTGGAAGACTGGCACCCACACGACACGATGCAGAAGCTTTTGGGACATGTGTATTGGATTCCTCGCGTCCTGAGAAATGTACCCTGGGTGAGACAAGAGATCCTGAAGAGAGAACGCGATAACTAATTTTTTTCTTTTCCTTTGTATGATATGTTTGTTCTATTGAATGTTCTTTTTGTATTTTTAGTAAAATAAATTGTGTTCTAATTTCACTCCATGTCTGTTGTTCTGGCGCGAAGGTATAAAAGGCAGGGGAAAAGGGAATGGGGGAAAACAGTGCAAGATGGATGTGACGTTCAAACATCCCTTTACCATGTTAGTCAGTGGTCCAACGGGTGTTGGGAAAACGGTCTTTGTGCAGAAGTTTCTTCAAGCGTCCCTGTTCGACGTCCCTCCTCAACGTATCGTGTGGGCTTATGGCGAATGGCAAGAGAGTTACGATCGCTTTCCCTACACCTATGTCAAAGGTTTGACGGATATTGACGACGTGATGGAACAAGTCAAAGGTCCACAAGTCTTAGTCGTGGACGATTTGATGGGAGAAGACACGGAGATATTGCAAAAGTGGTTCACGAAAAAGAGTCATCACCACGACGAGAGTGTCATTTACATTGTTTGACAAGCAACAGCGTACCATCAGTCTGAATGCCCATTACCTGGTCTTGTTCAAAAATCCCCGTGACGCCTCGCAAATTGGTGTGTTGGCCCGTCAGATGTACCCTTCCCGTTCCAAGTATATGCAAGAAGCTTATGAAGATGCGACGAGTACCCCTCGCAGTTACTTACTCGTTGATTTGAAGCCCGAAACACCCGAAGCTTTGCGACTGAGATCCAACATTTTACCACAAGAGGAACCACCCATCGTCTACGTCCAAAAAGTATAAAAGGGGGACCTGTACCTCGAATTGACTCTTGTTTGTCACGATGGCTCGTACGAAGAATACGCAGAGGAAACACCCACCTCCCACCCTTCCCAGGGCGACGTTCCCGACGTTGGCACCGGACCTTCGTGATCCCACGGTACGAAGTCAGACTCGCCCGAGAATGAGGGCCCCCAGAACACAGTGGTCACCTCCCTCGTTGACACCACCCACGAGTCCCATGTCTCCCTTACCGGCCACACCACCACGTCTCACCTTACCGGTCACACCTCCACGTCCCACGTCACCACCTTCCCCTGCTCGGTCTCTCTCCCCGATCTTTCGCAGACCACGAAGAGAAAAGAAGAGTTCAATGAAAGGACTCAAGTCCTTCATTCGCAAGTTACAACATCTGACTCCCGATATGGCTTATGGGCAGTTGGTCAAGAATACGGGCCGGGCACGTATTGGATTGGATTGAAGGGTAACATTCAGCCACTGCACGCTCAACACAAGAAATGGGTGGAACGAAATCGACAAGTGTTGACCCAACTGACGGAGAGAAACATGCCGACGACCGAAAAACTCTCCCTGATCATGAAACCTGGGGGACGTGGATTTTTTGGGGGTGTTGATTCGTATCTTGCTGCGATGGAAGGAAAGGCTGCAAGAGGAAAGAAACAAGAAACGAAATCAATTCGTTCGACGGACCGCACAGCGCGGAAGGGGACTGAGTACCGAAGAATTGAACAAACTGAGTAATGTTCCACCCGACGTCAAACGGCGACTTGTCGATCAACAGGGCGGTGCCATCGGTGCATTGCTGGCCATGGCTCTCCCAGCTTTGGCCCCCTTGGTTTCTAAACTATTGGGTGGACAACAGGGTGGTAAACATCCCTCCCTTAGACGGCACGATAAAGCGAACGCTATGGCTGCCGAGCTATCTAAACTATTTGGTGGATAACCCAGGGAACAGAAAGGTATAAAAAGGGGACCGGAGAACGACCCCGAGCTCAGTCATGGAGACACTGCGGTATCTCTTGAACACTGCACCGAAAGACCGTCCCCTTTTACTCGAGACCCAACCCATCGTCGACGGTGTGTGTGAGTGTATTGGAAACCTGATTTGCGGCAACGTTCCTGTGACCGACAAAGAAGTCAAGCGCTTGAAAAAGGACGCCCCCTTGTTACGACGTTTGGGCACATCTAATACACCTTGGAAGACCCGTCGGCGACTTTTGAAGCAACAGAAACGGGGTTTCTTCACTCGATTGTTTCGGTCCTTTCCCAAAGATGAAATTCGCCAAGAAAATGAAACTGGTACCCTTCGACGGACTCCCCGACGTCAAACCCGTCGAAGTCAGGCCAGTCGAACCCGTGTACGATCGAGATCCACTGCAGCAGGCCGTCGAGAATGTCCACCAAGACATGCAACACGTGCTAAACGATCCCACTCTAACCGACGAAAATAAAATGCAACGGTACGGACAGTTGTTACATCGTTATCAAACGATGCAAAGGAAAAGAAAACAGGTTGTTCCCTTGTTGGATGAAAACATACCCGAACAAAAAGAAGAAAATTCGGAGGCACCCATCCTGGAGTCGGTCCCTCGACCCTATCAACACCGAGCTCGCCTTTTGTTGAAACACATGAAAGAGAAGACACCTTGGTCGTGGAACGAGAACTTGGAATTGGTTCGGAATGGGGTACCCGTACCCAACACCAATGCCATTGACATCGTGAACGATTTGGTTCGTCGGCGAAAGAATACCCAGGCTCCCGTGGGATGGTTTGGCGTGATGCAAAGTTTGAAGGCCACGAACGTACCGCGCGAAGCCATCGGGAATCAAGAACGATGGAACGTATTGTCCACACCACCGACACGGACTCCGCCGCGACGCCCGAGAAAGAAGAAAATCTCCAGTTCGGATACCCCTAGTATACCTACCAGAAGATGGCTCTCCTTGCAAAAACTATAAATAGCCTGTTCATAGGGACACCTGCTGAAACATGGAACGAAAGCTGAAGAAAGTGTATTACGACCCGAACCACCCGGCCGCTTTCGGTGGCGCTCTGGGTCTTCACAAAGCTACCGGTGTGTCCTTGGACAAAGTCAAGGCATGGTTGAAACAACAAAGGGTGTACACCTTGCACAAACCATTGAAAAAGAAATTCTCGCGGTCTCCCACGGTGGTGGCCGGCATAGATCATCAGTGGCAAGCCGACTTGAGCGATATGTTGGCCTTGGCCAAACAGAATGAGGGATACAGGTGTTTGCTGTGCGTCATCGACGTGTTTTCCAGGTACGCTTGGGTGTTGCCCCTCAAAAACAAGACGGGGGACAGTTTGGTGGATGCCTTTCGTCAAATCTTTCAAAGTCGACAACCCCTGCGACTTCAAACGGACAAAGGTACCGAATTCCTCAATCAAAAAATGCAAGCGTACCTGAAGAAGAGAAAGATTCATTTTTTCGTGACACACAACGTCGAAACCAAAGCCAGTGTGGTCGAACGATTTCAACGGACCCTGAAAGAACGCATGTGGCGATACTTTACTCATCGACAAACACAACGGTACATCGACGTGCTAGACGACCTGGTTCGAGCTTACAATGCTAGACGACATCGGACCATAGGTATGGCGCCCAAAGACGTTCGCGCCAAACACGAGTGGATGTTGACAACGCCTCCTCAACGTGGCCCGAAAAAGAAAAATCAATGGACATTGGTACGACCGTACGTTTGGCTTTGCCGAAACATGGTGCCTTCGACAAAGGTTACTGGCCCAACTGGACTCTGGAAACGTTCAACGTCGCACCCAACGTCGGTCCCGGTTACAAACTGTTGGACGAAAGAGGCGAACCCATACAGGGCACCTTCTATCCCGAAGAATTGCAAGCGGTCCAAGTCAACGACGATGAGATCTTTCCCATCGAAAGAGTACTCGAAAGAAAAAAAGACAAAGTATTGGTGAAATGGTTGGGCTATCCGGCGAGTTTTAATTCGTGGATCGACAGGACCAGTCTCCAAAACGTATAAATAGGAGCGAGAGACGCCGACATCAGTCAACATGCAAGACGAAACCACGTCTACGTCCGTGAGTGCCCACAATTGGTCGCTCTTGGGAAAACGTGTGCCACAAGCGGAAATCGTCTTTTTCTGTCAAGTGATTTTAGTGTACGTCGTGGCGGGAGTTTCTTTGTCCCAATTGGCTTTCAAACCCGACGGTTCGCAGACCACGTTGTGGACGGCCTTGCTCTCCAGTACCTTGGGTTACCTGTTACCTTATCCAACCTTGAAAACCAAACATAATGAACAACGACCGGCCCTTTTACCTCACGCTCCCTAGTGACAGTTCCATGTCGTGGTATCCCGACAACAAAGTCTCCACGTATTATACACATCTGGACCCGCCACTTCTCGTCGATCATCGGGAATGGGAAGTGGGTCTGTCCATGATCACGTTACCTGACCAATGGCAAAACATCGATCAACGAGACAACACGATCGGCTTACGCATTCATCCATGGTCGCCCCCGAGCGACGAACCCGAAGTAAAGATATGCCGGGACCGCCACAGAATCGACCCGTCGAATTGTTTCAAAGGTGTAAAGGCTGGTGAGATCAAGGGATCCATCGAAATGGAAACGCACATCAAGAGTGACGACTACGAGTCGCTGAGGCATATCCTGACTGTCCTGAACACTAGACTGAATGATTTGTGGAACCTGCCTCCCATCTACAATCATTTGGCCCATAAACCCGTTCGTTTGGATCCCAATAACAAGGAAATGACCGACCACGAGAAGCAAGAGCAGACCGAGTACGAAACTCGAGAGGTGATGCGCCAAGTGGCCGTATCAAGAGGTCCCTTCGTGTCTTTCAAGAGAGACAAGACCAACGACAAAGTGTATCTGAAGATCAATCCCGTGCAGTCGCTTTTCTGGTTTGACGTGTTGCCGAAATCGAACTTCGTCTGTGTGGACCCATCGTGTCCATGTTGGGATGGCCTGGAAACGAACTGTTGGTTGCCCTGCAGTCAATCGATATGACCGGCGCCGATGGCCAAAGTCTACGGTATTTCTACGCCCACCACACCCCAAATCTTCAAATCCAGTACGATCTGTTTTACATCTACACGGACATTATCGAACCCCAGACCGTGGGCGACGTGAAGGCTACCTTGTTGGACGTGATTCCCAGTCGACGATTGTATCACCGCCCCGCCAGGATTCACTACTTACCTCTGAAGTACAGTCGACTAAGCTCCATTGGTCTCTATATAAGGAACGGAATGGGGAAAGCCGTGCCATTTCTCGACGGTAAGGTGGTGACCCAACTTCATTTTCGCCGCCGATGATGATTCGAGTGTACAAAGGTGGAGTGCTCAGACAGCGAGGGGCTGGCAATGGTCTGGTGGTGTACAGGGGAGGAATGCTGAGACAACAGGGTGCCGGTCGATGGTCGGGGTTATTGAATGCCGTCAAATCGGTCGGGAAGACCTTGTGGTCGGCCGGTAAAGCTGCCGTGAAAAAGAATGTGGCCCAAGTGTTACCCAAAGTGGGGCAAAGCGTGCTCGACGCCGTCAGTGGTCGTGAAAAATGGAACTGGAAGAAAGTCGCCCAGGACACGCTTCGCCCCGCGGTGTCAAACACGATGTCCGACACACTCAAGAACGTGGTCGCCCACCTGGAACCTATAAAAGACCCCTCACGAACCCCGTCCACTTCACATCGTCCGAAGAGGAAGAAGAAGACACAGGTCACCTCTCACAAGCGACGTAAACTAGATATCTTCGACCATGGCTACGCAGGTAATGCGCAATGATTCCTGTCCCTGCGCGCGAGACGAATTGCAGGATTTGTTCAGTGTACCCGACACGCAGACGGCCATAAACAAGGTAACGAAAATCAGAAAGTATCCACTGACGCCCGACTTGAACCACGACGGACCCATCGAATTTTATATTTCCAATGCCACCACCGATTTCATCGATCTGGCCAACATGACACTGCACGTGGCCCTGAAGGTGACCAAGAACAACGGGGATGACCTGGATGCGGATAGTCAAGTCGCACCCATTAACAACTTGTTTCATTCGTTGTTTAAAGACGTCAAATTACGCCTGGGAAAAGATGCCGAAACTTTGGTCACCACCTCTCTGCCCACCTATCCCTACCAGGCTTACTTGGAGAATTTGCTGAGTTTCGGTAAGGGAGCCAAGAACGACCCTGGCGTTGTTCCAATCCTTTGTTACTCGGAGCCTGTCGTCCACCGTCTCCGGCGGTGGCGACGGATTTCGTGGACAGTTCAATTCCACGAAATCCGTCGCCACCACCGGAGACGGTGGACGACAGGCTCCGAGTAACAAAGGATTGGAACAACGCCAGAAAACCATCCCTGCCAGTCGCACCTTTGAATTGCAGTCGCGTCTACACTTGGACATGTGTTTACAAGATCGGTATCTGCTGGACGGTGTGGACTTGCGGTTGAAATTGGAAAAGCAATCCCCGAAATTTTTTCTGATGTACGGCGAAGGCAACGATGCCGAAGACTACAAAGTCGAGTTCACCAAAGCCTACCTGGATATCCCGTTCGTCACTCTGGCTCCCAGTACCTACACACGGGTGGCCGCGCAACTTCAATCGTCCAACGCCAAGTATCCCCTGAAACGCGTGGTGGTCCGCGACATGGTCATTCCCGACAATCGTGCCAGTCACGTCCTAGACAATCTGTTTGTCAACGAAAGCCTTCCCCTTCGTGGGTATGGTACGTAACACGGCCTACGACGGAAGAAAAAACAGAAATCGAACATAATCAATTGCAGAACATCAAATTGACCAAGAACGGGGAAATTGTGGACGAATACGACGTCGATTTCCCCCAGCGACAAGCCATCGCACCATACCTGGATTTGATGAAAAGAGTGGCCGTCTTAAACACCCGAGAAGACCTGGACCTCCCTTTCAACGACTATATCAATGGGTACACTTTGTATTGTTTCGATTTGACCAACGACCACGGAGCCGACGGTAACTACTTTCATCCCAAAGCAGCGGGTAACCTGTCTTTGGAACTCAAGTTCGGTGCGGCCCCGACCAATCACCTCAGTCTTGTTCTGTTTGCCGAATACGACAATGTCTTGGAAATCGACGCCAACCGACAAGTCATCACAGATTGGTGAGGCTCTCTCCAATCGACAACTGACACGGGCTTTAGAAAAACACCTCCCTTCTAACGTGTTCGGGGGTGTGTGGGCTCGTAATCATTTGGATATACTGCGTCCGACCTCGTACCCCAAAGCCTACGTCATCAACACGGACGACGAAGACCAACCCGGTAGACACTGGACCGTGTTTGTGTGCGAAGGACCAGATCACATTACCTTCTTCGATTCCTACGGGTGTCCCCCTGATGTTTACGGAGAAGCCTTTCGACGTTTCGTCCAAGATCTACAACTCCACTACCAACCCCGATGGATTTAGGGACTCGAGAGTGTCGTCTGCGGCCATTATTGTTTGTATTATTTGTGTCATCGGTTTCACGTTCCCTCCTCGCACGCCCTTTCGGTGTTCGGACACGTGTATCGCGTGAACGATATACTCGTCGAACAATGGGCTAGGGATCAGAAGAAGGGACAACGATGTCGATGCTTTTTTGCTCTGTAAATATGTTCAATTCAAGTTCAATTAAATTTGTGTTCTATGCCTTTGTGTTCAATTTTGTGTTGAATAAAATGCTTTGTAAATATGTTCAATAAAATGCTTTGTAAGCAACATATCACGTGTCTGGTTTTTTGTGACGTCATATGACGTCATGTGACGTCATGCTTTTCTGATTGGTGGAAAATGGTATCGTCCCAACACCTTAGACTCGTCCCGTCTCGAGCTATAAATAGGAGTGTCAAAGCCCAAAGAAGTCACAAACACCATGGATCGAAACGATAAAAGATTTTGCGCTACTTGTCGGGGTATTACCCCATGTTTAGGGGGAATCGGCCCGATGCCGATTACTTGGTCTGTTTCTGGTGCGGGACCGAAATTGGCAACACCTGTCATAGGCGGTCAAAGCATTCGGTGAAATGCACCAAGAAGCCGAATCGGTGGGAGCAGCCGAAGTGCTCCTGCTAACCCACACATTGTGTGGACCAACGGCCCTTTTCAGGGCCAACTTAATCATTGTAAAAGAGTTGTTTCCCCTTCCCTCCTCCTCCTCCTCCTCTCTTCCCCTTTCTTCTTCTTCTTCTTCTTCTTCTATCTATCTCTCTCTCTCTTTTCCCGCGCGCGCCCTCTTTCTCTCCGTACGTGCAATCAGGGTCATGCACGTGCAAGGTCACGCAAGGGGTCATGCACGTGCTAAATGTCATCCAGTGCAAGGTCACGTGCACGCGCATGCACGCACATACATGCACGCGCATGCGCGCACGTGCATGGCTGTACAAGCGTCCCTACTACTGTGTGCATTCGACATACAGTGACACTTTGCTCGCTACGGCCTACTGTTATATCGCAAAATGAAAATTAAATGAAATGGGGTTTAACGTCCTATAGAGCAGGGATCTTTTACGTGCAAGGGATCTTTTACGTGCACAGGACCTGGGGTTTTCGTCCAATCCGAAGGACTAGACATCTGTCCTTGTGACGCCCTTCTTCCTACATCACTGACAAGGGGGAACCACACTGGAGAAAATGGAAGGACTTTCTTGACCAATGCTGGGATCGAACACCCGACCCCAAGACTAGTGCCCCAGCGTCTTAGCCACTTAGCCACCGTGAAACCTGTTATATCGAATTCCAAGTGCCAAAGGATATTTTACGTTATCTTTGTTGTTTTTCCTATCCGACCGACTATACGTTGTCCCTTGTTATGCACCACTGACAAGGGTGAATCACGCCGGAACATCCGACGAACTTTCTTGGCCAACAACGGGATCGACGACGATCGGACCTCCAGGTTAGCGACCACTGAGACCCGCGGCTCCTGAGATAAGGGTTTGAGATAAACTAGTGTATCTTATGTTGATATTCATCCTTTCTCGGGGGGGGGAGGTGCTGTCATTGAGTCAACGGGCGTGGTTTCGAATCCTTGGTTTTACGTGACAAGAAGTAGGGTCACCTGTCAACCTCGTGGGTTTTCTCCGCGTCCTTTGGTTTCCTCCCACTTAGTTTGTGTCGTGTGGACGTTAAACCCCATTTCTCTCTCTTTCATCGTTTACCATGACAAAAGTAGTGCAGCTTTATGATTGTGATGCGTGTGTTTGTCTTAAACTGGCAAATGTCTGTTATATCAACCTACTGTATCAAGAGCTGTTCCGAAGATTTTGAGGTGAAATCTTACATGTAATGTTGATATATATCAGAATGATTTTTGCTGTATTTTAATGAAATGGTCTAATTATTAACCTACTTTATATTGATGTTTGAATCCACGCCTGTTCTGGCTTTCTGTATAACTGGTTGTGCATCAATGAAACACACACAATGGTTATATACCTACTACCGCTAGTTTGTTTTTCTAAATTGATGGTTCAATAAATTGACATCGGTAATACATCCCCCGGGGCGAATAATACCTAGTAGGGCCTAGGCATACCTGTTCCTTTTGTACTGAATATTTTCCACACCTGGGTTAGGGGGATGGGATAGCATAGTGGTCTAGAATGCCGCGCTTCGACCTCTAGCTGGCCGGTAACCTGTGATTTCGAGCGTATGTAGCATGGAGATAGGGGCGCCTTCTCAACCTCGTGGGTTTCCTCCGGGCACTCCGGTTTCCTCGAAATAACATGAAACCATATGTTGGTCCCAAAATGACCTGGTTTGTGTCGAGTGGACGTTAAATCTGGGTTATCAACATGGCGATTGAGCATGTCATTAAATAATGATATCAACAGGAACATGAAATTATTAATGATATCAACGAGAGCATGATATTACAAAACATGATTTCACAGGAGGCATGATATTAATCAATGATAAAATGGGGCATGATATTAAAATATGGTGATGAGTGAGTATATTGAGCGAAATTAATTAATGATATCGACGGTAACACGAAATTAATTAATAATATCGACTGGAACACGAAATAAATTAAAGACATGAATGGGAACATAAAATTTATTAATGACATTATATAAATTAGCATAGAATTATTTTTTCTTACCAGAAAATATCTGAACTTCACATAAAGTAAGATGTTGACTTGAAACAGATACATATACTGTTCTAGCAGATATACTAGTTGATGAAGGTTGATTACATCTCTCTATTGTATATATATCTTCTACTGTTGATGTTGTATCTTTATAACATGATGTAGCTGATGTAAATCCTACTCGATTACATGTACCACTAGAACTTGTCTTTATCTCAAATCCTCGCAATCTATACTTATCTTATATGTAAAATAGAAAAGAATATTTAAATTAACTTATAAATTAGCCAGTCTAGCCATGTTAAAAGGTACGGGAGGAGTCTAGCCATGTTAAAAGGTACGGGAGGAGTCTAGCCATGTTAAAAGGTACGGGGGAGGGGAATACAAGCAGGACTTCATGTTTTATATTAGCCGAATTGAATTCAAAACACTCTGTGATTAATTAATAAGGATGTGAAACGTCAGTAAGGTATATTTCAACTTTTTAAACCCCCACCTTTAAAAAAACAGGCTAGGTAATCCCATGTCAAATTATCCAAAATATTTGAAAACGTCAACCATATTTTTTCGATTTTGATGTAATTTGGTAAATACATGTATGCTCAAACTGGCTACTGAAGTAACTGTTCTTGAGATATGGCTTATGGAAGTGTCCGTAGCCCATTAATCGATTGCTCAAAATTGCTGAATTGGGTATTGCTCAGGAACCGTCACTCAACTCCGATCACGCTCAAATGTGGAATAACAACATCAGCAGCTATACCTGAAGCATATCCAGGAAAATCAAAATCAAAGGTACGTGGAATGCCCCGGCTATTAAATGAAACTAAAACCGCAGGAAGTATATACGGAAGCCTATAATATGGAAGCGTATTTGGGTCACTACTTATTGAGATAATATCCCAACATATCGACTAAAAATATTTCAACTTTATGAGTTATATTACAAGAAATCGACATAATAATGTTGACTTGACGCATTAAATTCACCCTATGCCGACGTGGACTATGTCGATATTTTTACATCATGCCAATAGTCGATTTGACTCTAAACCGATATGTCAGGTTTTATTGCATAATATATAGACTTGATAATATTGGCCACAGACCACTAATGATTTCCCCCATTAACTTTTATGTTAATTCTCGTCTCGTAGACCGACTCTAACTTTTCCCCAAATTTTTGTTGGGTAGAACGCTTTCTGCCACAGATGAAGCAACATGTGGCAACCTCATGCCCAAAAGCATGTTTGAAAATGAAATGAACTGAAATGAGGTTTAACGTCCTACTCTTTTGTAAGCGATGGATAGAAAACAGGATAAACCAAAGGCGATTGGAATAGAATCAAAGAAAAGGGTTTGAAAATACATTTTCTGCCAGGTTATAGCATATATTCATGATTTTGAGGCGGAGGGATACAAGTGTTGAGAAGTTGGTTACGTTGAAATGTAGGGCCAAAAATTCCCTGTTTTCTTGTGTCTACTTCCAGCTTGTGTATCTCAAGTTTTTCATGATGAACCTCATACATGCTTAGGGGATCACGTGGCTAAGTGGGCAAGGCGCTGGCTCGCTTGCTTGGAGGTCGGGTGTTCGATCCCTGCATTGGCCGAGAGAGTTCATCTCGAATTTCTAGCGTTGTTTCCCCTTGTCAGTGATGCAGAACGGAAGGCCTGACAAGGACAGCTGTCTAGTCGTTCGGGTGAGACGAAAAACCGAGGTCCCGTGTACATATTGGCGTGCACGTAAAAGATCCCTTGGCAGTTACCCGGGCTAAATTTCCCTCATAGCCCACTGTAGTGCGTATGCCTGTCTTCCATTAGCCCAGGTTAGGTGCAGAAGAGTAGGACGTTAAACCCCATTTCATTTCATTTCATTTTCATACATGAGTTTGCCACATGTTGCTTCATCTGTGGCAGAAACCGTTCTACCCAACAAAAATTTGGGACGATAATTAACATTAAAGTTAATGGGGAAATCATCAGTGGCCTGTGGCCATATTATTAAGTTTATATATAACTAGACCTGCATGCAGGAATGACGGGTTTCACTGGTGCCACCTTACCCTTAAACATGTCACTTCCGGTGCCAAGTTACCCTTGAACATATGTCGCTTCTGGTACCAACGAAACCACTAAACAGGTTTCCAAATTAACATTGCACACAAATAAAATGCACGCAGAATCAACCAAATCCAGCAATATCAATTCATTTTATACATTTGTTACTTGTAAATGATCTTGATAAAATTAAATTACTCCCGGTGTTAATGAAAATGTTCAATTAGTCTTATGAAATCAGAAATGGCATACGATATCATACAGTGAAAATTTTATGTAAATCGAGTAATAATTGCCACTTTTAAAGACCAAAAAACTTGAAAAGTGACTTGTAGAAAATCGGCTATTTCTCGGCAACCGTACAAGTTAGAAACCATTTTGTGGTATCTGTATGATCGTATGGCTTCATTCTATTTGTTGATTGACATCAAATAACATAATTTGAAAAAGATTTCAAAACAGACTCATTTGAATAAAATATCTGTTTTGAAGGCTAAAAATACAGTTTTTGCCAAAATGACATTACTTCCGGTGATAATGAAAATCTTACATTACTTGTATGAAATCCCAAATGGCATTAGGTATAACATGGTGTAACGTTTATGAAAATCGAATAATAATTGACTCTTTTATGGCCCCAAATCCTTCAAAAGTGACCTGTAGAAAACCGTCTATTTCTCGGCAACCGAACAAGTTAGAAACAATTTTATGATATCTATATGACCATATGAGTTGTGTTTATATGTGAATTTAAACCAAAAGTTAAAATTATTAATACATATTAAGTAATTCTTGGTTGAATAAATCATTGATTTAAAAAGTTTAAAATGCAGTTTTTGACAAAATGACGTCACTTCCGGTGTCAATTTTAAATTGTAATCAACTTGATATGACGCTACATGCTTTTTGAATCAAATGATGTCACTTTTAAAAAAATCCAATAATAATTGACTTTATTACACGCAAAATAAAGAAAACAGTGACTTATGCAGAACTGCCCATTTCTTGGCAACTGCTTATACTACAAACTAATTTTCACATACATTGTCTTCGTATTGATTATAGCTACAAGTCTATAAGAGTTATGTAAAAATATTTTAAAATCTGAAAAGCCTGAATGGGTTGTAAATAGGTCAATTTTACGCCTTTTTTCACCTCTTAATCCAATTTGCTAGAAAATGAAATAGAAATTAAAAAAACTGCTTCCGCCATTTTTTGCGCTTTGAAAGGACACACTCTTTGAGTCATATAATTTTTCAAAAAAATAATATTTGTTTTCGAAGAAGGAAAATAACTGTCAAAATTGTAGTTTTTGGTAAAATTATGCCACTTCCGCTGCCGACAGAGAACACTATTGGTAACAAAAAAAATGACAATTGAGACAACGAAGCATATCAACTTTGTTTTATACAAATCGGACAATAAAAAAATAATCTAGGACTGAAAAACTGAATTAGCCAATGGCGGCCAAGGAAAATTACTGAGACCAAAAATTTTAACATTTTTGCGCAAGTCAGATGACTCTTTAATTCTGTGTACAACACGACTAAAAAATATTTATAAATAAAAAAGTTTTTTGTAAAATTTTAAATTTTCAAAATTTGGCGCCTAATATCTTCGAAGATTTGCCGAAAATCAAAAATCGAAAGTAGCGTTGCCATGTGCCATGTCTCCGGCTATGCCAAAATATGTATCGAAAGTTAAAATCCCATGATTATTGTTAAAATTACTGCAATATTTTAAAAAACGATAACTTTGGTGATTTCGGACATTTCGCATTGTCGCAGAACGTTCAAAATAGCTTTATCCTCTAAGTCACACCCACTTACCCAGTAAAACTGAAGAAATCGTAACGATGCGACAAGCAGTTGCTGAGATCTACTCAAAACAAAAGAAGAATAATAATAATAAGAATAATAATTTTAACAAAAACAATAGTGTTTCACACAAGCTTCGCAGTGTGAAACCCTAATTATGCAATAAAACATGACATATCGATTTAGAAGCAAATCAACTATTGACATGATGTAAACATATCGACATAGTTTATGTCGGCATAGGGTGAATTTAATGCGTCAAGTCAACTTTACTAAGTCGATTTCTTGTAATATAACTCATAAAGTTGACATATTTTTTGTCGATATGTTGAGATATTATCTCAATAAGTAGTGACCCAAATACGCTTCCATACTATAACTACCATTCATAATTTCTACTTTTCGCCCCTTCAAAACACGAAAGTCGAAAAGTAGAAAAGTAGAAGTTACGACAAAAATAAATGTAAGGCGACAGCACGATACACAAGCCAAAATGAACTCGAAAATAGGAAATTAAGAAATAATACACTGCGATAATAGCGCCTCTCGTTATTTCCTAATTTCTTTTTTTCGACTTGCATTTTGGCTTGGCGACTTTCGACTTAGTCATATTTTTATATTTTTTGATGTCTGTAAGAAGGCGACAACACTCATATCAAGCCATAATGCAATTCGAAAATAGGTTATTAAGAAATAATCATTATTTCCTAATTTCTTATTTGCGACTTGCATGTTGGCTTGTATACGGTCTTGGCGACTTTCGACTTAGTCGTATTTTTGTATTTATTGATGTCTGTAAGAAGGCGACAACACGCAAACCAAGCCATAATGCAACTCGAAAAGTAGAAATTAAGAAATAAACACATGCGCTATTAGCGACTTCGTTATTTCTTTATTTCTTATTTCTTATGGATAAAACATTTTATTCCAAAAAATTATTCACATTTTTTCTCCTCCAACTGGAACATTTAATCTGCAAAAAATGTCTGATAAAAAAACAAACAAAACAAACTTACGACAAGTTAATTTATTATGTAAGACTATTATAAGAAAATTATTACGTACCGGTATATATACAATATAAAACTTATACCATGCGTTGGGTGATCTGGTAGTTTAACGCGTGCGCGTGATATCACAAGATCATTCATTGGTTCAAGTGGCGTGGTTTCTATTCCTCGCTTAAACAAGGGAATAACGTATGATTTAATTTTATGACTTGGTATGCGTGTTACCGTCTTCTTACAGGCATCAAAAAAATACAAAAATATGAGTAAGTCGAAAGACGCCAAGACGGTATACAAGCCAAAATGCAAGTCGAAAATAAGAAATTAGGAATTAACGAGAGGCGCTATTATCGCAGTGTATTATTTCTTAATTTCCTATTTTCGAGTTCATTTTGGCTTATATACCGTGCTGTCGCCTTACATTTTGTCGTAACTTCTACTTTTCGACTTTCGTGTTTTGAAGGGGCGAAAAGTAGAAATTATGAATGGTGGTTATATGCTTCTATACGTATACAATAACATTATTGACATCATGATACTTGTAGCGATAGCAGACCGTATGATGTAGAGACCACGCACTAAATCGTTCGACCACCCAACCCACTGCAGCATGCTGTAATAAACAATCTGTATATTCGATCGTGTAAAAAGGGACTAGACCATAATATATAGTCTTAAAGACAGTTCCATTACAAATTACAATACACTTGAATACACTTACTGTTGTTTCTATTAAATAGTTTGATATATAAAATATTATATATCTGTCGTAGATCCACACACCACCAACTAGGTCTATCATAAATGGTATGTGTACAGTATCCATTATCCCAGTCACCATCAGTATAACCATCCACAGCATTAGATGAACGTGACAGAGATTCATAATACATGTATCTATATTCAGAATGGGTAGAACTCTGTTTGGTTGGTTTATATAGAGCAACGTTTAAATCTGTAAATAATATGTTAAACAGCAATTAGTTTATGATTTTACAAAATTGGAGACATTGCCATAAACAAACTAACAAAAAGAAATAGTGTGTGAAATATCTATTCTCTCGCACGCTTCACTGATTGTTCTATTTTTCCCAAGTATACCAAATTATGGAAGATTGCAAAATGTCTGATCAGGTAAGACTGTAAATAATTATGATCAGACATTTTGCAATCTTCAATAATTTGGTATACTGTGTTGGGGAAAAATAGAACAATCAATGAAGTGTGCGAGAGAATAACGCCGGATGTGTATAGCTGGCTGACAAGAAACAAACTGGAAGTGAGATCGGTTAACCTTTCCAGGTCATAAGCCTCAATGTCCGCCATATTTATTTCACAAATTGAATACAAGTATGGCGGCTTGAGGGCGTTAACTTTTTTTTCTTTAATTATTTCGGTATTTTTGTAACCGGAGTTTAGCTTTAAACAAACAGTCATAAATACGAATATAGTATCTACACATATATATTCAGCCATTTGATCCAGAGAAATTAGTGGTTCACAAAATTATTTACAAGTGACAACTTTGGTTGTTAATTAATTTACACTTTCCACTGGCCAACTCAGCCAATCAGAATTGATACTTGCAATGAATTTAAAGAATGATATCTTACGTGTACAAACACCACATGATCGCATACAATTCTGTAAATAGTATGATTGTCTAGGATAATTAGTGCTGTCCGGTATCTGCAGTCAGTTATAGCATCAGTACATGTATCTAGTGCTATAAATATAACAATATTAATAGATACATTATTATACAACATACATGCCAGTATAGGATATAACTGTCAATATAACAATATTATAATATATTATTATATGTATTACCACAGCCATACATGCTAGTATAGGATAGAAGTGTAAATATAACAATATTAATACATATATATTATCACAGCCATACATGCTAGTATAGGATAGAACTGTAAATATAACAATATTAATAGATACATGATAGTATAGGATAGTTACTACCGTCGCGGGATCTACAGTTAGTATCTACATACATACAGTACTGTAATATCATTATTCGCCATATATGCATGTGTAGGATAATTAGAGCTACCACGGTATTGTATCTACTTTTGTATATATCAACAATAATAATATATACATTTCCTTTACGTATCGCAGAACGATTCGCTGTTGGGAAATAAAATACATAACCCAAATCATGACCGATATATCAACAGTTTGTATGACTTTAGAAAGCAATGACAGTCCAACAACAGTATATCCTGTGAATCTAAATAGTTTCAAATTCGTATAGACTTGCAATAATGAGTGGCGTTTTTAAAACGAAACTGGGTTAATTTGTATATTAATGACGTATCATGTGCATACACATAAATAATACTATTATGATTTATTCACTAGTATATCATACATACAGGGACGGATCCAGAGGGGGGTTTGGGGGTCCCCCCCCTGCTCGGCTACATGAAAAAAAATAATGCCTTGCATCAATGAAATTACATCACAAAGTGATCCTACACCAGTATAAAAATGATTTCTCTCCTAACATACTATTATAATTGTATACAACATACACACCTAACATACTATTATAATTGTATATACCATACATGTCATTCATTCCAGAAATAATATTATAATTGTATATACCATGCATACCTAAAATACTATTATACCATAATACCAAGAATACTATATACCATCCATACCTAAAATACTATTATAATTGTATATACCATACATACCTAAAATACTATGTATTAAAGATGATATAATTATAAAACTGAACAACATTTTCCAGCCCTAAAAAAGGAAATAGGTTTAATATAAACAGTGTTCCCTCTATTCAATTAGCAATTTCTTCTCGTTTTGAAGGAGCTGACAGGGAATGTGTATGTCTTTACGGCAATGGGGACTCCTTTCCGAACTGAAAATTGGGATTAGCAATGAATGTCTATGAAATAATCATAATATTATTGTACCCATGAACTTGTAACATCACCGTGCCCTCTATAAAATGTGGACGCCCTATAGGATTAGGATTAGGATTAGGATTAGCAGTAAATGTTTACAAAATGATCTTTATCTGGTACCCATTAACTTGTAATATGGCTATTTTTATCTGTTTGTGGTTGAAATATTCCCTACGCCCAAGTCTTCTTTCAAATCCCAACTGTCTAAAAACTAGGTCATTTCAGTACTAACATGGTCCAATTTCATTTCGTTAATTCGCTAGCGTGTAGAGGCCTTTAAGAGTAGGCGGAAACCGGAGGACCCGGAGAAAACCCATGAGGCCAGACAGGCAACCCTACACCTTGTCACGTACAACCGGGGAATCGACACCACGCCACGTGACGGATTAACCACACAGACACAGACACAGATACATGCCCCCCCCCACCACACACACACACAGACGCAGATATAGGGATAAACTTGACGCATTAACCATTCGTCCCAACCCATATACACACACACACACAGACGCAGATATAGGTATTAACACTTTATATGATATTATCCTAAATAATTTATTCTGTAATTAGTTATCTTTCTTAGCGCAATTATTTTAGGTTTTTGTCCGGTTTGTGAAGATCTTAAGTACGACTAAAAAAATGGCTTTAGTCATCAAACAATTATTTGGATGTCTTTGTTTATATACAACAACTAAGAAAATTGCGCTCGGCCTTGTGATGCAGAAGAAATTATGCAATACTTCTGATTGACCAAAATATTATATAAAATGTTATTAAATATCAAAGGGCAAAATTAACAAAATATTATACAAAATTTAATGTAAAAATAATTTTTGTTTATGAAGCTTCAAACAATTCGAATAAAAGTATAGGGCTCGTTTTTATCGTTTTGCCTGGAATAATTGATGTTTCCATATAGTGTATGGAATTAAAACTACGCCTTTGGAAATCGCACTTTTTATCCGCAATGTAATCGGTTTTTCCTCGAAAAAAGTGTTAAAACACCTAAGTTGCACCCGACCCTTTTAAAATTCCTATATCCGCCCTTTCATATCTATTATTATATAAAACATGAAAATTCTATTTGTTTGTCAAGCTTCAAAGCGCTCTTTCTTTTCGTCCACTCGACACAGGTCATTTCGGGACTAACATATTGTCCAATTTTATTTCCGTAGTATAGAGGTCTTTAGCAGTGGTAGGAACCCGGATGACCCGGAGGCAACCATACACCATGTCACGCACTACTGGCGAATCGAAACCAGTTGACTCAATGACACACCTTACAAATATATTATGGACATTGTGCAACATTCGACAATCTAAACAGATGACGTAAATAAGCCACTGCTATCTATAAATGTTCGTAAAAAAACTTTTAATGGTCTTATTTTAATTCCGATTGAATCCAAGCTGGCAGATTATATGTCATTGATATGACAGAATAAATTCACTCCTCTACAGTTTTATAACCAAATTACTCTGGGCAAAAATGGGTTTTATGTACCTCACTGTCAAACAAAAACTGTCTAATTTGCTGACACCCAGGCTTAAACATGTATTATGCAAGAGCTAAATCTGCCTATTACAAGTCTTTCTTTAGACCAGGAGTGTTATCTAAATTATTTATTAGACATTAATTAACTTATCCCGACCATAATAAACTCTCGATGTCTAGGCTAGCCTTCGATGCTGGTTGGATTAGAATCCTTTATCCATTGATAATTAAATTTTAAAAAATTGGATAATCGAGACTATGCTGTTTATCTTACTAACTTTAGTAATGATGGTCGAGGCTAGGCGGAAATTTCAACCGCTTAGTTCTCGGCTCATAGTGGATCAATTCGACTGAATTTTTCAGCAAATTACCTTTACATTATCTACTTGTTAACTATTATAGTTAGAACTGCCAACTCCCTATCTAATCTCCCATAATATATCTTTAATTGTTCCTTCTACAATTTTACTTAAAACTATGATTATGACATAATTATAAAAATAAACCAATGTTATTTGTACTAAACGCCACTCAAACAAAAGCTTTCTAATTTGAAGGCGCCCGGGTTCAATTGATCCTTCTACGGTTTTCTTTAAAACTATTGTTATGACATATTAGAAAAATATCATGACTTTATGTAACTTCTTAATAAGGCATTTAATAATTTAACATATTCACACAAGGTCCAATTTATAGATTATTTTTTAGTTTATTATGATGAGGAAGCTCTCGTCTTTATCACGCCAATGATACAATTATGTGGATGGTAGACATATATATAATAAATAATACTATTGGTATTTCTTACCACTCGTACTCACGCCAGATTTAATTTAAAAACAACATTTATATGTGCAAATTCTTAAAAAATTTAAAAACCGCATTAATATGTGTAAATAATTGAACAAAAAGGCAACAAATAACCACCCAATTTACCTACTACATCGGCTAGTAGTACAATGATTTAAAATTGTCTGTAACAGATACATCCGTGTGTTAGTAGAATACATCCGTTATGCGCTAATTATGAAAGAACAAAGAGCTCTTTATCTAATGTACTTAATTCCTAATTCTTAATGCAAAGTTCTTAATTCTCATTTCTTCCAATCCGATTAAAACACAGATCCTATTTCGTTTCGTCTTTACAGTTCAAAATTTCGTTTTACTTGTCTTTACTACATTAGCAGTAGTGTAGGCCATCGAAAGTATAAAAAACGAAACGAAATATAGAACTGTATTTTAATTAGATTTTATTATTTCATTTGATGTCGTATTTCGACAGTTGTACAATAATACGTGTATTTGTTTTATAAATAAGACATTTGTCATATTGGGTTTATAGATTGTATTTTTGTTTAATTTGATTGTATTTTAATATAAAGATAGGACTTATTTTAGAAAATCAAACATTTCACCCGGTGGCGTCGTGCCCACAGCCCCCCCCCCCCGTCTGTTTTTCTTAACACCGGCATCAACGATCACTCTTGGTCACTTAAATACATACACCCACACTTCTCTTTATATTATTGTTTATCTATAGCTCAAGTTAATTGGTTTCCCATTAATAGTGTTAATACACTGGCCCTTTTATAAATAATAGCATTCGCCTCATTTTAATCCCTGTAAGAGTTTCCTGTTATTTAGGGTTAGTCCTTAATGGCCCCCTAATTAAAGATGTTAAACTTTAATTGTATTTGATTCTTATCTTTGTTGCATATTCTGTATATATTTGCCTACCATTCACATTTTGTACCATTGCTTGATAAAGACGAAAGTATCCTCGTCGAAACATCGCTTAGTACCAAAATCAGTAATTGTATATCCATAAAATTGTACCTTGTGGGAATTCAAGATGAAGTTTGGTGACTGAATTCCACATGTGAACCATTTTTTTCAAAATGTTGATGATTCTGTTTCCCCTTAATAGCATCCATGTTGTTACTGTCATCATTTTTTGTTTTTGTGGGTCTAGACTTCAATTCTCTCCTGCTGCCAGGGCCAAAGTCATCATAACAAGGAAGAAGATTATCTGTCTCAAGACGTATTTCCAGGGTCAGCTGTAGATGTAGATGGAATGTCATAATCGGTTTGTGTATGTTGTTGACTCTAGCAACTTTTTCGGGTGTTTTACATGGCCATGTTGGAATAAGGCATGCGTTCGTTTCCTCAAGCCTCTCATTTTCTTAGAATAGACCTAACTATATTTTTTGTCTTGCTTGCCTGCTGCTATATTGGCCAGGGAAGTTGTAAATATCATTGTCAGTCTGTACAAGTTGTGGGGTGTGGCTTGGAAGGGAGGCTTATGGTTGGTCAAGCATCTATCAGATTTCATTCCAAGGGGGGTGGGATCATAAACATGTTGTCTTGTTATCTAATTAGATTATTTTAAACTAATTGGCCTATGTTGTTGCAGTCAACGGGAAGATGTATCAGAAATAATTACCCTTGTTGTTTTCAAGAATTTAAAAATCTCAAAATTTCGACTTTGGTCATGATGAAATTTGACAAAAAAGTGCCACCATTTTTCATAAAAAAATGAATGGACTAAACCATTTTTCAATGTTCTCCAAGCTCGTTTTGAATTCAATTATTAAAATCATTTTACAAAACGTAATTCTTTTTGATAAATAAGGAAGTTATAAAGAAATGAAAATAGTAGATTTGCAAATCTACTGACCTAAAAGAGCATAAATAGTAGAAATATGTACACACAAGGAAGTAATCCAATATCTGTCTAAAATGTGTTCTCGGTACAGGTGAAGTGCACATCGGGGTCAGGAGTCATAAGTCTCGACAAACCATCCAAATGAACCATTTCATTTCCAGTCTTGTATAAAACCGTAGCCTTATAACCATGTATACGAAGTAACAAGCATTCTGGGAGGTGCCTTGGCTAGATTCTTTTCAAGTATCATAAGCAAGGGTTTATGATCAGTTTCTCTCGTGAAACTTTTACCATAAACGTAAATGTGAAATCTTTCAATGCCGTAAATACTTCAGGGTGCCCCGAGCTCAGGGTGTCCTAGCATCCTCGGGTGCCCTCTATACTACTAATGTAGTTAACGTTTAATAATAGACATGTACAGCTAAATGTATACCTGTATATTTGGCAATCTGTAGATTTATCCTTTCACTACCCACTAGTCATAGCCAATTACATTGATTGCTACGTACTACTTGCATATCACGTGTATATAAACAGGATTATGTATAGGATATTAACCTACCCGAGGTTGATATGAGAGAGAACACGCGGGCGCAGCCCAAGTGTTCTCTATCATATCAATCCGAGGGAGAGTAGGTTTATATCTGACATATACAACGTTCACTCTTAAATTTAATGGACTCTTCTAAAAAAAGGCAACAGTGATTGGTTAATTGCTCGACAGCACGTGCCGTGTTTGTTTATACGACGCCATTTTGTAGTAATTGAACTGAAGAAAGCTAAAACAAAATGGATATTAAAACGAAGTCAGACGAATAATCAATCCTTTTTAGTCATCATATTGACGATAGAATAGATGTGAATGCAACTATGATGAGGATCTATACAAAGCCTGAAGAAAATTTGGATCAAAAGGCAATCTTACTTTACAAAGGAACTCTTGGGTGATAAATACTTTCACGTCTTGGGATGTGTGGAGAAATGATTTGGGCAGAAAGAAAATTCTGAAAGATATCTTAGACATGGACTGGAGTGTGGATAACCGATTTAAATAAGCCGATAAGTACGCCGTCTATTTAGGTCCTGAATGTTACAAACTGTACCAAAACATTTTTTTTTTATTGTCAAAAGAATAAAATTTTATTTCTGTGTTCTTTGTATTATTTCGATCATCTACGTCAAGGGCGGTTGATATGAGCCGAATATATCGACCTGTAATGACGTCATCAGCGGTTGATATGAAATATCAACCTCTCAGGACGTCATCAGCGGTTGATATGAACCGAATATATCAACCTCTGATGACGTCACGAGAGGTTGTTATAAGATATAACTGCTATGGACATCAAAGAAAAAAACTACTACCAGTTGTATATATGTATATATCATGGTTTCTTCAAATATTTCTTATATAAAATCTACAGCATTACATCAATATATTATCATGCTTTATTAATGCATTTCTTATATAAAATAA
Organism: Patella ulyssiponensis; assembly: GCA_963678685.1. NCBI lineage: Eukaryota > Metazoa > Mollusca > Gastropoda > Patellidae > Patella > Patella ulyssiponensis. The sequence continues at coordinate 10,828,496 of OY783228.1, forward strand.
ACAGGATTACATATATGTGTCACGATTTATTAAAATATATCTTATACGTCAGGATTTATTAAAATATATTTTATATAAAATCTACATTGTTACATCAATATGTGATGCCTTATTAAAATATTTCTTATAATTTTTTTTTACAGAATTACGTCTATTTGATTATGTTAGAATCTGTAAATGCGTTATCTAATGCATCATACATAATTCTTATATATAATATACATTATTTCATTTTGTTAGAATCTATAGCAATGAAGTGGGCTGTGGGTGGAATTTAAGCGCAATCATTAGAATCTATAGATGTAGACGTGCTGTTTGTATCATCTGCTGTGTGATCTAATGTATCATACACATTTCTCGTATTGTCTTCTGTATTAAACGACTGGTTGGGAAAGTCTACATAACGTGCATTAGTAGGAATATTCTGATGTCTAGTGGTTAATGTTTCATCTGTTGTAGAACTAGACGGGTTTAAATGACTAGGAACGTACATGTAATCGAGAATAATTTCTTCATTTGGTGAACGAGGAGTTGACTGGCGTCTGAAATACATATAAGTAAAGACCACACTACACTATTAACACTGAGAGGAAACCAACGAGGTGTAGCAGGCCACCATACGTCTTGGCACGTACAAGTTTGGTATCAATACCACGAATAATGGCAGATCTTATGATATAAAGCGCACACATTAAGCTACTATGCCCGAGCAAAATAAGATGATTGTCCATGTAAGGAACATATCTTGATAATGTAAAGATAAACCCAAATATGAAAAGTCTAGGATGACGACGGGGGATTAAGATAACGAACTGTAGGCCCTCTCATGGTCCCAATACTTCACGCCATTCAAATTGGACATAAATGTCGCGGAACGTTGTTAATCGCTTTTAGAACTGGAGGCATAACATCGATGGGCATCAAAAGTCATACAAGCTCTGTTGGTCTTTAAAATACACATGTATGTGCGCGTTGGATAATAGGGTCTGTCATTGAGTAAAGTGTCGGGGTTTTGATTCCCCGCACGTATGTGACAACGATTAGGATCGTCGTCTCGTGGGGTTTTTTCCTTGACCTTTGGTATACTCTCGCCGCTAAAGATCACTACGCACCAGCCAATTGTTGTAATGAAATTCAATAACATGTTAGTCCGAAATTACATAGTTTGTGTCGAAAGGATAATTTTGTACACATTTTTGTTAAACCATAAGTTTATTATTACTGATATAAGGGTCGTGTTCAGGGTTTGGGGCAGCCAAGGCACCCAGATCGAAACACGTCGAGTTTACCCGAGGCTTTGATCAAATCGCTCCTCATTTAGATGCATACGGGTATAAATGTACATGTCTAGGGTACAACGGGGCCAAATCGACGGCACGGCTAATTAGCACGTTTGGTTTTTCGAACATATTTTCTGGGTGAGCAATTGGGGTTCCAAACCTACTGGGCAATTAACCCCCGTCTTGAAACGTGACTAAATATTTCCTGAAGACGTGAATAATTATTAATTTTACCTTTTCTTGTAGAAATGATGTGAAAGGAAGACTGCTACCATGCCTAGTATTCCACACAGAACACCAATTACAACATAAACCATAGGACTTAATGTTGCACTTGTAGAAACATGTACACATTCTATTAAAGATAATATCATATCATGTAGGTTTATTATTCTAAGTGTCAAGTATGTTGGCCTTAACTTTCCACCATACATACAGTTATGTATTTGTAATGACACTTAACATTATGTTACGCCATTTCATGTAACGGCGTTTCGGAGTGTTCCGGAATAAGTGGTCATCTTAGAATTTAGTCTTTATACAGTTAGGGATAAGGATGTTTCTGTCATTTAGAACATACAGCAAAATAAAAATAGTTGATAATACAGGTACTTGTTCGTCCCTGGTATGACAATATTCATCTTTTTTGAACAGAGTTTTGATCGACAGTTTATTTAAGTGGTGGACCGCTGTATTGTTGCCAGTTTGCCCCCGGTTGCAAACACCATACAGTTACAAATAACAGTTTGTCTTCCCTTTCAACACCTGGATAATACCTTGTTAAGAAATATTAATCTCAAGGCAGATGCGAGAGAGAGATATATTGGGTTTAATGTCCACTCGACACAAACTAGGTCATTTCGGGACTAACATATGGTTAATTTTTATTTCAATAATTCGCGTGTGCGCTGGGGTCTTTAACTGTGGGTGGAAACCAGAGGACCCGGAGAAAACCCATGCGGTTGGAAGTTGATCACAGTCTTTGTCACGTACAACCGGATTTTCGAAACTACGCCAGTTGACTCAATGGCAGGCTTTATGATACAACGCGCACGTGCTAACCATTTGGCCATCCACCCCAACCCCAACTCCCAAGGCAGACGCATATTCAATTAAAAACGAAAATTATAAATAATAAAATAATGTTGATTTGTAATTACCATTACCACGCGCTTGAATTATTTATCCGAAATGTATAATATTACAACTGTTTACTATTTGGCTCCATGACCGACAGGAACCGACAAAAATTAAGGGCGTTTCTTCTGTCAATAATGCAGAGTATCTCAAAAATTGTGAATAATTATTAATCATCCAAGGTAACACAAACTGAACACTACTAGCTAAATAAATAGTAACTTACCATGACAAGTTGGACCTTGAAAGCCATCAGCGCAACCAACAGGTCCACAACTACCAGTAATTACATCGCATGGTGCTTTATTACCACAGTTACCACATTGACTGGTACAGTTGTCTCCATAACTCCCTGCTTCACAATCTGTAAATACAAGGTAAACATTGACAATTACTGAATTTGCTGTCACAACTTCCAGTAATTACATCACATGGTGTTTTATTACCACAGTTGCCACATTGTCTGACACAGTTTTCACCATACAGACCTGCTGCACAATCTGAAAACCAAAACAAATATTCACAATTACCACAATCTAAGATGACCACATTTCCTTTCAGGTCAAATATTTAGTATTGTTACATTCAATAATTCGCCACTGCGTTTGGTAGTGGTAGGACAGACCCAGAGAATCCAAGGGTTGTCAAAAACACAGTCCTAGTACCACAATATAACATGTCATAAGCAATGCGTAGCTTAGCCATAGTATATCATCATACGAATTATACTAAAATAAAAGAAAAACTAAACCTACCTGTTGTACAGTTAGATCCTATTTTACCAGGTAAACATCCATTTATACAATCACCTGTTATCTGATCACATAAACCATCTTTACAGTTAGATCGACAATCATTATTACAATGTACACCATACAATCCTGTTTTACATCCTTCACTACATACACCACTTGTTATATTACATTTACCAACAGTTGTACCAATAACTGATTTACAGTTAGTATTACACAGTGTATTACATGATGATCCCCATCTTCCATCTTTACATTCAATACAAGCGTTGGTATTATCCTGGTTACAAACAGTACAATCAGTTTTACAGTTGATATCACATCTGTCTCCAGTTTTACCTTTAATACAAGATGTACATCTACCAGTACCCCTATCACATCCACCATCACACCCTCTACTACAGTTCTTATCACATCTATCACCATATCTTCCTATAATACAGTTGGTGCAACTACCATCTCTATCACATTCACCGTCACATCCTGTACTACAACTTTTATAACATTCAGCACCATATCTACCTTCTACACATTTAGTACATCTACCATTTCCTCTGCCACAGCCACCATCACATCCTGTACTACAATTCTTATCACAATAATAAGAACCATATCTTCCTACAATGCAGTTAGTACATTTGCCGTCATTTCTGCTACATCCACCATCACATCCTGTACTACAGTTCTTATCACATCTGTCGCCATATCTTCCTATAACACAATTAGTACATTTACCATTACCTCTGTTACACCCACCATCACATCCCGTACATTCGCTATTACATGTATCGCCATACCTTCCAATAGTACAGGTAGTACATCTACTATTTCTATCACAAGTGACCGTGGTCGGGTCTGTTATTGGTTGACACCCTGTACCACATGTTAGGTTACAATATGAACCAACTGTATCAGGTTTACATTCAACACATCTACCCCCTATCTTATCACATCCTCCGACACAGTTACTAGAACATGGTGAAAAACAGTTTGTACCAAACCATCCTGGATTACATGTTGTACATGATGATCCATCTTGTTGACATGTTTTACAGTTACCAGGACATGGTGATTGACAATAAGAATCTTTATAACCATCAATACAACCATCTGTACATTCTGGTGATGAAGATGAAGATGTAGAGGAACATTTACCGTCTTTACAGTTAGAGCTACACAGTGATGTACATGTATCACCATAATAACCGTCTTTACATGCACAGCTACCATCTATCTCATTACACTGATTGTTTGAACACCCATCACTACAGTTGTTTACACAATAATCACCATAATAACCAGGTTTACATCCATTACTACAAACACCAGTATCAGGATTACATCTGTTATTAGAACATTTATCACACGGTTCACATGTAGAAGTTGATGTATTGAAGTATCCATTATTACATTGTGCTGTAATAAAGATGATATATATATCTTTATAATATATATTATATGTTTAATATGTAATAACTGGGTGCACTGTAGATTCAGTATATCACTGTGTTATGTCTAAATTCAAAATCCAAATTAAAATGAATTCAATATCAAAAGTGAAATGAAATGAAAGTTAAGGTCTGAATCAAACGAAAAGTAAAATGAAAACCCTTCAGTCTACCGTTGTTATAATACCACATATAGCTTCGCGGCTTGATAGAATTAACCTAATTGAACTATGACCCGTTGGTACACACGAATAGATTACGTCTGATCTAATACGACGTTGTCATTTTCCTAATATCCATGACAATCGCTTCTGATAAATTATATTTCATTAAAATAATCAACGAAATCTTCGCTGTAAGGGAAATGTCATATTATTTAATGTTCCAATGAGGCTGCATGTCCATTCGGTTCATCCTCCGAATGCTTTTTCTTTTATCTTCGGAGGGAGCCACAGTGGTTCAGTGAGTAAGACTTTGACTCGCTAACCTGGAGATCCATTATTCGATCCCTGCGTTGGCCGAGAAAGTCCCCCTTGTCAGTGGTGCAGGACAGGGGGGCTGGCAAGGGACAGAGTATAGTCGTTCCGATTGGATCTGAATTGAAATCGGTGTTAATAGTTACATTCTCCTGCACCAGTATGACTAATGATCACCAATGATGCATACAGGAGCAAGGGACGTCCTCCCATCCACGCGACTAGAAGGTTTTCCTTATCAGGCCTAACCATCTGTATCAATAAGAAGACGAAACTACGCTTACAATTCTAGAGAAACTTTAACCACAAGATCATCGTTAACGTATCATTATTCCCTTTTTTTAAACCAGTAAATATCTGAATAGAGTATAAATTCCGCTACACATAAAACTAGGTCATTTCGGGAATAAATTAAGGACTAAGAATCTAATTAATAATGAGACGTATATACTACTTGAAATGAAAAGGGTCCATAGACTTTTAACATCCTACAGCACCCAGTGTTCAAAGGCGGTCATCCGTTCAGATAGAAACTTCTCTGATGTTCCTTGACTGCATAACTAGGGTCCAAATTCTATTCACGCAGTGATGAATATAAACAGACTGTTTCACAAAAACTTAAATCTCCTTAAAATCGCCTTGAACTAAAATTTCGTCCTCAACTAAGATAGCTGAGTTTCACAAAACGATATAAAGCACTTTAATTAAAATCCAGTAAATTATATATTTTAAGTTAAAATTTTATCTTAAATTGAAATAGAGGCGTTTCACAACCCTATCTAAGGACAATTTTAACTAAAATCAATTTTAAGTTAGGATGCCACCCTCTACTAACTTAAATTCACGACATTAACATAGCTTAATTAGGGCTACGTTGTTACATCTATTGCAAAATATAGAATGATAATATTACAACATAAACCATAGGACTTAATGCTGCACTTGTAGAAACATGTACACGTTCTATTAAAGATAATACCATATCATATAGGTTTATTATTCTAATAGTGTCAAGTATGTTGGCCTTAACTGCCCACCATACATACAGTTATGTATTTGTAATGACACTGAACATAATGTTACGCCATTTCATGTAACGGCGTTTCGGAATGTTCCGGAATAAGTGGCCATCTTAGAATTTAGTCTTTTTACAGTTAGCGATAAGGATGTTTCTGTCATTTAGAACATACAGCAAAATAAAAATAGTTGATAATACAGGTACTTGTTCGCCCCTGGTATGATAATATTCGTCTTTTTTGAACAGAGTTTTGATCGACAGTTTATTTAAGTGGTGGACCGCTGTATTGTTGCCAGTTTGCCCCCGGTTGCAAACACCATACAGCTACAAATAACAGTTTGTCTTCCCTTTCAACACCTGGATAATACCTTGTTAAGAAATATTAATCAAGGCAGATGCGAGAGAGAGATATATTGGGTTTAATGTCCACTCGACACAAACTAGGTCATTTCGGGACTAACATATGGTTAATTTTTATTTCAATAATTCGCGTGTGCGTAGGGGTCTTTAACTGTGGGTGGAAACCAGAGGACCCGGAGAAAACCCATGCGGTTGGAAGTTGATCCCAGTCTTTGTCACGTACAACCGGATTTTCGAAACTACGCCAGTTGACTCAATGACAGGCTTTATGATACAACGCGCACGTGCTAACCATTTGGCCATCCACCCCAACCCCAACTCCCAAGGCAGACGCATATTCAATTAAAAACGAAAATTATAAATAATAAAATAATGTTGATTTGTAATAACCATTTCCACGCGCTTGAATTATTTATCCGAAATGTATAATATTACAACTGTTTACTATTTGGCTCCATGGCCGACAGGAACCGACAAAAATTAAGGGCGTTTCTTCTGTCAATAATGCAGAGTATCTCAAAAATTGTGAATAATTATTAAACATCCAAGGTAACACAAACTGAACACTACTAGCTAAATAAATAGTAACTTACCATGACAAGTTGGACCTTGAAAGCCATCAGCGCAACCAACAGGTCCACAACTACCAGTAATTACATCGCATGGTGCTTTATTACCACAGTTACCACATTGACTGGTACAGTTGTCTCCATAACTCCCTGCTTCACAATCTGTAAATACAAGGCAAACATTGACAATTACTGAATTTGCTGTCACAACTACCAGTAATTACATCACATGGTGTTTTATTACCACAGTTGCCACATTGTCTGACACAGTTTTCACCATACAGACCTGCTGCACAATCTGAAAACCAAAACAAATATTCACAATTACCACAATCTAAGATTACCACATTTCCTTTCAGGTCAAATATTTAGTATTGTTACATTCAATAATTCGCCACTGCGTTTGGTAGTGGTAGGACAGACCCAGAGAATCCAAGGGTTGTCAAAAACACAGTCCTAGTACCACAATATAACATGTCATAAGCAATGCGTAGCTTAGCCATAGTATATCATCATACGAATTATACTAAAATAAAAGAAAAACTAAACCTACCTGTTGTACAGTTAGATCCTATTTTACCAGGTAAACATCCATTTATACAATCACCTGTTATCTGATCACATAAACCATCTTTACAGTTAGATCGACAATCATTATTACAATGTACACCATACAATCCTGTTTTACATCCTTCACTACATACACCACTTGTTATATCACATTTACCAATAGTTGTACCAACTACTGGTTTACAGTTAGTATTACACAGTTTATTACATGATGATCCCCATCTTCCATCTTTACATTCAATACAAGCGTTGGTATTATCCTGGTTACAAACAGTACAATCAGTTTTACAGTTGATATCACATCTGTCTCCAGTTTTACCTTTAATACAAGATGTACATCTACCAGTACCCCTATCACATCCACCATCACACCCTCTACTACAGTTCTTATCACATCTATCACCATATCTTCCTATAATACAGTTAGTACATATACCATCTCTATCACATTCACCGTCACATCCTGTACTACAACTTTTATAACATTCAGCACCATATCTACCTTCTACACATTTAGTACATCTACCATTTCCTCTGCCACAGCCACCATCACATCCTGTACTACAATTCTTATCACAATAATAAGAACCATATCTTCCTACAATGCAGTTAGTACATTTGCCGTCATTTCTGCTACATCCACCATCACATCCTGTACTACAGTTCTTATCACATCTGTCGCCATATCTTCCTATAACACAGTTAGTACATTTACCATTACCTCTGTTACACCCACCATCACATCCCGTACATTCGCTATTACATGTATCGCCATACCTTCCAATAGTACAGGTAGTACATCTACTATTTCTATCACAAGTGACCGTGGTCGGGTCTGTTATTGGTTGACACCCTGTACCACATGTTAGGTTACAATATGAACCAACTGTATCAGGTTTACATTCAACACATCTACCCCCTATCTTATCACATCCTCCGACACAGTTACTAGAACATGGTGAAAAACAGTTTGTACCAAACCATCCTGGATTACATGTTGTACATGATGATCCATCTTGTTGACATGTTTTACAGTTACCAGGACATGGTGATTGACAATAAGAATCTTTATAACCATCAATACAACCATCTGTACATTCTGGTGATGAAGATGAAGATGTAGAGGAACATTTACCGTCTTTACAGTTAGAGCTACACAGTGATGTACATGTATCACCATAATAACCGTCTTTACATGCACAGCTACCATCTGTCTCATTACACTGATTGTTTGAACACCCATCACTACAGTTGTTTACACAATAATCACCATAATAACCAGGTTTACATCCATTACTACAAACACCAGTATCAGGATTACATCTGTTATTATAACATTTATCACACGGTTCACATGTAGAAGTTGATGTATTGAAGTATCCATTATTACATTGTGCTGTAATATAGATGATATATATATCTTTATAATATATATTATATGTTTATTATGTAATAACTGGGTGCACTGTAGATTCAGTATATCACTGTGTTATGTCTAAATTCAAATCAAAATTAAAATGAATTCAATATCAAATGTGAAATGAAATGAAAGTTAAGTTCTGAATCAAACGAAAAGTAAAATGAAAACCCTTCAGTCTATCGTTGTTGTAATACCACATATAGCTTCGCGGCTTGATAGAATTAACCTAATTGAACTATGACCCGTTGGTACACACGAATAGATTACGTCTGATCTAATACGACGTTGTCATTTTCCTAATATCCATGACAATCGCTTCTGATAAATTATATTTCATTAAAATAATCAACGAAATCTTCGCTGTAAGGGAAATGTCATATTATTTAATGTTCCAATGAGGCTGCATGTCCATTCGGTTCATCCTCCGAATGCATTTTCTTTTATCTTCGGAGGGAGCCACAGTGGTTCAGTGAGTAAGACTTTGACTCGCTAACCTGGAGATCCATTATTCGATCCCTGCGTTGGCCGAGAAAGTTCATCGGAATTTCCCGACGAAGTTTCCCCTTGTCAGTGGTGCAGGACAGGGGGGGCTGGCAAGGGACAGGGTATAGTCGTTCCGATTGGATCTGAATTGAAATCGGTGTTAATAGTTACATTCTCCTGCACCAGCATGACTAATGATCACCAATGATGCATACAGGAGCAAGGGACGTCCTCCCATCCACGCGACTAGAAGGTTTTCCTTATCAGGCCTAACCATCTGTATCAATAAGAAGACGAAACTACGCTTACAATTCTAGAGAAACTTTAACCACAAGATCATCGTTAACGTATCATTTTTCCCTTTTTTTAAACCAGTAAATATCTGAATAGAGTATAAATTCCGCTACACATAAAACTAGGTCATTTCGGGAATAAATTAAGGACTAAGAATCTAATTAATAATGAGACGTATATACTACTTGAAATGAAAAGGGTCCATAGACCTTTAACATCCTATAGCACCCAGTGTTCAAAGGCGGTCATCCGTTCAGATAGAAACTTCTCTGATGTTCCTTGACTGCATAACTAGGGTCCAAATTCTATTCACGCAGTGATGAATATAAACAGACTGTTTCACAAAAACTTAAATCTCCTTAAAATCGCCTTGAACTAAAATGTCGTCCTCAACTAAGATAGCTGAGTTTCACAAAACGATATAAAGCACTTTAATTAAAATCCAGTAAATTATATATTTTAAGTTAAAATTTTATCTTAAATTGAAATAGAGGCGTTTCACAACCCTATCTAAGGACAATTTTAACTAAAATCAATTTTAAGTTAGGATGCCACCCTCTACTAACTTAAATTCACGACATTAACATAGCTTAATTAGGGCTACGTTGTTACATCTATTGCAAAATATAGAATGATAATATTACAACATAAACCATAGGACTTAATGCTGCACTTGTAGAAACATGTACACGTTCTATTAAAGATAAAATCATATCATATAGGTTTATTATTCTAATAGTGTCAAGTATGTTGGCCTTAACTGCCCACCATACATACAGTTATGTATTTGTAATGACACTGAACATAATGTTACGCCATTTCATGTAACGGCGTTTCGGAATGTTCCGGAATAAGTGGCTATCTTAGAATTTAGTCTTTTTACAGTTAGCGATAAGGATGTTTCTGTCATTTAGAACATACAGCAAAATAAAAATAGTTGATAATACAGGTACTTGTTCGTCCCTGGTATGACAATATTCGTCTTTTTTGAACAGAGTTTTGATCGACAGTTTATTTAAGTGGTGGACCGCTGTATTGTTGCCAGTTTGCCCCCGGTTGCAAACACCATACAGCTACAAATAACAGTTTGTCTTCCCTTTCAACACCTGGATAATACCTTGTTAAGAAATATTAATCTCAAGGCAGATGCGAGAGAGAGATATATTGGGTTTAATGTCCACTCGACACACACTAGGTCATTTCGGGACTATGGTTAATTTTTATTTCAATAATTCGCGTGTGCGTAGGGGTCTGTAACTGTGGGTGGAAACCAGAGGACCCGGAGAAAACCCATGTGGTTGGAAGTTGATCCCAGTCTTTGTCACGTACAACCGGATTTTCGAAACTACGCCAGTTGACTCAATGACAGGCTTTATGATACAACGCGCACGTGCTAACCATTTGGCCATCCACCCCAACCCCAACTCCCAAGGCAGACGCATATTCAATTAAAAACGAAAATTATAAATAATAAAATAATGTTGATTTGTAATTACCATTACCACGCGCTTGAATTATCTATCCGAAATGTATAATATTACAACTGTTTACTATTTGGCTCCATGACCGACAGGAACCGACAAAAATTAGGGGCGTTTCTTCTGTCAATAACGCAGAGTATCTCAAAAATTGTGAATAATTATTAAACATCCAAGGTAACACAAACTGAACACTACTAGCTAAATAAATAGTAACTTACCATGACAAGTTGGACCTTGAAAGCCATCAGCGCAACCAACAGGTCCACAACTACCAGTAATTACATCGCATGGTGCTTTATTACCACAGTTACCACATTGACTGGTACAGTTGTCTCCATAACTCCCTGCTTCACAATCTTTAAATACAAGACAAACATTGACAATTACTGAATTTGCTGTCACAACTACCAGTAATTACATCACATGGTGTTTTATTACCACAGTTGCCACATTGTCTGACACAGTTTTCACCATACAGACCTGCTGCACAATCTCAAAACCAAAACAAATATTCACAATTACCACAATCTAAGATGACCACATTTCCTAACTTTCAGGTCAAATATTTAGTATTGTTACATTCAATAATTCGCCACTGCGTTTGGTAGTGGTAGGACAGACCCAGAGAATCCAAGGGTTGTCAAAAACACAGTCCTAGTACCACAATATAACATGTCATAAGCAATGCGTAGCTTAGCCATAGTATATCATCATACGAATTATACTAAAATAAAAGAAAAACTAAACCTACCTGTTGTACAGTTAGATCCTATTTTACCAGGTAAACATCCATTTATACAATCACCTGTTATCTGATCACATAAACCATCTTTACAGTTAGATCGACAATCATTATTACAATGTTCACCATACAATCCTGTTTTACATCCTTCACTACATACACCACTTGTTATATCACATTTACCAATAGTTGTACCAACTACTGGTTTACAGTTAGTATTACACAGTTTATTACATGATGATCCCCATCTTCCATCTTTACATTCAATACAAGCGTTGTAGTGGGGCTGATATGTGAAATGGGCGTGCACTTCCGGAAAGAAGCATCAAAATTTGGCCTAAGGGGTTTTTGGGTATGCTGATTTCAAAAATGGCGGGAGCCACGACGTCACTCCAGCCGTTCCAGCCAAAAATTGAGAATTTCAAAATGGCCGCCGTAAAACACGTTCTGGCCCATAAAATTTCTGTAAATGCCCCGATTTCAATGATGTTGCTGATTTCAAAAATGGCGGGAACCACGATGTCACTCCAGCCGTTCCCGCCAAAAATTGAGAAATTCAAAATGGCCACCATAAAACACGACCTTGTTGATAAAGTTTCTGTAAGTGCCCCGATTTCAATGATCTTGATGTCTACACCTATGCTTTTAAGGTCAAGGAATCCAGTAAAGCACATACGAAGACTCATAGTGTTCTCCTTCATATAGTGTTTTCTAAACATGGTCATAATTCTAATCAAACGGGTGAATTATTTACATCTTCTCTTTTGCTGTACGGATATCAAGAATGCATTATGTTCCATTTCAGTGGAAACTAGCTATTACTCATCAAACACAAACAGTCCACGTTTGATTTCAATCACCATGTTATATATGCACACGATCGTGTTATAAAAATATTCAATAAACGTCTAAACTTTCTTCATAAATCCGATATATTCGGTGAAAATGCATTTAATAAGGCATCAGTATCATTCAATTTTTCAGAAAAAAGTGCTGCATGGTCATCTATTCAATCACCTACCGTGTCTAAAAGATTTAAACTTGCTCCTTGGGCATGTCCTACAGCTACATCTGTTCAACCGACCAACTGGGACATTTGTGCTCCGTGTCAAGCACATGGTGGAACACTCATAAATCCATCAGCAACAGGTTACTCGTCTCTGGCCACTAATTTATCAGCCTTTCATGAATTGACCAAAGTGTCCTGACTAGATGATGATGATAGCATGGAATAAACGATGGTAAAACAGAAATCTAGATGGAATAAAAGTTGTTACACCCTGTGTAATGCAACAAAAGTGGAGGGAGCCAGGAAGCTGCAAGAAAAAGCTTGTATGAACACAGCCCAATCGCCGCATAAAAACACCTTCGTAGTTCAACCACTTCAGCATGTCCCGTGGATACAGTCGAGCCACATTAGTCAGCTTGTCCTTTCTGTGATAAAACCACGGGCGATTTGAAAATCTCCTGTGGTTCCATCACAGAAACGACAAGCTGGCTAATGTGGCTCGACTGTATCCACGGGACATGCTGAAGTGGTTGAACTACGAAGGTGTTTTTATACGGTGATTGGGTTGTGTTCATAAAAGCTTTTTCTTGCAGCTTCCTGGCTCCCTCCACTTTTGTTGCATTACACAGGGTGTAACAACTTTTATTCCATCTAGATTTCTGTTTTACCATCGTTTATTCCATGCTATCATCATCATCTAGTCAGGACACTTTGGTCAATTCATGAAAGGCTGATAAATTATATTAGTGGCCAGAGACGAGTAACCTGTTGCTGATGGATTTATGAGTGTTCCACCATGTGCTTGACACGGAGCACAAATGTCCCAGTTGGTCGGTTGAACAGATGTAGCTGTAGGACATGCCCAAGGAGCAAGTTTAAATCCTTTGGACATGGTAGGTGATTGACTAGATGAACATGACTTGTTTCTGAAAAATTGAATGATACTGATATCTTGTTAATGTATTTCCACCGAATATATCGGATTTGTGTAGAAAGTTCAGACGTTTATTGAATATTTTCATAACACAATCACGTGCATATATAACGTGGTGATTGAAATCAAACGTGGACTGAAATGGAACATAATAGATTCTTGATATCCTTTAATCAAAGGAGAAGATGTAAATAATTCACCCGTTTGATTAGAATTATGACCATGTTTAGAAAACACTATGAAGGAGAACATTATGAGTCTTCGTATGTGTTTTACTGGATTCCTTGACCTTAAAAACATAGGTATACACATCATTGAAATCGGGCACTTACAGAAACTTTATGGACGAGAACGTGTTTTATGGTGGCCATTTTGAATTTCTCAATTTTTAGCGGGGAGCGGCTGGAGTGACGCCGTGGTTCCCGCAATTTTTTAAATCAGCAAGATCATTGAAATTGGGGCACTTACAGAAATTTTATGAACGAGAACGTGATTTATGGTGGCCATTTTGAATTTCTCAATTTTTAGCGGGAACGGCTGGAGTGACGTCGTGGCTCCCGCCATTTTTGAAATCAGCATACCCAAAACCCCCTTAGGCCAAATTTTCATGCTTCTTTCCGGAAGTGCACAACTCAGCCAAAAAATGTAACATATCAGCCCCACTATTGGTATTATCCTGGTTACAAACAGTACAATCAGTTTTACAGTTGATATCACATCTGTCTCCAGTTTTACCTTTAATACAAGATGTACATCTACCAGTACCCCTATCACATCCACCATCACACCCTCTACTACAGTTCTTATCACATCTATCACCATATCTTCCTATAATACAGTTAGTACATATACCATCTCTATCACATTCACCGTCACATCCTGTACTACAACTTTTATAACATTCAGCACCATATCTACCTTCTACACATTTAGTACATCTACCATTTCCTCTGCCACAGCCACCATCACATCCTGTACTACAATTCTTATCACAATAATAAGCACCATATCTTCCTACAATGCAGTTAGTACATTTGCCGTCATTTCTGCTACATCCACCATCACATCCTGTACTACAGTTCTTATCACATCTGTCGCCATATCTTCCTATAACACAGTTAGTACATTTACCATTACCTCTGTTACACCCACCATCACATCCCGTACATTCGCTATTACATGTATCGCCATACCTTCCAATAGTACAGGTAGTACATCTACTATTTCTATCACAAGTGACCGTGGTCGGGTCTGTTATTGGTTGACACCCTGTACCACATGTTAGGTTACAATATGAACCAACTGTATCAGGTTTACATTCAACACATCTACCCCCTATCTTATCACATCCTCCGACACAGTTACTAGAACATGGTGAAAAACAGTTTGTACCAAACCATCCTGGATTACATGTTGTACATGATGATCCATCTTGTTGACATGTTTTACAGTTACCAGGACATGGTGATTGACAATAAGAATCTTTATAACCATCAATACAACCATCTGTACATTCTGGTGATGAAGATGAAGATGTAGAGGAACATTTACCGTCTTTACAGTTAGAGCTACACAGTGATGTACATGTATCACCATAATAACCGTCTTTACATGCACAGCTACCATCTATCTCATTACACTGATTGTTTAAACATCCATCACTACATTGGTCTTCACAATAATCACTATAATAACCGCCTATACATCCATTACTACAAACACCAGTATCAGGATTACATCTGTTATAATAACATGTACTACTGCAGGGCTGTTGACATTTCACGCCATAATAACCATCTTTACATCCGTCAGTACAAACGCCAGTATCAGGATTACATCTGTTATTATAACATGTACTACTGCAGGGCTGTTGACATTTCACACCATAATAACCACCTTTACATCCGTCAGTACAAACGCCAGTATCAGGATTACATCTGTTATAATAACATGTACTACTGCAGGGCTGTTGACATTTCACACCATAATAACCACCTTTACATCCACCAGTACAAACACCAGTATCAGGATTACATCTGTTATTATAACATGTACTACTGCAGGGCTGTTGACATTTCACACCATAATAACCACCTTTACATCCGTCAGTACAAACGCCAGTATCAGGATTACATCTGTTATAATAACATGTACTACTGCAGGGCTGTTGACATTGCACACCATAATAACCATCTTTACATCCGTCAGTACAAACACCAGTATCAGGATTACATCTGTTATAATAACATGTACTACTGCAGGGCTGTTGACATTTCACACCATAATAACCATCTTTACATCCGTCAGTACAAACGCCAGTATCAGGATTACATCTGTCATTATAACATGTATTACACGGTTCACATTTAGAAGTTGATGTACTGTAGTATCCGATATTACATTGTGCTAGAGCTGTAATATAGATAATATATATAATTATAACATGTATTATATAGCTAACATGTAATAGCTGGATTAACTGTAGTTTTCCGCATATCACAGTGATATGTCAAAACTTCTAATGAAAATTAAAATGAATTCAATATCAAAAATGAAATTAAATGAAAGTTAAGGTCTGAATCAAATGAAAAGTAAAATGGAAATTCGCGGCTTGATAGAATTAACCTAATTGAACTATGACCCGTTGGTACACACGCATATATTACTTCTGATCTAATACGACGTTGTCATTTTCCTGATATCCATGCCAACCGCTTCTCATGAATTATATTTCATTAAAATAATCAACGAAATCTTCGCTGTAAGGGAAATGCCATATTATTCCATGTTTCAATGAGGCTGCATGTTCATTCGGTTCATCCTCCGAATGCATTTTTTTTTATCTTCGGAGGGAGCCACAGTGGTTCAGTGAGTAAGACTCTGACTCGCTAACCTGGAGATTCATTATTCGATCCCTGCGTTGGTCGAGAAAGTACATCGGAATTTCCCGACGATGTTCCCCTTGTTAGTGGTGCAGGACAGGGGGGGGGGGGCTGGCAAGGGACAGGGTATAGTCGTTCCAATTGGATCTGAATTGAAATCGGTGTTAATAGTTACATTCTTCTGCACCAATCTGACTAATGATCACCAATGATGCATACAGGAGCAAGGGACGTTCTCCCATCCACGCAACTAGGTTTTCCTTATCAGGCCTAACCTTCTGCATCACTAAGAAGACGAAACTACGCTGACAATTCTAGAGAAACTTTAACCACAAGATCATCGTTAACGTATCATTTTTCCCTTTTTTAAACCAGTAAATATCTGAATAAAGTATAAATTCCGCTAAAATTAAAACTAGGTCATTTCGGGAATAAATTATCCGTTCAGATAGAAACTTCCCTGATTTTCTTTGACTGCATAACTAGGGTCCAAATTCTATAAACAGACTGTTTCACAAAAACTTAAATCTCCTTAAAATCGCCTTGAACTAAAATTTCATCCTAAACTAAGATAGCTGAGTTTCACAAAACGATTTAAATCACTTTAATTAAAATCCAGTAAATTATATATTTTAAGTTAAAATTTTATCTTAAATTGAAATAGAGGCGTTTCACAACCCTATCTAAGGACAATTTTAACTAGGATAATTTAGGATAGCCGTAACCCTCTACTAACTTAAATTCACGACATTAATAGTTGGGTACGAGACCTAAAATCCGTGACCAATTTGCGGGGAAGTTGTTTTGAAGGTGGTTTCTACATGAAAAAAACCTGCTGAAGCGATTAAGCTTGGGTGCCTCTCTCTAAAATGCTGGCGAAAGGCGCTAGAGGGCCAAATTCAAAATTAGGGTCAGATGTGGCGGGAAAATGTAAAATTATGTAATATACGCTTCTGATGTGTCTATTCGTATGTTTTAAGGGCCTCTGAATCGAAATATTGTAATCAAAAATCAATCCAGCCACTAGTTTTGCCAATATGGCCGAAAAATCCAAGATGGCCACCATTTTTGCCCTGGAAAATAGTTTCGGGGTCGATGTCTTCAATTTTGATGAATTTGTGTCGATAGATGGCAACCAACAATAATACTCACCGATATTTATCATCTGATATACTCTATAGTCAACTGACTTCAATTTCAATTTAATCAACGCTTAATAATGGACCCATGTAAGGCCCTGTATCCATAGGCTGTTCACTTGTGGCGTGTTCCTTTGTGGCGTGTTCCCTTGTGACCTTGTGACGCGCCACAAGGACAATGAACCTTTGTTTTTTTTTAAAGTGCCTGTTCCCATAGGTTGTACCCAGGGGGAACACGTGGCCTCGCGCACGGAACATGTGGTCTTGTAACTGGTATCACAGACAATGAACATGTCAATTCTTTTGCAACTGCATAAGAGAGAACACGCAATTACCAGTACGATATTGTATGGAGATGCATCTCCCGGCCTGTTTCAAGGCCTGGAAACTTGTGTGAAATTCACCCGGTTCATTGCGAGTTCTAAAATTTGCCGGACCCAGCACCGTGGGCGTTGTCTGAAGACATGTTTGTCACAGGATGGGTGAAACGTGACCGTTTTGGGGAAGAAAGAAAACTAAGATAAAAAAAATGAATTCAGTTTATATAGTACAACATAAATATACAACATAATTCTTTCACGAGTGCGCGCACTAAATGAATTATGACGTTACAAAATGTTCACCCATCGGCAAGACCATACTTCGACGATACCATTTATCGGCGACCAGTTATCGACGATGTCATTCCAGGAACAAACTGTCGACGATACCATTTATCGGCGACTATTCTTAGACGATACCATTCCAAGAAGAAACTGTCCACCCATCGGCAAGACCACACTACGACGATACCATTTATCGGCTACTATTCAACGACGATACCATTTATCGGCTACTATTCAACGACGATACCATGTTTCGGCTACTATTCAACGACGATACCATGTATCGGCTACTATTCAACGACGATACCATGTACCGGCTACTATTCAACGACGATACCATTTATCGGCGACCAGTCATCGACGATACCATTCCAGGAACAAACTGTCGACGATACCATTTATTGGCGACTATTCTTAGACGATACCATTTATCGGCGACTATTCTTAGACGATTCCATTCCAAGAAGAAACTGTCCACCCATCGGCAAGACCATACTACGACGATACCATTTATCAGCTACTATTCAACGACGATACCATTTATCGGCGACCAGTCATCGACGATACCATTCCAGGAACAAACTGTCGACGATACCATTTATCGGCGACTATTCTTAGACGATTCCATTCCAAGAAGAAACTTTCCACCCATCGGCAAGACCATACTACGACGATACCATTTATCGGCTACTATTCAACGACGATACCATTTATCGGCGACCAGTCATCGACGATACCATTCCAGGAACAAACTGTCGACGATACCATTTATCGGCGACCATTCATAGACGATACCAGTTTGGGCGAGCCTTAATATATTACGGGTAAATAGTTTAGGCGAGCCACGCAGCAGAGTTTGGGCGACCGATAGTGATACTAATGAAATACGACCGTGACAATGTTGTCTTCTGAGATGAGCACCAGCAAGGAAAATAAATGCAATAGTGGCATCCTCCTCATCCTTCCGATTTTCAGTAGTTAAGTTCATCGTCGAGCTATCAATAAAACAACTGTTTGCATAACGATAGTTGTGTCTTGTGTTTATTTTATTTTCAGGCTTATTTAATGCTTAATTACTGAAAGTCTGATATCACACACTCTTCCGTTGGTAATGGTTGGAAACTGCTCCATAATGGACAGTGCGGCTCAATTAGATATGTGAACCCAGCATTACCAGGACGTTTAAGTGACTTACTTGTTCACTGCAGTTATAGTGCACGTGATGAAGATTCCGATGAAACTACAACTTCTGAATCTGAACAATCAAAACTGGACCTATCTTTTGAATCGGATGACTGTGATTCTGAGAAGTAAAACTTTGACTGGATAAGTTGGTGATGTTGATTATAATGTGTGATTAAATATTACATTAAAATCAAAATCAGTTGACTATAGAGTATATCAGATGATAAATATCGGTGAGTATTATTGCTGGTTGCCATCTATCGACACAAATTCATCAAAATTGAAGACATCGACCACGAAACTATTTACCAGGCCAAAAATGGCGGCCATTTTGGATTTTTCGGTCATATTGGCAACACTAGTGGCTGGATGGATTTTTGATTACAATATTTCGATTCAGAGACCCTTAAAACATACGAATAGACACATCAGAAGCATATATTACATAATTTTATATTTTCCAGACACATCTGGCCACCATTTTGAATTTGGCCCTCTAGCGGCTTCCGCCAGCATTTTAGAGAGAGGCACCCAAGCTTAATCGCTTCAGCAGGGTTTTTTCATAAAGAAACCACTTTCAAAACAACTTCCCCGCAAATTGGTCACGGATTTTAGGTCTCGTACCCAACTATAACATAGCTTAATTAGGGCTACGTTGTTACATCTACTGCAACATATAGAATGATAATATTGCCAATGACCCGCGTAACATAATTATTAACATGCAATCATTTAAAAAAAACAATTCTCATGGGAAATACAGCTACGGCTCATCCGTTTGTTGTATTGTAAGGCCAATTAAGCATTTAGATGAATCTCAAATTAAAATGCAAAGAAGAAATTACACGCAAAACCACAGTTTTCATTTAGTCAGACACATACAGCTAGACATTTTGGTATTTTCAAACCGTGGGAAACATTGGTTATTTGGTGTATCAGTTTCAAAGTTGTTAATTACTTTTAAAATTCTATAAATATTCACGGTCTAGATTAGTCGTTTGAGTCAGAAATATCACTTGTTTGTGACCATTCACAATAGTAATGTTATCCAAAATACCATAAAACTACAAAGTTTATCGATTATTTACATTGAAGCCGCGGGTAAATCAAATGTCAAAATCACAAAAGCAGGATGCCCGTTCAATGCCAATCCACCAATACATTTCGAAACGAATAATACACAATAAACTCATTTATTTCGTCTCTCTACGACTGTCTGACCATGTGTAAACATTGCTACAGCGTATGAAACTCTCACCATTGATATTGTAACGGATCGTTCAACCCGTCAACAGTTTTCACTTTCGATGCGTATTTCCTTACACCCTAAGGTCCCACAACGGAAATGTGCACTGCGCGAGCGCAAACAATTTTAACCAAAATCTTTTCAAATTGTATTTAAGTTACAATCGATCTTCATGAAATGTATAAAATTGCATTTTGATTTTAGTTAAAATCTATTTAAGTGATTTTAGTTTAAGTTTGGGGGAAACGGGGCCCTGAAGTGTTAGAAGATAAAAAGCGTCCAAGTACTGATACTCTGGAGACAGATACAATTCACCTGGTAAGTTTAGTTTGCTTTATTCAAAGGTTTCACCTCTCAAATAAATGTCCTTAGAAATGAAATGGAGTTGTTATTATCAACCAGTGTAAATGAAGTTTCGAAATTAAATAAATGGAGTTAATGGTCTTTCTGCTGTGTTCCGGATGGACGAATGAAGGTGTGAGTAGTAGGGACGCTTGTACAGCCATGCACGTGCGCGCATGCGCGTGCATGTATGTACGTGCATGCGCGTGCACGTGACCTTGCACTGGATGACCTTTAGCACGTGCCTGACCCCTTGCGTGACCTTGCACGTGCGTGACCCCCTGCACGTGGATGACCTTGTACGTGTGATTGCACGTACGGAGAGAAAGAGGGCGCGCGCGGGAAAAGAGAGAGAGAAGAAGAAGAAAGGGGAAGAGAGGAGGAGGAGGGGAAACAACTCTTTTACATTGATTAAGTTGGCCCTGAAAAGGGCCGTTGGTTGGCCCTGAAAAGGGCCGTTGTCCTCACTCAAATGTGAGGGTACGACGCACTTTATGTCGGTTGCGTCTAATGGCCTCCACTAATTCGGGAGGAGGTCTTTTCCTGGGAGGTGTTTTTAATACCTCGTCAGGTAAGACAAAGATATCGTCAGGGGTAATCACGGCAAGCGTATGACCCCTGAGATACATGAGAGTATCCGTGCTGCGGTTGTCTTCGATGCGTACGACCGGAGCAGCCATTCTCATACTGATAGAGAGACGAGTGTTGTGTCGTTTTAAAACCGTAAGGGCGAGTCCATTTGAAGGATATGACGTCACGGACGAGTCCATTCATGGAGTGACGTCACAGTACTGAGCATAACGTTATGCATCGTAGGTTGAACGTTGGGGGCTAAAAATAGACGTGATGCAACGTTATGCGTACGTTGGAGGCTACATATAGACGCGATGTAACGTTATACAGCGCATGTGCAACGTTATATTACGTAGGGTGTACGATATCGAACGTTTGATGACGTCACGACATACAGGGGATAAAAGGAAGGCAAGCGAGAGTTTGTAACATTTTCATGCGATCAGCGAGCGAAGCAAGATGAGTTATTCTTTACGACCCGTGGATAGACGATACAGCCGATTATTTAGAACCGAATCACTGTGTGTGGAGATAGACTTTTTGGAAGATTGGTCCCATGTTCCAGCCAACGATGTACCACAACAACTACACGACACCTTTGAGGCCATCATCGAGGAAATTCGTCGAACCTTGGACGCCAGAGAAAGTGACTATGTTAGAATCGCCATCAGTCACCCGGGACTCAAAACACCGATCTGGTTACCCTTCCGTGAACATCGTTTGTTAAAGGCCGAAGACGTTTTGCAAAAAGTGGTTGCCGTATTACAGAGTACCGAAGAATTTCGTCTAGATCAACGTATGTCCATGAGTATATGTCACGTGTCCCCTCCCGATGGCAGAGGTAGCGGTGGAACAAACGTGAAGAAGAAACACTGCGCAAATTTCGACGATTATTTAGAGAAAAAGCGATGCCTCGTCACCATAAAGAATGCCGACGACTTATGTTTTCAGCGAGCTATTGTCGTCGCCCGTCATTATGCCAACAAACAAGACACGCCTGAATGGGAAAGAGAACGGAAGAGATTAATCAACAATACAGGACCCCACTCGTGGCAGACGAAGAAAACCGAAGCCCTCATCGATGCCGTCGGTGGAGCCAGGCATGAGTGTATCGGAACAAGAAAAATTTCACGAGTGGTACCAACAACACAGTCACGACGTCTTTGATTTTCGCCAGGAAATTCTCGCCTACTGTAAAAGTGACGTCGATGTCCTCCGCCGATGCTGTGGCGTGTTTCGTGAGATATTCCTCATGGACACGGGAATCGATCCCTTTAAAAAAAGTTTGAGCCTGGCCTCCGCCTGCAGTCGCGTGTTACGCACGCACTACCTCACAAAAGACACACTCGTCGTCATTCCTCGAGCCCTGATGCAAGAGCCGAAACCTGGTAAGGACTGGCACCGCTTCCAGCCTCGACAGCAGTCCAACAAAGCCCTTCGATGGTTGGAATGGAAACAACATCGACAGACCATGACAGCTTTCCGAAACCAGACCCCACTACCCAACATTCAACACGCCCGTAACGGTAGTGAATGCCGAGTTGGTCCTTATAGCTTAGATGGTATGGACACGACCACAGGTACGGTGTACGAGTTTCACGGGTGTGCCTTTCACGGTTGTCCCAAATGTTACCCGGGTCCTGTCCAAGACGTTCAGCATAAACATCCCTACGATCCATCTCGCAGTATGAGGGACTTGTACCAGAAGACCCAAGAACGTCACCGTCGACTCCAGGAACAGTACGGTATGAAGACCATCCGCGTCATGTGGGAGTGTGAGATGGAGGAAGAACGACGCCATGATCCCGAGATGAACGAATTTTTACAAGGCTTGGAAGATCAGCAATGGCCCGCTCCCGAACCTCTGATGCCCCGCAACGCTTTCTTCGGTGGGAGAACCAATGCCATTCAACTGTTGGTGAACGAGTCGGTGGAAGACATGCGCTACATCGACGTGGTGTCCTTGTACCCTTACATCTGCAAGTACGGTACCTTTCCCATCAAGGAACCCACGATCGTCACACAGCCCGATCAAGACCAGTGGCAACAGTACGAAGGATTGATCCAGTGTTCCGTCTTGCCGCCCCGTGGCCTGTTCCATCCAGTGCTCCCGTTTCGGCGTCGACGAACACATGCAACAAGGGCAGATTGCGGAATACCAACCTTGTGAGCACACCGACGAACAGCGAGCCTGGTTGGGTACCTTTGTCACCCTGGAACTGAAGAAAGCGGTGACCCTAGGATACCAAGTACTAAAAGTCTGCGAAGTTTGGCACTGGAAAGAATTCAGCACTTACGATCTCGAGGCCAAAACGGGCGGTCTGTTTACGGGGTACACCAATCACTACCTGAAGAAGAAGATGGAAAGTAGCGGTTATCCCGACACCTGTCACACCGAAGAAGACAAGGCCCGCTTCGTCAACGACGTGTACGACACGGAAGGCATTCGTCTGGATCCCGCGTCGATAAAACCTAACAAAGGAATGCGGGCGTTTAGTAAGTTACAATTGAACACAGCATGGGGTAAATTCGGACAGAGAGACAACTTTCCCAAGACCGAGTACATCACGGAGCCCAGCGTCTATTTTGAAAAAATGTTGGACGTGACCCAGACCGTACGAGATGTGCAGTTAGTCAACGATAACATGGTCTTGATGGAAACGCTGAAAAAAGAAGAACACGTGGCACCCTGTCCCATCACCAACGTGGTTATCGCCGCCTTTGTCACGGCTCAGGCTCGTTTGAAACTCTATTCCGTCTTGGAAAAGTTGGGAGAGCGCGTATGCTATTTTGACACCGATAGCGTCATCTACCAATACCACGCCACGTCATGGAATCCCCCGGAAGGTTCTAGTTTGGGCCAGTGGAAGAACGAGTTGTCCGAAGATGTCACCATTCGAGAATTTGTTAGCGGAGGGCCAAAGAATTATGCGTACCGCCAGAGCGATGGTAAAACTGTATGTAAAGTCCGGGGACTTCAGCAGCTGAATTACTCCATCATGAAGGAGAATGTACGGCACGTCAATCAAAACGAACCTCTGGTCATAGCCAATCCGTTCAAGATTACCAGATCACGTTACCGCCGTCTTTGGACACGCCCCGAGAACAAAAGATATAAAATCGTGTAGGACAAGCGGTTTGTTCAATTCAATGACGATGGCCAACCGAGCAACACTTACCCCTATGGGTACTGACTTTCGGGTCTCGGGACGATGGCGAACAAACAAAGAAGATGACGAACCGGCAGAAAATACGGATATGATCGAGAAACTTAGACAACGATGGCTCAACTTTCGAGTGTTGAAATGTTTCCTGCCCATTATAGAAGAAAGGCAACACGAAGAGTGTATCGGCTGCAAGTACTAACATCCCAGTCAGAGATATCACTCGTGTCTGGGACTAGGCGTTTCTTCCATAACGGGTCAACCCTCGCATCCCGTGGACGATTACAATCACTACCTTTGGGTGGACGAGCCGAAACTGCAAGACATCGATAACGTGCTAGGCAGTATGATGGACGATCCACGGGATCAAGTCAAGACGTGGGAGGACGAACAACGATGGCGAGAAGACGTCGACAAAGCCTTGAAAAAGTTCTGGACGGTAGTGCCGGGCTTCAAGACGGTGTTGATCAAACGCAAAGACGAGTTTGTCGAACAGAAAGAAGACTCCATACGCCAGTGGATGGACGGCTTGCCGAAGAAAAAGAAACGCTGGTCTCTGGATCAAATGGATATCAATGTCATGTCCGGCAACATAGGAGAAGGCTGGGAATGTATTGGCAGACATCTGGGGATCAGAGAAGCGCGAATTAGTCAAGCCAAGATGAGTCATCCCAACAACGCGCGCATGCAAATCTTCACCGTGTTCAACCAATGGCGACAAAAACACGGTAATCGAGCCGACCTGATGACGTTGTTGGAAGCCTGTCACGTGAGTGAAGCCTTGATCGATTGGGGCGAAATGAAAAAGTATGTGGAAAGCCTGGAAATCATAGACTAAACAACGAACCAATCAAAACGAAGGAAAAGAAAGAACCAATCAAAAGCGAGTGACGTCACGACCAAGACTATAAGAAGCGAAGTGTCAGACTGAAATTTCATTCTGCTCTCGATGGCTAGTCAAGCTTGTTTCTCCTGTAACAATGTCGGACACTGGTGTAGAGACTGTCCTGCTCGTTCCCAACAACAACAGCAACAACGAAAACCAAGACAAGACAGACCAGCCTATGGTTCCTATGGAAGTTGTTACCTCTGCGGAGAACCAGGACACTGGGCACCCCAGTGTGAAAAACGAACAGAAGCCCAAAAAGCGAAGAGTGATGAAGAAAGAAAAGAAACTGTCAAAAGAAAGTGTTACGGAATCAAGAGACCCACCGACGAAAATCACAAGTGCCTCAACTGTGGACAGCTCGGACACGGCCTGCTCAAGTGCCAAGAAGAAATCCAAACAGAAAACAACTTTGAAGTCGTTGCCAGTCGCATGTTCGACAACAACATCGACATGCCCAGAGACAACACCCGCAGTCAGCGATACTGGTACTGGTGCGGAGAAGCGTTCGAGCTCTACAGACGATACAAAGAAAAAAAGAAAACAGCCGACGAAGCTTTCCATTCCACCTACTATTCTCCCGACTACCAGTGAAAACGGTGAAACTTCGAACGGTGAAATCCCGAAGCCGGCTGTCCTCTTGTTGGCAGAGAAGGAAGCAGAAAGTTTTTCCCGAGCACTCATCCAATATGCGGGTCCGAGAGATATGACCGAAGTCTTGTCGTATCCCCCTTGTTTCGATATGAGTGAATGGATACCCGTCGTCGTCATGTTTGCTGAAGTGGAAAACTGGCACCCACACGACACGATGCAGAAGCTTTTGGGACATGTGTATTGGATTCCTCGCGTCCCGAGAAATGTACCCTGGGTGAGACAAGAGATCCTGAAGAGAGAACGCGATAACTAATTTTTTTCTTTTCCTTTGTATGATATGTTTGTTCTATTGAATGTTCTTTTTGTATTTTTAGTAAAATAAATTGTGTTCTAATTTCACTCCATGTCTGTTGTTCTGGCGCGAAGGTATAAAAGGCAGGGGAAAAGGGAATGGGGGAAAACAGTGCTGACGTTCAAACATCCATTTACCATGTTAGTCAGTGGTCCAACGGGTGTTGGGAAAACGGTCTTTGTGCAGAAGTTTCTTCAAGCGTCCCTGTTCGACGTCCCTACACCATCGCTTTCCCTACACCTATGTCAAAGGTTTGACGGATATTGACGACGTGATGGGTCAAGTCAAAGGTCCACAAGTCTTAGTCGTGGACGATTTGATGGGAGAAGACACGGAGATATTGCAAAAGTGGTTCACGAAAAAGAGTCATCACCACGACACGAGTGTCATTTACATTGTTTGACAAGCAACAGCGTACCATCAGTCTGAATGCCCATTACCTGGTCTTGTTCAAAAATCCCCGTGACGCCTCGCAAATTGGTGTGTTGGCCCGTCAGATGTACCCTTCCCGTTCCAAGTATATGCAAGAAGCTTATGAAGATACGACGAGTACCCCTCGCAGTTACTTACTCGTTGATTTGAAGCCCGACACACCCGAAGCTTTGCGACTGAGATCCAACATTTTACCCCAAGAGGAACTACCCATCGTCTACGTCCAAAAAGTATAAAAGGGGGACCTGTACCTCGAATTGACTCTTGTTTGTCACGATGGCTCGTACGAAGAATACGCAGAGGAAACACCCACCTCCCACCCTTCCCAGGGCGACGTTCCCGACGTTGGCACCGGACCTTCGTGATCCCACGGTACGAAGACAGACTCGCCCGAGAATGAGGGCCCCCAGAACACAGTGGTCACCTCCCTCGTTGACACCACCCACGAGTCCCATGTCTCCCTTACCGGCCACACCACCACGTCTCACCTTACCGGTCACACCAACACGTCCCACGTCACCACCTACCCCTACTCGGTCTCTCTCCCCGATCTTTCGCAGACCACGAAGAGAAAAGAAGAGTTCAATGAAAGGACTCAAGTCCTTCATTCGCAAGTTACAACATCTGACTCCCGATATGGCTTATGGGCAGTTGGTCAAGAATACGGGCCGGGCACGTATTGGATTGTTGCAGTGGTTCAAGTTGGCGGCCAACCATTTGCTGAAGGGTAACATTCAGCCACTGCACGCTCAACACAAGAAATGGGTGGAACGAAATCGACAAGTGTTGACCCAACTGACAGAGAGAAACATGCCGACGACCGAAAAACTCTCCCTGATCATGAAACCTGGGGGACGTGGATTTTTTGGGGGTGTGTTGATTCGTATCTTGCTGCGATGGAAGGAAAGGCTGCAAGAGGAAAGAAACAAGAAACGAAATCAATTCGTTCGGCGGACCGCACAGCGCGGAAGGGGACTGAGTACCGAAGAATTGAACAAACTGAGTAATGTTCCACCCGACGTCAAACGGCGACTTGTCGATCAACAGGGCGGTGCCATCGGTGCATTGCTGGCCATGGCTCTCCCAGCTTTGGCCCCCTTGGTTTCTAAACTATTGGGTGGACAACAGGCTGGTAAACATCCCTTCCTTAGACGGCACGATAAAGCGAACGCTATGGCTGCCGAGCTATCTAAACTATTTGGTGGATAACCCAGGGAACAGAAAGGTATAAAAAGGGGACCGGAGAACGACCCCGAGCTCAGTCACGGAGACACTGCGGTATCTCTTGAACACTGCAACGAAAGACCGTCCCCTTTTACTCGAGACCCAACCCATCGTCGACGGTGTGTGTGAGTATATTGGAAACCTGATTCGCGGCAACGTTCCTGTGACCGACAAAGAAGTCAAGCGCTTGAAAAAGGACGCCCCCTTGTTACGACGTTTGGGCACATCTAATACACCTTGGAAGACCCGTCGGCGACTTTTGAAGCAACAGAAAGGGGGTTTCTTCACTCGATTGTTTCGGTCCTTTCCCAAAGATGAAATTCGCCAAGAAAATGAAACTGGTACCCTTCGACGGACTCCCCGACGTCAAACCCGTCGAAGTCAGGCCAGTCGAACCCGTGTACGATCGAGATCCACTGCAGCAGGCCGTCGAGAATGTCCACCAAGACATGCAACACGTGCTAAACGATCCCACTCTAACCGACGAAAATAAAATGCAACGGTACGGACAGTTGTTACATCGTTATCAAACGATGCGAAGGAAAAGAAAACAGGTTGTTCCCTTGTTGGATGAAAACATACCCGAACAAAAAGAAGAAAATTCGGAGGCACCCATCCTGGAGTCGGTCCCTCGACCCTATCAACACCGAGCTCGCCTTTTGTTGAAACACATGAAAGAGAAGACACCTTGGTCGTGGAACGAGAACTTGGAATTGGTTCGGAATGGGGTACCCGTACCCAACACCAATGCCATTGACATCGTGAACGATTTGGTTCGTCGGCGAAAGAATACCCAGGCTCCCGTGGGAGGGTTTGGCGTGATGCAAAGTTTGAAGGCCACGAACGTACCGCGCGAAGCCATCGGGAATCAAGAACGATGGAACGTATTGTCCACACCACCGACACGGACTCCGCCGCGACGCCCGAGAAAGAAGAAAATCGCCAGTTCGGATACCCCTAGTATACCTACCAGAAGATGGCTCTCCTTGCAAAAACTATAAATAGCCTGTTCATAGGGACACCTGCTGAAACATGGAACGAAAGCTGAAGAAAGTGTATTACGACCCGAACCACCCGGCCGCTTTCGGTGGCGCTCTGGGTCTTCACAAAGCTGCCGGTGTGTCCTTGGACAAAGTCAAGGCATGGTTGAAACAACAAAGGGCGTACACCTTGCACAAACCATTGAAAAAGAAATTCTCGCGGTCTCCCACGGTGGTGGCCGGCATAGATCATCAGTGGCAAGCCGACTTGAGCGATATGTCGGCCTTGGCCAAACAGAATGAGGGATACAGGTATTTGCTGTGCGTCATCGACGTGTTTTCCAAGTACGCTTGGGTGTTGCCCCTCAATAACAAGACGGGGGACAGTTTGGTGGATGCCTTTCGTCAAATCTTTCAAAGTCGACAACCCCTGCGACTTCAAACGAACAAAGGTACCGAATTCCTCAATTGAAAAATGCAAGCGTACCTGAAGAAGAGAAAGATTCATTTTTTCGTGACACACAACGTCGAAACCAAAGCCAGTGTGGTCGAACGATTTCAACGGACCCTGAAAGAACGCATGTGGCGATACTTTACTCATCGACAAACACAACGGTACATCGACGTGCTAGACGACCTGGTTCGAGCTTACAATGCTAGACGACATCGGACCAATAGGTATGGCGCCCAAAGACGTTCGCGCCGAACACGAGTGGATGTTGACAACGCCTTCTCCACGTGGCCCGAAAAAGAAAAAATCAATGGACATTGGTACGACTGTACGTTTGGCTTTGCCGAAACATGGTGCCTTCGACAAAGGTTACTGGCCCAACTGGACTCTGGAAACGTTCAACGTCGCACCCAACGTCGGTCCCGGTTACAAACTGTTGGACGAAAGAGGCAAACCCATACAGGGCACCTTCTATCCCGAAGAATTGCAAGCGGTCCAAGTCAACGACGATGAGATCTTTCCCATCGAAAGAGTACTCGAAAGAAAAAAAGACAAAGTATTGGTGAAATGGTTGGGCTATCCGGCGAGTTTTAATTCGTGGATCGACAGGACCAGTCTCCAAAACGTATAAATAGGAGCGAGAGACGCCGACATCAGTCAACATGCAAGACGAAACCACGACTACGTCCGTGAGTGCGCACAATTGGTCGCTCTTGGGAAAACGTGTGCCACAAGCGGAAATCGTCTTTTTCTGTCAAGTGATTTTAGTGTACGTCGTGGCGGGAGTTTCTTTGTCCCAATTGGCTTTCAAACCCGACGGTTCGCAGACCACGTTGTGGACGGCCTTGCTCTCCAGTACCTTGGGTTACCTGTTACCTTCTCCAACCTTGAAAACCAAACATAATGAACAACGACCGGCCCTTTTACCTCACGCTCCCTAGTGACAGTTCCATGTCGTGGTATCCCGACAACAAAGTCTCCACGTATTATACACATCTGGACCCGCCACTTCTCGTCGATCATCGGGAATGGGAAGTGGGTCTGTCCATGATCACGTTACCTGACCAATGGCAAAACATCGATCAACGAGACAACACGATCGGCTTACGCATTCATCCATGGTCGCCCCCGAGCGACGAACCCGAAGTAAAGATATGCCGGGACCGCCACAGAATCGACCCGTCGAATTGTTTCAAAGGTGTAAAGGCTGGTGAGATCAAGGGATCCATCGAAATGGAAACGCACATCAAGAGTGACGACTACGAGTCGCTGAGGCATATCCTGACTGTCCTGAACACTAGACTGAATGATTTGTGGAACCTGCCTCCCATCTACAATCATTTGGCCCATAAACCCGTTCGTTTGGATCCCAATAACAAGGAAATGACCGACCACGAGAAGCAAGAGCAGACCGAGTACGAAACTCGAGAGGTGATGCGCCAAGGGGCCGTATCAAGAGGTCCCTTCGTGTCTTTCAAGAGAGACAACACAAACGACAAAGTGTATCTGAAGATCAATCACGTGCAGTCGCTTTTCTGGTTTGACGTGTTGCCGAAAATCGAACTTCGTCTGTGTGGACCCATCGTGTCCATGTTGGGATGGCCTGGAAACGAACTGTTGGTTGCCCTGCAGTCAATCGATATGACCGGCGCCGATGGCCAAAGTCTACGGTATTTCTACGCCCACCACACCCCAAATCTTCAAATCCAGTACGATCTGTTTTACATCTACACGGACATTATCGAACCCCAGACCGTGGGCGACGTGAAGGCTACCTTGTTGGACGTGATTCCCAGTCGACGATTGTATCACCGCCCCGCCAGGATTCACTACTTACCTCTGAAGTACAGTCGACTAAGCTCAATTGGTCTCTATATAAGGAACGGAATGGGGAAAGCCGTGCCATTTCTCGATGGTAAGGTGGTGACCCAACTTCATTTTCGCCGCCGATGATGATTCGAGTGTACAAAGGTGGAGTGCTCAGACAGCGAGGGGCTGGCAATGGTCTGATGGTGTACATGGGAGGAATTCTGAGACAACAGGGTGCCGGTCGATGGTCGGGGTTATTGAATGCCGTCAAATCGGTCGGGAAGACCTTGTGGTCGGCCGGTAAAGCTGCCGTGAAAAAGAATGTGGCCCAAGTGTTACCCAAAGTGGGGCAAAGCGTGCTCGACGCCGTCAGTGGTCGTGAAAATTGGAACTGGAAGAAAGTCGCCCAGGACACGCTTCGCCCCGCGGTGTCAAACACGATGTCCGACACACTCAAGAACGTGGTCGCCCACCTGGAACCTATAAAAGACCCCTCACGAACCCCGTCCACTTCACATCGTCCGAAGAGGAAGAAGAAGACACAGGTCATCTTTTACAAGCGACGTAAACTAGATATCTTCGACCATGGCTACGCAGGTAATGCGCAATGATTCCTGTCCCTGCGCGCGAGACGAATTGCAGGATTTGTTCAGTGTACCCGACACGCAGACGGCCATAAACAAGGTGACGAAAATCAGAAAGTATCCACTGACGCCCGACTTGAACCACGACGGACCCATCGAATTTTATATTTCCAATGCCACCACCGATTTCATCGATCTGGCCAACATGACACTGCACGTGGCCCTGAAGGTGACCAAGAACAACGGGGATGACCTGGATGCGGATAGTCAAGTCGCACCCATTAACAACTTGTTTCATTCGTTGTTTAAAGACGTCAAATTACGCCTGGGAAAAGATGCCGAAACTTTGGTCACCACCTCTCTGCCCACCTATCCCTACCGGGCTTACTTGGAGAATTTGCTGAGTTTCGGTAAGGGAGCCAAGACCGACCCTGGCGTTGTTCCAATCCTTTGTTACTCGGAGCCAGTTCAATTCCACGAAATCCGTCGCCACCGCCGGAGACGGTGGACGACAGGCTCCGAGTAACAAAGGATTGGAACAACGCCAGAAAACCATCGCTGCCAGTCGCACCTTTGAATTGCAGTCGCGTCTACACTTGGACATGTGTTTACAAGATCGGTATCTGCTGGACGGTGTGGACTTGCGGTTGAAATTGGAAAAGCAATCCCCGAAATTTTTTCTGATGTACGGCGAAGGCAACGATGCCGAAGACTACAAAGTCGAGTTCACCAAAGCCTACCTGGATATCCCGTTCGTCACTCTGGCTCCCAGTACCTACACACGGGTGGCCGCGCAACTTCAATCGTCCAACGCCAAGTATCCCCTGAAACGCGTGGTGGTCCGCGACATGGTCATTCCCGACAATCGTGCCAGTCACGTCCTAGACAATCTGTTTGTCAACGAAAGCCTTCCCAAGAGATTAATCGTGGGTATGGTACGTAACACGGCCTACGACGGAAGAAAAAACAGAAATCCCTTCCAATTCGAACATAATCAATTGCAGAACATCAAATTGACCAAGAACGGGGAAATTGTGGACGAATACGACGTCGATTTCCCCCAGCGACAAGCCATCGCACCATACCTGGATTTGATGAAAAGAGTGGCCGTCTTAAACACCCGAGAAGACCTGGACCTCCCTTTCAACGACTATATCAATGGGTACACTTTGTACTGTTTCGATTTGACCAACGACCACGGAGCCGACGGTAACTACTTTCATCCCAAAGCAGCGGGTAACCTGTCTTTGGAACTCAAGTTCGGTGCGGCCCCGACCAATCACCTCAGTCTTGTTCTGTTTGTCGAATACGACAATGTCTTGGAAATCGACGCCAACCGACAAGTCATCACAGATTGGTGAGGCTCTCTCCAATCGACAACTGACACGGGCTTTAGAAAAACACCTCCCCTCTAACGTGTTCGGGGGTGTGTGGGCTCGTAATCATTTGGATATACTGCGTCCGACCTCGTACCCCAAAGCCTACGTCATCAACACGGACGACGAAGACCAACCCGGTAGACACTGGACCGTGTTTGTGTGCGAAGGACCAGATCACATTACCTTCTTCGATTCCTACGGGTGTCCCCCTGATGTTTACGGAGAAGCCTTTCGACGTTTCGTCCAAGATCTACAACTCCACTACCAACCCCGATGGATTTAGGGACTCGAGAGTGTCGTCTGCGGCCATTATTGTTTGTATTATTTGTGTCATCGGTTTCACGTTCCCTCCTCGCACGCCCTTTCGGTGTTCGGACACGTGTATCGTGTGAACGATATACTCGTCGAACAATGGGCTAGGGATTCCCGACTTGCAAAAAGACCAGAAGAAGGGACAACGATGTCGATGCTTTTTTGCTCTGTAAATATGTTCAATTCAAGTTCAATTAAATTTGTGTTCTACGCCTTTGTGTTCAATTTTGTGTTGAATAAAATGCTTTGTAAATATGTTCAATAAAATGCTTTGTAAGCAACATATCACGTGTCTGGTTTTTTGTGACGTCATATGACGTCATGTGACGTCATGCTTTTCTGATTGGTGGAAAATGGTATCGTCCCAACACCTTAGACTCGTCCCGTCTCGAGCTAAAAATAGGAGTGTCAAAAACAAAGAAGTCACAAACACCATGGATCGAAACGATAAAAGATTTTGCCCTACTTGTCGGGGGTATTACCCCATGTTTAGGGGGAATCGGCCCGATGCCGATTACTTGGTCTGTTTCTGGTGCGGGACCGAAATTGGCAACACCTTTCATAGGCGGTCAAAGCATTCGGTGAAATGCACCAAGAAGCCGAATCGGTGGGAGCAGCCGAAGTGCTCCTGCTAACCCACACATTGTGTGGACCAACGGCCCTTTTCAGGGCCAACTTAATCATTGTAAAAGAGTTGTTTCCCTTCCCTCCTCCTCCTCCTCCTCTCTTCCCCTTTCTTCTTCTTCTTCTTCTCTCTCTCTCTCTCTCTCTCTCTCTCTCTCTCTCTCTCTCTCTCTCTCTCTTTTCCCGCGCGCGCCCTCTTTCTCTTCGTACGTGCAATCATGGTCACGCACGTGCAAGGTCACGCAAGGGGTCATGCACGTGCTAAATGTCATCCAGTGCAACGTCACGTGCACGCGCATGCACGCACATACATGCACGCGCATGCGCGCACGTGCATGGCTGTACAAGCGTCCCTACTACTGTGTGCATTCGACATACAGTGACACTTTGCTCGCAACGGCCTACTGTTATATCGCAAAATGAAAATTAAATGAAATGGGGTTTAACGTCCTATAGAGCAGGGATCTTTTACGTGCAAGGGATCTTTTACGTGCACAGGACCTGGGGTTTTCGTCCAATCCGAAGGACTAGACATCTGTCCTTGTGACGCCCTTCTTCCTACATCACTGACAAGGGGGAACCACACCGGAGAAAATGGATGGACTTTCTTGACCAATGCTGGGATCGAACATCCGACCCCAAGACTAGTGCCCCAGCGTCTTAGCCACTTAGCCACCGTGAAACCTGTTATATCGAATTCCAAGTGCCAAAGGATATTTTACGTTATCTTTGTTGTTTTTACTATCCGACCGACTATACGTTGTCCCTTGTTATGCACCACTGACAAGAGTGAATCACGCCGGAACATCCGACAAACTTTCTTGGCCAACAACGGGATCGACGACGATCGGACCTCCAGGTTAGCGACCTAACGTCTTGCCCGAGATAAGGGTTTGAGGTAAATTAGTGTATCTTATGTTGATATTCTTCCTTTCTCGGGGGGGGGGGGGTGCTGTCATTGAGTCAACGGGCGTGGTTTCGAATCCCCGGTCTTACTTGACAAGAAGTAGGGTCACCTGTCAACCTCGTGGGTTTTCTCCGCGTCCTTTGGTTTCCTCCCACTTAGTTTGTGTCGTGTGGACGTTAAACCCCATTTCTCTCTCTTTCATCGTTTACCATGACAAAAGTAGTGCAGCTTTATGATTGTGATGCGTGTGTTTGTCTTAAACTGACAAATGTCTGTTATATCAACCTACTGTATCAAGGGCTGTTCCGAAGATTTTGAGGTGAAATCTTACATGTAATGTTGATATATCAGAATGATTTTTGCTGTATTTTAATGAAATGGTCTAATTATTAACCTACTTTATATTGATGTTTGAATCCACGCCTGTTCTGGCTTTCTGTATAAGTTGTGCATCAATGAAACACACACAATGGTTATATACCTACTACCGCTAGTTTGTTTTTCTAAATTGATGGTTCAATACATTGACATCGGTAATACATCCCCCGGGGCGAATAATACCTAGTAGGGCCTAGGCATACCTGTTCCTTTTGTACTGAATATTTTCCACACCTGGGTTAGGGGGATGGGATAGCATAGTGGTCTAGAATGCCGCGCTTCGACCTCTAGCTGGCCGGTAACCTGTGATTTCGAGCCCTGCTGTGAGCGTATGTAGCATGGAGATAGGGGCGCCTTCTCAACCTCGTGGGTTTCCTCCGGGCACTCCGGTTTCCTCGAAATAACATGAAACCATATGTTGGTCCCAAAATGACCTGGATTGTGTCGAGTGGAAGTTAAACCTGGGTTATCAACATGGCGATTGAGCATGTCATTAAATAATGATATCAACAGGAACATGAAATTATTAATGATATCAACGAGAGCATGATATTACAAAACATGATTTCACAGGGGGCATGATGTTAATTAATGATAAAATGGGGCATGATATTAAAATATGGTCATTAATTAATGATATCGACCATAACAGGAAATTAATTAATAATATCGACTGGAACACGAAATTAATTAAAGACATGAATATTATTAATTATTAATGACATTATATAATTTAGCATAGAATTATTTTTTCTTACCAGAAAATATCTGAACTTCACATAAAGTAAGATATTGACTTGAAACAGATACATATACTGTTCTAGCAGATATACTAGTTGATGAAGGTTGATTACATCCCCCTATTGTATATACATCTTGTGTTGTTGGTTGTGTATCTTTATAACATAATGTAGCTGATGTAAATTCTTTTTGATTACATGTACCACTAGAACTTGTCTTAATCTCAAATCCTCGCAATCTATCCTTATCTTATATATAAAATAGAAAAGAATATTTAAATTAACTTATAAATTAGCCAGTCTAGCCATGTTAAAAGGTACGGGAGGAGTCTAGCCATGTTAAAAGGTACGGGGGGAGGGGAATACAAGCAGGACTTCATGTTTTATATTAGCCGAATTGAATTCAAAACACTCTGTGATTAATTAATAAGGATGTGAAACGTCAGTAAGGTATATTTACGACTTTTTAAACCCCAACCTTTAAAAAAAACAATATTTGAAAACGTGAACCGTATTTTTTCGATTTTGATGTAATTTGGTAAATACATGTAAGCCCAATCCAGGGGCGGATCCAGGATTTTCAGAAAGAGGGGGCGTGCTGCACCCACTTGGGAGCGTGATTTTTTAGTGAAAGGGACTAATTTCATACTAGTACTGTAAATTACTATTTCCAACCTAAACTATTTTTGTTCTCCTTTCTCGCGAGAATATATGGAGCTAAAAATTGTTCGCCATCTCAAAAAATAGAGGGGGCGTACGCCGGGTGCGCCCCCCTCTGGATCCGCGCCTGAAAACTGGCTACTGAAGTAACTGTTCTTGAGATAAGGCCTATGGAAATGCCCGTAGTCCATTAATCGATTGGTCAAAATTGCTGATTCGGGTATTGCTCAGGAACCGTCACTAAACTCCGATCACGCTCAAATGTGGAATAACAACATCAGCAGCTATACCTGAAGCATATCCAGGAAAATCAAAATCAAAGGTACGTGGAATGACCCGGCTATTAAATGAAACTAAAATCGCAGGAAGTATATACGGAAGCCTATAACTACCATTCATAATTTCTACTTTTCGCCCCTTCAAAACACGAAAGTCGAAAAGTAGAAGTTACGACAAAACGTAAGGCGACAGCGCGGTATACAACCCAAAATGAACTCGAAAATAGGAAATTAAGATATAATACACTGCGATAATAGCGCCTCTCGTTATTTCCTAATTTCTTATTTTCGACTTGCATTTTGGATTGTGTATGGCGACTTTCGACTTTGTCATATTTTTGTATTTATTGATGTCTGTAATCTCTACTTTCCAGATCATACTTGAATACATACAACAATCATATGGCGGTATATTAGTGCCAAAATTCTAACATGCTATCGTCTAATTTCTTACTTCTGTTCATGTAATTTCTAACCTCCATTCATGTAACTTCTAACTTCCATTCATGTAATTTCTAATTTAAGACAATGTATAACCCAACTTCTTTATTTGTTCAGTGTAAATTTCAATTCTGTTCCAACTTGTTTCTATTATTTAAACGAAAACTGTCTTCTTAATAGATGCTTTACATGTTTAGCATCAACATCAACGAATTTAGAATTTTACATTTCTGCCTAGCAACCATCATTATGAAGTCGTTTGGTGTCGCCACTGCGTGCTCAATTGGGTGATTGCGCACCTGATCGGGACCATTATTTGGTATAAACGACCCATTCTTGGTTGAAGGTTGGAAGGCGTGCTGAGAGAGAGAGGGAGAGAGAGAGAGAGAGAGAGAGAGAGAGAGAGAAGAGAGAGAGAGAGAGAGGCGGGGTCACTAAGTATTAAACTTAGTATCTGTGTAGGCCTATCCGTAACATTTATACCCTGTGTTTAATATAGACCCAACTGCATATAAATATTAATTATTGGCTCAACTGTAAAAAAAAAAAAAAAAAAAAAATCAAATAAAATTCTCCAAATCCCTCGCTTAGCTTATAATTGAAATAGAAAATGAAATGAAATGATCGAGGGTTTAATATGGCGGTATATTAGTGCCAAAATTCTAACATGCTATCGTCTAATTTCTTACTTCTATTCATGTAATTTCTAACATGCATTCATGTAACTTCTAACTTCCATTCATATAATTTCTAAATCAAGACAATGTATAATTCAACTTCTTTATTTGTTCAGTGTAAATATCGATTCTATTTCATCTTATTTCTAATATTGGGGCGACAAATGTCTACTTCATTGTGGTATTACATGTTAAGCATGAACGGCAAACAAATTTAGAATTTTGATACTTCTACCTAGCAACCATCATTATGACATCGTTTGGTGTCGCCACCGTGGGCTCAGTTTGGCGATTGAGCACCTGATCGGGACCATTCTATTGATACAAACGACTCGCTCTTCGTCAGATTGAGTGGCTTGTCTGAGTGTTAAAATTGGAAACAACATCGGGAGACAGAGATGGGGACATGGGGTTTAACATCCACTCGACACCAACCAGGTCATTTCGGTATTAACGCCGTGCGCGTAGGAGTGTTTAGCAGTGGGAGGAAACCGGAGGACCCGGAGAAAACCCACGAGGTTGGAAAGGCGGCCCTGCTCCATGTCACGTAAAAACGGGAAATCGAAACCACGCCAGTTTATTCAATGACAGACCTTATGTTACAGCGTGCACGTGCTAACCATTCGGCCATCCTACCCTCTAAACAACATTGAACGTGATATAAATGTATGGTTTGCAAATACTATTTCGAATACCGTGGCTAAGTGGGTAAGACGCAGGCTCGCTAGGCTGTGGGTCGGGAGTTCGATCACTGCATTGGTCGAAAAAAGTTCATCCAGATTTTCTGGCGTGGTTCCCCCTTATTAGTGTCTTGTCGTTCCGATGGGATGAAAATCCGAGGTTCCATGTACATGTTGGCGTGCACGTAAAAGATCCCGTGACCGTTAGACTTCGATATAAGTCCAGGTCGTAGATCCGCTCTCCGGGCAATATTTCCCTAAAGCACACTGTATGGTGTATGTCCGTCTCCATTAGCCCGGTTAGGAACAGAACAGTAGGGCGTTAAACCCTCTTTCATTTCATTTCATTTTCTATTTCAAATATAAGCTAAACGGGCTTTGGAGAATTTGATTTTATTTTTTTTACGGTCGAGCCAATAATTAATATTTATATGCAGTTGGTCTATATTAACACAGGCAGGCGCGGATCCAGAGGGGGGTTCCAGGGGGTCCGGACCCTCCCTCCCCCCCTGCTCAGGCTTGAAAATTTGAAACTTAAATCTATGCGATTTTATTGGCGATTTTTAGACCTGTAATTTTGGAATTTACCTTCCGGAAATACGTCAGAATGCACCAAATTGAATCTAATTTACCAAATTTTTCTGGGGGAGGGCCACCAAACCCCCCGTTAATTGGTTGAGCGCAATTAGTTAAGAAATTAGCAAACCTAGACCACCCCCCCCCCCCCGCAAAAAATCCTGGATCCGCGCCTGACAGGGTATAAATGTTATAAATAGGCCTACACAGATACTGAGTTTAATACTAAGTGGCCTCTCTCTCTCTCTCTCTCTCAGCACGCCTTCCAACCTTCAACCAAACGAAGAATGGATCGTTTATACCAAATAATGGTCCCGATCAGGTGCGCAATCACCCAATTGGGCACGCAGTGGCGACACCAAACGATGTCATAATGATGGTTGCTAGGTAGAAGTAACAAAATTCTAAATTTGTTTGCCGTTCATGTTTAACATGTAATACCACAATGAAGTAGACATTTTTCGCCCCAATATTAGAAATAAGATGAAATAGAATTGATATTTACACTGAACAAATAAAGAAGTTGAATTATACATTGTCTTAAATTAAAAATTACATGAATGGAAGTAAGAAGTTGCATGAATGGAGGTTAGAAATTACATGAACAGAAGTAAGAAATTACATGAACAGAAGTAAGAAATTAGACGATAGCATGTTAGAATTTTGGCACTAATATACCGCCATACAATCAGGGCTCACACTGGTCTTCATATGTTTTCGCCAAAATGGATAAAACATTTTATTCCAAAATATTATTCACATTTTTTCTCCTCCAACAGGAACATTTAATCTACAAAAAATGTCTGATAACAAAACAAACAAAACAAACTTACGACAAGATAAGTTATCATGTAGGCCTATTATAAAACAATTATCACGTACCAGTATATATACAATATACAACTTATACCATGCGTTGGGTGATCCAGTAGTTTAACACGTGCGCGTGATATCACGAGATCTTTCATTGATTCTAGTGGCGTGGTTTCTATTCCTCGCATAAACAAGGGAATAACGTATGATTTAATTTTATGTTGATAATTCGCTTCTGCCTAGGGGTCTTTTAACGTAAATTTAAGAGAAAGAGAGAGAGGGGGGGGGGGTCACTCGACGCCCACTAAATCATTTCGAGACTTACATATGATTCAATAACTATTCAAATGATTTAGTGGGCGTCGAGTGACCACCCTCTCTCTCTCTCTCTCTCTCTCTCTCTCTTTCTATCACGCACACGCGTTAAACTACTAGATCACCCAACGCAAGTTGTATATTGTACATATACCGGTACGTGATAATTGTCTTATAATAGGCTTACATAATAAATTAAATTGTCGTAAGTTTGTTTTGTTTTTTTATATCAGACATTTTTTGCAGATTAAATATTCCAGTTGGAGTAGAAAAAATATGATTATTTTTTGGGAATCAAATGTTTTATCCATTTTGGCGAAAACAAATGAAGGCCAGTGTGAACCCTGATTGTACGTATTCAAGTGTAATCTGGAAAGTAGAGATTACTACAACTTCCGAGGCCAAAAAAGTCGAAAATAAGAAAATAAGAAATTAAGAAATAACGAGGTCGCTAATAGCGCATGTGTTTATTTCTTAATTTCTACTTTTCGAGTTGCATTATGACTTGGTTTGCGTGTTGTCGCCTTCTTACTGACACCAATAAATACAAAAATATGGGTAAGGCGAAAGTCGCCATATACAATCCAAAATGCAAGTCGAAAATAAGAAATTAGGAAATAACGAGAGACGCTATTATAGCAGTGTTTTACTTCTTAATTTCCTATTTTCGAGTTTATTTTGGCTTGTATGGCCGTGCTGTCGCCTTACATTTTATCGTAACGTCTACTTTTCGACTTTCGTGTTTTGAACGGGCGAAAAATAGAAATTATGAATGGTAGTTATATGCTTCTACAAGTATACAATAACATTATTGTTATCATGATACTTGTAGCGATAGCAGACCGTATGATGTAGAGACCACGCACTAAACCGTTCGACCACCCAACCCACTGCAGCATGGTGTAATAAACAATCTGTATATTCGATGATGTCACAAATTACAATACACTTGAATACACTTACTTCTATCTCTATTAAATAGTTTGATATATAAAATATTATATATCTGTCGTAGATCCACACACCACCAACTACGTCTATAATTACGTGTATGTGTACAGTGTCCATTATCCAAGTTAGCATCAGTATAACCATCCACAGCATTAGATGAACGTGACAGAGATTCATAATGTCCAGCTTTAGGATTAGTATAGATAGAACTCTGTTTGGTTGGTTTATTTAGAGCAACGTTCAACTCTGTAAATAATATGTAAAACGGCAAGTTGATGATTTTACAAAATTGGAGACATTGCCTTAAACAAACTAACAAAAAGAAATAGTGTGTGAAATATCGATTCTCTAATACGCTTCACTGATTGTTCCCAACACAGTATAACGAATTATTGAAGATTTCAAAATGTCTGATCAGGTAAGACTGTAAATAATTATGATCAGACATTTTGCAATCTTCAATAATTTGGTATACTGTGTTGGGAAAAATAGAACTATCAGTGAAGCGTGCGGATGTGAATCAGTGAATAACGCCGGATGTGTATAGCTGGCTGAAAATAAACAAACTGGAAGTGAGATCGGTTAACCTTTCCAGGTCATAAGCCTCAATGTCCGCCATATTTATTTCACAAATTGAATACAAGTATGACGGCTTGAGGGCGTTAACTTTTTTTTTATTAAATTATTTCGGTATTTTTGTAACCGGAGTTCAGCTTTAAACAGACCTTCATAAATACGAGTAAAATATCTACACATATATATTCAGCCATTTGATCCAGAGAAATTAGTGGTTCACAAAATTATAGAGAAGTGAGACCTTTGGTTGTTAATTGATTTACACTTTCCACTGGCCAACTCAGCCAATCAGAACTGATGTTTGCAATGGATTTAAAGAATGATATCTTACGTGTACAAACACCACATGATAGCATACAGTTCTGTAAATAGTATCCTAGTACAGGATAGTTGTTAGTGCTACTGCAGTATGTACAATTACTACCTCTAACATCTCTACATGTATCCAGTAGACGTGGTACAAGGGTTAATCAGTGAACTGGATGTATGAAATGTGTTGTTGACGTTTGGGAAAGTAGGTCGAGGGGAAATGTGTAGGGAGTGATAGTTAGATGTATTATGAATGGTTAGAGTGGCTGTGGTGTTACGGTGAAATACTATGCCGCTACCGTAACACCACAGCTTTATGATTTGTTAGACAGGAGTGATTTAATGGGTGTCAACAACTGGGTTTCTGATTTTAATGTTGTCT
Organism: Patella ulyssiponensis; assembly: GCA_963678685.1. Lineage (NCBI taxonomy): Eukaryota > Metazoa > Mollusca > Gastropoda > Patellidae > Patella > Patella ulyssiponensis. The sequence goes on from OY783228.1 coordinate 10,871,915, forward strand.
TTTCCCACCGGCACTGGCCGTACGCCAGCAACTGAAAATAGCTGACGAAACAGCTAGGGCGTCGATTGTTAGTTCGCGTACAACTTGGAAAACCGAATGTCGTACGCCATTGTGAAACTGAAAGTAGCTGACGAAGACAGTTAGGGCGCCGATTGTTAGTTCGCGTACAACTTGAAAAAACCGAATGTCAGTATGGTATTTCTGACATAATTGGTTATCGGTGACCTGAAAGCTGGTAATCTCGACTCAAAGCGAGTAATCTCGACTCAAAAGTATAGTGTATAACCTACTTACTGTCTACAGTCGTCGCTAGTCTTCCTATAGTTCCTTCATGATTGTTTGTGGACGATTTACTACTCAGTAAGAAAGCCTGTGTCCAAAAAGAGTTCTCGTCTGTTATTATTAGTATAATGACTTCCTCATGTGCGGCAGGTTCGTTTGTTTTTAAAAACACCGTTTTTCGTTCCAAATAATAGAAAAGTAATTTTTTACCAGATGATCATGGTTTTTCACCGAGACTAGATAATTTCTCTCGGTGTAAGGATATTATCGCTTATGAATAAGTTCATACACTGTTGAGAAAATAGTCCCATTGGTTTGCTTAGCGGCAAATAGAGCGGGAATAAACTGTGTACTGAAAATTTTTTGCGTGATCTATATAAACTGTCTTCACACACTCGATTTATAATTAGCGATACACAGGTACAGTGGCAAGTGTTATGCTTCTCAGGCTAATACCTCAAAAGTACCTCCGCGCGAAAACCCAGATTTTGGTACATGCAAAAGAAAAAGAAATAGTGCCCGTGCGCGTGCCAGTAATAGGAAAACTAAGAGTTCGCGCATAAAAATGCACGAACGTACCAGGCGCGATGTCATCTAGTGCTATAAATATAACAATATTAATAGATACATTATTATACAACATGCATGCCAGTATAGGATAGAACTGTAAATATAACAATATTATAATATATTATTATGTGTATTATCATAGTCATACATGCTTGTGTAGGATAGAACTATAAATATAACAATATTAATAGATACATGATAGTATAGGATAGTTACTACCGTCGCGGGATATACAGTTAGTATCTACATACATACAGTACTGTAATATCATTATTCGCCATATATGCATGTGTAGGATAATAAGAGCTACCACGGTATTGTATCTACTTTTGTATATATCAACATTAATAAATACATTTCCTTTACGTATCGCAGAACGATTCGCTGTTGGGAAATAAAATACATAACCCAAATCATGAACGATATATCAACAGATTGTATGACTTTAAAAAGCAATGTCAGTCCAACAACAGTATATCCTGTGAATCTAAATAGTTTCAAATTCGTATAGACTTGCAATAATGAGTGGCGTTTTTAAAACGAAACTGGGTTAATATGTATATTAATGACGTATCATGTGCATACACATAAATAATACTATTATGATTTATTCACTAGTATATCATACATACAGGGCCTGACAAGAACAGCTGTCAATTTTGGTTCGATTTTTACGAAATTCGATCTCAACCTTCATTACGATGTAACGGTGATATAATATCTTGACATAGAAACCACAACAGTTGACTCATTAACAGGCTTTAGAATCACCTTATATCAATAGACATGGCAAGGTTTGGGGGCGTTTTGAAAAGTGGACCATGAAAAATTTGCTTGAACAATAATAATGTAAAATGTGGGGAAAATATATTCTACAACATTTTATTCTGTTGTGTGCTCTCAAACATTTCATCTCAGACCCCCTGAGATCCAAAGGTATTAGACTTAGTAAAAAATCAAAAAAAAATCATTAATTTCTTCTCAGACCCCTTATACACCTGTGTGGTACCACATTCCACAAGATTTTCGACTTAGAATAATTTTGATAGTGTTATTTGTCTGTGATGTTTTTTACCACAAGAGTTCCACAAGATATTGGACTAATAAAAAAATCATTTTTTTTTCAAAAATTTCTTCTCAGACCCTCTATATGCCTGTGTGGTACCACATTCCACAAGATTTTCGACTCAGAAAAAAAAGTGTTATGGGTCTGTGGTGTTTTTTACCACAAGAGTTCCACAAGATATTGGACTTAGAAAAAAAAAAAATTTTCTCCAAAATTTCTTCTCAGACCCTCTATATGCCTGTGTGGTACCACATTCCACAAGATTTTCGACTTAGAATAATTTTGATAGTGTTATGGGCCTGTGGTGTTTTTTACCAGAGTTCCACAAGATATTAGACTTAGAAAAAAATCTTTTATTTTTTCCAAAATTTCTTCTCAGACCCTCTATATGCCTGTGTGGTACCACATTACACAAGATTTTCGACTGAGAATAATTTTGATAGTGTTATGGGTCTGTGGTGTTTTTTACCACAACAGTTCCACAAGATATTGGACTTAGAAAAAAATCATTTTTTTTTTCCAAAATTTCTTCTCAGACCCTCTATATGCCGGTGTGGTACCACATTCCACAAGATTTTCGACTTAGAATAGTTTTGATAGTATTATGGGTCTGTGGTGTTTTTTACCACAACAGTTCCACAAGATATTAGACTTAGACAAAAATCCTTTTTTTTTGTCAATATCAAAAGTGAAATGAAATGAAAGTTAAGGTCTGAATCAAACGAAAAGTAAAATGAAAACCCTTCAGTCTATCGTTGTTATAATACCACATATAGCTTCGCGGCTTGATAGAATTAACCTAATTGAACTATGACCCGTTGGTACGCACGGATAGATTACTTCTGATATAATACGACGTTGTCATTTTCCTGATATCCATGCCAACCGCTTCTAATAAATTATATTCCATTAAAATAATCAACGAAATCTTCGCTGTAAGGGAAATGTCATATTATTTAATGTTCCAATGAGGCTTCATGTCCATTCGGTTCATCCTTCAAATGCATTTTCTTTTATCTTCGGAGGGAGCCACAGTGGTTCAGTGAGTAAGACTTTGACTCGCTAACCCGGAGATCCATTATTCGATCCCTGCGTTGGTCGAGAAAGTTCATCGGAACTTCCCGACGATGTTCCACTTGTCAGTGGTGCAGGACAGGGGGGGGGGGTGCTGGCAAGGGACAGGGTAAAGTCGTTCCAGTTGGATCTGAATTGGAATCGGTGTTAACAGCTACATTCGTCTGCATCAGTATGACTAATGATCACCAATGATGCATACAGGAGCAAGAGACGTCCTCCAATCCACGCGACTAGAAGATTTTCCTTATCAGGCCTAACCTTCTGCATCACTAAGAAGACGAAACTACGCTGACAATTCTAGAGAAACTTTAACCACAAGATCATCGTTAACGTATCATTTTTCCCTTTTTTTAAACCAGTAAATATCTGAATAAAGAATAAATTCCACTACACATAAAACTAGGTCATTTCGGGAATAAATTAAGGATTAATTCATAATGACACGTATATACTACTTGAAATGAAAAGGGTTCATAGACCTTTAACATCCTATAGCACCCAGTGTTCAAAGGCGGTCATCCGTTCAGATAAAAACTTCCCTGATGCTCCTTGACTGCATAACTAGGGTCCAAATTATATTCACGCGGTATATAACTAGGGTCCAAATTCTATTCACGCGGTGATGAATATAAACAGACTGTTTCACAAAAACTTAAATCTCCTTAAAATCGTCTTGAACTAAAATTGCACCCTAAACTAAGATAGCTGAGTTTCACAAAACGATTTAAAGCACTTTAATTAAAATCCAGTAAATTATATTTTAAGTAAAAATTTTAAGTTAGGATAGCCGCCACCCTTTCCTAACTTAAATTCACGACATTAACATAGCTTAATTAGAGCTACGTTGTTACATCTATTGCAACATATAGAATATTGCCAATGACCCGGGTAACATAATTATTAACACGCAATCATTAAAAAAAACAATTCTCATTATTATATTGTAAAGCAAATTAAGCATTTCGATGAATCTCAAATTAGAATCCTAAGAAGAAATTACATGCAAAACCACAGTTTTCATTTAGTCAGATAGATACAGCTAGGCATTTTGGCATTTTTAACCGTGGGAAACATTGGTTATTTGGTGTATCAGTTTCAAAGTTGTTAATTACTTTTAAAATTCTACAAATATTCACAGTCTAGATTAGTCGTTTGAGTCAGAAATATCACATGTTTGTGACCATTCTCAATAGTTATGTTATCCAGAATACCATAAAACTACAAAGTTTATCGATTATTTCCATTGAAGCCGTGGGTAAATCAAATGTCAAAATCACAAAAGCAGGATGCCAGTTCAATGTCAATCCACCAATACATTTCGAAACGAATAATACGCAATAAACTCATTTATTTCGTCTCTCTACGACTGACTGACCATTTGTAAACATTGCTACAGCGTATGAAACTCTCACCATTGATATTGTAACCGATAGTTCCACCCGTCAACAGTTTTCAGTTTCGAAATATATTACCTTACACCCTAAGGTCCCACAACGGAAATGTGCACTGGGCGAGCGCAAGCAATTTTAACCAAAATCTTTTCAAATTGCATCATAAGTTATAATCGATCTTCATGAAATGCATAAAATTGCATTATGATTTTAGTGATTTTAGCTTAAGTTTTGGGGAAACAGGGCCCTGTTTCACGAAATTTTAACTTAAGATAAAATCCAATTTTAGTAGATACTTCAATTTTGATTGGCTAAGCACTAAAATCAATCTAATATTATCCAATCAAATTACTAAAATTGGGATCTTATCTTAGTTAAAATTTCGTGAAATAGGCCCCAGGTGTGTTAGAAGATAAAAAGCGCCCAAGTACTGATACTCTGGAGCACAGGAGTCTGACCTTCTATCCGTATATATATGCATACACCGTGTCGTACTTGACAATATGTAATAAAAAAGAACAGGAGTGCAATGTCTGTCTAAGAATCGATTTTACCTGCTCACGCTTCAGCTCAGTTTTATTCAACAATTCGTGCTGTCGGGAAATCTAACCTCTGCCGATTCACTCAGATATGTTTTTTCTTCAATCTCGTCGTTTTAATTTGAATAAATACTCCCACAAAACGATATCCTAGCCACTTGTTTCCAATATTTACATTATTTTCCGCCATTTCTACTTTGTCCGAACCGCCATGCGCTGACGTCACGCTACGTAGTAAATGTTAAAACTCATAACATAAAAATTAGCCACAAATAAAATTCAAAATAGGTTAAATTGTGTGTTTTGCATTTTTTAATGAATAATTAAAAACTTCACACAGTGGTAAAATATCAATTTATAAAAAAAAAAAAAATTAAAAACAGTGCGTGAGCAGGTAAAATCGATTCTTAGACAGACATTGCACTCCTGTTCTTTTTTATTACATATTGTCAAGTACGACACGGTGTATGCATATATATACGGATAGAAGGTCAGACTCCTGTGTCTGGAGGCAGATACAATTCACCTGGTAAGTTTAGTTTGCTTTATTCAAAGGTTTCACCTCTCAAATAAATGTCCTTAGAAATGAAATGGAGTTGTTATTATCAACCAGTGTAAATGAAGTTTCGAAATTAAAAAAAATGGAGTTAATGGTCTTTCTGCTGTGTTCCGGATGGACGAATGAAGGTGTGCATTCGACATACAGTGACACTTTGCTCGCTACGGCCTACTCTTATATCGCAAAATGAAAATTAAATGAAATGGGGTTTAACGTCCATATAGAGCAGGTGGGGGAAATGGTTTATCCATAATAAGCCGCATAATCGACAGACTCTATTAAAAAATGAAAATGAAATGAAATGGGGTTTAACGTCCTACTGTTTCGCCCCTAACTGGGCTAATGAAGACGGGTATACTGTGTGTGTGTGCTATGAGGGAAATTTTGCCCGGACAGTGGTACAATGATCTACTCTAATGTCGAATTCCAACTGTAAGGGATCTTTTACGAGCACAGGACCTGGGGTTTTCGTCCAATCCGAACGACTATACAGCTGTCCTTGTGACGCCCTTCGTCCTACATCACTGACAAGGGGGAACCACACCGGAGAAAATGGATGGACTTTCTTGACCAATGCTGGGATCGAACACCCGACCCCTAGACTAGTGCGCCAGCGTCTTAGCCACTTAGCCACCGTGAAACCTTTTATGTCGAATTCGAAGTGCCAAAGAATATTTCACGTTATCTTTGTTGTTTTTCCTATCCGACCGACTATACGTTGTCCCTTGTTATGCACCACTGACAAGGGTGAATCACGCCGGAACATCCGACGAACTTTCTTGGCCAACAGACCACTGAGACCCGCGGCTCCTGAGATAAGGGTTTGAGATAAACTAGTGTATCTTATGTTGATATTCATCCTTTCTCGGGGGGGGGGGGGGGGTGCTGTCATTGAGTCAACGGGCGTGGTTTCGAATCCCCGGTCTTACTTGACAAGAAGTAGGGTCACCTGTCAACCTCGTGGGTTTTCCCCGCGTCCTTTGGTTTCCTCCCACTTAGTTTGTGTCGTGTGGACGTTAAACCCCATTTCTCTCTCTTCCATCGTTCACCATGACAAAAGTAGTGCAGCTTTATGATTGTGATGCGTGTGTTTGTCTTAAACTGGCAAATGTCTGTTATATCAACCTACTGTATCAAGAGCTGTTCCGAAGATTTTGAGGTGAAATCTTACATGTAATGTTGATATATCAGAATGATTTTTGCTGTATTTTAATGAAATGGTCTAATTATTAACCTACTTTATATTGATGTTTGAATCCACGCCTGTTCTGGCTTTCTGTATAACTGGTTGTGCATCAATGAAACACACACAATGGTTATATACCTACTACCGCTAGTTTGTTTTTCTAAATGGATGGTTCAATAAATTGACATCGGTAATACATCCCCCAGGGCGAATAATACCTAGTAGGGCCTAGGCATACCTGTTCCTTTTGTACTGAATATTTTCCACACCTGGGTTAGGGGGATGGGATAGCATAGTGGTCTAGAATGCCGCGCTTCGACTTCTAGCTGGCCGGTAACCTCTGGCTTGCGGCTGGGGTTTCGAACCCTGCTGTGAGCGTATGTAGCATTGAGATAGTGTCGCCTTCTCAACCACGTGGGTTTCCTCCGGGCACTCCGGTTTCCTCGAAATAACATGAAACCATATGTTGGTCCCAAAATGACCTGGTTTGTGTCGAGTGGACGTTAAACCTGGGTTATCAATATGGCGATTGAGCATGTCATTAAATAATGATATCAACAGGAACATAAAATTATTAATGATATCAACGACAGCATGATATTACAAAACATGATTTCACGGGGGGGGGGGGGCATGATATTAATCAATGATAAAATGGGGCATGATATTAAAATATGGTGATGAGTGAGTATAATGAGCGAAATTAATTAATGATAACGACGGTAACACGAAATTAATTAATAATATCGACTGGAACACGAAATTAATTAAAGACATCAATGGGAACATAACATTTATTAATGACATTATATAAACTAGCATAGAATTATTTTTTCTTACCAGAAAATATCTGAACTTCACATAAAGTAAGATGTTGACTTGAAACAGATACATATACTGTTCTAGCAGATATACTAGTTGATGAAGGTTGATTACATCTCTCTATTGTATATATATCTTCTACTGTTGATGTTGTATCTTTATAACATGATGTAGCTGATGTAAATCCTACTCGATTACATGTACCACTAGAACTTGTCTTTATCTCAAATCCTCGCAATCTATACTTATCTTATATGTAAAATAGAAAAGAATATTAAATTAACTTATAAATTAGCCAGTCTAGCCATGTTAAAAGGTACGGGAGGAGTCTAGCCATGTTAAAAGGTACGGGAGGAGTCTAGCCATGTTAAAAGGTACGGGGGGAGGGGAATACAAGCAGGACTTCATGTTTTATATTAGCCGAATTGAATTCAAAACACTCTGTGATTAATTAATAAGGATGTGAAACGTCAGTAAGGTATATTTCAACTTTTTAAACCCCCACCTTTAAAAAAACAGGCTAGGTAATCCCATGTCAAATTATCCAAAATATTTGAAAACGTCAACCATATTTTTTCGATTTTGATGTAATTTGGTAAATACATGTATGCTCAAACTGGCTACTGAAGTAACTGTTCTTGAGATATGGCTTATGGAAGTGTCCGTAGCCCATTAATCGATTGCTCAAAATTGCTGAATTGGGTATTGCTCAGGAACCGTCACTCAACTCCGATCACGCTCAAATGTGGAATAACAACATCAGCAGCTATACCTGAAGCATATCCAGGAAAATCAAAATCAAAGGTACGTGGAATGCCCCGGCTATTAAATGAAACTAAAACCGCAGGAAGTATATACGGAAGCCTATAATATGGAAGCGTATTTGGGTCACTACTTATTGAGATAATATCCCAACATATCGACTAAAAATATTTCAACTTTATGAGTTATATTACAAGAAATCGACATAATAAAGTTGACTTGACGCATTAAATTCACCCTATGCCGACGTGGACTATGTCGATATTTTTACATCATGCCAATAGTCGATTTGACTCTAAACCGATATGTCAGGTTTTATTGCATAATATATAGACTTGATAATATTGGCCACAGACCACTATATGATTTCCCCCATTAACTTTTATGTTAATTCTCGTCTCGTAGACCGACTCTAACTTTTCCCCAAATTTTTGTTGGGTAGAACGCTTTCTGCCACAGATGAAGCAACATGTGGCAACCTCGTGCCCAAAAGCATGTTTGAAAATGAAATGAACTGAAATGAGGTTTAACGTCCTACTCTTTTGTAAGCGATGGATAGAAAACAGGATAAACCAAAGGCGATTGGAATAGAATCAAAGAAAAGGGTTTGAAAATACATTTTCTGCCAGGTTATAGCATATATTCATGATTTTGAGGCGGAGGGATACAAGGGTTGAGAAGTTGGTTACGTTGAAATGTAGGGCCAAAAATTCCTTGTTTTCTTGTGTCTACTTCCAGCTTGTGTATCTCAAGTTTTTCATGATGAACCTCATACATGCTTAGGGGATCACGTGGCTAAGTGGGCAAGGCGCTGGCTCGCTTGCTTGGAGGTCGGGTGTTCGATCCCTGCATTGGCCGAGAGAGTTCATCTCGAATTTCTAGCGTTGTTTCCCCTTGTCAGTGATGCAGAACGGAAGGCCTGACAAGGACAGCTGTCTAGTCGTTCGGGTGAGACGAAAAACCGAGGTCCCGTGTACATATTGGCGTGCACGTAAAAGATCCCTTGGCAGTTACCCGGGCTAAATTTCCCTCATAGCCCACTGTAGTGCGTATGCCTGTCTTCCATTAGCCCAGGTTAGGTGCAGAAGAGTAGGACGTTAAACCCCATTTCATTTCATTTCATTTTCATACATGAGTTTGCCACATGTTGCTTCATCTGTGGCAGAAACCGTTCTACCCAACAAAAATTTGGGACGATAATTAACATTAAAGTTAATGGGGAAATCATCAGTGGCCTGTGGCCATATTATTAAGTTTATATATAATTATGCAATAAAACATGACATATCGATTTAGAAGCAAATCAACTATTGACATGATGTAAACATATCGACATAGTTTATGTCGGCATAGGGTGAATTTAATGCGTCAAGTCAACTTTACTAAGTCGATTTCTTGTAATATAACTCATAAAGTTGTCATATTTTTTGTCGATATGTTGAGATATTATCTCAATAAGTAGTGACCCAAATACGCTTCCATACTATAACTACCATTCATAATTTCTACTTTTCGCCCCTTCAAAACACGAAAGTCGAAAAGTAGAAAAGTAGAAGTTACGACAAAATGTAAGGCGACAGCACGATATACAAGCCAAAATGAACTCGAAAATAGGAAATTAAGAAATAATACACTGCGATAATAGCGCCTCTCGTTATTTCCTAATTTCTTATTTTCGACTTGCATTTTAATGTAAATAATTTTTTGGAATAAAATGTTTTATCCATTTTTGGCGAAAACATATGAAGACCAGTGTGAGCCCTGATTGTTGTACGTATTGAAGTGTGATCTGGAAAGTAGAGACTACTACAACTTCCGAGCCGAACAGTCGAAAATAAGAAATTAAGAAATAACGAAGTCGCTAAAAGCGCATGTGTTTATTTCTTAATTTCTACATTTTCGAGTTGCATTATGGCGAAAGTCGCCAAGACGGTATACAAGCCAAAATGCAAGTCGAAAATAAGAAATTAGGAATTAACGAAAGGCGCTATTATCGCAGTGTATTATTTCTTAATTTCCTATTTTCGAGTTCATTTTGGCTTATATACCGTGCTGTCGCCTTACATTTTGTCGTAACTTCTACTTTTCGACTTTCGTGTTTTGAAGGGGCGAAAAGTAGAAATTATGAATGGTAGTTATAGGCCTCTATAAGTATACAATAACATTATTGACATCATGATACTTGTAGCGATATCAGACCGTATGATGTAGAAACCACGCACTAAACCGTTCGACCACCCAACCCACTGCAGCATGGTGTAATACACAATCTGTATATTCGATGATGTAAAAAGGAATAGACCATATATAGTCTTAAAGACAGTTCCGTCACAAATTACAATACACTTGAATACACTTACTTTGGTTTCTATTAAATAGTTTGATATATAAATTATTATATATTTGTTGTAGATCCACACACCACCAACTAGGTTTATCATTACGTGTATGTGTACAGTGTCCATTATCCCAGTTACCATCAGTATAACCATCCACAGCATTAGATGAACGTGACAGAGATTCATTATGTCTATATTCAGAATCAGAATAGGTAGAACTTTGTTCAGTTGGTTTATTTAGAGCAACGTTTAAATCTGTAAATAATATGTAAAAACAGCAATTAGTTTATGATTTTATAAAATTGGAGACATTGCCTTAAACAAACTAACAAAAAGAAATAGTGTGTGAAATATCCAGTAGACATGGTACAAGGGTTAATCAGCGAAATGGATGTATGAGATGTGTTGTTGACGTTTGGGAAAGTAGACGAGGGAGTGTAGGGAGTGATGGTTAGATGTATTATGAATGGTTAGAGTGGCTGTGGTGTTACGGTGAAATACTATGCCGCCACCGTAACACCACAGCTTTATGATTTGTTAGACAGGAGTGATGTAATAAGTGCGACAATAATAAATAACATATTTCTGATTTTATTGTCGTCTTTTCCCACTTGCACTGGTTGTACGCCATTTTGAAACTAGCTGACGAAGACAGCTCGGGCGGCGATTGCTCGACTCCACGCCGGACCGACGGACGGACGGACAGCACTTACTACACTCGTCACTAGGCTTCCTATACATATTATGATATTCAATTTACACCCTTTTTAATTAACACACCTTGTCTAGAGTTATAATCCGAATGTTATTTTTTTTATCGACATTCGTAGGTATTTACCTTGTTTGCTAGATTTTTATACGGCAAACGCATAAAACCTTGACCTATTACTCAGTGATAAGCTTCCGCTGCAAAAAGAGTTCTCGCCTTTTATTATGAGTATCATGTGCGGCAGGTTAGTTTGCTTCTAAAATCGCTGTTCTTCGTTCCAAAAAATACAAAAGTAATTTTCTACCAGACAACCATGGTTCTATTCACCGCGACTAGATAATTTCTCTCGGTGTAAGGATATTATCGCTATGAATAAGTTCATACACTGTTGAGAAAATAATACCGTTGGTTTGCTTTGCAACAAATGGAGCGCGCATCAACTCTGTACTGAAAATTTTTTGTTTTTTGCGTAATAAATATGAACGGTCTTCAGACATTCGGTTTATAATTAGCGATACAGAGGTACAGTGGCAAGTGTTATGCTTCACAGAATAATAACTCAAAAGTACCTACGCGCGAAATGCCAGATTTTGGTACATGTAAAACAAAAAAAATAGTGCCCGTGCGCGTGCCAGTAATAGAAAAACTAAGAGTTCGCGCATAAAAAATGCACGAACGTACCAGGCGCGATGTCATCTAGGTAATATCATATTGATGTATTTTTAGTGATTTCTTTCAGACGAAGTACGATCAATCAAAACCATTCGACAATATTTGAAGTCCTAAAAAAAGGTATGGGCAAAATAGTGTAATACGCAAATAGACTTTTCACCGTGTAAAAATTACACTACAAACAGTGGTAACAGGTGTCCGGAAGAGTATAGAAGTAAATCTAGACCGGCCCCGTGACCTGTGGTTATATGTTACCTTAAACAAACAAACAAACATAAGTAAATGATGGGTTTCAATCCGTTAAATACGAAGATAATATACACACATAATATATATATTCGGCGATTTAATCCATACAAATTAGCGGTAAGCAAAATTATATAGAAGTAAGACTTTTCACATTAACTATTCATTTGGCAACTAAGCCAATCTGGATTTCAGAGTCATGAACTGATATTTGCAATGAATTTAAAGAATGATTTCTTACCTGTACAAACACGACATGATCGCATACATTTCTGTAAATAGTATGCGTCTACAGGATAGATAATGCTCCTACAGTTTCTACAGTCACTACCTCTAACATCACTACATGTATCTAGTGCTATAATTATAACAATATTAATATATATATATTATTTTACACCATTTATACTTATATAGTTTAGCACTGTAAATATTGATAGATACATTGTTATATGTCATATATACATATATAGGATAGTTCGTGCCGTCCCGGTATTGTATCTACTTATTTATATATAGCAACAATAATAATGTATACATTTCCTTTACGTATCGTAGAACGATTCGCTGTTGGGAAATAAAATACATAACCCAAATCATGAAATCCTTATACGGCATTTAGTAACTGAACATATGATAAATAACACAAATTTATATGGAAAACAATCGCTGAGTTTATTTCACACTACGTTTCAACAAGTTCCTCTTGTCGTTCTCAAGTGAGTAATGGCCGTGTAATGGCAAGGAATCAAATTTATAAAACAAGATAACAAAAACAATAACTAATATGAAACGACAAACTTTTCTGTTTATGAACACCTGATACTGAACAAACGCCATCAAGTTAACTATTCTGAAGTTAAAGTATTAAACCAAAATCTCCATAATAAGAAATCCAGAAAATTACAAGAAGCCATCCAAATCAAGAGATTCAAACCTGAACTTAATAGAGACGAGGGATTATACCTTCCAAGGAGCTATGATGTCTTAATTAACCCTTAATTAATATTTGTGTTGCCCATTTGTAATGTTTTTAATATCCCTTTCTATTGGCCCTTAGATGGATTCATATTTTAATTAGTTAATCCCTAATCTATATCTTTGATTTCCATTCTGTAATGTTATGATTGTTTCTCCTTATTAGCCCTTTGATGGTTTCATATTAGTTATTGTTTTTGTTATCTTGTTGTATAAATTTGATTCCTTGCCATTACACGGTCTAGTCTACGATATCACCTTCGGTGGAAGTGGACGTTAAACTCCCAGTAACGAACGAACGATTACACGGTCATTACTCACTTGAGAACAAGAGGAACTTGTTGAAACGTAGTGTGAAATAAACTCAGTGATTGTTTTCCATATAAATTTGTGTTTTTTATTATAACCCAAATCATGAACGATATATCAACAGTTTGTATGACCTTAGAAAGCAATGACAGTCCAACAACAGTATATCCTGTGAATCTTAATAGTTTCAAATTCACAATAATGGGTGGCGTTTTAAAACGAAACACACCTATTATACTATTATAATTGTATACGACATTCATGCCAACAATACCGTTATAATTGTATATACCATACATGTCATTCATTCCAAAAATAATATTATAATTGTATATACCATGCATACCTAAAATACTATTAAAATGGTATACCATAATACCAAGAATACTATATACCATCCATACCTAAAATACTATTATAATTGTATATACCATACATACCTAAAATACTATGTATTAAAGATGATATAATTAAAAAACTGAACAACATTTTCCAGCCCTGAAAAAAGAAATAAGTTTAATATAAACAGTGTTACCTCTATTCAATTAGCAATTTCTTCTCGTTTAGAAGGGGCTGCGTGGGAATGTGTATGTCTTTACTGCAATGGGGACTCCTTTCCGAACTGAACATTAGGATTAGCAATGGATGTCTATGAATAATCATAATATTATTGTACCCATGAACTTGTAACATCACCGTGCCCTCTATAAAATGGGGACGCCCTATAGGATTAGGATTAGCAGTAAATGTTTACAAAATGATCTTTATCTGGTACACATTAACTTGTAATATGGCTATTTTTATCTGTTTGTGGTTGAAATATTTCCTACGCCCAAGTCTTCTTTCAAATTCCAACTGTCTAAAAACTTAATCGCCAAAGACGGGGAAATGGGGTTTAACGTCCACTCGACACAAACTAAGTCATTTCAGTACTAACATGGTTCAATTTCATTTCGTTAATTCGCTAGCGCGTAGAGGACTTTAAGAGTAGGCGGAAACCGGAGGACCCGGAGAAAACCCATGAGGCCAGACAGGCAACCCTACATCTTGTCACGTACAACCGGGGAATCGACACCACGCCACGTGACGGATTAACCATTAGTCCCCCCTACACACACACACACACACGCACCCCCCCCCCCCCACAACCCCACCCCCCACCCCCACACACACACACACACACACAGACGCAGATATAGGGATAAACTTTGACGCATTAACCATTCGTCCCAACCCATATACATACACACACAAAGACGCAGATATAAGTATTAACACTGTATATGATATTATCCTTAATAATTTATTCTGTAATTAGTTATCTTTCTTAGCGCAATTATTTTAGGTTTTTGTCCGGTTTGTGAGGATCTTAAGTACGACTAAAAAAATGGCTTTAGTCATCGAACAATTATTTGGATGTCTTTGTTTATATACAACAACTAAGAAAATTGCGCTCGGCCTTGTGATGCAGAAGAAATTATGCAATACTACTGAATGGCCAAAATATTATATAAAATGTTATTAAATATCAAAGGGCAAAATTAACAAAATATTATACAAAATTTAATGTAAAAATAATTTTTGTATATGAAGCTTCAAACAATTCGAATAAAAGTATAGGGCTCGTTTTTATCGTTTTGCCTGGAATAATTGATGTTTCCATATAGTGTATGGAATTAAAACTACGCCTCTGGAAATCGGTTTTTCCTCGAAAAAAAGTGTTAAAACATCTAATTTGCACCCGACCCTTTTAAAATTCCTATATCCGCCCTTTCATATCTATTATTATATAAAACATGAAAATTATATTTGTTTGTCAAGCTTCAAAGCGCTCTTTCTTTTCGTCCACTCGACACAGGTCATTTCGGGACTAACATATTTCGGGACTGACATATTTATTTCCGTAGTATAGAGGTCTTTAGCAGTGGTAGGAACCCAGATGTCCCGGAGGCAACCATACTCCTTGTCACGCAGTACTGGCGAATTGAAACCATGCCAGTTGACTCAATGACACATCTTACAAATATATTATGGACATTGTGCAACATTCGACAATCTAAACGGATGATGTAAATTAGCAACTGCTATCTATAAATGTTCGTAAAAAAACTTTTAATGGTCTTATTTTAATTCCGATTGAATCCAAGCTGGCAGATTATACGTCATTAATATGATGATCAGTCGCAGAAAAGATCCAGTTGTCGAAACACAAAAGCTGTCTAATTTTCTGACACCAGAATAAATTCACTCCTCTACAGTTTTATAAACAAATTACTCTGGAAAAACGGGTTTTATGTACCTCACCCCACTCAAACAAAAACTGTCTAATTTACTGACACTCGGGCTTAAACATGTATTATGCAAGAGCTAAATCTGCCTATTACAAGTCTTTCTTTAGGCCAGGAGTGTAATCTCAATTATTTATTAGACATTAATTAACTTATTCCGAACATAAAAAAAACTCTCGATGTCTAGGCTAGCCTTCGATGTTGGTTGGATTAGAATCCTTTATCCATTGATAATTAAATTTTTTAAAAATTGGATAATCGAGACTATGCTGTTTATCTAACTGTAGTAATGATGATCGAGGCTAGGCGGAAATTTCAACCGCTTAGTTCTCGGCTCATAGTGGATCAATTCGACCGAAATTTTCAGCAAATTACCTTTACATTATCTACTTGTAAACTATTATAGTGAGAACTGCCAACTCTTTATCCAATCTCCCATAATGTATCTTTAATTGTTACTTCTACAGTTTTACTTAAAACTATGATTATGACATAATTATAAAAATAAACCAATGTTATTTGTACTAAACGCCACTCAAACAAAAGCTTTCTAATTTGAAGGCGCCCGGGTTCAATTGACCCTTCTACGGTTTTGTTTAAAACTATTGTTATGACATATTAGAAAAATATCATTACTTTATGTAACTTCTTAATAAGGCATTTAATAATTGAACATATTTATACAAGGTCCAATTTATAGATTATTATTTTTTAGTTTATTATGATGAGGAAGCTCTCGTCTTTATCACGCCAATGATACAATTATGTGGATGGTAGACATATATAATAAATAATACTATTGGTATTTCTTACCACTCGTACTCACGCCAGATTTAATTTAAAAACAACATTAATATGTGCAAATTCTTAAATAATCTAAAAAAAACACATTAATATATGTAAATAATTGAACAAAAAGGCAATAAATTACAACCCAACTTACCGACTGCATCGGCTTGAAGTAGTACAATGATTTAAAATTGTGTGTTAGTAGAATATATCCGTTATGCGCTAAAAATGAAAGATCAAAGAGATCTTTATCTCATGTACTTAATTTATCACGCCAATGATACAATTATGTGGATGGTAGACATATGGAAGAACAAAGAGCTCTTTATCTCAAGTACTTAATTTTTAATTCTCATTTATTTCAATTTGATATAAACACAGATCCCATTTCGTTTCGTTTTTATAGTTCAAAATTTAATTTTACTTGTCTTTACTACATTAGGTGTGGTGTAGGCCATCGAAAGTATAAAAAACGAAACGAAATATAGTCACTACAATCCAATTGTAACTTTTATTTACAATCACTACATTGTTCCTCAAAGCAATTGTAAGTTACAATAGTTGTAAGTTACAATCAATTCTGTAAGTTACTATGACCGTCTGTAACCTATACTTACAACCGATTGTAGTGGAATGCAAAATGGCGTTATTTGTTGTAATACAACAACAAAAGAAGGGAAAGATTGATCCTGATAGGATATTCAGGGACAGGACCCGTGTTTAGCTGTCTTCTCTGATGTTGATATATTCTCCCGCTATAGGATGACGAGGTTGTCAATTTTTAAGCTGATTAACATGCTGGAACCACGTCTGTCTTCCGACACAAAGCGTCCTCACGCACTCAGCGTTGAAAACAAAGTCTTGATAACGCTAAGATTTCTCTCGGGTGTTTCATCCAACAGTCGAGGGAATTATCAATGTCCTCGACAACATCTCCTTTCCCACGTTGGAGACCGCTCCACAAACCATGATCGGTTTTTACGAAATCGGAGGATTTCCAAATGTGTTGGGGTGCGTTGACGGCTCCTCATTCCCATAAGACGGCCACCTATTGATGTGGAGCAAGCCTACGTTTGCCGGAAAAGGTACCACGCAAACAGATCACGATTGTAAGTTTACAATCGCACGATTTACAATTGCTAGACTTACAATTCCCTTACAATAGCTTTGAGGAACGCAGTTAAACTGTTACTTACGATAGTTGTAATGTTGATTGTAGCTGTTACAACTATTGTAGGATACAATCGTTTTGAGGAACGACACCAGTATTTTAATTAGATTGCATTTCTTCATTTGATATCGTATTTCGACAGTTGTACAATATAATACGTGTATTTGTTTTATAAACAAGACATTTGTCATATCGGGTTTATAAATTGTATTTTTGTTTAATTTGATTGTATTTTAATATAAAGATAGAACTTATTTTAGAAAATCAAACATTTCACCCCCATTAACATTTCATCATAGAAATACAACGAAAAACAAATCCCGAACAACAAATTTCCAAATGCAAATCTTGCAAAACTTGTCTACGAAAACATGTTACAAAAACAGTTCTCGAAATTCATGGAACCGGAACATTTTGGCGATGTAAGCAGAAGTCGCCATACAATAATGGGGAATCAACAAGGATGCAAAAAAAAAAATCGCTCGGCGAACGATGACTGTGCCAGGAAATAACTATTCAAATACTTTCCGGTTGTGCATTACACCCCTCACTTGATAGAGTTCAGACAATCCAAACTATATATATTTTAACAATTTGACAAGGAACGTAAATATGAATATGTCAGAAAATATTTTACAATTTTGAAAAGATATGGATCTTCTTTTTGGAGGTATGCGTCCCTATCTATATTAGAAACGGGTTTAACTTTTGATAACGGTGATACAATAACTGTTGTGCAAGGATTTGCGACGAGAGATGCATCCGTTTTACAGTGTTCAAGTACCAGTGATTTGTCTTCAAATAATGTCGGGTTTAACAACGCAACTTTCCGTTTTTCCGAGAAGAGAGATACTCGTAGAAATTTCGTAGAAATTTCAAGCCATGTTTTCGTGGGAATTCACATCTGCCTGTTGATTGTCGTTTTATTACCACAGAGTGTCATTTCTGTCATAAAAATGGAAACATAGCAAACAAAAGTGTGTTAATCCAGTCATATCAAAAATAAACAAAGTTCTCGGAAAATGAAGATTTTAAAAGCGGAATGTTAATTTTTCCCCACTGCGAAAAACCCTTGAAGGAAATTGAAAACATGTTGGTCCAGAAATAGCCTAGTTCGTGTTATGTGGACGTTAAACCCCATCTCTTCCTCCACTGCTAAAAAGCCCTGAAGTAAAGCTGTACCTTATGTTACACTAAATCAAGTTCGTGCAGAGTGGTGGGGGGGGGGCTAGTGGTCTAGAGTGCCGCTGGCCTGTCACCTCTAGGGTTGCGTTTGTGGTTTCGATCCCTAGTGTGAGCGTATGTGGCATGGAGATAGGGGCCCCTTCTCAACCTCGTGGGTTTCCTCCGGGCACTCCGGTTTCCTCCCACTGCTAAAGACCCCTACGAGCAAGCGAATTATTGAAATAAAATAAAACCACATGTTAGTCCCGAAATGGCCTAGTTTGTGTCGAGTGGACGTTAAACTCTCTCCCTCTCCCCCCCCCCCTCTCTCTCTCTCTCTCTCTCTCTCTCTCTCTCGCCCTCTCTTTCGCTCTGTCTCGTGCCTAGTGGACTTTAAATCCTGTTTATAAGTAGCTAAGTCTCTAACTCAATATCATCCAAAATCTTCAACACTGAAAACACGATAATATGAGTATTCTTAGCTTTGCAATATATTAAAATATAGATGAAATAAAAGGGGGTTTAACGTCCTATATTAAGATATAGTAATATAACCGTACTCCGCGCAACGTTTCGTTTGATTAGAGGTAATCCCACTACACACTGCTATTATGAGTGGATATTGTTGTTTTAAATTTTGATTGGTCAGTAGTCCGACTACCAACCAATCACTAGCTGCCCTACAAAAGCTTTACATTTAAAACGAGTGTCATTATTGGACCAAATTATCATAAATATGTTTACATAACGTTACGTCATGGCTCACGATTTTATTATGCCTAATTAACCCGTGCATGACACAATACTGGAGTAAAACTAATTGCGTGACAGTCGAATGAAATCTATACAATACTGTTTGGAAACGAACATACTTTCAACGTTTTTAATACCTTAAATCACTGTCCAAAGTTTTAGGGAAGACCCAGATTAAACGAAGGACTGTCAGCATGTTGCTGTACTTAAAGGGACCCTCCCGATAAGAACAGAGTCTCAAAGTATTTATGAAACTTATGAACCAAAATATAGAGACGTGGTGTATTTACCGTGTCGCAAAATTTCAGCTCAAAATATTGAGTCGTTTGGACGTGAACGTCAACACTGCTTATCCGGACACGTAACCCTTTTAAGATTTCGGGTCAATTTTTTCATTGGGTGACCTGCTAATCGATTCCCGTTTCTTGATAGGTGTATACAGTGAATGACCTATGTACTGTACTTGATAACAAAGGGTAAATTCCACCTGGTTTTATCCAGATACTGTATAATACAACGGTCTCCATTTCCAGATGAAGACTGTCAGGTTTAAGTTATTTACAAGCGTATCACAAATATCATGTTAGTTGGTCGTCCTTAGGTAATGGGTTTTAAAGGATTTTAACACAAAATTAAGCAGTTTTATTCCCCAAAAAGTTATCGGGATTGGCCCTTTAAGTGAACGGAAAGAATAGACACACTCCCGCATAAGTTCAAGAAACAGACGCTATTCCAGCAATGGCCAGAGAGGGGTTTTTCGGGCAATTGCTTCAGGAATATGCAATATAACATGCATATAAACATATTAAAACAAAACATAGATGTGCCCTTTAAGACATGCCGAGTAAAGTTACCGAGTAAAGTGACATGTATTTGATCCCGGGCTTCAGGGCTGGATTAAACAGACTTGTGTGCTTTTATAAGGCATAGGGGCGTCCACCTAACTTCTATTTTACACACACCTAACTTCATGAGATGTTGACGAGTGGCGAAAGCAAACTACTCGTGCAATGGAATTATTTAAATAATAATATACCTTATTATTATGTTTGTTCCGAAATAACCTTATTTGTGTTAAGTGAAAAAAACCCAACTTACCCAACTTCTCATCTTCACTAGTCAATAATAATACAAGACACTATAATATATATCCTGGTATATATATGGGCGTTTCCAAGAAAACCAGTATTGTACGATGAGTCAATTATGTCTCTAATGAAACGAGATGGAGTTTAACGTCTGACTGTTCGGACAGTTCGGCTGCAATTGGGATAATGAAGACGGGCGCGCGTCATACAGTGTGGTATGAGGGAAATTTTGCCTGGACAGCGTCACCACGACCTACGCTTATATCGAATTCCAACTGTCAAGGGATCTTTTACAAGTACAAGGAACCTCGGTTTTTCGTCCTATCAAAAGATCTATACGTTATCCCTTGCCAGGTTTTCTGTCTGCAACACCACTGATAATGGGGGCCACTACCGGAAAAACAGAAATATGTCTCACTCTTCACAGGTTTCATTGAGTTCCAATTTAATGATCGATATCTGGGGTTGAGACAAGTCAGTTAGGTATTACTTTTTTCTATATGCTCCTGACATATATCTCTATCATTTAGAGATTTAGTTGTGGTAGTACTGGTGGTGTCAAATGTCTTACCAAGATATAATTTATAGCCATTTAATTTCCAATTTTGATAAATATTCCCTTTTCTATGTTTACCGGAAATATATCTCTATCATAGGCGCGTGTATCTGTCGGGAATGGGGGGGGGGGGGCATTGAATATTATATACCTCATATAAACCAATGGATACATTTTTTGTCTAGTCTATAAGTACCTGAAATATGGGAAGGTAGTCTGTGTGTGCAGTGGCGGCGCCAGCCGTCGGTGGTTGGCGGGGAAAAGCTGGGGCAAAGTCCAAGGTTAAGGAGGCAAAGGCACGAGTATCAACTAAGGGGGGGGGGGGGGGTCTCCCCCAGAAAATTTTGAAAAACAGGCTGCCAGAAATGCAGCCTGGCAGTATTTCAGGCAATGACCAATGAGGTTAAGTGTCAAACTAACGGACTTGCGAACCTCGACGAATCCCACTCTCGAGCGCCAATGTCGGGAGTATTTATGGAGGGTATGAGGGACCTCCCCAAGAAACTTTTGAAAAATAGACTCTCGGAAATGCTCTCTGACAGCGTATTCAGTCAGGCACCGATCGTCGAGATAAATAAATCTGACCACATGCTGTCCGTAGCCTGATCACTAGTTTATACGATCAGAGACCAAAATGGCAAACGAACGGACTTGCGAATCTCAACGAAGTTCCTTTGTGAGCGCTAAAGTAGCGAGTCCTTGTGGGAGTTTTGGGGACCTCCCCAAGAAAATTTTGAAAAATAGACTGTTGGAAATGCTGCCTGACAGTATTCAGACACCGATCGTAGAGATAAATAGAGCTGATCGGGTGTCACCTGTGGCCTGATCACTAGTCTTCCCGACCCCAGAGAGGAAAGAGTCACATGAAACTCAATGAAGTCCCCAATAATTTGAAAAGTAGACTGCCCGAAATGCAGTCTGGCAGTATTTCCGGCATTGATCGTCGAGATAAAGGTACCGCCTGTCGCCAAATTACTAGTTTATCCGATCAGAGAAGAAAGTGACAAACGGGCGGAGTGAGTGACTCAAAGTGAATGAATATTTTCGCCACTATATTTTGTGAAATAAACGGACTTGCGAACCTCAACGAAAATTTGAAAACTAGACGGCCCGAAATGCAGTCTGGCAGTATTTCAGGCATTGATCGTCGAGATAAAGATACCGCCTGTCGCCAAATTCCTAGTTTATCCGACCAGAGAAGAAAGTGTTGAGCGGGCGGAGTAAGAGTGACTCAAAGTGAATGAATATTTTCGCCACTATATTTTGTAAAATAGAATTCAGCCAGGTAGCATTTCAGACATTTTTTTTCCGAAAATTATTGGGGGGACAAACAGAGGGCAGGCAAGATTTTTTGGGGGGGCAAATGCCCCCCCCCCCCCCCTTGGCGCCGCCACTGTGTGTGTGTGGGTATGTTTGGAGTGTGTGTGTGTCGGGGGGGGGGGGGGCTCTATTATCGCATTCATTTCCAGAAGATTCTGATTTGATATATTTATTGTTTAATGCGCGTCCGCATGAGTGACTTGTGGCTTTATGTGTGGTCAGGTCTAAATATCATGGCCACCTGCAGATTTTGTCAAGGTCGCGAGATATAAATATGGTTAAGGCGCGTGAGTGTTGACGAGCTTGTTGGTTAAGTTTAGGTCTAGGGTTAGGGTTACCGCTAGCCTTGTTTACATCTCGTGAGCTTGACGAGATATGCAGGTGGCCTTAATATTTAGACCTAACCGCTCATGGCATTAATTACAGAGCCCCCAGTTTAAGATAAATTTAACTTTCAATTTCCGTGTAAAATGTATTGTATTTGAATTTTCGGTTTGGTAACTGTTTAAAGATGCACTATGTAAGATTTGTATAAATTGAAGACGGTTCTCGCTGTAATAGTTTACAAATAGATAATGGAAAAGGGTTATGTTAAATATTGCAGGCGGATTATTGTGATATGAACCAAGTCTTTGTTATGGTTTGTATATTTCACGCAGATTATTGTGGTATAAGTCAAGCTATTGGTACGATAGTAAACCAAGTGAATTTCCATTTTTAAATCAAATCATTAAATGAGTATCGTATTTAAATACACAGCCACCAGACAGTCAATCGTGTTGATTATGAATCAGGCATGCAAATAACTTATTTAGGAGATAAACACCGACTGTTATTTGATACGCGCTTAAATCATGATAGACCGAGATCACGTAGCTTTCGTGTGCTTCTATTGAAAAATTATATCATTCAACGCCGTTTTTCGACCAATCAGAATTCAGAATTTCCATTTTGGGCTACAGATAACATTAAAGGCGCCAAGAGAGGGGGAGGGAGAGCGCATCTTTAAACGTTACGACTAATTATATTCTGTAATACACTGCATGTATACCGATATTAACATTAATGCTATAACATTACTTATATACTTCAATAAACTGATGTACAGATCAAAAAGGAAACATCTATCCGGAACATTGACACAAATAAACATCTTGAGAAACCGAGAACTAATTAACAACCACTATACATGTATTTATAATTGAAATGAAAGAGAGTTTAAATATTCTGCAGCGAGTCGACTAATAGTACAGTGTACTATGAGAGAAATTTATGTCATTGGACGGGCATGAAACAATTGCGTGACGTATCTGTATGATGTTTATCGATCAAACATATATTTTATTTATTTATTCTCTTGTTTTTACCAACGGTTTTAAATTACAGTCCGTTAACAGGGGCATGTGTAAAAATAAAAAAAACAACTCTTTAATAGGGGGTGGGGCAGAAGATTTTGAATGTTTGAAGTCGATATCCTTGCATCTCAAGTTATTTCTAAAGGACATGTTACTTTTTAAATAAATTAAAATACTTTTTACAGGCAGATTCAACGTAGCAAGAATGTTCTTTCACTTTGATTTACCCACTCCGTTGCATTGACACATACATGTTAAAGGACAATTGTGACACTATTTGGTTCTTTAAAACAACTTCTTTGATGACAACACTGGTATATACTTCTAATAATACTTTTATTCTGCTTCTTACAATATTAGGTACAAACATCATAATGTAAACGACCGTAGAACTAACTTATATGGAGGGAGTCGAATGTCTTAGCTTGGCTTAGCACGAGTGTGCTAACTCCAGAAGCTGTCGTCTCGTACCGTCTCGTGCCAAGGCGCCCATGGCCTTCGCTCAGTCCTGGCCGGACCTAACTCCTAGCCCTGCCTGGACCTCACTGTCGATTCGTTTCTGTTCTGAGTTTATTAAAGTATTCAAGACAAAGGAGCTCATTAGACACCTGTCTAATGTATCACGCATTATATCAGGTTTAACATTCAATATAGTTTATCAGATAAAAAAAGTTAGATAAGACATGCCAACTAAGGTGGTTAACTCGAATTTCAATGAATCGTTTACAGTCCACGAAGACGGAAAATTTTTGAAAATTCAACTGCCGCAAACGCGCCTTCCTGCTATTCCAGTCTGTGAATAAAACAGCTTCAATTTGGTCCACAACAGTCTACCTGCTTACCCTAATTCAAAACAACCATTCAATCGTTGCGGGGTATGGGAGCCTCACCCCCCCACCCCCCCCCCCCCCCCCGGAGAAAATTTGGAAAATTTAACCACCGCAAATGCGTATTCTGCTAGCCTATTCTAGCCCGTGTAAGTAACACCAAAAGTATCCAATGATTTTGTAACCGAAATCCCACTCCGTCCAATCAGACTGTTGCAGCTGCATTCTAATTGATGCCCGAAAAATGTCTCACAAAGTAGAGTGACTCCAAACAAAATGTTTTAATCCATAGTCAACTCAGTACAAATTCGTGGCATTCAAATAAAAGAAGAGTAAAATCAGTGTTTTATTAGGGAAGTTAGGGAAGCAAAAGTAAAAATGACCGAAAAAAATTCAGGTTTACAGACAGCGGCGCCGGTTTTCTTCGAGAGGCGAAGAAGCGGAGCTGACCTTGTATAGACCCCCCCCCCCCCCAAGAAAATTTTGGAATATTTGACGACCGCAAACGCGTTTTACTGCTATTCCAGCCGGTATAAAATTAAATAATTTTTTTTTCTCACTTTACCTGTCTGCCCGAAAAGTCGGCTTGCCCGAAAGTTAGGGGGGGGGGGGGAAGCTGCCCCCCCCCCCCTGGCTCGTACGCCTATGCCTAAGTCAAGCTGTAGGGCTGACAGTAATTTATATAGCCTACTCTGAGAGTTTTCCCAGTGCCTGCCCACAGTATTTTTATAGTAAGATTGTGTGTCTCTACTTTCCATATAACAAATTTGCTATACTTTTATTGGAAATAACTACCCTATATATATTTTCGTGAGAATATATCTTTAATATCTTAAAATTTTAGGCTAATATCTTAAAAGGTTCAGTTCAATTCAAGCTGAAATTTAAAAATGTTAGACAAGACTGTAAAAGCTCGGATAATCTTAAAAAGGTTTTATTTCAAGATATTTAGCTTAACTTTTCAAGATATCAACTTGACGTTTAAAAACAAATAGGGTGAGATTGTATGTAAGGTTAGAGTAAGCATTGGGTCCAGGGTTAAAGTTATAGTTGAGACCTATGACGAAACAATCACCAATTCATATTGTCTATATAATAACTGCTCTGGATGACAGAGGCTATGCCTTAACAGATTTATGTCTGGAAAATCCAGTCATACTTTATACCGGAAGTAAACAAACATTGCCGGATCGCTGAAAGAAATGCTGTTATCTATGATGAAAATGATAAGTTTTACACAGGGACCACGCTCTTCACTCACTTTATAAGTGGATGTCATCTTGAACGAAGGATCGACTGAAGAGATGAAAAGATAGTCAAGGTAAAGGGCCTAACAGAATCTATCTAAATCCTAGACCTGACCTAGGATTTTACTCATGTTGTAACAAGCATGATCATGATGATATGATACATGTACGTACATACAGAGATGGACAGGTTGGTTGACAATTAATATATTATTTCATGCCCATTATATTTATGTGATGCCTGGATGTTGCCAGCCTTGTTTGGAAATTATTGGGGGACTTGGTAGTTATCTTGAGGACAAGTAGGCCTGTCAGAAATAGGCCCTACCGCCTGTCATGACACATACCTGTTCTCATTAGGCCTAGCCCTGTTGAATCAGAACAGTAGGGCGTTAATATAAACTGCATTTCTTTTAATTTCATGTAGCAAAGATGATCTTAAAGTCACAAGATTAAAAATGGTAATTACAGAGAAAACCTGGTAAATTTTATAAAATGTCCTGCCTTAAGAAGATTAGTAATAAAATAATTTGGGCCTTAGAAACTGTATTTTTCAGGTGAGCTGTTGTCCAAATTTGTAAGGGGGGTTGGATGGCTGAATGGTAAGCACATGCACGCTGTACCATAAGGTTTGTCATTGAATCAACTCCCTGGTTGTATGTTACAAGGAGTAGGGTCGCCTGTCAAACCTTGTGGGTTTTCTGTGTGTCCTCATGGTTTCTTCCAACTGCTAGAGACCCCTATGTCCAATCAAATTATTTAAACAAAACTGAACCTTGTGTTGGTCCCGAAATGTCCAATATGATTTACCAACATTCTCTTAAATCTGCACGAATTCACAGTTGCAATTAATATGGGTAGTATTAGAGTATGCTGCAAACTAGTGCCTCCAAATCTGCCAGAACCTGTCATCTTATCAACGCCCACTTCAATTTCATTTGAATAATTTACTTTCCTGTGGGCTCTGGAGGAAAGAAGAGGCCCAGGCTTGTCAGATATAAAGTACGAATCTTCCAATCATACCAAGCCATGGTCCATTGAATCTATATATAACTTGCCGAACTTTTGGTCGCTGTTCAGAATTCATGTGGAAAATCAGAAGTCTAAAGACGAAATAAGATTAAGACGTTCTTTTTTTTATTGTTCATTTTTTTTGATTATTATTTAGAGGTATTTTTACACTTTATTTGCCAGAATTGGTTTGTTTATTGGATATCATCCATGGGTGACAATATTCTTCTCTGTGGCTATATGTGGATGCTGTGGTATTGGTATGAAAACATTCAAGGAGACAGATGCCCAGGAGAAGCTGTGGGTTCCACAAGATTCTCGAGTTCAGAATGAGCTCAAGTGGGTTACGAAACATTTTCCCACTCAAACAAGATATGTATCTGTGGTTGTAACATATCCTGATGTTCTCATGCCATCTGTCCTGAATGCTGTAAGTCGATGTTACGTACCCCTCCTATATATTCTATCGTTTATAAAATTTGAGCCTGCCAATGTCTTATATGCCTTGTCAAAGAGTGTTAAGGGAGGGATCGTAAATTGCGATCCTCCTATCCATCTAGGATCCACGGTGGCTCAGTAAGTTAGGTATTTGCTGGCTAATCAGGAGGTTTGAACTCTCGGTTCATTGTGTTGACTTAGCCGGGACATCAGGATTTTTTAGAATGATTTCCTTTTGTCTTACAATTGGCACACCGTCTTTTTTTTCAAACAGTACGAAAAACCCAACAATTTGTTTTTCTGTTTGCAAGAAATAAAACAGAAAAACTTTTACAGGTGTTTCCAAAAAAAGAAAATTAAGTTATTCTGTTTGATGCAGAGAAAATCTGAAATTAACAATTTCTATTTTTTTTTCTCAGTTATTAGATCTGAATAAAGAATTTACAAGTTATACTGGAGGTGGTAAATCCTATACCAGTCTCTGTTACAAGTAAGTCAGCTTTTTGTTACTACAGAGGGTAAATCCTATACCACTCTCTGTTACAAGTGAGTCAGCTTTTAAGACATTTTTGTTACTGTATATTGTAATGAAATGAAATAAAATGGGGTTTAACTTCCTACTGTTCCGCTCCTAACCTGGGCTAATGAAGACGAGCATACGCAATACAGTGTGCTATGAGGGAAATTTTGCCCGGGTAGCGGTGCTACGGCCTACTCTTATGATATCGAATTTCAACTGCCCAAGGATACTTTAGTGCACACCAATGGGTACACTGGACCTCGGTTTTTCGTAACATCCGAACGCCGAGACAGCTGTCCTTGTCAGACCCTCTGTCCTGCATCACTGACAAGGAGAAACCACACCGGACTGTATATGGTAAGTCCTATACTACTCTCTGTTACATTCAATATGATGAAAACATAAATCCTATTCAGGGGCGGATCCAGAGGGGGGGTTTGGGGGGTCCCCCCCACCCTGCTCAGCTACATGAAAAAAAATAATGCCTTGCATCAATGAAATTACATCACAAAGTGATCCTACATCAGTATAAAAATGATTTCTCTGTTTAAAAAGCTCAATTTGTGTGTATGCCTTTGTAATTTAGAGACGATGATGGCAGATTTCCGTAACAGAACCTGGCCAACCCCTTCCTGCAAAAATTCCTGGATCCGACACTGCCTATTTCATTAAGACAGCATACATATGATCAAAATCTGAAAAAGACAGTGATGTGATTGAATTTTTTATATCTATGTTTAAGTTATTCTTTGTTTTTTTCTTTCAGATTAGGAAGATCATGTCATGTGACTGGTCTATTAGAATTATGGAGTTACGATGAATCAAGTATCAGATCTTTAACAAGAAATCAGATATTGATGACTGTTAATACGACAAATAAAAGGTGAGAGGGGAGAGATAAATAAATATTCACCCGATTCAAACTAGGTCATCTTTGGTCTTTTGCAACGGGAGAATACCAGAGGACTCGAGGATGAAAACCCATGAATTTGGATAGATGACTCTTCTCTTGCCACATATAAAATAAGCGGAGAGTCAAAACAATTCTATGACTGAGATTCTGCTACTGTCCTAGTTCCCGAAAAAATAATAGGCCTATTGTACAATCAAAACTTAAATTTAAATCTTGCATGGGACTTATATTATATGCCATTAATTGGCCACACATTTTTGGCAGATGAAATCTTCCAATTGACAAAAAATTATATAAAAGTAGGTGCCAAAAAATGAAAGTCATCGTGAACCAAGACTGGTGGAGACAGTAGATATTTAAACATTGTTTGATTTGTCAGCAGAAAGTATGAGTTTGTTTTGTTTGATCATCAAATGTGAAATTGGTATTTCAGAAGTCAGACTTTGTAATTCTGTGCAAATATTTTTTTAGTCCTGTATTTGGTACAGATCTTGATGTTAAAAACTATTTGGGTGGATTCATACGACGCAATGGGAATGGTATGATTATCGGAGCTGAGGCTACACAGATGTTATGGCTGCTTAAACCAGTAAGTTATCTGTATTATGGGGGGTTGGATGGCCGATTGGTTAGCATGTGCATGCTGTATCATAAAGCCTGTCATCGAGTCAACTGGCGTGGTTTTGAATCCCCGGTTGTATGTCCAACCTCATGGGTTTTTTCCAGGTCCTCCGGTTTCCCCCCATTGCTAAAGAATTATTGAATCTTTAATACAAAAACCAAACCAAAAATGGTTAAATTGGAATTTCATTGATCTTTAAGTCTACCGCCATTTTGTTGTACACAAAAATTTAAATTCTTTGGTCTTTTTTGAATCCGATGGAATCCAAGCTGGGACATTATCTAGTGTTGGTATTTTGGTTTGGTTTTCTTTATTAAATATTAAAAAATCTATCAAAAGTATATATTTAGCGTGAGTTAAGCTGTTACAAATTTTATATTTGAGCGATAAATGCAAATTAAGAGAGAGAGAAATGGGGTTTAGCGTCCATTCCACACACACTAGGTCATTTTGGGACTAACACATGGTTCAGTTTTATTCCAATAATTCACTTGATCGTAGGGGTCTTTAGCAGTGGGAAGAAACTGCAGGACCCGGAGAAAACACACGAGGTTGGACAGGCGACCATACTCCTTGTCACGTACAACCGTGGAATCGAAACCCCGCCAGTTGACTCAATGACATACTCTATGATACAGCGCGTGTGCTAATCATTCGGCCATCTACCCCACCCCACCTAAATGCAAATTGCACATGGTAACTTTAACAATGGTCGTTCTTAATGTCCTTATTTGTTTCAGAGTGTGGCAGCTAAAGAATGGGAAGCAAAAGTTATAGAAAGAGCACTTCAAGGTCATAAAGATTTAAAGAATGTTTATGTGTATGCTTCAAGAAGGTATTTTTTGTCTTAAAAAATATTTCATATGGAATTGCATCGATTAGTTGGGGTGGGGTGGATGGTCGAATGGAGTAGGGACAACTGCCCAACCTCATGGGTTTTCTCCACCCCGGATCCCCCGGTTTCCTCCCACGGCTAAAGACCCCTACACAGACATGTTGGTTTATGCATACTTTATTCACGTAAATAATTGCATAACATATTCCGAAAAATAATAGCTGAAACTTCGAATAAACAAAACCTTTGTTGTAATTGCATACTTGTATTCATACATCCATAATAATATTGAAATTTATACTCAAATTTCTGCAACGTGCATAATACATTACCTACTTTTGCTTTCATTCAACCAAACAGAAGTTATAATTTAGTAAAACGTAAAACTACAAGTAAATACAAACAAGTTTGTTTTAAATTATTTTATCATAGGGTCTTTCATTGAGTCAACTGGCATAGGGTCTGTCATTGTTCCTTTGACAATTGCTCATCAATTAACAGACTTTGATATTTGATGTCACAATTTCAAGGTGGCTACTTGGATTTTGGTCCATACTTCTCTAGTTCCTGTTTATAAAGATGTCAACATCGATTTTCTCTCTTAGTTTTCAGGACGAAGGATATGGTGCTATAAATAGTGATATTAAACTTCTCTCGGCTGGTTTCAGTATCGTGTTTGTTTTTGTGATGATCTCATTGGGTAATTTTAATATGGTGAAACAAAGGGTAAGACGTGAAGTCTTTGTTTTCTTTATATACCACTAGTTATTTATCAACAGCATTCAGCTTAAAGATACATTATGTAAGATTTAGATAAAGAGTTGGTCATTCTGGCTATAATAGTTTAAAGATATATTATGTAAGATTTACATACACTAGGGACCAGTATCATTCAGATTTGATGAAAAAAGGAAAGAAACTGAGCTTACCATCTATAATCTAATACACATATTCAGTTTATAGATTGCTGTCCAGAAAGTGTTAAATACCATCAAGATTCATCAAATAACACCCAGTTTGGTGCGAAAAGCAACATCCCGTGTATACATTAGCATGCATGTAAAAAAATCCCTTGGCAGTTCATTACCTAGTATAAGGGAAGAAATTTGGTAAATTCATTATTGAGTAATACAAATTTTTCAACGATTCCTAAAAATTTATGGACACAGAGATTCCTGAGAAATTTGTAAGGACTTGAAAGCAATTTGCAAGGATTCATAAGAAATTTATTTGCAAGGATTCATAAGCAATTTGGAAGAAAGTCGTAAGGATTTTTGTAGTATTTCTGCACATATCATCATTCTCTTCGAATTTCAAATGATCTATTCAACACCGTGTGAGAGTAGCTTTACATATTATCAATGCTTAATGATGTATGTATTTCATTCATATCATATTTATACTATTCAACAGATAATTGTGTCTTTACTGGGGTTAGGAAGCATTGGACTTGCTATATTATTTGCATATGGTATTGCTACATTTTTGGATGTTATTTACGGTCCTATTCAATCCATCATGCCATTTTTATTGTTAGGTAAGTCTTGTTTATTGGTTATTACAAATAATTCTTTACAGTTTTAACAAGGCATATTTCATGTTTGATCATATTGCATGGTGTGTATGGTTTTTTTATTGATGACATAATTTCAAGTCTTTTTTAGCGCTTCAGTTTTTAAAAAGAATGTTTCTGTATTTCTGTATTGTCTGAAGTCAATAGTCAGCATTCTGAAACCTTCTGTTCTGGAGTTAAGCCCCCCCCCCCCCAATTCCACTTGTTAACATGAAATCATTTCGCAACCTACCGTTTCAGAGTTACCCCCCATATTGTATATTCTCATATGCACCTATGATGTTATGAATCATATTATCTAAATTTATAACAAATTATTGAGTTTATTTATGGTACATGTTGGTTTCTTTATGTTCATGTTTAGGGGTATCACAGCAGCTAAATGATTATGACGTTGGCTCACTAGCGTGGAGGTCACATGTTCGATCCCTGCATTGGTCGAGAAAGTTCATTGGAATTTTCTGACGTGAATTCCTCTTGTCAGTGTTGCAGTACAGAGGGCCTGACAAAGACAATTGTATAATCGTCCGGATGATATGAAAAACTGAGGTCCTGTCTATGCATTGGTGTGCACGTAAAAGATCCCTTAGCACGTCTTCATTATACCAGTAGGATGTTAAACCCCATTTTATTCAGTCCTTCCTCTCGACGCACATCCGCTTTCCTTCACGGGGGTGGGAGGGGGTGGTGTTGAGATGGCCTAGTGGTCTCGAGTGCCGTGCTTTGACCTCTAGCTGGCCGGTCACATCTGGCTTGCAGCTGTGGTTTTGATCCCAGGTGTGAGCGTATGTGGCATGGAGATAGGGGCGCCTTCTCCTCCCATTGCTAAAGACCCCTACGCGCAAGCGAATTATTGAAATAGAATTAAACCATATGTTTGTCCCGAAATTACCTAGTTTATGTCGAGTGGACGTTAAACCCGATTCCTCATTAAAGACTCCTGCAAATTAGCTTAATCTCTCTCCTAAATATTGAGTTTAATAAACTGCTTTCAGATTTTGTTTGCTTTTAAACTGCACACATTCAAGGTACCAGGAGGTTTTTATGGCTCCCACACTATTTTATAAACGTGAAGGACTGTTTTATTTCATTTTGCTTTTATGTTATCACATTTATGTACAATGTTTGATATTTTACACAACGTTTAAAAAATGGTATTACATTGTTTTATTGTATTACATGTGGTTCCAGGTATTGGAGTGGATGATATGTTTGTTATCGTAGAAGCATGGAGGAATCTATCACCTACTGAATTAAAACTACCGTTACCAGAACGTATTGGTACCGTATTGAAACATGCTGGTGTATCAGTTACTGTAACATCTATAACTGATGTTGTGGCTTTTGGTATTGGTGCTTCAACGGTATGATTATATCATTAAATGAAAGAGAGAGAGAGAAATGGGGTTTAACATCCACTCGACAAAAACTAGGTCATTTTGGGACTAACATATGGTTTCATTTTTATTTCAAAAATTTGCTTGCGCGTAGCGTTTTTTTGCAGTGGGAGGAAACCGGAGTGCCCGGAGGAAACCCACGAGGTTGAGAAGGCGCCCCTATCTCCATGCCACATACGCTCACATCAGGGCTCGAAACCACAGACGCAAGAGGTAATCGACCAGCTAGAGGTCGAAGCATGGCACTCTAGACCACTAGGCCATCCCCACCCCCCTTGAATGAAAAAAATCATCTTCTAAATTATGTTTCTGTGTTATCAGTACAGGAAGGGTTTACAGAATACTATTGTATCTGACCTTATTCAAAAAAGTATTCTCTTGTGTAATGCTCTATCACTATGCACCAGTTGTCTTGCCCAAGGAAAAAGTTAGAATTTAACTATGTGCACTGTGAGTATCCATATTCAAAAGCTAAACCTACCTAATGCATGAACTAAAACAAAGTTTTGTGATATATTTACATTTCAGGTTATACCAGCTTTGAGCGCTTTTTGTATCTATGCAGCTCTTGGAATATTTGCTCTATACATTTTACAGTCTACATTTTTTGTGGCATGTTTAGCGATTGATGAGAGGCGTCGCCAGGCACATCGTAACGCATGTATATGTTGTTATAAACATCAAAACTATAAACCTAACAGCTGTAGTCAGAAGGCTTTTCTTCCAGTTTTCTTTGAAAAATACTTTGGACCCTTTTTAATGAAGTTCCCAGTAAAGGTATATTTCTTTCTGTTTTGGGGAGTTGGGTGGCCTAATGGTTATCACGTGCGCGCTGTATCATAAAGTCTGTTATTGAGTCAACTGGCATGGTTTCTTTCCCCGGTTGTACGTGACAAAGAGTATGGTCGCCTGTCCAATCTTATGGGTTTTCTTCGGGTTCTCCGGATTTCCTCCCACTTATTCGTTGAAAGCCATGTATTGAAATA
Organism: Patella ulyssiponensis; assembly: GCA_963678685.1. Classification (NCBI taxonomy): domain Eukaryota; kingdom Metazoa; phylum Mollusca; class Gastropoda; family Patellidae; genus Patella; species Patella ulyssiponensis. The sequence continues at coordinate 10,906,275 of OY783228.1, forward strand.
TGAATTAGTCAAAATGACATGTATGTTCACCCATAGCTTGCCGAGATGACATGAATAGGCCTTCATAGTTTGCCAAGATTACATAAATGTGTACTCATAACTCGCCATGATTATATGAATGCATACTCATAGCTTGCTGTGATGACTGGGCACCAACAGCTTGCCAAAATTATATGAATGTGTACTGGGCCATCATAGTTTGCTTAGATTTCATAAATGTGTACTCATAGCTTGGCTAGATGACATGACTGAGCACCCACAGCTTGCCATTAATATATTTCATGCAGTTTTGTTTCAGGATTATTTTACTCCACTTCTATAAGTCTGATTTAGTGATGCTATGACATGTATTTTAGCAAGTAAGGCACTGGGACAGTAACCATGGCATCTGGTTTTGACAGAGAGAGATTTTTTAAGGTACATGTATTTCCAGCGTTGTATCGCCTTGTCATGACATGCTTTCCATCCTTATTGTGTTATTTGCTATTTTCAGATTATAGTCATGTTAATAGTAACTGTGTTAGTTGGTGTTAATTTATGGAGATTTATTTTATTAAAACAAGATTTTAATCTAACGAACTATATTCCGTCAGATTCATACGCCTATGATTATGCAAAGGCTAAAGAGAGATACTTTGTTAATGAAGGAACAGACACAGCAGTTTATTGTGGTAAGAATCATTATTGAACCTTTTATAGATGTAATTTTAAAACCTATAAAATCACAATTATTTGAGACCTAGAAATAGCCTAAAGTAGCCCAAAGGTTGCGAAATGAAATGGGGTTCAACATCCTACTGTTCTGCTATGGACTGGGCAAATGAAGGCAGGAAATTTTACCAGGACAGCAGTACTACTATAGCGTACTCTTAATTCGAATTCCAATTGCCAAGGGATCTCTTACGTGCTGGCCAATTTGTACACAGGACCTCAGTCCAGCATTACTGACATGGGAGTACCCCATTTCTTACTGTTCTGCTATGGACTGGGCAAATGAAGGCAGGAAATTTTACCAGGACAGCAGTACTACTATAGCCTACTCTTAAATCGAATTCCAATTGCCAAGGGATCTCTTACGTGCTGGCCAATTTGTACACAGGACCTCAGTCCAGCATTACTGACATGGGAATACCACGCCAGAAAATGAGGATAGACTTTCTCGGCCAATGCAGGGATCGAACACTCGACCACCATATTAGCGAGCCAGCATCTGACACACTTAGCCATCGTGATCCCCCCCGCCCCCTAGAGATCGCTTGTTTGATCCCTGCATCGGCACAGAAAATTCTTCAGGATTTTCCAACGTGGTTTCATCCTTGTCAGTGGTGCAGAACAGAGAATGTGATGAGAACAGTTGTTTAGTTGTTTGGAGTGCACGTAAAAGAACCCCGGATAGTTGGAATTCGATGTTAAAGTAGGCCATAGTGATGCTGCTCAAGCAAAGTTTCTCTTAAAGCCACACTGTGTGGTGTACGCCTGTCTTCATTAGCTCAGTCAGAGCTGAACAGTAGGATGTTAGTACATTGCTGCAGAGGGTGGCTAAATGGTAGTCGTTCGGATTGGACGAAAAACCGAGGTCCCGTGTACACATTGGAGTGCACATAAAAGATCCCTTGGCAGTTGGAATTCGATATAAGAGTAGGCCGTAGTGCCGGTGCCTGGGCAAAATTTCCCGCATAGCACACTGTATGGCGTATGCTCGTCTTCCATTAGCCCAGGTTAGGTGCATAAGAGTAGGACGTTAAACCCCATTTCATTTCATTTCTAATTCATGGCTTTTAGATCATAAGGTCTGTCATTGAGTCAAGTGGTATGGTTTCGATTCCCTGCTTGTACATGACAAGAAGTAGGGTCACCCATCTAACCTCGTAGGTTTTCTCAGGTCCTCTGGTTTTCTTCCACTGGTAAAGACCACTATGTTCAAGAAAATAAAAATATTGAATTAAAATTGGACTATGTGTTAGTCCTGAAATAACCTAGTTTGTGCCAAGTGGATGTTAAACCCTATTTCTCCAACTATTTATCTGTTTATATTCTATTAAATATATTTTCAGGAGATATAAATTATTTTGATCATATACGTAAACTAGACGTAGTACATCATCTTATAGAATCAGATACCTATATACAAGATGGTACATTAATTAGCTGGTTTAAATCCTTTCAACAATATCAAACAGCTACAGGTTGGTTTACATCCTTCGGGGGGGGGGGCCCGAATGGTTAGCATGTGGTGCTGTATCATAAAGCCTGTCATTAGGTCAACTGGCGTGGTTTTGAATCCTCGGTTGTGCGTGACAAGGAGAAGGGTCGCCTGTCCAACCTTGTGGGTTTTCTGCGGGTCCTCCGGTTTCCTCCCACTGCTAAAGACCCATACCCGCAAGCAAGTTATTGAAATAAAATTAAGCCATATGTTAGTCCCAAAATGACATAGTTTGTGTCGAGTGGATGTTAAAACCCATTTCTCTCTCTCTCTCTTTGTTAAAAATGTGGTTGGGTGACTCGCTGGTGAGTGATTCTTCTATCTTGCGTTAAAATGTGAAGATTAAAGGTGATGTGTACCCGTGTGGTGAATATCACATGGTTTTGGCTGATTTAAATCATTTTAGTTGATAAAAAAGGATGGGTGGGGAGGGGGATGCAGAGTAAGACTTTCGATTGCTTACCTGGAGGCTCAGTATTTGATCCTGGTGCTGACAAAGAAAGTTCATTGAGAAAGTCCAGCTAGATATTCCAATGTGGTCAGTATTCCAGGACAGAGAGCCTGGCAAGGGACACAGCATAGTCATTCGTATGGAGTAGAAAACTGAAGTCCTGTGTACACATTGGAGTGTATGTAAAATAACTGCTGACGATTGGAATTCCAACGAAGAGTAAGCTGTAATGCCGCTCTCTGGGCAAAATGTCCCTCATAGCACATTGTATAATGTATGTTCATTTTCATTGGCTTAGTCGGTGCAGATTTCCTTTTTAATACCTATCTTTAAGTGTCTATTGTCGGCATTCCTATCTACTCACCAATTGCTCTAATCCCGAAATCCTAAACCCTTCCTTATTCGATATTTTTTTCAGGAGTTCCAACTTCAACAGAAGCTGAGTTTAATTCTGCCGTCTTCCAATTTATACAAACAGCTGGTCAAAATCTTAAAACATTTATTAAATTTAACTCGACAAGGGAACCTGTAAGAATAACAGTATGTATTGTTAATTATTCCCGGTTTGGGTCAATGGAAATCTTGCCTAAGGACTTTTGAGTTACCTAAAATCTTGTCTGACGACTTTGAGTCAATTAAAATCTTGTTTAAAGACTTTCATTCAATTAAAATCTTGTCTAAAGACCTATACCTGTTTAGATTAAATGCGAGCATGAACTGTTGAGTATAGATATAAACTCTCGTATGTCATAATGTTGAGTTAGAGGCATCATGCATGCTTTGTGGATTACAGTGGGTTACAAATGGACATTTACTTTTGATCAGCGGAATAAAAACAACCAGATATATTATTCACATTAGAAATGCTATATTGATAAAGTTACGGTCATTCAGAATTTTTGTTATTAACGTTGTGTACACCACACATTTCCTGAACTAGGTACAAGTTCTCGATCATATTCAATTGGTAAACACCCCAAATTTACACGCCAACCAAAAGTAAAGTCACATAATCCATTCAATGATGGTCTATCAATCGCTGCATATGCAAAAACCCCCAGCAAAAACCTTTGTTGTTTCCATATGAGGTGTTATGTGGCTAAATGGTTTAACACATATTTTTTAGATCATGAGGTCTGTCATTGAGTCTAGATAGCGTGCATTTGATTTCCCAGCCCAAAACTGTAGGTTTTTCTGCAGGTCCTCCAGATTCCTCACACTACTAAATATACCTCTACGTGCAAGTCAATTGCTATAATTAAGTTAAACTTTTGTTAGTCCCAAAATGAACTAGTTTGTGTACATGGTATGTTAAACCCCATTTTTATACGCCCACATTGAAATGTGGTCGTATATTGTCGTCGCCCCCGTCCGTCGGTCCGTCAGTCCGGCGTCCACAATTGCTTGTGGACGCTCTAGAGGCTAAAGTTAATATCCGATTGACTTTAAATTTATACACAGTGTTTAAGGTCATAAGACAAAGAAGCCTATTGTTTTTCAGCGATTTCCGATAATAACTACCAGAGTTATGGCCCTTGACGACTTCAAAAAAATCTTGTGGACGCTCTAGAGGCCAAAGTTAATATCCGATTGGCTTTAAATTTATACACAGTGTTTAAGGTCCTAGGACGAAGAAGCCTATTGATTTTCAGCGATTTTCGATAATTAGTGCCAGAGTTATGGCCCTTGATCACTTCAAAAAATCTTGTGGACGCTCTAAAAGCCAAAGTTAATATCCGATTGACTTTAAATTTATACACAGTGTTTAAGGTCATAAGACGAAGAAGCCTATTGATTTTCAGCGATTTCCAATAATTAGTGCCAGAGTTATGGCCCTTGATCACTTCAAAAAATCTTGTGAACGCCCTAAAAGCCAAAGTTAATATCCGATTGACTTTAAATTTATACACAGTGTTTAAGGTCATAAGACGAAGAAGCTTATTGATTTTCAGCGATTTCCGATAATTAGTGCCAGAGTTATGGCCCTTGATCACTTCAAAAAATCTTGTGGATGCTCTAAAAGCCAAAGTTAATATCCGATTGACTTTAAATTTATACACAGTATTTAAGGTCTTAAGACGAAGAAGCCTATTGATTTTCAGCGATTTCCGATAATTAGTGCCAGAGTTATCTCCCTTGATCACTTCAAAAAATCTTGTGGACGCTCTAAAAGCCAAAGTTAATATCCGATTGACTTTAAATTTATACACAGTGTTTAAGGTCATAAGACAAAGAAGCCTATTGATTTGCATCAATTTCCGATAATTAGTGCCAGAGTTATGGCCCTTGATCACATCAACAAACCCTGTGGACGCTCTAGAGGCCAAAGTTAATATCCGATTGACTTAAAATTTACACACACTGTTTAAGGTCCTGAGAGGAAGAAGCCTACTGATTTTCATCAATTTCAAATAATTACTCCCAGAGTTATCTCCCTTGATCACTTCAAAAAACCTTGTGGCGCTGCAGATGCCAAACTTATCATCCGATTGACTTCAGATTGATACACAGAGTTTAAGGTGTTGAAACGAACAAGTATTTTGATTTTCAATGAATTTTGATAACTGAACAGCTAATTCCATGATATTAAATGTTTCCTATATTAATTGTTAGCGTGGGGCAAAACTTTATAAAAAGCAAACAAATTCTAATGATTTTCTGATAATTACATAATGAGTTGTTACTCAGATTTTAGTGTATTACAAATGTTTCATTACCAAAAAAAGTAAAAATATGAAACAACCGTTGTTGACTGCCCGGACGATTTAGCTGCTGTGGGCGTATGTTTCGTTGCCTGGCAACCTATCTTTCTTTATTTCAGTCATCATATTTTACTATGAAACATACATTACAACCTGATTCAGCTGGTGAAATAGATGCCATGCAATCATTACGATCTATTATAGATAACGGCATGTTTCCGTTATACAATATATCAGATCAACCAACCTATAAATGTTTTGCTTACTCGCGGAATTATCTTACCTATGAAACTAATAAAGTAAGTATTTTGAATTTTGTCTTAAAGATACATTATGGGTGATTAGATAAGAGCTGGAAGTTCTCACTATAATAGTTAAAAATTAGTTAATGTAAAGGGAATTTAAGTTGTACGTGACAAGTAGTAGGGTCGCCTTTCCAACCTTGTGGGTTTTCTCTGGGTAATCGTGAGGGTGATGGCTGAATTGTTAGCACATGCACGCTGTATCATAAAGTCTGTCGATGAGTTGTACGTGTCAAGGAGTAGCGTTGTCTGTCCAGCCTCGTGGATTTTCTCTGGAAATAAAATTGAACCACATGTTAGTCCTGAAATGACCTAGTTTTTCTCGAGTTGATTTAAACACTATCATATTTTTGTGACATCCATTGGTATTATTGATATTTCAGGTATTATTAAATGAGTTGTATCGTAATCTGGGTTTAGCAGGTGCTTGTGTTCTGGTAGTAACTCTAATACTCATAGCTAATTTATTGACAAGTTTACTTGTATTCTCCTGTGTTGTCTTTACATTGGTAAGTTCTTCACCTGTGTATAATTTGACACAATTTTCTATATAAATGAGTTTTCATTCATTTACACAGGAGGGGGAGCCGAAGCGGCTCATTCATACATTGTCACAGGAGGGGAAGCTGAAGTGGCTCATTCATTCATTGTCACAGGTGGTGGTGCCACCGTGGTGCATTCATTCATTGTCACAGGAGGGGGAGCCGAAGTGGCTCATTCATTCATTGTCACAGGAGGGGAAGCCGAAGTGGCTCATTCATTCATTGTCACAGGAGGGGAAGCCGAAGTGGCTCATTCATTCATTGTCACAGGTGGTGATGCCACCGTGGTGCATTCATTCATTGTCACAGGAGGTGGTTCCACAGTGGCTCATTCATTTATTGTCACAGTGGCTCATCCATTCATTGTCACGGGTGATTACACCACTGTGAGGCATTCATTCACTGTCACAGAATGGAGAGCCACAGTGACTAATTCACTCATTGTAACAGGAGATGGAGCCACAGTGGTGCAGTAGGATGTATCTGACATGATTTTGTGTTTACAGATTTGTGTAGCTGGTACTCTAGAGTTATGGGGTGTAACAATTGATACAGCCAGCTCCGTGTTGATGATATTATCTGTTGGTCTAGCTGTAGATTACTCTGCCCATGTAGGTCATACATTTATGACTATATCTGGAAACAGACAAGGTGAGATTCTTTAAACATTTACATTGTCCCATAATGTGCCATTCGTAAAATATTGGGAGACGCAGTTGATCAGTGAGTAGACACTGGCTTGCTAACCTGGATATCCTCAGGATATTCAGTTATTTTTTTGACCATGTCAGTGGTGCAGGGCGGACAATCTGTCAAGGAACAGTGTCTAGTCATATGGAATCGAAGAAAACACACGGTGTACACATTGACGTGCACATAAATAGAACCCTTGACAGTTGAAAGTTGAAATACGAGTAGGCCATCACACTTCTGGGCAAACTCATAGAACACTGCATGATGTATGCTCATCTTCATTAGCCTTGATGGGAGTAGAACATTAACTCACATTTTATTTCGTAAAATCTTGAAACGAGGCTGTCCCAGCGAGAATCTCTCTTATTGCAGCCATAGCTGCTTTTTTGGTTGTCCAATCGGCAAAAAAACCAAATATTAAATCACAACGGAAAGATAGTTCTGTGTAAGATATAGTGGGTGATCATAGACGACTAAAACACAGTCTTAGAAACTGCATGACCCAAGATTCGACAAAAACACCATTTGTCACAAATGAGTCAATAGTTGACGAGATTCTCTAGATATTCTGCTGTACAATTTATGTATTAGCTAGTAGTCACACAAATATTGGGGAGTCACAATATTGGCTGAAAAAGTTCTTCAGGATTTTTCAGCCTGGTGTCAGCCTGTTAAAAGGTTTTGAGCAAGACATTGAATAATATCAGACATATGTCCTTATGCAATATCAATCTCTTATTTTATGTCTCACTCTCGACCATAAAACCACGTATGTCTGTATCCACATGTATATGTATTTCTTGTGTTTATTTTCAGACGGGGGATTGGATGGGGTATGGTTAGAAACGTGCATGCTGTATCATAAAGTCTGTCATTGTATCAAATGGCGTGGTTGTGATTCCTGGTTGTTTTTAACAAGGAATAGCCAACTTGTGGGTTTTCACGGCAACCTCCGGTTTTCCTCCCACTGCTAAAGACCCCTACGTGCAAGCAAAGCAAAAAAAAATTGATCCATGTGTTATTCCCGAAATGACGTAGATTGTGTCGAGTGCACATTTAACCCATTTCTCTCTCTCTCTCTTTATTTTCAGAAAGATCTTTAAAGACATTAAAGAATATAGGACCTGCTGTATTTAATGGTGGTTTTAGCACGTTCCTAGCTTTTGTTCTGCTGTCTACTAGTTCTAGTTATGGTTTCTCTTTATTCTTCAGGGTAATACATCTTATTTATTTAAGATAACAATACTTTTATAGACCCTAAATATTTCTAACAGTAGAAGGAGACAGGTAACTGATAAGGAATACAAGTGTAGCAATGGATAATGAGCTAATCCCAGGGTTAAGATGCATGTAACTGATCCGAAACACAAGTGTAGCAACGGATAATGAGCTGAACCCAGAGAAAGATGCATGTAACTGATCAAAAATTGAAATGGGGTTTAACGTCCTACTGTTCTTCTCCTAAACTGGGCTAATGAGGACGGGCATACGCCATACATCGTGCCATGAGAGGAATTTTGCCCAGGCAGCCTACACTCTTATATTGAATTCCAATTGCCAAGGGACCTTTTATGTACACTCCAATGTGTACATAGGACCTCGTTTTTTGGTCCCATTCGAACAACTAGATAGCTGTTCTTGTCAGACCCTCCGTTTTGCATCACTAACAAGGGGAAATCACGCCGGAAAATCTGGATGAACTTTCTCGGCCACGTGATCCCCATGTAACTGATCAGGAACACAAGTTTAGCAATGGTTCATGTGCTGAACCCATTGAAAGATACATCCCCACTGTCAACTGTTTGGGGGGTTGGGATGGCCTAGTGGTCTAGAGTGCCGCGCTTCGACCTCTAGCTGGCCGGTCATCTCTGGCTTGCGGCTGTGGTTGCGATCCCTGGTGTGAGCGTATGTGTCATGGAGATAGGGGCGCCTTCTCAACCTCGTGGGTTTCCTCCGGGCACTCCGGTTTCCTCCCATGGCTAAAGACCCCTACGCGCAAGCGAATTATTGAAATAAAATTGAAACCATATGTTAGTCTCAAAATGACCTAGTTTGTGTGGAGTGGACCTTAAACCCCATCTCTCTCTCTCTCTCTCTCTCTCTCTCTCTCTCTCTCTCAATGAGCCACCAAGTATTCCTAATACCTATCACTGATGGACAATATAATATTTTTCAGGTATTTGTTAGTGTTGTTGTTTTTGGATTGTTTTATGGTTTATGTTATCTACCAGTGGTATTAAGTTGGGTTGGACCTGCTCCATATGATAGTGCCTTACCCATAAAATCAAAAGATGTGGAGATCAGTACTTCATCGAAGGCCGTTTCAAACGGAAACTCTCAGGTAACCATTTACGTCTGAAAGATTTCATGTATGTGATCAACTGTGGCCGAAATTCTTAATGGCCCCTTTAAAAAAATGACCCATGGGTTAGTGGAGTAGAACGCAACTAGAATGTTGAAGATATTTTAACCCCAGCCAGATTTGATATGTGTGATCAACTGTGGCTGAAATTCCTAATCTAATGGCAGTTGCAAAAGAAATAGATATCAGATGACAGATTGGGTTAGTGGAGTAGAACGGAACTAGAATGCTGAAGATGTTTTAAACCCAGCCAGATAGTAGAGCATTTAACACTTTAGACATATATATATATATATTCGCCCTGAACACTTGAAATTTATATAGGTAACATTATCCTTCCATAATATATCATTTGCTTATTTCTCTTGTTTCTTCTATTTTAGCCTCTTGATGGAGATTTAATTTCTTCTTCTCTCATTCCAACTAACAAGGAGGTAGAATATGTTATGTTGATAACTGTTGTGTAGAGTGTTATCTGCCCCTCTTTCCCATGTTTCCTGATCCAATTGTCCTACCCAGTTTAAATGTGTTTTTTTTCTTTGTGTGTTATGCAAACTATGTTCATCGATTTGTGCTAATTGAATTAACCCATGGCAACCCACCATGTGAATGATGTAAATACAGAGATAAGAATAAATCTTAACAAAAAGAAAGTTTGGTTTGAATTACAAGGTATAGAATAAATCTGTTTCAAGTATAGGTCTATATGGTAGCTTTATTAATCAAGACAAAGCTTGGCTGAGATCTTGTTGATTTATTGGACCAGGTATAGGTCGCTGGTAGCTTTATTAATCAAGACAAAGCTTGGCTGAGTTCGTATAGTTTTATTGGACCACGTGTAGGGCTTTATTAATCAAAACAACATTGGTGGCTGGTTGGTTGTGATCAAGTATTTAATATTGGATAAGTCTAGTGTGGTTAATCTGCATGATTTCATTTCATTTAATTTGGCTAATCTGCATGGTTTCATTTCATTTAATATGGCTAATCTGCATGGTATCATCTGCGTTATTTAGTGTGATTTAATTTGGTTAACCTGCATGATCTAATGTGATTTGATTTGGTTAATCTGCATGATTTAGTGTGATTTAATGTGGTTAACCTATGTGATTTAATGTCATTTAATTTGGTTAATCTGCATGATTTCATTTGATATAATTTGGTAAATCGGCATGATTTAATTTATTTGAGATTTGATCTTTTTTGAGTACTTCATCAAACATCAACCTTTGTTCTTGAGCACTTCATCCAATGTCCATGTTTTATAGGCCTTTAAACTGCCTTTTTATGTTGAGTATACACGTCTTTATTCTCAGTCTCTTTATCAACAGGGCTACAAAGTTGTTGTATCTATGAAAATATCACTTTAAGACACAGAGCTGGGAGTGGGGTGGGAAGGTGTTGACATATTGAAGTACAGTATGTATCTGTAAATAAATCAGTTCTCTTTACAACTTGTTTGGATTTCTAGCTGAGATTAATTTTCGATCTGGCATGGTATGAGTATGATGTTCAGTTTGTTTGTCATTGCCAGTGTTTCCTTTTATCTATATATATGTTTATTTCACCCATCAAACCCCTTCTGATTATATTATATTTAGATTCGTCTCTTTTTACTTATTAGTTATTTATATACCATTTGAAGCTAGTAATAATACATGCTATATAAAGATATAACTTTTAAAGGTTCCATTTCTCTCTTGGTATAATTTTTTAATCTACCTCTGAATCGTTTAACTTTTATTAACTTTTAGACTGATATATTTTTTTTCTCTTGTTAAATTTCAGTGTTTAACAGGTTGATTAATTTACTAACATCCTTCCTTATCATTTATACCCAGAGTAAGTTTTACTTGTCTTTACTACACTAGGATCTGGAAGAGTGGTTATAAAACCCGCTTCTGGTTGATGTAACGGTCTGTTGCAGCGACTTCTTGGCGTGCGATGCGCGGATCTATGGGTATTCCACTAGAAACCTCAAGGCTGATTGGTTAATCAATGTGTGATGCCATAGGGTCAAAAGCGACTTGTATGACCTCTGACTCGACTTCCTACTAAAGCTTGGGTCAGATCTTCATTTAGAAAAGGCCATCGGAAATATTTTAAAAAAACGAAACGAAATATAGATCTGAATTTTAATAAGTTGGTTTCATCTATAGAGGAATACATTATTATTAATATTGTATATTTATATGGTGCGGCATTTCCATGGACAAATGGACAAATGCATGCTCAAGGCGTCATTTCTGTATACATGTTCTTTACACTATTTAGACATAGGTAGCTTGATCACGTAGATTCATAGGAGTTTTAAAATTCCCTTAAAAGATTTGAGGAAGCTTGAAATGTTAACACTTTGATAGTTGGAGATTAATTTGTCATTAATTGACCCGATATTCCATACTATTTGCTGTCATTGGCCAGAGGTAATTAATTCCGTCTGGTTTATCAGGGTGCAAGTTGAATGAAATGAGACTGCCCTGGATATATGCAACAATCAGGCTAATGGAGATGGTCACACACTGCTGTTTGGGCATTTTGCCATGTTTCCAGCTGTCAAGGGTTCTCTTATATGGTGGATAAACTTGTACATAGGACCTAGATATTCTGTCTTTGAATCCAAATAATCAGAAGCCGCTCTTTGCCAACCATCTCCGATCTGTACTGAACAAATGTAACCATGTTGAAAAACTTCAAGGTACTTTTTCTGCCAACAATGGGATCGAATACAGACTTTGGGGATCAAACACAGATTTTCTTTGTCTGTCAGCCCAGGTCTTGCTCACTGAACCGGGCAACTGAAAATTGTTTTTTTTTATTGGAAACCTATCACACATAGCTTCAGCTTGTTGCTTATAAGGGGGAGTCACGGTGGCTAAGTAGGTAAGACGCTAACCTGGATATCGCATGTTCGATCCCCGCATTGGCCGAGAAAGTTCATCCAGATTGTTCGGCATTTTTACCCTTTGTTAGTGATGCATGGCGAGAGGCCTGGCAAGGGCACTGTCCTGTCGTTCAGATGGCACAAAAAACTGAGGCCATGTGTACACATTGGCGTGCACGTTAGAGTTCCTTTGACAGTTGGAATTTGATATAAGAATAGGCCGTAGTGCGACTGTCCGACACAGAACAGTTGGACGTTAACTCCCTTTCTCTTCCTTTTAGTTGCTTATAAGGGCTTTCAACACGTTGAATTAACTCTATGGTTTCCCTTTGGTTAGAGGATATATTTTCTATTTACTTTCAGTGATTAGATTAATCTCTTTTTATTTATTTTTAGAGGAAAAGTCAAGTTTCTCCGATTGAAGATGTAGACATAAGTAATAATGGAGATCCAAGAAGGATTGCAACACCAGATCAGGGTGGTCCTCCAAGTGTATGATATTGCTAGGCAACAATAAGTACAACCAGTAATACTATTTCGAGGGAATAATGTACAACTAGTAATACTATTGGTAGGAAACAATGTAGAACTAGTAGTACTGTTGCTAGGCAACAATCAGTACAGCCAGTAATACTATGCTAGGCAACAATGTGATGTCGGGGATGTTATTTTTATTGCTGTGGCATTTTTGTGTGGCAATTTATGGGGACTGATAAAGGGAGACATATCCCAGTTGAAAGGAATATCTGTAGTAGAATTTTTTATATATAAATATTAGCAGTTTCACAAGACTGGTATACAAATGGTTAGAAAGTATAGGATGATTGTTTGCAGATCTAGAAATAAAGGATACAATATGAATAAAATATTATAATGTGTTCCAAAAGGGTCTCAAACCATAAACATTATCAGGTTATTTCTATATTATTTATTAGTCATTATTCATCTTTATTTATTTTTTTTTTTGTAAAACTAACAAGTTAGTAAGTTTACTCAGACGCCTCATTGTTGGGATTCGTTTAAATTGTATTTAAAATAGACGCAGGTAACATTATATGTATTGTAGATGTAACATGGCGACACATGTAGATCAGGATTTTACATAACGTGAATGAGACTCAGTCATGCTTAGAAACTCTTTTAAAGAATATTGAGGTGGGGGGGTTAGATGGCCGAATGGTTAGCATGTGCGTGCTGTATCATAAAGCCTGTCATTGAGTCAACTAGCGTGGTTTCGAATCCCCAGTTGCACGTGACAAGGAGTAGGGTCGCCACTGATAAGACCCCCACCCGCAAGCGTATTATTGAAGTAAAATTAAACCATATATTAGTCCCGAAATTAACTAGTTTGTGTCGAGTGGGCGTTAAATCCCATTCTCTCTCCCTCTCTCTAAAAGAATATTTGAATATTGTTTATTGTTGGCAACAGAGCGGTATACGGTTGTCATGGTCGCCATATTTTTACGCAAAGAAACAAATGTTGATTATTTTTGATCATTACTTAATGGGTTGTTACCCACATCACATTTTTCTGTCTTATGTATGCTCCCATTATATACAAAAGAAAAATAAACGGGACAGCCCTTGGGGACTATACGGGTGACCAAGCTGCTTTTGGCCCATGTTTCGTTGCCTAGCACTCTTTGTTTTGTAGTGATGGACTTCAGATTTTATTTCCCAATATTATTATATTTTTTTCAAGTAATTTATATTTTTGAATATTGTAAAAACTCATTTGAATATTTATTAGTAATATTTGTTATGTATACTATTGTTATTTTTGTGATATATTGTGATTGATAATCAAGTTAGCCAGGTGTTGTTATTAAAAGATATTTAAATTATTTGAACTTTATGCTAAAAAATTTGATATATATTCGATGAAATTTGATTTTCATATGGTAAAATTTGATTTTTATGGGATAAAGTTTGATTTTTATGGGATAAAATTTGATTTCTATGGGATAAAATATTATTTTTATATGATTTTTATATGATATTTGTGCAGTAAAATGTTATATTTATGCGATAAAATTTGATTTTGATAAGATGAAATATGATTTTTATATGATAAAATCGGATATTTATGCGATAAAATTTGATATTTATGAAAGTTATTTTAATTTTTAAAGTGATTGTCGGCTGTCCCGGTTTATTTAAGAAGGGGTGTTCCCACTTTTCCGACATTGATGTCAAATTTTGCCGCTAATCCAGAGTTAATCCTAGAACAATGGCGTTATAAACTATAGTCCATATCTTTTAAACTGTATTGATTTTAACGAATTTAACTTTTATTTAAATAACATTAACTAATTAACACAAAATGTACTGATTTGAACAAATTTAACATTTCTTAAATAACATTAAATAATTTCCACACATAAAAACAATTAGAGTTTACACATGTAACTTTTATTAAATAGCGTCATATAATTTATAAATAAATACCTTACAACATACCTATCATTTTACAGCCCCACCAAATAGGAAAGATTTGTTCCATACTGATTTACACTTAAAGTGCCATTTAATAATTGTGTTTTTAAATGGTCAATTCTTGTATCAAGTTGTCGATATTTCTTAGCTCGGGGCTTTTAGTACTACTAAATAATATCTGTGAAATGGTGATTTCGACATAAGATTATTCTCGTTTTATAAGTAAATGAACTTGTAAAAAGTTCATTTAACGCTGAACACTTAAAGTGAACAGTTCTTGAGTGAATACTTTAAAACAGAATATAGTTTTAAGATCAATTAAAAGATTAACAGACTGCCGGCAAAGTTGGAACACACCTTTAAGAATCCGTTATTTCTGTTAACAATAGGGACCTTTCGCATCGTACCAAAACGAAAAAAAAGTTTTCAGTCGATTTTTTGGCAGATGTACAACAAATCAAACATAATATTGCCTTTGAGCACATTCTGCAAGCTCTACACAATCAACAATGAACACAATGCCTCGAAAAAATATGCAAAATTCAATATACGAGACAAAAAAACATTTTCGAATGCATATGTACGTGAATCCAGCACCATACGCGTAACGTTTTTCATTACTGGTTGCATGACGTCTCAGGGACACACGAATCCATGAAGTTTTCGTTTTCGTACCGATGCGAATTAATTTTGATACGTAGACACATTCCATTTTAGAGCGACTTGTAGCTATGTCTACAATATTTATTGAGACTTGTAGCTATGTCTACAATATTTAAGTGTATAATATTTATCTGTTTGTTATAAGGGTATTTTGTTTCTAAGTCTTATATTGTTATTATTATAGTTTGATTTTATCATGGATACCAGCCTGTTCATCTTTCAAGGAAGTGCGTCTGGGCTGCAGGTAACTCCAATGTTTCCATCTGTTAAGGGGATGCATCAGGACCATGATTAAAGGAGGCTGTACTGGGCTGTAAGGGACCCCAATATTATTGTATTTTAAATTAATGTCATTTGTTAAACTGTCATTTATTAAACTGTGCCAAATAAACCTTTCTACCCACCATATTGACGTACGAATTGCTTTTTTGATTGTCATGGACAATACGCGCTCTCTCTCTCTCTCTCTCTCTCTCTCTCTCTCTCTGTCAGCATAAGTAAAGGGTTTAAACATCTCGTTGGCTTAATTAAAGGTTTAAACACATATTTGGCAGAATTAAACCGTTTAAACATTGTCTTAACAAGGCTAAAGGTTTTAAAAATCTAGTTTTAACATCGAATCAGACTAGTAAAGTGATTTAAACATCTAGTCAGCATAATTAAAGGGTTTAAACATATTGTCAGCTAATTAAAGGGTTTAATCATCTAGTCAGCATAATTAAACAGTGGCGTTTTAATGTTTATCATGGCGGAGGCTATACTATTTTGAGGGCCCTCTTTCGCACAGTTCCGGGGGGCGGGGGTGTCTTGATTGATGATTTTCATATCAGTGCAATGACTACATTCTCCTTCAGTAGTGGGTTCGACAGTAACAGTGTAAAGAAAACGATTGACTCGGATACGGGGGGGGGCCCTTTCCCTTGGCCAGAGGGGCCCTTTTGTCAGACGAGGGGCCCTTTTGTCTGCCTTTAGGGCCCTCCCTAACTAGGGTACATTTCTTTTTTCTCATCGGTTTTAGCATTTATCTCCTGTTTTATTTGTTCAACTTCTTTGATTTTTTTCGCATGGAGGCTGGCGCCTCCAGCGCCTCAGCTATAAAACGCCTTTGTAATTAAAGGGTTTAAACATATTGTCAGCATAATTAACAAGTACTACTAGTGTCAAATAAGGGTGACGTCATATCAAACATCCCAGTTCTTCAATCATTGCGCATTTGTCTGAAGTTAATCATGCCAATTTTAATGTCGATTGTACTCTAATTGGCGGAGACTTGGGCTCTTTAAAGAGTATCGCCCCTCGAACAAGAACCAGATAAATGTAATAAGTGTGTGGAATCAGTTGCTGCTTTATGGGGGGGGGGGCTGTCTTTAGGGATTGCAGACAAGGGTCATTCGTTTACCCAAACATGATCTGCAAGAGCCGAGAGATTTTTAGTATTTTCTGGAAATGTTTGCTTCGGGCAACGACCTTCATACACCAGTTGCGACAGCCTTGACCGCATTATAAAGGTGGGGTGTCATGGTTACTAAGTGGGTAAGACGTTGACTGGCTATCCTGGAGGTCTGGTGTTTGATCTATATTTTCCGGCATGGTTTTCTCTTGTCAGTGATGCAGGGCGGAGAGCCCGACAAGGCCAACTGTCTAGTCATTCGGATGGGACAAAAAGTGGGCCCCGTGTACAAATTGACGTGCTTGTAAAAGATCCCTAGACAGTTAAGAGTTCGATATAAGAGTAGGCCGTAGTGCCACTGCCCGGGCAAAATTTCCCTCATTGCACACTGTATGGCGTATGTTGGTCTACATTATATTCAGATGCCAGAAATAATACAATAAATAGTTTACCGACTATCTATCGAAACAATGCTGTCTTGTTGCACGGAATTGACCACATAGAAAACTCACTCTTTATTTTTAAATTGTCCACTCGTTTTTCGAAATTACCTGACAGTTCAAGGGACAACTATAACGCACTAATTGTAACTATATTTTCACTTCTTCATTATTTGCATATTTATAAACTGTATATTCATTACAGAGACAACTGTAACACAATCACGCACGCACCTGATAAAAGACACCCTCGTCGTCATTCCTCGAGCCCTGACGCAAGAGTCGAAACCGGGTAAAGACTGGCATCGCTTCCAGCCTCGGCAACAGTCCAACAAAGCCCTTCGTTGGTTGGAATGGGAACAACACCGACAGACCAGACCCCTATACCAAACATTCGACACGCCCGCAACGGCAGTGAATGTCGAGTCAGTCCTTACAGTTTGGATGGTACGGGCACGATGTATGGATTTCACGTGTACTTTGTTATTTGTTTCTAAACTGTAAATATATGTATCAATATCTGACAGGTTTAATATAGGCTTTGCCTGTTCCCATATCCCTATTAAGATACAAATCTGATTAAAAATATTGCTTTAAAAAATAGGACGTTAAACCTCATTTCATTTCACAATATAAAGCCACTGTTTCGCGAAGTCAAATATTTATCAATCTCTGAACTAAACAAACAATATTGTTGGACTAACGTATTAAAGACGACTTCATGATACCGTATACCCTGTCCTTCATATATCCAGAACATTTTGTTATAACTTTTTTACTAACTAAATAAAATGCTATATAGTATATCACTGTAAGTAAATATATCAAAATACACATTTAGTTTATCTACTTTCGTATAAACCAGTAACCCTTATCTGAACTCTTCATTATATTTATATACTGTATATCCTCGACTGAGATTCTGGCATTTACTCGGTTGAATGATGTACACACAGGTCTGAACAGGTAATCTGTTTTACGTTATACACCATCAAGCATGCTATGTTTTTAAAAAAAAATACTAATAATGTGGCTCGCCTGCAAATCTTTTTTCGACTACTCCATGTTTATATTTTGTGGGTAGCAACAGTGGGTCTGTGAAGAAAACGCTGGCTCGCTAACTTGGTCTCGTGTTCGCCCCCGATGTTAGCCGATTAAGCTCCCTGGATTTTTCATTTGATTTCATTTCAGTTAGTTTTGGTGATGCTACGTTTGTTATGATAGTGTGTCTCTCTTTGCAAATCATTTCAGGATGATTTTAGTGTAGCGTATAATAGTGTTGCTGTCCTTGCAAATCGCTTTGTTTAGCCTACCTTATCTGTTTACTTTCCGTGAATTGAAGTTTGCTATAATAGTGCAAATTATTTGGAGACGTATTGTCTCGAGAGCCTTGTTTAAAGAGTGAACAGTTCTCGCTATAATAGTTAAAACAAATAGTTATTGTAACGGATATAATACTGCAAATTTCACTCAAATTACTTCACTCCGAGCCAACAAACTACTCATTTTCATAACACCGTAGCCTCGATTGTCATTGTTACCGTTGTTATGATAATAAACAAAGTCATGGTTATCCAATTTGTTTACGGTCAATCATTAACGGCCACTGAACGTCGGATTGGATTCCTATCTTATGATGGGACACGTTAGATGACACCGAGAGTTGATTACGATCTTGTCTAATTTATAGTTTTTTTTATATAACTTTTCGGAGTCTCAGTGACTTAGTGGGTAAGACGCTAGTCTGCAGCTCGTGTTCGACCCCAGCATTGGCCGAGAAAGTTCATCGGGATTTTCCGGTGCGTTTTCCCCTTGGCATTGGTGCAGGACGGAGGGCCTGACATGGACAGCTGGTTAGTCGTTCGGTGGGACAAAAAAAACGAAGGCCCGTAAAAGATCCCTTGGCAGTTGGAATTCGATATAAGTGTAGGCCATGCCGTGCCCAGACACAATTCCCCCCTCATAGCCCGTCTTCATTAGCCCAGTAGGACTGCCTTTGCAAATCATTTGTGATGTTTATGGTTAATTTCCGTGGTGTTCATGAGATGTTTTTATAAAGCTACCCTTTCGAATCCTTCCGGTACACTGGGTTATGTAACGTTATATCCCGATTATGCCTTATCGTAAGAATTGGCGCAGTAAGTAACTAACCCAATGGTCAATTTGGCGATACTAGTGCAACCTTTGTTCATACTTGTCGAGTTACTCCTTATATTGGATGATTGTTGAGCCTCATGGACTCGGCAAGACACTGGCTCGCTAACTAGTAGGTCCCGGGTTCGTTCCCGATGATGATAAAGTTCGTCGGGATTTTCCGACCTGGTTCCCCTTATTTTCCCTTGTCACTGGTGCAGAGCGGAGGGTCTTTCAAGGAACCTTGTCTAGCCGTTCGGATAAGACGCAAAGCAGAGGCCTCGTGTACACATTAGCCCAATCGGTGCGGCACAGAAGGGTGTTAAACATCATTTCATTTCATTTCTTACTGCGTTGCGCACTGAGTTGCTGTCCACACTTGGGCATTTCTCAATCGTGTTATAAGGAGAAACGTAATATTATAGACATAGTCATAAAAGTGATTTTCTTGTTTCCGTGGGTATGGTAATGAGATCACATACAGTTTTGAAACATAATACACGATACCAAATCTAAAGGCCAGCACCATTGTAAAAATATTTAAGATGTTCATCAATCGTCACACAAATTATAATTTGAAAATAATGATTTTACCGATAGCATATTATGGATATTGAATAAATATTGTGGATGTGAATTATTGCACGTATTTTGGTTTTATAATATGACACCTTATTTAAATAAACATTTATAATATAATAATAAATAACTGATTTATAAATAACTCTTAAGTATAATATATTATACAATAACTATTGTGTGTAGATTTCACTTCTATATTGCTAGCAGTACAGGAACGAACACTACCGTTCTGAACTAACGATGAATGAGCGAGAGAGAGAGAGAGAGAGAGAGAGAGAGAGAGAGAGAGAGAGAGAGAGAGAGAGAGAGAGAGAGAGAGAGAGAGAGAGAGAGAGAGAGAGAGAGAGATGGGGTTTAACGTCCACTCGACACAAACTAGGTCATTTTGGGACTAACATGGTTTCATTTTATTTCAATAATTCGCTTACGTCAACTGTCATTTCGGGACTAACATGGTTTAATTTTATTTCAATAATTCACTTGCGCGTAGGGGTCTTTAGCAGTTGGAAAAAACGGAGGACCCGGGGAAAAGCCACGAGGTCGGACAGGCGATCCTACTCCTTGTCACGCACAACCGGGGATTCGAAACCATTACGATAAATGAAGACGCAATGCAGTGTGCTATATGTGTGGGTAATTTTGCCCAGGCAGTGGTGTTTTCGTATACACTTCATCGAATTCCAACTGTCAAGTGTTCTTTGCGTACACGCCTAGACATGGGGGGGGGGTGGGATGGCCTAGTGGTCTAGAGTGCCGCGCTTCCACCTCTAGCTGGCCGGTCACCTCAGGCTTGCGGCTGTGGTTTCAATCCCTGGTGTGAGCGTATGTGGCATGGAGATAGGGGCGCCTTCTCAACCTCGTGGGTTTCCTCCGGGCACTCCGGTTTCCTCCCACTGCTAAAGACCCCTACGCGCAAGCGAATTATTGAAATAAAATGAAACCATATGTTAGTCCCAAAATGACCTGGTTTGTGTCGAGTGGACGTTAAACCCAATTTCTCTCTTTCTCTCTCTCTTTACGTACACGCTTACTTGTACACGGACTTGTTTTATTATACCACCGAACGACTAGTCACTGTTCCTTGTCAGACACATTGGCAATAAAAGGAATTCGATATAAGAGTAGGCCGTAGCGCTGCTGCCAAGGCAAAATTTCCCTCCATGGCGTATGCCCGTTTTCATTAGTCCAGTTTAGGAGCAGAACAGTGGGACGTTAAACCCCATTTCATTTCACCCGCAATCTTGCAAAAGGGGAACCAAGTAAACGAACGCTTGGCAGTTGAAGATGGATAAAAGAAAAGACCATAACGGATTTGCGTCTGGGTTAGCCCGGATGAAAGTAAAAGTAACACGTTAAACCCAATTTCATTGGGGATCACGGTGGATACGTGGGTAAAACGCCGTCTCGCTAGCCTGGAGGTCGGGTGTTTGATCCCTGCATTGGCCGAGAAAGTTCGTCCATGATCAGTGAAGCAGGATGGAGGGCCTGATAGCTGTCTAGTCGTGCGGGTGGGACGAAAAACCGAGGTCTCGTGTACACATTGACGTGCCTGTACAAGATCCCCTGGCAGTTGTAATTTGATATAATAATAGGCTTTAGCGCTGCGTATGCCCGTCTTCATTAGCCCGGTTTAGGAGCAGAACAGCAGGGGCCTTATTCACGAAAATTTAACTGAGATAAAATCCAAATTTTAATTATTTGATTGGATAATATGTGATTGATTTCAGAGTACCTAGCCAATCAAAACTGAAGTATCTACCAAAATTTGGATTTTATCTTTAGTTAAGATTTTGTGAATCAGGGGACAGGACGTTAAACTCCATTCCATTTCGTTTTTCAATTTCATTAAATTTCGTTCAACCCAAACATGTAGGCGACTCGCTTCAATGATTTTACAATAACTGGGTTATGTTTCTTTATATACAAATCTTTTGTATCCCATGGTCAAAATATGTGTCAAGGTAATCTTAGAAACACGTGTTTTATGGGTCTATGTTAATATTTAATATCTTATGCACATACTAAGAGCAAGGAAATACAAGTACATACCGTTAGGTTTGATTGAGAGCACATGGACTACTAAAGATTAACGGGAAGCACGGTGACTCACTGCGTAAGACGTTTAAGCGTTAAACTGGAGGACCCGTGTTCGATGCAGGTGTTGGACTGATTCCCCTTGTCAGTGGTTCAGAACGAATGGCCTAGCAAGGGATAAAGAAACGTTGTTCAGCTTGGACGAAAACCCGATGCCCCGTGTACGCATTTACATACATGTAACAGGACCCTTGGCAGTTTGAATTCAAAATGATAGAAGGTCCCAGCGCTGCTGTCCGGACAAACTTTCCCACATCGCACACGTTGGGTCGTGTGAATGGAGCAGGACTGGAGACTAGGGAAATGTATACATACTGTATATACTAAAATGAAATGGGGTTTAACGTTCTACTGTTCTGCTACAACTGGGATAATGAAGAAGAGCATTCGCCATACAGTGTGCTATAAGGGAAATTTTGCCCTGGCAGTGCCACTGTGGCTTACTCTTACATCGAATGCAAACAGCCAATGGATCTTTTACGCACACTCCAATCAGTACACGCCAATGACGTCGGTTTTCCTCGGTTAATGCAGGGATCGAACACGCGACCACCAGGCTAGCGAGCCAGGTTCTTACCCACTTAGCCACCGTGGCTCCCCTGTATGTACTAGAACTGATAAATGACTTAATAGCATTTCTAGAATATTCACTGTCTTTAGTTGTCTGTAAGCCGCCAAATCAGTTTGTATCGTCGTCAATAGGATAGTTATTTGCGTATTATTTATAACATAGAAAACATCCGGGTGTTTCTCGTAACGCACTAGACAATAATTTGAATGGATGACATGAGAGAAGGTATTATATAGTATATACACAGTTACTAGGTCGCGCGTGCTGACTCGACGTAAGTACAAATTATAGTAGTATCATAAATGCTTGTATTCTTATTTGTTCTGGTACTCAGTTTTTCTTATCTTTTCTTTTTATTCACAATTTTTAAATGTTTCCTGTGTAACGTAACATTAATGTGCTGATTTTAGTATTTTACGTTCAGGCATAAATGCCTCGAATTGTTTTGCTTATAACGAATATATATATATAAATGTATTAATTGAACTGGATGGGCGGTGATTCAGTGAGTATGGCACTGGCTTTCTAACCAGGAGGTATCTGGCTTGCTACCGATATTGGCCTCGAAAGTTTGTCGTATTTGAGGGTTGATTTCCCCTGGTAAGCAGTGTCAAGGAACAATGTGTAGTCGTTCGGCTGGAACGGAAAAAAAACGGTCCAGTGTTCGTACCTCGTAAGATAACCACAGGGCTTAGCACCTCTGGCTGAACAAAATGTCCGGCATAACATACTGCATGGAGTATGATGCAGGTGATTAGATAGGGCGTTAAACACCATTGCATTTTATTTCTTATCGAACCATATCAATTTTTTTTTATACTTTGACAATTTTATTATTCGATAAGTAAACAAATTGTATTTACTCATGACATGCTATTAGCTTTGAATTAACTATATTTGTGACCTTGTGGTACTTACGAGGACTTACATGTTGATAACGTGTATAGTGATAATTCTTTACCCTGTCAACACACCTACGCTCCAATAACGTTGCTGTTACGTTTGTAAAACAGTTTAATTTTACGGTGCCTGATTGTTTGCCTCAAAGCGTAACAGTCCACTCCACACAAACGGTCATTTCGGGACTAACATATGGTTCTATTTTACTTCAATAATTCGTTTGCGCGTAGTTAGTGCATTGGAGACTCGGAGAAAACCCACGAGATTGAACAGGCAAACCTACGGACAAGACTGGAATCGAAACCACACAACGTGACTCAATGGGAGAACGCTAGATCGGAGACGGTCCTACGCATTTTATGACGTCACATGTGGATTGTGGGTCAGGGTAGGGGTTAGGCTTGGCCCAGGGTTAGGCTTAGAGCTAGCCCTGTTTACATCTCGAGACTTTGACGAAATCTACAGGCCCTAGCCCTTACCCTAACCCTAACCCACAATCTATATGACGTCATATGTGATAAAATGCGTAGGACCGTCTTCGATCTAGCGTTCTCCGACTCAATGACCGATCTTATGATCCATTACGCCGAACCAACTTCACCACATGGCCAACAGCTTTACGATATGTTATAGCGTCGGATGCGCACTCTAAATAGTATTCGACATAATTACGTTGACAGAAATCGCAATTAATGATTATTGTACAGGTCTAAAAAAACCCAAACTCGTTATATTAAAAATACAGATGGATGACTGCTGGTAAAATGTTTATATTCTGTTTTCGTCTTTACAGTTGTTTTTTTTTTTTACTTTGGAAAACAAATTAAAATGTATATGGATTGTGAACCCCTCTCCCCTCAGTGAACATGTAATTGTTACTATCTAAAGCTGCAGTATGTACATATAATCCAAGTAAGCTATATAAATATTTAAAGACATCAAAGGGCATATTGATATATTTATCATTCGTTCGGGGTCAACATAATAAATAATACTTAAGGCTTTTAAAGCCTCAATAACACTCTTCTTGTAATTGAATAATATGTCCCAATCTTTATTCTGGTCAACAAATTGTATTATTTTACAATATTCAAATAAATTGATGATACAAATTTCATCGTAACACACCTAATTTAAAAAATTGGAAAAATTCAACTACATGATTTGAAAAGGTTAACGTAAACCTTTTCAAATGTGACTTGGATTTTAAAATATTTTCGAACCCTCTGGACAAGTAAAATATGATGTAATGGATAATTTACACAACAGGTAGGACACATAAATATATGGTAATTAGAATAAGACTATTATTTATTTTCTAGAGCTGACAAGCCAGCAAGAGTGTTATTGTCCCTTTAACACGAAAAAAGGCGATGGTTTGCGAATTAGGACCTGGTTGTCATACAACCACAAAAATATGTACAAAACAGGCGAATATGCAAGCATGCTGTCAAAGTAGGTATGCTGGGTATATGTGGATTTCCAAAACGAAGACCACACAAACAAAATATTTGTTGTTCTTTAGATCCTACAATGTTCAATATCCTCTCTTTTCAGGTACCTACACGGTAGAGGTGTAACTCACGGGATATTAGTGGGATAACGTATGACAAAAAAAGTTCAAAATGATTCGTTCCGAATTTGATTTTGACGACAAAAAACCAAAGAAAGGATGTTGTGGTGGTAAAAGACCTTGCTTATTTGCTCTAGTTCTAGTAATTCTAGTTGGAATATTGGCCGTCGTTATATATTTAGCCGCTTTCTACGAATCCCCTATGGTAGACGATGGGTCAGATTCTACTGACAAACCTCAAGACTCGCCGTATCTGGGATCAAGGATTAATTGTTTCCCGGAATCGGAAAATAGTGCTATTGTGATCGATGCGACAAAATGTGCATCGCGAGGCTGTTTGTTTGATGCCAATGCTGCTGCTACAGGACAAGATGTGACGTGTTTCTATGATAATAGGCGATTCGGTTATAAGGTGGAGAAGACCATGGATACCCCTGTCGGCTTTAATGTGCATCTATCTCAGTATGGGAAATCCCCGTTTGGCGGTGATATACTCAATGTGGTGATGTCAGTAGAAAACAAGGGAGATAACTTGCTACGATTTAAGGTCAGTATATATATATATATATTTATTCGTTTGAAATCTTAATGTTATAATAATATGCAATGACATTATTACTGATGAGCTCGCCAGAAAGTACTTTCAAATGCAATACTAAGAGACACATCTTCCTATCGCAGATCTTGTTTTTTTGGCTTCAAATGTTATATAAACCATTATTGCGTCATTTATTAACAGGACACGCCCATGATTAACTGAACTGAACGCCTCCGATTTGAATTTAAGTAGATTATAATACCGCAGTCAGTTGAATACATGATAGAGATTTACTCTCCTTATTACGACGATAAACAATCTACGTTAAATTTTGTCAAAACTCCAAACACCCATATATTCCAGGCCCGGATCCCTTAGGGGCAGGAACATGATTTTCGCATTTCTCTCCGCCCAAGCAATCCAAGGTTGCAACGTGTTACCCTTTGCTCCAATGTATGCCCCCCTCCTCGACAAAATCCTGGATCCGGGCCTGTATTCATTTTTCATTATCAATTTATGAACCATTATAGCAGGAACGGCCAGGTGTTTATCTATTTCTAAATTAAAATATATTAATATAATAAAATATTAGATATTTTGGATACGAATATCTATTAAACATGCATTATGCAAGAGCAAAATCTGCCAATTACGAGTCTTTCTTTAGGCCTGAAATGTTATCTAAATTATCAATTAGACATTAATTAACTTATCCAGGCCATAATAAAGTCTGGATGTCAAGGCTAGCCTTCGATATAAGCTGGATTAGATTCCTATATGCCGCTGAACCGCCATTGAAATCACATTTAAGATCTGGGTAATAGAGACTATGCTGTTTATATTAATGATTTTAATAATGATGACCGAGGCTAGGCGGAATTTCACACGCTTCGATCTCGGCTCATAGCGGATCAATCTGACTGATATTTTCTGCAAATTACCTTTACCCTATCTAGTTTTTAAATATTATAGTGAGAACTGCCAACTCTCTATCTTACCTCTCATAATGTATCTTTAAGAAAGAGATTAGGGAAATAAGAGGACTTGCTATTCTCTTACGATGATAATTATAATGCGTATAATGCGAAATGCAGCTCTAATCAAATTACGGGCATATTCTTTATGAAATGCTTAGATTGCTCGAACACGTTTATTGGAATGACCAGTAATCGAAGCCATAAAATTCAACATTTTCTGAAACCCTTCTACATTTCAAACATACATTTCTGGGAAAAAAAGTTTTCAATAGCTACATATCACCCATATCCATCCATCCACCATCAGTTCATTAAGCATTGTAACAATTGGCCAGCCGGACTAAAGGGCAGATAACTAATCAGAAACACCATATTACCATACCAAATGTGCCAATAAACGCTCAATACACTACTGATTTTCGTTTGGTTTGATTTGATTTTCTTTTATTTTCAGTTTGATTCCCCTAATTCTAACAGATTTAAAGTACCATTAGCGTTAAATCTACCAACAACAATGGGCAATTCACCTAAATATAAACTAGAGATTTTAAACCAAAATCCATTCTCATTTACTGTCACCAGAACAGAAACAAATACAACAATGTAAGTCGACATATCTTAAATTATAGCTCTTATGAGGTGGTTTCCTAACTGAACTTAGGAGCCGCCGCGTCCCAGTGAGATGGGCGTTTGCTGACTAACCTGGGCTTTGGGGTTCGCTCCCCGTGTTGGTCTTCCGTTTGGACGAGCAATTGCGGTTTACACGTTGGTTTGTAATCCTTTCCCTCCCGGTACACAGTATGGTGTACGCCCGTCGCTCGTTATCATTAGCCTGCCAGACTGGGCAGTGTCTAGTCCTGCCAATGGGAAGAACAATCGAGGTCCTGTTTACACGCTGAAACCCTTTCCCCCATAGCACACGGTATGGCGTACGTCAGTCGCCCGATATCATTAGTCGGTGCTGAAAAGTAAGACTTTTTAACACAATTTCGTTTCGTTTCTTACTGAGTTGACCACAGCATGCTCTCCCTCATAGCACATGGTATGGCGTACACCCGTCATCATAGTTGATGACCACTGAGTTGCAGTCCACTTTCGGTCATGGCTCACTCGTGTGATATGGAGACAGTAATATTAAAAAAGAATCATAGAATTGGTGTTCTTGTTTCTTTGGGTACGGTAATGAGATCACATACAGTTTTGAAACATAATATACGGTACCAAATCTAAATGCCAGCACCATTGTCATCACACATATATCTGAAAAACGACCTAGTATATCATGTATTGTGTATTTCAGTTGGAATACATCATTAGCTGGTTTCACCTTCTCCGACCAATTCCTCCAAATCAGCACTGTTCTACCGTCTAGAAATGTTTATGGTTTTGGTGAAAATAGACATACTTCTTTTAGACACGTGTTCAATCAAACATGGCCGATGTTTAGTCGAGATCAGCCACCGGGTTGGGGTGTAAGTATTAGACAACACTAATCAATGTACACTTTAGACTAAAACAGCGGGTTCGATATCAGAGAACCGAGGAGCCAAGGACGTTTTATAAGGTTGGGCGTGGCCGAGTTGTCCATGGCGTACGCATTAGATCACAACGTCTGGGAATTAGTCAAAAGTGTGACTAATATCATAGATGTCCGCCCCCTCCATTACACACACATACCGCGACCACTGCCTCCATTTAAAGGGCCTGACATTGACAGCTGTCTAGTCGTGCGGGTGGGACGAAAAACCGAGGTCCCGTGTACACATTTGAGTGTACGTAAAATATCCCTTGGCAGTTGGGATTAGATATAAGAGTAGGCCGTAGCGCCGCTGCAGTGGCAAAATTTCCTCATAGCACACTGTACGGCGTATGCCCGTCTTCATTAGCCCAGGTTAGGAGCAGAGCAGTAGGACGTTATCCTCCATTTCATTTCATTTAAAGTTAAATTAAAATGGTTTTACGTCCACCGTTTCTGTATCAAGACGACCACATGCCATACAGTTTGTTATGCGAGAAATGTTGCCCGGACAGTGGCGCTACAGCCTACACTTATAACGAATTCAAACTGTCAAGGGGGCATTTATGTGCAGGCATATGTGTACACGGGACTGCCGACTAGGCGCCATCCTTACCAGGACTTCTATCCTGCACCAAAGGGAAACCATGCTGTGAAAATCCGGACAACTTTATCGATCAACGCCAGGATCGAACCCCTAACCTATAAAGTTACAGGCGCGCAAGTGAAATATTGAAATAAGAATATACAATATTATGTAATTCCGAAATTAACCTACTTGTATTGTCTAGACTTTATATCTCATTAAGCAAACCTGTTTTACAACTTTGATTCCTGTCGATTTTAACCCACTAAATAGGCATCTCCCCGTTTGGATGTTTCAATGGAATTTGTTGAACAACTTAGATCCCTGTTTATTTTAACCATGACCATAATAGGCCCAGGACTGTATAGCACAGTGTACGCTTACGCCCGGCCCCCGGATCTTTTCACTTTGATTTGATATTTGTTTATTTCTTTGCAATGTCTATTTTCTGTTTTGTCAGTATAGGTTTATCTTGTAGATTTTTGTATTGTGTATTGTGTGGTCTTCCTGCACTTACTGTTAATACTCCAGTTAATAATACATTAAATGTTTCAGGATAATGATAATCTATATGGTGTTCACCCGTTCTACACGTGTGTTGAGGATACAGCTGGTAATACTCATGGTGTTTTATTATTAAACAGTAATGCTCAAGGTAAATACCTCTTCTTATATATAACAAAGGCGTCTTTTGGAATTTGGGTAAAGGGGCGAGAGGTGGAGACAGCGCCAGACTTGCGTGAGCTCTCAGGGATTACCCGCCAATTGTATACATATTATGTAACTTCTTAAGCTCTGAGGCAATAGTTCTACTCATTTAGCTGCTTACATAATGACGATTATAGCAGGCTAAGAGGAGGCTCCGACACCCCTCGACTCCCGTTTTACACGCGCCTGTATCATACACCATTGTTGTTGTTGAAAAGTAGTCGTAATAATAATACACCAAGGTTGAAAATGTAAACCAAAAAAGAGAATGATGCGAAGATAATTACCTCTGTAATGTTAATTAGGCGTTACTAAATATACGTTTCATTGTAAGAATGCAATGATTGAAGTTTGGTGGGTGGTTTATTGTTTAAACGAAGATAGAACTATCAAGATGAACCGATATCATTATAATGAATGCATCTCTAGGCCAAGTTAAAGATTACCGCCGTGGTACACAAGATTATGAATGCATTTATAGGACGCGTTAAAAATTACCGCCTTGGCAAACAACATAACATGTTCCCGAAACAACGACCGCGAGTTTCACAACATCTGGCCGTTTCTGGTTTACTTCACAATTCCCGAACTTATAGCTACGCTATCTGCAGACACGTGAGCAGTAGTATCCAATCCGAGATGGTGACATCGCGATCTCCACGGAAACCTTGATCCTTGAACTTTGAAACTCAATTATCACGGGTAGACATTTTAGCTTGAAAGCGTGAGACCAAGGAATCAGACAGGCTCACAAGATGGGCTTGTGCCCAATCAAACTTACTGCCGAAATATGCAGGGTATTACGTCAAGGGCTTGATACGATGTACGTAGTTTAAGCGAGATCAAGCCTTCTATTGAAGATAACAACATAATTAATACATTTAAAGGCCACGTTAAAGATTAACGTCGTTGTACACATGACAACATAATAGATACATTTACAGGCAATGTTAAAGATATTTACAGGCAATGTTAAAGATATTTACAGGCAATGTTAAAGATATTTACAGGCAATGTTAAAGATTAAGGCCGTGGTTCTCATTATGCAACGATCGCTGTCAGCATAAGGCCCGTTTCAGCACGGGTTTTTGACAGCGAAAAAATCGGGCTACTGCAAATGTAATGGGACCATTTCCATGTAACCAACAGCAACGTCGCAAAAACGCGTACATGGAAAACAGGTGTATAAGATTAGTAAATGTTAAAGGCCACACCGAGGTACAAATAATTGAGCCATTTTTAACCGGTGTCAAAAAAGGATGGGATTTAAAATGTTCATTGGCAGTTATCTCCTTTGTTGGCGTTGATTACGTCGATGCCACGTCGGCATATGGAAGCCACCCGGCCTGTATCGACTGGTCGCTCCCGATTGAAAAACGTTCAGTTGTCATTCTAATTCAGTGGAATAGCATGATGTAGGCATCTTTTACGTCATCGTAGACCCGATTGTCTTACTAGTTGGACAATTGTTTCTCACCATTGGTTATTTTCCCTGCATTGACCGAAAAAGTTCATCGGGATTTTCTACGCCCACCACTTTCATTAGTCCAGTCGGATGTTAAATCACATTTTATTTCATTTTGTCTTGGAACATTTTAATAAAAAAATACCTCTCATTTCCAGATTATTCATTTAACGATCACCCAAGTTTAACATACAGAACAACTGGTGGAATATTAGATTTCTATGTTTTTATGGGACCAACCCCTGAAAATGTTATCCAACAATACACTGCGGTAAGTACAGCGTAACTAATCAATCAAGATTGGGAGTGGGAGTAGGCATATAGTCAATGACGTGTCTACGTTTTAGGAGACCAGATCTTGAACTGGGTAACGACTGGGATTGTTCCGTGATGAAAGTAAAATAAATGAAATGGGGTTTAACGTCCTACTCTTTTGCACCTAACCTGGGCTAATGGAAGACGGGCATACGCCATACAGTGTGCTATGAGGGAAATTTTGCCCGGGCAGCGGCGCTACGGCCTACTCTTATATCGAATTCCAACTGCCAAGGGATCTTTTACGTGCACTCCAATTTGTACACAGGACCTCGGTTTTTCGTCCCATCCGAACGACTAGGCAACTGTCCTTGTCAGGCCCTCCTTCTGCATCACTGACAAGGGAAATCACGCCGGAAAATCGAGATGAACTTTCTCGGCCAATGCAGGGATCGAACACCCGACCTCCAGGCTAGCGAACCAGCGCCTTATCCACTTAGCCACCGTGACCCCCGAAAGTAAAATAAAATGACGAAATTAATAAAAAAAAACCATACATTCGCTTTATCCAATAGCAATTGAACACCAAATGTGATTAAAACGCCGATCCTTTTTCGTTTCGTTTTTATAGTTCAAAATTAAATTTACTTGTCTTTACTACGGTAGGAACCGGAAATAGTTGTTATGTTACCGGCGTTTTGGTTGAAGTGAGGGATTAGCCAATGAAACAATCTGTTACGGCGACTTCTTGGCGTGTCATGCACAGAACTTTGGGTGAACCACTAGAAACGTCAACGCTGATTGGTTAATCAATGTACGACGTCGTATGGTCAAAAGCCGCTCGTTTAACCCCTGGCGAGAGCTTCGACTACATCTTGTCTGATCTTCAAGTAGTGCCCCGAAACTTGAGCTTCATTAAACCCCACCCCATTTCATTTAATTAGCTACACAGTAGACCCACCTTTGCTTTCACACCTTTAATACTATAACTGTATGATAAGAATGAAAGAAAAATAGAATCAGTGAAAGATATTTCGGTTTTATTTACAATTTATATTTCTTATAGGTGATAGGACGACCTTATATGCCACCATATTGGTCATTAGGATTTCAACTCTGTCGCTATGGTTACAACCATATTGATAATATTACAAAGGCAGTGGAAAATACCAAAAAATACAACATTCCACACGTAAGTACAAAGCGTAGAAAGGGATTTGATAAAACGTATTACGGTAATGGTCAACTAACCAGACCAAAGCTGTCGTACCTATTTGTTCCCCTTTTCCAAGGCTTAATCTATTTGTTAAG
Organism: Patella ulyssiponensis; assembly: GCA_963678685.1. Classification (NCBI taxonomy): domain Eukaryota; kingdom Metazoa; phylum Mollusca; class Gastropoda; family Patellidae; genus Patella; species Patella ulyssiponensis. Next base: position 10,938,552 of record OY783228.1, read on the forward strand.
GCCAGCTCAATGTTTGTCAAGGTTGCTGAGGGACGTGTTATTGTTGTCGAGATTAAAGGTTAGGGTTAAGGCAAGCATCGGGGGTAGGTCCGGGGTAAGGGTAAGAGTTGGGATTAGCGCTAGCCCTGCTTACATCCCATAATCTATGACAAAATATTGAACTGACCAAAACACATTTCACAAACCATCGCAGGGACCTATAGTATGTCGAAAAAGAGTTTGAGTAAACACCTCCGTCCTATAAAAATGTCCGCCATAGCACAATGTGTGTCCATATTCATTAGTCTTGTGGAAATGAAATGGAATGGGGTTTAACGTCTTAATATTTTGCTCCGACTGGGCTAATAAAAACGAGCAAGCAACATATAGTGTGCTATATGGGAAATTGCACCGGACTCTTATATCGAATTCCAACTGCCAAGGGATCGTTTACGTGCACGCTAATGTGTAAACGAGACATTATGTACATTATGACTATATATATTACATTATATTACATTATGTACCATATGACAATATATATATATATATATATATATCACATGATGTACAATATGGCTATTTATATTACAGGATGTACAATATGCTGATATTGATCATATGGATGAAAGAAAAGATTTTACTGTAGATGACATAAACTTTAAAGGATTAAATAATTATTTTAATAAATTAAGGGATGGTGGGATGCATACTATTATTATTCTGGTAATTTTAACATTTTCACATTAAAAACAATTTTATTAAAGTAATTAATTAATTAAAAATATCCAAATACAGCTGTTCACTGTCCTGCCTAAGTGACCACCTCGATACCGAAGTGCTGTCGTGTAACCTGGAACATTCTGCTGTGTGTCCTTCCAAACTACCTCTCGGTATTGCGTACCCTGGCAAATATACAAGTCAATACTGTACGCTTCTTGAATGAACACCCTAGCTACATACATGTATCTGTATGGATATATTATCGAGTGTCATGGAAGTATAACCAAACATTCAATTAATTCCGCCAGTAATTATTACCTTGCAATGGTCTAATTGGTCTTCCAATCTAGAAGAATCGGGTATCTGATACTATTAGAGCGGTTGTAATATCCGTTGTATAGCAAACACCTAATACACTTGAGTTAACACCATTTCCAGTTAAGGTTCATCTATAATTTTCAAGTCCCTGATCAACTTTGTCGGCCCCACAACCGCACGTCAAATCTTAATTTCGAATATAAAATACTCTGTGGAAGATGACCATTGTTTAATTCGAATGTTTCAGGATCCGTGTTTAATAATCAACGAAACAAATTATGAACCATATGAAATGATGAAGGGGGTCGATGGTAATATTAAATGGTCCAATGATACCAATCCTCCTACAGATAGCTTGGACGAGACGGGAGCTATACTTGGCTTTGTAAGTAGACAGAAGTATTTCTGGAAACTTGAGGGGTATAACATAAATTTTTACATCAAATGGACCTTGTTTATTACCTCTACTTTTCATCTAAAGGGAATTCCGAACTCTAATGATTTTCCAGCAGGGATTCCCTTGGTAGTGGTGAAGGACGGATGGCCTTACAGGAAGAGTTTAGTTCTTCGGATTACACAAAAAACGGAGGTCACTTGTTTTGCCTACCACTAGCAGCACGTTAACGATCCTGTGATAGTTCGAAATACGTCGAATGTTGCTGTCAGGTCAAAGCGTCCCCCCTAGCTCATTGCATGATGTATGCCCTTCATCCATTTCATCAATAAGCCTGATTATTTGAGGGAAATTAAACTCTACTTCATTTCATCTTAATGATTTAAACGGGGGGGGGGGGGGTGGCCTAGTGGACTAGAGTGCCACGCTTCGACCTCTAGCTGACCGGTCACCTCTGGCTTGCAGCTGCGGTTTCGAGCTCTGGTGTGAGCGTATGTGGCATGGAGATAGGGGCGCCTTCTCAACCTCATGGGTTTCCTCCGGGCACTCCGGTTTCCTCCCACTGCTAAAGACCCCTACGCACAAGCGAATTATTGAAATAAAATTAAACCATATGTTAGTCCCGAAATGACCTAGTTGTGTCGTATGGACGTTAAACCCCATTTCTCTCTCTCTCTCTCTCTCTCTCTCTCTAATGACTTAAACGGAACGAAATGAACAACAACGACCCTCTTAATGTTAAACAAGATTATATATGTGTATAAAAATTCTTTAAACACACACCACTGCTACGGCACACGAATCCTATCACACGCGGCCAGAATATTTATCATTATATTAAATGTTTCAGGTTTGGCCGAAAGGGAAAGTCGTGTTTCCTGATTATTTTAAGCGATCTACACGTGAAGTTTGGAAAGAGCTGATCAGAAAATATTATAATACAACTATGCAATTTGATGGTCTGTGGGTGGTAAGTCTTTCAACAGTCTGCCAAAGCAAGAAACAATACCGCTTCGATCGGAATATTTTCTACACTCAAAACTCACAGTTTACAAAATCTGGTCTCGATGGCTTGATTGAGGGTAAAAGTTTTGCATAACGACGCCAGCTTCTTTGCCATTGTGGTCACGGTACACATGACACTGTCTTACCAATTAGGAGAACCCTGTGTTTTCCTGAGGAAGTTCAATTGGCACAAAGGGGGGGGGGGGTCTGGCAAGAATAACTCCTTGCCTAATGGACAGCTTTAAAGTCTGTTTACTTTTATATCAATTGTTCGTTATAATCATGTAGGATATGAACGAACCTGCGAACTTTGGAACCAATGAAGAGAAACCATGGAACTGGCCAGAGGATGCTAAACCTTATTGGAGTTTAAAATGTCCAACGAGTAAATGGGATGACCCACCATACAGAACAAGTAAGTTATCTGAACAAAACAAATCCCTAACACGCGTCTCCAAAATCTTACAGAACAAGTAAGTATTCGGAACAAAACCAATCCCCAAAACCCATCCCCAAGTAAGTAATCTGATGAAACCCGTCCCTAACATTTATCCCCATGTAAGTCATCTGATCAAACCCGTCCCAAAACCCCATCCATAAAATTGTGCTCTGAAAGGTACAGAGCGTGTATAGGTATGCTATACAAACGTCAACCAACTACTCGCAGAACAAGTAAATACTCTGAGCAAAACTCCACCGAAGACTTACAGAATAAGTAAGTATTCTGACCAAGGAGACTCATAATATCTTGTAGGTCGCGTATAATCGTGCTATAAATTTGATGAAATTACTTCAACCAGTCTCCGGGAAGCCACAGACTCGATAACTACACGATGTCGATACGATCAAACAGACTCCAACACTCTCTCAACACCACCAACGCGATTCAAGAAGACCTTAACACGACCGAACGCGATGCAACAAGACAAGGAGATATTGTTCACTCTTAACTATCCAGACACAATATGAAACTACAAGCCTATTTCTGACCATTTTATACTATTCTGAAGAGGTCGTGATGGATCTGGACTGAATCGTGTTGGGGCCGTGATTAGGTCGAGAAGAATTACTAAGGTCTTGGTGGATCTGGGATTGAGCGAGTTGGTCCTGCATGGCCTAAACTGTCACGGTCACTCGTTGGGAAGAGGTCGAGTTGATACCTTTTCAACAAAACCTGCTCCTGATTTACCAAGACCTGGCGGCAATCTTCCCGAACCAAAAAACCCTCTCCAGCATTACAACGCGACACAAAATATTTAAGTCGCGTTAGGTCGTGCTTTAATGTGTGGGGGTGGGGTCTATACAGAATAAGTAGGTACTTTGAACAAAGCTCTACCCAAAGTCTTACAGAACAAATACGTAAACTCCTATAGGCAAAACGTCTTCCCCCAAAACCATTTTTGCTTTAAATCAGTATATAAATAAAGAAGGATCAATTCTTTGGAATAATTTTATTCGTGAGGGACCCACCTGGGGTAATCGTTGGTCGACGTTTGGACCAATAACTTCCTTAGCTTGAGTGCATTGTTATAATCTATATTTTTGTAGAAGCAGCATATAAACACGATAATAAGGATCGTGCAGAAAGACTATCAAGTAAAACAATATGTCTATCTTCTGTCCAGGGCGAGAACGGCCAATACAGACATTATGATGTACATAGTTTATATGGCTGGAGTCAAACTTTATCTACACTAGAGTAAGTTCTTACTGTTGTGTCCACTAGAGATCCAAAGAATATCCCCTTACGAAACGGTTAAACTTGACTGCCAACGATGCCTTACTAATATCTGTGACTGATGGTTGTTTGTTTGTTTGGCTGTCTGCTTAGGGTTGAATGCTACACTAGGGTTGTCGCAAAATTGAAATGTGTAGTAACATAGGCCTGGTGCTGATGACCTATCACTTCCGGTTTCGGAGTTATGATCCCCGGGCGAAACCCGGCATCCATAAAATTATTATCAATTCGAAGGTACATTTTCGACAAGCTATCGCAGTCCATATATGTGTTGCGCGAATTTATACATTTAGTTTATTTCGCACCAATTGTTGTTATTGCAAAACGTGGTAGCTTTTATTGTTTTAGACGATAGATCATGTAACTAGGTGAGGTTTGCCTATCCTGATCGCTGTTCCAATTTCTGCTTCGTTAGTCGAGTTTTAGGGGGGAAACAATTAGTTTTATCCATAACGAAGTATAGTCTTGGTTCACAACATTGTTATTTCATGTTTTAGCTCATAAGAAAGTTTGTCGGTTAAAGATGATTTCAATAAACCGTCGACAAATAAACGTTTTATCAGATCATTATAGTTCGAACCACATACCAGTTAATGTACCCATCCACGTTGTGTTGGCATTAAATTTAGGGTCAGATATGAAATATGGTTTAACGTCAACCTGGCTAGTGTAGACACCATTCAGCCCCGAGAGCGGCGCTACAGATCACTTTTATTGTAATGTGCAACTGTCAAAGGATGTTTAATGCGAACCTAGTGGTATACACCGAATCTCGATTTTCGTCCAATTCAAGATTACCAGGAGTAACTGAATATAATCCATCCGAAATTTGATTAATAGAACACACAGAAAATACGCCATAAGTTATATTATTTCTATTTTAGAGGGTAGATATCGGCAAACGTGACCGGGTTAATAAATTTACTGATAGGTATCTATTAGTGGCTTGTATATTTTTATTATTTTTATTTTAGAGGATTGAGATCAGCTACCGGTAAACGTGGTTTGGTTATCTCGAGGTCGACATATCCAGGTAGTGGACGATATTCTGGTCATTGGTTAGGGGATAATGGTAGCGGTTGGAGAGACATGGCAGAATCAATAATTGGTAATAATAGTGATTTTTACTTTTATTATGTAAATATAGTTCGTTTATGTATATTTGTTGTGTATATATATCATTTTTTCAGAAAATGTAATATCACCGAGGATGGTTATTATTATAATATATTTTCAGTAAAAGCGAAATTTTTGTATAATAAATTCATTGTATTATGTTTATTATTCATTTTCAGCTACAATGAAATCATAAAACAATCATGTGAAGAGACCTTATATCACTTTCAACAAGAAAATTGATTAGTTTTATTTAACATTATCATCAAAATAACCTGGGTCACCTAATGTTTGAAAATCCAAACCCTGGTCTACTTATAGCAAAGTAGATAAGTGGGTAAGGCGCTGGTTCGCTAGCCGGGAAGTCGGGTGTTCGATCCCTACATTGGCCGAGAAAGTTCATCTCGATTTTCCTGCGTGAATTCCCTTTGTCAGTGGTGCAGAAGGAGGGCCTGACAGAGTAATGAAATGTCTCGGAGATAGATTGATAGATCGGTATTACGGTGTGCATACTCTGTAACAAAATCACAATTCAAAACTTTGTCCCGGTTTCTGAAGATTTCCAATGTGATAAAGCATCTTTAACAATCTCCCTATCTCAAAATTTTTTATGAATTAATTAGTAATTATCAGGTTGTTGTTGATAATTTATATGGATGTATTTTGTTTATTTTTTTCAGGTATGCTTGAATTTAACCTGTTTGGCATCCCATACGTAAGTACTTTTAACAATAACAATGAAAACATTATTTAAGAATAACACTGACAAAAAAAACATTTTAACAATAATGCTGAAAACCTTAAACGTACGTCTTTTAAAAATAAAACTGAAAACGTCATATTTAAGAATAACACCGAAAACGTCATATTTAAGAATAACACTGAAAACGTCATATTTAAGAATAACACTGAAAACGTCATATTTAAGAATAACACTGAAAACGTCATATTTAAGAATAACACTGAAAACGTCATATTTAAGAATAAAGATGGAAAAATGTTTTTTTTTTACCAACGGTCTTCTAAGAATAAAACTGGAAATGTATTTTCGTCAAACGCCTCCTATGAATGAAGCTGAGTGCGTCTTTATGCCAAGAAAACTAAGTTGCTCACCTAAATAATGTTGAAAATTAAATTGAACTTTCGAATGTTTATGAATAAGTTTACCTTATTTTACTATTACATCTTTTTGTAAACCTCTCACCAGATTGGGGCTGATATATGTGGATTCTGGAATAATGTTGACAAGGAACTCTGTAAAAGATGGATGCAGCTCGGTGCCTTTTATACATTCAGTAGAAACCATAATGGGATAGGCAACATTGTAAGTAAAAGTTTCTGATTGATGTGTTGCTATGACTACAATCTGATTGATATACAGATCTATATTTCGTTTCGTTTTTTTATACAACTTTCGATAAACAACGAAACTGAATATGATCTTATTTGCTTTAGTAACGTATGCTGTCTTCTACGTTACTGGTGCATGCCCTATGCATCTAATATTAAAATAAGGCATTTAACACATCTCGGTTCTAACGGTATTTTGGAATCCTTATACTGTCTATTTTTTTGCCGTGATTCTGCTTTAACCGCTTACGCTAAAATTACATTCTTAAGTTTGGAATATTGGCTGAGCGTGGTGTTTTGTATCGAACAAATTCTACATGAAAATAGTGATGGATTTATATAAATTTGTGTTGGATGTGCCAATAAATGATTTATTGGTGCGACTGAAGAATAATCACGTTGAAAAATAGACGACAAGGATTCCAAAATAGCCTAAGAGCCGAGATGGGGGAAAGGCTTATTTTCATATTAGTTGTACAGAGTTTGCGCCAGAAAGAAACTAATAGGATATGTGCTTTAATAAGATTGCGACAGCTAATGAGTTTCGATATATAAGTATTGTAATGTCTAGAAAATCCATAGACCAAAGGCAAAATCGTAGTAGTTTGACGAGCCATACATATTGTGCAATAAAAGGAATTGCATTAAAATAGAAATAGGTAAACGGTTAGTCGTGTCTTGTTGTTCATGGATATCTCGTGAAGATTTTCTTTGTCTTAATTCTAAATCTAACTTTTCTATTAAATATATAGCCACAAGATCCAGGGGCGCTTGGTGATGACGTAGCGCATGCTTCTAGGATTGCTATAGAAACAAGATATTGGTTTTTACCTTATTTATATACATTGTTCCATGAAGCTCATACTCTGGGTAATACGGTTATACGACCATTACATCACGAGTAAGTTATTTATATCATTTTTCTCTTCCTGTTATTATTTTCTCTACAATTTGAAATATACGGAACACCCGTTTAATGACAAAAAAAGGCTCACCATTAGAATGATATCGAATATTTATTTTTCTTTTTGTAAACAATATTTTATTTCAAATTTATGAAAAGGGATCAGGGAACAGACATAGCCTACACACCCCTCTCCTCTTACAAAGAATATAAAACATATAATAAAGAGATCTGCTATGTACATACTATAAAATAAGGATGAAAATCACAGAAATAAGATTTCTGTCATATAAACACCATTGATAACAAATGAAAGAGAGAGCGAGGGAGAGAAATGGGTAGTTAACGTCCACTCGACACAAATATATGGTTTCATTTTATTTAAATCATTCGCTTGCGCGTGGGGTCTTTAGCAGTGGGAGGAAACCGGAGTGCCCAGAGGAAATCCACGAGGTTGAGAAGACGTCCCTATCTCCATGCCACATACGATCACACCAAGGATCGAAACCACAGCCGCAAGCCAGAGGTGAATGGTCAGCTAGAGGTCGAAGCGCGGCACTCTAGACCACTAGGCCATCCCACCCACCCACCCCCCTCAAATGAAAAAGTGGAAATGCTAATTTAAAACGTGAATTAAAATGGTTCTATATTGAATCGTCGGATATTGAATTGAATAAATATATCTAAAATCTTGACCACACATCACACAGCTACAAGATTTTGTTGGTAGAAGTCTTTAAGATTCATGCATATAATATGCTTTATATTTTAGATTTAGAAATGATACTATGGCGCTTGGAATTGATAAACAGTTTCTTTGGGGATCGGCACTTCTTATATCACCTATCTTAGAGCAGGTATTCTATTAGTCATATCTCTTGGAGCAATCAATAATGAAATTGTAATGGATGTAACGTCCTACTTTTCTGCACGTACTGGAATAATGCAGACGGGCATACGTACGAACGAACAATCCAAAGCATTAGACGCAATTCGAAATTCTAAAAAAACGATATAGGCAAAATAGTGTAATCGACAAGACAAACAATGGTAAGAGATGCCCGGAAGAGTAGGCTTTAATCTAAGGATATATTTATCGAATTATGTATTTAATATGTCTTCTCATCAATTATCCAATGATAACACGGGCACGCTTTACTCGTCGGTCCGAGCTTTTTTACTCGAACCCATGAAATTTCAGTCGATTATAGCACCAAGAAATCATTTGTAATAAAATGTTGGTGTTGATCTACTAGGGACCTTACGTGAAATACTATTATTGGACCCGTCTTCCATTAGCCCAGGTTGGGTGCAGAAGAGTAGGACGTTAAATCCCATTTCATTTTATTTCATTACTATTATTGGACATGAATGTTTGTAGAAATAACCTTACTATATTCCATTTATTAGGGTCAAACTACGTTAAAGTATTATCTACCACAAGGAATATGGTATAACTACTATGATGTAAGTATTAATTCCATACTTACTCATTTTATATCACTTTATAATATTGCAATCAGATTAAAATATAAACCTATATTTCCTTTCTTTTTTTATACTCTCGATGGTCTATACTATATGGAGATCTGACCAGTTTTACTGGAAGGTCGCCTCAGAGATCATTTTACCCTTTGACGCCAGACATTAATTATTCAATCAATGTTGACGATTGCGAAATAGGATCCGTGTATTAATCAGATTGCATATTATCTTTAATGCATTAATAACAACTACCAAAGTCGGAGCTGAATTGTCAAGATTGTCAAATTTATAAACATTGTGCACAGATTGTAATATTAAATGTTTCAGCTTTCACGTTCTATTTCATCTGTATGTTAATATAATTAAAATTATAAAGTTTAAATTACAAATTGCAGTCAATATAACTGGGGGTGGGGTGGGGTGAAAAGTAAAAAGCAAATTTAAAAAATGGGGAGCTGGACGGATTTGGGTTTCATTATTGACCATTAAATGAATTAGAACTCGAAAAATAATATAACTATTTGTCGTAAATATATTAATTTAGGGTCAACCAGAAAATGGTCCAGGATATGGCACCATGGCAGTTGAACCCGATTCGCCCATTCCGTTACATGTTCGTGGAGGACACATTCTTCCTCTTCAACAACCGGCTAATAATACACATTTCAGGTAAAAATCATATGATTATATTTTGTTTAACAAAAATAAAAGAAGAGTTTTCGGCGCCTTTAAATAGCCTGCACAATAGAACATAATTGTTTCTTATATTATAACCATTTGCTACCATATGGCTTCTAGAACGCACCAGTCATTTATAGTGATTATAGTTTTGCCCATGTTTCCTCCATTATATGAATTGACATATCGTTTTACATTATGTTCGTAAGAATAAGAATCGAAATAATTACCTGTCATCGGAGATCTAGAATTATGTCGTTTTGTACATTGTGTGGAATAGAACACTATTTTAAGCTATGGCCATAAGAGGTTTTGTTTCTACCATTTGGCGTCTAGAATGCGCCTACGTAATTTTTTTTAGTAATTAAAGTTCTGTCCATTGTTTTGTCCATTGTGCGACACATTTCTATACCGTTTTATATTACAGTCGTAGGAATAGTTTTAAGATATTGGTAGCATTGAGTGATATGGATACGAATAACGGTCGGGCAACTGGTCAACTCTTCTGGGATGACGGTGAATCAATAGGTAAAGTATATAGTTTTTGTGTAACTCATGTTAATATCTGAGAGACAGAGACAGAAACAGAGATATACACAGAGAGAGAGACCGATGGGGTTTAACGTGTAGTTCAACTTTATTTCAATAATTCACTGGTGCGTAGGGTTCTTTAATGGTGGGAAACCCACAAGGTGAGACAATTCCAGGGATTGGACGATGACAGACAGACCTTCACTGTTAATATCTGACTAGATTCATTTTTAAATAAATCGATCATATTAATCCGTTTATATATCCATTTACTTCAATAAAAAGGGTTCTCGTTAGTTTTGCTATTTAGGTATTTTTACATATAAAATAATTGTATTTTATGGATATCATTTCCGGATTGATTGAAGCAAACCGCCATTTCAAGTTTCTTTTCTTTTTTCAGATGCTTTCGAATCAGGAAATTATTATTTGTCCAAATTCATATCAGAAGAGGTGATATCATTTTTTTAAATTATAAAATATATCTAATGTACTAAAACATATTATGATCTCATGTGAGCCATAAGAATCACTTTCGAATCAGGAAATTATTATTTGTCCAAATTCATATCAGAAGAGGTGATATCATTTTTTTAAATTATAAAATATATCTAATGTACTAAAACATATTAGGATCTCATGTGAGCCATAAGAATCACTTCGACAATTTCACACAATGTAATTAAGTAATTGGTCCTATTTCATGTTTTCTTTTCTTCCCAGAGAACATTAAAAATGAAAGTAGAATATAACAATGTTTCGGAGATCAGCGATCTTTATATAGATTCTATAGAGATATGGGGCGTTGCCACTGACGTTCAAAGTGTCCGAGTGTTTTCTACCTCTAATCACCAGATACTGCAACATCATCATGATCAGGACAAAAAGGTATCCAATTTTATTTATAATGAAATTAAAATGAATTTCTTGGTGGGTGTAATGAAAAATTTTTTTATTAACATCGACAATGAAGATCAATCTTATCCAAAGTCCATAGCTTAATAATAGGATTATTGTAATCTTGAATGGACTTAAGCTGGGGTAAAACAGTGTCTGGTGTAAAAAGAATGACTGACGCCTCCATGTGGTTGTAAGTAACTGGCATCTTTGCGGCAGAGAGCGGGGTCGGGTGTTGAGGACTGAGTATAAAAGGTAAAATTGTAATGTAATTGAAGCCTACATAGCAATGAGGTGATCGAATCTTCGGGGCAGTTTAAACACACAATATTATGATACAAAATCTTTGTGTTCGTAGAAAAGATATCACATGCATGAATGTAAAATTATGATACAGTGGTTGGTAAGGTCATGGCTCGATAAGATGGGGGTGCTTGGGGGAGGGGGCATCTGAGCAGCGACGTTCGCAAAATACAATTACCATATTATGACGTCTCCTAGCACAAGGAGGTATACGGACGATTATGAAGCTAAAATTATGATAATTTTGATACTTTTTCAGATTTTGAAAATAATGAATGGAAGGTTACCCTTATCTCAGTCTTTTGATTTGTACTGGAGGTAATATATATTTTAAAAAATTAAACCACGTGTTTTAAACAGCTGGTATACCTGGACAGATCAAATTGACGTGGTACCCATAGTTGATCAGCAGATCAAATCGAGTTTAGTTTTGCAAGATGTGGTGCTGGGGTGGTGCCCATAGTTGATAAGTTTATACATTAAAAGGGGAACGTTAAAGGGACCATCCCATTGTTTTAAGGGCAATCCACGGATAACACATATTATAACAAATATATAGAATACAAGTTACTTTTATATATCAGGTAAAGTGAATGAATCCGGTGGTTATTGCGAATTCTCGACATGGTTGACAAATTGCGGAAATACATATTAGTACTATTCTTGTTTGATAATTTCAGCCCTGCATTAAACTGACCCGTTTGTTTTCATTAACAATTGCAGAAATATATATTAGTAAATATCTCCGGGGTCTTGTTTAATATTTTCAGTGCGGTAACTAGTGATGATTTTACAAGAATCGATTGTTACCCAGAGGCACAGGGTCTGTTTGTTAACGTAAACAGAACTCTGTGTGACCAGAGAAATTGTATCTTTGACGCTAGTAGTAAAGAAGGCGTTCCCATGTGCTATTTTAATAATAGTAATTATGGCTACCGCAAGAATGGTGATGCTCAAGAGACAGACAATGGATACAGGATTCCATTACAGAAAACATCAAGTCCGGGACCGTTCGGGGATGATTTAGCCAATATTATGTTCGAAGTGCAGGAATTGGATGATCATCTTTTGCGAATTAAGGTAAAGTAATTCAGTAAAATAGTAGGCTATGCGTAATCTTTCCATTTAGGACTCCCCCATTTACTGTACTATATGTTTTTACTGGACTATGTATTTACTAGCTAGCGTATTTAGTGGATAGCGTATTTAGTGGACTATGTATTTCGTTTTATGACATGAAATGGGGTCTAACGCCCTTCTTGTTTCCACCAACTGAGCTAATGAAAATGGACATACACCATTCCAGTTATGGAGACGGTACCATTTGCCCCTTCCAACTGTCAAAGAGGCGGCATTTTTATTATCCAAATAACTAAACGATTCTACTTGTTAGATTCTTAGCCCTACTCTCGGTGACAAGACGACGCCAAAAAGTATCTTGAGGAAGATTGAGACCTGCTGGTTAGTTGCTGCCGTGCTCATTGAGTCGACTCTTTTATTGAGCAAATTATATAAGAATGAACTCATCCTGGGCCTTTAACTTGGTTTGCTCGCCGTCCTTTATTTCAGATTTATGACCCATCAGCACAGAGGTACGAAGTACCAATCAAAGTAAATTTGCCAAATACCCGACCGGAAGAGCCTCGATATCGGATTGTTTACCCCAATAACGATACGTTCAGTTTCCAGATCATACGAAGAAGTACTGGAGTTGTATTGTAAGTTAATCTTTCATCATTATAAAAAAAAATACAATAAATAGACGTATTTATACAATTACCTTAAGGGGATTAAATTATTACTCTTTTATGAATAAAATAGAGTTGATAAAGATAGGAAATGGCATTTATAGTGGTCAAGTGGCAACTACAAAATGTTGGAGCTGCCTACGATCCATTGAGCTTTGATCCGTCCCTGAATTAAGGGAATGGTTATCTAAATTTCCAGTGAATTCATCAGCGGCCCAGATCAGACAATGTATAATTGTGACGATATTATAGACCCAAGAAAATGCGCAATCGCCCTGAGTTGCGCAATGAAATATATAGTACTGTTATGTTCGTTTGATACCAATCAGAACCGAAGATATTTCCATCTTGGACTAAAATCAGGGCAGCCAAGACAATATTTATGTGCCGGAACAAGAAAAATGTCCCATCTTCATCCCTCCACCTACCATCCATCTGTAAGCACTATGCGAAAATAGGATATGGGGCTCTGTAGCAAGAATACAAGAAGCTTATCCCCCACCTCTTCAGCTTCATATTCCTGGAGTGATGTACTGCCCCCCTCCCTCCCTGGGTCTAGGTCGAGGTCGAATTTCCTTTGAAACTTTTTGACAATAATCCGGTTTTGTTTTTTGTGTAAGTTTACTCAGTTTTCAATAAATTAATGCGAATTCTTTATTTTACAACAGATGGGATACCAACGTGGGCGGCTTTACCTTTGCAGATCAGTTTTTACAGATCGCCACAAAACTGCCCTCTGAAAATATTTATGGATTTGGTGAAAATATAAAAAAATCTTTCCGTCATAATTTGTGGTTTAAATCATGGCCGATGTTCAGTCGGGATGAAAATACACTTGGCAATGTAAGTAATAAAGGGTTTGTTTGACCTTCTCTGATAGAAGGAGCAAGCATTTCCGCTTCCATTCGTCATCTAAACTGATCCTCTTTCCCTTCGGGTGGTTTGCCGACACTAGCAATTGCACGAAAGGGGTTTAATGTTTCGAAAAGCAACGATTCTAACTACTCCATCAGGGGTTCTATTGCATGCAAGATTTTTTCCCATCCGAACGACTATGCACACTTTCCTTGCTTGTCAGTCCCGCAGGTACCACCTCTGATAAATGTCAAAAATTCCGAACGGTCCACTCGGACCATTTGAGGATTGGAACCCGGGACATTTTCCAGTGCCCCAGGTCGACCATGTAGTATTCATAAAGCATAGAAAATGAACCTGTTATATGTTTGTCAAAAAAAAACAAAATTCCATTTTATTTTATAATATTATCTTGTGATGTGTATTTTCTTCTAAATAGTACCATCATGTAATGTGTATTTTAGTCTAAAAAATAGTACTATCATGTAATGTGTATTTTAGTCTCAAAAATAGTACTATCATAAAATTCATATATTGAGTATTATTTTTTTAAATAGTACCATCATATGATGTGTATTTTTTTATATTCAAGTATAATTGTGCGATTTGTATTGTTTTTAGTATAATTTTTGAGATGTGTATTTTTTATATTTTTATTTGTATTACGTGATATGTATTGTTTATAGTTAAATTATGTGATATACGTTATTTACAGTTGAATTATGGGATGTGCATTTATATCCTTATTATGTGATGTGTATTGCTTATATTTTAACATGTGGTGGGTATAGTCAATAGTTTAATTATGTGATTTATAGATCAATTATATTTTGTATACTATTTATAGACCCAGTCAAATCATTATGGTGTTCATCCATTTTATATGTGTATGGAAAATGATGGTCAATCTCATGGTGTGTTATTCTTAAACAGTAATGCTCAAGGTAAACTCAACACGTTTCCGTAAACTGTTGCCAGTTATATGTCCATGTTTGAAGAAGCCGAATCTGTTTGATTTAGGATAATATAAATTGTTGAAAGTCGTTAATTTGTTAATTAGATCCATTTGAAATATGTAGTGATCATACAAGACTATGCTGGCCAAACGTTTAAGTTCCATGTGCCAAATACTAGACTGTAGATGTGCCAAAATATGTTAACAAAGAGGGGAGACATTATTTAATTTAATGGACAGTTCCGGCTTTACCTATATAACTAAACCTTATGGTCTACTGTTTATGTTATATATAAAAATATCCTATACTAGTAAACAACAAAACCTAATGTCACAATTCTTCTGTAGTATACAACATAAATAATTGTGGAATATAGTGCAATGTCATAAATTGTAACATTATTTTTGTCTTTAGATTATTCTTTCACGCCGTTACCTATGCTGATATATAAAACTATAGGAGGAATATTCGATCTTTATTTCTTCTTGGGTCCAGAACCAGAAAACGTTGTTCAGCAGTATACTACTGTAAGTATTCGGTATATTATATTCTAGGGATTATTGAAACATGCAGTACAATTAGAAATAGACTCCCCCCTCCCCATCTTTCCCATCTCAAAAGAATTGAAAAAGGTTTTAAAATTAAAAGTTGACTAAATTTGAATCGATAGACAAACGTTAAAAAGACATTTACTGGCGATTTTTGAATTGTTGGGATGGGGAGGTGCATTAAATCTCTTGGACAGCGCTTTTATTAACCATCATTAGTATAACAATTTGACTAGAATGTTAAATGAATATTGAATGCACTGAAAAAGATATTATAACGATGTCAATGTGTTATTTATGTTTCAGATGATTGGCAAACCTTACATGCCACCTTATTGGAGTTTGGGATTCCAGCTCTCTAGGTATGGTTATAACAGTCTTAATGCCATGCAGGAAGCTGTAAACAGAACAAGAGATGCTGGAATACCACACGTGAGCATAAACACTTCTTTCCAGTCCAAACTGATCATAATAAAAATCTATATTTCGTTTGATTTTTGGCTAAGTGGGTAAGGTGCTGGCTCGCTAGCCTGGAGGTCGGGTGTTCGATCCCTGCATTGGCCGAGAACGTTCATCTCGATTTTACGGCGTGGTTTCCCCTTGTCAGTGATGCAGAACGGAGGGCCTACAAGGGCAGCTGTCTTGTCGTTCGGACTGGACGAAAAACCGAGGTCCCATGTACACATTGGCGTGCACGTAAAAGATCCCTTGGCGGTTGGAATTCGATATAAGGGTAGGCCTTAATGCCGCTGTATGGGCAAAATTTCCCTCATAGCACACTGTATTCCATTAGCCCGGGTTAGGTGCAGAAGAGTAGGAAGTTAAACCCATTTCATTTCATTTGTTTTTTTATACTTTCGATGGAAATCTGACCAGTTGTCCTGGAAGGTCATGTCAGGGTTCGTACGCGCGGCTTTTGACCCTATGATATCAGGCACTGATTAATCAATCAGCGTTGACGGTTCTGGTGGTTTACGCAGTTCCGTGCATCGCAAGGAAAGTAGTCAACGTAATAGATGGTTTCATTGGTTAATTCCTCACGTCAGTCAGAACGCATGTTATATAACAACTCTTCTAGACCCTAGTGTAGTAAAGACAAGTAAAACGAAATTTTGAACCATCAAAAACGAAACGAAATAGGATCTGTGTTTTAAACAGATTTCGTTCACCCCAACCACACCACTAACATGGGGGTAAATTGACTGGAACACTCGAGTCGTCCTGGTGGGTAATCCAGGCCATACCAGGGCCATATTTACAGAGTAACTGACGATACTCGTCAAAATGGTGATAACCACGAGAGTGGTTATCCCAAATATTTAATCCGATATTTATTTTACAAATATGTGACGGCTCACATCTACTTGAGTCGGAATACACACGATCCAATTTTGAGATAAAGACAAAATAAGTGAAAATATTGATTTTGATCGAAATTGAGATTTTCATTATATTATTTATCGACCTAAAAGATCAAAATGACAATTAAACATTTTAAAGCGCCTTTTTGGACGTTTTGTAAGAGTACCGTATTTTTCAATCTGTCTTTTTCTGAATATTATCAGCGAAATTAGACGTTTTTCTCTGCTTGTAGTGGTACGAGCAGTCAATCCTTTTGTAAAGCGCTTGGCATCATTGTAAAGCGGGGAATCTCTAGTTTATATCAAACTATATACGAGTATTTTCTTTATTTATTTTAATCTAGGATGTCCAAGTGGCAGATATTGATCATATGGATGAACGGAAAGACTTTACTATTGATGATGTCAATTATTCAGGTCTAAAAGAATATTTCGAATCATTGAGGAACGATGGAATTAGAACTATCATAATTTTGGTAAGAAACGACTGTGACATATCACACTAATGAAATTCGTCTTTACTTTACCGCTTGTCCTACCCACAACAATTGGGACCGTGCTATAGTAACTATGTCATTTGCCGAATGAAATGGAAGCGGACAAGTGTGTGTGGGTGTGTGAGTATGTGTGTGCGTAGGTGGGGGGGGGTGGTAACGTCTTACTTTTCTCGCAAGGAGGAAAATATTTCGCCGATTCTATTATCCAAGTACCTTTAGAGTGCTGCTATGATGTACCTGAAACCTCATTTGTTTCTGTCCTGTCAGAACGGCTGAACGCATTTCCTTGACAGGTCTCCCACGTTGCTCCACTGACAAATAGGTTGGAAAATCCCAATAAATTTTCGCTCCAACGGGATCAAAAGCGAGACCTCGTGGTTACCGAGCCAGAGCCAGAGCCGTGGCCTCACCGAGCGACTATGTCTCAGTCTTGGAATGGAACTACAGGCATAAACAAATAATTAGTTAAAACTCTTATACAAACTCTCAGCCACCCCAGGGGGTGTCATGTCCTTGCCGACCCATAGTAATATGAAGCAAAACTGCTTCCCTCTCCCGTCCATTACTTCCAGACTAAATCACATTTTAATCCAAATAAGGATTACATATAATCTTTGAACGGCATTTAGCGATTGAACATGATATAACACAAAACACAGTTCTATGGATAACAATCGCTATATTATACACACACGACACACGACGTTTCGACAAGAATTCACTGGTCGTTATCAAGCATACAAATAACGACCAGTGAATTCTTGTCGAAACGTCATGTGTGTATAATATAGTGATTGTTATCCATAGAACTGTGTTTTGTGTTATAAGGATTACATGCATGGTTACGGAAATTTGCTGTTAAATGAAATGAGGGGCTTAACATCCTGCGGACTTAGCTACTCTTACTCGGATTCCATCTGTTAAGAGTTCTTTTACGTGCACGCCAAAGTGTACACGGGACTACTTTTTCTCTTTACGTTCAATCCGAACCTTAGACCTACGAACTGCGAGTGAGTGTCTTATTCACTAAGTCAGTGCTGTTTGAAACCTAGCCTATCATTTTATTAAGTTAAAATGCAGTCATTATTTTTTTTTACGGGATCTGGCTTTAATAGTGAACAACGAGGTGACTTACAACGCATACGAAACAATGTAATCACTATGTATTTTTTTTACAGCATCTAACTTTAATAGTGAACAAGACAAATTATAATCCATACGAACACAATGTAACCATTGTCTTTTTACAGGATCCAGCTTTAATAGTGAACGAGACGAATTACGATCCGTATGAAAGAATGAGGGCTATTAGCGGTAACATAAAATGGCCGTCAACTGGTGTTTCTATACCTGAAAATAGTTCGGATACCGACAAATCAGTCCTAGGATATGTAAATATATTTCTTTTAGTCGCCATTTTAAACACTGATAGATTATATGTAATAATATTTCAGCCTTTGCGATCTTATTTATATGAAAAAACTAAAATTAGCATAAGGCATTTCTATAATATTATATTTTTTAAACAATATCTATCTTCCAGGTTTGGCCAAAGGGAAAAGTGGTGTTTCCAGACTTTCTAAAGAATGAAACCGGCAGAGTTTGGTCGGAATTGATCGACGAACATTACCAACAGATACCGTTTGATGGAATATGGATAGTATGTTGCATTTCCATCCCTCAATTACGTTAAGTTCGTTTCATTAAAAAGGACCCCGTCCTTCATTTAGTCCCGTTTTTGTTTCTGGGGCATATCTCATACACCGTTTAAGATAACAACCTGTTTTATAAGTTGGTCCTTTGTTAAAATAATATCTCAAAGGTATACCTTAAAGACAATACAGCACAGATCTGCATACCTCACCGAAGAGTCCGTCTGTCAATTCTTTAATACGTCATTCATCGTTCCGATTTTATTTTAGGGACATCAACCAGTTCAAACATCAACCCTTTACAATAGCTGTACCTTTGACTGGCTAATTTGATATATTTTAATTTTTATGATTTCTTAAATAGTAAGTGCAGGAGGACCGCACTACACGTAAAACAAAAATCTACAAAATAAACCTGCGGACAAGACAGAAAATAGATATTGCAAAAAGTAAACAAATATCAACTCTAGTGTATGGATGCAGGAGGCAATCGTGAGCGCCCACTGCTATGGGACAGGATTCATTCAAAATGAAAACTCTTGTCTTCATTAGCCCAATCGTGACAGAAGAATTGGACGTTAAATCTCATACTTGATCGCAATACAACACTTAGCCGTTGTTAAACCTCTAGCTGGCCTGTCACCTCTGGCTTGCGGCTGTGGTTTCGATCCCATGTGTGAGCGTATGTGGCATGGAAATAGGGCGCCTTCTCAACCTCGTGGGTTTCCTCCGGGCACTCCGGTTTCCTCCCACTGCTAAAGACCCCTACGCGCAAGCGAATTATTGAATTAAAATTGAAACCATATGTTAGTCCCAAAATGACCTAGTTTGTGTCGAGTGGACGTTAAACCCAATTTCTCTCTCTATTAAAACAGAGTAAAATTGTTGACTGGGTTTTTAAAGCGAGTACAATCTCGTCTTTTTTTATATTTTAACAGGATATGAACGAACCTGCAAACTTTGGAACCAATGAAGAGAAACCATGGAACTGGCCAGACGATGCTAAACCTTATTGGAGTTTGAAATGTCCGACGAATAAATGGGACGACCCACCTTACAGAACGGGTTAGTAAAAGGCTTACACACGACGGTGCCAAATAACGGTAATCAATTACTCGCGACACGCTCATTACGAATAGTGCGACATACAAAAAATGCAATTCCCTCTAAGCAGCAATGGCCAATATTTCTATTTATGGTTTTGGACAAATCTTGCCAAACCTTGCACTCGAGTGAAAAAAATTCCCGCTTCGGTGGCAATTCGATTCCCTGTTTTCATATGGTAACTATTTTAGAAAAGCAGATAATTAAAATAGCATTATGCAAGAGCAAAATCTGCTTATTACAGGTCTTTCTTTAGGCCTGAAATAAATAATCAATTAGACATTAATTAACATATCCAGACCATAATAAACTCTTGATGTCAAGGCTAGCCCCTTCGATGTTGGCGGATTAAATTCATATATGCCGCTTAATGGCCGTTGATAATTAAATCAATCAAGTGGATAATCGAGACTATGCTGTTTATATGCTATACTGTATTTTATAATATGTGTATATACCATTTTCTAGCAAAAAACTCTCAAGCGGAAGCGGTGAGTCTTTTTGCAACGAACAGATGTATCGGAACTAAACTGAAATGGGTATCGAGCCAACGGGGATGCCGAGCCCAATCGTAGCAATGATGTATGTACCTTCCAAATTCCGAAAACAAATCGTATTTTGAAAGCGGTATACAATCCTTTTTAGGTGCAGCCTTTAATTTTGATTCGACAACATCTAAAGTGCGACTGTCCCAGAAGACACTATGTATGAATTTAGTCCAGGGGAATTCGGGAGAGTATAAACATTATGATGTACATAGTTTGTATGGTTGGAGTCAAACCGAGGCTACATTACGGTAAGATGACGTAATAAAAATAATGTAATACTGACACTGTAAAAATGATAATGTTGTGTAATCATAGGAATGTTATGTAATAATATCACTGTTATTATCGTATTCGTATTGTAATAATAATAATGATGATGTTATGTGATAATAGTAATGTGATAATAGTAATGTAATAATAGTAATGTGATAATAGTAATATAATCATTGTAATATGAAAATAGAAATGTGATTATGATAATGTAATGTAACATATGTAATGTAATAAAAGTAACATGACAATATATAGTAATGTGATATTAATAGTAGTATAACATTAGTAATAATATGTCAATTGTAATTAATACAGTAATATATAAAACTAAGAAATATACTAACAGAAATATTGACCATTACATTTGTTAGGTTTGAAATAGGACATCGTTGACAAAACAACATTTTAACAGAAGGCTTAAATATAACTATAGGTTGCTTAAATAAAATTATTTAAGTTAGAAATAATTTACTGCCACAGCACGATATAGAAGGGTAAATTGTTTGTCTCTGTTTTTAAAGAGGTACTCGACTGGCGAATGGAAATAAAGAACGTGGTATAGTGTTGTCAAGATCAACATTTCCTGGTAGTGGTGCGTCGTCTGTACATTGGTTGGGTGATAATAACAGTTCATGGGAACAAATGGTCCTCTCAATTGTTGGTGAGTCGGTTTGACTTTTTTAAAGAGAGAGAGAGAGCGGGAGAGAGAGAGAGAGGGGTGGGAGTGGGGGTCGGGTAACTTTCAATCAGCGCAAGCAAGGTCATTTTGGGAATATCATATGCTATTATATTTTACTAATAATCTTTCGCATAGGGGTCTTTGGCTTATTCTTGGCGGTGGGTGGGGGAGAGGTTAAGACCGCTCTCCACTCAATTTTGCCTTTTGCAGTCCTTAGTATAATTTTGTGTGAACTGAACACCGGACAATGTATCCAAGGCCTGCACACTCAAAACGAGTTTAGTTGTAAAGACGTTATGCCACCACACACACATACACACACACACATACACACACATATATATTGGCTCGGGGGATATACATGTACGTCCTAAAAGAGCTTATTAAGTAAAGTAGCTACTCTCCTTGTAATTCACTACTAGTAGGTGAATAAATAGTCTTTATTTCATTTCAAAGATATAATATTGAAGACTTACGTGACCGTGATATCTATCTAAGCATGGACATTTTTTCCAGGTTTGCTTGATTTCAACTTATTTGGAATACCGTTTGTAAGTATTCTTTTACTATCATCTTTTTTCATCTTTCACATGATCCTTGAAACGTCGCTATTTTTGCATAAGTATGTCTCATAGTTTATTGATATATCCAGTTTAAATGAATCCCCAAAACTAATCAAAAATATCCGGTTTTTATTTATTTTCGAATATCAACGTGATCAAACGATTTTTATTTAATTTTCCCCGTGTTTGAAAGTATATAAGACCCAGTGTTCCTACAATTTAGATATTGGTGCGGGTCGGAGGGCATGACAGCTGTCTAGTCTTTCGGATGGAATGAAAAAACGAGGTCCCATGTATACATTGGATTGCACGTAAAAGATCCTTTGGTAGTTGGAATTCGATACAAGAGTACGATATAGTGCTTGGGCAGAACGTCCCTCATTGCAGGTTTCCTCCCACTGCCAAAGACCTAGTTTGTGTCGAGTGGACGTTAAACCCCATTTCTCTCTCTCTCTCTCTCTCTCTCTCTCCCCCCCCCCCTCTCTATGCACACCGCATAGCGTATGCCCGTCTTTATTAGCCCAGTCGGAGCAGAATAGTGGGACATTAAACACCATTTCATTTCATTTAGATAGACTTGTAACAGATAGACTTGTAACAGTTTAGATAGACTTGTTACAGGTTCCCCTTTCAGCAACCTATTCTTGTTTCATGTCTTAGTTTGATGTTCTCTTGTACTGTAACAGTCAAACCATTTTCTATAATTTTATTTAGGTTGGGGCTGATATTTGTGGGTTTTTTGACGACGCAACACCGGAGTTATGTAAAAGATGGATGCAACTAGGGGCCTTCTATACATTCAGTAGAAATCATAATGGTGAAAACAACATTGTAAGTATACAGACATTACTAATGCATCTGCACGTTGTACTTACAGATGTTATTGTTATCATCGTTATCTTTAATTTCGTATAGCTTTATTTCTCTATTTATCTGATATAGCTTGCCACGGTAAAAAAATACAAATAAAGATCAAAACCACAAAAAAACAAAACAAAAACAAACGATAAACTAAAATAATTCATTAACTGGACGCCAATCTTTTTCTGCGTGATTTATTTAAATAATATTGAACTTATGTTTGTCATGTGTATATCCGGTTTGCCCTGTGTCACCGGCACTCACAGTATCGACTATATTAAAACTTTAAGTTGGATTTCGAATCTAATTTACAACAAATTTATTAACTTTATAGGTGATATTTTAAAGTTTTATTTTTAAATGTATATTTTGTTGGACGTATTTATCGATCGAAAAAAGAAAAAAAGGGGCGTTGTCAAACTAGACAGAAGGCTCCAGGATCAATCCTTTGGATTGTCTCGTCTGGTTTCCCCTAGTTGGTGGTGCAATACCAAAGGGCCGTGCACGGAACAGTTTCTAGTCGTTCTTGATGATACATTCCCAATACAATCTTTTAATGTAATTTAGTGGTAAGGGCCACGGTGGCTAAGTGAATAAAACGCTGGCTCGTCAGTCTGAGGGTCGCGTGTTCGATACCGATGTTTCACCGATAATGTTCATTTCAATTATTCTTGTGGTTGTATTTTTGTTTTCAGCCCCAAGATCCGGCAGTTTTTGGTGAGGACGTTACAAAGGCATCCAAAGAAGCCCTGGAAACGAGATATTGGTTGCTACCCTATCTATATACATTATTTCACCAGGCTCACATTCAAGGTGGAACAGTTATACGGCCTTTACACCACGAGTAAGATCTTTGTTAATTTATGTATGGTATTTAAAATCTGCAGTGTTGTGCCTTGAAGATGTTAATGTTTAATTATTTTACTATTTTACAGGTTTCCAACAGATAGTTCGACTTACGGTATAGATAAACAGTTTCTATGGGGACCTGCTTTACTCATCTCGCCTATTTTATATCAGGTAAGCTACTGTCTTGGATACCTCATAATCTAGTGAAATGGGATTTAACGTCCTATTTTCTGAACCGTCTGAGCTAACCAGAGCGGACCTAAGCCTCTGGGGTCAATGCATGCCCGTACATCGGCGCCACGACCAGCTCTTATTTCGAATTATGTCATGGGTTCTTTCACTTGCACGCCAGTGTGTACACGGGACCTCGGCTTTTCGTATACAACTATACGTTGTCCTTGCTTGGCCTGCCGTCCTGCACCAAATCGAACACGGGACCTGAGCCGCTGCTCCCCAAATTTTCATCTAAAACAAAGACTTCATGTTATCAGGTTTACTAAGGTTCTAGGAGATGGACATATGCACACGCTTAGTGTATTTGAAAGAATATGAATGGACAACATTTTCTATGTTTGGATATGTTTTATTTTACAGAGTCAGACAAGCTTGGCTTATTATGTCCCCGGTGAACGGTGGTATGACTTTTATACTGTAAGTATTCAGTGATGTGATGTTTGACTAAGTGCGACGTCTTCCGACAATGGATGAAGTTGCTTTGTTGTGGCTTTTATTTAGTTATATAACTTAACACTGCTGCTATGGCACCTTTAACCCCCATATTGAGAATAAATGGTGATTTACCAGTCCTACTATAGTACCACGCTGTTATACGGTGGCGGTAATATGGAAGCCTTGTTTTACTGCAAAGTGAATATTTACTGCCGATCAGTTGCTTTGATATATTTACGAAACATAAGTTTGACAGCTAATTAAAGTTAAATCAATATTGGCCTATGACTACATGGATACAAAAAGGGGGCGTAATCAATTTATCCATGTATTTGGAAGTTGAACTAAAATATGCGGTATTGCCAATAAAACGCCATTACACATAATTGTATTTCAATTCCAGGGTGAAAAAGTAACAGAGGGTAAAGAATGGTTACAAAAGTCAATTACACCGGAATCAAAAATACCCCTACATGTACGTGCTGGATATATTCTTCCTTTACAAGAGCCTGCTAATAACACACGTTATAGGTAAATATCCCTTCAATCACCTTATTACAAGAACCTGTTCATAATACACATTACAGGTAAATTCAATCTTTGCAACAACCGGCCCAAGTAAATTCAATAGTCGTAAAACGGTTCGCATTTTCTTGAGCTCTATAATATGTTTCCCTTTGATCTAATCTTTGAATGGCATTTAGCGATTGAAAATAATATAACACAAAACACAGTTCTATATGGATAACAATCACTATATTATACACACATGACGTTTCGACAAGAATTCACTGGTCGTTATAAAGCATACAAATTACAAAAAAAATTTAAAAAATTGTAATTTGTATGCTTGATAACGACCAGTGAATTCTTGCCGAAACGTCGTGTGTGTATAATATAGTGATTGTTATCCATAGAACTGTGTTTTGTGTTATATACTGACTCTGTGATTTGCATGTCCCCGCAACGTGTCTGGATGACTCTATATGGTGTAACTGCGTGGACGAACTAATTGACATGTAATCTAGCAAGGCATCATTTGTTGTGTCAAATCAATATTGAACAGTGTGTCTGAACAAGCCTGTGTTTTATTATTCTCAAATACGAAATGATCGAGGATAATCTTGAGCTGACAAATTACTCATCATGCATGTGAATAATAATGAAAGAAGGTTGACTTAAGATTATTTGAAAGGATAGCTATGGTACTGTAAGTAACGATATGCCGTTTGGTTTAAATAATGCCTCTGTTAGGTTTCAGTGTTTTGCAGAGAATATTGTTTACTATCAATGCATGGAGAACTCATTTAAATGTTCACTAATCGAAATTGTTATAATGATTTTAAGCCGCCAGAAGCCATTCAAGTTATTAGTAGCTTTAGCAGAAATACCAGGTCGGGGTCTGCAAGCATCGGGTCAACTGTTCTGGGATGATGGTGTATCTATAGGTAATCTAGTTATGAATTCTACCTTCTTTTCTATTTTAGTAGAATTAAATTTTCACAACATCATCAGTTACCAAGACATGTATCACTAGTATCCATATTCAATATATTCTTGAAAAAATATTATAGATACGTATGAGAATGGGAATTATTTGTCACTGAAATTTGACTGCAAGAAAAATATGTTGGAGATTAGAGTTCAGTATAACAACCTGTCAGGTACAGATAGTTTGGTATTAGATACAGTAGAAATATTTGGTGTAGACAACTGGATACATTACGTTAATGTTAACGGCACAGACCATAGTACATTCACCAACAACAACCAAAGAAAGGTAATATCATTATTGTAAACCTTTTAATAATATTACCCTTCAAAACAGTATTCTTCCCACATTAATGTAAACGGTTCAGCCCATAGTATATTAAAGACGCTAAATCGCTTTGATTTAACTCGAATTAAAGTATTGAATTGGGTTGATCTGATGGGGTTTTATTTCAAGTTTCAAAGAGATAAACAAAACAATATTCAGCATTAAATATTCGCTTGGCCGTCAACATCACTGATACTGATATGGACCCCATTGGGCAAGTAAATTGTATTGACATAAAGTAATGTTCGATAATTAAACTAATATGAGTATTGTTTAGCAGTGGTTAACACGAGTTTGTTTAGGACTCGTGTCCCAACTTTGTTTTAGATGTCAGAAACTACGTATGTAAGATCATTTCGACACTTCCGGGTATTGACACAAGCTGGCCAGATCAGTAGAAAATATTCGTTTGCCCGCTGAAATCACTCATAGGGTTTTACACCGGTAGTGGCCGTTACAAATTGAATTCTGAAACAATTTTGAAGTTAATCTGGATATAAATATTCCATATAGCGAGTAGGCTCAAATGGGTATAGAAAGTAGTAAATGAAGGCGTTAAATGAGTAAAAGGAACTAATTCAACCCCACCGATGCATGTACGATCGACATGAAATCATTTTTGTTGGAAAATTGCGCATAAGTTGACGTCACCCAAGATTGGCGGTATAAAGTCATTATCGATTCGTGGGCCATATAATACTATCGTGTATGGATGTATGTAAATATCCCATGTCATTTATTTTTTTTTCAGACCCTGGTTATAAATGATTTAGGCCTACCGTTAGCTCAAAACTCATTTATCGAATGGAGGTGAGACGGTTTTTCTTTATACTGGTTCACATAATTAATTTCTATCAGTATCATAATGAAGCCATGAACGGAATTTATGGTATTGGAATAAAATCCATACCGCGGTTAATGTTTTGAATTTAAAGCAGATATCGTAATTACTTATTAGACCAATGACAATTTGTAAAAACCCTCATAGCCCCGCAATATCTGTTTGGATACATTATATGACACTAGTACCGCCATCCATGTTAAGATTGTATTAATGATATGAACACAATCATTTTATTTTAGAGCGAAACGAGCGCCAACACAACAAGAGTCTGAAAGAATAGATTGTTTGCCCGATACAAATAAATACACAGATATAACTGGTATGTGTGTATAGATCTTTATATAAAACAAATTATACTCGCTCGTTCAGTAGATGTGTATGTTAATAATGAATTACTCAGTACACATTATTACCCCGTGTCAGTGATGCAGGAAGGAGGACCTGACAAGGACAGCTGTCAAGTCATTCTGATGGGACGAAAAACCGAGGTCCTGTGTACACATTAGCGTGCACGTACACGATCCTTGACAGTTGGAATTCGATATAAGATTAGGCCATTGTGCTGCTGCCCAGGCAAAATTTCCCTCACAGCAAATTTTATGGTGTATGCCCGTTTTAATCAGCCCCATATATAAGAGCGCATTAAACCCCATTTTGTTTCATTTCGAGTGTATATTGCTATTCCTGTTTATGTATATATTGTTCAATGTTTGTGTATATGTTATGTTGTCAGTGTTTGTGTATATGTTATGTTGTCAGTGTTTGTGTATGCTTTCAGACAAAAGAGGGGAATGCAGTCGACGGAAATGCATATGGAGGCCAATAGCTGATGTAGATAAAGTACCGAATTGCTATATTAATAAGTAAGTTATAATATAATATGTGATCTGGCCCCAATGAACTGGCCCCAATTTAATTAAACTAATATTATGAATTTACTCAACAAGAATATTAAGGGGTGTTGACAATATTGCAGAATAATGAAAACTTAAAAAAAGAACTAATTTCTCTGTTATTTACTGATTTTAAAATTTATATTTCATTTTATTTTAGTGACTTGTATGGTCATAGCCTGGTGTCAAATACAACATCTAATAATGGTAAAGATATGATGTTTAATCTAAAATGGAGGAATAAATCTCAGATGTTTACAGGAGATATACATGATATAACTTTATCTGTTCAATATATCAATGATAACTTCATTCGATTCAAGGTAATGATTTAATTTATTATTAATCCTGGCTCGCTAGCCTGGAGGTCGGGTGTTGGTCCCTGCATTGCCCGAGAAAGTTAATACAGATTTTTCGGCGTGGTTCCCCTTGTCAGTGATGCAGGACGGCGGGCCTGACAAGAACAGCTGTTTAGTCGTTCGGATGGGACGAAACAGCGAGGTCCTGTGTACACATTGGAGTGCACGTAAAATATCCCTTGGCAGTTGGAATTCGATATAAGAGTAGGCCGTAGCGCGGCTGCCCGAGCAAAATTTCCCTCATATAGCGCACTGTATGGCGTATGCCCGTCTTCCATTAGCCCTGGTTAGACGCAGAACAGTAGGACGTTAAACCCCATTTCATTTCTTTTCATTTCTTATTAATCATCATCATCATAAACATTTGGAATAAATTATATGTAGAGTACCACTATTCGATTATTAACACGGTGTCTGTAATAATTACATTCTGTCAGGTTTTATTTTTGGTTATTGGTAAGACACAAACTTTAGTGTTCAGTCTCCTTATTCCAACATAAGGAAAATCGAGGGTTTTTTTTGACGTATCCTATACTTTCGTTATGGGCCACAGTGATTCACGATACAAATCAACACCTTCACGTTTTACACAAGTCAATCTGGTTTCCACCGCTACGGTTTAATATTACGGTTTGTTTCAGATGTATGACCCAAACAACCAGAGATATGAGGTACCAGTTCCTCTCGATCTTCAAAGGTCAAGTGCAACATCTCCCAAATATCAACTAGAACACGGGAACTCTGACACAACAGGATTTTGGTTTAGAATTCGACGGACATCTACCAATAAAATATTGTAAGTTATTATCACCGCCTATTGTATCCGGATGTGTGTTGCTATCTTATGTTGTCTTTCCATTTATTATGCTGGTCACTCCATTAAACGTCTAAAGTCGTTTTAAGAGAGAGAGAGGGGGAGAGAGGGAGAGAGGGGTTAACGTCCACTCGACGCAAATTAGGCTATGTCGGGACTATCACATGAGAGAGAGAAGGAGAGAGAGAGATAGAGAGAGAGAGAGAGAGAGAGAGAGAGAGAGAGAGAGAGAGGGAGTGGGGTTAGCGTCCACTCGACGCAAATTAGGCCACATGGTTTAATTTTATTTCAATTATTCGCTTGTGCATAGGGATCTTTAGCCTTCTGGGACCTTAACATAGTATACATACCGTCCAACTTGATAGGCAAACCAATCAAATGTCTCGATAACCAAAGCTTTTCAAAAGATGCCACAGAATATTTTGTATCACAGGCTCTGAATGGTAAGTTGATCTGGAGTCGACCAATCATAATATGAACATTACAGAATGCACCATATAACGAAATATCTTTAGACCAAAATCAATTTGAATAACAAATCGAAAAATATAACATTTATTTATACAGTTTCTACTTCGAAATACCCTACATGATATTAGGAAAGGTATCTTTTTATCTTTTGAATAACAGATGGTATGCCTTATGCACGACCAGAAAATAACAATAGATGGAGGTAAAATAATTGGGGAGGTGGGTAGTGGTCTAGAGTGCCGCGCATCGACCTCTAGCTGGCCAGTCACCTCTGACTTGCGGCTGTGGTTTCGATCCCTGGTGTGAGCGTATGTGGCATGGAAATAGGGCGCTTTCTCGACCTCGTGGCTTTCCACCGCGCACCTACGCGCAAGCAAATTATTGAAATCAAATTGAACCATATGTTTGTCCCGAAATTACCTAGTTTGTGTCTAGTGGACGTTAAACCCCATCCCTCCCCTCCCTCTCTCTCTCTCTCTCTCTCTCTCTCTCTCTCTCTCTCTCTCTCTCTCTCTCTCTCTCTGATAATTGTATTAATTACTTTTATGAATAGAGCAAATATTTTCCAGATGGGATACTTCTATTGGTGGACTAACATTTGCTGACCAGTTTCTACAGATAGTTACTAGGTTACCGTCTAACAATATTTATGGGTTTGGTGAAAATCGTCATTTTAATCTTCGTCATGATTTAACCTATCAAAGATGGCCGATGTTTTCTAGAGATCAGGCTCCAGGATGGGGTGTAAGTTAAACATTGATTCATTATCATTACACCACATATTGCTATAATTAGACTCCATTTAGATAACCCGATAATACCATGTGACAGCAAATATTAATTTTGACAATTTTACGCTGAATATAACTATTGCAGAAGTTGACTTTTCAGCCGACATAATCCTGATCATCTTTTTTTAATGAGAAATTATACAATTTGAATTTGTTATTAATAACAAGATAATGTTTCAGGATTATGGTAATCTCTATGGTGTTCATCCATTTTATATGAATGTAGAGGATGGAGATAGCAACTCTCATGGAGTTTTATTGTTAAATAGCAACGCCATGGGTAAGGGTTTTTAAAGTCTTATTGTTTGTAATATATGTGACCTGAATGTGTGTTATAGTTTATATAGAACACCGATAGCTACATTGACTAAGGTTTTGAACTATTATTTAGTTTAAATATAATATGATATTTTCATGTTTGTTCTGAAAACATTCTCCAAATGTATTTTTCAGAAATTTTACTTCAACCAGCACCTGCTCTAACCTACAGAACAATTGGTGGTGTTTTAGATTTTTACATGTTTCTTGGTCCAGAACCAGAATCGGTGATCCAACAATATACTAGTGTTAGTCTCTTTTATAATTAATAATTACTAACTTTCTAATTATCTGTGTCTCACCGCAAGCAGTTCCCGCAAGCAGTTCCATGAAACTGAAAGGGTACCATTTTGACAATGTTATCCACCACAAAGAAAAACATAGGTTTGATAAGCTCGATCCTTGATTATCAAGTATTGATGATTTTATTTCTGAAGACATTTAGTCATTTGTTTTCAGTATAAATATGCCGACGGTATGATATTTTGGTTTAATTGCAGATGATTGGTCGTCCGTATTTACCACCATATTGGTCGTTAGGATTCCAGCTGTGTCGCTATGGTTACAATAGCCTGCAGACCTTACAGGAAGTGGTGGACAGAACGATAGCAGCCGACATTCCTTATGTACGTATTACTTACTTAGCTAGAGCTCGTAGATCTGGGTCAATAATATGGTTGTGGATTTTAATAGATTTGTCATTTTGATTCGTTTTTGGGGATAACGTCCCTAGCAACCAATGTTATGAACACGTTGCAAACATTTTCCGCTTTGTATAATTTTTCTTTCTTGGTATCGTGGTCTACAAAATAAATGGCGCCTTTTCTTCTACTTGTCTGAAGGACATCGGGGATTATAAAGGTGCATTTAGCCTGTTTAGTAGCATGGGAACATTATATTAAAACGGAGTCCGTTACAAACCACTACACAAATCTATTACACTGTTTAAACGACGGTACAGTTATACAAAATAAGGGGCATTATGTAGTTCCAAACGTTCAAGATGTTGTTTACATACTTATGCCCCATAAAACGATGTTTGACTTGTTTACATACATATCATTTTGTTTGGCTTGTCAAAGTCTACAGAATCCCTGTCAAAAGGTAGCCATAAACAGTAATGGTCTGCAACTGACGTGTGTCCACAATACTTCCGGTTCCATTACACGCATGTCACTTATTTTAAAATTTCAGGATGTACAATATGCCGATATTGATCACATGGATGAAAGAAAAGATTTCACAATCGACCAGCAAAATTTTAAAGAACTACCAGAACTTTTCAGAAAATATCAAGATATGGGAATGAAATTCATAATTATTTTGGTAAGTAGGGAGACCAGATGATTCAATAATTGCTGAGATGTATTTCATCTTTTGTGGAAGATTTGACGTCTTCAAAACTGCTTCTCGCAATCTCATTCGATATTGGGTATTACAAAAATTAAAATTGATGCCGCTATTATTGTCGGGGGAACGGGAGGTGGGACGGGGGTGGGGATGTGATGAGTAAAACGCTGTGTTACTAACCAAAAGGTTTCGAGTCATCTCCCGATGTTAGCCGAGCCGAAGCAGTTTCCCGTTATCAGTTGTAAGCCTGATCTGTCTCCTCTCTCGTCGTTCGGATGGGTCTAACAACCGATGCCCCGTGTTCACTGTTCGAATTCGAAATAAAATTGACTTCCGTCCGATATCATTGAAACTAAGTAGGAAAATCAAGCCAAAAGCAGGATCAATACCCGGGACACTCTGGTTAGTAATTCACTGAGGCACTGTGGTATCTCCCTGATCAGCTTTTGATGTCTGGATTGATCTTCAGTATCTTCAACATCACACGCAAATGTTACGGATCACTTCTCGCTGAATAACAATCAGAATTTAACCCTCCACCATGCTTTCTCTACAAGCTTAAAGCTAATCTAAACCAATGCATCTTTGCATTTTAATAAAAAATAATTATTACTGATTAACTGTCATGCGATAGAATGTGTTTTCTTTCAGAAATGGTAAATTGCTTTTTGATGTGTTTGTTTTATTGTATTCTACAGGATCCTGCTATTATTAGTAATGAAACCAACTACAGACCATATACACTAGGCATTGATCGAGATGTGTATATCAAATGGCCAAATGGTACCAATCCAGATTATGATGACTTCAACAATGATAATATTCTAGGATATGTATGTTTCTTCTAAAAACGCTTCTTGATCAGAATTTTTTATTTAAAGATATGTATCGCTTATCCAAAGCGTTTCTGTATCTGCATCATCCCGGGGTGGGTGGGGGGCTAATGATTAACACTTGTCCGCTCACTCCGCTGCATCATAAGGTATGCCATTGAGTTAACAAACGAGGTTTCGATTCCCCACTTTGTACGTGACAATGTGTAGGATCGTCTGTCCAGCCTCTTGGGTTTTCTCCGTGTCAGTTGGAATTTGATGTAAGAGTAGCGCCGCTGCCCGGACAAAAATTACCCCATAGCAAACTGTATGGCGTATGCCCGTCTCCCATTAGCCCAGGATAGGTGCAGCACAGTAGGACGTTAAACCCCATTTCATTTCATTTACTTATGTTATACCGAAACAACAATTCGTATTTAATTTATTACTTATGCTGTACCGAAACGACGATTGGTATTTATTAGTTATATTGTGCTGAAACGGATCGTATATCATGAAATCCGTTTTGCCAACCTGAAATGATCTCATGTTTTAATATTTCACCAGGTTTGGCCAAAGGGTAAAACAGTTTTTCCCGATTTTCTGAAAGACAATACGACTAGTTATTGGTCAGATTTGATTCGGGAACATTACACGACCTTACCATTTGATGGCTTGTGGATAGTAAGTTTAGTTTTTTTTATCTTGAGTGTGAATGCTTTGTAAACCTAGATGTATGACGTGTTATACCAATTTCTAAATCTATTATTTAATCCTTAAAGATACATAATGTTAGCGTCCAATCCACCTATTGTGGGTTTTTTTCGTTATTTAAATGCTACATAAATTATTATTTAAACATTTATTAACATCATAACTCTCTGAATAAAGGGATGGGTCCGCGTTTTAGTTGATTAGTTCGCGGTTTTATACCACTGCACTATAGAAGAAAGCCAAACACACAATTATCATGCTATCATTGACTATTTCGTCATAATTAGGGATGTTATGTATGGCAGATAGTTTTATGTCAGGGTATATTTCTTTTACATTTTAACAAATGGTTTGTTTGGACGTATAAAATGTTATCCATGGTTCTTAAGGACTTGTGATGACAGACTTAATGTTAAGGTTTCATTGAATGTTGGGATTGTACATAGTATATATATTTCGTTCCTTCTATCTGTATCAGTATTATGCTTGATAACGACAAGCGAATCAGTGTTGAAACTAGCTTTAATAGAAATATAATAATTGTTATTTTAATGTGCTGAATTACTAAATGTCATTGTTAACAATTTAAAGACCGGTCATGTTCGTTTTTGCACATAGGACATATGGTTTATTTTTAATTGTTTTAACGTGAGATTACAGTCATAAGTCTTTTGTAGGATATGAACGAACCGGCTAATTTCGGTACAAACGAAGAAAGGCCTTTTAATTGGCCTGAAAAAGATAAACCATACTGGAGTTTGAAATGTCCAACCAATAAATGGGATGATCCACCTTATAAACCAGGTACGTGTATAATATTACTAGATAGTGTATAATATTACTAGATAGTGTATAATATTACTAGATGATCTATAATATTACTAGATTGTGTATAATACTAGATTGGGTATGATAATACTAAATGGTGTATGATATTACTAGATGGGATATGATGTTACTAGATGGAGTATG
The DNA here is from genome assembly GCA_963678685.1 of Patella ulyssiponensis. Taxonomy (NCBI): domain Eukaryota; kingdom Metazoa; phylum Mollusca; class Gastropoda; family Patellidae; genus Patella; species Patella ulyssiponensis. The sequence continues at coordinate 10,973,293 of OY783228.1, forward strand.
ATATTACTAGATGAAGTATGATATTTCTAGACTGAGGATCATATTACTAGATTGTGAATGGTATTACCAGATAGAGTGTGATATTACTAGATTGTGCATAATATTACTTGATGGTGTATAATATTACTAGATTGTGTATAATATTACTAGATGACCTATAATATTACTTGATGGTGTATAGTATTACTTGATTGTGTATAATATTACTAGATGGTCTATGATATTACTAGTTGGTGTATAATATTACTAGATGGTCTATAATATTACTAGTTGGTGCATGATATTACTATATGATGTATGATATTACTAGTTGGTGCATGATATTACTTATATTGTGTATGATATTAATAGAATGTGTATGATGTTACTAGATGGAGTATGATTATACTACAATTAATTGATATATTTTGATATAATATTACTGTGTAATCTAATTTTTATAATTACTAGATGGTGTATTTGGAGCTAGAATATCAGAGAAAACTATATGTATGATATCTCTACAGAATGATAGTCAATACAGACATTATGATGTACATAGTTTGTATGGCTGGAGTCAAACTTTACCGACACTAGAGTAAGTTTAATACAAAATAAATATAGGGCTGCTGGGGAAGGGTACAGCCAACAATATATACTCGTCATTTGGTTCTCTCAACTCAAATTTCGATCATTTTCTGTCAGCATCAAGATATGTTATACAATTAAAATAATTCAAATATTTAGGGTATATAGTAACTTACATAATTAGAAAATTCTTAATTCGAGATAATATACATTTGTAGGACCTTCGGTCACTATTGACTTGAAAATCATTTTAGCCCTTCCTAAGCTTACCATAATATATAATTTTCCATGAACTTTAATGAGTGGAATGGGTGGTGTACACGGATTATTTACTCTCTGGTGATAAATTATGAGTGTCAATTGTAAAGTCGATTGGACATTGACTCTCTCTCTCTCTCTCTCTCTCTCTCTCTCTCTCTCTCTCTCTCTCTCTCTCCTCTCTACCTTTCTTGAAATGATTAATCGCTAATAATGGTTCTGTGCCATGAACGATTACCTAGACAATTCCTACTGTTGTTTCAGAGCTCTACAGGCTGCTACTAATAAAAGAGGAATGGTTATAAGTAGGTCAACATATCCAAGCAGTGGAAAATATTCTGGACATTGGTTAGGGGATAACGACAGTCAGTGGTCACACCTTTATGATTCAATTATCGGTAAGTCTGTTTCGGTTGGTTGACAAGGATGGGCAGGGGGTCACTTGACTCCATTATACGTAAGTTTGCTTTGGCGTTACCGGGGCGCCTCAGAGCATTGAGAAAAAATGAAAGGGTGTATGATTTGTGTGATTTATTCAATCTAAAACCGGAAAGATGTCAAAAAAAAATGCTGATCGAAAAATACAACCGGTATTCGATAGTGATGAACCTGCTGGTAGTGGTTGTGAATAGGAATTTGTTCTGCAACATGTCTTTACAATAGTAGAACCTGTTTCAAGTTTGTGTGCGTAAAACTTTCACCGCTCGACATCATACAAACTTTGATTTGCATGTAGTAACTGAACATATTAACACAAGATACAATTTTATGGGTACACAATTGTTGTAAATAGTATGACCATGGTTTTCCGCTGTGTTGGTTTAGTTGTAAATAGTCCCGTAATCAAAGGTGTTAAGTTTTAATTGAATTTGATTGTTATTTTTGTGTACATTAAGTCTACTATTCACATATCTGTATCATTTGCTTGATAAAGAGGAGAGTATCCTGGTTGAAAGGTCCTTTAATATTAAACTCACTAATTGTGTATCTGTCATATTGTACCTTGTGCTAAAGACGTGATAGTTGTTGTACCGTCCGCAGCGAAACGCGTTCAGACCAACAACAATTTGGAGAAACTTTAAGAGATGGACAAAAAGGCATTAATGGGTCTCCGCCTCTATATACTGAAGGTGTCAGAATGGTTGTCTACTCGAATATGCGTCTAAATTCTCAACGCCGAATTAACCCCCACGAAAAATCGCGGTTGCCCTAAAAGCGATGTGAGCATGGCCTGACCGCTGTATTCATATGTTAGTGGCAGTGATGTGAAGAATACGCATTTATTGTTTTTCGTCAAAAATCGACTCGGGTCATAACGTTACAGCCTTCGTGGATATGATTCTGTATCACAGTCTCCTCGTTGTTCATCACCCATAGACTTGAAATTAGGTTTCATGTAGTTACATCCATATGTGAAATAACACTGCTACTAGTTCTGATCTCCCTTGTCTGGTTTGGGAGGAGGGATGGGGGGCACTGGTTGGGGGAGTATTGCATGCGCTAGGTCCAAGGGCCCTACCATAGTTAATCCAGCGTTGGGCATTCTATTTTACTAATACCCTAACTGTTTTTGATTGATTTCTTTTCAGGAATGATAGAGTTTAACTTGTTCGGTATCCCATATGTGAGTATGCACGGGTTTATTTTTTTTTTGCTTAATGTAAAGACATATGAACCCTAATCAAGGAATGCCTTTGTCTTTGTCTTTCGGACAACCCTCACACATTTTTGAGATTGAGGGTAACAATTAACAAATAATTCGTTTCCACAATCGTCTGTTTTGTTCGTTATTTTGACTTCTTGTATTTGTTTCATTCTTTCCAAATTTTCTTGTAGATTGGGGCGGATATTTGTGGCTTTTTCTCCGAGTCGAATGCGGAATTATGTGAGAGGTGGATGCAAGTTGGGGCGTTCTATACCTACAGTAGAAATCATAATGGACTGAATAATAGGGTTAGTGGGATTTGTTATATGGTCTACATTAAGACTGTATGAAAGCTGCATCAAGTGTGTTGACATATGACATTATCCATATGGCCGAATGTTTGAGATGTGTCCTTGAGTCAAGTTGCGTGGTTTCGATTCCTGCTTCCACTTGACAAGAATTGAGATCGCTACGCCACTCTCAGGCGCGGATACAGAGGGGGGCGCACCCGGCGCACGCCCCCTCTATTTTTTTGCGGTGGCGAGCAATTTTTAGCTCCATATATTCTCGCAGGAAAGGAGAACAAAAACAGTTTAGGTTGGAAATCGTAATTTACAGTACTAGTATGAAATTAGTCCTTGTGGGCATTTTTGTCCACTCAAAAATCATGGGTCGGGCTTCGCACTCCCAACTTGGTGCAGCACGCCCCCCTTTCTGAAAATCCTGGATCCGCCCCTGACTCTCTCCGATTTCCTCCCACTACTAAAGACCCCTATACGCACAAAGGTTAGTGAAATAGAATTGAACAATAAGTTAGTCAATAGATAACCTAGTTTGTTTCGATTGGCCGTTAAACCCCATTTTTCTCCCTTTCTCTCTCCCGTTTGAAATAGTGTACAGAAAAGTTAATACATTCATGAAATTAAATTAGATGGTATTTGCGAAATATTTTCACAGCTTTTAATTCAGATGTGTCTTTTTTAGCCTCAAGATCCGGCAGTGTTTGGTCCAGCAGTAGCGGCGTCATCTAGAAATGTGTTACGTATTAGATACAGTTTACTACCATATCTGTATACCTTATTTTATAATGTCAATATACAGGGTGGTACTGTCGTCAGATCTTTGTTACACGAGTAAGTGAAATCTATTATAACATGTGTGATTGTCCTTGTTCTGTCCCTCGGTTCTACGTGGCAAGGAAAAGGGTCGCTTGTCCAACCTCGTGGGTTTTCTCCGGGTCCTCCGGTTTCCCTCCACTGCTAAAGATCCCTACGCGCAAGTGAATTATTGAAATAAAATTAAACGATGTTAGTCGCGAAAAGACCTAGTTTGTATCGAGTGGACGTTAAACCCTATTTCTCTCTCTCCCTCCCTTGTTCTGTCTGTTCGTCTATGAGAGTTTGGCGACTGGGTGGTTTAACGGGTCAACTTTTGACCATAAAATCTGCCATTGAGCCCAATGGCGTGGATTTGATCTATATACCTACCTTGCAAGGAGTTGGGTCGCGTATCCAACCTCGTTGGTCTACTCCGGATCCTCTGGCTTTGTCCCACAGCTAAAAATCTATACATTGTATTCACACTATACCGATTTCACCTTTAAATAGTTAATGGTCAATTCGCCATTGGCAATAATTGTTTTAGACAACCATTGGTGGTTAATATCAAAGATAGCTGCCTTTTATATGAAACTATATTTATCTATGAAGGCAATATGTCGGTAAACAATTAAATCATACTGTTAAAGCAAAACTGTACTAGTGGTGGAGGGTGCGCTTTGAGTCCTAGTTACAGGTTACCTGGTGAGAGGGTATGTGGGTGCTTTCTCAACTATAGACCCCTGTGCATTCGACGAACTTAAATGTTTGTCTGCGATACACTAGCAATGGAAGCGGACGTTAAATCCACCATTAACAACACCAACCACCTAAACATGTTACGGTTTCAAAATTATTGTCTTTGTTTTTCTTCAGGTTTCCAAGGGAAGAAGCCACGTGGTCTATAGATACTCAGTTTATGTGGGGTTCAGACTTTATGATAGCACCTGTTGTTTTACCGGTACGTTGTTTGCTCATTTTTTGTCTCAGGATCCGAGCTTAAAGTCCGCAGCACTTCTAAATTAGTTTGGGCCGAACCCAAATTTATTCTGTCTGTGATATCACTTAAATGGAGGCGGACGTTAGATAGAAAAGGGGGTCGGCGTTTCATCATAAGATATGTCATTGAGTCAACTGCCGGGGTTTGTATACACGAAAAGTAGTAGGGTCGCCTGTCCAACCTCTTGGGGTTTCACATCAGTGATGTATGTTTTCATCTTTATACAAATGTTATGGTTGTTATGTTTATATGGGTCCGTCGTCTATATTTTCATAATAATATGCATATGTTATGTTTAAGTATGTGAGGCGTTTATGTATGTTTCCGTATGCATACAAATGTTATGTGTTATATATTTAAGGGTAAAATACGTCGAGATGTTTATTTTCCCAGTGCAGTATGGTATGATTATTACACAGTAAGTTGACCTTTGTTTTTAACATAATGGGTGATACAAATGTTTATAAATATGTACACAATCTTATGATAAATTTAACTATATCAAACATACAAGTGTTATAAAAAATCTGTATGGATTTACTACGTCTTAGTTTATTTCATGCAATGTTTTAATACACTTAAATGTATCTTAATCAAGCAATAGTCAATAATGAATCCACTATACATATATACTAATGTACACGGATACATATACATATATAGACATGTTGTTTTCTACTTTTTAACGCTTTATGTTCTGACCATTGCCCGTCACACTCACACCAATGAAGATTTCAGGGGAAAAACGATCCAAGTTTACACAAACCTTAGTTAATGGCGCCATCTGGTAGCAAATTGTATACGCTTTTTGTGGAACAATCAATTTTAGGTAAAAACGTTCACAGTCACATCGAACCAAGGCCTTCCTGAAATGGCCTCCCGGACAAATACAAGTCCATCGTACCCTTTATTTATTTATTGAAGTTGTAATTAAACCCACTTGTTGTTCTGTTCTACTCCAAAAGTCTGTTTTGCGTTTTATGCCAAAAGACAAAAATGTGACTTAGATCGTTCTTCCCTGATTGCACTACCGTACCAACGATGGACAGACGCCCCCACCCCATTCCCACCCATCTGTTAAACAATACCGTAACATGGTTATTTATAGTACACAATTTGGGGGCCTCTTTAACACTGGGTCCTCTGGTTAAATACCAGTCAGTCTCCCCCTTAATCCTGTCCCGTCTAGGTTATATACTATTCAAAAAAAGTAGAGGATATTTGATTTTGGGGGCATAATACTAAAATATGCAAATGACTACGAAAAAAGTCACTATAGAACCTAACAGAAGAAACATTTCCAGTTACATGTGACGCCCAAACGCACCAATAGCTACCGCATGGAATGCAGGTGATGCTTGGGATCATCATGGGGGTCCAACCCAAGATTTGCACGACTCTGACTTTGAATGTTACAGTCATTGTGGCATTGAATTCCAGGGTGGAAACATCAGTTTAATTGTTTTAGTGACCAGAAAACAAATTTTAGTATGCGTCGGCTTACCCAAAATGAAAGGTTACGTGCCCTTGGCATGCTACAGATCGGCACAACACAGGCGGTTGTGGCGCGGACGATGAATGTTTCTCAGTCTGTCATAAGCAGGCTATGGTCCAGATACCGTGATACACAATCTGTACAGGACAGACCACGCTCAGGTCGTCCAAGGGCGACAACTCAAGCCCAGGATCGATTTATCCGTACCTTGGCCTTGAGAAATCGTGTCATCACAGCAAATCAGATCAGCGCTCGTCTTCAAACAGACACTGGTGTGAGAGTGAGTGGCCAGACGATTCGGAATCGACTGCATAGGGGTCACCTTCGCGCCCGACGTCTTCGCGTGATCCCTTGTTTGAGAGATCATAACATTCAGGCTAGACGTCGTTGGTGTAGGGATCGTCAACACTGGGATAATCGACGCTGGAGCAATGTGATGTTTTCAGATGAGTCAAGGTTCACTGTTGATTTTTTGGACAGACGTATGAGGGTGTGGCGTCGTCGAAACGAGCGCTTCCAAGACGTAAACGTCATCAGACATGATCGATTTGGGGGTGGTTCTGTTATGGTGTGGGGAGGCATCACTGTTGCTGGAAAAACGGCTTTACATGTTGTTGCAGGGCGTGTTACAGGCCAGTACTACCGGGACAACATCTTGGCAGTCCATGTTGTGCTGTTCGCACGACGTCATGGCCGCCGTTTCATCTTCCAGGATGACAACGCAAGATGTCACAGGGCCAGGATCGTTACAGGTTACCTCCAACAACAGAACATCACCACATTACCTTGGCCAGCACTGAGTCCCGACCTCTCCCCCATCGAGCATGTCTGGGACATGCTTGGACAGAGGTTACGTCAACGTCAACAACGTCCTGCCAATGTCCAAGAACTTGCTGCTGCGTTGCAACAGGAATGGGACAATCTGGACCAAAATGATCTTAGACGTCGGATCAATGCTTGTTTGGCAAACAGAGGAGGATTTACCCGTTACTGACTTTGTTGTGATGCTGTGGTAACTTTGCTGTTTGACCCCGGGTATCATTTTACCCTTATAATGGTCAGTCTGTGTCTTACTTAGTCTAACGATCATTTGGAATAAATCGAAGAATGTGAACTTCATTTCATTTTGTCATTTGTTTCTTCGTCAGTTTCATTAGGTGACTTTAATAACACTTAAAAATCAAATATCCTCTACTTTTTTTGAATAGCATATATATCTGAACGTATTTTTAGGGTAGTATGATTAAAACGCGTGGTGGTATGGAAACAGTTTCAGCACCACGAGATGTCATACCATTATATATACGTGGTGGATCCATTCTACCTACACAATTACCTGCCAATACAACATCGTTCAGGTGAGAAACTTTTAATAAGTTCATTTCCCTTGGTTACAATTGTTTGGGTCAACACGTTCTACACATCGTGTTGTTCCAGTTCTTGTGGGCGACGCATTTCGGAAAAGTCCTCAGTCTCATGCACAATCTACATGGTGCTTGGCATGGTTGTTCTTTGGACAAGTGCCAATCGATTCTGTGATATGAAGTCACAATTCCAAGACGACATAATCAGTTCCTGGTCAATAGAATGGTGATACTTGTTTTCAAGTTTTATTGTAGTGTAGTGTCCCTGAAATAATTAATTGAATACACGTACATTTCTTTTATCTGAAAACAACTGTAATTGGACTAAATGTAATACATTTAAATTGTTATATAGTTGTGTTGTAAAACCACACTAAAAACATAAAAACAATATACCTGCAGTACGTTAATTTTATATGATATTTTTTTTAATTTAAAGCCGTATGAATCCCCTCGGATTAATAATAGCCCCGGATAATAACGTACAGGCCAGTGGGAGTTTATTCTGGGACGATGGCGAAGGAATAGGTAAGTCAATTAGATATAACCACAAGACAGAGATTGCACTGACAATAGGTAAGTCGCAGAGTATATAGTGGTTAAGTAAGTGAGTTAGATATAACCACTAATTATACTGTGCCCAGGTACAGAGTCAGATATAACCGCAGGGTATAAAGTGGCTGGGTAAGTGGGTCAGATATAACCACAGAGTATAAAGTGGCTAGAAGTCAATCAGATATAACCACAGAGTAGGCAAGTCAGTTAGATATAACCACAGAGTAGGCAAGTCAGTTAGATATAACCACAGAGTATAAAGTGGCGAGGTAAGCCAGTAGGATATAACCACAGAATATAGAGCGGCTAGGTAAATCAATTAGATATATCCGAAAGGCAGAGTATAGAGTTGTGCAGCTAGAGATTTAAATGCCGGGAAAAGACTTGGGTTTGTGCCCCGCCCTACCCCCAAACGCCCAACGCAATGATCAACTTTTTTAAAACTTGGTATGCTGTCCTTGGTGGATGTAATAATACAAAAAAATGTTATCTATATTATATACCTATCATTGGCGGAATTTTTCTACAGTAAATATTGTTTTATATCTTTCAACTCTCCCGAGTGGACACAAAACCCACCTTTTCAATGTGCTAGACGAAAAGTGAATTACTGCTGTTCAATTCCGACTGAACGAATGAAGAGGAACATGTGCATATGCCTTACAGATTGCTATGAGGAGAAATTCCAACTGCCTAAAGATATTTTACTTCACACCAATGTATGCAAAAGCCATCGGGCGACTATATGTTGTCCTTTGCCAGGCCCTCTATCCTGCATCACTGAAAAGGGGGAATCGCGCGGAAAATTCCCAAAAAACTTTCTTGAAACACGGCCACCGCGGCTCTCATCAATTGAGGAAGCCAGTTGGTACCCGTCATACCATTTATCTAGCTAGACTGATAATGATGGCTAATAATAACAAAATTATTATAAGTTTCTTTATAACTTCCATTTCAATATCATTTTGTTCTTTTTGTCAGAAACGGTACAACGTGGTGAATATTTCACAGCGAGTTTCAGTTTTTCACAGGTAACATTAAACCGTGATTTATAATTGATATAACCTGCATACTGATCAAACGAAGGACATCGACTATACTACACCAAAAAAAATAGAAAAAGAAACACTATGCTTCTGATATATTGAGACGAACAAACGTGGAAGACAATGCTTCCACCGAACTGCGGCATATCCGCCTTCTATTCGTCGACTTCTTATTACTGTCAAGGATTATTTTCATGCACATCTCAATGGTCATTTGTGGAAGATAATGCTAGCCCCGAACAGCGCAATATCCGGCTTCTATTCATCGTCTTCTTAATGAATAACTTGAATTGCACGTCACTGTGTATACAATATTACGTACCATCGCAACGATAAGACAAAACTGTACCCGGGGGGTTGGGATGGCCTAGTGGTCTAGAGTGCCGCGCTTCGACCTCTAGCTGGCCGGTCACCTCTGGCTTGCGGCTGTGGTTTCAAGCCCTGGTGTGAGCGTATGTGGCATGGAGATAAGGGTGCCTTCTCAACCTCGTAGGTTTCCTCCGGGCACTCCGGTTTCCTCCCACGGCTAAAGACTCCTACGCGCAAGCGAATTATTGAAATAAAATTGAAACCATATGTTGGTCCCGAAATGACCTGGTTGTGTTGAGTGGACGTTAAACCCCATCTCTCTCTCTCTCTCTCTCTCTCTCAAAACTGTACCCGTCCTCCCAGCAGGGGCTACCCTTAACAGGTGAAAATCGGGCTTGAAATATCCCCAGATTCTTCTTGGCCTGTACCAAGATTTGAGCCCTGGACTAGTTGAGAGTCCATTGTCTTCTCCTCAGAGGACTATACCACAGCCCACTGTATGATTGATAACTAGGTACCTTCTCCACAAAACTGTTATTTATTTGTTTCTTCTAAATATATGGCTTTATTACCCTTTCGTTACAGAACAAACTGGAAATGTCCATCACCAGAAATCATTCCATTGTGTCACCTCTACGATTTGATAGAATAAAAGTTTTGAACGTGATGACAAGTCCTACTGATATTCAGGTTTCCATACCACCAGCAATGACCAGACAATCAGTCCCAGGTGCCACCATACACTATACCAGTACCTATAAGGTGATTATTTTTAATTTTGCAATTAGATATACATTATGCACGAGCTAAATCGTCCTATTGTAGATCTTTTCCCAGACCTGAAATGTTATATAAACTACTTCTCTAGATCATAATCAACGCTCGATATCAACACTAGACTGCTATGCAGAAAATGTTCAATTTCAATCTTTGCTCGCTTGTCAACTAGACCAAAGCCTAATCTACAACCCACTGTACGTGCTACTACGGCAGTCTATGGGGAAATAATTTTTGTAAACCCGCGCGTGAGATTTACGCGTCATTTCCGTCTGTTCGGAATCGTAATAGATCGTAGACAGGCGGCAGATACTTTTGGTCCAGCACATAAGAATTTTCACCCGGTTTCTTGCAGCTTGTCAGAGAGTTAACAAACCCTCGTGGGTGTCAAAGACGTACAACTGGTTGTGAGCTAGGCATGCAACGTGCCATGAGGAACGTTTTGCCGAGACAGTGGCGTTTGTTTCCGCTTATTCTTCGTCAAATCAATGGTTCTTTTGCGGGAGCTAGAATTTTTGTCCGATAAAACGACTAGTTTTTGTTGATTCACCACTGTTTATGGTTATTTAGCCGCGAACCTTATGTACTTACTAGGCTACCTAATGGATTCATAATAACATTGTAAACTATTTAGGTAGTTAATAGTAGGGGGTAACTTCCGTTCATGCCTGTTGTCCAGCATTGATTACTTTTTACAAAAAATCTCCTTCCTTGTATTTCAGCCACAAATAATTCAGTTTCACTTTTCATCTTATTTCATTCAGGGGTCACGCACTTTCACCTATTGTTTGGGACAGTCCATATAGCTAGCAATTGATGTTATTATTTGAGGGGATCACACAGTTTTGTCTATAACTAACAAAATGAATAATGAAATGGGAGTTTAATGCCACACTCTTCAGCTCCTACTGGGCTAATGAAGATGAGCATACGCCATACAGTTTGCTATGAGGGAAAGTTTGCCCGGACAGCAGCCATACGGCCTACTGTTATATCGAATTCATCCGAACGATTATACGTTGTCCCTTGCCAAACATCCCGCGTGATCTCCCCTTGGCAGTGATGCAGGACGTAGGGCCTGACAATGACAGCTGTCTAGTCGTTCGGATGGGACGAAAAACCGAGGTCCCGTGTACAAATTGGAGTGCACGTAAAAGATCCCTTGGCAGTTGGAATTTGATATAAGAGTAGGCCGTAGCGACGCTGCCCTGGCAAAATTTCCCTGCCCATCTTCATTAGTCCAGTTTAGGAGGGAAACAGTAGGACGTTAAACCCCATTTCATTTCCCTTGACAAGCCCATATAGCTAAACATTTCTGCTATTGTTTGAGAGGTAATTATTTATTCTATTTCAGGTATTGAAGATAACTGGTTTAGATCTTCCTTTAATAGATAATTTTACTATAACCTGGAGCTAAAATATACTTTGTTGGCCAAATACTTTATTATGTTTTGAAAGTTTTATTATATTTTGGACTGTTTATTATATTTTGGACATTTTTAGACTGTTTATTATATTTTGTGCTGTTTAATATCCTGTATTATGTTTTTATATTTCATATTCCTATATAACATGTTTTTAAATCGTTGTCATACACTTCTTTAATAATAGTAACTCTTTCACAATGCATTCCTTCCCCGACAGTGTATAAATATTATATTCATCTTCAATAAACATTGTTTGTTAGAATATTTACTCTTTGTAGTTTGTAGTCACATGAAACAATTATTGACACACTACAAACAGGAACGACCAAGTCTTCGTTACGGATACTACTTTATTATCTGTGGCTGCTAACAAGAGACTCTGAGGAAAATTATCTTTACCTATAAATCGCGGCCATATGTCGAATTGAAATCGGGAACACAGTAGAAATCACACTTAAGATACGATGCGGAAATCATAAAGTTGGTTTCGCCAGCAGCACTATATGATTTGGATCTACCATACGGGACAATAATAGTGCACGGACTTTAGGAATCTTCGCATGTCGTAATTAATGAAATGCAATGGGGTTTAACGTACTAATTTTCTGGTCTGCCAAGGCTAATGACGACGTACTGCACCACAGACAAGTCCCGAAATAACCTAGTTTGTGTTAAGTGGTGGATAAAACCTATTTCTTTCACTCTCTCCATTGCATAATAACATCGACCCTTTAAATTTCAACAAGATTTATTATATTTATTATTTATTATAAATTTATTATCTGTCACAGTTAATCAAGAATTATTATTTAAAAAAAAGCACTTCGAGTTGAAGCGAAAAATACAACATATATCAAAATGATTTGTAAATGACGTCATATCTATTTGAGCAAATTATTCTGGAGTTCGTTAATAGCAGAATCATCTGAAGAATAAACATCGGCTATAAATAACTACTGAAAAATATATAGAACCAGATATATAAATAACAATGGTGTTATAAGTATCTCTGTATATTTTATATAAAATTATACAATGAATACATGCACTATACTCTAAATAACAATGGTGTTATAAGTATATCTGTATGTTTTATACATAAAATTATACAATAAATACATGCACTATACTATAAATAACAAAGATGTTATATAAGTATTTCTGTATATTTTATATATAAAATTATACAATAAATACATGCACTATATATGTGTTATGTTATGTGAAAATATACATGTACACACAGTTTTCTTATATAAACAAGTATACAAAGAAAATATAATATTTGATATAGGACCTTTCTATTTATCTAATTTATTATAAATCTATTGATATATTCCATCACAAAATAAAGAATATGACATGAAACAATTTCAGTAAAATACTAATCTGTTCTTCGTTTCGTTTTTTTATACTTTCAATGGCCTCTTCTACATGAAGATATGACCAGTTGAAGGAGGTGGTGTTAGGGGTCATACGAGCGGATTTTTACCTCTGACGTCAGACATTTGATCAATCAATGAGCGTTAATGTTTCTAGTAGGAAACACACAGTTCCAAGAACTTGCTGCAAGATACCGTTTCATTGGCTAATCCCTCACACCAACTAGAGGGTGGGTTATATTTATTTTTATTTCACATTTATTCGTACATTAGTGTAACAACTCTTCCTGATCGCAGTGTAGTAAAGACAATTAAGTAAAACGAAATTTAGGACTATAAAAAACGAAACGAAATACGATCCATGTTTTAATCAAATTGGGAACAATCTAATTAACTACTGATGGGGAAGGAGAGTGATCACGTGGGATAATGAGAGCACATTACATCATAAGGTTGGTCATTGAGTAAAGGGGAACGGTTGGGATCCCAAGCTTGTACATGTAGTAGAACTGTCTGCTCTCCAGTTTCCTACGGCTACTAAAGATCCCTTAAATAACATAGCTTGTGTCAAGTGCACATTATACCCCACTTCTCTCTCTATCTCTCTGGCCACAGGGAGGGAGGGAAATGGGGTTTAACGTCCACTCGACACAAACCAGGTCATTTTGGGACTAACATGTGGTTTTAATTTTATTTCAATAATTCGCGTGCGCGTAGGGGTCTTTAGCAGTGGGAGGAAACCGGAGTGCCCGGAGGAAACCCACGAGGTTGAGAAGGCGCCCCTATCTCAATGCCACATAGGCTCACACCAGGGATCGAAACCACAGCCACAAGCCAGCGGTGACCGGCCAGCAAGAGGTCAAAGAAATAACAATAAAGAAACGGTACAAAGTCAATTTCTTACATTGTAAGAATAGACACTTTACAACAGTCATGATGTAAAATAAGCTTAACATTTAAACATTTTGGTCCTCTTTAACAACAAGTTACCATAACTTAATTAAATTTTCAGACCCCCAAAAATAAAAGTTAACCCCAAATACAAATTCAATACAGCATTTACAATTGAATATTGCAGTCTTTCAGCAGTTTCTATAAGATTGTTAAGGTTTCAAAAAGCAATAATTCAAAGCTAAGCAATAATACAAATTTAATACAGCATTTTTAACTGAATAACGCAGCCTTTCTGTATATTACAACTGAATAAAGCAGTCTTTCAATATATTTAAACTTAATAATGCAGTCTTTCAGTATTGTCTATCACTTATAACGGCTTAAACATGCATTATGCAAGAGCAATATCTGCCAATTACAAGTCTTTCTTTACGCCTGAAATGTTATCTAAATCATCAATTAGACATTAATTAACTTATCCAGACCATAATAAAGGCTTGATGTCAAGGCTAGCCTTCGATGTTTGCTGGATTGGATTCCTATATATGCCGCTGAACGGCCATTGAATTAAATCAAAAAATTGGATAATCGAGACTACGCTGTTTATATTAATGATTTTAGTAATGATAACCGAGGCCAAGGCTAGGCAGAAATTTCACCCGCTTCGCTTCGTTCTCGGCTCATAAGGGATCAATTTGACTGAAATTTTCAGCAAATTACCTTTACACTATCTAGTTTTTAACTATTATAGTGAGAACTGCCAACTCTTTATCTTGTATCCCATAATGTATTGTTATATACAATATTCTACAACACAACTTTAAATCATAACATTTTTTAATTTTTCCATATATATTGTACAAATATAAGTTAGTACATACAGCACACTGTTAAAGCTGCCAAAATCTATCTCCACATATATTTATTATTGTCATCACACAAATTTATCTTATGCTAGGATTCCAATATCAAAATCGTGGAGAAATCTTGGTGATCCTGTTAGGTCTTATTACATTGAGGTCTGTCATAGCAATAGTATTGATCCTATCCAAACATATCCGAAGGTATCTGCAGATACCAGATAGTGGACTTAATAGGGACAATCTTATTGTAGAGAATTACATGATAGTCGAGAGTTGTAACCTAGTTTTAAGTATTAGAATTTGTGGCAGAATCTTTATCAATTCCAGAGAAATATGTTTGAGTACTTTTTGCTTCTTACTGCCAGGATGTCCATTTCAAATAGGTTCAAATCAAACAACTTTTTTTTCTTAACTTTAAAATTACTGACATTTTTAACCCTTAGACCTTAAATAATCACAACATAACTTTTGACCCGGGTTCACAATTTTTAATTACCCGGTCGGGTAATTTTTAATTTTGATTAACACTTAAAATGAGAAAATACAAGTTTTTTTGATTATTGGGCATTACAGAGAGAGAAATGGGGTTAACCGTCCATGCAACAAAAACTAGGTCATTTCGGACTAACATATGGTTCATTATCATTGCAATAATTTGCTCGCATGTCGGGGTCTTTAGAAGTGGGAGGAAACCGGAGGACCTTAGGAAAACCCACTCTTTGGGCATTGGAATCCTAACCCTAGTTTGCTATCAATCATCATTATACATGATATGTAACCTTTTCATGTCACATCATCAGTGAAAATATCAATAAACTGGTAAATACGATGATGATTATACAGACTTAATATACAAATGTGATGTCATCCTTTATGTTGCGTACCATTATTTCCAATAATGTATGGGCAGCTTGCCAATCGTACATTATTTACACTAGATGAAATATTGAATTCGTGAGAAGTATTTCATTGAAAAGCACTATTTAATTGTATTTTAAGTGGTTTAATCGTCTCGAGCTAAAGACATTGAATAATATATTGAAACAACTCTTGGCTTACACCTCGTGCAGTATCAATGTATTACTTAATGTCTCGCCCTCGACCATTAAACCATACATAGTAAATGTTATCCAGAAATAATCACCAGTCTTCTGTGCACCAAATATCTAATCATATAAAATAGGATATTAACTTGGAATGTCGAAACTCTCCATGATACAGTATAAAACAGGAAGACTTGAATTAACTTATACGCTCACTAATGTGTTGTCTAAAACCATTTCCAAGAACTGAAATAAAAATGATGATAAAATTAAAAAATAGTTGGCCGCTACTAAAAAAATCTAAGATTTATTCAACAATTAAAAATCCATGCACTGACCAACATATGTGAGCCACTCCCACAAAACCAGACGGATGGTCATTTTCATAAAAAATAGAGAGAGAGAGAAATGGGATTTAACGTCCACTCGATACAAACTAGGTCATTTTGGTACTAACATATGGTTTCAATTTTATTTCAATAATTCGCATGCGCGTAGGGGTCTTTAGCAGTGGGAGGAAACCAAAGTTCACGGAGGAAACCCACGAGGTTGAGAAGGCGCCCCTATCTCCATGCCACATACGCTCACACCAGGGATCGAAACCACAGCCGCAAGCCAGAGGTGACCGGCCAGTCAGAGGTCGAAGCGCGGCACTCTAGACCACTAGGCCATCCCAACCCCCCCTAAAAAATAGAGATGGCACCATACTTGAATAGTCCACAGCTAAACTTTTCAAAAATGCAATTCTTTTTAAATTTGTCCTATCAGCTGGAGTTGAGTAACAAGAAAGCATACAGTTTATGCTTTCGTGCCCATAATACAAAATGAAGTTGTGCGACAAACGTCTGGTTTCATGGGAGCAGGTCACATATGAGGAAGGTATTTCGACCTAGGTATTTGTTTCTGTATCTTTACACTCCATGCAAATTATATAAATGTGTACACAGTGACGAATTGACCAATTTGTCTCAAAAAATTATGCAAACCTAAGAATAGGAATATCCTGATCATGTGTTGATATAGTCGTTAATACCTCTTTATTTAAAGAAAACTGAATTACTTTCTTCTGTCATCCAGCATATTTAATAAGATGAAGAAAGATAGCTTCAGGAAGCCCCAAAACATTCAGCGTTTGGAGGGGGGGGAGATGTGGTTTAACCCCCATCGGCAGGCAATGAAATAAGTGAAGAGGGGGAGGGGCAGTTGACTCAATGGATCTGTGGGCCAGCCAAAAGCATCCACTGCGCTGTACAATTTTTAGTACCAGTACTTACATCTTCATAACTAATTCTAATGTTCCCAGATTGTTGTGTATCTTTGGCACGAAATTTGTCTGTAAGTGATTTTAATGAAACACAAGCTTGTATAAAGTCATCAAAATTAATATTTCTTTGTCCTCTTCTGTCAAACTTCATCACAACAACATTAGCAAACTGAGGAGATCTAAAAATAAAATATATTAAAGAATGGTATTGAAAGACATATTTGGGACTTAGAAATTGACACAAATGGTTTGTAACGCATATAATAATGTAATATGAATGTATACTGAGTGCCATAGAAAATGCATCACTTAGTTTTTCGTATAACAAAATGATCCTGTAAACATATCTTATTTGTTTTGCTTCTTATTGTGAACAATATTCAAATGGAAACACATCAATAACAACACATTTGTACACTTAAGGATGTTTTATCTGTAATCAACGGTACATAGTCAGAGGGGTCAATACCAAAAGTACGACATGTCACCATTTGTCGAGACATAGCTACTTTAAGTAATTTTCAATTGTTAATCAAAGTGGGGTGGAATAACAGAATAATGTTTACAGACCTCTATTGATTTGTTGACTCATTAAAACGATAGTCGCATATTTTCTAAGAAATTCAAAACATAAGTACATCTATGGCAGTGGGGAAATTAGTGGCAGTTGTCTCGTTTGTCAAGGTCCATGGTCAAACAGATATTAATGTCTGGTTAACTGTGACACGAGACAGCCTCGACAAGTGACATTGTTCTTATCACAACACTGATCCAACTAGCTGACAAACCTCAATGTTGACGTTTCAACTTGAAAATGATATTTTTTTAAAATTTCTCAACTGACACTAGAGGTAGAGAATTACAGGACTATACTTTAACAAGGTAGGATTGTGTATAGATGCCATGTGCTTTAACTTTGAAGGCTTTATTTAAACACATTAAAAATATGATCTAAAAAATGGAAAGATCACTTTAAAGTCTATGTGCATCATAGGTATTTTTTTGAAAAAATCTAATATTTCATGATATTTGACCCTTGCTGTTATGTACTGAAATTGTTTATTTTATTTAACATTTAATGGAGGTCAGGTGTTCGATCCTGCATTGGCCGAGAATTTCATTCTGATTTTCCGGCATGCTTTCTCCTTGTCAGTGATGCAGGACAAGGGCCTGACAAGGACAGCTGTTTAGTCATTCAGATGGAGCGTGCACGTTCAAGAATCCTTGACAGTGGAAATTTGATATAAGAGTCGACTGTACAGCAGCTGCCAGGGCAAAATTTCCCTCATAGCACACCGTATGACGTATGCCCATCTTCATTAGCCCAGGTTAGGAGAAGAACAGTGTGACGTTACAACCCATTTTATTTCAGAGATTGGATTTTCACAATAGTGAAATTTTAAAGCAATCATAAATGATTATCCACATCAGAGAGAGAGTAATGGAGTTTAACGTCCACAAGACACAAATTAGGTCATTTCAAGACTAACACACGGTTCAATTTTATTTCAATAATTCGCTTGCCAGTAGGTTTTTTTTAGCAACATGCTACTGATCTTCAATACACCAATCACACAATGAAACGAACCAACAGAATAATACATGTAACTGAAAATGATCATACAAGGAAGAAAACATGATACGTACAAATTATAACCAAATGTTCTCAATGCACTGTGTAATTCGCCAGCATCAATATTCCCAGATCTATCTGTATCAAACCTATAATATCAAAATTATCACTTATAAATTTACCTGTTATCAAAATATTTGATTCCAGTGTTTGCCCAGAGAGTTCATCAGGATTTTCCAGCTTGGTTTCGCCTTGTTGGAGGTGAAGGGTGGAGGGCATGACAAGGACAGTTTGGATAGGATGAAAATCTGAGGTCCTGCGTACGATTTGACATGTACATAAAACATCCCTTTTCTCATTATATAAAAATTATTCATTTAACAGTTAGTTGAGCCATTCATTAGATAGTCTTATGAGGAAGTATCAGATATCCTTCAGATTTTTTTTAGCCTACCTATCAAAGCATGCTTTCCAGTCCTGGATATATTTCCACAAAGCAGCAAACTCATGAACGTCTATGGTACCACTCCTGTATAGAAATAAAAACAGATTGATTTACATAACTCACAACACAATGTCTAGTCATTCGGATGGGATGAAAAACAGAGGTCCTCTAAAGAACCCTTGACAGTTGGAATTCGATACAAGAATAGGTCTTAGTGTCGCTGTCCGGGCAAGATTTCCATTTTAGCATAATGCCCGTTTTCTACAGCCTAGTCCGGGCAGAACAGTAGGATATTAAATCCCATTTTAATTTATTTATGACTCAAGATGGAGAGAGAGAGAGAGTGAGAGAGGGAGAAATGGGGTTTAACGCCCTTTCAACACAAACTAGGTCATTTCATAACTAACATATGGTTTGATTTTATTTCAATAATTCGCTTACGTGTAGGGGTCTTTAGCAGAGGGAGGAAACTGGAGGACCTGGAGCAAACCCACGAGGTTGGACAGGCGACCCTATTCCTTGTCACGTACAACTGGGGATTGGAAACCACGCCAGCTGACTCAATGACAGGCTTTATGCTAACCACTCCGCCATTCACCCCCCCCCCCCCCCGACTCAAGATAGAAATATGTTACTAACCTGTCTCTATCAAACATACCAATCATTAATCGACAAGTTTCAGGATTAAATGGGGACCAGTTGCCATTCATTAAGGCTCGTTGTAATTCTTCAGCAGTTATTTTATTAGATTTATCTTGATCGACTGCCTGGAATAAGAATTTAAATAATTATATGAAACAAAGGTTGTCAGTCCACAGAACATATGCACACCAGTTGCTAGGTCGTCTGAGCAGTTTTGAGCTGAAGGAATTATCCAAAATTTCAAAAATTTCAAATCAAATTGCAGTCCATTTTTGAAAATCTTTCAAAATCAATAGGATTAACATGCTCCCTTTCTATAGCCAGGACACACAACCATTACATGTATAAACTTCAGCCTGACAATTGACATGGCATGCAATTAAAAGAACCCATGACATTTGGAAATTGACATAAGAGTAAGAGTAAGCTGCAGTGCCGCTGTCTGGGCAAAATGCTCCTCATACAATGTAGCACACTGTAAACTGGAATTTTATTCATTCATATGAAGTGAACATAATAATAAAATATGCTGGATAAATCACCTGAAACCAGCCCCACAATTCTTGACTTATTCCTGGTGGAGGTGCAGCCGGAGCAGAATATCCGCCAGGCTGTTGATATCCACCAAACTGTTGTCCCTGTGGCTGTCCATAAGGTGGTCTGTACTGCTGTCCTTGAGGTGGCTGTCCATACTGCTGTCCTTGAGGTGGCTGTCCATACTGCTGTCCATACTGCTGTCCTTGAGGTGGTTGTCCATATTGTTGGCCCTGAGGCTGTCCATATGGTTGTCCCTGAGGTTGGCCATATTGCTGTTGTGGTTGATATCCTTGCTGTTGACCATAGCCTTGCTGTGGACCTTGACCATAAGGCTGACCTCCTGGCTGTCCATAAGGATTGCCTCCTGGTGGCCTGTTGGCAGAACCTGTTCCATAGCCTCCCTAAAATGAAATACAACTGATTTTGTATGCCTATTATTGATATCATCACAATGCTCAGACAAACCATAATGCCATTTGGGAGTAATACAGTAAACTTCACATAAGTCGTAGTTAAGCAAAGATCCGAGTTAGCCAAAGACCGAAATTAAATCTAAGCTCGATTAAAAATAAACGGCAAGAGCTGGATAATAATTGATTCAAACTAATTCAAAGGCACATTTCAACCATTTGTTCATAATGTATGCTTGTGGATATCTTCTCTTTTGGTGCGATTCTGAGTAGATAACTTCCGTTTTGTCGCGATCTTTGAAAAATGTCCTAAATTTTCATGGAAAGTGTCTCGTACTGCACTGAGTTTTAAATTTTCCCAGAGAGTTCTTTTATGGCTTGCGTCAAATTGCCTGATCTGAGTCAAAATGATAGGGGGAAGTATCTTAATGGGGCTCTGTGCATGGAATAACCGCTTTTAGACTTGGTACAAAATTTCTAACTAAACATACTGTCGATCCGACTTAGACGAATGAAAAAAGCAGAACTAGATCAAATGGATTTAACATTTTGATCCGAGCTGAGCAAGGATTTGACATAGGAAATTCGTCTTAAGCGCAGAAATTAAATAAGAAACATGTCCCGGATCAAAGATATTTTCTTACACTTTGTGGTTCTTTTAAATAAAGGGGAGTTGGGATGGCCTAGTAGTCTATAGTGCCAAGCTTCGACCTCTAGCTGGCCGGTCACCTCTGGCTTGCGACTGTGGTTTCAAGCCCTGGTGTGAGCGTATGTCGCATGGAGATAGGGGAGCCTGCTCAATCTTGTGGGTTTCCTCCGGGCACTCCGGTTTGCTCCCACTGCTAAAGACCCCTACGCGCAAGCGAATTATTGAAAATAAAATTAAAACCATATGTTAGTCCCGAAATGACCTAGTTTGTGGTGAGTGGACGTTAAACCACATTTCTCTCTCTCTCTCTCTTTTAAAAACAAAATCAATAATAAAATTTTGATCTAAATTAAAGGGCCAATCCCGATAACTTTCTGAGGAATAAAACTGCTTAATTTTGTGTTAAAATCCCTTAAAACCCATTACCTAAGGCCGACCAACTAACACGATATTTGTGATACGCTTGTAAATAACTTAAATCTGACACTCTTCATCTGGAAATGGAGACCGTTGTAATAAAACCAGACTTTTTTCTATAAAAATAATATGTAGGTGAAATTTACCTTTTGTTATCAAGTACAGTACATGGGTCATTCACTGTACAGTATAGACCTCTCAAGAAATAAGAATCGATTATCAGGTCACCCAATGAAAAAATTGACCCGAAATCTTAAAAGGTTTACGTGTCCGGATAAGCAGTGTTGACGTTCACGTCCAAACGACTCAATAGTCAATATTTTGAGCGGAAATTTTGAGACAAGATAAATACACCATGACCATGCCTCTATATTTTGGTCCATAAATTTCATAAACTCTCGGACTTTAATTTTTGAGACTCTGTTCTTATCGGGATTGTCCCTTTAAAATCAATTCGGAAAAACGAACATATTCAACAAATTTGTATAATTTAATTAGAAAAAAGAAGGTTTTATGACAAGAATCACAATCACATCAGCTGAAATGTCCCGATCAGATTCGCTCTACTTGACTTGTCATATCTTGGAAATCAAATGTCAACTCAATGTAACAACATGCCAAGCCCAAAAGTCATTTATATTTCAAATAAAATATATGGGTAGGTAGGCCTCTATTTTATTAATATTTTTTTTTTTAAAAAGACATGGGATGTAAACATTAAAGTTCCAATAGCATTTTTTTAAGTTATATTTTTAAAATGTATTAAAATAAAGCCCTAAAATAGATTGAACCTATAAACTGTCCTACCTTGTTAAAGAATAATCCTATTAATCCTATAATTCACTATTGCCAGTTGAGAAATTGGCAAAAATATCATTTTTATCTACAAATTCAAACGTTTGAAGATGGCCGTCCATGGAGAGGAATGGGAAAACAAGGGAGGTAATTGAGTAACTATTTTCTCCATCAGCCTGTGTCAGTCTTTTTAATGCCCAAAAAATTTTGCCCATGATGGTATAATAGTGAGTTGACAACCTTTTGAGCAAAAGACATAGAAATAATTATGTTTTGACTTTCTTAGAAAATATGAAATTGGAACTTTAAAGCGGGCACTTACATATTGTCCAGGCTGCTGTCCCCAAGACATCTTTCTTGTACTAATGAATTACTAAACTAACAATTAAACACCTGACAATGACACAGATGCTGGCGTAATAAATGTGTGTAAGTATATTTTTGAAATAATCAATCCGGTTTCACAATCTTCGTTCTGTTTTTACAAGATTTCAAAGGGAGTCTACTCTAACTTTAATTGGCGAGGTTCGGGCGTTCCCATAGACATCTTCGGGTGTTGTTGGTTATACTATTACATTACCCATGAATAATAACCCCGTCATTTAAGAAGTGTTATCTTTTGTGTGTCATAGATTGGGCGTAGGCTTTATATATATGTATGTTACATATTGGTAAATACATCCTTATGAAAGGTATAGATCATATAGCAGCAACTTTTAAAAAGGTTTTTTTTTTTAAGGATATATCATATTTTTTTCTTTGTTTACTTCTCAAGAACAGGCTACAAGTATAGGCCTACTTTCTAAAAAAAAGAAAAAAAAGAGGAGAAAAGTGTTGTTTTTTTTATATGGTAAAAACGCTTTATTTTATTGGTTTTCAATTTGATGTAAATGTTTTGTATAAACTTTATAAAGCATTAGAAATCAGTTTTGGTGCAAATACATCCTTTTGAAAGGTATACATTATGAGATGTATGGTTTACGCTGTTGTATCAAAACGCCTACACAAGAGGCAATATCCAACATACAATGCACAAATAATATATTATATGAAAACAGGTTGGAGTTATAAAAAAAAAAGACACAAAAAAAAGACAAAAAAAAAAAAATGCATAGCCGAACACTCAAGTTGTAAATCATCTACCGGTATATGTAAGTGACATAATTACATGTAAGTGTACTGATTAGAACGTGATATATTATGTGTATTATTGTAAGCTTAGCAAACGTGTGATATAGGCTACCAGTTTGCATATTATTATAGTTTTGGCTGTTTCGACAAGTTCAAGGAAAATGATTCGAAAGGATGTTTACAGAGTTTTCTGACTATATTAAATTCTTAATTCTTCACAGAAGTTAAAACCAATGAGGACGTGGCATTGTTTGTCGACTCTGTGTTTTTAGCATTTAATACATAATCTTTTGTCAGGCGGAATGGTGTAGTATGCATCAATACTCTATTTTAAGACATTGGTGTCTCTTAGACGTATTATTGCTCTTTTCAACTTTATAGAGCGTTGGATTTACGAGCGCAATCTGTTTTACAGAGAATTACTTACGAATTATCTCTGTAACGGATGCCTGTCCAAAACACGTGCGTTGATTGCACGCCCCGTATTCATTGGCTCAACGGCTCGTGCAATGTTTACTTAACACCTAACTGCTTCGGGTAAAATGATGCATTTTACTCATTTTAATACCCATTTACACTAAATAGGAAATATTTTTTTAACTACAAATACTTCAAACGTCTTTATTTATTTTTCTTTTACCTCAAAAATATGTTTGAGAATTTAATTTGTCGGAGTAAAAAAGTTAATATGCCGTACTCATTAAGCCTCGTCGATGTCATGCTTATCAGTGATTGTAGCGGCCAAGCGAATATTCACTGCGGGATCAGTTTGTTACGAGCGGCGTACGAAGAGTTCCCAGCCTCACCATAAACGGATCGCCAAATCTCAGCAGGTGCTTGTTGGACAAAACATGAATTCCATGCGGTACTATAGTTTTTTTCGTGCATCGAATATTACTCATGAATGCAACTGTAACAGTGTGATTGGGTGGTTGGAATTCAGAGTGGGATTTCGGTTACAAAACCATTGGATACTTTTGAAGTTGCTTACACGGGCTAGAATAGCAGAAAACGCATTTGCGGTGGTTAAATTTTCAAATTTTTCTCAGGGAGGGTGAGGCTCCCATAGCCTGCGACGATTGATTGGTTGTTTGGAATTCTGGGCAGCCAGGTAGGCTATATTGGGCCAAATTGAAGTTGCTGTATTCACGAGCTGGAATTGCAGGAAAACGCGTTTGTGGCAGTTACATTTTTAAAATTTTCTGCAAACGGCCCCGTCTTCGTGGATGTAAACGATTGATTGGAATTCGAGTCAGCCACCTTCATTAGGCTATAGTAGACCACTGACTTTGAAGTTGCTTTGTTCACGGTCTGAAATAGCAGGAAAAGGTGTTTGCAGCCGTCAAACATTCCAGAATTTTCTTAGGTGGGGGTGGGGATGGGGGTCCATACAAGGTAATTAGCCACGCTTCTTTGCCTCTCGGGGGCGACCGGTGCTGTTGTCTGTAAACATGATAAACATTGAATTGGTGTGATGATTTAGTTTTAACCCCGTAAAATATGCCTCCGGCCGAACAGATTGTCAACATCTTACATAATTTCATTTGCGGCACCCCCCACCCCGCAATATATATTTCAGGGCTACGCCCCTGCTGAACGCCACTATTTAATTTTGAAAAAAGTTTTAAAGAAGAGCCTGTGTTCCATCCTCCCTAGCATACATGTACGTTCTAATTGTTTACAATTCGATGTACATATAAATGAAATAGGTTTTAACCAAAAAGTCGTATCTATCGCCTGTAATGGTTTACAGGAACACTGTTGTCCCTCTGCTCTCTTTGCCTATAGTTCCGCTGCTAATTTGAAAAAAATCCATTGTCTTTATTGAAGCAGTTGCAGAGAGGGCTGTGCATTCAGAGTATCTGGTAGGCTTTATCTAACTACTACTACCTGATATTTTAACGTCCGCCGCCACAGAAGAGAAGTGATAACTAATTTGATCAAATTCTTATACTGAAACAGAAAACCCACTAGAACAGATTGGTCTGAGTCTAGGTAACGACAATATATGGGCGTATACAACATATCATGATCTCATGTCAGTGTCAGATTAACCTTGTGGGGGACCAGGGACATACCAACTGTGCGGGGGCCCCTTTGTTGTACTGACTGCAGATCGTACTAGTATGTACTCCGCCCCTTGAGTGCCTGGGGTGTTTTCCTCCAGGATTTTTCTTTAAAATTAGAATTAATTTCAGTGCATCTGAGACAATTTAGGCACCGATTTCATTGACGTTTAGAATTCGTAGATAATTTGAGTGTTTTAAACAGACTCTTTCTCTTATGATGTTTTCATTTACTTTATTTCAGTAAAATTATTTTATAGGTAACCCAGAATTGTGGGGGTCCCTAAATGTGAGGAGACTGGGACATTTGTCCCACTTTGCCCCCCCCCCCTTAGATCCGGTAATGTCTCATGTTTAAGTTGTATGGTGTTTTAAACAATAGAGGCTGACTTTCTGTATCATTGCTTTATAACAACTAGAGAAGACTAAGATACGCCCAGTGGTCTAAATTAACTGATCACTGTAGTCCTTACAGACATGTGCCATACATGGCATACATTAAATGCCATTGAAACAGTGATCAAAATAGCAACCAAATTGGTTTCTTGAGGCTGTCCTACAACTCTGTCAATATTTTGTCCATTGTTTAAAAAATCCTAAACAATTTTAAGAGCAATCTGAACGACAGACTCACCCTATCTGCAGAGAAGTGACTCTGGCACATAGAATAGCCATGATATCCATGACGTTATCTAAACGTCACAGGGCATGAGGTCACATCAACAAACAAAATGTCAACAGATATCAAGATTACAAGACACAATTTTAAATTGTAAACACCAGCCTTTAGGACTATCCGTACAGGCATAACGTCTTATCGCTTCTTTCAATGATTTTTCACGAAAATAACATCTACAACTTTAGATTTGACGTCGACATATTGGCACTATTTTGTGCTTCGGTCGTGTCTATTTCAGATATAAACAATCAACAATCAATTTTGTAAATGTTTTTAGCGCGGGGGTTGACTATTAGTTAACTTATTTCAGTTCTAAACACAAATTAAAAAACTTAACGCAATTTTTAAAAAATAGCCAAATTCTGGGTGGGATTACTGAGCAAAGGGGCCATTCATTATACGTGCAAAAAAAAGAGCCAGCTACCATTTAATTTTCGTACGTTAGTTACGTAGGGGTTTTAAGAGTTGTCTTCTACGACCGATTATCAGTTGTAAAAGAAAGGGCAGAAGGTGTCAATTATTTTTTTTTATTTTAAACACGAAAATAACATCCGGCAATTCTCAAATTCCCCAAGCCTTCAGAACTTACAAACCCGACATTCTCATGAGTCACTTTTCCACGAACCCCAGTTAACTGGTAGCAAATTGTATAAGCTTTTTGTGGAACAATCAATTTCAGATAAAAACGATCTAAGTCACACGGAACCAAGACCCTCCTTAAATGGCCTCCAGGACAAATACAAGTCCATCTTACCATTTATTTAACCTTGTATTGGTTATGGCTCGTGTTGAACATTATTTTCAAGTTGTAATTAAACCCACTCTTTGTTCTGTTCCCGTCAAACTTTTTCGTCCAATAGTCTGTTTTGCGTTTTATTCGAAAAGTAAAAATGTGACTTAGATCGTTCTTACCCTGGACGCTTCAATTGTGTAATTGATTAAAAATAAACAACCATCACAGCTTTGTGGAAAATTCGTTTGGTTAATGATTGATGCATTCTTAAAATTCGGGTGACAAAGAAGATTGGCACCCTATATTTATGTCCACAGCATTAAAGGGACTATCCCGATTTGAACAGATTCTAAAAAAGTCCGATTACGTATGCAATTAAAAATATAGACGAATGCTGTATTAACCTTGTCTTTCAGCCCAAAATATTGAGTCGTTTGGACGGGAACGTCAAAACAGCTTATCCGGACACGTAACCCTTTTAAGATTTCGGGTCAGTTGTTTCGCTGAGTGGCCTGATAATCAATTCCCGATCCTTAAGACCTCTATACACTGAATGACCCATCTCATGTAATAAATAACGAAAGTTAAATTTCACCTATATTTTTATTAAAATAGCATTATGCAAGAGCAAAATCTGCTTATTACAGGTCTTTCTTTAGGCCTGAGATGTTCTAAATAATGAATTAGACATTAATTAACATATCCAAACCATAATAAACTCTTTATGTCAAGGCTAGCCTTCGATGTTGGCGAATTAAATTCTTGTATGCCGCTTAATGGCCGTTGATAATTAAATCAATCAAGTGAACAATCGAGACTATGATGTTTATATTAATGATTTGAGTAATGATGACCGAGGCTATGTGAATATTTCAAACGCTTTATTTTCGGCTAATAATGGATCAATTTGACTGAAGTTTTCAGCAAATTATCTTTACACTATCTAGTTTTTAACTATTATAGTGAGAACTGCCATCTCTTTATCTTATCTCCCATAATGTAACTTTAAATAAAAGTCTGATTTTATCTAGACACTGCATAATACAACATGGAACACCGGCCTCCATGTCCATTTCCAGATTAGGACTGACGGGTATAAGGTGTTTGAAACCGTATCATATATACCGAGTTTGTCGCTCGACCGTAAGGTAGAGTAATTTAAGGGATTTTAACAAACAATTAAGCAGTTTTATTCTCCAAAAAATCATCGGGACGAAACGAAATGGGTTCTATATTTTAATCATATTACTCTTATGAAATAACATGCAAGAAATAAACTAAACAGCAAGGAATCCATAAAATAATTGGATGAAGTTTCAATATTACACATGATCTTTGTTATCAGACTTTATACTTGATATAGTTGAATTGCATCACAGAATGATAAATTCTGAAAATAGAGAAAGATGAAATAATGTAAGACAAAGAGAACAACAAATTTAAAGCTGCAATTTCATATTTTTAAGTTAGATTTTTAAAATATATTAAAATAAAGCCTTAAAACAGATGGTATATATAAACAGTTCTGGCTTGTTAAAGAAAAATCCTATTAATCCTATCATTCACTATTGCCAGTTGAGAAATTGGAAAAAATATCATTTTCAAATTTAAATTCAAACGTTTGAAGATAGCTATTGCATGGGGGAAATGAAAAAAGAAGGGAGGTATTTGTGTTATTATTTCCGATGTGAAGGATTTGTAAGTGTGGAAAATAATGCCCATGATTATATAATATTAAAGCTCCAATACCACTCTTGTTGTAACTGAATAATATGTCCCAATCTTTATTCTGGTCAACAAATTGTATTATTTTACAATGTTCCAATTAATTGATGATACAAATTTCATCTTAACAAATCTAATTTCAGAAATTGGAAAAATTCAACTACATGATTTGAAAAGGTTAACGTAAACCTTTTCAAATGTGACTTGCATTTTAAAATATTTTCGAACCCTCTGGACAAGTAAAATATGATGTAATGGATAATTTACACAACAGGTAGTACTTAGTACTTAGAATAAGGCTATTATTTATTTTCTGGGGCCAAGCCAGCAAGAGTGTTATTGTCCCTTTAAGCAAAATACATAGAAATAAATATATTTTGACTTTCTTTGAAAATATGAAATCCCCGCTTTAAAGGGATATAAAGATTGATAAATTGTGGGTGGAGCGACAGGATGGAAGCCTAACTATAACTTGTACTAAAGAAATGATCTTTCTTAACAATTTGGGGTTTAATGCTCTATGGTTTCGAAAGTAAATAATTGGTCAACGAGGAAAGTTGATTTCGATCGGTAAAAAGGTTATTTAACGTGCACGTCAACGTGTACACCTGACGTTTTCCTTGATACACCCCTACCCCCCACCTCCTCCAGTCTTGCAACGCTGACTAAGGGGAATCATACATAACAATATCGATAAACTGTCCTCGCAAGCATCAGGAGCTTGGAGCTTCCCGGGGAGCGATCCAATGTGTCACTCACTGAACCAATGCGGCCAAAATTTTGTTTAATAAATCTACTTTAGTAACGGAAATACATTTCCCTCAATCAAGTAGTCTTATACATTGAATCTACAACTTAGTATTGTACAGTGTTCTATTTGTATAGTTAAGGAATAAAACAAGATTTATTTGTATTATAACAAGATCTAATATGGTTCTTTGATTAATACAATTAAAAAAAAATAATACTTACTATGTTATACAAAACAGAATTACAAAAATGGTCCCTTAAATATAGATTCATCTGATCTTGCTTTAATGACTTTGATTTTCCCATGTAGGGGTGGCAGCAGTACTTCATCTTCGTCAGGGATAAATGAAAAATCTCTTATGAACGCCCCAGTTTCGGGTGCAACGAATTCGACTAACATGTTGTTTTGTGGATTAAAATTACAGCTTTTCCCCAAACTGGTTGAAGTAAACATGTTTAGGTGCAACTCCCTGTCTTTTTTGTCTTTGTATTTCTTCGCAAGGAAACTAGGTTCCCATCTGTAAAGAACATCAGGTAACTTCTTTCCCTCTTTTTTCTGAAATTTTCCCAGTTCAATCAAAGCATTACGTAAAATTCTTTTGGCATTTGGAAAACGTCCTCCCGTTAGAGCATTCTGTCTAAAATCTCCATTTAATTCGCTAAAAAATCCAGTTATCCCACCATGGGTGTATGCCATGATTAACTTGATCTCACTCCTCTTCAGAATTGCTTTGTATTTTTGCACAAGATTGGGCAGTCTGCTGCTTTGCCCGGCTGCATTCCAAGCCTCCCGAAAAGAGGGATTAACAGCTGTTTCGCCACGCAACGTATCTTCTAAGGCGTTGTCGGATTCGGTTGTTGGTTTGGAGAAAGTTGCTATTCCTGATCTAGTATTGTACGGAACCAGATCTACTTCACCCTCGAATCTCATGCGAGGGCTACCCTCAATTTGCTTAGCCATGATGCCAAATTTGTTGAATCCAACGACGACTTTTTAATACAGTGAACCGCGTAATTGTTGCTGAAGTAAGCTATATGTGTAATTGAAGAAAATACTTCCTTGTATATAAATATTCCGAGAAAAATCCCGTTCTCTATGAATATCATAATGGCGTGAACCGAAACTGTTGCCGAGGAAAGTGGTATATGTAATTGATGTAAATTCTTCCATGTTGAGATAGATTCTGGGTAAAACCAATTTTTCTACAAATGACTGAGTTATACGCTGATAATAGACACTAAGTAATTCAAATAATATTATCTTGAATTTGTCATCTCACTCGAGTTGATAAATGAAGACTCCAAGGGAAAAACTGGTGATAATCACGATTTCTGACTTCTGAGTAAATGGAAATTTTCAGTTTAAACACTCATTTCTTCAGTCTGGAAGAGTTTTTTTCTAATATTGCAAGTTTCTATGAAGAATCATGCATTTAGTGAGAACATTAATTATGCTGGTGCACACTCCCATAGCATTCCTATGGTGTATTTTGATTTTACTGACCATGGTTTGGACATCACCAGTTTTTCCCTTTTATGCCTTTCAAAAAAAATACTGCAGAGAGTGGCATGTCCAGTTGTTCCATAAAATATTTATGGAGAATAAAGGAGGGACCAAGGGGTAAAATCAGGAGAAGTAATCAAACAAAATCATAAATGTTGACATCACCAGTTTTTCCCCTGTGGTCTTCAAATATCTTTAGCACACATTCATCGTTATATTATGATTTATCTATTCATGTCCTTGCACCCTTTCAACCATTCAATTAATTTACTAAATGGGACTGAAAATCATGTATCACACACCACTATGGCGGGGGAAAGCGGCAAAAACCTAATGCTATGTAGAAATGTCTAATTCAAAACACACATGTAACATAATGCCATACCAAATACCTAAAACGTCTAATGCAAAAAACAAAATACAAAAAACCTCTAATACAAAATACCTCATACGTCTATTGCAAAAGACAAAATACAAGAAACCTCTAATACAAAATACATATAACCTCTTATGCACAATTGATTTTACAATCTGAAACATCTACCATCAGCATT
The DNA here is from genome assembly GCA_963678685.1 of Patella ulyssiponensis. Lineage (NCBI taxonomy): Eukaryota > Metazoa > Mollusca > Gastropoda > Patellidae > Patella > Patella ulyssiponensis. Next base: position 11,004,889 of record OY783228.1, read on the forward strand.
AGATGACATATCTCGTTGTCATTACTTACATTTCTCCACTGAATTATCTTTATTTAGGTCAATGTCAAGGTCACCGAACACAACTTGGCGACCTATTCGGCTAGCGAGCTATTCGACCGATCCAGCTGGCAACCTGTTCGTTGGCAACCTATTCAGAATTAAGACAACAGTCGCCCAAACTCATCTATTTTTAACAACCAATAAAATCCAACGGTACGTCTATCAAATGAAAGTAGAATAATATATTATTTTTATCAATTCCTTTAGCTCAGAATAGAGATGTAATTTCGCATTATCGTACAAAATTCTAGACATCCAACTAAATATATTCCGAAAGGTAATTAAATAGGCTTTCTAAGTATTATCAGTAAAAATTGGCGCATTCATATTAAAGGGGTGCACTCTCTTCCTAAACATGACCAATTTTTTAAAAATTTTAAAGGGAAAAACTGTTAATATGCAATTACCTTTAAGAATATATATAGCTGGATGCTCAGAATTTTGTGCGATGGTCCGAATTTGGACTTCGAAAAAAATACCGGTCTATCTTCACATATAGAATATTGAAAAATTGGCGATGTTCAGGTTGAGAGCGCGCCCCTTTAATATGATTGTGCCAACTTTTACTAATAATATTTAGAAAGCTTATTCAATTACTTTTCAAAATATATATAGGGGATTCTCAGATTTTTGTACGATGGTCCGAATTTGTACTTCGAAAAAAATACGGGTCTATCTTCACTTATAGAATATTGAAAAATTTGATATGTTCAGGTTGAGGGCGCACCCCTTTAATATGATTGTGCCAACTTTTACTAATAATATTTCGAAAGCTTATTCAATTACGTTTCCGAATTTATATAGCTGGATGCTCCGAATTTTGTACGATGGTCCGAATTTTGACTCGGAATATTACCGTTCTTTCACTTTAAAATATTAAAAAAGTGGCGATGTTCAGGTTGAGAGCGCGCCCCTTTAATATGATTGTGCCAACTTTTACTAATAATATTTGGAAAGCTCATTCAGATACCTTTCCGAATTTATATAACTGGATGCTCAGAATTTTGTACGATGGTTCGAATTTGGACTTCAAAAAAAATACCGGTCTATCTTCACATATAGAATATTGAAAAATTGGATATGTTCAGGTTGAGGGCGCGCCCCTTTAATATGATTGTGCCAACTTTTACTAATAATATTTGGAAAGCTTATTCAATATATAGCTGGATGCTCCAAATTTTGTACGATGGTCCGAATTTCGACTCGGAATATTACCGTTCTTTCACTTTAAAATATTGAAAAATTGGCGATGTTCAGGTTGAGAGCGCGCCCCTTTAATATGATTTTGCCAACTTTGACTATTAATATTCAGAATATATATAGCTGGATGCTCAGAATTTTGTACGATGGTCCAAATTCGGACTTCGAAAAAAATTCCGGTCTATCTTTACATATAGAATATTGAAAAATTGGCTATGTTCAGGTTAAGAGCGCGCCCCTTTAATATGATTGTGCCTACTTTTACTAATAATATTTAGAAAGCTTATTGAATTACCATTCAGAAAATATATAGCTGGATGCTCAGAATTTTGTACGATGGTCCGAATTTCGACTCGGAATATTACCGTTCTTTCATTTTAAAAAATATTGAAAAATTGGCTATGTTCAGGTTGAGAGCGCACCACTTTAATATGATTGTGCCAACTTTTACGAATAATATTTGGAAAGCTTATTCAATTACCTTTTAGAATATATTTAGTTGGATCATCAGAATTTTGTACGATGGTCCGAATTTTGACACGGGATATTAACAGTTTTTCCCTTTAAAATTTTAAAAAAAATGGTCATGTTTAGGAAGAGAGTGCACCCCTTTAATATGAATGTGCCAATTTTTACTGATAATACTTAGAAAGCCTATTTAATTACCTTTCGGAATATATTTAGTTGGATGTCTAGAATTTTGTACGATAATGCGAAATTACATCTCTATTCTGAGCTAAAGGAATTGATAAAAATAATATATTATTCTACTTTCATTTGATAGACGTAACGTTGGATTTTATTGGTTGTTAAAAATAGATGAGTTTGGGCGACTGTTGTCTTAATTCTGAATAGGTTGCCAACGAACAGGTTGCCAGCTGGATCGGTCGAATAGCTCGCTAGCCGAATAGGTCGCCAAGTTGTGTTCGGTGACCTTGACATTGACCTAAATAAAGATAATTCAGTGGAGAAATGTAAGTAATGACAACGAGATATGTCATCTAATGCTGATGGTAGATGTTTCAGATTGTAAAATCAATTGTGCATAAGAGGTTATATGTATTTTGTATTAGAGGTTTCTTGTATTTTGTCTTTTGCAATAGACGTATGAGGTATTTTGTATTAGAGGTTTTTTGTATTTTGTTTTTTGCATTAGACGTTTTAGGTATTTGGTATGGCATTATGTTACATGTGTGTTTTGAATTAGACATTTCTACATAGCATTAGGTTTTTGCCGCTTTCCCCCGCCATACACCACTCCCACATTTTACGCAACTGTATGGATCTAGGTTAAGAGTCTGACTATGTCTTGAAATAGATACAAACTGACTCATACTGGTAAACAGGAAATAAATACTAAACTACGGTAGCGTTCAATTGTTACTTATTTAAAAATATATAATTAGGTTACCCGTTGGACCACTCAGCTTATTTTTCTCATCCATTTATTGAATTACTACTGCGTGACGTATCGGGGGGTGGGGGTGGGGGTGGGGGTGGGGGCTGGGGGTGGCCTAGTGGTCTAGACTGCCGCGCTTCGACCTCTAGCCGTCCGGTTACCTCGGACTTGCGGTTGTGGTTTCGAGCCCTGGTGTAAGCGTATGTGGCATGGCGATAGGGGCGCCTTCTCAACCTCGTGGGTTTCCTCCGGGCACTCCGGTTTCCTCCCACTGCTAAAGACCCCTACGCGCATGCGAATTAATGAAATAAAAATTAAAACCATCAGTTAGTCCCGAAATGACCTAGTTTGTGTTGCGTGAGCGTTAAACCGCATTTCTCTCTCTCTCTCTCTTTGATTGTCTGTTATTTTAATTTAACCTATAAAAATATATATTTTAATTGCTTTTAGAGCGTGAATTTCATATTTTCTAAGAAAGTCAAAACATAATTATTTCTATGTTTTTTGCTCAATAGGTTGCCAACTCACATATTATATAATCATGGGCATTATTTTCCACACTTAAACATCTTCCACGAGGTTGAGAATTAAGGCGAAAGAACTGTCAATAATTCAAACTATATAACATACAAGTAATACTAAAATACACGCCGTTCCATTTACAATATGATTATTATACTTATAGTTCATTTCGTTGATTTATATTCTCAAAGGCCTCCACACACATCAACGAATATGGGGAACATTAAGTTACCTTTTGCTTAACATTTACATTGTTGTTTACTTGTTTAATTGATTAAAACTAAACAACCATTACAAGTTTATGAAAAACTTGTTTTAGTTAATGATTGATTCATTCTGAAAATTCGGGTGCCGAAGAAGATTGCCCCCCGCCCCCCGCTTATGTCCACAGCATTAAGTGAAAACAAGTAGAACAAAATTTTGAACTACACAAACGAAAGGAAATAGGTTCTGTATTTTAATCAGATTTTTCACATGAAATAATAAGCAAGGAATCAAGGAATAAACTAAACTGCACGGAATCCATAAAATAATTGGACGAAGTTTCAATACTAAACATGATCTTTGTTTGTTATCAGTATTCTTGATATATCGTCATAAATTCTGAAAATAGATAAAGGCGAAATGACAATTCTTTAATTGTATCCATTTAAATGGGTATACAGATTGATATATTGTGGGTGGAGCTATATAACTTGTACTAAAGATATTTTTTCTGCAATAATACAGTGTCCCATGAGGGAAATTGATTTCGAACGGTCAAGGGTTGTTTTATTTAGATGTCAGTGTGTACACCCGACGTTGCCCTTGCCCCACAACCTCACCTTTCATCATTGACCAAGGAGGGAACCACATCGAACGTTGGCGGCCAACACGGTAGCTAGCCGATGTCTCGCTCACTGAACCACTTAATAAACCTACTTTAGTAACGGAAATACATTTCCGTCAATCAAGTACTCTTATACATTGAAATAAATCTACAACTAAGTATTGTACAGTGTTAATTCTATTTTTGTATTCATTAAGAATAAAACAAGGTTGGTTTGTATTATAGCAATATCTAGTATGGTTATTTGATTAATAAAATTAAAAACCAGCGACTGTCAGGCAGGATACGTTCAGATTTTGCAAGAAATGAATAGAGAACAAGCTAAACAAAGGCTATATTTCAGGAAGTTACGATCAGATATGCGCAAATATCGACAGGAACCACGATCTTTGGGTTATAAACATGCATTTCAAGTTTCATCAAAATTAGATTAAAAGTGTGACCTCTGCGGGGTCAACACCCTTGATATACCATATTTTTACATTATTCGCGAACAAGTGACGGCCATTTTGTCCGGCGGTTTTGGTCCGATTTTCACCAAATTCAAATATTATTTGAAATCGGATAATAATTGTGACATCCAGAGGGACCACAAGCTAAGAAAGGAACCGAGATAGTGTCTACAAACTAATTGTGAACGAACTAACAAACAGAGGCGACGGCATAATACGTCCACTTGAAAATGTGGGCGTAAAAGAAATAAAAACTTACAATATTATTCAAAACAGAATTATAAAACTGGTCCTTTTAATTCAGATCCATCTTTGGATGCTTTAATGACTTTAATTTTCCCGTGTAGTGGTGGCAACAATACTTCAATTTCATCCTCGTAAAAAGAAAAATCTTCTATGAACGCCCCCGTTTCTGGTTTGCTGAATTTCGTTAACATGTCGTTCTGTTTACTGCGCATATCTTTCAAAATTTCCACACTGGTTGAAGTAAACATATTTAAGTGCATCGACTTATCTTTTTGTTCCCGGTATTTCTTCGCAAGGAAACTGGGTTCCCATCTGTAAAGAACAACAGGTAACTTCTCACCCTCTTTTTTCTGAAATTTCGCCAATTCAATCAAAGCATTACGTAAAATTCTTTTGGCATTTGGAAAACGTCCTCCAGTTAGAGCATTCTTTCGAAAATCTTCATTTAATTCTTTATAAAATTTAGGATTCCCTTCATAAGTATATGCCATGATTAACTTGATCTCACTCTTCTTCAGTGTTGTTTTGTATTTTTTGACAAGTTTGGGCAGTTTTTTGCTTTCACTGGCTGCAGTCCAAGCTTTCTGGAAAGAGGGATTAACATCTGCTTCTCTATCCAGTTCATCTTCTAAGGTGTCGTTGGATTCTGTTGTTGGTCTGGAGAAAGCTGCTATTCCTGATCTACTATTGTACGGAACCAGGGCAATTTCACCCTCAAACCTCATATGAGGACTACCTTCAATTGACATCGCCATGATGACAAATTAATAAGTTATGTGCTGATAGTTTGATCCAACGAAAACATTTTAATACAGTGAAGCGCGAAATTGTTGCTGAGGTATGCTCTATGTGTAATTGAATTAAATTCTTCCTTGTATAAAAATATCCCATGAAAATTCCCTGTATCTATAAATAGCGTAATGTCGTGAACAGCAACTGTGGCTGAGGAAAAGATTCTGGGAAAAACCAATTTCTCTAAAAATGAGTGATACACTGACGGTAGCCACTATGTAATTCAGATAATTAATTTGAATTTGTCATCTTACCAGAGTTGATAATTATTATAATATTATCTTGAATTTGTCATCTCACCCGAGTTGATAATTATAAGATTTTTATCTTTTTCACGAATTCATCTCTATATTTGATGTATTTATTCATGTCCTTACATGCCTTCAACAATTCAATTATTTTATTAAATGGGACTGGAAATAAGGTAGTATTTGGTGATATATGGTAGTGTTTAGTGGTATTGGATAATTTTGGGTAAATTGTCCTGCCAGTGTGTACATATTTCCTGAACCCTGTACTTAGCCAATTTTGAAACAAGATCGAAATAGAGTTGAATAGAGACATTTTGTTATGAACGAGCGACATAGAGTGAGCATGTAATAATAAGGAATGCCCCATTTCTATATTGACTGCCAAGGTTAGCTATATATAGACAGGTAACTGACAATAAATGAAAATAGATCTTGTGTAACATTTTCTATGGTGTTCTATTTCGGCCACGCCGTGCGTCGCGCTTTTAAATGTTAAGCTATAGGGGAAAAAAAGCGGCGTCGGCTTTTGAACACGACGTCGCCACAAAAAAACGCGACACGTCGCCCTTCGCGTCACGGCGCGCGTCGCCTTTTCTAAGGTGATGAAATGCACATGTACGAAGAGAATTCATATGGAGTTTTTTTGCCGTTTGGTATTTTATCTTCAATACATTGATTTCTGCTTGACAAAAGGTATAATACCCATTAATATCCTTTATATAACAATACATTTCTATAATACCCAGATTATTATGGAAGGGTATCGCTGCCAATATTAAATGCTCTGCTAAAATGTCTTTTCCATTGATTATATGTAAAAAGTACAATGTACAAAGTCACAATACCGGTAATGATAAAGTCAAAATACCTCTAAGGCCAAAGTTAAATGGAAAACGACAAATGTAATGTGTCAAATGACAAATGCTTTAATGCAGAATGCTGTTCTTTGACATTTCTACACTTTACATTTCTCTCATTACAAATCACATTTGCGCTCTGCCACGTCTCATTTGTCATTCACGCTTTCTTTTCATCAACTTGCGCATAGCATCTTCTTAAATATGCAAATATAGTATGCCACGTGACTTATTAACATATATACGGAAACGTCCGATCTTTCTTGAAATAAGAATATGAATTATTTCTCCCAGTTAACGTGCTGCCATTCTTCAGTTGACTTCATGCCATTCATGGGTTCTTATTTAGCTAACAATTAAGTTGACCTCAATTGTTTGTCTCGTATTGTAGCCGCCCTCGGTATGACCTTGAGTCGACCTTGACGTTAAATAAAAGACTGTAAAAGGATATAAATAATAATAATCATGGATTTATTATCTTTAGGAACGTTGTTCAATATTTACAGTAATAATAATACAATAATGGGTGGGTTTTTAGATTCTTCCTCGACTTCTACCGGGGAATAATTCGGCTTTTGTGTTTTTAAGGAACGCCGTTTAACCTTAATTATTTTCCCGTCGTATGGCGCCCGTTAGTTGACGAAATGGCATTTAGGCTTTACAAATAATCTTTATCGTCTATTTATAGTTAGGTGGTTTAGTTAAAACGAATATGATAATTTTTACTAAGTTAATAATTGCATGAAAAAAAAAAGGACAAATTGATATAAGAGCAGTGGGGGAGAGTTATGTACTCTTACGGTGCTTACCCTAAGAGCGTCAAAGACAGAATGCCATTACTAACGAGTTTAGCGCTTTATATAGACTTTGCCAAAGTGTCACGTGGGGCCTTCCGACCAATGACATAACGGTATTGTCGCAACCTTATGCAACCCATGCCTAGGAAGGATCTACTTTCACACTTACAAATGTACAATTTAATAAAACATAAGCAACATTTCGAAAGGCAGTTTGGTTTATAACCGCCTAAAAACGTATTATTTATCATTCAAGACCAATATTCAGAAACGGGCCTCCGTAGTTAATTAATTATAGCCATCCCACCCAATGCAACCGTTCGCAACCCGTTGCTAACCCGTTGCCGTCGCCAGTGCAACCTAGCAAGGTGCTTGTTCCGCTTGAAATATTCGACTACAATTATAAAGAGGAGGAATAACGTAAGGGCATAACAAATCATACGGAGTTCAATCCTACAGGAATAATGTACACAAAATTACTCAGTATGGACATAAAAGCACGCTTAATAGTCAGCACTAAGCGTTTATTTATTAGCGAAACCACCGTCAACACGGCGTAGTAATCTAGACGTCATCTCGCCACTCCATGTATCGTTGTCACTCTTCGAAGCATTATAGTTGTGTATGAAAGCTGCATCTTCAATCGTGTTTTTATGTGCGGGACAATCAAGTACGACCCCCCTTAGTAGTTGTGGTGTTTATTTCCATGTTTGTCAAAAATAGGACTAGGACAAAGTGCGAGTGGCAGGACCGAAGCAAGTGACTATTACGATCAAACACCAGGTTTCTGGTCTAACTACAGACTGTAGTGTACTAACGAACATGGCCGCTCGTTAGCGGGTATGAAACAAGGGCATTACGAAGTAATTCTTGGATTATTATACAGGGATGGCGATAACCAGACGGGGTTAAATTCAGGTAAGGTTTTATAATCGTTTATGGTTATACGCTGATTCGGTTATCATACTTGTTCTAACGGTAATGTTAGTAGGAAAGATGTCACTCGCGTTTGTCCCTCCAGTCAATGAAACTTTGTACTAGGCCTATCTCGTTCCAACACATTAGCGTCGTCGTTTCACTCTACCCCCTCGGCAAGTTCGTGAGATCGACCAGTTGTATGGACATGATAACATAGGGCACTTCATTTCATTCAAAGTAATCACAGAAAAAGGTTTGTAATTCCATCACAGGAACGTACCGGGTCTGACACTTGTAGAAAGAGGTCAATAGTCTAAAAATAGAATAACAACACAACACAGGCTTCATTGGAAGGAGATGATGTTTACTATGGTATGAATATAATTAATAGAGATGTATAGCCTTATGGCTATTAAAATACCCCCTTCTTAAACATGAAGACTCCGGATTCATCGGGCTGCTACTCCGGTACTGAAGCTTCAAGACGCAGGGCTACCTTGCCGGCTTCGATGGTCTTTACTACGGCATCGGTTTCTCTGTCGCGTGCCTGTTGAGCGGCCTTAAACATTTTCACCTGCTCTTCGGGGTTTCCACAAACCTCTCTTCTCAAGGCAACATCTACCATGGATTTGTATGTGTAAAGGCGCGATTTTCTAGAAGCTGCATGACCATCATCCTCAATGGCTGGTGTCTTCGTCCCTGGGAGGGCCAGCATATTCCATCTGTCAAGGAGGTAGTGACGATTGATAGTCGGCGTGTGACCAAGAAGCCCTTCTTCTAAGGTCATGGCAGCATATTCCCACTGAAGAAGACGCTGGTCCGGGGTCATGCTTCCGAAGTTCTTAGGAGGCCAGGTAATGGTCTTTGTGCCTGCCGAGAGAGTCACCAGATGACGAGCGCACCAATCTCTCCTTGCTGGGGGTAGCAAAGGCATACAGCCCACAGACAGGATATCCCGTGCTTGGGAGGCAAGGCTCTGCCTGTTGTTGAAGCAATGGTGTCGACCAGATGCTGTCTTCATCGTCTTTGATGCCATGGTGATAGGTTCGTGGTTCAAGTGTCCTCTTCCCAGCCAAACAAGATGACATCTTAAAGATGACTGTCGGATTTGGAGGTGGATTAAGTGGAGATGACGACGATGATGAAGATGAAGAGTCCGACGAAGATGATGAAGATGATGTTGGCGGTTCTGGTTGCTGTGGCATTGGTGGTACTGATGCGGATAGACTGACGGTCCTCGTTGGCTGTCTGAAAGGTGCTGTCCAGCGGACAACAGCGTTTATATGTTTCTCTTCTATACCTAATAAGTTGGCCAGCACCAAACGCCGCTCTTCGAGCTCTTTCCCACGGAGAGCTTCTCCCTCTCCCGTTGGCTTAGGCATTGGCGTAGATGGAAGGGTGAGAAATCGTCTGCTGATAGCCTCACTGGATCTGGGCCTCTTCAAAACGTCTGGTGTTAGTTCTCCCTTGTAAACGATCCCTCCTATTTTGGTGGTAAACCAAGCGACACCGCCCTCCTTCCTCATAATGAGATCTGTTAATGACAAAGCGTCTGCTGGTGAATAGGAGGATTCCGAAGGATCGTATTGGAGACTGGGTACCGGCGATATGCGGCCATCTTCCGTCAATACCAGGACGTCCCTGCGCTCCTCTGTGCTGTCACCCCGAAATACCTCCCAGGAACGGGCCCATTCTTCTTCACTTTTCAGTGGGTCTTTTAACTCCCGGCACCACTGTAGAACAAGGTTCCTCGTCTTGCAGGATAGCTCGCTGGTCCATCTTGGTGCGGCTACAACTCTTTTATGGACGGCCGGTTCGAGCGCAAACCAGGATGAGTTGCTCTCACCAAGAAAGTCTTGAGGTAAGTCTTTTAATCTTGCCTGGTGCCCCTGTTCGCAGTGTCTCTTAAGATCGGCGACCCTGGTAAACGCGTGGAACCCCCTGCAGAAAATGCACACCACTTTCATTTTTCGGTGAGGTAAGGAGGTAAGGTGGTTCTTTAATTCCTTCTTGGTGGCGAAGGCTTTACAACAATCATCTACACCGCAGATATACTTTGAACACATGGTATATAACTCTGAATTTAAACCTGAAATTATAAATATGTGATTGCTTACTACCGGGACTAAATCAAATAATATGGTGCCTCTTTGCCATCATGTCAACAACGGGATATACGGTACGGAAACGACCTACGTCTCGCAAGTGGTAACGAAGAATACCGGAACGAGCATACCATCGACCGCAGTAAGAAGTAACCGAGGAAAAACCGTGATCAGTTGGTTATGGGGTGATCAAGCCCAAATCCAGCTGAAATAATAACTTGTGGATCCACACACGTCTACTGTACAGTAGTTCTTCGACTCTTGACTTCTTTACCTCTTTACCAGAACTCATCTCGTCCTTACTCTCACTACGGTCCCCAGAATCGTCCACCTTAGTTGACTCTGGTATATCAGGTAAATTGCTGCTGTCCAACATATATTCATATAAAATTTTCGAAACATACGTATCCCTAAGAAAAACTAAAACAGTTCAACAACAAATTTAATGAACTTTCAGGAAACAATTAATAATTATATGTACAAGATTTAGGGACATCGAGAGCCGTTTATGGACACGGTAAGGATTTGTGATACTTTACTATCCATGCAGGCAAATTTCGCCCCTTATATGGTAAAAGGCGATCTATATGAAATACTCTAGCTGACTTTGTGGGAAAGAGTTTGATTCGATACGTGACATCGTCAAGCTTCGTCTCCACCAGATACGGTCCCTTCCACCTGTAGGTCAGCTTGTTGCATACACCTATTCGTCGGGCTGGATTATGAAGCCAAACAGCTTGTCCTTCTGCAAGGACCCTTTTCTTGGATTTTATGTCGTAATACTTCTTTCGGTAAGTGGAACACTTCTTCAATTTAACCCTTCCGATGTCATGCGTCCGTTTCAGTCTCTCCCCAAGATTAGAGACATACGCACTCGTTTCAATTGGGTCTCCATCCAGATAAGGTTTACCAATTACAGCTTGCATGGGCATGATGATTTCCCTACCAAAGACCATCTTGTTTGGCGTGTGACCAGTGCTGGCATGCACGGATGATCGATACGCCATCATCACCTGTGGAAGGTAAGTATCCCAAGTCTTCTGTTCTTTCTCACAGTACATTGTTAACATCTGTTGTAGCGTTCTATTAAATCTTTCGACATTGCCATTTGATTGTGGTCTGAAGCTGGTGGTCCTAGTCTTATGGATATCGAAAAGTGAACAGATGTCCTTGAAGAGTTTGGATTCGAAGTTAGAGCCCTGATCCGTATGGATCTGGAGTGGTGTGCCGTACCTACTAATAAACTCATTGACCAGCACATCAGCTACGGTATGTGACTCCTGGTTTGGGATAGCTATTGCTTCGGTCCATTTGGTAAAACAGTCACATATAACAAGGATATAACGATTTCCTGATGCTGTCAGTGGTAACGGCCCACTTGTTCTCCTACTGTATATTGTCCAAGTGGGGCTTTAAGTGGTGCTTTAGACTGCTTCCGAGCTGTGCATTTATCGCACTCACGACAGTATACATCGATTTCATCTTTCATCCTAGGCCAGTAAAAGGATTGATTAATTTTCTCGAGCGTTTTATCTCTCCCCATATGTCCTCCAGTGGGTATATCATGGTAATATTTCATTACATCTGCCTTCAATACATCCGGTACAATCAATTGAATGGTGGAAGTAGCATCGTCTTCTATCCAAATCCTGTATAAAACGCCACCTTGTATCTGTAGTCGATCCCAATGTCTCCATAGTGTTTTGAGTACCGACGATTCAGAAGAAATGGAATTCCATTCTGGCCTTACCCCATCCTCTAATGCTATTAGAATAGGTCCTATCTGCGAATCAGTAAGTTGTTTCTGCCGTAAATCTTCTAGCGTCCAGCCATCTAGGACGACCACGTTTCCGATTGGAGAGTTGGTCTTGCTGCGCGTTATTGCTCTCGTGGCTCCGGTAGGCGATATTCCACTTGTATCCCACTGATCATCATCATCCGAAGATTCATACTCATCTCTATCTTGTCGTGAACATACTTTGCATGGATATCTCGAAAGCGCATCTGCATTATCATGTTTCCGACCTGGTCTATGGATGACAGAAAAGTTATATGTCCCTAGCTCTTCCAACCACCTGGCAACTTGTCCAGTAGGCTTCTTTAGGTTGCGCATCCAGCTTACAGCAGCGTTGTCAGTCCTTAGTAATATTTCCTGGCCATACAAGTAAGTATGAAAGTGCTTTAATGATGTTATCACGGCCAGTAATTCTTTTTGGGTTATGCAGTAATTTCTTTCATGGCGGTTCATGGACTTGCTCATGTAAGCTACGACTTTCTCTACACCGTTATGTTCCTGTGAGAGAACAGATCCGACAGCCTTATCACTGGCATCAGTATCGAGGATAAATTTATGTCCCGGTATTGGATATGAGAGAATTGGCGATGAAATGAGAGCTGTTTTTAATTTACTAAAGGCATCATTGCATTCAGTTGTCCATTCGTATTTCTTACCCTTTTCAACTAGTTTGTGGAGAGGTCGCGCTATATCGGCAAATCCCAACACAAATTTCCTGTAGTAGGAGCACAACCCAAGGAAGCTCCTAACCTGTTTAACATTCTTGGGTATTGGCCAATCACGAACTTTCTCTATTTTCTCTGGATCTGTCTCAACTCCGACGTCCGAAACGATGTGCCCCAAGAATCGGACTTTCCTTTGGAAGAACAGACATTTGGACGGACGCAGTTTGAGGTCATTTTCCAAGAGCCTTTGGAATACGTGCTCCAGCCTTTCGAGTGATTCATGGGTTGTTAAGGTTCCAACTATTATATCATCCATAAACAGGAGACATTCAACCCATTGAAGTCCACGTAGAACATCTTCCATAAGTCGTTGGAAAGTTGAAGGGGCGTTAACGAGCCCGAATGGCATAACAGTAAACTGGTACAAGCCCATACTAGTTGCAAAAGCTGTTTTCACCTTGTCGTCCCCATCCATGCCAAGCTGCCAGAACCCAGAATTTAAATCCATTGTACTAAACCATTTGCAGTTAGCCAAAGCATCTAGACAATCATCTGTTCGTGGTCTACGCAGAACCTCATGCTCCCATCCTTCTTTCTAACTAATACGACGGGAGACGCCCAGGCACTCTTTGAAGGTTCTATAATACCTCTATCCATCATCTTCTTTATTTCCTCTTTTTCGACTTCCCTCTTTCCGAACGGTTGTCGACGTGGGGGTTGCTTGATCGGACACGTCACCCCCGTGTTAATCTTATGTGCCACCCTTTTCGTTCTCCCAAGGTCAGCAGATGAAGTTGCGAAAACATTCTGGTACTTTACGAGCAACCGTGCAAGCTGTTCTCCTTCGTCCGTAGTTAGGTATGTTGAACTTTTCTCCCACAGATCTGTAACATGTGGTGGTAACTTCGAGGATACTGCAGTTGATGAAGGTACATCTACGACGACTGCTCCTGCACACCTTCCTTTAGTGGACTCGGGTTCCATGTACACAGATTCCAAGGTCGCTACTTTCGTATTGGAATGGAGAGTAATGTCATCTTCACTGCAATTGAAAATGGTTATCTTCTGAACCGCACGGTTGGTATCTACTATACATCCTGGAACAAAGAGTCCCTCTGGTAGGCATGATATCGGTTCTAGTACACCCAAAGTAGATAGTTTTCCGTTTGGGCTTATTTTTGTCTCAACAACGGAAACACAGTTGGCTGGTATCACCGTTGTCGATCGAATCTCTACTCGACATATGGCCTCCGCCTCACCGGCAACCCAACATTGTATAGGCGGCCCTACAGCCGAATACATTCGTAAGTGTTTGTAGTCAATGTTACTAATGTGTTTCAACAGGAAATCTTGTCCCAATATACCCTCCGGTGTTATGCGACCTACGATTACTGGGTGGAGGTAAGAAGCATTAGCAATGCACATCACAACAGTTGCGTGGCCTCTCATATCCAAGCTAGTTCCGTCTACGCTAGCTACAGTTGAAATCCATGGTTTCAGTTCTGGTGCGTGTAGTGAATTGATCTGATCGAATGTGTAGCAGGAGACAATGGTCATCGTTGAACCACTGTCCACTAAAAAGTCTGCCCAAACCCCATATAGATTGACCCTTATATAAAAACCATTGTTCCATTTATTCTTTGTGTCCCCTATAAGCCCTATTCTGTTGTCTAAATAGTTAACAGGCCTCGATGTCCCCGTCTTCCCATGGCCTACTGGGAAGACAGACGAGCGTTTCCCTCGTTGCTAGATACGGTAATGCCTTCCCTCGCCATCGTATCCTGACATCTCCTGAGTGTCGGACACTCCCTTATAAAATGTCCCCGTTGCTTACATAGGAAACAGGATCTGTCTCCTTGGAACCTGCTGTTGCTCCTAGGCCCTGGTTGTCTGTTGTTCCCTTTTTCAAGACTTTCTAATCTTGCTAAGATCTCTTTTAGATCGACTTTTGGATCCTTATTGGTTTTCTCTTCCTGTCTTGTTACATGCCTGACGACTTCTGTTTCCTCCTCCCCCACTGCCCTAATCACAGATCTTTTCTTTTCTCTCGTGTCACCAACCAGTGCCTCATAACGTTCGACTACCTCTATAGTCTCCGGCAAAGTTTTGCACCCTCTATCCATGCAATGAAATTTAAGCTCGGCTGGAACTGCTTTATATAATTGGTTCAGGGCGATTGCCTCCTGAGCTTTATTATCCAATCCTGCGTACGCTCTTTTGGTCATCTGTCTCAAATCGTCGGCAAAATTGGCTATTGACTCTTGCGGTCGTCTTTGTCTAGTCTCTAAACGGGACAACCAGAGGCTCTGTTGTCGGTTACTCCCGAAACGTTGGTTCATGTGCTTAAGCAGTAACGAAAAAGGTTGTCTTTCAGTAGGCCCAAGGCCCATATAGAAGGTTCTCGCATTACCTCTTAGACTGGCGGCAAGTACTAACAGTTGTTGCTCAGCTGGCCATCCACCTAGCAGGGCACAGCTTTCGAAATGCGAAAAGTACTCATCCCAGTCGGCGGTTCCATCATAAAAGTCAGGTTTTATAGTGATTGCGTTACGTGTGGTATGCGTTGGTAATCTTGACTGCGACATATTGGTACACGGTTCAAGGCTTTCGTTATGCGCTTCATCAATGACGGATTCTTCCATGGAAATATCGCCTTGGCCTTCCTCAAATATCGCCCGGTCTTTAAAAGATATTTCCTGGTCAGGAGAAAATGGAGTGGCCATCGTTAGAAAATAATTATGGTCCTTTTCGGGTCCTTTGGATTCGTATCGGGATATTTATGGCAATTAAATATCCCACTCCAGCCACCAGTTTGTAGCCGCCCTCGGTATGACCTTGAGTCGACCTTGACGTTAAATAAAAGACTGTAAAAGGATATAAATAATAATAATCATGGATTTATTATCTTTAGGAACGTTGTTCAATATTTACAGTAATAATAATACAATAATGGGTGGGTTTTTAGATCCTTCCTCGACTTCTACCGGGGAATAATTCGGCTTTTGTGTTTTTAAGGAACGCCGTTTAACCTTAATTATTTTCCCGTCGTATGGCGCCCGTTAGTTGACGAAATGGCATTTAGGCTTTACAAATAATCTTTATCGTCTATTTATAGTTAGGTGGTTTAGTTAAAACGAATATGATAATTTTTACTAAGTTAATAATTGCATGAAAAAAAAAGGACAAATTGATATAAGAGCAGTGGGGGAGAGTTATGTACTCTTACGGTGCTTACCCTAAGAGCGTCAAAGACAGAATGCCATTACTAACGAGTTTAGCGCTTTATATAGACTTTGCCAAAGTGTCACGTGGGGCCTTCCGACCAATGACATAACGGTATTGTCGCAACCTTATGCAACCCATGCCTAGGAAGGATCTACTTTCACACTTACAAATGTACAATTTAATAAAACATAAGCAACATTTCGAAAGGCAGTTTGGTTTATAACCGCCTAAAAACGTATTATTTATCATTCAAGACCAATATTCAGAAACGGGCCTCCGTAGTTAATTAATTATAGCCATCCCAGTGATCCCACCCAATGCAACCGTTCGCAACCCGTTGCTAACCCGTTGCCGTCGCCAGTGCAACCTAGCAAGGTGCTTGTTCCACTTGAAATATTCGACTACATTATAAAGAGGAGGAATAACGTAAGGGCATAACAAATCATACGGAGTTCAATCCTACAGGAATAATGTACACAAAATTACTCAGTATGGACATAAAAGCACGCTTAATAGTCAGCACTAAGCGTTTATTTATTAGCGAAACCACCGTCAACACGGCGTAGTAATCTAGACGTCATCTCGCCACTCCATGTATCGTTGTCACTCTTCGAAGCATTATAGTTGTGTATGAAAGCTGCATCTTCAATCGTGTTTTTATGTGCGGGACAATCAAGTACGACCCCCCTTAGTAGTTGTGGTGTTTATTTCCATGTTTGTCAAAAAATAGGACTAGGACAAAGTGCGAGTGGCAGGACCGAAGCAAGTGACTATTACGATCAAACACCAGGTTTCTGGTCTAACTACAGACTGTAGTGTACTAACGAACATGGCCGCTCGTTAGCGGGTATGAAACAAGGGCATTACGAAGTAATTCTTGGATTATTATACAGGGATGGCGATAACCAGACGGGGTTAAATTCAGGTAAGGTTTTATAATCGTTTATGGTTATACGCTGATTCGGTTATCATACTTGTTCTAACGGTAATGTTAGTAGGAAAGATGTCACTCGCGTTTGTCCCTCCAGACACATTCTCCGTTAAATGGCCCAAATTCAAAATGACAAATGTAAATTGTGGAGGTCTTTTATTTAGTTAGCATTTACGCTCATCTGTAACAATCATCTATGTACTTAATGAATTTGATAATGTCCGACTTAATTACAGTCTTGAATTTTCTTAATGATCAATTAATAAATCACACTGAAAATGCTTATCAAATACGTTAATCATGGAATATATTGATTAACAGGTTGTCAAATTTTATCGATTACGCTTTTTCCATTGATATTCACACATTTCATAACACCACATTCCCGATAAATGAGATAGAAGTATAAAATGTTTCACATATTTTTAAAAAATTCTCCAAGTAGAATTTAATTTTGCAAAATAAAAGTCTTTTGTTGTTAGCTATAACGACTCAAAGACATTCCAGGTGTTTTAAAATCATCCCGTATCAAGTAATTGGGGTACGTGAGATTCTACAAATGTATGGAACAATTTGACGTTGTAAAGTTTCTTTGGTACAAAACCCCTTTCAAATATATAACGTATCTAACAAGAAAAGAATCAAAATTTCTGTTTGACAAAAATTTATTTAAAGCAGTTTAAAAAAGAACAATATTAAATATTTTAACTCAAACGTGATTAATAATGCCTTTTTGGGTTGTTTTTTTTAAAAAAAATATCTCCAATATCAAAAGCTAACGTATTTGATGAAAAATAATTTTAACGAAACCCGAATTTAAAATTCATATGTCAACTCAATTTGGAAAAATATTTTTTACGCCTGTTAACCGGAATTTGTAGATTTTGAACAGCTTCATTTATTATGCCCTTCTCTTAACCATCTACTTATTTCTGATAAATAACGTATCTGACACAAAAAATCAAATAAATTCATAAACATTTAAATTCCTAAACAATTTTTCAAAATATGAACAGAATTTAACATTCGTGAAACAAAGTTTAACAATATGCTTAACATTAAGATGAAAAAGTGACAATCTATGTCTTACTAAGGCGCTTATCAACCTTCTCCAAAATACGATCTAAAGTGTTTTTATCGATTTTGAATTGTCGGTGTGATTTTCCAATTGGGTCAGGCGGATCAATAATCATTACAACATCATCGAAATCAACCCAAATTATATCTGGAGGATTTGGCCATCTGAATTTTGTGTCTTCATCTTTAGTTTGGGTAGTATACATAAAAGTGACGTGCACATCCTTATCGTTATGGTCTATTTTCAGGACTCTTCCTACATACCACAGATTTTCATATATAGCGATGACGTAATCGTTTTCGGGTGGAATAATTGTAGAATTGGTGCCTTCTTCAATCGTTGGATTAGATGCGGACACTGTCAAATTCTTGGTGTTTGGCAAAGCCACAGCATTCCACCCTTCACACATACCGTCGGCCATTTCCAAACACGGTCCACAGTAGCATGATGTTGTGCGGGTATATAAAATGTTATCTCTGTTACAAATAGCATGCAATTTCATAGTACCAGGAACTGGTTTGAGTTTTAGTGATGAAATACTTTCAACCATTTTGTCATATTCACTTTGAGAATAAAAAATATACTGGATCGACTTTTGATTTTGAACAGCCCAGGAAAAGAAGTCATGTGCATCTTGTATCTGGGTTTTACCTTGCTTCACCGCCTCAGCCGCCTGTCGTTTGGCTGTCCCACCTATACCGTCGCACGGGCCCTTTCCGTGGCCACATTCAAAGTAATTCCACCTTGCAGCAACTCCAAACAGTTCTTCATGTCGCTTTACAGCATCAAAAATAAACCGGTTTCTGTATTGTGAAGAAGGACTGTCAGTCCAATAATGTACCATATTAACATCAGGAAATAGTTTTTTTAGTTCTGGTATCAATTTATTGATGATTGTCAATACAGATGTAGCTTTGTGTTGACCGACGTCTGAAACAAAGACTAAACTCTTATGTTGAATGATACCCTTGTCATCTTTATGGTATGCTACAACTGGGTGAATGGTTACTCCAGTGGAATTAAAATATGCACTTTGTATCTCATCCACAGCCTGGCAAACAAAATTTTCAGCAAAGTCCATTTGGATGATAACATGGCCTGCTGGCAAATTCTCTTTAAGGTCACGTAGAGCTTTAAATTGATCTTTAACTCGGTCTGTGTGCTTTATAAAATCAGAATACTCAGTTATCATTATTTCTTCAAACTCTACTTTCGTTTTTCTTACTCTAACAACCCTCAAACGTTTCCTTTCTGATTCAACTACAGTCTGCCATTCTTCATATTCGATATCCTCTTTAGTTATCTCACTTAACATGTTCTTCATATCTGCTTCTGTAATAGACTTTACAATGTTCTCTGGGTTTGGAGATATCTTGACACCAAGAGACCTTAGACACTGAAGCTTCATGGCAAAACTTTGGTGTTTATGACATAAACATATGTTGCGGGACAGGACAGATGTAACATGAATATACGTAGGTCGAAATTTACAGAATGTTGAAAAAGAAATCTCAATATATGGATGGTCTGCTTTAAATTTTTCATAGAGATTTGATAAATAATCATTTAGTATTCTTTTCTGGTATTTTGTTCCATCAGAATTTATGACATCATTTTTCCCCGGCATCATTCTACTGATATCTTCTCTTTCCATAAAAGCTTTCACCTTTTGTTGGAGATCAGTGCGCACTGCCTCCATTCTCTTTCTTGGTATCAACTGTAGATTCTTGCTGTTGTTACGCCTCAGTGATTTTCTGCTTAACGTCATCTCTTTCTCAACAATGGACATACATCTATACTTTTTAATAATCTTTCCGCTCACCACTCCATACAAAATGCGCCTTTTTGATTCTTCCGTGTTTAACCTCTTTGTCTCTTTAACTTCATTTATAATGGCATTTGACATTATTAATTTCTTGACTATTGAGGGTTTCATTCTTTTTGGACTGATACCAGCTTGCCTTAGTTCATGTTTGGTTTTTGATTTTGGTGTCATTTCTTCTTGGGTAATAATTGTACTTTCGACAGTCTGTGGGGGTTTTTTCGTCATTCTTTCACACCTCTTCTCATATTTTCTTTTAGCTTTCTTCAGTTTCTTTATTTCTTCTCTCAATTGGTATATCTTATTATTGGCTTTCTTTAGTGTATTCGTTCTGACCGTGGGTTTTTTCTTTGGGAACTGTAGTTAACAAATAGTTGGTTAGGAGAAGTAGATGATCTTCGATTAGATGGACTTGACCCAAAGTCAAAGGCATCATTAGAAGATGATATAGTTGGTGACTGCTCATTACTTGTTTTTCTACATTCTACAATTTCTATTTCTGGGGGTTTCTTCGGGGTATTTTTCGCCTTTTTCTGTTTCTCTCTCTCTCGATACGTAAAACTATATAATTTCGACATCTCTCTTCTTTTTTTCTGATCTTTTATATTTAAATCATTTATCCCCTTTCTGTACCGTTCTTGTCGTTTTCTCTCACCTTCAAGGTATGCCGGGTCTTTTCTTTTCTTTCTCTCTCTATATTCTCTCTGATATTCAGCTGGCGTTTTACCCATATTACTGAAAAAAGATAAAAGATAATTTGAATTATTTCAGTAAAGTCATGAATTTTCGAATTTCTATCAAATACGTTATATTTTTCGTCAGATACGTTAATACTGATAGCACAATATAATGCAGGACTTCCCAAAGACTAATGGCAGATAATGCACGCTTACCATTCTTATGGGGTAATTACAGATTGATGAATCTCCAGACCAATTAATTTTGATTCTATGGACCATACTAATACCGTAAAATACGTTAACTTTTCTTCAGATACGTTAAGGAATAAATAGTGGCGTCAACAACATTATCTTATGTATAAATCGTTGGTATTTATTTCGGGGTAATTGTGGGGGGTTTGTATTAACTATATTTCAGAATTGTGACGAACTAGGATGTAAACAATAACCATGACAGAATCAAACTTTACTTACCTGATGCATCTGTCTTTCTCTTCAAATTATAGATGAAATCGTGGCCTAGACGTGTTTCACTTTGACAAAAATGGCAGCCTAGCGTCAATGACACGTGGTAAACGGGCTATTTGGCGGGAAATAATATAGGGAACACTAAGTTAAAACTAAGTTAAAACAAAGTATAACGTATCTGATGAAAACGTATCTCACGTAAAAATGATTCCACTAGCCATAGAATACTAGTTAGTACTCTCAAGAACCGAAGAAAATGTTCAGATGGAGAGCTGTCAGATATGAATCGACTTGCACAATTATCAAGATAATAATCTTGTATGAATAGCGTTTAATCATGCTTGAAATATATCGTATCTGATGCAGATATTACATACTTAGTTTATTAATTCACTTTCAAACTAACTAGAAATATTTATCTTAATGGTAATATACCCGATTTAATATTGTTTCTTAAATATGAGAAGTTGTACTCTGTTTAGAGGTAAAATCTATGTTTTCGAAACGGATTTTGTAAGTGACTGTAAGTCCAGAAATAACTATCGTATCTGATACAAAATTTTGCGACAAGCCATAATGTTGCGACTTCAGGGTTTTGGTCAAAACCTCTCAATATTTGCTTCAATAATATATTTGAACTTCATTTGTGTAAAGTTATCAAACAAAACGTGGTGAATTTCCATGACCAGTACATAAGAACAATGACTTAAATACAGCGACCTGTCAATGCGACATTAACGTATTTGATGATTTCTGACCAATACGTTATATGCTATGCCAACACAGTAAACTTCAAAGTCAAAAATGAAACTTGCAATTACGATACACATTGGCGTAATTTATTTAAACACTTTTACACATATTAATTTATGTTTAATTGGTGAAAAAATGAATGCGACAAGACAATGTGCTTTTGGGTCCATTAGTGGAGAATGTGTCTCCAGTCAATGAAACTTTGTACTAGGCCTATCTCGTTCCAACACATTAGCGTCGTCGTTTCACTCTACCCCCTCGGCAAGTTCGTGAGATCGACCAGTTGTATGGACATGATAACATAGGGCACTTCATTTCATTCAAAGTAATCACAGAAAAAGGTTTGTAATTCCATCACAGGAACGTACCGGGTCTGACACTTGTAGAAAGAGGTCAATATTCTAAAAATAGAATAACAACACAACACAGGCTTCATTGGAAGGAGATGATGTTTACTATGGTATGAATATAATTAATAGAGATGTATAGCCTTATGGCTATTACAGTATTAAGGGAAACCTTCTCGGCCAATACAGGTCGATCCATAAGCCCAAGTGTTCATGCGCGTAGAATCTCTTATCATTATTCCACTTTCTAAATTTTTGTTTTCGTAAGATTATATAAAATGAAATAGGCCAAAGACAAAATACAGTACTACGGCTGTGCCACTATGGATATACAGATCATATATATTCATACATTTATAATATAATTATTGATACCGTATTATACATAATAACACAGGTAAGTGAAAAATTAATACGTGTTATAGGCCTAATATATAAGTAAATATTACCGTGGTCTTTATTATGACAATCACAACGGATGACAAAATTCCCTGGCTTCTCCGTCCTTCCATTCTCCTGTTCCTGGCAGATAATTAAATTAAACCTGTCATCATCAATTCGCATCAAAACAGGTTTAGTTGAGTGTCATTAAATATTTTTCAAAATTGCGATTAGTTTAAAGGAGCTAAATCGCTAACATTTGATTTGGGACCTAGAAATTGACATAAGTGGGTCGCAACGCATATAATAATGTAGCATGAATGTATATAAACTGATTTAAATTCAATGGTTTCCGTTTTTACTCTTATTTCAAATCATTTATGTTCGGCGAAATAAGTCAGTAGTCTCAATCGAATGCAAATTTCTAGCGTCTGGTTATTCCAGTCTACACACGCCGTTTGATTTGGTACAATGTTTCTAGCCTCGTTCCTTCGAGTCTCTTGCTAGAACTTGGTTTGAAACGCATTATGGTACACGATTCGTGTACCAATGGTAAAATGTTTATTGTGTCTTAAATATTGGATATCAGAAGTCCATCTTTTCCCGGTAAGATCACAGCATCAATTGTTGATTTAAATTGACAAATAATTCGTGTTTTCAATGTTGAAGATTTTGGATGATATTGAGTTAGAGACTTAGCTACTTTAAACCTTTCACAAACATCAATAAATGTTTACTAATTCGGGGAAGAAATTGGTCAGGATGCTCATATTTTTAGATTCCACAAAAAGTTATATTTTACTTTTACCAGCACAAACATAAAAAAATAATTAAAAAAGAAAAACAACTAATGGCGCGTTAACTGAGTTATCTTTCCTTCGGAACAATTATTCATATTTTTATTTCAAGAAAGATCGGTCTTTTCCGTATTTATGTTAATAAGTCACGTGGTATACTATATTTGCATATTTAAGAAGATGATATGCGCAAGTTGATAAAAAGAAAGTGTGAATGACGAATGAGATGTGGCAGAGCGCAAATGTGATTTGTAATGAGAGAAATGTAAAATGTAGAAATGTCAAAGAACAGCATTTTGCATTAAAACATTTGTCATTTGACACATTACATTTGTCGTTTTACATTTAACTTTGGCTTTAGAGGTATTTTGACTTTATCATTACCGGTATTGTGACTTTGTACATTGTACTTTCTACGTATAATCAACGGAAAAGACATTTTAGCAGAGCATTTAATATTGGCAGCGATACCCTTCCATAGATTATATGTTATATTTTAAATCTCTGTTCTAAACTTTAAACTCTAGTGTGAAAGAGTGACCTGCTCCATGCAGATAGAGTAATACATTATAGTTAAACACACGATGACTGCCTACTGATAACGATGTGGGTGTGGTTTCCGTTACATCAGTTGTTTTATAGGTTCTCAAGATAGAATTAATACGAGAATATTTTTATTGTAGATATCCTACGACGAATATATTAGCTACCCCAAAGAAATCAGGCAGCTACTAGCATGGCCCTCGCAAGCCTATGAGGCGCCCCGGGGCAAACATTTCAGTGACACCCCCCCCACCCAGCAATTGCATACTGTAATTGGTTTGTTCAATGTCTTCGCTCAGTTGAATTATGACAAATAAATTTTAAAATATCATCTTTCATACTTTTAACACCTTGTCTAAATAACTATTTATTAAATTCATTAATTATTTTATTTTTATTTCCCCGTCAATTCTCCGTTTGATCGAAAAACCCTATAATATGTCTGTAAAAATCATAATACTCTACCCTTCTACATCAAGTTATCTCAGCCTCAAGGTGAGCACTTAGAAAACTTGCCGCCCCCCCCCCCAGGCAGAGTCGCTTCCGGGCGTTAGCCCCTCTCAGTACCCCCCCCCCCCGCTAATATATTGGTCTTCAGATATTCTTATATTAATTCTGTCTGTATAAATGTCAAGGAATGTTCATACTATAAGTAATACAACACTTGAGAACCTATAAAACAACTGATGTAAATAACGGAAACCATACCCACAACGTTATCAGTACCCTGTCATCGTTTGTTTAACTGTAATAGTATACTATCTGCAGACAGCACGAGGTCATTCGTTCACACCAGAATTTGCGATTTTAAGTTTAGAACGGAGATTTAAAATATAACACATAATCTGGGTATTATAGAAATGTATTGTTATAGAAAGGATTCTAATGGCAGTTCCTTGTGCCCAAAATAATTTACTGAAGATAAAAAACCAAACGGCAAATAAACTGCAAATGAATTCTCCTGGTACATGCGCACTTCATTACCTAAGAAAAGGCGACGCGTCGACTTTTGAAAGGCGACGTCGTGTTAAAAAGCCGACGTCGTTTCTTTTTCTATATAGCTTAAAGATACATTATGGGAGATTAGATAACGAGTTGGCAGTTCTCACGATAATAGTCAAAAACTACATAATGTAAAGGCAATTTGCTGAAAATTTCAGTCAAATTGATGCATTGTTCCGCTTAGCCTCGATCATCATTACTGGAGTCGGTAAGAAAAAACTAACCACGAAGGAAAGTTTTGAGGTTTAATCGGACTATAATCGAACAAATATCGCAGACTAGCCTTGACATCGAGAGCTGATTATGGTCTGGATAAGTTAATTAATGTCTAATTAATAGTTTTTATAACATTTCATGCTCTTGCATAATGTATGTTTAACATTGAAAAAGGCGACGCACGATGCGGATTTGGCGTCGTGTGTCGCCTTTTTTCAAGGGCGATGCGCGTCGCGGGAAGTGGCTGAAATAGAACACAATAATTTTCTGAGAATTTGGCTTTTTTTTTAATAAGGAATACATAAATAATGCGCTGACTGTTCTACGAGGACGAATCTTACATTTTGCAATTGGAATGAAATGTGGATTTTATTGTCTCACTTTTCTGAATCAGTCTGGAAAATGAAGTTAGCATAATTTTATTTCATCGAAGCGTCTTTTGAGGTCGGTATACAAGCTACAAAGCAAAAAATTAGGGACAAGCACAAATTCAGAGTTAGAAAGTATGAAACCCGCATACAGGGTACATATTATGTATAGGATATTTGAACTACCAGAGGCTGCTATAATAGAGAACACGCGGGCGAAGCCCAAGTGTTCCCTATCACAGATCATATCAATCCGAGGGAGAGTAGGTTTATATCCGACATAAACAACATTTCACCCTTAAATTAAATGGACTCTTCCATTAAAAGTCAACAATAATTGGATACCTGCTCGATAGTTCCCGTCAAATAACAACAATTACCGCATTTATCGCGTGAATGCATCGTTCATACTTTCGCCATTTTGGACCGTGGAAGTTCAGAGAAGGATTTGGCTAACTATATGTTAGGTGGATTGTGCCCAAAAAATACTTTACAAAGGAACTCTTGGACTATAAATACTTTTGAGTCTTGTGTGTGGAGAAATAGTCGAAATGTAGATATAACTGCTATATGTACATCAAAGAAAAAACTACCGCCAGTTGTATATATGAAAATACAAAACAAAACGCACAAAGTATAAAATACAAGTACACAAATTATGGACGGGCACCAATTCAGAGAACTAACAGAACTAGACAGTATAAAACCATGGCATGTAGTGTGATGTAAGGAGGATTTTACGCTATGATCATATCTCTAATTCCACCTCCCCCGTCCTTCACTAGGGCGCCATCAAGTTTCTCTGCAAGAATTTCCATTGCTAAAGTGAAGTAAGACTCTGCAAGAATTTCCATTGTAAAAGTGAAGTAAGACTAGTAAAGTTCACCTGTTCGTAACAATTCTCTTTTGTTTTCCCTTCCCCCTTTTTCATTGCAATATTTGTTCTTGACTTTTGGAACCTAATCGTAAACAATTATTAAAAATAATATTTGGAAATACATTTACTGCCCGTTGATGTCTGTGACCTAGCATAGCCCCCCCCCATTCTCCATTTATTTTCGTTGTAAAGATTAAGATAGTTGTCGGTTACTTACTTGTCTGTTTTTATTAGCCTATCGTTAAATGGAGTTACTTCCCTTGAACAAGACAGTAAACCATTTTGCTGTTACACGCTCTCAATCTGTTTCACAGAGAATTACTTACGAATTATCTCTGTAACAGATGACTGTCCACAACATGTGCGTTGACTGCACGTGGCGTTAGTCATTGGCTCAACGGCTCGTGCAATGTTTACATAACACCTAACTGCTTCGGGCAAAATGATGCATTTTACTCATTTTAATACCCATTTACACTAAATAGGAAATATTTTTTAACTACAAATACCTCAAACGTCTTTATTTATTTTTCTTTTACCTCAAAAAAATGTTTGAGAATTTAATTTGTCGGAGTAAAAAAGTTAATATGCCGAACTCATTAAGTCTCATCGATGTCATGCTTATCAGTGATTGTAGCGGCCAAGCGAATATTCACTGCGGGATCAGTTTGACACGCTCTGTGTTTGTGGGCAACTATCGATTGAATAAAGTTGCTTTCTTGTATTGATATAAGCACAAGTTATCTCATATTTGTGCATGCCGTTATAAATGACTTGAAACCATTAGAGAGATTTTGAAGATCTGATGAAGTCAAACTTTAACAGGGCCGTATGTTCGATTTTAAAAGCTGGGATACCCAAGTTACGGAGAACATGTGGTGGCCCCCAGAAAAAATTTGAAAAATATCGCGGCCGGAAACAAGTCTTTCGGCCTTTCTGGTTGTATGTAAGAGTCGAGTTTGTATTTTATATGGTCGATTGACTTTTCAGGGGCGCCATATTTCAGGATTTTTTAGGAGGCGTTTTTGCTCCCGGTACCCCCCCCCCCCTGGGAGTGCAATGTACGCTCGGCACCCCCGCTAGGTTCAGCCCTGAGTGAGAGGGACGCAATGACGCGCTTTTGCGCCCCCCACAAATGACAACAATCACGCGGTTTCAGTGCAGTTTTCACATTATAATCATAATACTAAACCAGTATCAAACATGTTACAAATCGACTTAGAAGCATGTGCCACACAACAAAATATTACTCGGTGGCACTGGCAGGGACTGCCATCACACCCCTTCTCCGTACACACATAAATATTGTTTTTGTTCCTCATGGAAAATCATGGTACTTTACGCCCCTGCAACACAACCCTGTTCTTATTTTCTCACCACTTAAAATTCCCTTACTACTGAATGACGTTTCGACTAACCTTCTGTATCATTGCTTCATCACAACTCGACAAGCCTAAATGCCGTTCATTAGCCAAATAAATGATCACTGTAGTCCTAGTTCCTTTAGGAACTGTCTCTGGCCGGGCTATGTCCACTGACAGTTCCTACCGCTTGCTATAAAGCTGCAATATGAAAATACGGTAAAATACCCCCCCCCCACTTCTGTCCTCAGACTATTTTGGAACTCTTACTTTTTATTTTTTACCATGAATGTTTATTTATCAACAAAATGAATTATTTCTTGTCATATCTGACGCAAATTAATAATAAGTCAACACTATGTATGTTGAACTAGAGGAAGGTTTGGCGATTGATTCTGGTAGGGGGGACTGTTCTGAGGATTTGTGCAGTTTGCAACCTCTGGAAAGTGTGGGCAACTCTCAGGAGAGGCAAAAATCCAGGATGGCGGCCGAAATAGCACAGAGACATATATAGTTGGGTGCAAATGTCATGAAACCGTCCTTGTAATATATCATGGTATGTGCATTAAATGACATTGACACAGTAGTAATCAAACAGCCGCCCCCCCCCCCCCAAATTTGTGTTTGAGGTTGTCCTATAACTGTCAATATTATGATCATAGTTCAAAAATTCCTTATGCTAACTAGGTTCAGAGTCGTCGTCTACGACAGGAATTGACAGGTGCTAATTATTTTTTTTTAACATGAAAAAAAATATCACGCAGTTCTCAAAATCCCGGAAGCCTTCGGAACTGATAAAAGAGAGTCATGGTTTTGACACTCCCATGAGGAACAATATAAAACAACATTCAATAATACAAAAGTTAACCAAGGTCATGGAAAGTAAGGTGTCATAACATGTGACTGTTCTTATTAAAAGCAATTAAAATATATATATTGTTTTAAAATCACTGTTTAAAGGTTAAATTAGAATAACAGGCAAACAATCAAAGAACTGTCGATAATTCAAACTAAAAAACAGGCAAGTAATACTAAAATACATACCGTTCTATTTACAATATGAATATAATACTTATCTATAGTTCATTTCGTTCTTTTATATTCTCAAAGGCCTCCGCAACCATAGCCGTTTTGCAAGCACACACATTAGCGAATGGGGAACATTAAGTTGGTTTTGTTTTTGCTAAACATACTGTAAGTTTATATTGTTGTGTAATTCATTAAAAATAAACAACCATCACAGCTTAGTTAATGGTTATTTCATTCTGAAAATTTGGGTGACAATGAATTTATTGGCTTCCTATAGTCATGTCCACAACATAAGTAAAAATAAGTAGCTCAAAATTTTAAACTACACAAACGAAACGAAATGGGTGCCGTGTTTAATCAGATTATTCAAATGAAATAATAAGCAAGCAATAAACTAAATTGCACGGAATCCATAAAATAAATGGATGAAGTTTCAATATAAAACATGATCTTTGTTATCAATAGAGAAATTTATACTTTCATATCGTCGAGGAGCAACTTCGAATGGTGAATTCTGAAAATAGATAAAGAAGAATTGTATCCATTTAAAATGTATTTCAGGATTGATATATTGTGGTTGCAGCGACAGGGTGGTAGATATTCTGAACATCTAAGACTCGCTACCTGCGGAGAAGTATCTCGGACACAGTCAATAGCCATGATATCCATATCACGTGATCTACACATCACAGGTCATGACATTAACGTCAATGGGTCATGAGGTCAACAAACAATAGGTTTATCTTCAGCATTGTTTCCTTTGCACCCATTGGCATTAGGACTATATAATTCGTACAGTCCCAACATGTTCTCTCTTCTTCCAATGATTTTTCACAAAAATAACATCTACAACTCATAGAATTGACGTCGTCCTCAATGACCGCGTCTGCGAATGGTTGTTCATGGAGTCTGCCATCTTGGCATTATTTTGTGCGTCGGTCGTGCCTATTTCAGATATACACAATCAATTCCGTTGATGTTTTAAACTCGGGGATTGACTAATTAGTTTATTTCATTTCTAAAACAAATAATTTAAGCTTTAACGCAAATTTAAAAAATAGCCAAATTCTGGCTGGGATTACTGAGCAAAATGGCCATTCACTGTAAGGGATTTGTGCCAAAGAAAACATATGCAAAATAATGTTAGGACCTTGATTATTTATTCACCATTGCCTAAATATGCTATGGTATGAGTTTATTTCAAATGCAAATTAAATTGGTTATGGAATATATATGGTGGGGAAAACAAAAGGAAGTCTGTGCTGATATGATACATGAATTGAACTATAAGTTACTAAACACATTTGTCATCTGGTCAAGAATAGAATGTATCTGGTGACCAAATTTGGTAATGAGTCCCTATTGGTATGCAAGGTATGGGGTATGTCTAAGTTTTAAGATCACGTTATGGGCTTTTTAACCAATCATTATAATCAATTACGTAATATATTTGGCCAA